>OZ007502.1:26670601-28128101 GCA_963931805.1 Microdon myrmicae | reverse complement strand
TGTGTATTTCCGGTGCAAAGGAAACGAAACCAGGAAAGAGAAAAAAAAAAAGGATATGCAGAGACAGACACGAGGATTCGCTTCTTCTGAATTAAGTAGTCAACGCGTGCGGTTGTGTTTTCAGTTAAACCCGAATATTAAAATTAAAATAACGAGTTGAAAATTAGTCGTCGGCGCGTGCGCTTCGTTGCCGAACAGGAATAAGTTCGATTTAAAGTTTATTCAAATAAAAAGAAAAAAAAATTATAATTTGGAAATTGTCCGGCAACTGAAATAGTTCAAAAACCAGACCGCTTCGTTTTAGTTTCGGTTTATAAAACAATGGATTTGGGTTTGAAGTATTGTGCCAATACAGGGGCACGGATTCACTTGGTTTCCCAACACTTGGTTCGCCGATATAAAAAGAAGAAAAGAAATGTTGTAATAATAACACGCACTGGAGTTGGTTTGATGTTATGTTTTTTTTTATTCTTTATTACTATCCATATTTATTTACATTTGGTACATATAAACCTTATTTCATCATCATCATCATCGGCACTACGACCGGGAACCGGTCTTGGCCTTATTTAGCAAGTCCTGAAGTTGTTAAATTTTTCATAATGATTTATTTCTTCTGGGCAAGGCAGTCTTGCGCCAGAATAAACTTTATTTACATCAAGTAATTTCGCTGCGTCTGCTTTAGTTCTTGAGTTAATATAAACTTTATTTACACAAATTAATTTCACTGCGTCTGCTTTAGGTCTTAAATTTTTTTTCTTGTATATATTAGAATTCTTGTCCTGTAGATCTAGGATTTAACTTAGTTTAAATAAATAACGGCAACAAATTATGTCCAGAACATTTCACTATTACTAAGGTTTAAAAACACTGTCTTCTGTATGTATATACGAAAGGTAATGAGGAAGCAACAACACGACTCGACGTAGCGTGACTGAGTGCGATCGTGTTTGAGTACGACTTCGGTGCGGCGTGTCCGACACCTATGGAGATTGGATAGCAACTGATCCCAATTAGGGATGAAATTTGGATTTTGCATTTGCACCACAAGCAACCAATCGAGATCATCTTTACATTTGTGCTCTCTCATTTTCCCCGCCCATCAAGGTGGATAAACGCTTCGGTTAATTCGATAGTCGACGGACAAGAGAGAATAAGAGAACCGGAACACAATGTGCAATGATCCCGGGGTGGATTTGGTTTTTGTGTGCATGTACCAATGCAACTCTGAGGATAGCCCGCTGACCTAATTCGGTGAATGTGGCGATCTCAGAGTGCATTGAACTGTGGGAAGATAAAAATGAGAAGGAGAGGAAAATGGTATTTTGCTATTCACCCGCAAAAAGAGGTCATTGATCCCCAGCGAATAGAGTGTCTGGATAAAGTCAATAGGACGCCGCTGATGTTTGGGAAATAATCAGCGTGAGAACCAGAGTCAAAGACGCTGAAATAACCCCAGCGGTTATGCTATTATGCAACAGCGTCGTTTGGTTAGATTTAGTTGTTGCTAACCAATATGACTCCGGCGCACGACTAATGACCTTGCCCGGAAAAAACAAGTTATTATGGACAATTTAACAAGCCTCAGGACTTGCTAAATAAGGCCAAGATCGGTTCCCGGTTGTAGTGCCGATGATGATGATGATGATGATGATGATAACCAATATGACGTTGAGATTTCCGATAGAAATCTCATAGGGTTAATGATATGGAGTTGCCGTATAGCAAAAAAGGTAGCTGAATTCAATTATGCATTACCTGCATAGAATAATGAATCAGCTATGCTTTCTTTTGTAGGTAAAATAGCTGGACGGTGGAATAGTGAATAATGTGACGAGCTGTAGTCGGTCGAAATTAGGTTGAAATTGTGGGTTGGTTCTCCATGTAGTATAGAGAACCCCCACAGACTTATTTCAGCAAGTCAAGTTCGACACTAATCTTCATACAATAAAGAGCTACCTCCCAGGCCTCTAACTTCCTCATTCCCATTTGCTATGGATTCTTTATGCTCATGATACTATTTTTTACTGACCATGCCGAGTTGGTTCCTTCCCCTAGGCATATTCATCAACGTTCGCTGTCTCCTTCCAGAACCGTTGCCCTGTCAACCCTTCTGTTACCAACATATACTATCCTTCAACTACCTCATTGTTGCCACCTCCTTTTCCGGATCACTCATTGGGGACAGTACCACTGAATAGGAGATCAGTTATCAAACATGATTGGTCTCAATTAAGGGACGGAATGAAACCGACAGCTACCACTCTTTTGTACTAAACCGCCAATAGAAGGAGAAAATCAATGTATTTCAAGAAGACTGTTTCGAATGTATAAAATGAGTTTTGTAAAAATTAATTACCTATTTTTGGATTTATTTTGGGACAGAGGTCAGTGGCCTTCATTATTTGATGCATGAATCGGCAAAAGTACATTCAATTTCTCGTATTCATTCGTACCTGTTGGACTAACTTCTTCGAATCTCATTACCAAAAGCAGCATATTCTTAATTCACTGAACTCATACCTCAACTAGATATTACAATGGGGATTATTCTATTAAGTCAAATTCAATACCTCTAACATCTAAAGTTGTTTTACTCAATGTTTTCAATACATAGGCCATAATGGAACACCGCTTAAAATTTAAAAGATGAAATAAATTTTAGAAATCCTTGCCTGTACATAAACTGTGATACTGTTGGTTATTCTTTTATAAGAGTAATTATGAGTTATATATTTCCAAAACCCCAACGGAATGTATAGGGTTTTCCAATAAGGACTTGACAACTCTGAATTTAATTTGTGAACGCACCCTTTCACTAATCATCAAACTGTCACATTTATTCAGTAAACTCAACATTTTCATCATGGTTAAGTACACGAACAAACAACGTCTGCAAAGTATAAAAATTTACTACCGAAATACGGAGTCGGTGACCGCAACTTTAAGAGCGTTAGCTCCAATTTGCGGTCGTAATTCTCGCCCTAATAGACAGGCAATAACAAGTATAGTGCAAAAATTTGAGTGTACATATTCGTTGTGTAATGTTGCCGTGGCAGTGAGACAACGGGTTGGTCGAAGTGTCGCAAATATCGCTGCCGTTCAGGCGTCCGTAGCAAACGATCCAAATCAGTCAATTCCACGGCGTTCTCAAGAATTGGGCACCGCCCAGAGCACTTTATGGCGAATTTTGCGTAAGGATCTTGGTTTACACCCATACAAGATCAAGCTGAGCCGATGGACCATTTGAAGCGACGTACGTTCTCCGATTGGGCTCTGGAAAAAATGCGCCAAGATGATGAATTTCATCGCAAAATCACCTTCAGTGAAGAAGCTCATTTTTGGCTCAACGGGTTCGTCAATAAGCAAAACATGCGATATTGGTCGGGTGAAAATCCACATGTGCTTCATGAATCACCACTTCATCCACAAAAAATAACTGTTTGGTGCGGTTTGCATGCCGGCGGCGTCATTGGGTCATATTTTTTCGTCGACGATAACGATCGTCACGTTACTGTGAATGTCCCGAATTGGAAGATATGGGCTTGGGCGACACGTGGTTTCAACAGGACGGTGCCACAAACCACACAGCACACGATACAATCGATTTATTTAAGAGTAAGTTTGATGAGCGTGTTATCTCAAGAAATGGGCCAGTCGGTTGGCCGCCCCGTTCGTGCGATTTAACGCCTCTAGAATATTTTCTTTGGGGCTACGTCAAGTCATTGGTCTATGCCAACAAGCCGACGGAAGAGCTCAGAGCCAACATTGAACGCGAAATAGCGGCCGTTTCGGCCGAAATGTGTGGCCAAGTCATCGAAAATTAGGTCCAACGAATCGACCGCTGCAAACGGTGGCCATGTGGCGGTTCCGCCAAACCCCACGGTTCGCCTTCCTGAAAAAACCCCAATAACTGCTACCCAGTCTGCATAAGCTTTCGCTAATACAATCGCATTAGCATCTTAAATGCTTCACGCATTATATAGATCAAATCTGTAATCTAAAAAGTCCCTGTGAAAGAAAACTTACCTTCATGCATCTCTTCGCATATAATTTCCTGTAAGAATTTCTTTCTACCTTTTCAAGAATCCCAGGCAAATTTCAATTTCCCATACCTGAAACATTTCCTTCTCTATGGACATTTAGTGCATACAACGCGTTAGATAAAATTCCCAAAAATAGTTCCTTAATGTGCATATGCACTATAAATACAAAACCATTGTTATCAATTGAAATGCAACGTCGGGCGGCTTGTTTTAACAGCTGCAACAAGCCGACCGGCGATTCACCATCAATAGACAAACAATCATCAATTTCGTACGTCGCCACAAACTAATTTATACCGTTTGAAATAATAGTGAAGAAGATCGTGTGATTCGAACTGACGCTATGACAGCTCGAATCACGAAAAAAGTTTTACCTAAGCATTACTCATCAGGCTACTGACCGTGTTTAGAATTTGATTTCCAAAGTCGACTATATTCCACTGATGTGAATTATTTTTATTATTTATCGCTTGGTATACGGTTCTGATGTATTTTTCTTATTCGATTTTTTTCGTTCGTGTTCCTCACTATTTTTGCCTGTGAATTGTGTGTATCTGTTGTTAGAGTTGCCACACCACCCCCTTCCCAGAAACTTCGTTACGATCAGATTCGGTGCGAGCGACGAGCGAGCGAACGAGAGAATGTCGGAGCAAGCCAAGCGAGTGTGTCTTGGTGCTCTATGCAGAAGTCATGATTGCGTGTGTGAAGTTCTGTTTACTAGGGGGAGTGTATGTGCTGCGTCGTGTACAGATCACGTCGTAGTCACCAATTATGTAGCGTTAAGCAAGGATAGTGAAGAAGGTGAATTGAACACACGATGAAACGGTTGAAAAGCGAAGCAGTGAAGCATCAGACTACTGACCGTGTTTAGAATTTGATTTCCAAACTCGACTATATTCCACTGATGTGAATTATTTTTATTATTTATCGCTTGGTATACGGTTCTGATGTATTTTTCTTATTCGATTTTTTTCGTTCGTGTTCTTCACTATTTTTGCCTGTGAATTGTGTGTATCTGTTGTTAGAGTTGCCACAAATTTTCCTGCATATACAAATGCAGGCAAGGGATTCGTCTCTGCCACCAATCCCATTAGCACCTTTTTTCTTCCCACCGTCTATTATAGCGACGATACACAGCGTAAACACGACCCTCATTACCGGACGAAGCATTTGGTCGCTTCTGCCTTTGTTCCTTTTTTTTCGTTTATCCTTTGATCAATGCAACGATAAACACGGTGATGGGTACGATCACACACATACCACCATGATCTGCAATACGAGATCTGGTTCTCTCTTGTGGTAGGTAAAACATATCCTTAGTGGAGAGGATATCTACCACGACACCACAAAACTCACCCGATAAGCGAATTATCTCTGCACGAGATGATTATCGCGGAGTCGTATTCTAACCACCAGACACGTCGGTTGTGTCTTGCCCTGCTCCCCGCGGCGCCGCGGAGACGCGTACACCTTCGTAGTCGCGGATCTGCAACCCCGAGTCGCGGAAAATGCTGTGCGTTAAAGTGAAAACATCACTAACATTGAATCGAACAATTTATATCCGAAAATGTAGTCAGTTTCTATCGTGTGTGTAGTATCGAACAATCAAATAAGAAAATAAATTCCGTTGCGTCGTATATGTTAAGTGTAAGAGATAAAGTCAAAAAGACAGTTCCGTATATGTTAAGTGCAAAGATGTTATTGTGTATTGCCACCTCACTTATAATATATAATATTAAAATCTCAAGGATAGACAAAAGAGCTTTTTCTAACAATAAAAAAATAATAAAATGGTATTCAGTGCATTTTATTCCTGGGACTACCATCCGTGCCATAATTAAAATTATTCGTGGTCACACAGCAAAGGCAATGTGCAGTGACAATAATCTTATCTCGGGAGCATTCTATCCCAATGATATGTATCTGGAGAATACCCTCCATAATGGGTTTATTGCCCCAGAAGCGTTCCCTTTCTTGGATCAAAAAGGCCTTATCCAAGACGTGCATGGAGTCCCGATTATTTACCACGCTTTCCGTGCTGCCAGGGACAAACTTATTTTATGTTTTATTCGTTTTGTTTTGAAGTTTTTGTTTGTTATAATTAAAAAAAAAAAAAAAAAAAAAAAAAAAATTGTAATAATGTATACATATAGATGTAAACGAGGAGTCCCTCTAATATATGACTTATTTCATATATATATATATATATATATATATATATATATATATATAAGAAACAAAAAAAAAATTTGTACGCCGAAAGGCTTACATAAAAATCAAGTTGTAATGTGTAATTTAGAGAGCTCGCATAGAGCCAGTAAGTTAATTTAAGGACTGTGATTGTAGAAAAGGGTTTAACATTTACCCCTAATATTATACATGTAAAAAGAATTAGGAAAATAAATGTAGTTTAAAAACTAAAAAAAAAAAAAAAACTACCATCCGTGCGATCGCTTGTTTCTGGTGATAATTTCCTGTGAACCGATTCCTCTTAGTGTTCGGCGTAACAATCGACGGAACTATCGATTAGTGATGGAGAGTGAAGTGAACCGTGTGCCCGTATCTGGCATAATACTTCTCCTCCCACAACGAAGTTGAGTTCCATTCATAAATGTTTTGATTGTACTTCAAGCCGATAATAAAGTTTTTGAAATGTCTCAAATGGTTTGCGTTTTATTTAAAAAAAAAGCCGTCAAGTCCGTATTGGAAAAGGCGATATTAGCAAGATTAACTATTTAAGCCTTAATGCCGAAACTATAGTGCAACGAACGCTCGAAACTTTGGAAGTACTTACTCCACTCAAAGTTGACCAAAGTGCCTACCTCGCAGAGTTCCACTAAACATTCAAATTACTATTCCAACAATGACATCCCACTAATTAAATCTAATTAGTCTTAATATGATCCCAGACTAAGTACCGGCGATCAAACGCCTCACTAAGACGTTAACACATCAAATAATAGCCCAGACATGAGCCGCTCTTGAGCACTCCACCTTAAACGGAGCAAATGAATGTGAGAACCCATTGCTACCTTCCCAACCCCGAACCACTTTATCGCCAGTCAAATGTGATTTCTTTTGTTTTCGAACCAACATCGTCTTCGTGTGGCATCTCATGAATTGGAAGAAAATATTCGCGGCTGTATTTCTCTTTCCGTTTCCACATTTCTGGTATTCATAGTTCCCATACCTTCTGCTCCAAATAGCCGCAAAAGTCGTTTAGAATTCTTCGCTTTCCTATTGTTTCGTCCACTCCGATTAAGGAAAGGGGACTAAAATCTTAGCACGCTATGCAAAAGCACTAGAAACAGATTAAAAAAAACTAAACGAAACAAGGAACAAACAACTAAATAAAAAAACAAAGATTTTCACTTTCATTTCACTGCATTTGTTGTGGGGCAGTGCGCGCGCCTTGTTCCTTCTGTTGTTCGTAATTACCTGTCAAGGTCAACTGTAAGACGCCAACACTTTTGTTTTTGTTGTCGTGACGATGTGCACCCAACGTACACTATCACGATAATATCATCGGCTTGGCTACCGCAAACGCTTGAAAGATTTATGCGTGCTAGACTGCAATTATAAATTTGATTTCGTAAAATATTTCCAATTAGATGCAATTCGCCAATAACAGATGCAATGGCGGCTGTTGAACCGCTTGTTGTGATGTGATTTGAAAAGTAAACAACAAATAAACAGAAAAAAATCACGGCTTCTTTCTTTATATGTTTTCATTACATCATCCCAAAAGCAAAGAAAAATGAGTTTCACAATTTTTCAGTATTAGTAACGACCCGAAGGAAACAGAATTGATACCACAGAATTAGGCGATAAAATGTTGGTAATACTCTTGGGTAGAACACATGTCCGAAGTCCGTCAGAGATAAGGTACCCAGTAATGATTGCACAAGTTAATCAAATATGCAGAATGAATGAGTGTGACTCAGAGAGGTTTAACCAATTCGTTCGCGGAATTTCCAAGATATTCCCAAGACTCCTTTTTGGCGGTGTTTTCCTGTGGCATCCACGGATGAACTAAGTGCATAAAGAAACGCCTTGGTTTACCGAGATTCTAAGTTATAGCCTGAGTAGAAGCAATCCGCACATTGGTCTCGAAGCAAGGTTATGAGTTCCATGAATACAGCCGTTCAGTTGTGTGCAAGGGCTGTTTGCAGTCAATCTCGTAAGAAAGGGCGCTCGAATCGCTGCCTCATTTTTTGTAGTGTGTTATCTATTTTCTACTCGTCTTTTCCACTATGTACGCTTATATGGCAGCCTTCGTCGAGCTGGGTGCTGTGTTAACTCACGGTCGATTTTTTTTATTACACTTCTCTCGGGAAAGGCGAACCTATAGCGCCAAGTCGGTGTCCCGAGATGCCACCAAATAACTGTTGCAGTTCTTTTTGAACAGTTGCAGGATGTAGCGCTCCGGAAACACTTGCGGGGGAAGGGAGTTCCACACCTTTCCCCCTCTATAACAGAACGAATGCTGATGCAGGGATGTTCGCGCCGTCGGGAGATGAACCGCAAACTGGTGCAGAGCTCGAAACACGAGAGCAATATTCGAGCGCGGGTCTAATTTGGGATTTGTGCAGGAGAAGAAGTTGTGCCGAGTAAAATATTCCTTCGCTCTAAAAAGATAGCGCAGGTTTCCTGAGGCGGACCTGGCAATCTTCGACACGTATTCATGCCACGATACTTTCCCAGAGACCGTGACGCCGAGCAATTTCAAGCTATCCCCAAATTCGAGCGTCTGGCCACTCATCATCAGTTGTGGAACCGCAGGTTTCCTGAGGCGGACCTGGCAATCTTCGACACGTATTTATGCCACGATACTTTCCCAGAGACCGTGACGCCGAGCAATTTCAAGCTATCCCCAGATTCGAGGGTCTGGCCACTCATCATCAGTTGTGGAACCGATGATCCACTTTTCTTTATGAATATTGTACATTGTGTATTCGTTGCATTGAAGTCGACGAGACTGGTCTTTCTCCACTGCAGGAATTTATCCAGATCCTGATTCAGAGAGTCGATCTGGCTACATCTCTGCTGTTGCGACGTTGATGCACCAATCGGCCGATCACACAAAAAATAGGAAACTAACGTACTATGGGGGTTCGCTATACCACATGGAGAACCAACCCACAATTTCATACCTTATTTCGACCGCTTTCAGTGCGTCATTTCTACCCTTATTCCCCTTACAAGCTATTCCACATGTAAAACATATTTCAATAACGGACGCGTAGCTGAATTCATTATTCTATGCAAGTAATGCATAATTGAATTCAGCTACCTTTTTGCCATACGGCAACACCATTCCTCTAACCCATGAGATTTCTACCGGAAATTCCAACTCACGTTGGTTAGCAACAACTAAGTCGAATCAAACGACGCGGTTGCATCATCATCCAATAGCTTGGGTAATTACCGCATTCCTTAGCGTTTTCCCACGGTAATATTTCCCTAGCCAATTTAGCGTAACTTCGACTTTTCCCAGACCGTCTATTCGCTTGGGATAAATGATCTCTTCTTACAGGTGAATAGCCACAAAACATTTTCCGTTTCTATCTTCCCCGGGTTCAATGCACTCTGAGATCACCACAGTCATCGCATTAGGGCAGTAGGTCATCCTCAGAGGCTGCACTGATACCAGCACACAAGCTAAGCCAACCCCGAATTTATTGCGTTCTCTCTATTGTTCTTTTCATCCTTCGCATGCACAGCGTCGGTCGAATGATGTTCGAGTATTATTCACCTCGCTGAGACATGCAAATGAGAAGATTCATGAGAAGAGCGCAATGATGATTGGCTAATAGCCGTGCGTATTGCAAAATCAAAATCTCATCCCCAATTGGGATCTGTCGTTATTGATACATCACCGAGGTTGGTCACACCGCTGCGTAGAGTTTTTATTCAACTACCATCGTGTAAAGAGTCGTCTCGTTGTCAAGAAGTAGTCGTGTGAAATAATTTTACTGAGTGGAATTTAATTTAAAACTACTAACTTAATTAGAAACGTGGGTTCTTGCAAATAAATGAGTGAGAATTGATTTAGTGATAAACAGTAACCAATTTTCAAATGAAAGTTTTACAAATAAATCTTAATACGAATTTTGCTAGCGGCACCACTTGTAACAGGAGGCAGATAAGATATGATAGCCAATGTACATATTATTAAATTAAAGTGTAAATAAAGAACTCACAAATATCATATCAACAAACAAAATTAATATTAAATTCTAGTGTAAATAAAGAACTCACAAATATCATATCAACAAACAAAATTATTATTAAATTAAAGTGTAAATAAAGAACTCATAAACATCATATCGACAAACAAAATAAACTAAGTTAGACAAGAAACAACCAGTGCTTTTTAATTGGATATTCTTGTGAACAATTTTCTGCGGATGATCGTTGGGGAAAAGTGAAACCGTGCCCCTTTCCTGGCACACCTACTTCTCCCCCCACCCTACTATCATCCTCAAAACTGAACATTTTGTTATCCGTTGTCACCAACAAATCATGTATGTGAAGCACAACAAGGTTGGAGCCAAAATAGAACCTTGAGGCACCCCAGATTTAACAGGATACAGATCTGAACCCTCGCCGTCCACAACAACCCGAATCGATCGATCGGAAGCTCTTCATCCAGTCGCAAAACTGCCGGTAAAGTTCATATGAACGAAGTTTGCTCAGTAAAGCCACCTACCAGACGCGATCAAAAGTCTTGGAGATATCCAATGCGACCGCCCTTGACTCACCATACCTCTCAACCGCAGATGTCCACATATCGGTTATAAGGGTTAAAAGATCTCCCATAGAGCCCTTGCTTCGGAATTGACGATCATTCAGAAGTCCGTTGCTCTCCAATACCTAATTAATTTGGCATTGATGACTTTTTCCATCACCTTAGATAACATAGACAGTAATGCTATCATTTTTTGTGGGAGACACTTTTTCCCCTACTTTGGGATTGGCTGAACTCGAGCGATTTTTCAGCAGGTGGGAAAAGTCGTCCGTGCATAAGATAAGCCAAAGAGTCTGCTTAGAACCGGCGATAGTTCTGGAGCACAGTTCTTAAGGACTATTGCTGGTATTCCGTCCGGGCCGGTTGCCTTCCAACAGTCCAGTCCACGTAGAATGCGTTGAATTGTACCAGGGCGGAATTTCACATCCCGCATCGAAGACCATACCGGCCCGATAGCAGGTGGATCAAAAAGACCGGTATCAAGGTTTGAAGCTGAGGAAAATACTGTTGACAGCCCTTGCAATTGACCAGAAAGAGCGCGAACCAGTCGGATACTGAAGGAGTTTATTGGTCACTTTGTCGGTCGCAGCGTCAAAATATCTGGTAGTGAAAAGCACGATGTTCAAGCACAAACAAATTCATAAAGCCACATGGATATCACTCGACGGCGTAACGCGTAACCAAATAGACCACTTCCTCATAGCCAAAAGTCACCACCCGAATATCCTTGACGTAAGATCATATAGACCTGACGCAAGGCTAATAACCTTACTCGGAAAAACAAATTATTATGGAAAATTTAACAAGCCTCATACTTGTTAAATAAGGCCAAGACCGGATCCCGGTTGTAGTGCCGATGATGATGATGATGAAGATCATATAGAGGAGCAGATTGGACTCCGATCATCTTCTAGTGATGAACAAAATCACGAGTCGGCTCGCAGCAAACCGACATGAGCAGTCACGGGAGACGAGCAAAAGTTCGACACTGATAAACTAAAAGACCTACGCAAAAGGGTAATATCAAGACGAACTAACGAATAGATTTAGCATCCTAGAGAATAGGAGTAGTGAGAAAGAGGAAACCAATAATCTGGGCACTAAATGGAGTTCGATCAGAGACACAATCAAATAAACAGTCCAAAAGGTATTAAGATTTAAGAAAACCATTAAGTCCAAACCTTGGTCTGACGATGAATGCAGGGCGAAGATCGAAGAACGTAAACGCGTCAGAGTGATCCACTTAGAAAGATATGATGAAGTCAACACAGACAGATACGCGACAATTTAGAAAGAGACAATGAGACTCTTCAAACGCAAAAACTGCGAATGGGAGAAGACTCGGATCGAAAAAATCCCAGAAAATGCCAGACCAAAGAACATCAGAGGTATGTATCATCATCATCGGCACTACAACCGAGATCCAGTCTTGGCCTTATTTAGAAAGTAAAATTAGTTAAATTTTCCATAATAATTTGTAAAATTTTCCATAATAATTTGTTTTTCCGGGCAAGGTTATTAGCCTTCAGAGGTATGTATGCCAGCACAAATTCAATTAGAAATGGCTACCGAGGGAGAGCCGAAATAATTCGAGACGCAAACGGCTGTCTGGTCACAGAAACAAACAATATCGTGATAAGATGGAAGCTGTATTTTGGTACCTGCTCAATGTGCGCACCCATCAACCACAAATAAACGCACCAGACGTACATACAGCCGAACCCCAGATCCCAGAGCCCTCCTTCAACGAGGTTGTAGACGCAATAAATCGATTGAAAAACAACAAGAGTCCCGGAGTCGACTGCATACCGGCAGAGCTTGTGAAGCATGAAGAAATGGCTTGAAAAATCCACCAACTCATCAAAACAATATGGGACGAGGAAGTCACTCCGGAAGAATGGAAAACCTTAATAGTCGTCCTCATTTTCAAAAAAGGGGACGTATCTGACTGCGAAACCTACAGAGGAATATCATTGCTCCCAACCACATACAAATTACTAACAAATGTCATACTGGCGGGAATCACACCGAACGCAGAAGAAATACTGGGAGACTACCAATGGGGATTCCGTAGGAACCGGTCAACAAGCGATGTTCACAATAAGGCAACTGCTGGAAAAGAAGTGGGAATGCGGAGAGACGGTTCATCAACTGTTCGTTGACTTCAAAAAAGGCAGGGACTCTACCATATTATAGTTGAACTGGGAATCCCGAAAAAATATGCCACCCGCATTCAAATTGGCATGAACGATAACAAAGGGCGAGTTAAAATAGAAAACCACCTCTCAGAACCATTTGAAATCCGAGACGGAAGAAAACAGGGGTATGAACTCTCACCATGTCTTTTTAACCTTGTGCTCGAGTATGTCGTCAGAAAGGTACAAGACGACAACATGGCTGGTTCATCCCTGAACTGTGTCACACAAGCGATCGCATATGCGGATGACGCTATGGGGGTATGAAGTAGGTGTGCCAAGACACGGGCACTGATACACTTCCTTCCCACTTGTCATTGATCCAATAGTGTTGATAAAAGTCCGTACAATATCCAAGAGTGGCAGGAAATAATGAAAACGCCGGCGTGTTGTTTTTCTTTTCTTTTAACTGACAAATGATCCGTGTTTTTATTTCACTTATATCTTATTCTTAATATTATTAGTTGTTTTTTTTTTTTATATTATACAAGTTGAACTCTGCTTTCTTTACACTGTGATCGCCGTAATTAAAACTTTAGCAAATGCTAGTGAGGACTTTGATGTCGAGATGTGACTCGCGCAACGACAATATTCGACTGGTTAAAATTGAAGTAATTAAATTTGCGTCCAAGTGGTAGCGTGACTGCCGCGGTTGTAGTTGGATAGTGACTGATCCGAATTAGGGATGACATTTTGGATTTAATTTTGCACACAGGACAACTATTAGAGATCACGCTTCTGCTCTCTCATTGCCACGCCCGTCGAGGTGTGGTGAACACATCGGTTAATTCGCTAATCGACGAACATGGGAGAATGAGAGAACAGCAACACAAAGTACTATGATCTCGGGGTGGGTTAGGTTGTGTGTGCATGAATCAATGCAGCTCTGAGGATAACCCATTGACCTAATTCGGTGAATGTGGTGACCTCAGAGTGCATTGAACTGTGGTAAGGTAAAATTGAGGAGAGGAAAATTTAGCTGGTGTTATTCACCTGCGAAAAGAGATCATTGATCCCAAGCGAATAGATGGTCTGGGCAAAGCCGAAGTGACGCTACATTGGCTAGGGTAATATTATCGCGGGAACCAAACTCGAATACTTTGGAATTACCCCAGCCGTTGCATGATTATGCAACAGCGTCGTTTGATTCGACTTGTTGTTGCGAACCGACATGATGTGATTTCCCGTGGAAATCTCATGGGTTAGCGAAATGGAGTTGCCGAATGGCAAAAAGGTAGCTAAACTCAACTATGCATTGTCTGCATATAATAATGAGTTTAGCTATGCGTCCTTTGGGAAAACAATGATTCTCAGGTGAATAGGCAAGTAGGAGAAATTGGGATTGGTTTAACACGCTGTTGGCGGTCGAAATTAGGCGGAAATAGTGGGTTGGTTCTCCATGTAGTATAGAGAACCCGCAGAACCTCGGCGTTCTGTGCGATAATCTAGAAACTGTAAGTAAAAACTGTGAAATCATCATGACAAAATAAAATACATGATTACGGCGAGAGCAGGTGGACCTCAGGGAACACATGTAAACGTCAGAGGAAAGATATTTCCGCAGTATAAATGCTTGGCTCAGAATTCAAAAACAGATCCAGGATGTTCTACGAGTTGAATCAAATTCCAGTCTGCCAGCCTCATCGGTTCTGTTAGAATGTACCAGCCAGTCGGAGTTGTGTATATTAAAATCGCTAAGGACGATAATTTCAGAAGCCGGGCAGTTGATCTGTATCCAGTCGACGGCACGTGAAAGATGTCCGAAAAATGTCGCTGGTCAATCGTCATTCGGGGAGCGGTAAAGACAACAAATAAATTCAACAGAATTCTTCTGCAGGACCCTCATCCACATGATGTCCATGTTATTGGGTTTTAACGCCTCCATCCTCTGGCAAGCCAGATCGGACTGCGCGAAGACGCAGGCTCCGCCCTTAAAATGGAATCTCGAATGTATGGTAAGTCGTATCCTGAGCAACGAAGATATGTCGAATCAATTGACGAGTCGATCTGGGTCTCAGTTAGGGTAAGGATATCAGGTTTCGCTATTTGCAAATATTGCTGGACGGCGTTTACAACCGTATTGGTGAAACCGATGCCCCTGATGTTACAAAACGACGTTACCAGTCGAGCATCGACAGAGCCTCGAGAGCGAGCCCGATTATGCGATGACGAATTTCTTAAAGTTCGGTTATTTATCATAATATTTGCATGATGTTCCCCCTGACATTTACCTTCGGAATTCTTTATCTCAGAAGATACCATCATGACTTATCTCCGTGTCAGTCCAGGCCATCAGCCATACATCCAAAACATAGTCGAAGATTTCTCCCGACGATATCGCGGAATGTACGGCGTGACAGGGTGGTATCCCACCTTGGGACTGACTACCAACGGTCCATCAGCCAATCTCCGAAAGATGGCCAGGGATTTCTCCTGACCAATTCACGGAGTCTATAACCATAATCATGCCGATTGCTCTATACGGATGCGAAACATGGGGTCTCACAAAACGAAGAGAAAACAAGTTCCGCGTATTCGAGAATAACGTTCGAGGGGAATAGGACAATGGAGGAAACTCCACAATCACGAATTGGAAGAGCTATACCATAAACCTACAATAATGAGAGTGATCAGGTCGCGAAGATTGAGATGGGCCAGACATATGGCGCGAATGGGCAACGATCGGACCGCGTGTAGAATTCTTGACGGTCCACCAACGGGAAAGAGACCGGCAGGACGGCCGCGGCGGAGATGGGAGGACAACGTGTTTGACCTTGAGGAGATCGCGGAATGTACGGCGTGACGGGGTGGTATCCCACCTTGGGACTGACTACCACCGGTCCATCAGCCAATCTCCGAAAGATGGCGAGGGATTTCTCCCGACCATTTCACGGAGTCTATAACCATAAACATGCCGATTGTTCTAGGCGGATGCGAAATATGGGCTCTCACAAAACGGGAAGAGAACAAATTCCGCGTATTCGAGAATAAAGTTTTAAGGGGTATATTTGGCGGTAAATATGACGAGAAGTCAGGACAATGGAGGAAACTCCACAACCACGAATTGGAAGAGCTATACCGCAAACCTACAATAGTGAGAGTAATCAAGTCGCAAAGATTAAGATGGGCCGGACACGTAGCGCGAATGAGCGATGATAGGACCGTGCATAGAATTCTTGACGGTAAACTAACGGGGAAGAGACCGACAGGACGGCCGCGACGGAGATGGGAGGGCAATGTTAGATTGGACCTCGAGGAGTTCGGATCGGATGGTCGAACGTGGAAGGAGAGCGCACAGGATAGGGAACGATGGCGAAGTCGAGTCGGTGAGGTCATGAACTTCCGGGTGCCAGCCCAATAAATAGTAGTAGTATTTCACGGAGCTCATAGCTTGATGGGGTGGTATTTCACCGGGCGACAGGGCGTTGGGACCCCATCTACCAATCGGCCTTTAGTCGCCTCTTACGACAAGTCGGCCTAGCTGTGAGTATATTCTAACGCCCTACTCTTAGGGTCTGAAATTAATCCTCAGTTGTTTACTCGTGTCTTTGACTGTCTTCAACTTAATTATTATTTTTTACATTGAATAACAGTTTAAGTAAAGCTAATGTCTATAAAATTACTATTGATTATATTTCTTATACGAGGGTTGCCTCTTATGTTTCGGGATTTGGCAACCCTAGTGTTGCAACCCGGCAATTGACAGCTCTGTCGTAAAGTTGGACATTTTTGAGGTTATACGCACTCAGAACGTTTTGACATACGAGCGCTATTTGTGTTGTTTACAGTAACTTCAAAGATTCACCTCGGCCCAAAAATGGAATTAAATCGTCAACATTTCAGTGCGATTATTTTTTACAACTTTCGGCGTGGATTAACTCAGCAACAGTGCATGGATGAACTTAATTCAATTTTTGGCGATGAAGCTCCACCAAGGACCAGTGTTTATCGATGGTATGGTGAATTCAATCGTGGTCGTAGTTCACTCCAAGATGAATTTCGTGAAGGTCGTCCAAAATCAGTTGTTGTTCCGAAAACCATTGATGCTGTGCGCGAACTGATATTGGAAGATCGTCATGTGACCTATCGTGAGATTGAGACAACCTTAGGCGTTAGTGGGACCAACATACATTCAATATTGCATAAACATTTGACTGTCAAAAAAATTTGTTCGCGTTGGATCCCACACAATTTGTCAATCGCCCAAAAAAAGGCTCGTGTCAATTGGTCGAAAGAAATGCTCAAAAAATACGGTCGCGGTGCTTCGAAACACGTCTATGACATCGTGACAGGTGATGAATCGTGGATTTACGCGTATGAGCCCGAAAGTAAACAGCAGTGGACTGTCTGGGTGTTTCAAGATGAGCCAAATCCAACAAAAGTTGTTCGCCTGTTTTTTCGGAAAAACTGGACATGTTGCAACCGTACCACTAGAACAACGCAGAACAGTCAATTCTGAGTGGTACACAACCATTTGTTTGCCAGTTGTCTTCCAAGAAATCAGGAAAACCAACCGCCGAAGACGGATCACTCTTCACCACAACAATGCGAGCTCTCACACATCGGCTGCGACACTGCATTTTTGAGCACCCAAAACATCGATTTGATGGGTCATCCGCCGTATAGTCCTGACTTGGCACCGAATGACTTCTTTTTATTCCCGTACGTAAAAAACAAACTGAGAGGTCAACGTTTTTCGACACCTGAAGAAGCGGTTGCTGCATTCAGAATGCATGTGTTGGAGATACCTCAATCAGAGTGGCAAAAGTGCTTCGACAATTGGTTCAAACGCATGCAAAAGTGTATAGATCTTCATGGGGAATATTTTGAAAAACAATAAAGTGATTTTCGATGATCAATATTTGTTTTTGTTCTCTAATCCCGAAATATAAAAGGCAACCTTCGTAATAAGTCATTTTTGAAAGTAGTATAGGTCCATTTGGACTCATCAATAGTATAGTGGTTAGTATACTGGCCTGTCACGCGGGAGACCGGGGTTAGATTTGCCGTCGGGGAGCCTCTGCCGCAAGACTAATGACCTTGCCCAAAAAAAACAAAAAAAAAAAACAAATCATTATGGAAAATTTAACAAGCCTCAGGACTTGCTAAATAAAGCCAAGACAGGTTCCCGGCTGTAGTGCCAATGATGATGATAAGTCCATTTGGAGCTAAAAAAATTATTTACTTTTTTTAATAATTTTAATTACTATTATTTCATAATAAAAGTTAAAAGGTGTATAGTTTTAAAAGTATTACTCTAGTAGATTAACATTTGCCAATATTTTTAAATTAACTCAGATGCGACCCTTAAAAATTTCGATACATTAAAAAATTGACTTATACCACTTTCAAAAATAACAGCTCAACTACAGAACAAAATAGGACATATTTGACCTAGCCGGACAATCGAAACCAAGCCTTGAAATAAAAGCAAAGATAATGGATTTTGTCCACAAGCTTTTGCATTTAGTATCGCCCAATCGAAACCTGTTTACGAATAGCACTGGCATTTTTATCCCTTTCTTTCTTACTGGCGTTGTTTTTTTATCATAAAGGTATTAGTAATATTTTCAGCGCGTGCATTTTATAAAAAAGTCTAAGATTGTAAAAAAAAAATTGAATTGCATGTTTAATAAATGCTCTAAAGAAGGTAAAAGATGTTTATCACATTATTTCGCTTACATGATTTTGTTCTCCCAGCCGGTGAATGTATAAGCACTGAATAAAGCGTTGTTGGTACTCGCACTCTCCTCAGCTCTTTATACGTTTTAATCATTCCTAGTCAATCTGTACTCTCTACTCTTCATTATTTCCGATTCTCTGGCAAACGTTGCACCCGTCGATATTAGAACACGCAAAAAAAAAGGATCATATTCAATTAACTGGCAAGTAAAAATTCTATAGAAGTAGAATATGACATCTGACTATTTATCAAAGCCATCTGTTTGTGTGTTAACTACTAAAACACCACTATATGATATTCGTCCAAACACATGATAGTCAAACATCCATCAGGCGTTAATCCTTTAAATTCAATTTCTATCAGATCGATTTTGTCCAACGATAAGCGTGCGGACGTCGAATGTATTTTGCCTATCAAGTCACCATCACTAGCCACAAGGTAAATATTTCCCTTTATCTCTTAGGTTCATGGCCTTAGTTCAAAGACATGATCATCACAAATCATTTCCTGTGCTCCGGATGTTCATGGCCAGTGATAGCCATGCCCATCCCAACGTAAATGAGGCATAGAACCAAAGATTGTAGTCAGAGCAAACAAACTAATCTGTCGATGTTCGTTTTTGTCGTTTACGACATCAAAGCATCTTCACAAACATTTCCGTTTATTTTAAAAGACGAAGATGACGTGACACGTGAAATCATCCAGGTATCTGAGCGCAAACAACCAGCCGATACTTTATTTGGAGAAACCCATCGTCGAGCGACGATGTTTCGAAGTGTTCTCTTATCAAATCGTCAAGGAGATTGAATATTTGCTTTTCGCAGACTCTTGTTTCGACAGGGTGTTAGGTTTGAGTGGCAGATAGTTTTTTTGGTTTCTCATTACCTGGGTGGATGGATGGTCGGATAGGGGCAGCTTTACCCTGAGAGTTAAATTGAAACATGTGAGAGGTATTGTTTGCAGTCGTTTCGAGGGAATACGAGGGTTATATCAGTGATTTTTTTTTTCGGCTGGGCTCCAAGATTCTACGTTTCGGGTCACTGTGACACGTTTTGTGAATATAATGCCTGGAGCACAACTTGCATTTGATATGATTTGTCTGCTTCGTCACCTTTGTGAGGAATGCGAAATATAAAGTTTGTGGAGGAGACGGGGCGAAGTTCACCTAGTGCTGCCTTTAGAAACTAGATATAAACTGGGTGATTAATTCACCATTAACCCGGTTTTCGTTAGTATTTAATTTTATTAAATATTGTTAAACAACTATGAAGATCACATTATTAAGACTAGACGGAAAGAATCACGCAAAACCCGATATCAATATCTAGTTCTCATCCATATTCGATAATAATTCTGCGTTTGATTCCATAAATTTTTCAAATCAATATTATTTTATCTTTCCTAATGAAATTTTAGTACTGATGCTTGTACCCCAGTTATAGAACAAACAATAAAAAAAACAACAACAAAAACAACTCAAAGTAATCTATCTCTAAATTGTTGTCAAGAGTGTCGTGTATCTATAGGTGATTGATGCTTTTTCCAAGAATGCAAACAAATAAAATTGTAATAAATAAAAAAAAGAGTAAAATTAATCTTTTTGTTCAAGGCGGTCGATGATGATAGACAGACGATGATGGTATTAGAAACTGTCTCAAATCCGTACACCATACGTGTTGTTTGTCAAGTGTTTAATGGTGCTCACAAAATGTGATCGAGACGAGAGCCCCATAAATACAATATTGATGGCATTAGTACAGCAATTCTCATTGTGAGCACTTGAATTCGTCTCTAACCGTGTCATGTGCATCGCTGTCTCTAATGATGTTCTTATGAAAGTCAATAAATATTTTATAAGGGCGGGTGTGACTGGCTACGAAGGCTGTCATTACCAATGTATTTCTGATTGCGGCAAATGAAGGCTTTTAGAGCAACTGTCATCAGTTATGTGCGCAGTTTCTTAATCTTTTACGGAATTACCGTCGTCCGACGAGCTTATTTAATACCAAGTTAGTAAAAAGAACAAACAAAATCGGGGACCTCTTGAGTTGTTTGGTTTTCTAAGAGACGTAATAGATAAAATTCTGGTCTAGAGCCAGAATAAAGAGGTTAATTGGAGATTGTAATGACGTTTCAAGCATTTTGACAAGTTATGGCTAATAAGGATGTGACTATATCAGACATGAGTATTCAAAAACGTCTTGCGAAGATTAAGATCAAGTCCATAACATGTTCGCACAATATGTTCTTCTTAGAAGGTAAAAGGCACTATTGTTTTGTTTCAACAAAATTTTGTATTTACTGAGAATATTTACAACAGGTCGTGGGGATACCCCTGTTAAAAGGATTTCTTGTGTTAAGGTCGTAAGTTACAATGTTTGCCCTTGGCTTACAAATAATTTCAGTGCATTTATAAACTGTTGCGGATTCGCGATAAAATTTGTTGAGATTGCCAAGGGCATCGACAGATAATCAATTGCAAACAACTTCGGGTGGTTGGTGCCAAATAAAAACATAAACATATATCGGAACATAAACAATGTAATGATGTCTCATTTTTATCAAAAAAAAAAAATTCTTTACAACAACTACACACAACCCGAGCAAAAGTACATACATTCGAGAATGTTCGACCGACTTCTTCCAACTTTGCACTCTAGTACCGGTGTTCATCGTTGATGATGATCTAATCGATTGATATTTAATCTCCATATAACATAATCCTAAATTCTGTCATTAAAAAGCAACGCAACCTAGATCCTTTATTTACGAATGATCTCTACATTACCGAGGCTATAGCATTATTTATCCTTGGCATTCGAATTACGAGCGTAGGTCAATAAGTCCTTAGAAACGCCTACGATGGCGATCGTAGCATCGCTAATGGTCTGCTTTTAGTAAACATCATTCGCCACAAGGCATCTGTCAATTTCATGTTTCAATTTTGGTTGATAAATTGGGCATGAAAAAAAAAAATCTTATATAAATAATAATAATTATTTTATATAAATAAATAGCGAGATGGGTGCCGCATTTGCTCTCAGCTAAGAACAAACGCAACCGCGTGGCCTCTTCTAAGGCTCTTTTGGAGCACATACGTCGCAACCCGGATGAGTTTCTGCGCAGATTAATAACTGGAGCTGAAATATGGGGACTAATGACCTTGCCCAAAAAAAAAAACAAATCATTATGGAAAATTTAACAAGCCTCAGGAGTTGCTAAATAAGGCCAAGACCCGTTCCCGGTTGTAGTGCCGATGATGAAATATGGATACATCACTACACTCCCGAGACGAAAGAGCAGTCAAAACAGTGGATTGTTAAAGGCAAATGGGCTCCAAAGAAGGCAAAGACGGCGAAATCAGTTGGAAAGATTATGGCTACTATATATTGCTATGCGTAAACTAACGAGAAAAAGACCGACAGGACGGCCGCGACGGAGATGGGAGGATAATGTTAGGTTTGACCACGAGGAAATCGGATCGGATGGTCGCACGTAGAAGGAGAGCACACAGGATAGGGAACAATGGCGGAGTCGAGTCGACGAGGTCATGAACTTCCGGGTTCCTACAGGCCAATAAATGGAAATGGTATATTGCTATGCACGTGGTATTATCTTCATTGACTATTGGAAAAGAGACAGACGATAACCGGACAGTATTATCCGCCATTATTGGGTCAGATAAATCAGAAAATAAAAGAAAATCGTTCGCATTTTCTAAAGACTTATTGACCTGTGGAGGTAACGGGCATGGATTCGCTCCTATCCCCATCACTGTTATTCCGGTGAAAACCGTCACCCAGGAAAAATAGAGATGGAACACACTGTTTGGTTAATATTATTTTATTACTCTCTGTTTACTGGTAATCATGGAACGGCGGAAGGCGCAGGAATTGGAGCGGACTCAGCACAGCACAGATAAGAATACACCTGTTTGATGTTGTTTTATATAGATTTGATTTTGGTTAGGATATTTTATCTTATACATTGCCTTAATGGATAGTTTGTAGCCCGATGACGTAATTGGTTAGTGTCTCGGCATTTCACATAACTTTTAAAAGATTTACCATTTGACCAACTCTTAGCGTTCTTAATCACTTTATCCTCTGGGGGAGGTGGCGTGTAGTACCAACAAACATAGAAACCAGTAAAATTAATCAATTCTTTAAGGTCACTCCACTAACACTAAGCCAATTGATATTTGTAAACTGTAGGGTAAACTCGGGGGGGGGGGGGGGGGGGGGGACCAACTCTAGCGTGTGTGCACGCAGCGGTGGTTGTAAAGCGACTGAAGCGTGTGTGTGCATCTTGGCGGTTGTGACTCGACTGACTCGTTAAAGGCAAGAAAAAGTTCATCGCATCGTGGCAGTGGAGTCATAGCTAAATAAACTCACTGCCACCTACTAGGAACTCGAAAGGGGTTGCTATGCTTGCGTAGGGGATTTAGTTCTGGAAAATCGCTGCCGTACAGGCTGAGTTAAATTCCTCTGACGCATCGAATTTACGGAAGGATACGTTTCTATCCAAGTTCTGCCTTCTGTAAAGAAGACAGTATTGTATGATATGCTTACAAACGTAAAGTTTAAGCCATGAGAAAATAAATTCTGGATTGAAGCAGAGTCCAGGGTTTCTTGTGACAGAAGTATTGTCACTACGTATGTATGTGCGTAGACCACGATGTGAAACGAACAGAGCCAATGTTATTAGGTAGGGTGAAATCGAAAATGTCTGTATTGTAATCAGCATCATTAATCGTCAATAAAATCCCTAACCAGGTTTCCAATTAATATTGTTTTTACATCTCCTCTCTCTATTACTGGCTATTCCTTCACCCGGTAGGTGACGCTCTTAAACTGGGTACCTTTTCCATTTTCAAAGACGATATCAACATTAACACTTCCCTTATTCATAAAAATTGTCCCACTCGTAAACGTCCTCACGCCCCCGCTCCCACTGTAATTCAGCAAAATCCCCACCCAAACCTTCTCATCAACATAGCCTCTTACCAGGCCGCAGATGATCCTGCAAACCCACTATCTGGAACGACCCCACTCTCCACCCTAAATCTATCAACCGGCAAATGCCTACCCCCAATGTCAACTGAACTCTTCGTACTGCCCGCCCCGAACCCACACTACCCCATCCCGACCTAATCAAGATAACACTGTTACGCCTAATAAACGGGAAACCCGTTATCACAACCTCTCTCGTAAAAAAGAGGTTTTCCTTCAAACTCCGTAATAATCTCTTTTAACACTAACCTCACCCTTATCAACGCCTCAAAACACCCCTACTCTCCCTGCTCATCCCACCCCACCCCCAGCCACATTAACACCAAACAAATATCCCAATTTTATCACAACCCATTCTATTAGTTCATCACACCAGTCATTTTCCAAATACATTTACTCTCCCCGATCTACCCAACTATATACCGTCCCATATAACTCTAGGCCCCCCCCCCCGCGCCTTCAGCCCTCTTTCTTCCATTTTTGACCCTATCTTCCCGCCCTCAGTAAAAATGACACAGCTTACTTCCGAAACATCTAATTGCAGCTATGCACTGTCCAAACTTAGAGACAGACATACATACGAAAATATTCGTCTCTTTCTAGCGTATCTTCACGAAAAATCGGAATCTGTCTGCTTTGAGGGCAAAACCAAAACCATGTCAAACTCTCTATTCAACAGGAAGGTTTACTTACTGTCCAAACTTAGAGACAGACATACATACGAAAATATTCGTCTCTTTCTAGCGTATCTTCACGAAAAATCGGAATCTGTCTGCTTTGAGGGCAAAACCAAAACCATGTCAAACTCTCTATTCAACAGGGAGGTTTACTTACTTATGTTCCCAGTCTCCTACAAACTATTCGTAAAATTCCACGTAATTTTCAATTTATCCACGCTAAAGCTTTATGCCACTTCGTTCACTCCAGAACGTTATCCCATTTTCAACGTAGTAAGACCGACCTCAACAAGTTTTTTCGTTCCTAACTCCTACTTCCCTTACGACAGTATAACTCCCCGTACCCTCTCTTATCAGAACGTGGGAGGTCTTCACTCAAAGACCCAATCCATTCTAAAAAAAACTCCTACGCCCTACCTGTTGACATTTTTGCCTTGAACTTAATCCCCAGTATTCATAACCTGGAACTGTTTCCCCCCACGTTCACTACCGCGATGACCCCCCCCAATCACACTACTGACTCTTTCCCCAACCGAGGAGTGTTCATCGCTGTCCATGACAGTCGATAATTCGTCACTTATCGCTTTCCCTACCTCCTCATAGTTGGATTTTGTGAAAGTCCAAATCACTCTTTCTTGGAAATCAATCTTTGTTATGTGAGTTATCTTGCCATCCCAGCCCATTGAAGTTTACGAGTTCGATCTTAATACTATCGACCAGATAATCGAGCTGCATAATTGTGGCGATGACATCATCGTCTTTGGGGATTTTAATCTTCCACAACTCAATTGGGCTTTATTTGACGATCAATCACACTTCACCCCCAACACCGCTTTGGCCAAGGAATGTCTATCCATTGATCGACCAAGGTCATGTCAGCAACGTTCGAAGCCTTTTGGGTAGGCAGATAGACCTCATTTTTACAATAGGCCTTATCAAGACATCAGTCTCAACCAGCCCCCCCATGTTTACATCTATAGACAACCACCACCCCCGTCTTCTCATCACCTTCTTCGACAAAATCTTCCTTAATCTAACCCTCTTCAAAACATCCGTCCTTGGCTTCGAACCTGGATTGCTGAAATTAGTTTCTTCCTACCTAAAGGACAGACTCTATTCCGTTCGGTTTAGGTCCATGATATCCAACCCCTTCCTTGCTGCACCCGGGGTCCCCCACGGTAGCCACCTGGGTCCTCTGCTATTTATACTTGCCACTAATGACATTGTTACGGTCATTAAGAATTCCAGCTTGTCTCTATACGCTGATGATACAAAGTTATACAAGATCATCGAGTCACCACTTGATTCTGCACTGCTCCAATCTGAACTTAACAGCTTCTCGACTTAGTGTGACAAAAATGGCTTTGTACTTACCATCGCCAATTGCCAATCTATAACTTTTTCCCGTAAGCGTATTCACTCATCCTAACGTTCCTATACCCTTTATAACCAACCCCCGGCCATGTATTCGAGATCTTGGGATCCTTTCCGACAGGGAGCTTAACTTCCTCTCTCACAAGTATGAGACGATCCGGAAAGGCAACTCCGCCCTCGTATTCGTGTAACAATGGTCTAAGGATCTTTCCGACCCCCTACGTAACTCGAACCCCTTACCTTACCATCGTCCGTCCACTGCTTGGATATGCTAGCCAGGTTTGGCCCCCCTTATCACAAGATCCACATCCGTAGAATCGAAAGTATTCAACGTCGCTTTCTTCGGTTTGCTCTCCGAGGAAAGTAAATCCCCTTACTCCTGCCCCCATACATTAACCGTCTTAAATTAATCAACCTTAGAACCCTCGAGAAACGCAGGGTCGTGGCTGACATAATATTCATTCTTCGGGTCCTCTCTGGCTCGGTCGAGTGCGCCTACCTCCTTAACTTAATTCCTTTGAACATAAATCCTCGAAATACGCGTTATCTCCACCTTCTCTACATTCCTCCTTACCGTAACTCTTATGGCCTCACGAACCACTTTCGCGGATGCTGAGAAATGTCGACTCCGATTCCATCTTGTTCGACTTCGACCTCTCAACCCATACTCTGAAGCAACGCCCCCTAAACCATTCCCACCACCAATCTTAAAAGTTTATTAACTTTTGTTAATTTCGCTTGAAACATCTACACATCTACACATTACATAAACTAAAATCTTATATCATCATCATCATCGGCACTACAACCGGGAACCGGTCTTGGCCTTATTTAGCAAGTCCTGAGGCTTGTTAAATTTTCCATAATGATTTGTTTTTTTTTTTTCCGGGCAAGGTCATTAGTCTTGCGCCGCGCGCCCCTACTACTGCCTTCTTAATTTGTCCGGGTGTGTAAGTTATATATACTTTAATTATCAGTATTTATGTTGCTTGAAATAAACCAATAAATATGGTGATAGCCCCACTAAACTAAACTAAACTAAGTTGTGTGTTGCATTGATTTTGCAACTGTTGGTATCTGTCAAACATCGCGGAGTTCTCCTTAGAGAAGCTGAGCTGTCTTCTCAGAGGTAAAAGATAATGTACTACGAATCAACTGTAAGTTTGACCTGAGCTCGAGTACTGTTCACATTCTTGAGGTTCCACTCCTAAGTACGTCGTTGACATACTTAATAATCATCATCATCGGCACTACAACCGGGATCCGGTCTTGGCCTTATTTAGCAAGTCTCGAGGCTTGTTAAATTTTCCATAATAACTTATTTTTACGAGCAAGGTTACGGGCGTTGCGCCTAGACATACTTAATATAGCTTTTTTATTTTTAAGGTTTTAAGGTTCTTTAGTTTCGCTTTTTTTTTGTACAGCTATTATATATCAATATTATGATTTTCAGTTTTAAATTTGAAGTTTTTAATTTTAGGCTTTATCGGTTCTTCAGTTTAAAAATTCTTAGATTTAGTATTTCAGTTTTAAGGTTTTTATTTTTAAGGCTTTTAATTTAAAACTTTTCAGTATTTAGTTTTTTATTTCTTAATTTGAGTTCTAATTTTTTTTTTTTTAGTTCTGAACTCTAGACTTAAGTCTTTTATTTATAAATTTTTTAATTTTAAGTTTTTCAGTTTTAAGTAAGCAGCTTATGGTAAGTGACTGTTTGTAACAAGCGCTATTAATATATCTTAAAGTTAAATATTAACATATATTAATGTACATTTCTACGTCTTAATATATGAATGCCTCGTTTGCCAAATCGATTAACTCCATAAAACAAATTTGAGGAAATTTGTTTTTAGTATTATACTTTTTTTTAAATTCCTATTAAATTATAAATTCAAATTGTATTACAGCGGTTGTATGTTTTGAATATATGCAGTTAGAAGTCAATTAAGGGTTTTGACATTAAAATTTAATAAAATTCAGAGAATGGAGTTAATCGATTTGGCAAATGGTTCAGTCATACAGTGGAACCTATACAATCTAAAGCCTCGAAATCTATCTCAATCTCCCCTGGTTGATATCAAAGTTTTTATTAAATATTGCGCAGTTTGATGCTGTCCCAAAATCAATTTTCCTAATCATATTCGCATCTATTTGTCCTACACAGGCCTACATTGTTATCACCCTCGCAACGCAATTACCTGCAAACGTGATAAAACAAAAAGGGAAGAAAGTTCACCACATACCTGGTCACGAGTAGATATACGAGTGTGTATGTAAATAGACAGACAAACTATTACGCGTCAGAAGGAAAAACTACCAAGATAACAATGGAGAATAACAATGTTACGCCGCAAAAGAAAAGCAGAAAAAAAGAAAAAAACAACGGAGCAACGGCAAGGGTTAAAACGACCATCTGTAATAAAAACGTTGTGTGGGGGTTGAAATCTACTGAGATACAATCTAGTGAAGAAAGGCAAAATAAAAAAGGTAAAAAAGGGAATTAACAACCAAACAACGTTGAGGGTCACATCGAAGAAACCAACACCAACCAACAGCAGCCCTTACTCGATTAACGGTAATGAATTTGGATACAAGTGCTGACGCAATCTAATTTTCTGTTCAATTCCATTGAACAGGTGTTTCAGCTTTTCTTGGTGGCGATGTATTCGAAAATCATCAGATGCATGTCAATTGTATTTACGTCGATGTAATTTACCATAGGTCTTACAGTTTCGTAGCTGGGAAGTGGGGGTTGTAGGGAGCGTAGATGGAGAACGATGATTGGGGGAGGAGAAATAATTGCTGAACGACAAATGGGTTTTTTCGGTTTTCGTCCTGGAGATGGTAATCTTCAAAAGATACAAGTGGCACGAATCCACTTACAAACCCGATTCACTCCTTACTCACTTTCTGGAACTCTGTCTTTACGGACTAAATTCACCTCAACCTTTTGCCTATTGCTCCGTGGGACCTCCTTTCGACATTTCTTGGCAGGATAAAGTAAAGGAATATCAGTCGGAGGCAAAAGTCGTTCACGGGTAGAACAAAGAGAAATAATAGCTAAAACAAAAGAAAATAAAGAAGCCAAATAAAATAATAGGAAATAGAAAGAAGGATAGAAAAAAAACAAAGTAGCAACATGGGTGGGGGTCGACAACAAAAGGGGGACAGAGAGATTGACAGCTAGAAAGAGACATAGACGGAGACACAGGTCGATAGGCAGAGATAGAAATAGATAGAGAGGGAGAGAGAGAGAGAATTGGTGAAAAGAAAAGACAATTTTAGGAGACTTGAGCATAGAACAAAGAAACAAAAACCAAGGCGGAAGGGAAAAAGAGCAGGTTAAGTGCAAAAAACAATGGAATAAAGAAGAAGAAAGAGGAATGAAGGAAAAAGGATTTGAATACAGATGGAGAGAAGTGATGTGTTGATCGTAAGTACTGCGAATGGAAGAGAAAATTGGAAAAAAGGCAAGGAGGCGATGAAGAAGTGAGACAACAGAAAGGAAAAGAATGAATGAAGAAGAGACGCGTGCAAAGAATATAAAGATAACGTTAAACGAGAAGAAAATGAAGGGATAAGGCAGAAGGAAAAAGGAATGATGGCAAAAAAGATGTCAAAAAGGAGATGCTACGGGTAACAGTCAGGATGAAAGAAGAGATATATAGAAAGTAAGATCAAAACCCAGGAAAAGAAGAGAATTTAAATTGATACGAGGTAGGTCAATAAGTCCTTAGAAACGCCTACGATGGCGCTCGTAACATCGCTAATGATCTGTTTTTAGAAAGCATCATTCCTCACTAGGTATCTGTCGTTTTTAATATTTCGAGTTTGCATGATAAATTGGGTATGAAAATATGTCTGCGAGATGGGTGCCGCATTTGCCATCAACAGATAACAAAAGCAACTGCGTGGTCTCTTCTAAGGCTCTATTAAAGCGCATGCGTCGCAGCCCCGATGAGTTTCTTCGCAGATTAATAACTGTAGATGAAACATGGATACACCACTACACTCCTGAGACGAAAAAACAGTCAAAACAATTTTTTTTTAGAGGCGAACAGGCTCCAAAGAAGACAAAGATTATGAAATCAGCTGGAAAGGTTATGGGAACTATGTTTTGAGATGCTCGTGATATTATCTTCATTGACTATTTGGAAAAGAGGCAGTATTATGCGTCATTATTAGGTCAGCTAAATGAGAAAATAAAAGAAAATCGTCCACATTTTCTAAAAACTTATTGACCTGCTCTCGTATAATATTCCCATTGAGTAGTTTAGGTGGCAAACTGATACGGGTCGTCCATATAACGCCCGTTTAAACCCATCACCTAGATAAGACGTGCTTGACCAACAGCGGGGAGGGCTACGCAACATTTTAAACGTATGAAAAAATTTAAAAATATGAGTAAGCTAGGTTAGATATGACGGTTTCCAACGTCATTACGTAGAGTAAATTTGAATTAGTATTTTTAAAAAGGATTATTATGGTACCTAAACATTTTTTACTTCATACACTCAACAGCAGCAGCAACATCAGATATTTATACAATTTATACGATATATTGTGTAATCCAAAGGGACAAATGGAAGCCCCCAATACGAAATTAAAAATGGTTTTTTTGTTTTTTATTTTTTACACTAACGCGCGCACAAAAGTGGATTTTAAAGTAGCCTTAAATGTCAGAGTACAGTGCGAGCGGATGAAGAGAAAGTGGATAAGGAAGGGAGGTGTCGATGTATATTGGCCTTGGTATTACAACGGCCAGGAAACACATGATCAGGCAGAACATTCCACATTCGTGGGGTTCGGTTAAAGAATGATTCTCTATGTTTATTTGTGCGCCTGAAGTCCACTTTCAACGTGAACTGAAGCGCATTCACAGATTGACTGGTATCGCGGGAAAATGTCTGAAGGGATGGAACACATTCAGCAAGTTCAGTTGAGCAACGACAGTGGTAATACCTATAGAAAAGAGATAGGCATGATACGTTGCGCCTGTGTTCTAACGACGGAATTGATTGACTTGCGGCTGGGTCCCCAATAAGTTTCACTGCTCGTTTTTGCATCCTGTAGAGCACGTGTAGTGCAGTTTTGGATGCGCCTGACCAAATATGGGAGTTGAACTCAATTTTTGGACGAATATACGTCTTGTAAATAGTAGGCAGGTTCGATTGAGTGAAGTATCTTTTGCATCTCTTAAGGAACCCCATACATTTGGCTGCACTTTTCGCAGCTTCAAATATGTGGTCATTCCAGTTAAGAGTCGAATTAATTCGAGTGCCGAGGATTGATAGTTTCTTGGCTTCGTCGATGCAAGTGCCGTTCATAGACAGTATATTTACTTTGGGGCTCGCCTTTGACGACAAGAGACAGCACTGATTGTTTTAGGCATTGAATTCTACTCGGATAATCCCCACTGATATATCTTGTTGAGGTCTGAATTCAATGTATTAAGTATAAGTTGCTGGTTGGTAATGATGTCCGAAGAGTTTGGACGGGAGTGTTCGTATAAGTATGAGAAACTCAACATTTTATCATCAGCAAACGAGTAAATTGGGTTGTGAGTAATTGACAACAGATCATTTATAAAGATGAGGAAGAGAGTGGGTGAGAGACAGATTTGACACCATCAAGAACCACTTGGATTGAACGGCCAAAAAGATAGTCTCCTATCCATTGGATCAGGGAATTGTCCACTCCATATGAATGTAATTTTGACCAAAGGGCTGGATGCCAAACTCTGTCGAAGGCTTTTGAAATACATTGAAAGGGACAAAGAGAGTCCCACAACATAAAAAAAAAGAAAAAAAAAAAAGGATTTTCCTTTTTCTCGAGAGGGGCCATAAAAAACCCCCGATATTAATGAATTTAAAATTTTTTCTAATATTTATAATACACACATTTTAAGGGAACAAAATAATAAACGACAACCCCTAAACATCATCATCGGCAAGTCTGAGGCTTGTTAAATTTTCCATAATAATTTGTTTTTCCGGGCGAGGTTATTAGCCTTGCGCCAGTGATTGTTATATACAGTTTTGCAAAGTAGTAGACAAGCCCTAAAACTAAATTAAAAAGTTTAGTTCTCAAAAGGAATAATGATAAAAACTCCAAATTAGGAGATATATAGATAATTTAAAAGGGGGAATAACAAATTTAAAAAATCTTTTATACATATATATACATAGGTCCCGGTTGTAGTGCTGATGATGATGATGATACATAGGTGGGCTGAATTTCCGACCTCGACGTGAAGATAGTAGCACTCGTCAATAAAAGCTAGTGAATGTAGTTGTGCATCTTTCGATAGTTATTCACCAAAATTTCACCGATTTTGGACGCATAGTTTTTATTTGGTAGTCGTTTGAGTGAGTCGATGTGTGTTTTTGAGAAAATGGACAAAATTGAGTATCGAGCTGTCATTAAATTTTTGTTTTTGAAAGGCAATACACCTACGCAAATCAAAGATGAGTTGGGCTCTGTGTATGGGGACACTGCACCATCATTTATCACAGTGAAATTTAGGGCAGCTGAATTTAAACGTGGGCGTGAGAGCTTGGGAAACGATGAACGTTCGGGACGTCCAAAAACTGCAACAACTGACGATAACATCGCTAAAGTTCACCAAATAGTGCTCGACGACTGTCGAATTAAAGTGAGAGAGATAGCAGAGACTATGAAAATGTCCAAAGAACGTGTTTGTCGCATACTAAATCAAAATTTAGGCATGAGAAAGCTGTCCGCGCGTTGAGTGCCGCGTTCGTTCACGTTAGACCAAAAACATGTTCGAATGAACATTTCCAACGCTCTGTTTGCGTAGTTTAGGTGCAATGAATCCGAGTTTTGGCGTCGATTAATTCCTGTCGATGAAACTTGGATACACCGTTATACGTCAGAAACAAACATACAGTCAAAACAGTAAAAAGGGAATCGGCTCTAAAAAAAGTAAAAGCTGTTTTTTTTTTCGGCTGGGAAAGTGATGGCGACTGTTTTTTGGGATAGTCATGGAGTTATCTTAATCGATTATCTTCAAAAAGGAAAAACCATTACAGGAGCATACTACGCATCAATACTTGACTAACTGCAGGCAGAAATTGCGAAAAACGGCCACATTTGCAGAAAAAGAAAATCCTGTTTCACCAAGACAACGAGACGGCGCTCACACCTCAGCGGTTGCCATGGCGAAAATCCACGAATTACTGTTAGAACTATTTGACCATCCGCCTTGCTCACCAGATCTAGCCTCAAGCGACTTCTTTTTGTTTCCTAATCTGAAAATTGCGCTCGGAGGACAGAGATTTTCGTCAAATGAGGAGGCAATCACCTTCGTGAACAGTTATTTTGTAGAGAAAAGCGCTGAGTACTATTTGGACGGGTTAGAAAGATGGGGCTTCGCTGGGAGAAATGTGTGGAGTTACAAGGAGACTATGTAGAAAAATAAAAATAAATTTTAAGAAAAAATGTCTTGTATCTTTGTTAGGTCGGAAACTTTTCAGCCCACCCTCGTATATATACTGAGGATAATAAGAAGCCCTACATCTCAACAAAATATGTTTTGAATAACTTGGGAAAGGTTTTCATATTGTTAGAGTAGTTAAACTTTAGATAGGATAATTTTTAAATCCTTAACTCTAGCCTTAGATGTTCTGGGTCCTTTTTTCTGTGTTTGGTTTTTTCTCCTCTTTTTTCCTACCGTTTGGCATTTTGGAAACTTTCTCTATAGGATCGATATATTTGGGTTTGAAAGAAACTAATCCCTCTTTAATAGGATCGAAGATGTCTACAAAAAACAAAACGCAAAATTAACTCACGAAACAGATATCGATTTATAATGAAAATCACTATCGGGCTAAAGCACATTTTAGATTTCATACCGGTGTTCAGTGGTAACCCGGACGAGAACTATATGGCTTTCTCTCTTGCGGAGATACAATCTTTCCCAAGGCACAGGACGACGGTCAACATGCTTTCTTTCTAAGCGTGGTAAAAACCAGACTGCAAGGAGCAGCATACGGTCACATCCGATACAAGGTCATTTCAACCTGAAATGATATTGCTTCGGAATTGAAGGGAGAATTTTAAATTCTCACCTCTAGGTCGGCTGCGCAGAACCATCTGGTGACAGCCAAACAATATAGTAAGGAAGGTGTGAAGGAGTTTGGAAACAGACTCATACGCCTCCTGCGTCTGTTGGACAAGTTTGAAAGCATTGTCGAACCTGCGGTGCAAACATATCTTTTCAAGCAAAATGATAAACTCGCCCTACACAAATTCGAAGACGAAGTTAGAAATCCAGAATAAAAACTTTTAGTTAAAACACGAGCTACCCCAAGTCTTAGAGCAGCAATTAATTATGCTCTCGAGCAGGCCCCACGATTAAGCAATGACAACACCTCACGTACATTTTCCAGCTATCCAAATTTTAGCCAACCAATAATTTGCCAATCGGGCAACAGGTCTGGACATATCTCTGCGGAATGTTGCCGCAATAGTAAGCTTCCACAATCTATCCCCCAAATTAAAGCAGAGGTTGAACGCCTCCAATGCAGACACTGTAGTAAATTCCCAGGAAGAATGCAAAAAGAGACTGTTTCAATTAAATAATCAAAACAGCTCTCCATTAAACAAAAGTGTTTCTAGAACTCAGCCCACTTCTACGGCAAACGTCTGGAGAAGTGGAGTAATAAACAAAATGAGTAGAGTACAGTTATTAAAAATCAATAATCAGAAACAATTTACAAAAACAGATGAAATGTTGTAAGAATCTAAGGATACGAGGGTTGCCTCTTATGTTTCGGGATTTGGCAACCCTAGTGTTGCAATCCGGCAATTGACAGCTCTGTCGTAAAGTTGGACATTTTTGAGGTTATACGCACTCAGAACGTTTTGACATACGAGCGCTATTTGTGTTGTTTACAGTAACTTAAAAGATTCATCTCGGCCCAAAAATGGAATTAAATCGTCAACATTTTCGTGCGATTATTTTTTACAACTTTCGGCGTGGATTAACTCAGCAACAGTGCATGGATGAACTTAATTCAATTTTTGGCGATGAAGCTCCATCAAGGACCAGTGTTTATCGATGGTATGGTGAATTCAATCGTGGTCGTAGTTCACTCCAAGATGAATTTCGTGAAGGTCGTCCAAAATCAGTTGTTGTTCCGAAAACCATTGATGCTGTGCGCGAACTGATATTGGAAGATCGTCATGTGACCTATCGTGAGATTGAGACAACCTTAGGCGTTAGTGGGACCAGCATACATTCAATATTGCATCAACATTTGACTGTCAAAAAAATTTGTTCGCGTTGCATCCCACACAATTTGTCAATCGCCCAAAAAAAAAGGCTCGTGTCAATTGGTCGAAAGAAATGCTCAAAAAATACGGTCGCGGTGCTTCGAAACACGTCTATGACATCGTGACAGGTGATGAATCGTGGATTTACGCGTATGAGCCCGAAAGTAAACAGCAGTCGACTGTCTGGGTGTTTCAAGATGAGCCAAATCCAACAAAAGTTGTTCGCGCACGAAGCACTTCCAAGCAAATGGTCGCCTGTTTTTTCGGAAAAACTGGACATGTCGCAACCGTACCACTAGACCAACGTAGAACAGTCAATTCTGAGTGGTACACAACTATTTGTTTGCCAGTTGTCTTCCAAGAAATCAGGAAAACCAACCGCCGAAGACGGATCACTCTTCACCACGAGAATGCGAGCTCTCACACATCGGCTGCGACAACTGCATTTTTGAGCACCCAAAACATCGATTTGATGGGTCATCCGCCGTATAGTCCTGACTTGGCACCGAATGACTTCTTTTTATTCCCGTACGTAAAAAACAAACTGAGAGGTCAACGTTTTTCGACACCTGAAGAAGCGGTTGCTGCATTCAGAATGCATGTGTTGGAGATACCTCAATCAGAGTGGCAAAAGTTCTTCGACAATTGGTTCAAACGCATGCAAAAGTGTATAGATTTTCATGGGGAATATTTTGAAAAACAATAAAGTGATTTTCGATGATCAATATTTGTTTTTGTTCTCTAATCCCGAAATATAAAGGGCAACCCTCGTACAAACCAGAGGCAGTATGATGTAACTGCTCCCCAAATAGAGGAAGTAGAAACCAAAGATCGTGTCCACCAGTTTACATCTAAATCCGTTTGTCTACAGGCCGGATCTGATGTTTGACAAAGGGTTCTGAACCAACTATCCTAACAACTTTCTACCTTTCTACATTTACAAACTCAACAACTTCTAATAACAAAGTGCCTAAGCTCATTAAGCAGAAACAAATAATGCCGGCAGAGTGTAAGCCCGAGGAGCAACAACTCTCAGCAAAATGTAAGCCTGAGAAAAAAATAATACCGGCAGAGTGTAAGCCTGAGGAGCAAGGACTCTCAGCAAAATATAAGCCCGAGGAACAAATAATGCCGGCAGGATGTAAGCCTGAGGAGCAAGGACTCTTAGCAAAATGTAAGCCCGAGTGTTGCAAAACGCAACATGATCACGCATAATCATCATTTAAAAACGTATCACGGAAATTGCATTTCAAGTTCAAATTCGTGATCACGTAAAACCACGAGCATGCATCCCCTTAGGCGAAGACCGTAGGACACGCCTTTGATTAGCCAACTGCCACTGGCATTATACTTGCAATGTCAACCAAGGCAGAGACCGAAGGAACGTGTGAACCAAATGGAGGCATTTTGATCCAAAACGTTCACATAGATTCTACAAGCAACAACCAATAGAAAGGGCGGCTTGAATTTAGGTCAATGAGAGAGATATGAGATGGAGATTTGTTGTAAAGGAATTGCAGGTTAGTGGCCGATAATCAAGGCCATCGTGAAACTGCTGTTTGTGATTCAAAAGGTAACATAAAAACAAGGCAGTTTTTCTCGGAGCAGTAAACATTCGTCGTGTTTGACTAAACTGTAGTTATATCGCAGCGTCGTGAAAGGTGTTTTCAAACTTATTGGATTATTTTTATTGTATAAAAAATCTTGGGTGATTCTGTGCAGCAATTAATTTTTCAAATAGTAAAATAAAAGTAATTAAAAGCGAACTCCGAGTTTCTTTCCTTTGTTGACCGCACGAACCAATTCCAGTCGCGCCGGTTTTTTTTGGTTTACCTTTTCGAGGTGTTGTTTCATAGCATATATCTTTGTACTTCTCGTTTTCAATAGAAATCAATATTGGTCTTTCGAGTTTTTTTTACTAGTTTCCAAAGCAAAACACCGAAGGACAAATAATGCCGGCAGAGTGTAATCCTGAGGGGCAAGAGCTCTCAGCAAAATGTAAGTTCGAGGAACAAATAATGCCGACAGAGTGAAAGCTTGTGGAGTAAGAACTCTCAACAAAATGTAAGCCAGAGAAAAAAATAATACCGACGGAGTGTAAGCCTGAGGAGCAAGGACTCTCAGCAGAATGTAAGCCCGAGGAACAAATAATGCCGCCAGAGTGTAAGTCTGAGGTGCAAGAACTCTCAGCAAAATGTAAGCCCGAGAAACAGATAATACCGATAGAGTGTAAGCCCGAGGAGCAAGAACTCTTAGCAAAATGTAAGCCCGAGGAGCAGATAATCTCAGCTAAATGCAAGACTGCGGAACTAATTATCAGCCGATAATAATATGGAAAAAGAAATAGGCAAACGGCTGATCAAATCCAATAAAGCCTACTATGGTCTATCAAGGCTCCTTAAATCCCTAAATTTATCCAGAACATCTAAGCTATTACTGTACAAGACCATGGTCTTACCAGTACTCATGTATGCATCCGAGAACTGGTTGCTCAATAAAAGGCACTCTGAACTCTCAACCGCGTGAGGAAAGTCTTAAGGAGAATTGTTGGCCCCCGTATGTATGTATATAATTAGGGAGGACAATTCCGGAGACGCTGCAACCATGAGTTGTACGCGATCTACCTTGAAGCTAATGTTGTAAGAAAAATCAAGTTCGGTAGACTCCGATGGGCGGGTTGTGGGTAGTTATTGCTCGTACGCCTTCATGGGCATGGGGTTCAGCAACACCTCCACTTAAAATTGCGGAACTCCGGTCAAAAGGATTGTCTCGAAAATCACTTCCCAAATGGAGCGGACATCAGATAAACAAACACACACTGTTTCACGTCTATTGTAATTTATTTGGTTGTCATTCACATTTTACAAGTTATTACAAAGGCGTAAGCAAAGGTTGACTATTTATTTTTGTCTTTTGTATTTTTTTTTTGTCTTTTGTTTCCACCAGATCTTAAGTGTTATAAATATTCACACTTCCAGCCGTACCGGAGAAAACTCTGCGTTCATATAATCTAAACAGTACAATTTCAATGACTCCGTGGTGATAGGTTCCGTGATTCAAATCTGACTCCAGAAAAATGACATGAAAAACAACCGACTGAACTCCAGCAACCTCACACGATCGCGGTGGTGGTAAAAATCCGACTCTACGACGAATTCGCCGTCAACATCCCCGCATCGTGATGAAGATGGATTTCTATCCATCTGGGAGGAGCCAATCCGATCCTCTCCTTGGTGATGACCAATGGCGATCGAATTGGAAATTCCAATCGTGGAATCCCCTCTGGGACCGTACAAGTCAGGATGGCACACCCATTCGTTGGAAGCAACGACAACGCGGTTGCGTAGGGTGCACAAAGAAAATTCGGATGCTCAGCTGATTAAATAAAAGGTCGGGTCATAAATATAGGAATTGGTTTCCTATGCTGTTGATATTATATCAACAGACTTCGATGAAATGATCGAGGCTACGATGCATGGGTGCATATTTATTTTAGGATACATTAATACAAGAGTTGTTGCCGTCAGGCGAAAATATCTTCTTCTGTTTACATTGAGTAAACGGAAGCATTCCGTTTGGATAGCCAGCGTGGTAATCGTGGCTGCTCGTTGTTTGGACAACGTATCCTAGGCATGACCTGATGCGGCGATCGTTCCTCGATACGGCAACGGATCGTACAATCAGTCATGCTAGTATGCAAATAAACATGCGTACTTGAAGGCTAAAGCCATGTTGTAGACAGTACTAGGGAATATTACAGGCGGCGGAAATGGATTCTTCTGTGATGTTAGGTCAAGAGAAGATTGCTCGCCATGGCCAGGGCTAGGATAAAGGTCTATTTATTCTTTAATTGGAAAATAGATCGCGGGGGATTCTTATTAGAAATCTGGCTTGCAGATGTGCAAGCAAGCAAGTAGCCGACTTGTCCTTTTGGACCAACGGGTTGTTGGAACAAGGAGACGCAGGGTGATAGGAGTATGTTGATGGACATGTTGCCGCCCAGAGGAACCGCTCAGATTCCTAATTGATCCATGTAAAATGAACCACAATGGTTTGGTGGAAATATATGCTGTTGCTGAGGGTTTAATTTTCAGGTGTAGGATATTGAAAGGGTAGCTTAACGCTGCTCGATTGCAGGTAAGTTGGCTACGGTAATTGCAGGTTAGGTGGGGTTAAAGCGATGGGTGGTTCTTCGGTGCCTTGAAGAAACCCCACAGGGTCACCTACCTTGAATGAGCGAAGGGGAGCCTGCTCGGAAGGTCCTTTGTGGCAGGATGTATGGAAGGAGACAGCGGAGGCAGAAAGCTTTGTTAAATAAGGCCAAGACCGGAGTCCGGTTATAGTGCCGATGATGATGATGATGGCTTGATAGGGTAGTATTTCAGCGGACTGCAGGGCGTTGGAAGCTCACCTATCGCTCGGCCTTTAGTCCCTTTATACTACAAGCCAGCTTAGCTGTGAGTATATTCTAAAGCCCTATTCACATGGCGCGGAACGATACATTCATAACCGATCAGACCTCAACAAATTAAATGGTTAAATACTTAAAGGATAAATAAATATATTAGACTACTCGTAAATAAGCTGCTTATTGTATTTTTAAAAAGCAATAAGTTCAGTAGTCGGTCGTCATGGAACACATTGGTAATATATTGTCAGTTGAACCTACGCACAATCATGCGCATGAGTGAACCTCTCCGTTGAGGCAGTAAAATGCGTCCATAAGTCGACGTTTAGAGAAGGCTCCAAGTTAAAGCATATTGCGAGCATAAGAAGAGAAAGAGGATAAGGAAAGTAGGTATCGATGCACGTTGGTCGTGGCGAGAAAATACAGGATCAGCAAGAGCATCCAACATTTGTGAAGTTCGGGCAGAGAATGATTGTTTGTGTTTATCCACACGCTTATGACTTATGACTTTTTTTCTCATGTCAGCAAGGTAGCTAGAAGTAGAGAGATGGAGAGTCGGATGTTTTGAATGGATATTCAAACAATATCAGAAGCCAGAGAACAGAAACAAGCCATAATCAAACCTTTGTATAAAAATGGAAAGATGGGAAGTTCGGAGGTAGTCGAAAATGTGTATTTTCTCATTTATAGAGCTCTATAACAGTGATCTGGTATTATACTCTAAGGAATAGGGATAAAATCGCTGAAACAGAGATACAAAATGTGGTGCTGTAATCGGAAGATACTTAGAATAAAGATCCATATAAAACACGTTCGATGTATATAACAAAGGGAGGAAAAACGCAACATAAAATACAATAAACAGAAGTAAAAGTGGAAGGTGGTTTTCGACAGATAAGATAGAATTAATGATAAAAGTACGTAATTGAAAACATAGAAAAGAATTAGAAGGTAAAAAAGCAATACAACATTGGACAAGTATCCGAAAATGAACATTCTATGATTTAATTACATTTATCTATACAGTATGAGGTGCGCATGCCATCATCAGTTATCGACAGAGCAACTTTCACATCTAAATTAACAGATAATGACGGTGAAAAACGGCCACAAAAAATGGAGGCAAATAGAAAAAAAAACGTGGCAAAACAAACTATAATGATACAATACATCTAAAGACGAGAATGCACCAACACAATCATTAAAGGAAGCAAAATGACATCTAATATTCATGCTACCAGTTATTCGTTCAAGGTGGACCCATTCACCTCTTCCCTGCTTCAAAGCTTGCGTAAAGAAAATAAGAGAACAAAAAAAAAACCTAATCCAGTCACAAGGGAGACACAACCCCATCTACCACAGAAAAGACTGCCGCACTTAAGCGGCGACAACAGTTTCAGAAACAGCAGTAATAGCAACATGAATTAAGTCGTTACACTCCCCCAATGGGCGATGGATCTCTTTATCGCATTTACCTTACATACACACATAACCTCCCAACTGACGACGACGCCAATAACAACTATTACAGAAAAGAAGCAAAACAACATCAACAACAACGCAACAACAATAACAAGGACGACATATCTACGAGCACAGAGATGTCCTTGTGTATCACATTCATATTCAGAGGCTATTCCAAAGATTTTTCATTCGCTTACTGTACTCCTCTACCGCCTTCATGTTGTCGGCTTCATTTTTGCTGATTTAACAAATCCCCACATGCCTCAAAGGGTAGCTCAGTGATGATGACGATGTTGATGGTGGTGGTGGTGAAACTAAATATTTATCTATTCCTACCGTTCTTGTCATCACTCCCACCCTCTAGCTCTCTAGAATATGTACCAAGGGGCGTACTATTCCTGTATCTGTGTATCTATAACTCGCTCTCCCTATAAATCTATTTTATCATCATCACCATGGTAACCAATCGGGGGTAAACGAAAAATTAGGACTTTCCCAGCTCCCAGCGTCGAGCTAGACCAGAAATTTTATATTCCTCGTCATTTCGCAATATTAACAGGAGAAAAAAACACTAAAGGCAAAAACAAAACCGAGCTCTACATCGACCCTACACACAGAATAAGGGAAACTAAAAAACATCCACAGACACTGTGTTAACCCACAATCGCATAGGAAATACAGATAAAATAAAAAAGATACATTTGTATATATGTACAGAGTTTTTCAGTGCAGAGTTTTTCTGTTCAACTAGATGGAGGACATGTTGTGCGCTGGTTTCAGCATATCACTGTTTTCTTGTTGTTGTTTTATTATTAGTTTTTGTTTTAGATATTCGACCGGCAGGTTGTTGTAAGCTGTGCGATAGTAAGATAGATACATCGGGGGTATTTTCTCGGTAGATATGTAAACTCTTAGGGTGATTTTCTTGAATATTTGCCAAAAATCAACCCTCTGCAATGAAAGCAGAGGAGCGCAAACAACCGGCTGACGACAGACGAAAGGATACGTACATTAATAGTCGTAGGACCTCTATTGTACGTTTGCTTACGTTCTACATTCCGTCTGCGTTGATTTGCTCGTTTTTCCCCTTGTCCTGGGCGCAAGGAGAATCATCACCATCGAATTAGTGAGGGAGTGAAAGGGATGTAACTCCCGATGTAGTGGAAATCTTTTGGGAAATGCGCAAAAATCACTTCTCTACAACATCAATGGAAGATATTTCGAGAACAGCCATCTCTCATTGGGTATCCCCGGGAATATCTCGCAGGATTCGAATGGTTGGCAAGCAGATGCCGTTCGTTGATTGGTTGTCCTTAGAACTACATACTTATATCTATGTAAACCATTGGTCTATGTATTACGTTTATCCCATGTAAAGATACATACTGTTGTACTACTACATAAAAATCGCTATATCATCACAAGCTACTGCTGCTGTCCTGAATATAATCTGAAGATAAGTTTTCTCTTCCATGTGGGAGAATGAATATTGCACAAGAAACAACGACAACGGGCAACTTCAAAAATCCATACAAATTCAAGTGTCGAACAAATGGAAGAGGAGCAAGAAGAACAGGAACAGGAGGTGGCCATGGTGATGTGGTGTGGTGTGGCGGTGCCATATTCAACGTGTATCCATCGATCGATTTTCCTCTTGTCGGAAAGCACAGAAGCACCAATATACGTGCTAGTATACTTGTATCTAGTATCTATTGTAGTATCAACAGAAAATACGCCATAGATTTTTTCTTAGAATCAATGTGGAAAATCCAATTAAAGAGGAGAAGAGAAAAATAAGCGCTATTTCACCTGCACGGATGTTTGGTATTTTTGTTTTTGTTCGGTGGTTCTGCTCTTTGTGATATTGAGACACAAAGTCCGAAGCCCATCTGCAGAATGACGCATCCAAAATGAGCTCTCCAGCGAGGATGGCCTCCGACACTGAGAATCGCGGTTGGTGGGTGTATGTAAGTTCCGCTGTTGTGCTACCTTTCTAAGACTCACTTAATGCGGGGTGTAGTGGTATACATAGTTGGAATATTAGTACAGGACATTAAATCACATCCTATGGTTGTTTGCATTACATACTACCAAATTGTTAAGCCCTCTCAGGATAAGATAAGGCTTTAATTTGGTTGCCCTATAACGACTCGCGTAGGTTATTTGGGGGAGCTATTTTTTTTTTCTGTTTGCATACGCGGGGTCATTGAATATTGGGGCCGCAAATGTGACGTTTGCTTAGGTAGTTATTATCAAAATAGGAAAGAACCAATGACATCACAAGCCATGTAGGATAAAACTGCTTTAAATTTAAGCTGTTTTCTTTAACTTGCTAACATTTTAAAGGAATAGATAATAAAATGATTACCCAATTGCCACAAAAAACACACTTCTGGGAGTTGAACTTGCGTTTGAGTGATTGAAGTCAAAACGTTTTTACTGCTATGCAATGATACCTTGTTTTTAAAGTGTTATGGATGTAAACAATATTTCCTGGTAATCTTCTCAATGTCTGTCTAATATTGACTGTGGTGTAAACATTACAGAACTTGTTGATCAACTTGGCCCGGAACACATTGGTTGATCCAAAAACATGTCTCTCCAAGCCAGTTAACCCAAAGGCAGGGAAAGCCTAAGGTTTGTTGTGCGAAAGATTGATTCACTTTCCTATTGAGGGAGTTCCTGGGCATAACTGTCCCGCCGAGCAAACTGCGGCGAGCCAAAACCGCAACGTTCCATCACATTGAGACACACGGTTTGCTGGTGGGTCAACACTGGCGCCGTTTGACCCCGGATAACACTAGCCTAGAATTCGATAAACTGCTCCAATTGGGAATTTGTAAATCATCGGGCAGCATATGGGCAAGTCCACTCCATCTCGTTTTCTTAGGAATTTCCATATCAAAAGACACAAACAAAGTTCTGTCGTCTAAGGGGGTATTCTGGTCTGGAAATTTGAAAAAATCATTTTTTTTTCATATTATCAAAGCTTAATCCTCTAAGAATGTCTTTAAGGGGATTTTAGAAAATTCAAATTATTTTCGGAGACATGGCTGTTTTGCTGACGCGTCATCTAAACTTTAAACGCGTTTTTCTCGAAACTTCTTTTTTAAAACAATACCCACGATTTTTCAAGTTCTACTGAACCGATTTACTTCAAATTTAGTAGATGTCTTTCTTATAGGCTTTTCTATTGCATGAACTATCCTCATCCCCAAATTTCAATGATAACTATTTATAAAAAATTCGAAAAACTGGTACGTACCAAAACCACCCCCCCAAACATTCATACCGGGCGAAGCCCCAATCAATTTCGGATCACATATAGTGAATCCCAGGCAGATTGATTAATGTACCAATCAGCTAAGAAAATATAACCATAGAGTCCAGACATACATCTGAGAACAATACTCAATGGCGACACCGTTTCCTTTAATCCATTCTAAGGATACGTTTCCTAAACGGAAAAAGAGCGGTGCATGTAAATAGGATTGCTGGACAACAATAGCATTAAGATGTACAAAATATCTTTGGCACCGTTGCCCATTAAAATGTAATTACCAAAAATACCCGTGGTAAATACCAATCCTAAACATTACTAAAAAAAAAACCCAAGTAATGTTTAATGGCCTATGGAAATTGTCGATCCTAGGAAAATTACCGAAGGATCAAACAAAAGATCGCTGGCTCACAATAGAGATCCGGATACAAAGGATTTTATGTGAGTTCGGCGAGAAAGCAAAAAACGAAAATAACACGTTGCTTTGAGTTAACGTGGAAAAAGGTTTTCTTCCGATCAAACGATCGATATAGAGTTGAGTTAGTTGTGAGACATAGTCAAGAACGGACACGCGAGTTGTTTCTTGATATTTTACGAGGTCGGTTGTAACGTGGCACAAGAAGTCGATGAAGGAGTAGGTGATAACGTGTTTCAAAATTAAGTTGTTGAGAAAACTTGAAAAGAAATTGAGAAGCGAAAAACGTTGCGTTAATTTGTGAAGAGATATTTTGAACTAAAGTGATTAAAAGTCCCAAACAATATAATAAGAATAATAAAAAAAAAACAAGTGTATGTTATTAATAATCTTAACATTAAAGATATTTTTGATTACAAAAAACAAAGTGTTTTTGTTTTAAAGGTGTGATTGATATGGGTGTCGTGTCGAAAAATATTAACATTTTCGTGGTGTAAGAAAAGATTTACTACAAAACTAAAAAAAAGTGCTACAAAAATAAATTTTGTTTTCAAGCAGTCGCTATTTTGTAAAAAAAAAATTTTTTCAACTCTTTTTAGTTCCAACGATAGAGGCATTTCTGTAAATTAATAATCTTTTTTTTTCAGATTGATAAGGGGGTTGAATCGTGGGTATGGTCGCGTGCCAACTTTTTGAGATCCCCCATTTCATCAGCTGCTAACTTTTTGAATTTTGAATTTTTTACTTTCAATTTTTTTTACTTTATTCTTGAAATATTAATAAACATCCTATAAAAAAATGAATACTAAAAATATTGATTGCTTTTTTTTTACAGCACTTCAAAAATTGCGTTAAATTCGTGCGTCTGGACCAGAATACCCCCTTATGGTAAAATACCCGAGAATCATCGTCATCATATTCATATTCAATTTCCCATAATAATTTATTTTCACAGGTAAGGTTATTAGCCTTGTGCCAAAAATACCCGAGGATAGTCGTGTTATATTTAGTTTATAGCGTCCGTGAAGAACCAGTAAGTTATAATGTAAGATAATTAAAGGGCTATGCCACTGAAGAGACCCGAAAACCAACAACTTCTTTGGTATTTTTTTGGATTGGAAAAAATAAACAAAGTTTACCACATGTTTATAAATGTATTAAGGTACAATTAAAAAGAAAAAAAATTGCGGCACACGGCCGTTGTCAAAAAAATGTGTTTTTACAAAATTGCTCTGGGGAATGGTTTTGGTCCTGCAAAAACAAAAATAAATTCTTCTTAAACTATATGAAAATATCTAGAGAATGTCGTACGAAGTTATATAAAATTTTTTTGATTTAAAAAAAAAATGCAACCTTTTGAAAAAAAATCGATTTTTTCGCGAGAAAAAAGACATTTGTTTGTTAATAACTTTTATAATTTTTGATATTTCGCAAAACCCGTACGACTGCGGAATCTAATTAGAAAGTTAGAGTTAAAGCTTGGACTCAATCGCATCAAAATTGAGAGAGTTGTCTTACATCATCATCATCGGCATTACAACCGGGAACCGGTCTTGGTCTTATTCCATAATGATTTGTTTTTTCCGGGCAAGGTCATTAGTCTTGCGCCAGAGGCTCCCCGATAGGAAAACGAACCCCGGTCTTCCGCGTGACAGACGGGTATACTAACCATCATACTGTCGAGGAGCCTAAGAGTTGTCTTACAAGCCTATTTAAAAAACATAGTCTTGAGATAATCGCGTTAAAAGTTTTAAGTTCTGATTTCTATGATTTAAACTTGAAAATTTATATAAATTTTTTTTGTACCTTTAGTCATCAATACCAGCACCATAAAAATTGCCTTCCAAGTGTATATTTGCTTCATGTTTCAATTTTTTCAGCGATCCATGGCCAAAGGCGCCGTCTTTGCAGCATCCGTCAGCGACAACTCGGCTTGGCTGATCCTCGTTTCATTGTTTTCTATGCAATAATTGTAACAAGTCAAGCCTATCGGCAACTGCAGGACCTCCATTATCTCCATATACTGTCGTATACTGAATAATCCTTCAATCCAATCCAGTTTTAAGTTCTATTTAATTTTATACGAGGGTGAGGTGAATATTTTCCGGCCTGACCTGCAGATGACGCCGGCAGTCTAACTTTTGGCTGGTATTCTATAGGGTTTTCCAATAGGGACTTTTTTTCCAGAGCCCAATCGGAGAACGTGGTCCATCGGCTGCAATTCTTGAGTCAGCTTGATCTTGTATCGGTGTAAACCAAAATCCTTATGCAAAATTCGCCATAAAGTGGTCTAGGCGATGCCCAATTCTTGAGAACGCCGTGGAATTGACTGATTTGCTACGGACGCCTGAACGGCAGCGATATTTTCGACACTTCGACCAACCCGTTGTCTCACTGGCACGGCAACATCACACAACGAATATGTAGACTCAAATTTGTGCACTAAACTTGTTATTGACTGTCTACTAGGGCGAGAATTACGACCGAAAATTGGAGTTAACCCCCTTAAAGTTGCGGTCACCGACTCAAAATTTCGGTAGTTAATTCGCAGACGTTGTTTGTTCGTGTACTTAACCATGATGAAAATGTTGAGTTTACTGAATAAATTGACAGTAACAGTTCGATGATTAGTGAAAGGGTGCGTTCACAAATTAAATTCGAAGTTGTCAAGTCCCTATAAAATAACCCTATATAATACCTGTCGGGGAGCCTCTGGCGCAAGACTAATGACCTTGCCCGGAAAAAACAAATCATTATGGAAAATTTAACAAGCCTCAGGACTTGGTAAATAAGGCCAAGACCGGTTCCAGGTTGTAGTGCCGATGATGATGATATAATACTATGTCTCATTAGCTTGTGCATATATTTTCAAGTCGATTGGTTTGTTAGTATACATTAAAGAGGTCAGGCCGGAATGGCTTCATCCCATCGACGTACGTCATACTTCCTGACTATGTTCAATAAAATAATTCAAATGAACTGATAAACTTTTGTCTATGGTATAAAACAATTTTTTTTACATTTTTAAATAGTCTATTCATCAATTAAGCTAATAAAAAAAAAATTATTTTTAAAAAAAAATTACGGTAGCAAGCTAAGCTTAAGCTAGAATTTATGCATTTTTTGTCTAGTCGGTAATTTAGAATCTAAGAAATAAAAAATGTTGATAAAAAGGAAAAAAACAAAAAAAAAAACTCCATCTCGTTAAAAGAGCAACGGTGAGTGGCGCCCATACGGCAATTACAGAATGCTGAGCCCTGAAATAACTGCGGACCCGTACCCCACAGCACATTTGATGAATGTCCCATAGCACTCCACAAGTGGTCGACGTAAGATAAGCATATACCTCGGTTGTCCTTCCTGAGAGGACAAGAACATTTTTTGGCGATATCATTTCATTTTGGCAACATTTTTTATTTCCATTTTACATTCTTAGATTCTAAATTATAGGCTATGTAGTGCTCCAAGAAGCCCTACCATTTTCCTCCCACATTTCCTTTTCCCCCACATCCATAGTGAATACAAATCGAATTCCCACCCAATATCATATATTCATATCCCCAAATCTTCATTGCATTCAATGTCAAGCAAATTGAATTGTCGAGCATTGAATTCACTTCCAAAAATCTAAACATCACAATGCATATTTTCACATGCATTGTATGTACAATCAAACACGTGTCCAAACAAACCCATGTCTATTTCATCCGCCGACACACAATTCCGGCAATCAAAACATCACAATGCAGACGCATTGTAACCCGATGTATGTTATGACATGCACAAATACAATTCTGACCCATTTCCCAGAGACTGTGACCCCATTTGAATTGATATAAACTTTTGTTTGCATTTGCCAGACATGCTAATGGATAATAAAAAACCTGCGATAAGGGGCGATGTGTCCAGGCTTCGAGGAAGAAGAAAAAGTACATCAGAAAGTAGTCAATTGGTAGCGCGAGGTGAGTGAAGAATCGGCACTTCAAGAAGGAAGAACTGAAGAAGTTGTGTGCTCTCGAGACGTGGTGCGGTGTTTAAATATCGTATATAAGATTTTGGCGCAAGACTAATGACCTTGTCCGGAAAAAACAAATCATTATGGAAAATTTAACAAGCCTCAGGACTTGCTAAATAAGGCCAAGACCGGTTCCCGGTTGTAGTGCCGATGATGATGATGATATAAGATTTTAGTTTATGTAATGTGTAGATGTTTCAAGCGAAATTAACAAAAGTTAATAAACATTAAAAAAAAAAAAAATAGTGTTTTAATCCATTTGATCACATTCCACGAGACATTGGTGATCGCCGTGCGAAGAAGAACACACAGCATTCAGTGCACGTACTTAACGCTACGCAAGACGAGAGAACGCTAACGATAGCAGCTTTATCCTCAACAACTGGGAACAAAGTTGGTCACCAGTCTAGGAACTGCCCGAAGTACTACGGAGGAATCCTACGAAAGACAGATCTAACGCAACCGCCTCTTGGACGGAAGCTCATGGTAAACAACTAACAGCACACCAGCCTCCAAACAACAGAATTAATACCGACCACGTCGAGGGACTTACAGGGACAACACATAACAACCATCCATTCAGGACCCATCGTTCGCTTCTCTTCCTTGTTTAATCGAGAAGCACGGAAGCGAACCGTACAACAGCTAGACAAAAAATGCTCAGATTCTAGCTTAATTATCTTATATCACAGACGCTCTAAGGTAAACATTACATGATTGTTTTGCAGTTTGCCTTTCAGCCACAGAACTATGTTTATCTATTTAATTATATATTTTTACGACAAAGAAAAACGTTATCCCAGTTTTTGTGTTTTTTAACTTAAAATTTAAATTACATCTAACTTTTTTTTCATATACTACTTAACTTAATCCTTATTCTACCCTAATACTAGAAAAGATAAGTCTGTGTAAGGTGGCTGAAAATGTATTGTTGCGAACTTAGGGTTCGCTGGATTAATTATTTTTAACAAATAAGAGCCGTTAAATCGATTTTGAATTAATGTTACACTTTATTAGTCCGTTAATAACAAGCGTTACTTTTTACCGTGCACTTAACGATTTCTTCACTTATCGCTTCCGTACTTATCGCGTATTTTACTGCTTACTTCTTACTCTTTACTTTCTACTTCTTACTTATCGCTTGCTTCACTTTCTACTTCTTACTTACTCCATGATCTGTGTGCGACGTATTTATACCGTTTCCTCACATTCTGATTCGGTGTTTCGTTTCCGTCCGATCCATAGCCTTGAATGTTCTATTGTTGATAGTCTCCAGTTTTCCAGTACTTTATAGAATATTCTAGTACTTTGTTTCGGACTTTCTCGAATATTCTAGTACTGATTGTCATATGCGTCACAGTATTATTCTACTGACATTGGTAGACAGGTTTTTATTTGCCCTTCAACCACCAGAACTGTTGGTGACTTCCCGATCGTAGCACAAACGGCCGTCCACCGGATGATCTATTTATGTGATAAATCAGCGGAGTTCCGGATCCTGTATAAGACCATTCATATCAAATTCGAGGAACGCCTCTGGTGGAACAAAGCCGTTGCGACGCACCCTCTCATAAAACAATGTATTAGGATAATAAGTTCCGAAAATTAGGTCACTGGACGAGCTTATTACTCTCGCAATATGTTGTCTGATTAAATTATTATAAATAAAATTAAAAATTAAATAAAAATAAAAATTAAATAAAAATAAAAATTAAAAATTAAATAAAAATAAAAATTAAATAAAAATAAAAATTAAATAAAAATAAAAAATAAAATTATCAACCCTGTTTATGTAGGTTTCATTATATAAAATCTCATTTGAATAGTACTTTTTATAGTCAGACTCCGGTGTTCGATATAATCTGAGACAACTTCTGAGACACTTCCTTTCGAACACCCGAATCTTTTCCATCAAATTTGGACCTATGTTAAAACATACTGGACAACCATATATGAGCTTTGGCCTGATTAGCGTCATGTAGCATATAACTTTTATCCTGCTGTCAAGTTGACTACTGTGAAATAGCCTCCTTCTGATAGCAAAAGTTTTCCTAGCTTTGGCCAAAGTAGCCTCTACATGTCTGTTGAAATATTGATGTTGATCCAGCCAAATGCCAAGGTATGTAACTACACTCTTGGTTTCCAGTTTACCTCCATGCGGTCGCACTGTAACTAACTTTCGCCAGTTTTTCCTTGTATCGTTCGTGGATTTATATAATGGGGTATTAGGATGGCTTCACACTTCTGAAAGTTGATCTTAAGTTTCCAGTCCTCACAATAACGCTGCACTTTATTGAAGTCGCACTGTAATAATCTGTTTATGATCTCAACTTTCGGAGCTGTTTGGTAAATTATGAGATCGTCTGCGTACGCAATTCTATTTATTAGCCTGTAGGAAGCCGGAAGTTCATGACCTTGTGACGGTACCGCCAAACCCCACGGTACACTTACCTAAAAACCCCCATAACCCCAACCCAAGTCGCATACGTTTTTGCTAATGCAATTGCATTAAGCACCTGAAAATGCTTCACGCATTAATTAGATCAAAGCTATAATCGTAAAGTCCCTGTAAAGAACACTTACCTTTTCATGCATCTCATCGCATACAATTTTCCGTAAGATTTCTTTCTTTGCTTATCTGGAATTCCAAACCAATTCGGCACCTTCGGTACCAGACAATTCCTGTAAACAAAATGATTCGGTTTGCATACAATGTAACTGTCATGACAGGGAACAGATATATTGCGCCGTCTATTTGCCAACTTCGCCATGTGCACGATAAATTTCTTTACGTACACATTGCCCGGCGACCCTTTTCTCCCAGCAATAAAATTCTCTAACTCGCACCATGTGCAAATAGAAGAACGCTGTTCCTACATAAGTTTCCTGCGATACCATAAACAATTCATATCGTTTGTGGTAACCGAAAAACATTTTTTTTTTTCATTTAATGAGCGGCTGCTATTTATTTAGCCGACTCTCATTACCGAACGATGCATAAACAAACCCATTAGCATCCGACGAGTTCGGTTTTATTTGCTTTACCGAAATCGTATCCTATGCACTTTATCCCCTTTCTTTGTTCTAGGTTCGTTCTCATCCATGAAAGAATCATGCACACACCCCACTGCACTAAAGAGTGCCTTTCCGTGGCGGCCACACCTTTAAGATAAACGTTTTTCTCTCTCTTCCCTTTTCTTAACCCTAACCTAGGATGGTATTCATGTCAGAGTTCTATCCTCGGGAGTTGTTTTACATCAGCAGACCAGAACGGTCACGCGATCTCCGCTCCACCAGCTTGGAAATTCATTCTCCAGGGGAAATTGTGGGAGGCAGGAATGAAGTCCGTGAAGGATCATCTGAAGCCAGTTATTGGAAATGCCTTGCTGACTTTCAAGGGGTTTACTACCAGATCGAGACTTGTGTGGTGTGTGCCACTGGTTGTCCTGCCAAGGGAGCCTGGCGACCACGAAATGTTAACCCCCAGTCATGTCTTAGTTGGAGAAGCAGCTATGAGCGTTCCGGAATTTGGTAGATACAACGATCAACTGACAGTCCAGATGGGAGTACTTGCAGATATTATTATACATGGAGCATTTTGGTCCTGCTGGAAGAACGAATACTTTCATGCGTTGCAGGCTCGGAACAAATGGTGTCATCCGGAACCAAATCTAAGAAACCCAGTCGTGGTGCTTCTGAAGGACGAGCTACTATCTTCAACTTATTGGCCCACGGGAAAGGTTGTCTCGCTTCATCCTGGCAAAGATGGTAAAGTTCGAGTGACAGTTGTGAAGATTCAGGGAGGTACACTTAAGCGACCCGTCGCGAAGTTGGTTCTACTTCCGGTTGCTCAAGGTGAGGCAGTTGAACTGACAGTTCAGGTGGACGGAATGTTGGAGACGGAGCGAAACACAACTGCCTGTTGGCGGACTGAAGGCCTGCTAATTGTACCGAGTATTCTTTATGTTCCTTTGATGATCATGCGAAGGGGGACACATGGACACAAAAGAGAATATAAGCGGCGGCAGTTGGGGAGTTGACGAGAGTACGACTTTAATCAAGCACAGTTATTGGATTAAATATTAAATGTATACTTCCTGTTTTTACAATACCATCAGTAGCACGGAAACCTGTAGATTGGGATCATAGAAGACAGATAATAGAAAGTATAAATAAATTAGCGAATAAACCCAATTTATTCAATGTCCAAAACCAAAAAACCAAAATCGTGGAAATCGTCTGAACCTTTTGTCCAGCAAAACTTTGGTTACTTCCTGACATTTGGATTGCACCCCCATGTGCACCACAACTAGACAGCTATCCCAAGACATAAAACTGTAACTGTTTGGCCATGGTTGGTCAGGCGCAGCATCGGCACATGCTGAAAGCTATCGATATCCTGGGCGATTGTAGCGTGATTAAGGAAGCATCAAACCTGAAGAATTTTATGATACCCCTGAGCCAGCGCCGACTGAGTTTTCCTTCACGGAACTCTCCCAGTAAGGACAGCATAAAAACACATTAGGATAATTCAACCTACATATTTCTAATGAAAACTTAAGGCTGATGTAGTGTAGAAAAATAGTGAATCCAACCAAGGGAGTTATCATGGGTTTTAAATCACACAGCGGAAAAATTGTTCACAAAAGGCAACACCACAAAAAATGTGAAAAGGAAATACGATCCTTGGGATGTCTTCGATCAAACAAATGGAGATAATAATGTCTGTGAGTGTGAAATGTATCTGTGCCCTATCAAGATGGGTGGGGTGGGATGTAATGAAGACGAGAGTTTTCCTTGAGCGAGAAGGAGAGAAAGAACAGGAGCCAAAAAGTTTATTAGTCAAGAAACAGCAAGCTAGTGAAACCAAGGAGTCGGGTCCACTTTGTGGTTCGCTTTGTGGTATTAATATTATAATAAACACTGAACCTTATAACAAGACCTTAAGTGCGCCTTAATATTAAAATACCCCTCAAAACTGGTAGTAAAATTAAAAGTCTATTTTTAATAATGCAATAAAAGGGGGAACTAAAAAAAACAACAAGTGTTTGAAATTCCTCTAATCTAATATGCATTAAATAAACTTCTTGTCTCGTTTTGAAACTCTTTTACAGTTGATGAAAAAAAGAAGAAAATCGGCGAAGAGCTGCAGTAGAAGCAGGAATAGGTAGGGACGAAGACAGCTCGTGGGAAGAGAAAAAGGATTGTTGGACTGTGACGATTCTAACAGATTAGTAAAAAACACAGCATATAAGAGAATCGAAAAATATTTCGGTGCCGTATATTAGAGCATTCATGTAGTAACCACACATGTTAAATTGCGAGGCAAAATTCCTCGTATACCTGCGGCGGTGTTTTGGAAATAGTGTATAAAAAGTAAAAGAAGAAGGGAAGCGATGTAAGGAAATGAAATAGAGAAATAACAACCAAGTGGTGAGTACATGGTTCAGGAGAGAAATAACTTGTTACAAATACGCGCAACTTTGGGTTTCAGTTTTTAAACTGTTATGAAGTTGGCCGAAGAAGTGGAAGAAGAAATGTGGCAAGGAAAAGGGAATGGTAAAGTGGTAACTAAAATACCTGGCAACAAAAATAATGTGTAAAAGGTACGAAACTTTGTGCTTCGTCTTTTAATCGGCAGCAAAGCCGGCAGAGAAGTAGAGGAAGAAATTAAGAAAGTGGTAAGGAAACGGGACCAGAAATATAACACAGAAGTAACAAAGAGGGTACGAGCCAGGGAAGGAATTATGTGCATCGGTTTTGCAACTTTAAAGTTGGGGGAAGAAGAGAAGAGGCAAAATGGTGAGGAAATAGTAAAAAATTGGACAAAAAGGAAGTATATCTACGTTCTTCGTCTTTAAAACTGGAAAAGATATAGAAGAGAAAGAAAAATGAAAATGAAAAAAAAAAATAGAGTTAGAGTCTAAACTAGGAGGAGATATACAAAGCTGAAAGGCAACAATACATGAGATTAGTCAGCCCAAGTTTAGCTTAGAGTGCCCACAGGGTAAGGACCAGTAAGTTAGAATGTAATTTAAATAAGCTAGAATTTAAGCATTTCTTGTCTAGCAAGTAAGATAAATATGAGAAAAAGAAAAAAAGAAAAAAATGTACGTAAATGTTAAAAAAAACGTAGGAGGATATATAATCAATAGATCATGTTTGTCCTTCATTTTTGAAACTGAGAACGAAGATATCGAATTAAAATAGCAAGGCAAGGAAATGAAGGAACAAAAAATGTGCAGCGCATGAGGCAGGGGGCACGAGAAGACAAAATCTTCCACCTTGAAACTCCTTTCTAATTATTTGGAAAGATGAAAAAGAAGGAAACTGATAAGTAAAAGAAAGAGAAAACAAAGATTGTAGAGAGAAATAATTCGTAACAACTACGACATATGTTAGAAAAGTAATGAGACTAGCAACTTTGTATGTACGATAGGTAGATTTTTTTAATTTATTTTTTTATTAGACTTCTCTCGGGAGAGACGAACCTATAGCGCCGAGTGGGCGCCCCGAGATGCCATCAAATAACTGTTGCAGTTCTTTTGAACAGTTGCAGGTTGTAACGCTCCGGGAACACTCGCGTGGGAAGGGAGTTCCACAGCTTCCCCGCTCTGTAACGGAACGAGTTCTGATACAGGGATGTTCGCGCCGCCGGGAGATGAACCACAAACGGGTGCGATCCGTCGGATTGTCTTGTGGAGCGCATATAATCCGAATTGCGCGGAACAATACCACGAATCTCCGAAGAACAGCACCCGTGATAGTATCTGTAAAACAGACAGAGGTCAGCTACGCGCATTCGATGTGATAGCAACTGTAGTTCCGACGTCAGCGCCGAGTCCCTGATCAGGCGGATCGCTCGTCTCTGTACGCTCTCAAGTAGGTCGAGGGTATGTTTAGGAGCCGAGCTCCAAACATGAGACCAATATTCGAGCGCGGGTCTAATTTGGGATTTATATAGGAGAAGAAGTTGGGTCGGAGTAAAATATTTCTTGGCTCTAAAAAGATAACTCAGTTTTCCTGAGGCTGATCTGGCGATACTCGACACGTGTTTATGCCATGATACATTCCCACAGACCGTGACGCCGAGCAATTTCAAACTTTCCCCAGCCTCGAGGGCCGGGCCATGCATCATCAGCTGTGGAACTGGGTCTTCGTTGCATTGAAGTCGACAAGATTGGCCCTTCCCCACTGCAGGACTTTATCCAGATCCCGATTCAGAGAGTCAATCTGTCTACATCTCAGCTGGTGCGATGTTGATGCACCAATCGGTGCATCACTTTGAACACTTTGTTATCCGTTGCCTCCAACAAATCATTTATATGAAGCAAGAACAAGGTTGGAGCCAAAATAGAACCCTGGGGCACCCCCGAATTAACAGGTTACAGATCCGAACACTCGCTGTCCACAACAACCCGGATCGATCGATTCTCGACCAGCCGCAAAGCTGTTGGGAAAGTCCATATGAACGAAGTTTGCTCAGCAATGCCCCGTGCCAGACGCGGTCAAAAGCCTTGGAGACATCCAATGCGACCGTCCTTGACTCACCATGCCTTTCAATCGCAGATGTCCATATATCGGTTGTAAGTGTCAAAAGGTCTCCTGTGGACCGCCTGTCACGGAATCCGTATTGGCGATCATTCAGAAGTCCGTTGCACTTCAAATACTTAACCAACTCTGTATTGATGACTTTTTCCATTATCTTAGATAAAATGACAGTAATTTTGTGGGAGACACTTTTTTCCCGTCTTTGGGATTGGCTGAACTCGAGCGATTTTCCAGCAGGCAGGAAAGGTCCTCCGTGCATAAGATAAGCGGAAGAGTCTGCCAAGAACCGGCGATAGTTCCGGAGCACAGTTCTTAAGGACTATTGCTGGTATTCCGTCGGGGCCGGTTGCCTTCCTACAATCCAGTTCACGTAGAATGCGTTGAATAGTGCGCGGACGAAATCTCACATCCCACATGGAAGACTGTACCGGCGAGATCACAGGTGGCTCCAAAAGGCCGGGATCGAGGTTTGAATTCGCCGAAAATAAATTCGCGAACACATTAGCTTTATTCTTTGGATTCGCGACTAACGTCCCGCTGTCTGTCAACAACGGAGGGAAAGAGGAGGATGCGAAGTTACCACTGACAGCTTTTGCCATTGACCAGAAAGAGCGGGAACCAGTTGGGCATCGAAGGAGTTTATGGATCACCCTGTCGTTGTGAGCCTTCTTCGCGGTATCAATCGCCTGGTTGCACACGATTGGATTATGTTCTTGACTCAGTACTAGTTTGAAATTGCTGCAGGTAATACATGAGTATTGAGGGGTCCTGATGGAGTAATATTCGTGAGGTGTACTCGACCATGAGCCGGGAAATTGCTGCATCATGACAACAAAGTCTGTCACACCGCAATTCTCATCAATGATTTTGGAATAGGAAACAGTATTTCTGTGCCCCACCTCACATTCGATCAACGAGCTGAAAAGTATTTGTAGGGGTTCTTTAAGCATTCCCGAAGAACCACCCATTGTCCTAATCCAACTCCCCGTCCCCAATCTGCAAATACCTGCACCAACCATAAGCAGCTTATCTGTATACGAGCAGTACAAAGCTCTATTCACAATTTCATACCTGAAACATAAGTCCATGGCAAGATTACCATCTTGCCATGACATCAAATAAATAGCATCAAATAAACCATCTCGGTTCATCTGCCAGGAACCGATCGGTTACTATGGGCGACCACATGCCCATCAAACACAGGCCAATCCTTCTGTTGGTCCAAAAGACAAGCCATGGCAAATCGCTTGCTTATACAGCTGCAGCTGATTATCCCCGATCGGTTGCCTAAGCGATAAACTGGCATCGAATTGGACGTGAATATAGTTTGTTTTCCCTAAGCAATCTAGCAATGGTCACGTCCCATGTTTTGTTCGCTAATACAAAACATTCGCGCCTAGCTGCCAAGAGCCGAATACTTTGCCAGTGTAAATATTCACCCTGGAATTCGATCCATGACTCGCTATGGATGCAATGCACAATTGACGTGGACAAATACACAACCGTCATTGCGTAATCATCCTGATCACCAGATCGTGTCCCACGATACGCTTTCCCTAAAACAAATATGCACCCCATGCATCCTAGCCTTGTCATCATAAGCGAAGTTCTGTTGATATAACATCAACAGAAAAACGTATTCCCTATCGCTTATAATGGCAGGGCAGCCAGCCTCCGTATTCGATCATCTATTTGTTCAGCCGGATATTCGGATTTTTTTTTTGCGCACCCTTCGCTTCTGCGTTGTCGTGGCTTCCAACGAATGAATTTTCATCCAGGCCTGTACGGCCACAGGGGAACTGCTTCTATCTAAAACTCGAATTCGATCGCTCATTGGTTACTACCAAGGAAAAGATCGGATTGGCTACTCCCAGATCGATGGTAATCTATCGCCATCGCAGCTAGTGGATGTTGACATCAACAGACACTAGAATAGTCAGATCTTACCCGTAGAACCACGCACACGTATCGGGTACGTTGCGTGTCGGAGTTCCCCTCGGTTTGAAGAGTCAAATTTATTTCATCCGCGAGTCAGTGGTCTTTCGCCACAAAGATATTCCGGTTTAATCAAAAAACACCGGAGTTGGATATTGTCACCATAAATTAATTTAGTGATTACCAAAGTAATCTAGTAGATTGTGCATTACAAAAATATGTTTTCCTGTATCAACACATTGTTTCAAAATATACAATTCATCAAGTGTAAATAATATCCAAGAACAAATAAAGGAACATTAACATTAAAACTAGCTTACTGTGTTTTCTTTTCCTTCTGGAGTGGAGTTCCGTTTTTCTTGGAGAACATTTCCCGATGATTACCATCAGTGCTTTTGCATTTCCCTTCGAACATCGCTGATGAACAATTCTTGGCGTCGGAATAACTTGATGGGGATTTAAGTGAAACAGTGCCCGTGTATTGGCAACAATACTTATAACTCCCTATATATTCCAGAAAAAGGCTTCCAGAGAAAAACGAAAAGCCAACAACCAAGACCCTCAACCCTGTGCAACTACAGAATAGAATTATTCTTAGGGCGCCAACATGGATATGTAAAATGAATAAAATTCACCGTTACAAGAGAAAAAAATTAGTCTCATTACTTTTATAACGATCAGCATATGTGTAATATGATATACAATTTGAAATTATTTTGAAGACGACTATTAAGGAAAAGTATGAAAAGAAAAATTGTAGGAGAAAGAGAACGAAACTATTATAGAGCGGAGTAATATGTAGACAGATGGCGCAAGGCTAATAACCTTGTCCGGAAAAACAAATTATTATTGACAATTTAACAAGTCTCGGATAAGGACCGGATACGGTGGAGAGAGTTGCTAAATAAGGCCAAGACCGGATCCCGGTTGTAGTGCCGATGATGATGATGAATATGTAGATAGGCGTAAAACTATGCTGCAAACTCTTCTAATTTGGCGCACGTTCTTGAAACGGCTTTAAAAAAAGGCGAACCAGACTTAAAAATTGATTAGAATGTGTGCAGTCAAAATTAATAATTGTTAATTCCATTGTTTGCATCATAAATTTGCTCACCAAAGAGACTGATTGAAAACAGTATTGATGACAAGCGATATGACCACAAAATCCCTCTCTTTAAAACTATATTTGGCGATTCTGGACAGTTCTTCCAACACCACTCTTCCCCATTCTCAATCTATCGAGAGTTCTTCACCAAAAACCCGCACGTATAAATCAAAATCAAAACCTGCACAGAATAATTCAATTCCTCGTCTGCAGCGAGACTACAAACGAGATATTCAAATCAATTGTCCAATGAATACACTGCCCAGGGCACAGCATCTACATAATCGATTCCAGCTAGCAGATGCCGTCTATATATCGTGGACGTATCTCTCCATTCATCTGCCCACCAGGCCGTAACCAACAGGCCTTTCCTTGCTAACGGCAGACACTACGGGGAAAAGTTGATGGTCGCCGCAAAAACTGAATCTGATTAGTTGCCCGGCCTCCCCGTCAGCAGATAAATGCATTCAGACGAGCACACGATATTTCGAAGCCCTGAGTCTGAGATACCTGAACTTACAGATAAAATGATGGCCATAATAATAAACTCATCGGACAGAAGAAAGAAGCATATAAAACCCAAAGCGACGCCAATGCTAAGAGGAGAGCAACCACGGAAACAAAGCAAACCACAAGCGATCATTTCAATGGAATAACAAGAATAAAGCAACAACAACCATAGCAACAAAGAGAAGAAGCATCTGTGAGATGTACACAATGAATTGAATTTGGATTCAGATTCCGAATCACAGCCATCATCTTGAGTGGTGATAATTTTAAACAGACCCGCCCCACCGTCCACCCGATCGGCCGATCGAAGACGAGATTGGTCGCGCTCAGCATGCCCAAGTTGGCTGTAAGCGCTGAAACTGCGTATTTAAATATCAACGAGCAATTTATCTTCACTTCTTCAGATACATTTCGTATCTGCGCCGCACTATACATAGCTAGTCCATATCTCGTTTTCTTCTCCACTGATCATTCGTCTCGGGTGGATCAGTACTTTGTAGCTATATGTAGTGTGGTCTCGGAATGATCGTGACGTTGGTGATGGCGGCGATGATGATGACGATCACGATCGTGATCGCGATCGCGATCGGCTTCAGCACCACAACCTAGAGAGACAGAGACCGAATACTCGGAACTTTTGAGATAACCACTGCTGCCGGTGCCACTGGTGCTGGTGGCTGCTGGCTGCTGCGTCCAAGTTCGTTCCGATTGGCTGGGCACCATAAACTCGTATCCCCCAGCGACCGCGGACTACCTAACAGCGAGTTAATCACTATGGTGATACATTTCTTCTGCCTCTATAGTTCTTTGGTTCTCATCTTTCTTTTTATTTGTTCTCTTATTTTTATGTCGTTGGTTTTGGAAACACTTACTATACATATAGAGTTTAGTCCTTAGCAGAGTCAAGAACAACTAACCAGCAGAAACACGTTCCATTGTTCTTTATTTACCCAGAAATCCAGGAGAAAAAAATTGTAATTCGTGTACTTTTGGCATAAGGAATCACGGAATGAGGAGGGCTTGAGATATTTTTAGAACATATATCCATCACGAGTCGTGGGTGAGTCGGAGGCAACTCCCCTCGTACACACGCGGACATGAATTAAGGGAACCCAAAGGTACATACATCCTTTTGTATACAACATCGCTTGTGCTCGTAATCTTTTGTTGCGGGAGGTTGGGTAAGGGGTTCATCCCACCTGAACACGAGTAAGGAACACGAAATCCAGGGTTGAATGTGATTATTTATTTCCTCTCTTTTTTGGCTGGCTTTGTTTTTTTTCGTGGGTTTCTTTTTCAGGCTGGCAAATGGTTTCTGTAATTGGATCCGAATGAACATCCTGTCGAAAAAGTTCTGTTGAAGGACGCGCTTATCTATGGCTTGGGGTTCAAATGGAAGGGTGAAAAAATATTATCAACCCCTTAGCAAAGTAAACAAACTAACTTCTGGTACTGAAGCGTGTATCTCGCGCATCTGATTTGATATTTCGTGCGTATTGCTATATGAATCGGTAGCTATCGATTGTAATCGTCAGGTATACAAAATATGTTTCCAATGGGGGCGTTACCTTGCTCTGGCATTTTGTGGAAGTTTATATTCTGGAGATGAATGAGACAATCTATGAAGGATTACTCAAAGAAGACCAAAGAGAGATGAACGAGAATTGTGCCATTTTTACTCCTCGTGCTCAAAAGAGGAATTTTAAGGCAATGATAATATAATTAGGCCGTAATAATATAATCAGGCAGGGAGTTCGGTTGAAAGAGATAATCTGAGTATATTCGTATGTCTGATTAGTTAAGTTTAAAACTATTCTATATTTATGCACCCTCTCCGGGTGATGCAGGCACAAATACAAAGAAGTCGATTTAAATATCTGCCTACTCTATAAGAAAGTTTCTTCCACAACACAAAGACAACGCGACAAAGAACTCGATATTCTACGAAAGAGTTGGGCCTAAAAAAAAACGAGTGGCGGGAGGCCGACTTAAACGAGACAAGGACAAATGTGCCCTTCACCTTGTCTCTGGCTTCTGGTCATCTTGCGACAAGGAGCATCACCCACATCCGTGAGGATGTTGGGCTTGGTCTTAAGATATCTGAAAAATAACAGGGGAAGTGGTATCTAAGTGTAGCGTCTACAGGGGTAGTTCAAATGGTCTCTAACTACTTGGATGAAGGGATGGTCGTCATACAAGACCGGTGTTCTTGGGTGCGGCAGAGTTGTGTCAAGCTATCATTGAAACATTTATCACACACCTTGTGTGAACTAACTGTGAATTACAAAACAAGTAAAAAAAAAAAAAAAACACGCCTCTAACAACTGAGCATCGAGCAAATGAATGATATTTTCGTGCAGAGCTGTCGTAGAACATTTTTTCTGTGGAGAGGGACGAAAATTAAAATATTGGGTAAGAGGATACGGCTCATAATTATTAAAATGTTGCATGTTCGTGCATTTGGTGCCAAGATTTGTATTCATAAAAGAACAATCAGATTACTGTTAGTAGTGCAAACACTTTCTGCAGCATCGTTGGGAACGACGAATATTGTGAGATGTGGATATTTTATACCCATATTCAAGTGCACGGAAAGGTGTATAATTAGATTGGTTCAATCATCATCATCATCATCGGCACTACAACCGGAATCCGGTTTTAGCCTTATTTAGCAAGTAAAATTTGTTAAATTTTCCATAATAATTTGTTTTTCCGGGAAAGGTTATTATACTTGTGCCAAGATTGGTTCAATACCCGAATAATATTCGCAGTTTTTGCAAATTAATTTCATGAATAACGTGGAGGAAGAGATTGTAGACCTGAATTCATTGTAGCTACAGATCACCAAATAATATCTTGTTGACAGGAACTAATTTTGTCTTGAGGTCCCCAAACGACTAACTAATCTCGTTAAGTATGGAAATATGGAAGGAATCCAAATAGGACGGTTTGTGGTTTTTTTTTCGCGTCCTTTCTGTGGGACGATGTTTCCTTTAGCATTTTCGATGTTAATGCCTGGGCAGTAAATTGCAGAAATTATTCTTCCGAGTACATAACTTCACATTCCACTTTATATCAGACGAAATCTACTCGAAAAACTTTAATATGACAAAAAATGTGTACAGATCACGGCAGTTTTTAAACTCCGGCATTCTCTTCCAACGGAGGTCAGTGGAACGAATTTCGTCACAGTCAGAAAAATTTGCAATCAAACACATGGGGCGCGAAGAAGTTTTACAATGACAAACTAAACAACAAATTAGTCGAATAGTCGACGTCCCTTCTGGTCAATAACAAAGGTTATTAAAAATAACTTTAGTCTCTCGTCCTTCCCTCCGTTAGTAACAGGCAATGCGACAGTAGCCACAGACTGAAAGGATAAGTCCAATTTTTTAGCGAATTTGTATTCGTATATTCGTATTCATCCTCCCCAAGCGCGAATACAAGAAAGTAATTTTATATATATACAAGGGTGGGTCAATAAGTCCTTAGAAACGCCTACGATGGCCCTCGTAGCATCACTGATCGTTCGAGAGATTTCAGCCTCGAAAATGAACCACGTGGGAAGCCGGAAACGTTACTTGACGACGATGTTTTGAGAGCAACGGTCGATGCGGACCAAACGAAATCGGTGCGGGAGATTGCACAAAGCATGGGAGTATCCCCAATGACAATAAGTTGACACTTTTCTCTCATAGGAAAGGTAAAAAAACTCGATAAGTAGGTACCCCATGAACTGAACGCGTCCCAAAAACTACGGCATGCCTGGAAATCTGCGCATCGCTTAGATTAAGAAACCAAACAGAATCGTTTTTGCACCGGATAGTCACCTGTGATGAAAAGTGGATTCTGTATGATAACCGTAAACCGTTGGATGCAGGTGAAAAACCAAAACACACCCCAAGCCTGCTTTTTGTTTGTAGAAGTTTAATGTAACACATTCCTGTGTGCAGATTTTTCTTCTCTTTTGTTCATTTCTTTCCCCGTTTTGTATTAGTTTTCATTTTATTAGTGTTCTTATTTGAGGAGTTTTGTTTGTAAGTAGTTGTTTTTGTATAACACATATATGTTGTCTACAGATTTCAATTGGCTTTTCGTCTTATTTCTCATTTCTTTTTAATTTTCATTTAGTTTTAGTTTTGTTTTGAAGAATTTAATATTGTACGAAGTTCTATGCGTACACATAGGTTTCAATGGGCTTTCTTTTTTTAAATAGTTTTAACTTTGTTCTGGTTCTTCTTCGAGGAATTTGATATAGTATGTGGCTATTTTTGTACACTTCAGTTTTTTTTTTCTTATTTCTAATTTCTTTCTCCTTTTATGATAAGTTTTCACTTCGTTTGTGTTCTTCTTTAAGGATTTTTGTTTGTAGGTAGTTGGTTTTGTACATATAAGTTTGTGTACAGGTTTCAATTGGGTTTTCGTCTTATTTCTCATTTCTTTCTAGTTTTCATTTAGTTTTTGTTTTGTTTTGAGGAATTTAATATTGTACGTAGTTGTTTTCGTACACATAGGTTTCTATACAGGTTTCAATGGGCTTTTTGTCTTTTTTTCATTTCTTTCTTCTTGTCTTTAAATAGTTTTCATTTTATTTTTGTTCTTGTTTGAGGAATTTGATATGTTGCGTGGTTGTTTTTGTACAGTTTAGCCTGTGTACAGATTTCAATGGGCTCTTTGACTTATTTCTCATTTCTTTTTTTTTTTTTTTTTTGAATAGTTTTCGTTTTGTTTTTGTTCTTATTTGAGGAATTTGATATTGTAGGTTGTTGTTTTTCTACACTTTAGTCCGTGTATAGATTTCAATGGTCTTTTTTTAAATTTTTTTTTCTTTTATTATTAGTTTTCATTTTGTTTGTATTTTTATTTAAGGATTTTTTTGTACGTTGTTGTTTTTGTAAAAATAAATATATTTGCCTGTTTTAAATAGACTGCCCGGAGATATTATTTATGTTTAATGATCCCTTGATGGAGATGAAGCCCAAACTGAAAACATGACTTCATAATATCCACCAGTATATGTATTATATTTAGCTCCATCACGGGCTAGCTTCACAAAAGCTTCAGTTAAAAATTGGATCTATTAAAGGTTGTTGACAAATTATGTATATCGGATAAACTGTGTAACGTAACAGGATTAAGAGTGAGACAGATATAGAAAAATAAATTAAAGACTGAAGTATTGGCTGGTGGTCAAAAGCGAAACATAGTCAATGCTCATAGAAATACTTTAGATACCAAAGGAGATCTAGAGGTGTCATTGGTATTAAAAATGCTTCAATCCCCAGAACGATTGGCATCATAAATCACAAGGCCAATGTTTTTTTGGGGTTGCTTTATTTCTTAATTTAGAGGATACCATATTTACGCATGGTCAAATAGAGTAACTTCGGGTAATGTGATATAGGTATTTGTTTTCTAACAATTATTCGTAATTTTTATTACATAGCTTTTGCCGCACTATTCATTATAGCTCTTTGATCAGTTGCGAATTATATTTCGTTTTCAGAACCCTGCAGCGTAAGCCAATCTGCAGCTATTTACAACAAAATAAAAAAATCTCTGTAACCCTCCTTATTAAAATTGGCGGATAATGTGATATGGCTTTTAAAACAATCAAGAGATTTTTTTAAAAATGCACTTCACTGAATTAAAAACTCACCCAATATACTGTCAGCTCTATTCACACACAAACAAAATGTATTACTTCAGTTTTTAATTTTGCTCCAATTTTTGCTGAAATATAACATAAAGCTCACACAAAAAAAACTGTCGACTGTCAACGCAATGAGCGCGAGCGCGCCTAAAACTGCAGCGCGTGTTCTTTTCCATTGCCGTCATGTTGACAAGAAAATTCTTGTCGAGAATTGATTATTTCGGAAAATATGATAGTATATCACATTTCCCAACCATATCACAATACCGGAAGTTACTCTATATGTAGCGTTATGTAACGTAGAGTTGCGATAATGATTTAGAGTTCTTTAACGTAGAGATTCACTACGAATATTATTTTTGAAGAAGCATTAACGTAAATACTACAGATAGGAATTTGTGTTTGTATTTTATTATACAGATTTAATAATATTATTAACTGGAATTAAGGGTTCAGTTTTGAAGTCTTGAAATTCGAGTTAAGATTATTAAAAATGAAATATGAATGACATTTTAGAAAAAAGACATTAATGTATGGTATTCGGGAGCGGAGTCTTATCCAATGGCAACAGAAATGGGTGTCTGCTGTCATAGGACGATGGATCTATGAAATTATGCTAAATATTAAAGAATGAACGAATAAACCACACGACGAAACACATTTTCGCATTCTCCAATGCCTGACAAAATACAAGTGATTTAGAGTAACATCTGCGCATATCCAAGTACAAGTAAGACTCGTAATGACCACATTTTTTTTTACACAAACGCGCGTACAAAAGGGGTTTTTGGCATACCCTTAAATGTCAGAGCACAGTGCGAGGTTATTACCTGGCAAAAGATGTGTAAAAAAACGAACCGAATGCAGTACCTTCCAGGAGGAGCAGAGTATACTCACAGAGCAAATCAGCTAATGGATGCGACCACCATAAGAGCGTTGGCATGAAGTTCAATCAACGGATGGAAGTTCATCAGTGAAATATCGTGTTTACGCAGACAATCCTCAAACTCTTGAACAAGTAAAAACCAATGTTCGTCAGGCTAAATATGGGGGAAAATAATCGAAAATTACCTTAAAAAGATTGAGGTGTACAAACAAACACATGGTGGACATTTAAACGATGTTGTATTAAACATTTAATATCAAAATCAATACAACGAATTAAAAACAAATTATCGAAATCTGAATTCTTTGGGTTTTTATTATACTTTCCGAAGCTGAAATTGGATATCCTTATACTTCGCGATATCCTTATATTTTGCGATAGAAAGGTTATTGTTGCGGAAGAAAGTATTATAGAAAACAGAACCTCACCGAATAAATTGCAATATAGAATTTTACATCTAGTCTTACGTTTTATAAAATATGTAAATGGTGAATGAATGCGTATACAAACTTATATTAAAAAAAAACTGACCATGATGTAAATGAGCTCAAACCGACGATATTTATGTATTGTGTATGATGAAATTGACCGTAGATTCAATTGACGCCTGATCTAATAAAATAATTGCCAGTAAATCTACTAGTTATTGAAAAGTCCCGTATGAGACATGTTCCACCACATGTTTTTGTACCTTTAAATTATATTAATAATACAGCATTTAAAAACAATTAAAAACGACGTAGACATTCAAATCAGACTCTGGCGATCCGCCACACGACCTCGTATAAAATAAATATTAAGATGCAAATTTAGATAAATTCCGCGGTTGCTACTAGTGACGGATAACAGTTTATATTGCTATACCACAATATTAATTAAGTAATGATCACGAAACTAAGATAACTGCGAGAACGTGACCAAGATTCTATCGAACCAGGCCGTTCCTGTCAGAGTTTTATTGCTCCAGCGACAGAGAAACTATCTTAGATTTGCACGCTTACTCGTAAAAAAATTCAATTTCTGCTCAATAATGAATTTACTCTAAATGCTCATTAAATTTTGTCATTCACAATGTCGTCGTTGACGTCATTTTAGCTTTTCTTAAATGCCAGTCTTATCTTTATCTAGTCTACTCTCGCTAGGATCATATTCGTTTGCATACAAATGCACGTACGACCGACAGGTCAGCGAACGCATGCCACCCCTATATAGAGAACAATAGCAACAGCAGCAGCCGCAGCAGCAACAACAACAAAAACAATAATACTGCTTGCTATGCAGATCGTTAATCGCTCAGTCACATGCTACAGAGGCGAAACCAACAAATGTATCTGGAACTACAAGACACCTGCCCTCATCTGACTGCTAACGTAATTAGGTAATAAAAGGTTGCCAGGCAACAGGGTAACGTGAATTGAAATGCAGGACGTTCGTCATTCAGAAGATGGTCCAAGAGGATAACATGAGTATGCTTATGTACACACATCCGACGGTCCAGATCAAGAAGTCCCTTTACTCTTTTGTTGCGATCTTTCAATCAACTCGTTGCTCTGTTTGAGGCAAAGCTAAATGTGTGTCTATAATTTTTAAATCCAATGAGAAGGGTTTATTTCCACATAGAAATATGTGCACTGGTCTAGACTTCTACCAAATACATGAACTATACATATATTTAAGTTTTAGAATTCAATCTATAAATATTATAAATTAATAAATAATTTTTATTAATGTTATAGATAAATTATGAAATAAATATAAATTATAAATTTTAGGTTAATTACATAAAATGCTCAGAATCTAGAGAAAAAGGTTATAAATTCAAATTCCCACCTCATTCTCATCATAAACCTAAAATAATTTCCTATTCAAATTAGTTGATAAAAAAAAGGAATTTACAGATTTGCTTTAACCCAAAGTGTTAGTTTGTGGGGGGGATGGGTGCGAACATACAGGGCAAAGTCTCTGATTGCCTTCAACCCGGCGAGGGCCAGGACGATCCTTGTCCCTGTTCAATCCAAGTTGACATGCAGTCTCCACGTGACACCCCTGGATAGCTACTTTGACACCCGGCAAGTAGTGAACCAATGCATGCAGCGACATCCTGAGATAGGTTTGCGCAAGGCTAATAACCAGGCCCGTAAAAATGAATTATTATGGCAAATTTAACAAGCCTCGGATAAGGACCGGATACACGACGACGACCACGGAAACGAAAACGGCTAAATGATTTAAGGATTTTTTCATGGAACATACGCTCACTATACAGAGCTCGAGCTGCACAGCAGCTAGCCGATGCCCTGTCCGAATATAAGGCTGACATAACAGCATTACAAGAAATAAGATGGACGGGGAGTGGTGTTTTTCAAAGAAAAGAGTATGACATTCATTACAGCTGTCACGCAAAACACCATGTGCTCGGGGTAGGCTTTCTAGTCAGCCAAAAACTGAAGCCTGCCATCATCGGCTTTAACGCAATAAATGAAAGGCTATGCACTCTTCGCGTGCGAGGCAAATTTAAGAACATAAGCCTCATAAACGTTCACTGACCTACAGAGGAGTCCCCTGACGACGAAAAAGAAGAATACTATGAGAACGTCGAACGGGCCCTCAATGCCTGCCCAAGATACGATGTGAAAATCGTTCTTGGGGATTTGAATGCGAAAATAGGTCGGGAGCCGGTTTTCAGGCACTACCCAGGTTCCCATAGTTTGCATAAGAACACTAATGACAATGGACTACGCGTCATCGAATTGGGAGCATCGAAAAACTTGGTCGTTGCGAGTACCAGGTTTCCGCGTAAAGATATCCACAGTCACCTGGGTATCACCTGATGGAGCCAGTCGCAACCAAATTGACCACGTGCTGATAGATCGCCGCCACCCTTCGAGCCTGATGACGGTACGAACGTACTGAGGTGCCAACGTCGACTCGGATCACTATCTTGTTGGTACAGTTTTCCGAGCGCGGATTGCCTTACGGAGACGTATTGCATCCGCGGATCAGGTTCGAATCAACACGGCTGCCTTACGCAATGAGAACACCAGCAACACCTTTGGTCATGCGTTAAGACTCGCCCTCGAAGAGCTCGACGGAGGGAGAGTAAGTCCTGGGGCCAGAATGCCGGGCGTAGAAGAGAAATGGACACGCCTTAAGAATACTGTCATTAGTACTGCCAACTCCATCTTAGGCAGTAGTCGTAGAGATCGGAACGACTGGTTTGATGATGAGTGCAAACTAGCGACTGAACGTAAGAATGCTGCATACCGGGCAATGCAGCAGTCTCATAGGACGTGGGTACGCGAGGAGAAATACAAAGAGCTCAGAAGATCTGAAAAAAGACTTCACAGACAAAAGAAAAGTGCCTGGGAAAAAAACCTTGTCTGTGAAATAGAGAAAAGTAGAGAGCGAGGTCCGCACCAGGCGCGGAAGTTCTACCAAATAATCCGCAGTATGACGCGGTACACACCACGCTGCACTTACTGCAAGGATAAAGAGGGCAATCTGATCACCGATTGTGAAGGCATTCTGGAGCGATGGGAAGTGCACTTCAATGAATTGCTAAATGGTCAGCTCACAGAAGAATTGGAGGCTCCACCGTTGCAAAATCAAGACCAAATGCTGCCGCCACCAAGCATTGAGGAAACATTAAAAGCCATTAGACAGCTAAAATCAAATAAAGCCCCTGGAGCTGATGGCATACCACCTGAGCTGATCAAACGAGGAGGACAGCGTTACAGCACGCAATTCACGAGATCGTGGTGCACGTATGGGAGCAAGAGGAGATCCCGGAAGATTGGCGTCGTGGTATAATTTGCCCCATACATAAGAAGGGAGATATCACACTGTGCAGCAACTATACGGGTATAACATTGCTGAGTACCGCCTATAAGATACTCTCCACTATCCTACAAGACCGGATATCCCCATACGCTAAAGCCATCATTTGTCAATATCAGTGTGGCTTCATCCCAGGCAAATCAGCAATTGATCAGATATTCACCCTTAGGCAGGCGATGGAAAAATGTCTGGAATTTAAGATTCCACTATATCATCTGTTTATAGACTTCAAGGCCGCCTACGACAGCATAGCCAGGGTAGAACTATATAATGTAATGAGAGAATTCGGCATTCCAAATAAATTGATACGACTTTGTAGGTTGACCATGACCAACGTAACTAGCCAAGTAAAAGTAGCGGGATTGCTGTCCAAACCAATAAACATCTATAATGGACTCCGACAAGGGGACGGTCTGGCCTGCCTCCTCTTCAACCTGGCGTTGGAGAAAGCAATCTGTGACTCTGGCGTTACAACAAGAGGGACTATTGTCACCAAGTCCAGCCAGATACTTGCCTACGCAGGTGACATCGACATCATCGGTAAAACCGAATCGGCGGTACAGGAATCCTTCACCCAGATCGAGCAGGCGGCACAAAAATTGGGACTGCGCATTAATGAGGGAAAAACCAAGTACATGGTGGCAACTTCTGCGAAGAGAAGACCTAACGTTGGTCAAACTATCAGTGTAGTGGAGCACGAATTTGAAATAGTGCAATCCTTTAACTACCTTGGGTCAATAGTATCAGCCGATAACAATATGGAAGAAGAAATACGCGAACGGCTGATTAAATCCAACAAAGCCTACTATGGTCTATCAGGGCTCTTTAAATCCCGAAATTTATCCAGAACATCCAAGCTACTACTGTACAAGACCATGGTCTTACCAGTACTCATGTATGGATCCGAGACCTGGGTGTTCAATAAAAGGCCCTCTGAACTCTTAGCCGCGTTCGAGAGAAAGGTCTTAAGGAGAATTGTTGGCCCCGTATGTGAGGGAGGACGATTCCGGAGACGCTACAACCATGAGTTGTACGCAATCTACCTTGAAGCTCATATTGTAAGAAAAATCAAGCTCGGTAAACTCCGGTGGGCGGGACACCTAGCTCGAATGAGCGAAGAGGAGCCTGCCCGGAAAGTCCTTTGTGGCAGGATGTATGGAAGGAGACAGCGCGGCAGACCTTGTCTGCGATGGAGGGATGGCGTAGACCAGGACGCCCAGAGCCTGGGAGTGCTAAACTGGATGACATCGGCTCGAAATCGGGACCGGTGGAGAGATTTGTTAAATAAGGCCAAGACCGGATCCCGGTTGTAGTGCCGATGATGATGATGATGATGTTAGTTTGTGACCAAAGAGAGGAAATGTATACACTGGAAACCGTATAAGACAGAGCAACATAAATAAAAAATTAGAAAAGTGATTATATACGAGGGTAGGTAAATAAGTTCATAGAAACGCCTAGGATGGCGCTCGTAGCATCGCGAATGGTATGTTTTTTAGTAAGCATCATCCCTTACTAGGTATCTGTCAATTTTCAAATTGTTTCAAATTTCAATTTTGGGTGATAAATTGGGTATGAAAAAAATATCTCCGAAATGGGTGCCGCACTTACTTACTTCTCAGCTGAGAACTTTTGGAGCGCTTGCGTCGCAACCCAGATGAATTTCTGCGCAGATTAGTAACTGTAAATGAAACATGAATACACCACTACACTTCCGAGACGAAAGAACATTACAAACAGTGGATTGTTAAAGACGAACGGGCTCCAAAGTAAGCAAATACGGTGAAATCAGCTAGAAAGGTTATGACTACTGTGTTTTAGGATGCACATGGTATTGTAGCGAGCTTAGGGTTCGCTGGATTAATTATTTTGAATAAATAAGAGCCGTTAAATCGATTTTGAATTAATATAACACTTTATTAGTCCGTTAATAACAACCGTTACTTATACCGTACACTTAACGATTTCTTCACTTATCGCTTCCGTAGTTATCGCTTGCTTCACTGCTTACTGCTTACTTCTTACTCATTACTTATTACTTCTTACTACCGCAATTATCGCTTGCTTCACTTTCTCCTTCTTACTCATCTCCATGATCTGTGTGCGACGTATTTATACCGTTTCTTATTCTGATTCGGCGTTTCGTTTCCGTCCGTTCCATAGTCTTGAATGTTCTACTGTTCACGGTCTCCAGTTTTCCAGTACTTTATAGAATATTCTAGTACTTTGTTGCGGACTTTCTCGAATATTCTAGTACTGATTGTCATATGCGTCACAGTATTATATTCATTGACTATTGGGAAACGAGACAGACGATAACTGGACAGTATTATGCCTCATTATTAGGTCAACTAAATGAAAAAATAATAGAAAAACGTCCTCATTTTCTAAAGACTTATTGACCTGCCCTTGTATTAACTAGTTAAAAAAGTACGGCACCTGTTTCCGCTCAAGGATGATCAGGGACATCTCGCTATCCCAAAAGCATAAATAAAAGGCGATCTTAATGAAACCAAGCCACGGGTAAAGAATTTCCTTAACCAAAACACGGAGAAGGTAGCAGAAAAGGCGAAGACTAGGAAAAAGATTTACATTGATCTTGAATGCTCAACGATTGCAATAGAGAGAAAATTAGATAAAATCTTATAAGGTTAAGTAGTTCATCTAAAGAACAATTCCTTGTGTTTACCCATTTGATCAAAGGGAATATGTGCCTGGCAGGAGGTGGTTTTAGTCGGTAAAAATCCGGCATACCTCTGGATCGGGTTTCCCGCTCTGTAACGGAACGAGTTCTGATGCAGGGATATTCGCGCCGTCGGTAGATGGACCGCAAAGTGGTGCGATCCGTCGGGTTATCTTGTAGAGCATATATAAACTGGATTACGTTGAACAATACCACGAATCTCCGAAGAAGAGCACCCGTGATATCATCTGTAAAACAGACAGCGGTCGGCTAAGCGCCTTCGATGTGATAGCGACTGTAGTCCCGATGTCAGCCACCTGTCTCCGATCAGGCGAATCGCTCGTCTCTGTATGCTCTCAAGTAGGTCGAGGGTATGTTTTGGAGCAGAGCTCCAAAGATGAGAGCAATATTCGAGCGCGGGTCTAATTTGGAATTTATACAGGAGAAGAGGTTAGCCCGGAGTAAAATATATCTTGGCTCTAAATAGATAACTCAGTTATCCTGAGGCGGACGTGGAGATGTGCTACACATGTTTATGCCACGATACATTCCCACAGACCGTGATGCCGAACAAGTTCATGATTTCCCCAAATTCGAGGAACCGACCAGTCATCATCAACTGTGGAACCGATGATTGATTCGTCTTTGTGAATGTTGTACAATATATTGTGTTTGTTGGATTAAAGCCGATGAGATTGGCCTTTCCGCACTTGCAGGACCTTATCCAGATCCCGATTCAGAGAGTCGATTTGGATACATCTGAGCTGGTGCGACGTTGATGCACTACTTGGCCGACCACTCAATAAAGAGGAAACAAGCGTACTGTGGGGGTTAAAAGTTATGATGCCGACAGGGGAACTGGTTCACTCAATCCCCCAAGACTTGTTTCACCGATAACAAAGGAAGGAAAAATGTTGAAAAAATAAAACGCACTGGGGTTGATTTGTTGTTAAAGTTTTTTTTATCTCACTTATTTTCGTTCTATTTTTTATTAATCACGAAGTCAAACTTTGCATAATGACAGCAGATTGGAATGCAAATTCTAAAGCACACTCTTCATACTACCACCAAACTTTTAAGCAACAATATGTAACTTGTTTGACAAAACCACAGAGACTTCAAAAGTCGACTGATTCGTACATAAAAATCGCGTGTGCGCACGCACTCCAGTGGTTACTATTCGACTTTTTGTGTTGTGTGTGCGCACACCTCGGGGGATGAAATTCGATTATAAACCGCCGGTGACAACCACTCGACTCTGAGCCGCTTGTACTCCTCGGGGGTTGAATAACGACTGACTGGTTATATCCACACGATCAACCAATCTCCATCGCACACTCGTCCGCATCCTCTCATTTCCCCGACCATCGAGGTGAATAAACTCTTGCGAATTTATCCAATAGTCAATGGACTATCAAGAGAATGTGAGAACTGAAACAGAGAGCGTGATGATCTCAGCAATGATTTCGGGGTTCATTTGCTTTCTCATGCAACGAAAGCGAAACCAACTGGTGACCGCATAACCCAGTTTGGTATTGGTTTGTTCTAAGAGTGCAATGCACTCCGAGATGGGGAAATGGGGTGGAATGAAAAGTATTTTTGTGCCATTCACCTGACTAAAGAGTTTATTGATCCCCAGCGAATAGCCGTGTCTGGGGGAGATCGAAGGACGCGCGATGGCTTGGGATAATATCAGCGTGGGAACAAAACTGAAAGAATCTGATATTACCCAAGCAGTTTCGCGATGCTGCAACAGCATCGTTTGCCCAGTCTTGCTGTTGCTAACCAAACATGAAATTGTGATTTCCGGTGGAAATCTCATGTGGTTTATGATATAATGTTCCCGTATGGCAAGAAAGGGCTGAATTCAATTATGCATTATCTGCATAGAATAATGAATTCAGGTTATGCGTCCCTTTGGGGCATGCCATTTTGCAGGTGAAATAGCCGACGGAAGGAATTGGGGTTGAGGTGGTGCGCGGTTAGCGGGCGAAATTGGGTTGTAATTGTGGGTTGGTTCTCCGCGTAATATAGAGAACCCCCACAGTACTATAGCGTTTGCGACGATGTGAAGAATATGTGATTCGAACTGACGCTATGACGGTTAGAATCACTAAAAATGGAACCAATGCTCAACACATCGGGCCACTGCCGCGTGTACGAATTCGATTTATAAACTCAAGTACACTCAACTGATGTGGAATTGTTATGTTATCGCTACGGTATACGGCTTTGATGTTTTGCTTATTCGAATTTACTTTCTGTGTTCTTCACTATTAGCTTGTATATTGTGTGTGTATCTGTTAGAAACGTCAAAAAACATCACAGTACCATCATCCGCGAAACTGTACACCCTGTTATTCGTAGTTTCCGAAAAATCATGTATGTGAAGCAAAAACAAGATTGGAGCCAAAATAGAACCTTGAGGTACCCCGGAATTAACAGGATACAGATCTGAACAGTCACCGTCCACAACAACGCAGATCGATCGATTTTCGAGGAAGCACTCCGTCCAATCGCAAAGCTGCTGGGAAAGTCCATATGAACGAAGTTTGGTCAGCAATACCGTGTGCCAAACGCGGTCAAAAGCCTTGGAGATATCCAATGCGACGGCTCTTGACTCACCACGCCGGTCAATCGCAGATGTTCATATACCAGTTATGAGGATCAAACGGTCTCCAGTGGACCGCCTGCCACGAAATCCGTATTAATGATCATGCACAAGTTCTTCTTCGGGGAGCGGTAAAGACAACAAAACAATTTTCCAGAATTCCTCAGGACGATCCTCAACCATATGATGTCTCACTGCTTACTAGGGGGCCCTCCCCACCTGAAAATAGCGACACAAGCTGGGAGGTAAGCTTAGCGATTTTACCGAAATCAACAGACATGATATTGGTTTTAAATGATCCTGGCTTGCCGCGGGAAGGGGGGCTTAGTGTTTGGTCTTTTTTTTCTTACATTAACGCGCGCGCAAAAGGGGATTTTGAAGTACCCTTAAATGTCAGAGCACAGTGCGAGCGGATGGAGAGGAAGTGGATAAGGAAAGGAAGTGTCGATGTATATTGGTCTTGAATGACTGGACATCACAACAACGAGGAAACACATGATCAGGTAGAAGGTTTCCGGATTCGTGTGGTTCGGCTAAAGAATGACTCTCTATGTTTATTTGTGCGCCTAAAGTCCGCTTACAACGTGAACTGATGGACATTCTCAAATTGACGGGTGTCGGGGGCAAATGTCTAAAGGGGCGGAACACATTTAACAAATTCAGTTGAGGAACGACCGTGGTAATACCTATAGAAAAGAGATAGATATGATACGTTGCGCCTGTGTTCCAACGACGGAATTGATCGTCTTACGGCTGAGCCCCCAATGAGTTTCACTGCTCGTTTTTGCATCCTATCGAGCACGTGTAGTGCAGATTGGGATGCGCCTGACCAGATATGGGAGTTGAACTCCATTTTTGGACGAATATACGCCTTGTAAGTGGTAGCCAGGTTGGATGGAGTGTAGTACCTTTTGTATCTCTTAAAGAACTCCCAATATTTGGCTGTACTTCACGCAGCTTCAAATATGTGGTCGTTCCAATTAAGAGCCGAATTAATTAGAGTGCCGTGGATTGATAATTCCTTGGATTCGTCGATGCAAGTGCCGTTCAACGAGATTATATTTACTGTGTGGTTCGCCTTTGACGACAAGAGGTAGCACTGAGTTTTTAAGGCATTGAATTCTACTCGGTTAGATAATCCCCATTGATATATCTTGTTTAGGTCGGAATTCAATTCAAGCATAATCTGCTGATTGGCAATGACATTCGAGGAGTTTGGTAAGGAATGTTCATATGAGTATGAGAAACTCAACGTGCATTGGGTTTTGGGTAATTGACAAGCGATTATTTATAAAGATCAGGAAGAGTGTGAGTGCGAGTGCAGAATCTTGGGGAACACCTGAATTAATTTAACGAGAGACGGATTTGACACCGTCAAGGACCACTTGAATTGAACGGCCAGAAAGATAGTCTTATAGCGTTTGAAATAATAGTGAAGAAGATCGTGTGATTCGAACTGACGCTATGACAGCTCGAATCACGAAAAATTTTTTACCTAAGCGTTACACATCAGGCTACTGACCATGTTCAGAATTTGATTTCCAAACTCGGCTATATTCCACTGATGTGAATTATTTTTTTTTATTTATCGCTTGGTATACGGTTCTGATGTATTTTCCTTATTCGATTTTTCGTTCGGTGTTCTTCACTATTTTTGCTTGTGAATTGTGTGTGTATCTGTTAGAATCGCTACACCAGTTTGAATCTGGGTATCTGGGTGTGAGAGACAGCGAGTCTACCCCGAACGCTCGAGAGATCAGGTCTATAGGGTAGTCTTTTATCGAACAGCGATAGGATAGAACCTAAAAGATACGCAAGCCGAAAGGGCAAGCTTAGGAATCCGAAGGGGGAGGTGCGCGAGACGAGGTACGGTATCGGGAGTAACCGCGACTTAAAATAAAAATTAAAAATGAAAGTTGAGTTTAACGTGTGTCGGTCGTCACAGCGGTTGCGAAAAGAAAATTTATATCAAAACGCTCGTTGTATTTTTCGGTTTTGAATTGTGTACAATAAACGAGTCTTGAAACTAAAATGTGTTGTGTTTAATTGATGACGGCATCCGCTTCGGTCTTTTGGTTTTTGTGGACAGAGCTGGTAGAGCATGTCATTCGCCCCGTGTTAAGTATTGGACAGTGTCGGCGGAACACTTCCTCCGGCGATAATACCCAACTTCGCCAAAGTTATATAATTTAAATCCGCCAAAGTCTCTTATCCATCTGATCAGGGAATTGTCTACTACATATGAATGTAATTTTGACAAAAGGGCTGAACGCCAAACTTTGCCGAAGGCTTTTGAAATATCCAACGCGACTACCTTATTTTCACCGAGTAGTGGATGGAATGGCTTCGCTTTTCGGTAAGGTACGCCATCAAATCTTCTGTGGACCGGTTGCTACGAAAACCATACTTGCGGTCATTGAGAACGTCATTTGATCCCAGATATTTCGAAAGTTGGTGATTGATAAGTGAGTCCATTACCTTCGAGAGAATAGACGTTAGTGCTATGGGCCGATAAGAAGAGAGGGACGATTTGTCACCCTTTTTGGGAATTAGCTGAATGTTCGCTGACTTCCATCTATTTGGGAAACGGCCCGTAGAGCTAACCAGTCCCGCGAAGACAAATCCAGATTCGATCCCACGAAAAGAGTGGCCGGAGAGACAGGGATTTGTATAGGTGTAGTGTTGTGACCAGCTCAACTCAATTAATTATGCATATATAAAAAAATTGGGGCCCGCGGTATCTTTAGATTGTATTGCAAATCCCCTGCTGTGACTATAAAAAAAGCTGAATGAGTTATGTTAAATTAACTGGTAAGGCAGTTTTTTTTTTTTTTTTTAGTTTTTATTTCTTTTATTGTTATAATATAAGCTTGGTTTAAGATAAGAAATGGGTCGTTAGCCCCACAAAACCTAAGCCTAAACTCAAGCGTAATCTCCTGCCTGCCCTTGGGTTACAGATATTACCATTTTTTAATCAAAATAGGAGGTTGTATTCAGCCCCTGCCAGTAGGTACTCACAAAAATCATCAATCAGAAAGTGTCTGATGCCCCATATCGTAATTTAATTTTAGACGAACATATATAGACAAGGAATTGTTCTTCAGCCGAACTACGTAAAGATGGACGGCTTTGTGTGATCATGTGTTCCTTTCAATTTCAATCTTTAGATATTTGAAACATCCTCTACGCTTATCCTAAATCTCTTCTTTCCCCTTCGACAACGTTTAACCGCTTAATGCACACCTCCGTGGCATATACGGGCAATGTTTACCGTTTACCGTTTAAATGTGGATTAAGGGGTTAAGGATATACAAGAATATTTAAATAAATTATTAAAAAAATATTGTAAACAAAAATTATTAAAAAAATTATTTTAAAAAAAGGAAATATTATCAGTTAGCTACTACAATTAAAAATGAAAGTCTTAGAACCGAAAACCGCTTTGCAAAAGGTTTTTAATGTTGAATCCTTAGTAGATGCGCGTCTGTGTCAAATGACGGCCCGATAATCAATAAGTTCCTACCATTTCATTTAATGCATGGTATGTATCAATCCTACCTAAATAATACCCAAATCACTGAAACATATATTAACCTTTTGCTCTTGAATATTAAGACCTGCCTGTATACAAAGAAAAATCATTCAAAAGAAATGATAAACGACTTCTTTCTCCACATCCGCGTTACCCTCTAACAAAAAAGCCAAGATCCAGCCACTTCTTAGGTATTGCCCACCCATACTGTCCGTCACCGTTCTGGACACCCTTCTTGTCAACTGCATCGGAAGTGATATTAGCGAAAGAGGAAACAATTCAACCAAGCGTCATAATTTCCGGTTGTCAGATGTTAGTCTTGATTTACGCCCCGCTGCCATTGAGGATATCGGGGTGCAGTCACTTGCTGCGCCATATTCTTACTTAGAATCATAATGCACCACTTGAAGCACTACTAAATACTGAACCTCTTCCCACAATTAACTGGGGTAAGTCCGTTCTTTCGTTCTTCCGTAGCCGTCATCTAATATTGTGGTTGAGCACTTTCCATAACAACAAAAGCATCTAGTTCGTCTACCATTGTACCCTTGCAGTTGTTACTTCAATATAAACCGCATCCAGTATCTATACCGTCAAACGAAAGTCGCATATTAATGAAATATCTTGTAGATGAAGATACTAAACTGCCAAACGGTTCGGTGGCTACCATCACACAAAACAAACAAGGAAGATGCTCAAAAAAACAAGCACTTATAACCGCTTCAATCGTCGGCGATCGTCTTTAAAGAAAGCGTCATCATGCGCGTTCCGCGCACCGCCAAACACGAGGTACACCTACAATCGCAGGTGAGCATTTGATTGCACCACTTCGTTGAGATAGACGTGTGTGGTGATGAGCGATCTGATGACTGGCAAGAGTGCATCTTAACGTGTCTTCCTCATGAAAGCAGCCGATTCAGGGCATCAGTCAGACTAACAGATAGATAGATAGACAGATAGACGCAATGCCCGGTACAGATCATTCCGGCTACTCATCTAAGAATCTCACCGTGTGCAGGGAGTGAGTGTAAATTAGCATTTAAATCACTTATTACCGTCGTGCTCTCATCTGGGTTCGAGCGTGAGCATGAGATGCATCCACAAATGGCTCGAAAACACTTCATGTGGTTTTGTACGCAAGTTGTGTTTTGTTTTTTCGGTGAATTTACATCTCCCATCGAATTTTTATAGATATTCACCGGATAATTAATTTAAGGAAAGAATGATAATAAAAAAGTGAGTAAATAAAAAAAAAAACCAACACACGAGACATCAGAATCCCCTCCTCCAACGGGCAGAGCAGAGGAAGTTAGAGGAAGTCATGCATGTCCGTTGTCAGGTTTCATTGTTGTATCTTTCTTTCGAGTTTGTATCTTGTAAAGGTGTGTGCGTAAATTTAAGGGACCCTCGTCAATCTTAAAGACCAAAAAAAAAAAAAAAATACTAAAACAAAACAAAACAACAAAAAAAAAACAGAAAAAAAGTATTGTCGTATCTCATGATATGACTTGACTTCCCAAACGAAATGCATTCACGCGACATCGAGCTGTAGAGACAAAAGCGATCAGTAAAGTTTTGTGGAAGTCGCAAATATGATCCTCACTTTGAAATGTATCTGCGATACGATAGACAACCTTCACTTTGTTTACCGATACTAGTTTAAACAACTTTGGAGAATGCGAAAGTAAGCTGAACACTTTGTTTGCTTGCCTTCAGTTACTGTGTCGCATTTTGAAAAAAGGATGCTCAGCCTTAGTGAAGACGATCGACTCACTGGGAACTATATGATGAGGTGGAAATGTATTGAAACCCGATAACGAAACAAGATATCGATTTCACATCTTCTTGGTTACAAAAGAACACTGACGGGGTGGATAGGAGTGAAGTAACAACAAGATAAGTGTCCGACAGATCAAGTCACCGGCGACTTAATGTTCGTGTAAGTCGGGGGTTTATTACGGCATTACAAAGTGATGCAGTTTTTCTATGCATCAGCTTGTTTGATGGTCAGTTGCGCACGAAATTGGTTTCCGTATGCTTTTGCTCTGGGAACGATGAGGCTTTTCACCATATCATGGTTACACCTGGAAGGGCATGAAGATGCAATGGGAAGTGTATGCTGTACAAATTTCCATACACATTTGGTACTTGAGTATTCGGTTGCTTAGTCAAATACTCTGGGAAAGATAGCTATTAGGTGGACGGTACTTAATCGCTTTTAAAATTTAGAGATAATTTTATACAAAACTCTTTGTATTCTTCCTTTCCTATGATAGAAGGTACACTCTGTACCGGTCTGTCGTAAAGTTTTTGGGTCCAATTTGATCTGCCAGTAGGCCTACAATTTGTAACTCTTAACAAACACCATAATTGATTGGCTAGCATTTCAGGACGCTAGCTCAATGTTATGGGTTCGTTAGTCTGTTTGGCCTGTTTGAATAAAATATAAAGATCACATTATCCCGAATGTCCACGGTCTGCAGTAGGATAAAGACGCCCCTAGATTTATCAATTGAGCTATGTTCTGATGTAATTCTACGGCCGCTTAAGCATCCGCAAATTAACATTGGAGAAAGGGACTTCACAGTGTATTCAAAGAACAATTTACTGAAGGGGCTCAGAATTTTCTGCACAACTTGTCGATGAAAATGCCTGTATAGAGAGCGCAATCTCAGATTCTACAAATAATCTCAGATTTAATGGGTTGTCCTCTACAAATCCCAAATTAAATTCGTTCACATATTCAAGTTCTGCTTGACACAAGCAGTCCGCTTAGTTGAGAACACAACACTAATATCAATGCAATGAATGAATGAAGTCACATTGAAGGCGCGTGATGGACTTTTACTTTTTCTATAGATATTATCCCCAGAACTATTCTTTAGAGATCCTTGATATCGTTTCATTCGGAATTCAGCCCCTCAAGTCAATCCGACCAATTTGTATTTTATCCCTGAATGGAACCAACGACTCTTTACTAAAACTCACTTTGTTACAGGATGGCATTTCTGTGGAAGTTATAGCGTTTTGGAAAGCATGTGTTTTAAGCTCACACTGAAAAATTTAGAACGAAAATACCAGAAAACGGCCGCGTATTCACGAGGACGTTTCAACTCGCCACTCAACCTATGCGATTGGTACAAGAATGCTCAGGTATACGACACTTTTTATTATTTGCTAGGTAACAAACCTGCGAACAGTAGCAACGGTCACCCAGAATGAGGAAGTGATACAAGATCACTCCGAGATAGTCGTCAAGCTGATACCGTAAACCATTGTATCGTCACGAACCTTCTTCCAGAAGAAATAAAAATAAAAAAACCATTAACAATTTCCAGTGCTACCGACAGTCCCATATGGCTGAATGAGTACAAGCAATCGACCCAGTAAATCCTCTGCTCAAGGGTTTTCCCCATCGTTACCATCCCATAAGACTCTGTGGAAAGGCCGACCGTTATTACGAGTACATCTGTAACCTCGATGTCTTTTTATCTCGCGGTTGTACATATCCGCATATTTCGAAGCAACAATCAGTGGAAAACCTTGCATTATAACCTATCTTTCGGAATAAGCTCTCGCAGACAAGACAGAGACAGCCAGAAGAGTTACACGAAAGAGGGCATTAGATGAGCCAGCGATCCAACAGAAGAGGTACTCGAACGAGTCATCACTGCTTACAGAAAGGAGCCGATCAGGTCGAGAATAAAAGAAACCCTCTATAAATTCTACAGACCTTCGAACGACTGTGGACAGAGTTCGGCGGAACTGACTGCATCATCCATGGAAGTCTTAAGTGGGAATCATGCCATACGAGGGTTGGTCAATAAGTTCTTAAAAACGCCTACGATGGCGCTCGTAGCATCGCTAATAGTCTGTTTTTAGTAGGCGTCATTTCTCACTAAGTATCTGTCAATTTTCAATTTGTTTCGTGTTTCAATTTTGCACGATAAATTAGGTATATAATATCTGCGAAATGGGTGCCGCATTTGGTCTCAGCTGAGAACAAACGCAACCGTGTGGTCCTTTCTAAGGCTCTTTTGGAGCCCATGCGTCGTAACTCAGATGGGTTTCTAATCTGTAACTGTAGATGAAACATGGATACACCATTACACTCCCGAGACGAAAGAACAGTTAAACAGTGGATTATTAAAGGCGAACGGTCTCCAAAGAACGCAAAGACGGTTAAATTAGGTGGAATGGTTGCGGCTACTGTGTTTTGGAATGCATGTGGTATGATCTTCACTGACTATTTGGAAAAGAGACAGACGATAACTGGACAGTATTAAGTGTCATTATTAGGCCAGCTAAATGAGAAAATAAAAGAAAATCGTCCTCATTTTCTAAAGACTTATTGACCCACCCTCGTTTAAAAAACGAAGATAAAAGGTGTAATAGAAAACGTTTAGTCTCGCTTCGCTTAGAATTATTTCCTAACAATTGACGAAACGGTCGTTATGGGAAATGGTTTAGAAGAGTGAAACTTTTCCAAAATGAACATTATTTACATACATGGGTGGCCTGAGAAGTTTCCGACCTCAACGTGAAGATAGCGGCACTCGTCAATAAAAGCTAGTGAATGTAGTTATGCATCTTTTGACAGTTACTCATGTGATGGAGGCACTCTCGTATGGGTGAGAGGTGGATAATGGCGACCGTGAGGGCTTCTAGAATGGTTGATGCATCTTCTGAGAAGTTTCCTTTCGAAAATTCGAAGTCTTTCCATTTGGGGGAAGATATACAGGACCATATGGGAAAGACGTACGATATTCCAGGTCGGATTAGCGGCTTATAGCAGAGAAATTTAATTTTAGTGTCAACTGTGTTGCTCCATTCCAAAATGTTGTGCAGTTGCTTAGACCGAGCGAGTACTCTTTGAAGAATGTGGGTCACATGTTCGATGAAATTCATTTTTGGGGTATACATGACCCCAAGACATTTCATCCTGTCCTGTGATCTAATCGTAGTACCTTATATTTGTATTCGAATATTTTGAAAATATCGAGAAGTACATGGTGCGCTGAAAAGTTTTCGACCTCAAGGTGAAGATAACAGCACTCGTCAATAAAAGCTAGTGAATGTAGTTGTGCATCTTTTGACAGTTACTCACCAAAATTTCAGCCATTTTGGATGCGTAGTTTTTATTGGACAGTCGTTTGGGTGAGTCGATGTGAGTGTTTTTGTGAAAATGGACAAAATTGAGTATCGAGCTGTCATTAAATCTTTGTTTTTGAAAGGCAATACGCCTACGCAAATCAAAGACGAGTTGGCCTCTATGTATGGGAACTCTGCACCATCATTTACACAGTGAAATTTTGGGCAGCTGAATTTAAACGTGGTCGTGAGAGCTTGGGAGACGATGAACGTTCGGGACGTCCAAAAACTGAAACAGCTGACGATAACATCACTTAAGTTCACCAGATGGTGCTAGACGACTTCCGAATTAAATTGAGAGAACTAGTAGAGGCTATGATATCCAAAGAACGTGTTTGACACATAATCAATCAAGATTTAAGCATGAGAAAGCTGTCCGGGTGTTGGGTGCCGCGTTTGCTCACGTTAGACCACAAACGTGCTCGAGTGAACAACGCGCTCTGTTGGCGCAGTTTAGACGCAATAAATCCGAGTTTTAGCGCCGATTAATTACTGTTGATAAAACTTAGATACACCATTATACCCCCGAAACAAAAATACAGTCAAAACACTGGACTGCAAAGGGGGAAGCGGCTCCAAAAGAAGCAAAAAGATCGCCTCACTCAAACGACTGTCAAATAAAAACTACCCGTCCAAAATGGTTGAAATTTTGTTGAGTAACGAGTGCTGCTATCTTCACGCTGAGGTCGGAAACTTTTCAGCGCACCATGTACTTCTCGATATTCACAAAATATTCGAATACAAATATGAGGTACTACGATTAGACCACAGGACAGGATGAAATGTCTTGGGGTCATGTATACCCGTATATATTGACGAGTGCCGCTATCTTCACGTTGAGGTCGGAAACTTTTCAGCCCACCCTCGTATTTAAGAGAAATTTCAATCACTGAGTTGCTGTGGAAGAGGTTTAGATGATAATCTGTCAGAAACACTCTTTTCCATATAGTTCTCCTCATTTTTAGCGGCCATGGGAACCTGCTTATGAATAAATAAAAACCCGTCATTTTCTTTAGGAAAGTCTGCAACGTTCACCACTTTTCCATCTGGATATAGAACCAATGTGGTGATGGTATTGTGTAGGCAGATGTTCTTTTGAAAGTAAACTAAAAGGAGCCACTAGCGTTGAGATCATCCCCTGCGTGGTCGAAATCCTGACGTGGTTCGAGGTTTAAATTACAATGAATCACTTAGGTTATACTGACAGAAGCCTACGCGTTCAACAGGGTCATCCATGTCAGACAGGCTAGCGAGGAGTAACATACAGACATCTGCTGCACCCTATTCAGGGTGTTACGAGTCACCATGCCCGTTGGATTGTTTGCAGCCAACGGTATACTGGCTTTATTATAACGGCGCCTCTCAGACACCAGAAGGAATCAGAATATTAAGTAGAATTTATCATATCAAAACGGAGCTGTGATATGGCGGACTATTTGAAACTCCAAGTCTCGTGGGTACAAACTTCAATGAAAATTATAGACACAATAAACCCACGAAAAACCATTAAGAAAGCACTGATTTGGTAAAGGGAAGACGTGGGGAAAACGGAGAAAGCAGGATATACGCGTCGGCATATGGCATGTACGACGCGGTGCAAACAGTCATACGTGATACAAACGGTCATAGATATAAGCCAGATGCGATACAAACGGTCATAAATAACACGAAACAATATAAAATGGGCATCGTCGCGCTACAGATGATCTAACTCCCACACCAAATAATGGAAACCATCAGGTTCACACTTGCATATTTTGGACCTGTTATAAATAAATTCTATAAGCAGGTGAAAATTCCGACGTTTTCGTTAGGAAAGTCGGCAATGATTCATCTGGAAAGAAGCAAATTGGTGGCCCCAATGTTTGGCCAACCAGATCTTATTGAGATCGAATTAAAGAGAGCCACTGGCGTTAAAATCTTACAGATATAACGCAAAAGTACAATATATATACAAAAACACAGTGTAGATACCAGAGCATCAATGTAGTAACTCGCTAATTAAGACGTTCGTGCATTACACAAGGCCGTGATATGACGCATGGGTGCTTTGGTTGTAACCCTTTTAATGTGGGATCGAATCACGATCTTTACTGTTACGCAAGACGCTTCTCTTGAGAAGAAGAAACACTAAAAACTAAGTAGACAAATAGTCTCATCACTCAAACAGCTGAACATGCGCAGGTCTACTATTTGAGATGGCATTTTGGCGGTTTTCTGGTCTATGTGTATGGCTGATATTCCGCCGAACACCGTTCACAAACAAAAACGACACACGGAGCGAATACCGTCACAAATGAAACGCAACGAAATGTTTTGTTTTAATTTTTCTTTTATTTTAATTTTGTTTGTTTTGTTTTATTGTTATACAACTCAACGATTTACTACTCTTAAACACCCGTGGCGAATTTATAAAAACTATTTCAATGTCAATCACTTACAAACACAATTCAAACCAAAATTTCAAACGAGCGTTTTCGAGATTCTGATGGCACAGTACCACTCACGAAACTTCTACAAACTAATACTTTTTTTTACAATTTCGAGTCACTTCGCTAAACCACAAGTTCGTTCGTCCCTGGATGTTACCTTTAAGCGACACCAAACAAATTCGCAACGGCACTATAACAACGCAAGCCTCACGGAAACTTGGTCTTAACACCATCGTACATAGAATACAACTTCTCCATTTAGATTCTCAATGTCGACTCAGTCATTTTCCTCTAGGGATGATTCTATTCACCCTATAGTTCTCTTTTCCCTTTCATTTTCCTTGTCCTGGTGATTCTCTCTCAATCGAGAGTCTCTCCACCAGGGAAGATCACACTGACACATACAGACGCGGAGGTTGCCGTCTGTTTGCTATAGATCATTCTGGGATCGTCAGAATTTTCCCGCCTTCTGTTGCGTTGCTTATGTAAACATTCGGGTGTGTTGTTTATTCTTGTCGATCCTGGGATCGTGGTAATCCTCGTATTTGCTTTGCCCTATGGGAAGAGCGTTTTCGTTTATTGCTGTTTCTCCGTAATGCCCTTTGTTTAGGCGAAGTGCATTGCGACAGGGACAAAGGTTTTGCCGACAGATTGTTTTACAACAATCGCCAGGGATTTGATTTGACAGCTAATGGATCGGTACACAATCTCCATACTGGGTCGTGTCCTTCGATCGCCGTGCAGGCGTAGGGAAATTGTTCGGAACTTGGGGCCCACGTATCTGTGGATTCGTGTGGTTGTTGACACCAGTATGGATGTCACCTTTGGTCAGGTGAAAAGGTGGACTTTGGGGACACGTGTCTGTGGCCACGTGAAGTTTGGTTATAGGTGAGTATATTCCTTGGTGGAACGAAGACCGCTTCGTGGAACCGCCACAGCATTCTATGACCCAAATTCATTTTCAAACTCATGCTACTGTCGAATATTTAAAGAGCTGAAGGAGTCCCCTGGTGCGGCGACCATTCCATTAGTTAAATTCGCTTTCGAACTCGCACTGTTGTCCGAGCACTCAAGAGTTGAATATTAACACATCACTCGAATGGAATCTTACCTAACCTTTTGTAGTAATGGCCTTCTTCGATCCCTAAATCTTTGGGGAATCTCTTCTATTATTCCGCCCGCACTGAGCTGACATTTAAGGGTACTCCAAAATCCCCTTTATTCGGCGAGTGTCCAATCGATTTTCAAAAAGGGCAATCCATTATTTTTCTCTTTGAAATGTTAAAAAAAAAAGAAAAAGTGGTAGTAAGGTGGCCAACTGGCGCGAAACAAGGACAAGTATGTTCTCCAACGGGGGGATGGGAGCGAACATACAGGGTAAAGTCGGTGCTTTCAATCCGGCGAAGGCCAGAACGATCCTTGTCCCTGTTCAATCCAAGTTGACATGCAGTCTCCACGTGACACGCGTGGATAGCTACTTTGGTGTCCGCCAAGTAGTGAACCAATGCATGCAGCGATATCCTGAGAAAGGTTGGCGCAAGGCTAATAACCTTGCCCGTAAAAATGAATTATTATGGCAAATTTAACAAGTCTCGGATAAGGACCGGATACCGGTGGAGAGACTTGCTAAATAAGGGCAAGACCGGATCCCGGTTGTAGTGCCGATGATGATGATGATGTTCTCCAACGTGGCCGTCTTACATCATCCAGAATTACCCACCTCCATAAGGATGTTAACCTCAGTTCCGGGATATCTGAAAGCGGAAAAGTGATGATCTGGTTGGCTAGTGAATGCGCTCTCTAATTACAAAGATGGAGGGATAGTTGGAAGGAAAATATACAAGACCTGCTTGAAAGGTCAAAATACTTTTCTACGAAATAATAACAAATTCATCGTAAACGACCATGGCTAAATAATGTTCAGCAAAAAGATGTCTTGACAAATTCAGATTAATAACTGCTGTAAGGTCCAAAGGTGGTTGGGCATTAGGACTCAATGTACCACTTAGTAATTGTAATTGTACCACCATTGACGGACCTCAACTGAACCTAGGTATGCACAATCAATAGGATAGATCCGGAATTCCGCTGATCTATCATGTAAGTAGATCTTCCGTAGACGGGCGATTGTGCTACGACCGGGAAGTAACGCGCACCGAAGAAGAGCTCCTGCGCTTCAGTAGGGCTATCTCCCACAGAGACCGGGACGATAGTATTAGACAGCGTCAACAGTTCTGGTGGTTGAATGGCATATAAAGACCTGGATACCAAAGTCGGTATAGAATCACACTATCATCAGCTAGCTTACATAGACTTAGCTTTTCTAGAATTAGGGTAGTATAAGATTTAAGTTAAGTTAAGCTAAGTGATTTTACATAAAAAAAAAAAAAAAAAAAAAAAAAGTAGATAAGTTTAGGTAAGTTAAGTAAGTTAAATTTTAAGAAAAAAAAAAAAAATTGACAAAGTTTTTCAAATTTTTCTTTGTCTTTCAAATAATTATCAGTACTGCCACAAAGTTCTGTCGCCGAAAGGAAAATTATACAAATATTAAGTAATGTTTTGCTTAGAGCGTCTGCGAAGGACCAGTAAGTTATTATATAAGCTATTTAAGCTAGAATTTAAGCATTTTTTGTCTAGCCTTTAATTTAGAAACTAAGAATATAGAAAGAAAATAAAAAAAAAATGTTTAAAAAATGGAATGCACAATCAAACAACCCCCTTACCAACTCAGCCGTCGGACGATCACCTCAGCGGAAGGGATTCTAAAAAGTCGTTTCCACACTTAAGACCTTCAGGAACGACCTATTCAAACACTCCACGCGTAACTGAAGTATGTGAATGGCTTTGCTACGGTTTTTCTGTATAACCCAAATTGTATGCGTATTCTGTATGAAGATCTCCATCTCCAAATTAAGCTTTGTGTCATCTCAGTTTTAATGCTTATTTTACTAAGAGAAGACCACATTATAGATTGGCTAAAATTCCTCTTCATCAAACGCTATTCAATGTTTTTTCTGGCTTTCGAACATTATCTTTCATATCGAGGAACACAATTGACTTCATTCATAATAGCAACAGTGAAACCACCGACCAGATTAATGACCCCTCTTTGTGTATCAACTCCAAGCCAGACTTCGAAAACAATATAATCAAAAATCATTTTGAATATTTAAGCGAATTTCCACTGTGACATCGATGAGGTGAGATATATGTTAATTTGTTTGTTCGATTGCATATTCCTGCGGCGTCATCGAAACGTTGAGGTACGAACTTCTCTTCTGAACTCTGAGTGGTATATCTGGAGGTTTCGTTCCCCCAGCGGTCCCCGTCATCAGAACGTTTTTCATATTTTCTGCCACAGAGTTGAACGACTTGCGAACGCACTAACGACATTTTTAGTTCTTTGTTTTTGGGTCAAATGGCTTCCATTGCATTTCGATATCTAAAACGAGTTGCTCCTTTTTTAGGTTACAATTTGTATCTATGTTTTTTATGGTTTAGGTTGTGAATCTTTGTTTCAGTGGTAGGTTCTTTGTATTGAGACGTTCTATATGCGTCATAAGGCAGTTTATCTGAAGTGTAATATGAGACGATTTCTTAAGCCATCAAAATATTGTAGTTTTTTTTTGCAGTTCAATCCAGCTGAATGGGGTAATGCCCCAATTAATTGAATTGGGTGGTGTAAAGTGGTTGCATACATTTGATGAATGTAATAGTGACAGAATTGCAATCTTCAGTTTTAGATGAAAGGTGAGTTGTTGTTTAGTTGAATTACTATCGTTGATCACCACAATTATTTGATGGGCAATATAAATATTACCTCTTGAATATGGTAAAGATGGTTAGTGCAGCTAATTTACTATGTACATTAGGGCATTATTCTGCTTCCCTGATAATTATTATTATTAATGTTATCTGAATATTTTATTATTAATGTTATCTGAATATTTTTCTCTATTGACAGGAGTTATTGATGTCTTACTTAAAGTCATAACCTCATTGGGCTAAAATTGGTTTAAGATTACCAGACTAGCAAATTCCTTGCAAGGTTTATTGTCCAATGTTGCCTGGACATTCAAACAGTTGAACATTATAAATTTGTTGTTCAACCATCTCAAAGTTATCAGCCGTACCATGGCATATATGTTACAACCACTCTTCCATTTTAGGGAACTTAATATCAACAATTGGCGCAAGGCTAATAACCTTGCCCGGAAAAACAAATTATTATGTAAAATTTAACTACCCTCAGACTTGTTAAATACGGCCAAGACCGGATCTCGGTTCTAGTGTCGATGATGATGAATATCAACCAATCCCCTGGTTCCTATTCTTTTTAACAAATATTCTTCTCCATTTCTTAAACCACAACGAAAGCTTTTCTAGTTGTGCTACTTAATCGGTAACTTCCCAAATATTGTAGATGGACATGCGGCGGTTCCCTTGAACGCCACTGCTCACCTTCCTATTAACCATGCGAAAACTTCCAACACGGAGTATCCTAAAACACATAAAAACATGTACTTACCTTCCATAGTTGTACCAACTATCTTCAGATATACTTTAAATCAATAATTCTCGCTGACGTGAATTCCATCAGCAATAATAAGTATTTTCCACAAGGAAAAGCAATTTGGTTGCACCATCAAGCAACCAACATTACCCGAACCATATCACTGAGATATCTCCTAATGAGTCTGCCACACACGTGCAGGAGATATTTCTTCTTTTCCTTTTTATCCATGCCCACATCGGTCGGTCATCCGATCGACAAATGCATTATGGCATACGGCTGACCACCCAAGGAAGTCGAGTTCTCCAAAATGGAAAATTACCAGCGAGAATTCAACTACTTGGAGATGCCGCCAAGATGTGCACGATCAGCATAAATGCTGTACGCAGTTGCTGATCGTGTAAACACCTAAACATCTACGTCGAGATAGTTGCACCAGCTGCAACCATGCCAGCTAATGTTCCCCTTATGGATTCGGTTGATCCACGGACCGCATACTTATGGACACACACCATGAGCAGCAGAAGCAATCATCGTGTGTGTGTATTTCGCGCCCTTTTGCTGGACCAATGCAAGGAAAATCATCCCTTGTCGGGCACCGAAGCAATGAACGAAATTTGCTGTGCTGTCGTCTTCAGTGAATTAACTAATCGCGATACGGATTCCGTGGCGGCAAGTCGGGCCTCCACGTTAAATAATTTCAGTGAGTCAGAAAACAGCCATCGTCGAAGGAAGAGTGCCTTAGTAATTCACTTTTGTAATCAGTTTGAAACATTTTTCAATCCGGAAATCATTTTAAAACAGTTTTAATCTTGGAAGGTTTGTGTGTCGATTCCAACAGAATACTCAGATAACCAACCGTAGTGAAGAAAACGGAACAAAAAACCTTTAAAAAAAATCACTAGAGCTGTCTATATACCAGAACATAAAACGTAGCAATTTACAGCTAAAGTAGTGAGTTGAAATGTTCTTATGTGCACACGGCAGTAATCTGATACGTCTGCGTTTTGGTTCTAACGTTGTCATAGCATGGGTTCGAATCACGTTCGGTCACTACGTCGCAAAAGGCTATCAACCCATTGATAAACTGTTAACTTTTGAAATATCTGAAATCAAAGGAGCTCCTTGCCGACCGCCAATATGGCTTTTGTAGAATCAGGGTTACAGAAGATCTGATGGCTTACCTTCCCAAAAAGTGGAAGCACTCGGTGCACTACTTGTTGTCGCTTGCTGTCTCGGTCATGTTATGCACGGAGGCGGCATTAGAGATGCGAAAGAGGTACTCGCAAAAAACCCATGATTCGAGATCGCAAGAAGTGATGTACAGATACTGGCCACAACGAGACAACTCGCTGAATTCCTCCTCTTCTCAAGTGTCAACGTAAATGGCAGTAGTTGTATTTGAATAGCCGAAGTACAAGGACATGAAACAAAATGTGCAAAGTGCACGTGTTTTATTTATTAAAGAACAAATACAACAAGAAGGACTTTAGAATAGCGTATGAGAAGGCTCCAAACCAATACATACCGTGTTTTTTTATTTTGTGGTCATCATCATCATTATCATCATCATCGGCACTACAACCGGGATCCGGTCTTGGCCTTATTTAGCCAGTCTCTCCACCGGCATCCGGTCCATATCCGAGACTTGTTAAATATTCCAAAATAATTTGTTTTTCCGGGCAAGGTTATTAGTCTTGCGCTGTTTGTGGTGATCACCGGACGTGAAAACATAAACTCCGCTTAGTGGTTCCGTTTAAATGTTTAGCTATAAGACAAGTTATGGGGGGATGGGAGCGATCATATAGGGCAAAGTCTCTGATTGCTTTCAACCCGGCCAAGGCTAGGACAGTCCTTGTCCCTGTTCAATCCAACTTGACATATAGTCTCCACGTGACACCCCTGGATAGCTACTTTGGCACCCGGCAAGTAGTGAACCAATGCATGCAGCGACAACCTGAGAAGTTGGCGCAGGGCTTATAAGCTTGCCCGTAAAAACGGGTTATTATGGCAAATTTAACAAGCTTCGGATATGGACCGGGTACACGACATTTGAGAATTTTCTCATGGAACGTCCGCTCACTATACAGACCTCGAGCTCCACAGCAGCTAGCCGGTGCCCTGTCCGCATATAAGACATAACAGCATTACAAGAAATAAGATGGACGGGGACTGTTGTTATTCACGAGTATGACATTTATTACAGCTGCCATGCAAAACACCATGTGCTCGGGGTAGGCTTTCTAGTCAAAAACTGAAGCCTGCCATCATCGGCTTTAATGCAATAAACAAAAGGGTGTGGACTTTTCGCGTGCGGGGCAAGTTTAAAAAATAAGCCTCATAAACGTTCACGGACCTACAGAGGAGTACCCTGACGACGAAAAGGAAGAATACTACGAGAACGTCGAACGGGCCCTCAATGCCTGCCCAAGATACGATGTGAAAGTCGTTCTTGCTGATTTGAATGCGAAAATAAGCCGGGAGCCGGTTTTCAGGCACTTCGCAAGTTCCCATAGTTTGCATGAGAACATTAATGACAATGGACTACGAGTTATCGACCTGGCAGCATCAAAAAACTTGGTAGTTGCAAGTACCAGGATTCTGCGTACAGGCATCCATAAAGCCCCCTGGGTATCACCTGATGGAGACACTCCCAACCAAATTGACTACGTGTTGATAGATCGCCGCAACTCCTCGAGCCTGATGGCAGTACGAACGTACCGAGGTGCTTCCGACCCATTCTGCTCCTCGCTTGCATCAGCAAAATATATGAACAGTCCAGATGTTAAACACCTTTATCGGTGTCGGGAACCTAATACCTGATTTCCAATTTTGATTTAAAAGAGCGCTTATCTATCGCTGGCCCTGACTTGCATCCTTTTCTGATGCGACATTAGTTTTCTGTGTAGGGCCATTTCTATGACGGGAATTTCGCGTTGACCTTTGCAACATTCGCGCCCTGAGATGCAATTTCTCCTCTGTGTCTACCCACATTTCTAACCAGAAACCAAGTATCCTTGCACGTAGCGAAACCCAGGAAATAACTGATACAGATATTTCCGATTGCAGTCTACCTGGTTATAACTTGGTGCCTCTGTTCTCCCCACATCGTGGTCTAGCCACATAAATACGAAGTGATATTGCGTATCAGTTGGGGAGGTGGGAGCGAACACACAAGGCAAAGTCTCTGTTTTCAACCGAGGCTAATAACCTTGCCCGGAAAAACAAATTATTATGGATAATTTAACAAGTCTCGGATAAGGACCGGATACCGGTGGAGAGACTTGCTAAATAAGTCCAAGACCAGATCCCGGATGTAGTGCCGATGATGATGATGATGTTGATTGCGTATCAGTTACTGTCACAATATGGGCTCTACGCCAATCTAGAATTTAATTTCTCGTGGCTAAAACTTCACGTTCGTAAGCATATCATACATTACTGCTTTCTTTACAGAAGGCCAAACTTGGATAGAAACGCATCCTTTAACGAATTTGATGCTCTGTCTGATTTTATCGATAGGATCTTGACCCTATATCCACACGCTGAAATCGTTATTGCGGGTGATTTCAATGTGTATGACTCTCAGTGGCTTTATAGCGTTTGGGATTGATAGTGAAGAACGGTTGATTCGAACTGACACTATGACAGTAAGAGTCACCAAAAAATTGAACCAAAGCGCAACGCATCAGGCTACTGGCCGAGTTTGGTAAAAACTATCCAACTTTCGCCCCATTGCTAAACGTTCGCACATTCCAAAACTGTTCGAAGGCCTTCTATACGGTGTGTTAGGCTTCCATTGCAAATCCATCATCTCCGGCAGGTCCATTACTACCAAGGTTGTGGAATGTTCATCCCCCACACTCCTTGCCGTAAAAAACGGCAATGAAATCGACGTAAAAACTAGCGATTTCAGCAAGGCTCTCGACAAAATCCCCCATAACCTCATTCTCTGTAAGTTATCTTCCCTCGGCTTTGAATCCCTACTCATTAAGTGCATTTCATCATCATCGGCACTACAACCGGAAACCGGTCTTGGCCTTATTTAGCAAGTCCTGAGGCTTGTTAAATTGTCCATAATGATTTGTTTTTTCCGGGCAAGGTTATTAGTCTTGCTCTAGAGGCTCCCCGACGGGGAATCGAACCCCGATCTCCCGCGTGACAGGCGGGTATACTAACCACTACGAGGGTTGCCTTTTATATTTCGGGATTTGAGAACAAAAATAAATATTGATCATCGAAAATCACTTTATTGTTTTTCAAAATATTCCCCATGAAGATCTATACACTTTTGCATGCGTTTGAACCAATTGTCGAAGCACTTTTGCCACTCTGATTGAGGTATCTCCAACACATGCATTCTGAACGCAGCAACCGCTTCTTCAGGTGTCGAAAAACGTTGACCTCTCAGTTTGTTTTTTACGTACGGGAATAAAAAGAAGTCATTCGGTGCCAAGTCAGGACTATACGGCGGATGACCCATCAAATCGATGTTTTGGGTACTCAAAAATGAAGTTGTCGCAGCCGATGTGTGAGAGCTCGCATTGTCGTGGTGAAGAGTGATCTGTCTTTGGCGGTTGGTTTTCCTGATTTCTTGGAAGACAACTGGCAAACAAATGGTTGTGTACCACTCAGAATTGACTGTTCTGCGTTGTTCTAATGGTACGGTTGCGACATGTCCAGTTTATCCGAAAAAACAGACGACCATTTGCTTGGAAGTGCTTCGTGCGCGAACAACTTTTGTTGGATTTGGCTCATCTTGAAACACCCAGACAGCCGACTGCTGTTTACTTTCGGGCTCATACGCGTAAATCCACTATTCATCACCTGTCACGATGTCATAGACGTGTTTCGAAGCACCGCGACCGTATTTTTTGAGCATTTCTTTCGACCAATTGACACGAGCCTTTTTTTGGGCGATTGACAAATTGTGTGGGATCCAACGCGAACAAATTTTTTTGACAGTCAAATGTTTATGCAATATTGAATGTATGCTGGTCCCACTAACGCCTAAGGTTGTCTCAATCTCACGATAGGTCACATGACGATCTTCCAATATCAGTTCGCGCACAGCATCAATGGTTTTCGGAACAACAACTGATTTTGGATGACCTTCACGAAATTCATCTTGGAGTGAACTACGACCACGATTGAATTCACCATACCATCGATAAACACTGGTCCTTGATGGAGCTTCATCGCCAAAAATTGAATTAAGTTCATCCATGCACTGTTGCTGAGTTAATCCACGCCGAAAGTTGTAAAAAATAATCGCACGAAAATGTTGACGATTTAATTCCATTTTTGGGCCGAGATGAATCTTTTAAGTTACTGTAAACAACACAAATAGCGGTCGTATGTCAAAACGTTCTGAGTACGTATAACCTCAAAAATGTCCAACTTTACGACAGAGCTGTCAATTGCCGGATTGCAACACTAGGGTTGCCAAATCCCGAAACATAAGAGGCAACCCTCGTATACTATCGAGGAGCCCATGCGGTACCTACATATATATTTAATCTACCGCCAACACATGATATATGCGATTTAAATGTGTTTGTAATCTTTTTCGAGTAAGCGAATTCTAATACGAACTATTCTAGATTTTTTATAGTCATATCGGGGGCTTTACCCTTCTCGTTTTATTCACCAACTCCAAGTTATGCTTGCTACGTTCGGACACTTATAACCGTCAAATACATTTTTTATTTGTTAGTGAAGGAGCACTTAAAAAATAAATAAAACAGGGAAACAAAATGTTCCTATTACATAGAGAGATAAAAAATCTCTAAGTATTCTTTAGATAAAGTAGACTCCCATCATATGGGTTGCCCCAACTTGGCAATTCAATTAATAACGTTTCTAATGCAAATCACGTACAGAACGCTAACACGCTCGGAGGAGTAATTGCAAGTAGAACTAAACCGCAAGGGTGGATGGCAGATGTGTCGGAAGGACACCACCCACTCCTGTAATTGTAATTGGAAATGGGATTTGCTTGTTTCCGAATACCCACGTGTAACTCCTGCAACTGGCCCACGTATGTGTCTGCTTCTCTTACAGACCTGCGTAAAGGTGGTCGTGTCATTTTCTTGCGCTTTGTTTATTGTTAACAGATGCATAACATTGATTGCAAAACGCAACAGAGGTTAGAGAAAATGTAGATGCAGTAATAGACTCGATCTGCAGCCCCTATAATGGGAGATTTTATAATTACTCGCAGCTCCAAAGTATTCCACAATTCAACGTTCTATTAACTATTTGCGTCTTTCTTAAATGCTAAGGGAATCTCTTTATTGAACTCCCTATTGATTTCGCCTGGTTCGCCAGCATGGAATATCCCTTTCACCGCGCAGGGGTTCATTAATAATCATTCATAAAAGTTTTATTTAGGACTTGGAGACATGGTACGAGGTTGATGTGGAATACGCACTATTCGGTGAACAATTTTCAGTGAAATTATGGGCTTATTGAGTCATTTAGGTTTATCCTCTTCCGTAGGGAATAAGAATACACTCATAAACTGATTGGCAAAAGTGATAATTAATTCGCACAAGAGTGAAATATATGGGTGTTATGAATAAACCATCTTGCGGTGATAAATTCGACGCCCGGAACTTTTTATTTTTCGAATGCACTGTATTACTCCTTACTTCAGTTCGGAAAAATTCCTTTCCAGAGTACAATTTCAATTGTATTGAAAAATACTAATAATTATTTCGAATTGTACTTAAAAAATACATTTATTCTTTGCAGACAATTTTTCTTCTATCTTTATACGATCTTTCTCGGACGAAAAATCGACTTGCTAGATGAATCAACCCGTTTTATACAGCGCGCGATTATGCACGGCTCCAGTAAGTCCAACCAAGACCGGCCGCTCTTGTGAGATATTTCTCATACTATCCTCCTATCTTTGTAGTTAGAGGCTTTCTTAAAATAATGTAATGTATTTTATGTGATGTAAATTTAAATTAAATGTGATGTGTTTTTATGTGGTGTTAGTTGTATTGTAAATTCAATTGTCACGTACCTTGGTAGTGCCCTCCCCCAGGTACTCACGTGTGCCGCCGTTATAGGCCAATGCACCAGCCAACTCCTTGCCTCTTAGTTGATGATGTCAACGAATCTGGTTTCCCTCGGACTTTGTGTTGTTCCAGTGTTATACCCTTTTCCTTGCTCGTTGGACCTCCCTTTTTTATGCCTGGTAGAGGACTGAGTATGAAAACAGGCACTAGTCCTTCTCGAACGGGTTCATCGCTATTTTGAGGTTTTAGTCGCACAAGGCAAGAATCTGTCTCAGCTCCGGGATTAGCTTCAACCACTTCGACTTGTTGGCCTTCGAGGACACTTCACTCATTGGACTTTGCTGAAGCAATGCAATAGGATACTACCCAAACGGCTCCGTGTACTCCCGCCAATTCATCAATCAAAGAAAAAGTCCTACTGCGTACACTTCACAACGAATTTCAACATTTTATTATAGCAATGTATTCAATAGTTTGTACATTCACATTCAAAACTTCTTTACTTTGTTTTACACTTTCAATTCTCAGTTCAACATTTTCAACCCGAATATTAAAGTTTTCTTCCTATTGTAATTCAATTTTTACAATCTTAAAAACGGGACGTTGACGTTCCTTCGTTCTTCCTTTTTCCAACTGCTCTTTTTTTACTGCGGGCATCTACTGTTTTTTCTTCAACTGTTAATACAAACTGTCTCTAACTAAATTCACGAAAAATGGAACTCAAAAACCGTATATGTCATAACAAAAACCGAAAAACCAAAACAAACGGAATTGAAAATTCCCCTCGCCGTTTCTCCCTCTCACTCATCGACATCCACTTCCAACCGAATTCGAAACTTGCACACGATCCACACTCGAACTGGGGTGTGTCCGCACACTTACATGTGGATCGTGCACATACTCCACCACATTATATTAAAATTAAATTATATTAAAACAAATAAATGATGGGGGCGGTGGATTGCCGAACGTCACGTAACAACAACCCAGGATAAACTATTATATTATATCATCATCATCATCATCGGCACTACAACCTGGAACCGGTCTTGGCCTTATTTAGCAAGTCCTGAGGCTTGTTAAATTTTCCATAATGATTTGTTTTTTCCGGGCAAGGTCATTAGTCTTGCGCCAGAGGCTCCCCGACGGGGAAACGAACCCTGGTCTCCCGCATGACAGGCGGGTATACTAACCAGTATACTATTGAGGAGCTATTATATTATATAAGCCTTTCAAATACTCCAAGGCCGAACCTCTAGGATATGGGTGATTTTAGTGGTCGCAAGGCCTGATTTTGTCCTGGTCTGGCTAGCCGACCTTCCTAGCACTCCTTTTTTATGGCAAATCAGTACCAAATGTGACCTCGGAAAGGATATTTTTCCTTCAGAGAGCTTGTGAATAAGTATTTTAATTTATATGTAATAGAAGGCTTCACCCCCTTCGAAAATATTATTCATTTGCAGCTGTCAGAGCGAACATATTTTTACTTCGTTAATATTTCACAGTTAGTTGATACCCCATGTGATATATCATGGCGAAAATTCTACATCATGTTCATATATTGTAGTGTACCCATTGATACCGAAACACATTTTCCCATTGGATCATAATTTAGTTCACTGAAACAAAATACCTGACGACACAGGCCAAAGCAAAAGTATTTACAATGCTCATTTCCCAGATGTTCCGATGGATGTGTGTCATGTATAAAATGAGATATCACGGTGCATGACGCTCGCCTGTATTCGTGTCATCTGAAAGGTGAGTCATTGTGGATTTAGCCATGCTATGTGCAATACATTTGAAATGACGAAAGTAATTGATGAAACAGCCGAAATATGATGACTTCGAACCTCCTTGTTGTTGGTATGCAATAGAAATGTTGGTGGGTGAAATAGTATTTAAGTAATGAATTTTCAATTAATAAATCAGATTCAAACCCACTTCTTACTGCATTTTTTCTCATTGTGGCGGATATTTATGGCATTTGTGCCCTGCCCGTCGTTTTAACTAATCAATACACTTTTTGACAGACTCCCATGGCATTCGTGCCCAACCTGATTGGTTAAACAACGAACTATCCTTTAAGACTTTCAGCTCTTGTTAATTACTCTATCGACCAGTTAGACACGACGTCTAATTACGCGCCACCCTTTTTTTTACTGGATTTTGTTAGGCGATCTTGCGCTCTTCTACTCTAAAGCGCAACTCACCACAACCATTACATGGCGAACCTGCCAATCCGATCCTGCCATATTCCTACCTGGTGAACAAAAGTTCTTTTATTCCCTTATATTCATGCATTATTTTACCTGGACACCCTTATTAGCAGTTTCATCCGATTCTGCATTAGCTTACCTGTTGAGTCGCAACATCTTACCTGTTGATCTGTGTTATCTTACATTCTGTCAATTCACAACCTACTAGCGCAGACATCTGTAGGTCTATTATACTTGGGTGGGCTGAAAAGTTTCCACCGTTCTTGGTGGTGGCTTAATGCCGAAGATAGGACTACACGTCTCCATTATATATAATGCCTCAAACGCTTTCTCTCCTTTTCTTTCTGTTTTTATCTCTATAGTTCTTTCTTTCTCCTTTTTACTCCTTCTACTTAAGTTAATTATTTTTATTTTTATTTTTACTTATAATACGGGTTAAAAAAAAAAAAATATATATATAACATATATACATATATATTCATATATATATATATATATATATATATATATATATATATATATATATATATATATATATGTATGTATATATATACGTATATTCTATTCTTTCTATTCTAGAAAGTCCGAAACAAAGTACTAGAGTATTCTAGAAAGTACTGGAAAACTGGAGACTATGACCAGTAGAATATTCGAGGCTATGGAACGGGCAGGGAACGAAACACCGAATCAGAAGGAGGAAAAACGGTATAAATTCGTCGCACACAGATCGGGAAGATAAGTTAGAAGTAAGCAGTCAAGGACGCGATAAGTACGGTAGCGACAAGTCAAGAAATCGTGAAGTTTACGGTAAAAGTAACAGTTGTTATTAACGGACTAATAAAGTGTTACATTAATTCAAAATCGATTTAACGGCTCTTATTTATTAAAAATAATTAGTTCAGCGAACCCTAAGCTCGCTACAATTGGTGTCAGAAGTGGGATTAATTATTGGTGAAGTAAATAAGTCTGCGAAAGTGTGTTGTGACAATGTCAGATCGACATTTGGAGGATCTTCGCGTTCCTGAGTTGAAAAAGGAACTTCAGGACCGGAATCTGGATAGCAGAAGACAGAAGCAAATTCTTCGACAGCGTCTGCAAGCAGCAATAGAGGAAGAGGGTCGACTCATATGTTTTTACCATTGGGCCAGACTGTCCGGATGGAGAAGAAACAGCGAGTCAAGATTGTGCCAAGGTAACGGAGAAGAGTTCGCCACAGTTGGACATTTCGAAGATGTTCAGGATGATGATGACAAAAATGGACGCCCAAAATTCAAAATTCGACGCACAAGCTGCAGATCTGAATGCGAAACTGGATGCCCAAACACAGTGGATGAAATGTAATTTTCAACACTTTGAGGAAGAAATTCAGTCAAAAATTCGAAACCAAGTAGAAAATCTGGAACTAAAAAACGAAGCTGAATTTAAGAAAGTCACCGATGAAATAACGCGAATCGAAAAGAAACTTGAGCGTGTTGAGAGAAATAAGGCATCGCCAGGCAATCAACATGACTACAAAGATACAAGGATGCAACCGCCAACCTTCGATGGAACGGGACCCTTCTCCGTATTTATACGTCAGTTTGACGCGGCGGCCAATTATAATAAGTGGTCGGATGAGCAAAAGTTAACATCACTAATCCTGTCACTCCGCGGGGCGGCTGCAGAATTACTACAAACCATACGAGCAGAGAAGCAAACAGATTTCCGAGCGGTAAGAGACGGCCTTGAAGCTAGGTATGGAGACAACCACATGCAGCAGATTTACCGCATGCAACTGCGAGGCAGAACGCAGAAACCTGAAGACAATCTTCAACAGTTGCAGGCAGACATTGAGCGATTGGCAAACTTGTCTTATTCAAATATGACTAAGGAATTTCTGAACGAGGTAGCAATGGATGCATTTATAAATGCACTCCAAGATCGGGACTTGCAACAAGTCGTTCGTTTGGCGGGAAAGAAGACGAGTAATGAAATACTGGCGTTCGCATTGGCATATGAATCTGCTTAATTGGTTACCAGGAGTACATATAGAGTCCGTCCAGGAATGTTCCTGCCAAAGAATCGGGCATATACAACGGAGAACCCCGAGACTTGATATGAAGTGTTGGACATGCGGCGAAGTCGGCCACATCTCTGTTGACTGTAGGAAACGTCGTCGAATGAATGAAACATCAATTGAAAATTGTTGTTCATGTGCTAATCATAAGAGGAGACTATCAACGGACCAGCCTGAGGTCAATAGCTCGGGTAACTTGTAAGGGCAGACTTTACGGGGCGAAAGTCGCCTGGTGGAATGTGCTGCCCCAGCATCGTAACTGTATCACAACTCCAACGGGATAACCAAAGCTTGGTTATAACTACGATTGTTAATGCACGGACAACAACAGTGACAATCGACACTGGAGCAACGAGATCCATAATTCGGCCGGATGTCGTGGGCAAAATTGCCCTTAATAAAAATAGAAGATACGCTTTGAAGACTGCCACAGGAGAATGTTCTACAGTCTACGGAGAAGTCGAGAGCATAATAGTGCTGGGCAATATTTCCATCTCCCACCAATTTTTGGTTGCCGATATTACGGACGAATGTATTCTTGGAATGGATTTCATGACGGAGCACCAAGTTGTTCTAGATATCGGGCAAAGAACACTGCGAATTGGTAACTTGGAGGTTGCTATTACACTGCAGGACGAACAATTGCGAATGCTGAAATGTTATGTGCGTGAGGAGGATGAGATCCCAGCTCGTTCAGACTCGGTAATTTGGACCAGTCTCGAGAGTGATCCCGGTGACAATCGATTTTACATCACCGAGGCTGTACAAAATCAGCGTAAGGGGAACATCCTTGTTGGAAAAACCCTTATCGATGCGAAGAAGCACATCGTACCTGTCAGAATACTAAATGCGTCCAAGGAGCCGGTCGCAATAAGAAAAGCAGAGGTAATCGCAGAATGTGCACCTGTATCAATGATAAACTTAATTCAGACAAGGGGAGAGGACCATTCAATTCAACAGCCCTCTGGTGCACCCCGTGTGGTTAATAGGCTGATACCCCAGAAAATCGGATTAACAGACGGAGAAAAGACAAGCGTTGAATCACTGCTGAACGAGTTTTCTTATATTTTTGTGACAGGAAATGATAAATTCACGGGTGAGTCAAGACCTATAAGACAGCCACCTCGTCGACTACCGTTGGCGAAACAATCAGAAGTAGGCAACATGATTCGAGATATGGAAGAGCAAGGAGTTATCGAGAAATCATCGAGCCCATGGGCTTCGCCGGTAGTGCTCGTCAAGAAGAAGGATGGGACAACTACTTGTGTCGACTACCGCCGGTTAAACGACGTTACGAAGAAAGACAGTTACCCACTTCCTCGAATCGACGACACACTAGATACCATTTCTGGAGCACAGTGGTTTTCAACATTGGACCTAAAAGGTGGTTACTGGCAAGTGGAAGTGAAGGAGGAGGACAAGGAGAAGACAGCGTTTACTACCGGAAACGGACTTTATCAATTCAACGTGATGCCTTTTGGATTGTGTAATGCTCCTGCAACGTTTGAACGATTAATGGAAAGTGTTCTACGGGGACTTACATGGAAGACGTGTCTTGTGTACTTGGGCGATATCATCGGTGTCGGAAGGAATTTACCAGAACACATCAATAATCTGCGCTCCTTCTTCGAGCGACTAAGACAGGCCAACTTAAAGCTCAATTCGAAGAAATGTGAACTCTTCCAAAGGAGAGTAAAATTCCTGGGACACATCGTTTCATCTGCAGCAGTCCAACCGGATCCTGATAAGATAGCAGCTGTCCAAGAGTGGCCTACTCCAGAAGATAAGCAACAGTTAAGAAGCTTTATGGGATTAGCCACATATTACCGACGGTTTGCTAAAGGTTTCGCCTATGTGGCTAAACCCCTACACGAGCGAACGGGTAAAGACAAAAAATTCAATTGGACAGACAAGTGTGAGGCAGCATTCAACACATTGAAGGCCGAGTTATGTAAGACTCCAACATTGGCATTCCCAAGTTCGGATCGCCCATTTATATTGGATACTGATGGAAGTAACACAGGAATCGGCGCAGTGTTGTCACAGGAAATCGATGGTAAACAAAGAGCTGTCGCATATTATAGTCGAGTTCTATCTAAGCCAGAGAGAAACTACTGCGCAACAAGAAAGGAACTGCCGGCTGTCGTAGAAGCCGTTAAGAATTTCCATAAGTACTTCTACGGACGTCGATTTCACCTTCGAACGGATCATGCCGCCCTGAAATATGGTTGTTAAATTTTAAGAATCCGGAAGGACAGATAGCTCGATGGATCGAACGACTTCAAACGTACGATTTCCAAATCTCCCACCGTCAAGGGAAGGTGCATAATAATGCTGATGCTCTATCAAGAAAACCATTTAAGCCAGATTGTAAACATTGTCATAGAGCGGAAGAAAAATAAGAGGCGTAGGACCTTCGACATGTACAAGTAGAAGTACTAGATGGGTGGACGAGTGATGCTATACGCGCAGCTCAACTTCAGGATGAAGATATGTCGCTAATCCTGGAACACAAAGAAAAGAACGAGCGGCCAACTTGGAACAATATTTCCGACAAGAGTGAAACATTTAAAGCATATTGGGCACAATAGAATTCCTTGCTGGTGGAAGATGGAATTCTAAAGCGTAAATGGGAAGCCGCGGACGGAAAATCATATCGAATGCAGATCCTAGTCCCACCATCAAAAGTGAAGGATGTACTAACAGAAATGCACGACGGGGCCTCCGGTGGACATCTCGGAGTTAATAAGACACTTTCAAATTTACGATCCCGATTCTACTGGCTTCACATGAGAGATGGCGTCGAGTCTTGTTGTAGGAAGTGCACAACTTGCACTGCGACCAAATGACCATCAGCAACACCAAGGAGCGCTATGAAACAGTACAACGTGGGCGCCCCTTTCGAGCGAATTGCTATTGATATCTCAGGACCATTCCCAAAAACCGACGACAACAACAAACACATGTTGGTTATCATGGATTACTTCAGCAAGTGGGTGGAAATCCTTCCAATTCCAAACCAAGAAGCAACAACCGTCATTGAGTACCTTATCAATAATTGGATCAGCAGATATGGAGTTCCTTGTGAGCTTCATTCCGATCAGGGCCGAAACTTCGAATCACAGATATTTCAAGGCATCTGTGCGGCACTGGGCGTAAGGAAAACCAGGACCACACCCTTACATCCGCAGTCAGACGGAATGGTCGAAAGATTCAACCGAACAATAAAAGAGCATTTATCGAAGGTTGTTAGTGATCACCAACGAGATTGGGACAAATATGTACAAACCTTTCTCATGAGCTATAGATCGGCTAATCACGATACGACAGGCCATTCTCCAGCAAGAATTATATTTGGACGAGAGATACCAGCTGGTCTGCGATTCGGGATACCTGCAGACGCCATAGATAAGACCGAATGGAGAAATCGCCTCGATGAGATTCATCATTTGGTTCGAAAGCAAATCAAGGTATCAAGTGACAGGATGAAAACAAGGTACGACGTTCGAGCCAACGCATCCGGATTTAATGCCGGCGATAACGTGTGGCTTTATAACCCTCATCGGCAAAAAGGAAGGTCTCCGAAGTTGCAGCAACATTGGGAAGGACCGTATAAGATTCTCACAAGAATTAACGACGTTGTCTATAGGATTCGGCGAAGACCGAACGCCAAGATAAAAGTGGTACATCGTGACCGACTGGAGACTTTTGTTAACCCAGGAGACCAGTGAACTTAGTTCGAGACGAACTAATCTAGGCGGAAGGTAGTGTGACGCATATGGCAATCAGTACTAGAATATTCGAGAAAGTCCGAAACACGGTACTAGAATATTCCCGAAAGTACTGGAAAACTGGAGACTATGACCAGTAGAATATTCGAGGCTATGGAACGGACGGAAACGAAACACCAAATCAGAAGGAAGAAAAACGGTATAAATACGTCGCACGCAGATCGGGAAAATAAGTAAGTAAGTAAAAAGTAAAAAGTGAGAAGTAAGCAGTCAAAGACGCGATAAGTACGGAAGCGATAAGTCAAGAAATCGTTAAGTGTACGGTAAAAGTAACGGTTGTTATTAACGGACTAATAAAGTGTTACATTAATTCAAAATCGATTTAACGGCTCTTATTTATTAAAAATAATTAATCCAGCGAACCCTAAGCTCGGTGCAATATGCTCTATTTGATGTAAAAATATTTATGTTTACTGTAATACTCGGTTGTAAAAACTAAACTCTCGGCACTCTCGACTCTGTAGCGAGACACACTCAGCGGACTGCACACTCTACAGTGGCGAAAAGATGATGCGCGCGCGATGGTGGTTGAATTCCAACCTTTGATTCAACCCTCAGTTCGGGGTGAGTTTGGTGGTGTGGTGAAAAGGAAATGAAATCTTCCTTTTGGCCAGTGACCAATGGGAGATCTCTCCGGTTGATCTTATCGAGAGTGCTGATAGATCGTTGCGTACCCATGCAACGAAGATCATGGAAAACGAAATCGAGAAAAGAGAAGAGAACAACGGGAAAATGGACCAAGGGCGTCATGAGGGAATGAGAGTGCAGCTGGGCAAATACACTGCATCTCATCAGAGAAGCACTAGGTGCTAAAAGGGATTTTAATATTTGCACAATGGAAATTGTGTATAGTATCTATTGCCGGCGGGAAGAATCGAATTCTTTTGTTTGCATGTTGTGTGTGCTAAAGAATTCGATTTTTGGCGGCTACGCGTGAGATGCGACGATGGCTTGTCGGTTGGATGAAAAGGTTGCCGAGGCCATGGGTATTGCCAGGAAAATGTGGTGTACACGTGTGCAACCGAATTACTTGGAAAACAAGGGTGCCGATAAGGTTTTCATGATTTATGGCGGTTACTTGGTGTTTATGAGAATGTGCGGAGCCATTTGTGCGGTGCCGCCGTTCTTTTATTTCGTTGCATTTCAATGCCACGACCCAGCCATAATTTATGACTGGGCAATAACACATAGTTTAATATCATGCCGACATCACTACCAGATTCCACCAACAGGATCTGCATTTGTCTGCACACGGACAAATCCAATTTGCCATCCATAAAGACACTCATCAGCCGAGGTGATAATTGAATTGCCGCCAACTCTAAAGGACCGCCATAAAAATTACCACTTTTGTTATTCTTTGTACAGGAACTTGCGTTCCTTTTTTTCTTTGCATCCAATAATTTGTTGTGTATTTTTTAAATGCCTATTGTCTTTCGGCTTGTTTTTGTATAACGCTCTGTTAAGAGCAGATAATGTTCAATTTTTAGATGCTACCTTTGTTGTTTGTATCTTGTAATGCTTTGTATTTCAATTTTAATGTATGTATTGGTAAGGTTCTGTTGCGAGCAGGAATTTTGTATTCGTTAAGTGTAACAATGTTAGTGTAGATATTTTGTATATATAGGATTTTAAGAGTAAAATAAAATCAGAATGCATCCGACCGTAACCCCGGACGTATCCTCAATCTTTTTTTTGAATTTTTCTTGCTTTCCAGGTTTTTATCCTTTGAAATATTCAATGGCGTTGCGCCCGAATTTTCAAGATACACCTTTTTAGATGTTTAGTGGCGTTGCGCCCGAACATCACCCCAAAAATATCACACTAAGGGTGTTGCACCCTAGTGTCCATTAGGGCTTTAGAATTTGGGTCCAACAAAACTTCAGATCACAAGAGGCCTGAATCAAACATTGGACTTAGGTTCCTGGGCGCAGCATTGAATAACGTCTTAACCACTACTCTAGATTTTAAGATAGTCTGTAAGGTTTTTATGTTAAGTTAATTTTAAGCTTGCATTAAACTAAATAAAAATGGGGTTCCGCCTTCAATCAATCCATCAATCAATTCTCCAACAGCAACAAAATCAGATCAAAAGAGGCCTGATCAAGCACTTGGTACGGTAACCGAATTGTTTTTTTTTTTCAGAAACATGATGCTTTGCCTGTAAAGAATTCTTTTCAGGGAATTTTGAAGATGCATTAAATGCATGAATGATGAGAATTCTTCGCTGGGAATTTTGGACGATGCATTGAGTGTCCTTGGAAGGGAATGTTTGCAGGTGCTAATGCAATTGCATTAGCGAAAAACAATGCGGTTTCTGGTGGGCTCCTCGATAGTATAGTGGTTAGTATACCCGCCTGTCACGCGGGAGACCGGGGTTCGATTCCCCGTCGGGGATCCTCTGGCGCAAGACTGATGACCTTGCCCAAAAAAAAAAAACAAATCATTATGGAAAATTTAACAAGCCTCAGGACTTGCTAAATAAGGCCAAGACCGGTTCCCGGTTGTAGTGCCGATGATGATGAATGGGGTTTCTGGAGCTTCAGGACAGGAAGCTTTGGGGTTATTGGGAAGGTAAGTAGTGGCGTTAGTAGAACCGCCACTAGCTACGGGAGTTCGAGTGCCAAATCGAGTATAAACCCGGTAAAAACAACACTAAGCTGCAATGTATTATAACGCGCCCAAGCTAAAAAACTAGGGGCAAGCGAAGGAACTCAGGATAGTCCAAATGACGATAAGTCCTCTCTTAACGAGAATCACATTCCGACCTGCACGGAAAAACGAACGGAAATAACAAATCCTGAAGACATCCAGTTCCTACTCTGGGAATACCATTGTGGGGGTGCCAGGTTGATGTGCCAGCGTATGGCACTGATTCACCGAGGTCCCCAACGACCTTCCGCAGAAAATTATTCACCCAGAAGGAATAAAAAGACAAAAACGCTGGAGTTGTTTGGTATTTTAATGTTTTTTTATTTTCGCTTATTTCGAATATCGGCACATACACATAGAGCACTTCGCTGGTGTTCCTGACATACAGTATTTAATATTATTCATAAAGTAAGCTCACGGTAACGACCTCCTTTACTATATCGTTTGTATTTATTTCATATTTACTCGGCAACATATGTTCGGTGCGTTTATGTAAGAATTAACGCAGGGTCAATTGAGTCATGGGCACGGAGAACCCTTTTGCTTTGTCCGCCTTTCACTACACACACTCAGATTCGACAGCGATATCTCGTTAAATCCCGATTAAATCCACGCTATCGATTGGCGATGGGGCCCTCCGAGTATTTTCAGGATCGACTACGAAACCGCCGCGACTACACTTGCATTGAGAATTGGCTTTACTAACGACTCGCCTGACTTGGGCATAGACAAAATCGCGTGTGTACGCACCCGAACTTGACAGTGGTTGAGACTTGACTGATTGCGTGCGGACGCAGCGGCGGATGAATCTCGACTCACTAAAGGGTAATAAAAGGGGGATGCGCACTCGGTGGCGGTTGGACAACGATTGACTGACGAAATGGAAAAAAAATTTCATAGCAGAAATAAACTTACTGTCACTTCCGAGGAATTTCGAGAAGAGTTGCTATGCTCGCATAGGAATTCAGTTCCAGCGAATCCTCGCCGTACAAGCTGTGTTGGATTCGTTGGTTGCGTATACCGGGAAATTGAAATTGCTTGGGTGCAAGCAAGGAATATCGTTTAGATAGGATATTAACCGAAGTCATTTCGGGGAAATGTATGCGGCTTGGTATAGTTGGTGGTGATGGTTAATGTTCCGTTGTGGATTTGAATATGCGTTTTGTTACGGCATATGAATTTCGGGGAAATTAATTGCTTGGTCGCAAAGAGGGAGTGTGAATTAAGTAGGGAATTGACCGAAGCAATTTTGGGAAAATGTATGTGGGGTGATGTAATTGAGAGAAATGGTTAATGTTTGTTGTAGATTTGAATACACGTTCTATTACGGCGTATGAATTTCGGGGAAATTGTGGTTGCTTGGTCGCAAAGAGGGAATATTAATTAAGTAGAGAATTGGCCGAAGCGATTTTGGGGAAATGTATGCGGGGATGATTAGAATATATTCTGTTGAATTGTATTCTGTTGGGAGTTTTGGGATGTGTTTTATTGCAAGGTTTGGGATGTATGCGCTTTCAGATTGGAATTTGTTTTTGCATGTTTTGAGATGGATTGCAGGTTAGGGTAAGGTGACGCGAATTATGTTTTCTTAAACTCCACTTGAGTGAAATGAAGGAAAACACTTTTAAATAAAATTTATATTTTATTCAATTTCGAATTTAACAAACGTCTGCTCTTCGGAGTGCCGTTTTGTAAACTTAACTTACTCTAACATAAAATCTTATATCTAGGTTTGTTTCTCTACGTTGCAATATAATATCTTTATCACAATGGATATTATATTGCAATTAGTGTAATATTCATTTTCGTGTTTCCACGAGTTCTTGCTAATTATATTTGAGTTTGTTCATCTGGATGAAATGTGCAATTAGGTAACATATGTTGTGATATACATTATATTCTAATTTGGTTATTCCATATTTTACGTTTCTTTGAAGTTTTGTAGTTAGTAACCTCTTGAGTTTTGTTCTTAATAATATTTCTGTCTAGACAAAATGTGTAATTAGGTTACACATTTTGGTTGATGGGTTTTTGTGTCGTCAAGGATTCTTTGACGTAACACGCGCTGTTAGCGGTCAAGATTGATTGGCGTTGTGGGTTGGTTCTCCGTGAGGTATAGAGAACCCCACACCATGATCCTCCTTTGGGTGGACACCAAGGAGTGAGCAAAACGTATAATAAAATACGTAGGAATTTTTGGTGGATGAACATGATGCGCGACGTCAACAATACATCAAAGTATGTAAAACATGCCAAACCATTTTTTGTGGCCGAAAGGGTCACACGTGGCACGAGTGTCATTGCAAGGCAACGTGGGTACAAACCCCAAAGCCACCAATAGATGCAACCAATAAAGTGGTTAGGCCTGTACTCCGTGACCATACCCCACCGAACTGCGCGGTAAACACAGAATGGAAGACAGTTCAAATAAGAAAAAAAGCAGATTTCAACTAGAACGAACGTGTCGGGAAAACTCATCGGTGAATACTTGTACCAGATATTACGCAACCGAAAAAAAGGATCTCTCGGTACAACCAAGTGGACGAAGTCCCGGAACAACGACCAGCGGACCGGATCAGGGGGATCAAGACTCAACACCCGCTGCAACCAGGAACTAGCCACAACGACCCATAAAGAACGGCCAAACACTGCTAGACCCTGCCAAGTAAGTCACCTTCCCCCGTTTACCACTTTACTTATTCCAATTTTAATTTGTTAATGTAACATGTACCTGTGGCGTAGTTCCCCATTCTACTGCCCAAGCTTTGAAATCTCCAGCAACTATAAGGGGGTTCTTATCTTTAGCTTCTTGTGTTACCCTGTCCACAAAGTATTTGAATTCTTCTATTTCCCAGCTTGACTGAGCGTAACAACAGTAGACATGAATTTGCCATGACGGAAGGTGACAAGATCTGTGGCGGTTCCGCCAAACCCCACGGTTCGCCTTCCTAAAAAACACCCATAACTCTATCCAATCATATAATTTCGCTAATGCAATCGCATTTAGCACCTGAAAATGCTTCACGCATTAATTAGATCAAAGCTATAATCGTAAAGTCCCTGTAAAGAAAACTTACCTTTTCATGCATCTCTTCGCATACAATTTTCCGTAAGATTTCTTTCTTTGCTTATCTGGAATTCCAAACTAATTCGGCACCTTCAGTACCAGACAAATTCCTGTAAACAAAATGATTCGGTTTGCATACAATGCAACCGTCATGACGGGAACCATAAATATTGCGCCGTCTATTTTCCAACTTCACCATGTGTACGATAAATTTCTTTACTTACACATTGGCCGGCGACCCTTTTCTCCCAGCAATAAAATTCCCTAACTCGCACCATGTGCAAACAAAAGCAAATACACGCATCTAGCGTCTAGTGCCATAAAACGAATTTCTTCGCTTGTGATCATGTATACAATTCGATCCCTTTAGCATCACTAGCGATTCACATTTCCCATTGTGTAAATAGAAAAACCATTAGCACTTCTTCCTAATGGCGATACATTTACTTACGCATACCATTGCACTGGAAGAGTGCATGTCCTTGGTGGTCGCACCCTTAAGAGAAAAGTTTTTTCTCTCTCTTCTGTTGTTTTCTTAACCCTAACCTAGGATGGAATTCATGTCAGAATTCTAGCCTCGTTGAGTCCTTTACCATCCGCTGACCGCCACGGTCAGGCGTCACTCCCACTCTCCGTCACCGCGGAGACGCGTAATTACATACCCGAATACACCAGGAGTTGCGAAAGTAACACCCCCTCGAGTGTATTATTGAATCGTGCGAGTCGCCTGTGCGGATAAAAATTGCATTTCATTGTCCAGACCAAAAGAAAGAGATTATTTAAGTCAGAGTTAATATTAATTTGCATCGGACTCAATAGTGTTAACAAAAGTAATATAAATATAGTTTGTTTCCAATAAAATAAACCAAAATAAAAACAGTGCGTTTCTTTTCCTGTGTTGCAGTTTCCACCAGTATGTTGCATCGTACTTTTCCTTTCCGGCCGTTCTATTGTTTGTCATTGTTTTTGCTGATCGCGATTGTTATTTTCGGCGGACCTTCTAACAGTCGCGAAATTGCATCGGTGGAACTATTTATGATGGTGGAAGAAGGGAATCTCGTGCCCTTGTTAGGTACATACTTCTTCCTCACAATTCCACATCAGTTGAGTATACTTGAGTTCAGAATTCGAATTCGTACACATGGCAGTGGCCTGATGTGTTGAGCATTGGTTCCATTTTTAGTGATTCTAACCGTCATAGCGTCAGTAGGAATCACACGTTCTTCACTATCATCGCGAACGCGATATACCGTCGACTGGATACAGATCTAGTCAACAAAGGATTCATGCTGACATCCTCATTAGCAAATAGGACATGCTGCACACACATATATCATTGTTTTCGTGCAACATCATATACACCGACGTCACAACCATTTACAATTGGTGTACAAATTGTCTACGACGAGCCACACAATAAAGGATTTCTACATTAGCGCAAAACAAAGGACTTGTGCATTAACAACGGCTAAGGACTCATGCCATTATCTTCGTGCGCAATCGCAAATATTAACGACAATGATCCCTTCATTCATAACGTTTTACTACTTGGTGTGCACTATAGGTGCTTGGAATAATTGAACCGAGATTTTTTGAAAAAATGTGAGCAGGCAGATCTTTATGTCCACAAGAGTTATGGGCTTTTCCTTTTAAAACTCAACGAGATAGACGTGGATGATGTGAAATTCTAACAAAACGGCACCATTACACACAAGTATCAATAACCATTGTACGAAATTCCCCCAAGACTCCTAATCTCTTTGAGAGCAAACCTGCACTACCCAGCATAGTCGCCTGATTTAGCCCCTTGTGACTTTTTTATGAGGGTATCTCAAACCGTTTGTTTACAACGATCGTTCCAGAACCCTGGCTCAGCAAAAGAACGACATTCATCAGACTGCCGCCAAGATTTACTTCGGTGTGTTTGAAACAGTTCAGCGAAGTTAGACTTCTAAAGTATGTTGACAATAAACGAGGCCACCCGCCTGACATTATTTTTAGAATAAAATAAAATAAATAACAAATAAACTTTAAATACTGTATTGATGGCAAAAAAAACATATATATATATATATATATATATATATATACATATATATATATATATATACACATATATTTATATATATATATACATATATATATTTTTTTTTTATTTACTGGCCTGTAGGAACCCGGAAGTTCATGACCTCACCGACTCAGCTCCGCCATTGTTCCCTGTCATCTTAAATTTAACTTCTAAATCAGCAAATTCCTCTGCCCCATCCTGTACTTTACTGTTTTCTTTGCACCTATTTATCTAAATATGTAACAATAATTATATACAGCCCTACTGGACTGAATTCGTAACGTAATCGAATTGATTAAAGAAATAACAATATTCAATGCATTATTACAATACAGATAGAACATATATATATGATTGGAATAGATGATTTGGAAATACAATACATATATTGTCCTGAAGGTGTGAAGATTTGTACATTGAAAAACAACAAAATTGCTGTTAAAGCGACGTCTTGAACGTTGTAAAACTCGACATGGATGTTGTTTGCTGCAGTAGATAGTTTAGTTATCCGAACTTACAAATACAAAAACTCATAAATGCAATAAACAACTTGACAATCAACATTCCAATTTCAACTGGACGAGAGCAAGTTTAATGTCAATACAAGATCTTAATGTCTCACTCCTCCCGAAACCCGTCAACCAATTTATGGATGTTAATTTCGTATCAAATCTTTTAATTTCACCCAATTACACGTTTTTCACAGAATCAACTCCGTGAAGGTAGCGTCGTGTCTACCTATGTCTCAAGTTTGTTGCTTCGCTTCTTGTTTCGCTGTTGTTGTTCCTGGCCGCGATAATAGAAACAATTTGGGCCAATTACCTTGTGTTTCTCTTTCACCTCGAATTATCCAGCGACACAACAACGAACCAGACCCGAGGAAGACGGAGAGGAAACAGAAATCGAATTTATTACCCGCACACCTATCGATATCGCTGATGAGAAGGTAAATTTTCTAGATTACTCACCATTTCGAGGTAGCGTCCAATAAGTGATCTCCTAATCACATGGGATCCACTTTTGATTTGTCAGGACCCCGACAGCCAAATATTCCTGAATTCCCCTTCTACAATGAATTGATAAATCACTCGATTTCGTGTCTACAAAATTTCGCTAGAATGACAAACAACAACAAAAAAAAACACCACAAACATTCAGGCACACGATTGGAATCTGTTTATAACAACTCTTTGGGTTCGTGTGAAAATTCTTTGCACCCCAAGGAAGCAGATGCTCGGGTCACACTTACGGTCAGAAAGTTCGACGTAACACAAGAACACTCGATGCACAAACGAAGAGCACAACAACAAGACTTCACAATGTTTTTATGGACTGCTAAAGTTCGTGGGAAAACTTCGATCACGACGATTGCTTTGGATGTTCCTCGGACGACGGTCTCGATGGATGTGACGGCGAATCTATTACTGGTGCCAGAGGTTGGGAAGTCTTTATCGATGTGGAGCAAAGCGCGCGCGTACGATGTCTCCTCGCAAGGAGCAGAATTCGCGGAGAGCAGACGACAATGGGGGCAAACTCGCGGATCTATCAATGATGAGACTGTAATCACATGAACTAGAACGCGCTCAAAACGCCACCCAAACAAATGAATTAATTAACTCTGCGAATTTGTTTCGTTTGTTTCTTCGTGATGATGACAAACTTTCGTAATTTCATTTCCATAAAACACTTCTATGTGACACCTATGTCAAAACCGTCAAGGAGGATTAAACTCCCCTTTTTGGTCATTCATGCGGCGAATTCGCGACACAATGAACTACAGCGTTCATTCTGTGAAAAAATTGAGAAAGCTTGGCTCACTCTCTTCGATGAGCGACGAAGGGATTCATTCCATATGTTCTCGCCGTGTGTACGACATTGTATATGGGCCTGTATGCGAGGGGCGAAAATACTGATAAAATGCCGTTTGGTCATTGGTGAGATACTTGATGTTAGGAGAAGAAATCTCTGCAGATATTTGGTTGGTACACGAGGGAGAAAAGCAAAATAGAAAAAAGGAAGAGAAGAGATGCGAACAATGGAAGAGCATGGGCCTGATGAAACGAAACAAAACACATTGATCCCTAGAATCAAGACAGAGAAAGGTGACAAATTGTTGGAATTTTGTGTTGTTGATAGGGGTGGCAATGACAATGCTGCTCGAGCAGTAGCGTGGTGTGATGGTACCAATGGGCTACACATGTATGTGCATAAGAACCCATGGCACAGGTCTTTTGGGAGAGACTGCAGACTGATTGATTTTATTTACGTAGATACATAGATACATTGTAGTGTCATCATCTACTCGATGGAAGATACAAAATCTTGGGGATTTCGTGTGACTTACATACAAAATGTATTTGCTGCCTTATGCAGCAACACGAAAATGTGTTTTGTCTTATTTATGACCATTTGGAGGACACACAAAATACCGAGGGAATAAAATCCAACAACAAGAAAAACAAGCAAAAGCACAATAAAAGAAGAAAATAACAGAAAAAAAAGAAAACTCAAAACACTAAAATACACAAATTGTATCTTTGTATCTTTGTTTCATTGGTGTACGTTGCCAATGGCAATCAATGCGGCAAACATTGAGATATTTATTTTGCGTCCTGTGGAAGAAATATGTTTACCTGGTTGTAGGTGATAGGACGGACGTCCATTATGGGACTACGAGGCTGAAGTACATGACTACCCATCGATGGTTTGGAGCACTTAGCTACCTGTTCAGTGACCTCAGATGATTTTGAAAAGCAATTTTTTTTCTACATCACCACAATTCCGATGTATTGGGCCCTCCATTAGCATTGAACTTAGCGCTGGAAAAGTGCACTTCGATACGCAGTTGCGTACGATGCATACGTGGGAGTTCCGTGTAAACTACACGTCAGAGACGCAAGCTTCCACTTGCAGAGGAATGGATTGTCTCGAGGGTGGACACCGGTCATTTTTCACTTCATTCGCTATATTAGTTTGATTGTTTTTTTTCATTATTCAGTTTGCCGTTAATTCCCGTGAATACGTTCGCACATTTTTACATAGAATTGTGACGTGGTTTTGGATTATAGGATAAAAATGAAGTTAAGGGATGAGATAACGTATCGTTTGGCAAAACGAATGTAGACAAAGACTAACATATCATGAGATACTGTAGCATAATGTAACTCAACCCAAAAAAGCATAACACGAAGTAAATAAATAACACAACACAACGTAACATAAGATAACGTAATATAAGATAAGATAACATAACATAAGATAACATAACATAACATAACATAAGATAAGATAACATAACATAACATAACATAACATAACATAGCATAAGATAACATAACATAAGATAAGATAACATAACAAAAGATAACATAACATAAGATAAGATAACATAACATAACATAAGATAACATAACATAACATAACATAACATAACATAACATAGCATAAGATAAGATAACATAACATAAGATAACATAACATAACATAAGATCACATAACATTACATAACATAACATCACATAACATAACATAACATACCATAACATAACATAACATAACATAACATAAAATAACATAACATAACATAACGTAACATAACATAAAATAACATAACATAACATAACATAACATAACATAACATAACATAACATAACATAACATAACATAACATAACATAACATAACATAACATAACATAACATAACATAACATACCATAACATAACATAACATAACATAACATAACATAACATAACATAACATAACATAACATAACATAAAATAACATAACATAACATAACATAACATAACATAACATAGCATAACATAATATAACACAACAGAACATAACATAACACAAGATAAGATAACATAACATAAGACAACATAACATAACATAACATAACATAACATAACATAACATAACAGAACATAACATAACATAACACAACATAACATAACATAACATAACATAACATAACATAACATAACATAACATAACATAACATAACATAACATAACATAACATAACATAACATAGCATAAGATAACATAATATAAGATAAGATAACATAACATAAGATAACATAACATAACATACGATAACATAACATAACATAACATAACATAAGATAACATAACATAACATAAGATCACATAACATTACATAACATCACATAACATAACATAACATACCATAACATAACATAACATAAAATAACATAACATAACATAACAACATAACATAACATAACATAACATAAAATAACATAACATAACATAACGTAACATAACATAACATAACATAACATAACATAACATAACATAACATAACATAACATAACATAACATAACTTAACATAACATAACATAACATAACATAACAGAACATAACATAACATAACAGAACATAACATAACATAACATAACATAACATAACATAACATAACATAACATAACATAACATAACATAACATAACATAACATAACATAACATAACATAAAACAAAATAACATAACATAACATAACATAACATAACATAACATAACATAACATAACATAACATAACATAACATAACATAACATAACATAACATAACATAACATAACATAACATAAAACAAAATAACATAACATAACATAACATAACATAACATAACATAACATAACATAACATAACATAACATAACATAACATAATGTAGCGAGCTTAGCGTTCGCTGGATTAATTATTTACACAAAATAAGCCGTGAAATAAATTTTCTAGTAAATCTTTATTTTTCTGCTCTTGACAACCGTTCTTTTCTTTTTCGCTCCTCTGTCAAAAGTGACACTTCTGTCACTGGAGACATCGTTTTTCCCTATCCCTTCTTTTTGCTCATAGTCTCCAGTTTTCCAGTACTTTCCAGAATATTCCAGTACTTTGTTTTGGTGTCTTGTTAGCACGTCACAATAACAATATAACCACATAACAACATAACCCAATAACAACATAACAATATAACAACATTTAAATCTACAGCGAGACAAAATTGCCCCCACCATAAAAATGCATCGAAGGTCTCCACTTTTCAGTATGGTATAGGTGGTCTTCATCATCATCGGCACCACAACCGGGATCCGGTCTTGGCCTTATTTAGCAAGTAAATTTTGATAAATATTCCATAATTTGTTTTTCCGGGTAAGGTTATTAACCTTGTGCCAAATAGCTGGTCTTATTGCTGCGAAATTATAGCAGTGATTACTAAAGGAGAAAGTAAAGGAGACCCGCGGGACAGCCACGACGCAGATGGGAGGAACATGTTAGGCATGATTTTGACCAAATCGGGTAAGGTGGCGAAGCCTGGACGGCATAAGCCGAAAATATAGGGCTCCTACAGATAAATAAATAGACAGATAGAATAGTTCAGGGGTTAAATGTGCCTGTTATTTGGTCAGTTGGGACGTCATCATCATTGTTGAGACAAAATAACGACCCATGGAAATTTCTAACAAAGTTGTTCAGACCTCCCCTGTTTCTTTCCTTGTAGAAGTAGTAACGTCCATTTTGGAACCATTTCGATTCATTTTGTTAGCCGAAATTGGAGTGGCCCAATCCAGTAGCCAACAATTTGTTTCATTGAATAGCCCTTCGTTTATACAAAGATTTGTATTTCAATTGACAACGACACCTAATTACATACCTATAGTTCAAAATTAAAACCACCGGAAATCGACTGACAATATCAAACCTGGTGACGTACGGATACTACGTTATAAGTTGCATGGTGCTCGCGTGTATCCATACACGTAGCTCCGCCGACGCCTGTGCGGCCGATAGGCCGATAAGTGTAACGTTTGACTTTTTCGCCCTTTTCCCCGAGGAAATGAATTTGACATTTTCGCCTGCCTTTTTCCTGGATGTAATGAATTTGGGCAGTGTGCTCACTTCAACGCCTGTGTACATTTGGTCGCACTCTATCGTCTTTAGAAGACAAGAAACCAGACGGCACGTCAACAATGTAAAACTTGTTTTGCACTTATTCATATTTCGAATTTTAATTGTAAAAAAATAAACGACACAATCGTGATGTGCAAGGGTTATACCAAAAATAAACAATAGGAAGGATCATTAGGTTCCAAAGAATAAGGATGGACATGTATCGAGAAGAGGTAATGAAATAACAGTTCGTGGAATTCTTAACAGAAGACCAATGGGAAGATGCTGAATCGAATACTGATTCTAAAAAAAAAAATAAACTACACAATCGTGAGTTACAAGAACTATATCTCAAACCAACAAAAGCGAGGATCATCAAGCCCTGAAGAATAAAATGGGCCGGCCATGTATCAAGAATGGGGGGTAGGGGGGGGGGGGGGGGGGGGTAGTGAATCAATGCATGCAGCGACATCCTGAGAAAGGTTGGTGCAAGGCTAATAACCTTGCCCGGAAAAACAAATTATTATGGACAATTTAACAAGTCTCGGATAAGGACTGGATACCGGCGGAGAGACTTGCTAAATAAGGCCAAGACCAGATCTCGGTTGTAGTGCCGATGCGGATGATGTATCAAGAATGGGTAAAGAAAGAACAGTTCGTATAATTCTTGGCGGAAGATGAACTCGAAAGAGACCGATGAGGAGGCCACGAAGGAGATGGGAGGACGATGTTAGGCGTGACGTTGAGGAATTCGGATAAGGTGGCGAAGCGTGGAGGGAAAGTGTCCAGAACATGGAAAGGTTACGTAGCTGAGGTGGTGAAGTTGTAAACTTTCGGATTCCTCATCATCATCATCATCAGCAAGTCCCGAGGCTTGTTAAATTTTCCATAATAATTTGTTTTTCCGGGCCTTATTAGCCTTGCGCCATTTTTCCTACAGACCAATAAATACATAGATAGAATAGTGTAAAGGTGAAGTGTGTCTGTTATATGGTTAGTCGAACTGTCATCGTCGTTGATGAGAAAAAATAACGAGCAATGGAAGTTCCTAAAAAGTTCAGTTCTGCAGACTTATGTGCCAGTTATATGGATAGTCGAACTGCCATCGTCATTGATGAGAAAACTAACGACCAATGGAAGTTCCTAAAAAGTTGTGGAGATCACCACTGCTTCTTTCTCCCACAGAAGGAAGGGTGGTCGTTTCGGACGGTTTCTATTCACTTTGTTAGTGGAATTCAAGGGAACTAACACAGTAGTTTGAAGAATTCTAAAACAAAGAAATGTCTCCTGCATATCCATCTGCATGTTAGGTAAGTGACAGAGATGCTGGCGGAGCCAATGTCTCGTGTGCGTGTTGTGGTGGACATATTCAATGAATTTTATTAGGCTCGGCCAGAAAGAATGAAAGGTTCTTATATATTCTTTATTTTTTTCTTGACTTCTATTTCTATTAGTTAATAAGTTTATCACAATACGACAGAACACACGATGTGTACCGTGATCTGTTAATATTGTTCAGTATTAATCTTAAACAATTTGTTTTATTGAATTACTTTTCGTTAATTTAAGGACACTTATTCCAAAAGAAAAGAGTAATGAGATCTAATCACATAGTCATAGGTCTAAATTAAAACTGACTGAAGTCGACTGACTGCCGCTAAGCCTAGTGACCAAATATTTACAGCTTAAACTTTACTCCCTGCATGATGCTCGCTTGAACATGTATCTATGTGACCGTCAGATCAATAAGTGTTACATGTGAATTTCGGCAATACGCTCACCACATGTTAATACACTGTGTACAATTGCTCACGCTCTCATCGTCTGACTTCTGGAAGACAAAAACCCAGGTGGCTCGACAACAATGTAAAGACGGTATTATATGAATTCATCTATCGAATTCTAATTGCAACTTTGTGGATGGGTTTTTGGGACAATGATATTGATGGTGTGACATCTGCAGTATGGGGCAGTATAAATATAAAGTTGTTGCGTCTGACAGGTTTTACACAATTATGACTTTACGCCATGTTTGTGCACCCTTGATAGTTAACGTGTGGTAAGATTCCCGAGGATGCGAATGTCCTGGGAGATTGCAATTTTCCTCCGCGTATTCAGAGGTTCTGGTGACCTATCCAACTTAGATGTTTGGGGACTCGAAGTGTTGTTATATATACATGGAATACACGAGTAAAAACTGTTCTAGCATGTACACTAGAAAAAACCTGTAGTGAAAAAATGTTGGTGCGCCGGCGTACGGCGCTGATTCACTTCCTTCCTCCATCTATCAAAAGTTCGGCCGAAAATCCAAAGAAAAGCACAAACGAAACTCCCCGATGCAACGTCCATAAAAGGAAAAAAAAAGAAACACTCTGATTAAGTTTATTGTAAAAAGGTTCTTTTAATTCACGGCAAATCTTGCTACACTTAATTAGATGGCAGAAAACAGTTTCGAATTACTTTTAATTGATTATAATTACTATTACTTTATATGACGCAACACTAAAACCACGACTCGGGGTACATACGCGTCTCCGTAGCGCCACGGAGAGCGGGAGGTGAACCGACCGTCGCGATCGGTGGTTGGATTTAGACTCAGCGATGTGAATTCGCTAGCAAAGGAAATTCGGCCAGTGGTGCATGCTCTCTTAATGAAGGTTGCCTTTCCTATTACAAGAGAAACGTGAAGTCTCTTTTTGGGGTAGGTAACCGGATCTCATAGAGGAGATCATGGTGGTATTCATGTATGTGTGAACATTGCTTCTTTCATGGGACAAGCCATGAGAACGAAGTTGAAAAATCAAAAAGGGATAATGGGCATCAATGTGAAGTGAGTTTGGCTAAGTAAACAAGCCGTATCTCATTGGGTGCTAATGGATTTCTGTTTGCTCATGCCACGAGGTCATGAGGAACGGATCCAGAAAAATTAAAAGGCATAAAGGAATTTATGAGCTGAGGGTTCAACTACGTAAACAAGTTGCAACTGATTAGCTGCTAGATGCATTTAGGATACTTGAAACAATTTGAACTGTTTGTCATATCGCCGGTAAGCCTGCTAAAGCACATCGTACTTTGGTTTCCACATGGTGCGTGCTAAGGAAATTGGTTTTAGCGTCTATTGCGCTAATTGTATGCAGCTGCGTTGGATTGTTTATCGTTGGGTAAAAAGGTCGCCAGCCAATGTGTATGTAAGGCAATTTATTGAACATATGGTGAGGCTGGGAATAGGCGACGCAATGTTTATTCTCCCTAGTTTTGAGGTTTTGAATTGTTTCTTTAGTGGAATTCATCTAGGGATGATATGAATATGCATATGGCAATATTGGGATTTGCCTGGCAACCGAAGGTGCCGAATTGGGTTTTAGATTTAAGATGGACAGAATTCTTGTAGGGAATTTCGAATGCGAATTGGTGCATGAAGGTAAGAACTCTCTTCCAGGAGCTTTTAGATTATACGTTAGGAAAATTTATGCGTGAAGCATTTACAGGTGCTAATGCAATTGCATTAGCGGGAAATAATGGGAGTTGGGTTGTAGTTATGGGGGGTTCTTCGGAAAAGCTAAAAGAACCCCCAAAAACCTCTCTATCGAGATTACTATCAAAAATTGGTAGATCAACATGCAGTAAGAGATTATTAACATAGAGGTGGCGCTTTTTTTTGTAGTAACATATGCTGCGACAGTGTGGGCAGAAGTTCTTCCAACCAAACAGGTGAAGAGTATGGCCAGAGCAACACGGAGGTTTTGCCGATAAGGCTTCAGAACGACCTCTGATGATGCAGCATTTGTTACACCTTGATTACTTCCCGTTGCGGGTGAGGGCTGCGAGCGGACACGTGGAGTTCATGTATATATGCCAACGTATGGCACGGTTTCACTTGAATCCCCTTCAATGTTTCGATGAATATCCACAAAAATCCAGGAAAAGGCAATGAATGAAATGCACTTGGTTTAATTGTAATTTAGTTTTTATTGTTCTCAATTATTATTACTTGCCGGAGGCTTTAATAAATAAATAATTTGCGATTAGTCTATTTTGAAGGGCTACGCGTTTCCCTTTCTCGATTGACTTAACTTAGTTCTTATTATTAATATTACTAGATTGATTAACGGGACACTACGTTCGTCTGACAACACTTCTCTTTTCCTGTGACTCGAGCGTGTGCACCAGCGTGCACACGCCGCGGTTGTTGAATAACGACTGACTGAAAAAGGGATGAAGATGGGTAATTTAATTTTTGCACACAGGACATAGAGGCCATACTTCTGCTCTCTCATTGCCACCCCCGTCGATGTGTGGTGAATACATCGGTTAATTCGATAGTCGACGAACATGGCAGAATGAGAGAACAGAAACACAAGGTACTATGATCTCGGGGTGGGTTTGGTTGTGTGTGTATGAATCAATGCAGCTCTGAGACTAGCCCACTGACCCAATTCGGTGAGTGTGGAGACGTCAGCGTGCATTGACCTGTAGGGAGACAGAACTGTGAAGGAGAGGAAAATTAAGCTGGTACTATTCACCTGCGAGAAGAGAGCATTGATCCCCAGGACGCCGAATTGGCTAGGGATATTTGATCATGGGAACTAAATTAAATGCTTTGATAATTTCCCCAGCGGTTGCGTGATTATGAAACCGCGTCGTTTGATCAGACTATGCCGTTGCTAACCGACATGATGCGATTTCCGGTGGAAATCTCATGGGTTAGCGAAATGGGGTTGCCGTATGCCGAAAAGATAGCTAAACTCAATTATGCATTATCTGTATATGATAATGAGTTTAGCTATGCGTCCGTATAACATGATTTACAGGTGGAATAGCTTATAAGGGGAATAAGGGTAGACATGACGCACTGAAAGCGGTCGAAATGAGGTATGAAATTGTGGGTTGGTTCTCCATGTGGTATAGAGAACCCACACACATACAGGGCAAAGTCTCTGCTTTCAACCCGGCGAAGGCCACGACGATCCTTGTCCCTGTTTAATCCAAGCTGAAATGTAGTCTCCACGTGACACCCCTGGATAGCTACTTTGGCACCTGCCAAGTAGTGAACCAATGCATGCAGCGACATCCTCAGAAAGGTTGGCGCAAGGCTAATAACCTTTCCCGGAAAAACAAATTATTATGGACAACAATTTAACAAGTCTCGGATATGGACCGGATACCGGTGGAGAGATTTGCTAAATAAGCCCAAGACCGGATTCCGGTTGTAGTGCCGATGATGATGATGATGATGATGATGATGATGATTATTTCCCGTAGAGGGTAGCACTCACCTTAGTTGGGCTACCCTGTTTGTGGAATAGAAGATCAAATTCCTAGAACTAATTTAATAAATATTTGCGTGGCCCTGACTTATCATTTTTAGATGTCCTTTTATTAACAGTGTTACATGTCATATAACAAGAAAAAGGGGCCTAGCGGTCTCGCCCTGGTAGTATAAGTTGGAGCACCCCGTAGTTATCTTACTTGTCCTGCTTGACGAGATGCTTCGAATCTGCAACTAGAGTGTCATGAGGGATGATTTGTCTGGCGGAATGGATATTATAAGTTTGGAAGACAGGGAATCTTCTGTGAATGGTACGCCAGATGGAAAATCTTATTAAAAGGTAATGACATTTGAACTAATCCCTTCCTTAGAACCCTGGATCAAATCTTAAGCAACTGCTGTCAGGGTGCGACATTTGCTGTAAATATCTTGATGGTTTTGGGCGCGATAGGTTCTCTTTCTGTCCACAATGTGAAAAGCGAGAAGGAGGTGAAAAATGTGCTACTTTTTTGTGTGCCTGATTCGGTCAATGTGGAAATAACCTCAATGGTTCAACGCATCTCGTAGACTATAGGCTGTGGTCAGAAGAGGACAATCTAATGCAAAGTGAATAATGAGCTACATGTTTTTGAAAAGGTAAGACAACAAATCGCAGAAATCATTACAAGACTAGCCTAAAGTGCTAACCATCTTCATGAAGAAGCACCCAAAGACAATCCCCTGAATGGTGGATATTGGAACGTGGACATAGTTGTGTTATATTCCACCTTGCGAATCATGTGTGCCATAGACGCGGGCTTCTAGTATCATTAAAAGACAACAGCCTTTGGCGCAACCATGAAGAAAAAATACACAAATTATAGTTAAGGGAGAAAACGAGGAATGACTATTAACAAACGTTATCAAGTGTCGCCACCTAGAGAAACGTGCATTGGATCACTCTATATTCCAAGACAAATGTTTAAAACGTGAACTTGTCAATGCTCATTAGATTTGTAATACCTTATTGTAATGGTACTGTAATAGAGCATTCGCCTGTATGCATAAAAATGAGTCTTCATGTGCACAGAGGGGCACAGTTTATGACTTACGGGAGAAAAGTTGGAATTAGTGATTTGTGACGGAAACCTTTTAAACAGTTGTCAACATCGGAAGCATGAATTGGATCACTACATATATGACGAACAAGAATTGAAACGTACTCATCGAATTGTAGCACAGATTGTAAGGACGCATTCGCGTCGATCGGAAGAAAGAACCATGTTTTCTCATATTTTCTCCCTGTATATCCAGAAATGAGTGTTGCAATACGTGAAGGTCCACTTTATAGTACACTTCACAAATAATACACACGTAACAATCTAGTGGCGAAAAATAGCAGTAAGTGATTTTTGGCAGAGGTTTTTTAAAGTGATTCTAGCTAACTTAGGAAACTTAAATTGAATCACTCCATACTTAAAAAAAAGTCTTGAAAACATTATAATCTAGGGAAGCAAAAGAGAAGAAAGTATCGGTAAGTATCTCAACCCGACAAGCTTCCTTCTCGGTGCTTTTCTGAAACATGATGGCTCAGTTGATATTTGTTCAACACTTGAAGCAGTTTCAATCTTAAAATCCCATCCTCTTCCATAAGTTAATCACATCACATCATTGGCAATAAATCCGTAGACTGTATTTAGTCTTCAGGTATGTCTACAAAAAAGTGTTGGGAAACCTCGTCAAATCATTGGCATTGAATGCGAGCGAAGTGACTTGGACAGTGCTGTAATTTCCAGATACCTTATCTACTAGCTTGCGTCTAGCTTTATATCGTTCCAAGCGACAGTTACGACATTCGTTGTGCCCGTTGGCAGTTGCGCGTTTATATCTTCTGGTGGGACTGTCTGTGGTTATCAAGTCACCGGTTGGTATTGATTTTTGGTCGTGTGCGCAGGTAAGAGAAGCAAAGCACGACTATGGTCACGGTAGGCAAATGAGGTGAGTAAGCGTGTCACGCCAAAACTATTAGGTACAGATGATTTCGTCGATATCATTGCCACATATTTGTTGACGAGATACATTTTTGTGCGTCGTGAATTCCAATTCGTGTAGTCGTTCATCATAATATATCTTGGGCAGAGCCAGACGGCGGTTGAAACCAATCAATGGGAATCCACAAATAGACATGCAGCCGTTAGACGACATTTATGTATCGAAGTCTTCACGTCGACCGACATTCTTTTCGAGATGGAAGTGGTACTGTCTAGGTTTTCGGCTGGAAATGGGCGGCTTCACCTGTTTTTGTCAGCGATGTGACCTCGAATATTGCAAACATCACTGTAAGGGAATTATGTGAGAGTAGGTTTTCGAAAGCGACGAAGATTTTTGGATGGACAATGCATCGAAATCATTATTTTTTTTTTTATGGATTATACTTTGGGTATAATGGTCAAAGTTCGTGTAAAAGGAGAGCCAAATTTACTCGCCCAATTAAAATGCGTATCATCATCATCATCATCGGCCCTACGACCGGAATCCGGTCTTGAGCTTATTTAGCAAGTCTCTCCACCGGTTCCAATTTCAAGCCGATGTCATCCAGTTTGGCACTCCCAGGCTCTGGGCGTCCTGGTCTACGCTATCCCTCCATCGCAGACAAGGTCTGCCGCGCTGTCTTCTTCTATACATCCTGGCGAAATGCGTATGGCATTTTTAATTTGAATCTTTTATTCTAGGGAACATTTTTAAAGACATTTTTTTTACACTAACGCTCGCCCAAAAGGGGATTTTGAAGTAGTCTTAAATGTTAGGGCACAGTGCGAGCGAATGGAGAGGAAGTGGATAAGGAAAGGATGTATCGATGTATATTAGTCTTGAATGCCTGGACATTACAACGACGAGGAAACATATGATCACATTCGTGTGGTTCGGCTAAAGAATGACTCTCTATTTTTATTTTTGAGCCTGAAGTTGACTTTAAACGTGAACTGATGCGCATTCACAGTTTGACGGGCTTGAAGGGTTCGACTAAAGATTACTATAAAGGCTGTGGAGGCCGGCGGATTGTGTGATTGGTGAGTTGGTTTCTGAATTTATTTACTTATTTATTTAATTCATTCAGGATTTCAATGAGTGACATCCTAGTTTGATATTTAAATTAACAAAGAAAACGAGAATGATGGGTTAGTGGGGGTACTTGGGTAAGATGGATAAGCGAAAGTGTAAGTGGTAGGATGGGGAATGATAGGGTGGAAGGATAGGAGTGTAAGAAGTGTGATGGGCGAGCAGATAGTAGAGACGAGGGTTTCCTAGGTTACGGGGGGTTATTGTGGAAAATGATGGAGGAGAGCAAGTTTAGGCCGTGACTGAACCAGTGAGAAGATGGTGGATGAAGAGGATGTCAGGGTAACGTCTGCCCTTATCAAGTGTGTTCTGGTTTATTAGATGGAGACGGCTAGTGTATGTAGAAAGAGCACGATGGTTTTCCCAGTACAAGGCACTAAGGGCAAAACGCAAAAATCGTGTAGTGATGAGACCAGAATTGACTGGCATATTCTAGAAGGGGGTGGACAAAGGCTATGTAGAGTGATCGGGAAGCGTAGGGATTAGAGAAATCTTTTGACCAGCGTTTCACGAATCCAAGAGCAGAGTTGGCCTTAAGGATAATATCATCTATATGTGGGGTGAGTTTAGCTTCTACCCCTATCATATAAGATACCAAGGTCACGAATCAAGGGTACGGACGACATCTGTTGGTTGAGTAAGAAATAGGAACGCGGCGGGGAAAAGGGACATTTACGGGAGAAGGTAATAGAGTGACATTTGACAAAGTTAAGTTCGAGGCAGTTGTTATGGTCTAACTATCAGGATAGTGGAGCACGAATTTGAAGTAGTGCAATCCTTTAACTACCTTGGGTCAATAGTATCAGCCGATTACAATGTAGTGATCCTAAATCATTACTCCCATCCATATCCCCAATATTACCTATAAATCCCCAATACGTCCTATAACCCCAATCCAAATTCCATATTGAATCTTATGAGCGACAAATTAAACCAAAAAGTTAATTGGTCGTACATTTATTCAATTTCCAAGTACCTTACATCCCAATCCAGTTGAATCATATGCACGATAAATTTAACAATGTCCATTTGTCGTGCATTGATCCAATTCCAAATAATCCTGACGTCATGAAATGCTTAACTCAAAATGCATTTCATGATTTCCCTTTCAGGAATTTATTCAAATAAATTCCTAGTCACTTCCTAGAACCCTATTCCAATTGGACCACACGAAACCTTGTGTATGCTTCTTGGAATTTTTACAATAAAAACTTTAACAAATCTCAACGACCAAAAGTATAAAAGGGCGGCACATTTCTACTTCGTGATCGGTAAGGTTCTAGCAGGCCGAACCTATGGTCAATGGTAATATAGAAAATTTAAACCAACAAGAATTAACCAATAAAATTGATATAAAGAAAATAGCGTCATTTCTAACAAAAATTGGACTAATCATTTTCGCGGTATATTTACTATTGATGGGAAGCTTGTGTTCTCCACGCGTGGATTTATTTATTCAGAACGCTTTTGTATGAAGAGAAGTGTTTATTGACAATTTATTGCGGCCCCTAAATCGATGCCATTGGCGGATTGATTCACGCGATGGCCAAGTGAAGATAATGTGCTTTGTCTCGGAGTAACCAATGGCGCATTGAAAGGGAAATCCGAAGGACCGCCTTTGCCGCCAACGAGCTGATGACAACTAAGTGTCCCGTTCGGAAGCCCCCACGCCCGCCGGAGGAAGTTGCGAGAGCGCACTTTTCACACCGTCCACTCCAGCGGTAAACGCCCCCCCACAAGATCACCCCAAAGGAGATGACCCAACAACCCCAAAGGAGGTAAGTCAGAAAGAAAACGCTTAACTTAAAAATATAGCCTCCACAACAATATGGAAGGATACATACGCGAACGGTTGGTCAAATCCAACAAAGCCTACTATGGTCTATCAAGGCTCTTTAAATCCCGAAATTTATCCAGAACATCCAAGCTACTACTGTACAAGACCATGGTATGGATCCGAGACCTGGGTGCTCAATAAAAGGCCCTCTGAACTCTTAGCTGCGTTCGAGAGTATGGTCTTAAGGAGAATTGTTGGGTCCGTATGTGAGGGAGGATGAATACGGAGACGCTACAACCATGAGTTGTACACGATCTACTTTGAAGCTAACGTTATAAGCAAAATCAAGCTCGGTAGATTTGAGAGGAGCCTGCCCGGAAAGTCCTTTGTGGCAGGATGTATGGAAGGAGACAGCGCGGCAGACTTTGTCTGCTATGGAGCGATGGCGTAGACCAGGACGCCCAGAGCCTGGGAATGCCAAAATGGATGGCATCGGTTCGAAATCGGGACCGTTGAAGAGATTTGTTAAATAAGGCCAAGACCAGATCCCGGTTGTAGTGCCGATGATGATGATGATGATGAGTTGTTATGGCATCAAATTGAGAAACTGTCAAGATCCACTTGAAGAAGTGAGGAGTCGAGAGGAGAGCATATCGTTTTGTAGAGTTTGGTGTTGTCAGCGTAGAGAGAGATAGACGAATACTTGATCCTAGAATCACTGTCATTAATGGTAAGGAGAAGCAGGAGGAGTCCCAGGTGACGGCCCTGGGGAACCCCTGACGTGGGGAGAAAATTATTTGAAAGGGAGGACCTGAATCTGACACGATAGTTTCGACGTTTAAGATAGGACGATATCCACTTAACCAATAGGTGTTCGAACCCAAGGAAGGATAGCTTAAAGAGGTATGAGAGATTTTGTCGAAGGCTTTGCTGAAGTCGGTTGTGATTATATCGACTTCGCTGCCATTCTCTAAGGCAAAGAGAGTATGGGATGAGAACTCAACCAGATTGCTGGTGGTCGACTTACCCGAAAGAAAACCGTGTTGATTGGGTGAGATAATGGATATACACCGAAAAGATAATGCGTTGTAAAGAATACCTTCGAATAGTTTTGGGATATGAGACAGTTTGGTGATGGGACGGTAGTTAATAATATCATTTTTGGGTCCCTTTTTATGTATAGGGGTTACAAAGGAGGTTTTACAAATGCTAGGGAAAACCCCTTGCGCGAGAGACAGATTGAAAATCTTTTAGAGAGGGAGAGAAAGTGAAGAGGAACATTTTTCTACCAAGACAGCGGGAACTCTAACGGGATCGAGGCCGAACTCGCGTCTTTGTTTTATCGTTCAGTGATCAGGTCGAGTTTTGTGCCTGAAAAAGATGATTTGCGGCACGCATTGCTTTTCTTATTTAATCAAAAGAAAAAGACTGTTGAATGTCATTGTTTGCTGGTAGAAACATATGGTGAACACGCTCCATCTATTAGAACATGTGAGGCATGGTTTCGACGATTTAAAAGGGGTGATTTCAACGTGAAAGACAGTGAGCGCTCTGGTAGACGACAAAAATGTGAAGACGAGCAAGAGTCATTGGATGATGACCCAACTCAAACTCAACGGCAATTAGCAGAAGCATTACCTGTGTCAATCAGCAGATGGTTACGAGCAATGGGGAAGGTCAATACCAGGTGTATGCACACGTTTTTCCGGTTTAACCAAGAGATAACGCCAGCGAAAAGTAGGCAGCACACAGCAAAACTAGTGAAAGACACCTTGAAATCGCTTGGACGGGACGTCCTTCTGCACCAGCCGTAGTTCCCAGACTTGGCGCCATCTAACTATCACCTCTTCGCATCAATGGGGGACGCGCTCGCAGAGCACCACTTCCGCGATTTCGAGGAAGTTGGAAAATGGCTCGACGAATGGTTTGCCGCGAAAGACAAGCATTTTTTCTAGCATGCTATTCATAAATCTCCTAAAAGATGTGCGAAATGTGTAGAAGCCGATGGCCAATATTTTGAATAAAAAAAAAATTATTTCACTAGAAAATTACATATTTTTTTTTACAAAAGAAACCGAAAAAACGTATGGAAACACCTAGTATATCTTAGAGGGCTTTCTTTGAAAGTGACAAATTGATGTTGATGAGTAAATAAGAATTCTTTAAGAAAAGCTATAATTCACGTTATCTTTTGGACATACCTCGTGTATCACGATCTTAAGTATTTGTCCATTCGTGCTCAAGGTATCAAAGATATATTGGTATATCTTATTGCCATCGTTTCCATACATTTGTTTATTTTATGAATAGCACTATTTGTTGGTTGATAGACTTGGTTGCTTGTTTGGACATTCATTCGATAACCTTTGCCTGGAGACACTGGGAATCCTGTAGGCTTGCCTGGACGCTACCTACCCCATTGCTTGGGCATTCTTTCGATAACCTTTGCCTGGAGACACTGGATAACCTGTGGACTTGCCTGGACGCTACCTACCCCATTGCTTGGACATTCATCCGATAACTTTTACCTGGACACGCTGGATAACCTGTGGACTTGCCTGGGCGCTACCTACCCCATTGCTTGGACATTCATTCGATAACTTTTGCTTGGACCACACCTTCTCTCACTTGGTCCCTGCGGATACGGACTCTTGTTTCTCTCTGTACGCGCCGCAACACTATAATAATAGGATTAGTTTAAAAAGATAATACATAAATGTTTTCGTTAATAGATATGAAAACAGATGAATAAGAGAAGAGACAGACGATTTGGGAGTTCAAGCCGCGAAGGAAAGAGCAAAAGAAATAGAAAGTGACGAAGAAACAAAAAGAGAAGACCAGACGACACACAAAAGCCTCAATGGCTGAATTGGTAAGGAGGTTATGTCTTGCGTTTGATTGTGCAAACCTAGGTTCAACTGACGACTCTTGCCATTGTGCAGTTCGGTACAATCACTGAGGCGTAGATAAGGACGTAAAGCCCAGCCGCCCGTGAAACACCATCCCATTAAGCTATAGGCTTCGTGACATGGTTGGGAGAAATCCTTGAGGATTTTTCGGAGCTTGGCTGATGGACCCGGTCAAGAAAAAGAAAGTGCATCTCAGGGGCTAACTCAGCGCTTTAGGTTCGCCTCTCCTGGGAGAAGTAAAATAAAAAAAATGTATATAGAGGTATATAAATAAATAGTCTATCTATGATAGAAAATCAGATATATAAATAGATTGATTATTTATCTCTCTATCGTATACATAAAAAGATAGGTGGTTTTTTTTTAATTTTATTTTTTTCAGGAAAGGCGAACCTATAGTGTTGAGTTGGCGCCCTGAGATACTAGGTCAGTCCAAAAGACCATCGTCGCCCGATTACTTCATGGCTTAATAGGGTGGTATTTTTTTAAACGGCTGTATCTTGGAACCCAGCCTATCACTCAATAAGGTAGATAGGTAGATAGATATATAAATAGATAGATAGATAATGAGGGAAATTGACAAAAAGAAAGAGAGAAAGTAGGTGACACCTGGAAAAAAAAAGTGGCTGAGATCTCAATATGATTGTATCTGTTGTTCTAATAATAAATATTTGAATAAAATCATTTCCTGCTAGCTATGCATAGTGTGGCATAATTTGAGAAGGAAAAAAACTGCCGAGACAAGAGCAATATGGATGATTAGTTGCATTATCAGGACGACTAAATAATAAACTGAATAAAAAAAATTAAGTCTCATAAGTCTCACAACAAAAAACTCTGAACCATCATCTTATCCAGTTTCCAACTGCTGTTTGATGGAAAAAATGAGATGTCAACGCCATCAGCTGTCCTTTGTCTGTGCCCTTTCGTCGAAGAGTTCATCGTCCGCCAGACGTGAAGGCTCTTCACAAGTCATTCTCTTACGGGATAAAGGTTCCTTGCACCCACCAAATCATCACCATTCCGATCGTCGTCTATCTCACCTTTTTGTGATACGCAAAGAAAGGACGTCAGGCAAACTAGCGTAAAAAATATATTCAGACAGGTTTTTCATTGTGCATCGTCCTTTAACCCTGTTTTGTGTTGTCTTGGATCTACTATTTTAAGTGACTCAGGCTCAGTTGCACGGTCCATGCCTTAAGCAACATCATCACCTATGCCCGGTTACCCTCGGTAATAAGTGGATCCTGGTTGCACCTGTCATTGCTCTTGGGGGAAACGAGTAGATTCAAATTAAAAACCGAATAAGAAGAAAATTAAAAGGAAAAAAAAAAGAGAAGGAAAAACAATGAAAAAAACAAGACGAGACACAGGAGTAGCAAGGATCATGGTAGCGGATGAAATTACATGCACACTCAGCTATCCTGATGGTGACTTTTATGTTTAATTTCCGAAATAGCCAGCGATGCCGATGGAAAACGAGGGTGAAACTGACCGATGCATTAAAAATCGAAATATCGATCGATTACGGGAGAAGCTCTACAAGAAAAAAAAGCAAAAAATGAAGAGGAACTAAATTAAGACAAAGCAACCAGGTACAGGGGTGAAGTATAGCCGACCGTGAATGAGAATAAGATAAAACCAAACTGCGTTCTCCGGTTTCACAAACCAACTTCCCTTCCGGCAGTTGGGGTGCAAGGCGGTATACACCTCACACTGTGTGGAATATCCTCCGACAAACTAACCATCGGGATGAGATGACGTGCCTATGAAACAAGTTACACATTCGTTTGTGTCCTGTTGTCCTGTTGTCCTGTTGTGAACGCTTCAGCGAGCCGACATTTCGGAAGTGGAGAACGTTTTGCCTTTTTTCACCGCACCACTCAAGCGCCTTGTATTCGGATTGACTTTGACTTTTATTCTTTTCCTTCTTTTTTCTCTTCTTATAAAGATACTTCTCACGAGGGAGACTCAAGTTCCGGCAGGTATTACCTGCTCAGGTGCGTTGAGATTATCGAATGATGGACGAAAATTTAGAAGAAAATGACAAAAACGAAGAAAATATGACGTAATCCAGGGAATTTGTACGAAGACATGGAATTTGAAGGTTTTCTATTATTGCTGGATGGGTGAATCTGTATTGTGGGGATGTAACACGTGCTAAAAAAAATAGTGACGATTGCATGCAATTATTGATTGGTATAGCGGGAGGACTTTGCGCAGCATGAAGATAAAAAAAAAACGACTTTTGGAAATGTATTACGAGGGTTACCTCTTATGTTTCGGGATTTGGCAATCCGGCAATTGACAGCTCTGTCGTAAAGTTGGACATTTTTGAGGTTATACGCACTCAGAACGTTTTGACATACGAGCGCTATTTGTGTTGTTTACAGTAACTTAAAAGATTCATCTCGGCCCAAAAATGCAATTAAATCGTCAACATTTTCGTGCGATTATTTTTTACAACTTTCGGTGTGGATTAACTCAGCAACAGTGCATGGATGAACTTAATTCAATTTTTGGCGATGAAGCTCCATCAAGGACCAATGTTTATCGATGGTATGGTGAATTCAATTGTGGTCGTAGTTCACTCCAAGATGAATTTCGTGAAGGTCGTCCAAAATCAGTTGTTGTTCCGAAAACTATTGATGCTGTGCGCGAACTGATATTGGAAGATCGTCATGTGACCTATCGTGAGATTGAGACAACCTTAGGCGTTAGTCAAAAAAATTTGTTCGCGTTGGGTCCCACACAATTTGTCAATCGCCCAAAAAAAGGCTCGTGTCAATTGGTCGAAAGAAATGCTCAAAAAATACGGTCGCGGTGCTTCGAAACACGTCTATGACATCGTGACAGGTGATGAATCGTGGATTTACGCGTATGAGCCCGAAAGTAAACAGCAGTCGACTGTCTGGGTGTTTCAAGATGAGCCAAATCCAACAAAAGTTGTTCGCGCACGAAGCACTTCCAAGCAAATGGTCGCCTGTTTTTTTTCGGAAAAACTGGACATGTCGCAACCGTACCACTAAAACAACACAGAACAGTCAATTCTGAGTGGTACACAACCATTTGTTTGCCAGTTGTCTTCCAAGAAATCAGGAAATCAACCGCCGAAGACGGATCACTCTTCACCACGACAATGCGAGCTCTCACACATCGGCTGCGACAACAGCATTTTTGAGCACCCAAAACATCGATTTGATGGGTTATCCGCCGTATAGTCCTGACTTGGCACCGAATGACTTATTTTTATTCCCGTACGTAAAAAACAAACTGAGAGGTCAACGTTTTTCGACACCTGAAGAAGCGGTTGCTGCATTCAGAATGCATGTGTTGGAGATACCTCAATCAGAGTGGCAAAAGTGCTTCGACAATTGGTTCAAACGCATGCAAAAGTGTATAGATCTTCATGGGGAATATTTTGAAAAACAATAAAGTGATTTTCGATGATCAATATTTGTTTTTGTTCTCTAATCCCGAAATATAAAAGGCAACCCTCGTATAAATATTTTTCAAAAGAATTTGTTATCACTGCAACAACTGATATGCCTATGCCTATGCACATGGTGCACAATTTTTATCATTATACTTGTTCACCATTCTCCGTACAAAAGATTTTCATAAATAAATCAGGATACACATTGTATGACAGTTTTTAAACATATGTTTGAAACATGTTTGGAGTTTGGTACATACTACAGTTCGCTTGAACGTGTGTCTGAGACAAAATGCTCTCCTTAGTTAGACCGGCCTTAGACAATTGGTTCTAGTTTCGCACATCAATTTTGTTGGGGTAACCTTCATCTTATGCGCACGTTTTTTTTTACACGTAATGTATGCATATAATGAATTTTGAGGAAGTTTTATGGGGGCTATAAATTATGTTAGAATAGTAAAATTAGAGAGTTCACTCTCTGAACAGAACCACTCGTGATTTATCGTTAGGTTACGAATATTCACGACGAAACTGGGATAGTGAGAGCAAACAGCAATAAAATTACGTCAACCATTTAGAACTTTCTAGAAATATCGATGGCGTCGGTTTCTATTGTTGTTCTTTGGATATGAGCGGGTTAGGTTAGAGCTTTTACAGCAGATGGGTGCTTGTGTCCGGTGAATCGTGAAATAAACCGTTCATTTGGAATACAGATTTCAAGTGTTATACCAATTGTTCTGTCATTCAAATTAACGTTTGGGTGGAAGAAGGGGGACTGGGAGCGAACATACAGGGCAAAGTTATTGATTACTTTCAACCCGGCGAAGGCCAGGACGATCCTGGCCCTGTTCAATCCAAGTTGACATACAGTCTCCACGTGACACCCCTGGATAACTACTTTGGCACCCGCCAAGTAGTGAACCAATGTATGCAGCGACATCCTGAGAAAGGTTGGCGCAAGGCTAATAAACATGCCGGTAAAATGAATTATTATGGCAATTTAACAAGCCTCGGATATGTACCGGATACACGACGACGGCCTCGGAAACGAAAATGGCTAAACGATTTGGGAATTTTTTCATAGTACGTCCGCTCACTATATAGAGCTCGAGCTGCACAGTCCCTGTCCGAATATAAGGCTGACATAACAGCATTACAAGAAATAAGATGGACGGTGAGTGGTGTTATTCAAAGAAATGAGTATGACATTTATTACAGCTGCCATGCACTATGTGCTCGGGGTAGGCTTTCTAGTCAGCCAAAAACTGAAGCCTCAGATCATCGGCTTTAATGCAATAAACGAAAGGCTATGCACTCTTCGCATGCGAGGCAAGTTTAAGAACATAAGCCTCATAAACGTTCACGGACCTACAGAGGAGTTGCCTTACGGAGACGTATTTCATCTGCGGATCAGGTCCGAATCAACACGGCTGCCTTACGTAATGAGAATACCAGCAACACCTTGGTCATGCCTTAAGAATCGCCCTTGAAGAGCTCGACAGAGGGAGAGTGTGCCGGTGCCGCCAAACCCCACGGTACACTTACCTAAAAACCCCCATTACCTCACCCCAAGACGCATAAGTTTTCGCCAACGCAATCGCATTAGGCACCTGAAAATGCTTCACACATTAAAGAGATCAAATCTATGATCTTTAAGTCCCTGTAAAGAAAACTTACCTTTCATGCATTCTCTACGCATACCAATTCTCTGTAAGATTTCTTTATTAGCTTATCAGGAATTCCAAACCAATTTCGACATCTACGTTGCCAGACAAATTCCCCTAGACGAATTCCTATAAACAAATGATTCGGTTTACATACAATATAACCTTCATGACAGGGATCATATATATTGCGCCGTCTATTTTCCCAGCCTCGATGTGTGTACAAAAAACTATCTACATACACATCGGCTGGCGACCCCTTTTAGCCAGCGATAAACGGCCCAGCGCAGATGCATGTAATTAGCACCACCTGCGTTGAGACTAATGCCTTACCAATGCACTAAGTGCAAACTAAAGAACGCTGTCTACCAGCAGGCATTCTGGCGATACACAAACAATCCAATTACCAAAACGTATCCCAAATACATCTACCATTTAATGAGTTGCAACTCGATTACTCAGTTGAACTCACAGGTCATAAATCTCTTTTATCATACATAATTCTGGATCCGTTTCCCAGTAACCTTCTCACATAAACAAAGATCTCTACGATCCTTTTCCCTTTCTTTGTGTTTCAGGTTCTTCATCATGTCTTTGATCTATGAAAAGAACCGACGTACACACATACTTGTGTATCGTGAAGAACTCCTCTATGAGATTGATTTGGTTACTCTAAAGAGAGACTTTACGTCTCTCTTGGAATAGGAAAACGCACCCCTTAATTAAGAGAGCCAGTTTCACTGACCGAATTCTCTTGTCAGCGAATTAATATCGCTGAGTCCCTTTCCATCTGCCGACGACAATGGTCGTGCGGACTTCCGCTCTTCGCCGGCTGCGGAGACGCGATAATACATCGCGAGTCGAGTAAGCGCGCCAAAAAGATACGGGTCATCTTCAGTAATTTAAATCAATGTTGCGCTGTGTTTGCAAACGCCATGTCGAATATTATATTTGCTGCGGTATCCAATAATTGTGTTTTTTCCTTTAATATAACAATCATGTCGAATATTATTTTTGCTGCGGTATCCAATAATTGTTTTTTCTTTTAATATAACAATAAAACTAAATAAAAGAAAGAGTGCGTTTTATTTTTGCTTGCCCGGTGTTTGTGCTTTTCCCTCGATGTTCGATTTGTTGCCTTTACAGCGGAATTTATAGTGACGATGGCGGAAGGAAGTGAATCAGCGTCGTACGCCGGCGCACCATACTTCCCCGCCACAAGAGTAAATCCTGGGGCTAGAATGCCGGGCGTCGACGAGAAATGGACACGCCTTATATACTGTCGTTAGTACTGCCAACTCCATCTTAGGCAGTAGTCTGTAGCGATTCCGCCAAACCACACTGTCTACTTACCCGAAGAACCCCCATAACTACAACCCAGCCTTCATAAATGTCTGCTAATGCAATCACATTACCATCTGTAAATGCTTCACACAATAAGTCTATCAAATGTATTTAGCTAAAAGCTCCTGGAAGAGAATTCTTACCTTCATTCATTTATTCGAATTCAAAATTCCCTATAAGAATTCTGTTCCAAACATCATAAATCCCAAGCCCAATTCGGCACTTTCGGTTGCCAGGCAAATCCCAATTTTACATACGCATTTTTCCTACACGAATTCCTGAAAACGAATCAATTTGGTTTACATATTATGTAACCATCATAACAGCGATCATAAACATCGCGTGACCTATTCCCAGCCTCACCATGTGTATAATAAATTCCTTTACATACACATTGGCTGGCGACCTAAACCCAAGGGTCAAAAGCAAATATACGCACCTTGCGTCTTAGGCATCAATTAAATCCTACAGCATAGGCAAATGTAAATAAGAATGGTATACTTACCCTTGGCAGCGATGCCATAAACACCAATTCCCTGTAAATAAGCTAAAACCAATTAGCTCCATGTTAATGGTGCATGGCGGCTATCATTACAGCTGCGATGCACATCATTCCCTTTCTTCGTTTTCAGATTCGTTCTCATGGCATTGTCCTATGAAAGAACCAATGTGCACACATACATGTGTATCTCTATGATCTCCTCTATGAGATCAGGTTACCTACCCCCAAAGAGAGACTTCACGTTTCTCTTGGGATGGAAAATGCATCCTTTAATTAAGAGAGCCAGTTTCACTGGCCGAATTTCCTTAGCCAGCGAATTAATATCGCTGAGTCCTTTTTCATCCGCCGACCGGGCCGGTCGTGTCACTTCCGCTCCCCAGTGCGCACGCGGACGCGAATATAATATAACCAGAGTTGAGAGTGTTCGAGATTTTAGTCAACCATCAGTTTTCCGTTTCACTATTGTTCGCCGCGTCATTTTGCACTGTGCTTTTTAACCAGTTAATTAAACTCATAATAAGGATTAAGAAGGACAAAATTTATTGTAAACAAGTGTGCTGTTATTAAAGGAACCTTAAACAATAAAAAAAAAACAAATTTCGAAACAACATTTCCGTGCTTTTTATTTCGTGTTGGTGAACCATTGTCCGAGTGATTTTAGATGAGAAACTCAAATATTTCTGTTGGCGATACATCATTTTCGTAAAGTGTTCGGCGGAACTATAGCTGGGGTCGAGAAGTGAATCAGCGCCGTACGCCGGTGCACCATACATCATCCCTACAAGTCGCAGAGATCGGAGCGACTGGTTTGATGATGAGTGCAAATTAGCGACTGAACGTAAGAATGCTGCATACCGGGCAATGCAGCAGTCTCATAGAACGCGGGTGCGCGAGGAGAAATACAATGAGCTCAGAAGATCTGAAAAAAGACTTCACAGACAAAAGAAAAGTGCCTTGGAGAAAAACCTTGTCTGTGAAATAGAGAAAAGTAGAGAGCGACGTCCGCACCAGCCGCGGAAGTTCTACCAAATAATCCGCAGTATGACGCGGTACACACCACGCTACACTTACTGCAAGGATAAAGAGGGTAATCTGATCACCGATCCCGAAGACATTCTGGAGCGATCGGAAGTGCACTTCAATGAATTGCTAAATGGTCAGCTCACAGAAGAATTGAAGGCTCCACCACTGCAAGATCAAGACCAAATGCTACCGCCACCAAGCATTGAGGAAACATTAAAAGCCACAAGACAGCTCAAATCAAATAAAGCCTCTGGAGCTGATGGCACACCAGCTGACCCGAACAAACAAGGAGGGACAGCGTTACATCACGCAATTCATGAGATCGTGGTGCACGTATGGAGGAGGAGATGCCTGAAGTTTAGCGTCGTGGTATAATTTGCCCCATACATAAGAAGGGCGATATCACACGGTGTAGCATCTATAGGGGTATAACATTGCTGAGTACCGCCTATAAGAAACTCTCATCTATCCTACAAGATCGGATAGCCCCATATGCTAAAGTCATCATTGGTCAATATCAGTGTGGCTTCATCCCAGGCAAATCAGCGATCGATCAGATATTCACACTTAGGCAGGCGATGGAAAAATGTCTGGAATTTAAGATTCCATTATATCATTTATTCATAGACTTTAAGGCCGCCAATGACAGCATAGCCAGGGTAGAACTATATAATGCCATTAGAAAGTTCGGCATTCCAAACAAATTGATACGACTTTGTAGGTTGACCATGACCAACGTAACTAGTCAAGTAAAAATAGCGGGATTGCTGTCAAAACCAATAAACATCTTTAATGGACTCCGATAAGGGGACGGTCTGGCCTGCCTCCTCTTTAACCTGGCGTTGGAGAAAGCAATCTGTGACTCTGGCGTTACAACTAGAGGGACTATTATCACCAAGTCCAGCCAGATACTTGCCTACGCAGATGACATCGACATCATCGGTAGAACCGAATCGGCTGTACAGGAATCCTTCACCTAGATTGGGACTGCACATTCATGAAGGAAAAACTAAGTACATGGCAGCAACTTCTGCGGAGAGAAGACCTAACGTTGGTCAAACTAGCAGGGTAGTGAAGCACGAATTTGAAGTAGTGCAATCCTTTAACTACCTTGGGGCAATCGTATTGTAGCGGTTCCATTGAACGCCACTACTTATCTTTCTATTATTTACTCAAAGACTTTCTCCTGAAACACTTAAAACCATCATCATTCGCTAATGCAATTGCATTAGCATCTCCAAACATCCCCCCCCCCAGGGGCATGCTTGCATTCAACGCAACAAGAACAATTCGGTTACGACATCATGTAACCGACATGAAAACCGAAACATGTCAATGCACATATCTCCCAACATATTTTACCGCACACGTGCATGGCATATTCCCCTTTTTATCTGCATACACGTCGGCCGGTCGTCCGACGAGCATAACACAGCTCGCGACTGGCTGCCAAAGGAATTTGAGTTCCCTGTAATGTAAACATACACACGAGAGTTCAATGCTTCGAGCCGCCATCGATATGTTCACGATCGGTATAGATGCTGTGCACAGTGGCCATCCTGTGTAAATCCCAATCCCTGTCGGCACGATGGTTTGCCCAGCTGCAACCACTGCTCTTGGGGTTTCCCTTTATTGGATTTTTATGTCTGCGGTTTGCGTACTCATGGGCACACAGCATGGCCGGCCGAGATCATCTTGGCGCGTGTGTGTGCACCCTCGCTGGGACCAATGTGTCGGAAAGCTTCTCCCATTGGTCGCCGAACGAGGGAAGAATTCAATTTACTCCCTTACTGAGGGAGTCGATTATCAACCACGGTGGCGCGCGGACGCAGATTGCTGAGCGGATACGCTATACGCTGTAACATTAAAAATTACCCTTTATAATTTCAATGTGCTGTGTTACTTTGATTCATCATTATTTATATTCATACTTTAAGTGATTATCATAAGAGACAAGAAGAAGTATCACGTATAATGCCAATGGCTGTTTGTTTCGATTTGGCTAACTGTTTGAATAATTTTTGTTAAATAAAAAGAAATCAGTTGAACTACAAGCGAGCCATCTATAGTGTTTTATTTTCTGCGCTCTGGAATAGTGACTATAACGTGGGAACCTTAGTGAACCAGTGCATCTGCCTGCCCATAACTAAGACAAAACCCTACAGTATCAGCCGATAACAATATGGAAGAAGAAATATGCGAACGGCTGATCAAATCCAACAAAGCCTACTATGGTCTATCAAGGCTCTTTAAATCCCGAAATTACCCAGAACATCCAAGCCACTACTGTACAAGACCATGGTCTTACCAGTACTCATGTATGGATCCGAGACCTGGGTGCTCAATAAAATGCACTCTGAACTCTTAGCCGCGTTCGCGAGGAAGGTCTTAAGGAGAATTGTTGACCCGGTATGTGAGGGAGGACGATTCTGGAGACGTTACAACCATGAAGCTAATGTTCTCAGAAAAATCAAGCTCAGTAGACTCCAATGGACGTGGCACCTAGCTCGAATGCGCGAAGAGGAGCCTGCCCGGAAAGTCCTTTGTGGCAGGATGTATGGAAGGAGACAGAGCGGCAGACCTTGTCTGCGATGGAGGGATGGCGTAGACCAGGACGCCCAGAGCCTGGGAGTGCTAAACCGGATGACATCGACTCGAGATCGGTACCGGTGGAGAGATTTGTTGAATAAGGCTAAGACCGGATCCCGGTTGTAGTGCCGATGATGATGAAATGTCAACTAAATTTAGTTATCAGCAGCTTTCAAAAAAACAGGAAGGGGACAAGAAACTGAAAAAGGCTTAAGAAGAGACACAAGGATCTTGCAAATATTAGAAATTACTGTATGGTGAGCAGGAGCTTTCAATAATTCCCGAAAATTTCCAGACCATATATTCCCAGATGCATTCGATCAACTTCGATTATTACATCCTAGCCGCGCGCTACTCTGAAAATGGTACAACAGAGATATTGTTGGTCGAATATGAAAAAAACAAATTTTGAATTGGGCACGAAAATGTCAAGAATGTCAACTTTCAAAGATATCCGGACACGTAAAAAATATACCCAACCATTTTATACCTCCGGAAGCCTGCCGCGGCCACATCCATATGGAACTTGTTGGAGCAGTACCGAAGTACAAGAGACGGAGTGTATTGTGACCATCATCGATATATTTCCTGGATTGACCACAGTTCCCGACAGACTATAGCTGAATTTGCGAAATTATTACGAGGGGGAATCAAATTCATGGGTGGGCTGAAAAGTTTCCGACCTCAATGTGAAGATAGCAGGCCTCGTCAGTAATTGTGAATCTTTTGATAGATACTCACCAAAATTTCAGCCATTTTGGATGCGTAGTTTTTATTTGACTCGTTTGAGTCAGTCGATGTGAGTGTTTTTGTGAAAATGGACAAAATTGAGTATCGAACTGTCATTAAAATATTGTTTTAGAAAGACAATAGGCCTAAGCAAATCAAAGATGAGTTGGACTCTGTGTATGGGTACTCTGCACCGTCATTTACCACAGTGGAATTTTGGGCGGCTGAATTTAAACGTGGCCGTGAGAGCTTGGAAGACTATGGACGTTCGGGTCGACCAAAACTGCAACAACTGACGATAACATCGCTAAAGTTCACCAAATGGTGCTAGACGACAGCCGAATTAAAGTGAGAGAGATATCAGAGGCTATGAAAATGTCCAAAGAACGTGTTTGTCACATATTAAATCAAGATTTGCGCATGAGAATGCTGTCGGCGCGTTGGGTGCCGCGTTTGCTAACATTAGATCAAAAACGTGTTCGAATGAACATTTCCACCACTCTGGTCTGTTGGCGCAGTTTAGGCGCAATAAATCCTAGCCTTGTCGCCGATTAATTACTGTCGATGTTACTTGGATACACCATTATACGTCCGACACAAAAATTCAGTCAAAACAGTGGACTGCAAAGGGGGAATCCACAAAAAGCAAAAAACATCGATTCACTCAAACGACTGTCAAATAAAAACTACCCGTCCAAAATGGCTGAAATTTTGGTGGGTAACTGTCTAAAGATGCACAACTACATTCACTAACATTTATATATTTATTCACTAACATTTATGTATATATTGACGAGTGCTGCTATCTCCACGTCTAGGTCGGTTTTCAGACCACCTATGTATTTTTTTTATTTTACTTCTCCCAGGAAAGGAGAACCTATAGCGCTGAGTCAACCCCTGAGATGCATTTTTTTTCTTGACCGGGTACATCAGCCAAGCTCCGAAAAATCCTCAAGGATTTCTCCCAACCATGTCACGAAGCCTGTAGCTTGATGGGGTGGTGTTTCACGGGTGGCTGGGCTTTAGGACATTACCTACCCTTCAGTAATTGTACCGAATTGCACAATGGCAAGAGTCGTCAGTTGAACCTAGATTTGCACAATCAAACGCAAGACATAACCTCCTTTATTGACGAGTGCTGCTATCTTCACGTTGAGGTAGGAAACTTTTCAGCCCACCCTCGTGTAAATGGTGATTTTACTGTTTTGCTTAACTTACTAATTGAAAGTAATCGGCGCTTAACTGTGGGAGAAATCTCATCAGAAGTGGCTATCAGTTATGGAAGTGTTCAATCCATTATTTATTGACGAGTGCAGCTATCTTCACGTTGAGGTCGGAAACTTTTCAGTCCACCCCCGTGTAAATGGTGATTTTACTGTTTTGCTTAGCTTACTAATTGAAAGTGATCGGCGCTTAACTGTTGGAGAAATCTCATCAAAGTGGATATCAGTTATGGAAGTGTTCAATCCATTATCATGATTACTTTCAATAAGTTTGCGAACCGCACGGATGTTGTCATCTGTACGACTTGCCTTTGGGTGTCGGTCATGACTTTCGTTTTCGATACGTTCTCGCCCACTTTTAAACTCTCTGGCCCATGTATATCCACGATTCTGAGACAGTGTATCATCACCAAACTGTACCTTTAATCGGGTAACAATTTCCGAGGGTTCAACGCTTTCATTTGTTTAAAAATTTATAATAATCCTAACGCTAGCCAAGCCGGTTCCCGTACTCTTCATCAACCAAACAACAGTCACGCACAAGATTATCTAGCTCGCCACTTGTTGCTAAGCAAAAAAAAACGTCTATATTTGATTCACTCTCGTATTAGTTGATCACAAAACAGTTTCCAAACGTTTTTAAGTATTAGGTATTCAAAAGCAAAGGGCATTGGGTGCCGCACGAGTTGAAGCGAGTGAGAACTTACGTACGTCAATTTGTATATTTACAATAGTAACAATAGACTCCAAAGTTAAGAGAAAAGGGAATTGTGTTATTTTTGTTATAAATAATGTTAAACCTTTTGTATATTTCCTGGGTTTGTTCTAAAGGAACGTCATAAATCAGTGTCTCTGGGCAAACTAAAATCCTCGAGGTTCTCTCCTCACATGTTTTGGATTGTACGTGATATTAATCATTTCTTTTACCCACAGTTCTCCCGTTTTAGTGGCCCGTTTCTCAACTGAAACAAAACTCATAAAATTGTTCCCACTCAGCATCTTCCGCTGAAGACTCTTCACTCATCCTACAGCTGCTACATCTTGTTCCGTAAAGTCATAAAGCAGATGCCCTCGAGCCACCTTAAAAGACCTGAAAAAAATCATAAAGTTAATGACGGTGACAACATTCACAAATGGCACCAATGTGAAGTGATGTCCACCTTGGCGGGTCAAAAGTGACAACATATCACCACCCGACAGATCCTCTCGTGATGGTGCTTTAGTTGGCTATAGAATGTTGGCATTATTCGACCGACCAAAGTAGAACGTTGGTGATCTTTTCAGTCGCCAAACTTGTTATTAACTGTGATACGCATCTAGGGAACCTAGAAGCCCTGGTCATTGCCTTATGTGTGTCACTTTTAAAGTTCGACAAGCCGTTCAGTGTTCATCTTGCTAAATCTCGTTAACATGGTAACCACGGGATTCTGTGTCAGTTGTCGTTTTGTTGAATACGTCACAGAGACGGGTCTTTTTCTGGTTAAAATTAGGATTGCCTTCTGCGGTATGTTTTTACGGCCAGGTACCGGCCGCAGTATCAAGTGTGAGAAAGGTGATGCAAAGGTGAGTTAGCTGGAGCATCCGGTGTGGTCTGAGAATTCATATAGAGATATTATGTACTTAAGATCGTATCGGTTTCGGAAGCAGTCCAGTGGTTGTCTTTTGAGATATAATTAAGAGGAAGCTGCTTAATGGTTGAAGAATGTGTTCAAGGGATTGTTCCAGCAAAGAGTCCAATAAATCTGTAAGCCCTTTCGATGTTATTTCTTTCTGGTTGTTTCAAATTGCGATAATTTAGCACTATTCTTAAGACGAACGATTCTCAGCAGAAATGTAGTACTTAAAGAGGTTTGGACTTACGCCAAGATTCAATCGGTGACTCTATCTCCTTTGAGATCATTGTCACTGAAGTGACTTCTAAATACTGTGTAATTTTAAAAGCTTGGATTTAGTTTCGAAAAGCTTTAGATGAGTCAATAATTTCTTGTTCTTTTCTTCTCTCCTCGACCTCCCACAAATGTATGTTAAGTGACGTATTTTGTGGGTCGTAATGATATTTATGTTAAATTGACATATTCAAATATTTGGACAACACTTTACTATAACATGCTTCGAAGTTATGGCGAGTGACAGAATATATAATTGTTTTGTAGATCTTATATCAAAATATCACAGATAGGGCGGCCTGTCGTAAAAACTGTCTAAAGACAGAAAACCAGTCTTACACTATTCCGTATTCCATACCTTTCGTACCATATACAAGGTGTCCCAACTTAGAAAAGCTTATTTTTTTAGAAAAAAAAATCCCAACAAACAAGAGGGGGGGGGGGGGGGGGGTATACAATTAGATCGACTAAAAGGTCGATTTGTTTTTGCCTTAAAAGTTAGGAAATTTCCCATAGAAAACGCTCGTGAAACTTGTGGGGGTCCTCTATATTACATAGAGAACCAACCCACAATCCCTACCTAAGTTCGACCACTAACAGCGCGTCACAATAACCCAACCTGTAATCCATTCACAAACATGCAAGGAACACATCCCAATATGCAACAGCATCCGTCCCCAAATCTGCAATCGCATACATCCCCAAACTTACCAAGAACCCATTTCCCAAGCTGTAATAAATGTATATTCCAATTTACAACAGAATATTAATCATCTCCCTCAACTACATCAAACCGCATATAATTTTTCCCAAAAACCACTTCGGTTAATTTCCTATTTAAATTATATTCCTCGCTTGCAACCAAGCAGCTCTAATTTCCCCCGAAAATCATTCCGGCTCACTTCCTGCTTAAACTATTTCCACGCTTGTAACCAAGCAACATTTAGTTTCCCCGAAAATCATTTCGGCCTCCATCCTACCCAATACCAATTCTCCTTACCGGCAAGTCATCAGCACGATGCGTTGCATTTACGCGAAACAACCATCGCAACGACCAAGACTCACATTCCTTTGTCTAACCGACAACTCATGCCCATACTTGGTCGTTTTTCCAAACCAATTTCCTCGTATACATAGCGCCAGAGAAATTTAACTCAGCCTGTACGGCAATAATGCTCTGGAACTAAATGCCCTACGCGCATATAGCAATCCTATTCGAGTTCCCAGTAAGCGGCAGTGAGCTTACTTCGCTATGACTCAACCGCCACGACACGACGAATGATTTCTTCCCCTTTCACAGTCAGTCGAGTCACATCCACCACTGAGCGCGCATTGTCCTTCAACCCAAAGGCAGTCGAGTTCTTACCCTACGAGAGTGTACGCCGGGGAGTAGAGTGTCAACCACGACTCGGAACCACAGTCGGTACGAGCCAGTGGGCAGCAGTCTGAGCCGCGTGTCTTGTGAGTCCGGCGATTAACCCATCGGGGACAATTAGGTGTGAAAGCATCAACCAAAATGATAACTTAGACGAGATACTAACAAAGTAATGTCGAATATTACACAACGTTCCGCTGTGATTAATTAAGTGTAAAACCCTCTTATAAAATAACGGGAAGCGAGTGACAAATGATATCACCGCCGGCTAGCAAGTGTCTGTCTACCGAACTAGGATTTAATCTAAGACAGAAACCACAATTGTAAATAAACTCCTTCTAATACTTTATATGCAACAATAAATTTGTAATCAGTGAGATATCGCCGGAGAACAAACTGCCTTTTTCTTTCAACAATTCGTGTTCATTCTTTCCCCGCTTTTCGACAAAAGGATTTGATATAGTTTAAATGGGACTTGGACGAATAAACATACCATTTTGAAGGCGGTAGATCATGTCAAGTTAACAAAGGTTCCTATAATTTGTCTTAAAACGATAAGGACTAAGGAAAGTGAATAAAGTTGTCTTTGAACCCAATTGCGACGTTCGGTAGTCGACTGCATCCCCAGGTGAATCGGTGGGATATTAGTAAACATGTGCCCGTGCTGGCACAACTACCTAATATCACCCAGAAACTTGCAAAACGAAATTTGACCTCCTTCTATGTTTTTCCGGCGATTTTCGAAAGTGTCTTTTACAGCGCGCAGCATGTTTACTGGAACGGGCGGCGAAAGATAATTTTTCTCTATTGTATTTTATTCTACAATACCCAGAGGCGGATGTATATATCTGACTAGGTTATGTGCACGTGTACATATGTAGTCAGGGACAGGCAAAATTATAGCGCCGACACGGCGCCCCAAGATGCGAACAAATAACCGCTGCAGTTCTACTTGAACAGTTGCAGGTTGTAACGCTCCAGGAAAACTTGCACGGGGTGAGAGTTCCACAGCTTGTCCGCTATGTAACGGAATGGGTTCTGATGCAGGCATGTTCGCGCCGTCGGGAGATGACCCGTAAATTAGTGTGATCCGTCGGATTGTCTTATGGAGCGCATATCAACCGGATTGCGCGGAATAATACCACCAATCTCCGAAGAACAGTACCCGTGATAATATCTGTAAAACAGACAGAGGTCGACTACGCGCCTTCGATGTGATAGCGACTGTAGTCCCGACGTCAGCGCCGAGTCCCCGATCAGGGGGATCGCTCGTCTCTGTATGCTCTCAAGGAAGTTGAAGGTATTTTTAGGAGCAGAGCTCGAAACATGAGAGCAATATTCGAGCGCGGGTCTAATTTAGGATTTATACAGGAGAAAATGTTGGGCCGGTGTAAAATATGTCTTGGCTCTAAAAAGATAACTCCGTTTTCCTGCGGCGGACCTGGCGATGTTCTACACGTGCTTATGCCACGATAAAATCTCACAAATTGTGACCCCGAGCAATTGAATGCTTTCCCCAGATTCAAGGGCCTGGTCATTCATCATCAGCTGTGGAAACGTTCATCCAGTTTTCTTTGTGACTATTGTATATTGTGTTTTCGTTGTCGGCGAGGTCGGCTTTTCCCTAGTGAGCGACCTTATCCAGATCCCGAGTCAGAGAGTAAATCTGGCTACATCTCAACTGGTTCGACGTTGATGCACTAATCGACCGATCACTCGAAAAAGAGGAAACAAACATACTATCATCCGCAAAACTGAACACTTTGTTATCCGTTGATTCCGGCAAATCATTTAGGTGACGCAAAAACAAGGTTGGAGCCAAAATAGAACCTTGAGGCACCCCACCAATTAATACGCTACAGATCCGAATACTCACCGTCAACAACAACCCGGATCGATCGATCCTCGAGGAAACTCTTCGTCCATACGTTAAGCTGCTGGGAAAGTTCATATGAACGAAGTTTGCTAAGCAATGTCTCATGCCAGACGCCGTCAAAAGCCTTGGAGATAACCAATGCGACCGCTCTTGAGTCAATATGCCCCTCAATTGCAGATGTCCATATATCGGTTACAAGGGTCAAAAGTTCTCCCATGGACCGCCTGCCGTATTGACGATCATTCAGAAGTCCGCTGCCCTTCAAATACTTAATTAACTCGGCATTGATGACCTTTTCAATCACCTTAGATAACATACACAGTAATGGCATCGGCCGCTAATTTTGTGAGAGAGACTTTTTTTCTCTTCCAGGCTAACCTCGAGCGATTTTCCGGCAGGTAGGAAATGTCCTGCGGGCATAAGATAAACGAAAGACTGGAGCACAGTTTTTAAGGACCATAGCTGGTATTCCGTTCGTAGTCACATCCCGCATCGAAAACCGTTCCGGCGCCATCACAGGTGGCTCCAAAAGACCAGCATCGAGGTTTGGCTTCGCGGAAAACAAATTCGTCAACACATAAGCTTTATCTTTTAAATCTGTGACTAGCGTTCCGGTGTCCGTCAATAATGGAGGGAAAGAGGAGGAAGCAAAGTAACTGCTGACAGCCCCTGTCGAGGAGTTTATTGGTCACTCTGTCCTTGTAGGCCTTTTTCGCGGTATCAATCGCCTGGGTGCACGCGCTTCTGATTCTAACAAAATAGGTTCTGCTACCCCCTGGGATTGGAGCGCCATTTTTTTAAAGCTCTAATTTATGTCGCTTTAATGCAATAAATGAAAGGCTATGCACTCTTCGCGTGCAAGGCAAGTTTAAGAACATAAGCTTCATAAACGTTCACGGGCCTACAGAGGAGTCCCCTGACGACGAATAAGAAGAATACTATGAGAACGTCGAACGGGCCCTCAATGGCTGCCCAAGATACGATGTGAAAATCGTTCTTGGTGATTTGAATGCAAAAATAGGTCGGGAGCCGGTTTTCAGGCACTACACAGGTTCTCATAGCTTGCATGAGAAAACCAATGACAATGGATTACGGGTCATCGAGCTGGCAGCATCGAAACACTTGGTCGTTGCAAGTACCAGGTTTCCGCGTAAAGATATCCACAAAGCGACCTGGCTATCACTTGATGGAGCCACTCGCAACCAAATTGACCACGTGTTGATAGATCGCCGCCAATCCTCGAGCCTGATGACGGTACGAACGTACCGAGGTACCAACGTCGACTCGGATCACTATCTTGTTGGTACAGTTTTCCGAGCGCGGATTGCCTTACGGAGACGTATTGCATCCACGGATCAGGTTCGAATCAACACGGCTGCCTTTCGCAATGAGAATACCAGTAACACCTTTGGTCATGCGTTAAGACTCGACCCCGAAGAGCTCGACGGAAGGAGAGTAAGTGCTGGAGCGAGAATGCCGGGCGTAGAAGAGAAATGGACACGCCTTAAGAATACAGTCATTAGTACTGCCAACTCCATCTTAGGCAGTAGTCTGTGTCGGTTCCGCCAAACCCCACTGTCTACTTACCCAAAGAGCCCCCATAACTACAGCCCAGCCTTCATAAGTTTCTGCTAATGCAATCGCATTAGCACCTGTAAATGCTTCACGCATCAAGTCTATCAAATGTATTTAACTAAAAGCTCCTGGAAGAGAATTCTTACCTTCATTCATTTATTCGAATTCAAAATTTCCTATAAGAATTCTGTTCCAAACATCATAAATCCCAAACCCAATTCGTCACCTTCGAGATCGGAGCGACTGGTTTGATGATGAGTGCAAACTAGCGACTAAACGTAAGAATGCTGAATACCGGGCAATGCAGCAGTCTCATAGGACGCGGGTGCGCGGGGAGAAATACAAACAGCTCAGAAGATCTGTGATCTGTGAGGTCCACACCAGGCGCGGAAGTTCTACCAAATAATCCGCAGTATGACGCGGTACACACCACGCTACACCTACTGCAAGGATAAAGAGGGTAATCTGATCACCGATCCTGAAGACATTCTGGAGCGATGGGAAGTGCAGTTCAATGAATTGCTAAATGGTCAGCTCACAGAAGAATTGGAGGCTCTACCAATGCAAGATCAAAACAAAATTCTGCCGCCACCAAGCATTAAGGAAACATTAAAAGCCATAAGACAGCTCAAATCAAATAAAGCCCCTGGAGGTGATGGCATACCAGCTGACCCGATCAAACAAGGAGGGACAGCGTTACATCACGCAATTCATGAGATCGTGGTGCACGTGTGGGAGCAAGAGGAGATGCCAGAAAACTGGGACTGCGCATTAATGGGGGAAAAACTAAGTACATGGTGGCAACTTCTGCGAAGAGAAGACCTAACGTTGGTCAAACTATCAGGGTAGTGGCGCACGAATTTGAAGTAGTGCAATCCTCTAACTACCTTGGGTCAATAGTATCAGCCGATAACAGTATGGAAGAAGAAATACGCGAACGGCTGATCAAATCCAACAAAGCCTACTATGGTCTATCAAGGCTCTTCAAATCCCGAAATTTATCCAGAACATCCAAGCTACTACTGTACAAGACCATGGTCTTACCAGTACTCATGTATGGATCCGAGACCTGGGTGCTCAATAAAAGGCACTCCGAACTCTTAGCCGCATTCGAGAGGAAGGTCTTAAGGAGAATTGTTGGCTACGTATGTGAGGGAGACGCTACAACCATGAGTTGTACGCAATCTACCTTGAAGCTAATTTTGTAAGAAAAAGCAAGCTCGGTAGACTCCGGTGGGCGGAACACCTAGCTCGAATGAGCGAAGAGGAGCCTGCCCGAAAAGTCCTTTGTGGCAGGATGTATGGAAGGAGACAGCGCGGCAGACCTTGTCTGCGCTAGAGGGATGGTGTAGATCAGGCCGCCCAGAGCCTGGGAGTGCCAAACTGGATGACATCGACTCGAAATCAGGGCCGGTGGAGAGATTTGTTAAATAAGGCCAATACCAGGTCCCGGTTGTGGTGCCGATGATGATGATTTTGTGTCGCTGTAATCTCCTACCACAGAAAGTATGCGAGGAAACCTCGCAAATTGTCCCAGTTGGCGAAGCTGCTTACATCGGCTATTTGTTTGAAACGCAAGTGGTTGCGCAACCGATACTAAGCGGTGGTCTGTGTTTCCCACTGGTACAGTCACTTCCACGGTATAAATACTCGGCTCGGATGTCAAAAACAGGGTGTTCACATAATCATCTCGGGCATCCGGCACGCGCGTAGTTTCTTCCACAAATTGAGTAAAATTGCGGCTAACAACGGGCATCTCTGCCAGTCTCCCAGTCTCGTTGGTTCTGTTGGAATGTATCATCCAGCCGGAATTGTGTACATTAAATTCCCCAAGGACGACAATTTCAGAAGCCGGGTGGTTGATCTGTATCCAGTCGATGGTAGGTGACAGTTGTTCGAAAAATGTCGGTAGTCGACAGTCATTCGGGAAGCAGTAAAGACAGCAAAGAAATTTAACAGAATTCCTCAACACGACCCTCAACCACATGATGTCCATACTTTTGGGCTTCAACGCCTCCACTCTCTGGCAAGCTAGATCGAACCCCGGGAGGACACAGGCTCCGCCCTTAAAACGGAATCTTCAATGTAAGTCGTATCCTGAGCAACGAAGATATATCGAATAGGTTGACGTATCGATCTGGGTATCAGTTAGGGCAAGGATATCAGGTTTCGTTGTTTGCAAATATTGGTGGACGGTGTTCACATGCGTAATGGTGAAACCGATGCCCCTGATGTTACAAAATGCCGTTATCAGTCGGAGTCCCCAGAGCCTCGAGAACGAGTCTGATTATGCGATGACGAATTTCTTAAAGTTCGGTTGTTTATCATAATATTTGCATGTTGTTCCCCCTAACATAATCCCTCCGATTGGGAAACTAGTATACCTCCGGAATTCTTTATCTCATGACTTATCTCCGTGTCACTCTGCGCCATCAGCCATACAACCGAAACATAGTCGAAGATTTCTCCCGACGATATCGCGGAATGTAAAGCGTTTCGAGGTGGTAGTGTGGCGTGTTTTTATTTGGTATCGGCAAGGATACGGGTTCAATAAAAACTCCACTGTTGCAAAACACAAGAACACTAACTGCACTGATGAAGATGGTCGAAGTAAACACGGCTGGAAGTCCTTTGTTGACTATACGCCACTATCGACACATCCGAAATTCCTTCGTGGTGCGCCCAGTCGTCCTATTGCTAGCAGCAGCTTTTGGTCCAGGAGAAATAAATGATACAACGCTTTGCGTTGGCGTTGAGCACTGTTTTTTTATTGTCACTAATTTTTTCTATGGTACAAAGTCACCAATGTTAATAACTATTAAAAGTACATCTTGATATTCAAGGAAAGTCTAAGCACTTGTACAATTGAATTATCCTAATCGCGACACTGTTCATTTAATTACAAAACGTTCGATTCGCCGTGTTATCACCAGAAACCAGAAATGGCAATAAAAGGATTTTTTTGTACTTATTATATCGCGCACTCCAACTGAGAATTAACGGACAGCAAGGGAACTCCACGGAGGATGAATTTTGACTCGTCGGTGTTCGTCGAGATCGACTTCCACCAGCCGTCATCTAGATGGATTCTTCATGTTTCCGTACAGGTCAATGTACGATGCCCCATTCGCACGAAGTATCGACAACGAACGATACTGCACCTGAATAAATAAAGGAACAGAGCGACCAATGTGCTTTTCAATTGTGCGATTTTCGGAAAACGAACGAATGTATCTGGTCGTACTGCTCAAGTATTACGTGTTTGTTTGGAACATGTAAAACGGCACCGAGGCCGTAATGGTAACATCATATCCGATTGTGCGAAGGCAATTTCCAATATTTAGGTCCGTCTCTAATAATTGTAGTCTCTCGTCCATCATAAGTAAGTCCAGAAAGGAGTTTCCTCTTGGATAAGATGGTGTACTTGTAGCGTACAATTCTGTTGCATTTGCTTCCCACCAGTTGTGTTCGGCGTGATATCACCCCAAGCACTGTTTTTGGAGTTGATATCTCCCGCCAGAACAAAATAATAGCTTTTGTAGCCCAATTTGTGCCTCTGGTTTAGCTTGGTTTCGCTACCTAGAAGCACATTGGGGCATTCGGCTTCAAGCAGGTTTCCGAGATTATCTCTCCTTTCCATTGGATTAGTGAATTCACATTCACAGCAATAATTTTTAGTGTTAAATTAGTTGGATAGTTCATTGTGGTATGTTGGGTTGTCTGAGAAGAAGGACGAATAAATAATATCTATTCGGGCTGCTTTTTCAGTCAGTTTTTTTTTCAAATCCAGCAATCTGTCCTTGTATGGCTAACAGGATTACTCTTATATCTGAATTTGCCTCTGGAGCGGGCGGTTTTATGACGTTGCGTGAAAGTTCCGCCGTCGTTGTATTAATTGGACTACTAGCCATTTCAGAAAATGATATGCTAGGTGCGGAAGATTTTGTGACATTATTTCCCTGTGTCGCGAAGTTTGAGTTTAATGGACTACCGGCAATTTGAGCGAATGATACACTAGGTGCAACGAAGTTATTATAAGAACGAACCTTCATTCGTTTCTCTTCTTCAAGTTGTTTTTTTTTTAAATTCCAACTTGGCTTTTAGTTGTTGGAATTTCGAACAACCTCTAAGGTTGGGCGGGTGACATGTATTTTTGCACAGGACGCAAGATAGTTTGCTCCTATCCTGAACCTGCTCTTTACCAAAGGGGCGTTCTCCTACAGTATGATTGTTTTGGCACTTTACACATCTAAATTCCATACAGCAGTTAGATGCAACGTGGCCGAATCGTTGGCACCGCATGCACTGCAACACACGGTCAGTTTTCCTTATTTTTTCCCAAATTATTGTTTGGTGGAAAATAACTTTAATATTCCTAAGTGCATCGCCTTGCTGTTGGGACTTAGGGAGACAATGAAGAACGGCAACTTGCGGTTGCGACTTCGGGAGAGAGAAGTGGAGAATGGGTTCACATCTGTGAATTTTAAACTGTCATTTTCGACAGTTTGTAGTTCCAAGAGGAGTTCTTCAGAGGAAAAAGAAGGACCAACTCCTTTAAGTAACATGGAGATAGGTTTCTCCGATTTAGGTGTGTACCTGAAGTACTCGCTACTTGCTTTCCTTAGAGCAGATTTAATTTTATGATAGTCATCGAAACTATCACATAAAACACTTATTTTATTGTTACTTAAATTTTTCGTTTTGAAATTGCTGCATGTTAACTTACCCAATTTAATTAGGTCCTTAGCATCCCTAAAGCTAACTATGATGGGAGGCACTTTCTCCTTCTTATTGGCTGCTGCTTGCTGTTTTCCCAGCTGTTGATTCTGCTGCTGATGCTGTTGCTGTTGCTTCTGCTGCTGTTGTTGTTTCTGCTCTTGCTGTAGTGTTTTGTTTTCCGATAGGGCTTCTTTAATTTATTGCTCCAAATCGTTCTTCTTTTTGGAGAGCTCCTCTTTCTTTTTGTATAACTCCGAAATAAATTGAGCACGTTCGACATTTATGTCACTCATTTTTCTATTGCTGGACTGGTGGTCTTCTGTTGCCAGTTCTTTGAATTTATTCCCTTCTCCGGAATAATGTGGCTTATTAGGAGTGGTCATTCCTTCTATGAAAGTTTTTATCTTAGAGTTGGCTTTATGCCGTTTGGCAAGGTGTCGTCATTGTATTTACTTAAGATTTCAGGGAAATGCCGTTGTAGGCGATATCTGCTGGTGACGATAGTTCCACCAGAGAATGGGAATCTATTTGCTTTAGCCGAATGGCTCTAAAGCAGAATAGGGAAAATTGTTCATGGACGTTAAGTCCACAGAAAACTCAGCGACGGTGGCTATGGGTTATTTGTTTGGGTTAGATGATGGGTCTTCATGGGGTATGAACGTGGGTAAACAAATGTTCATGTTCATGCCTAAATCAAATGATTGGTTGTATAGTGATTAGGAAATTGGTCGCAACTCAGCGAACCTTAGCGGATAGATAAGGGAATATCGGCTGCAACTGTGTCCGCAATATGCTGGCCAGCGATTGTTTATCGTTAATTGATCACACGCTGAGCCGATAGGAGATGCAAACTGGTTCATTGAGTATGAACCAGAAATGTTCGGAATTGTGTATGCCGTCGGAGAGATTCCCTTTCAGGTATGAAAAATGCTGCTGGGAGCTTACGCCGCCCAAAATTGCAGGTAGGTATGGTGTCTTGTGGGTGAGGGAAAACAGGTTAAGTTGAGGAAGTGGGTGGTTTTTGAAGAAGACTTTAAAGAACCCCCACAGTATCCCAGGTTGGGACCGACTGCCACCTAAACCAACCTTTTCTCGAACCGGCCCATCAGCCAAGCTCCGATGGATGATCAGGGATTTCTCCCGACCATTTCGTGGAGCCTTTGGAATGGTATTTCACAGGGCGACAGGGCGTTGTGACCCCATCTACCACTCGGCCTTTACTCGCCTCTTACGACGTACGACAAGCCGACCTAGCTGTGAGTATATTCTAACGCTTTACTCGCAGGGCATATGCATATATATATATATATATATATATATATATATATATATATATATATATAATTGTATGTATATATATGTGTATATCAGCATCATGGCTCCTCGATAGTATACTGGTTAGTATACCCGCCTGTTATGCGGGAGACCGGGGTTCGTTTCCGCGTCGGGAAGCTTCTGGCGCAAAACTAACCACCTTGCCCGGAAAAAACAAATCATTATGGAAAATTTAACAAGCCTCAGGACTTGCTAAATAAGGCCAAGACCGGTTCCCGGTTGTAGTGCCGATGATGATGATATCATCATCATCATCATCATCATTATAATCATTATCATCATCATCGGCACTACAACCGGGATCCAGTCTTGGGCTTATTTAGCAAGTCTCGAGGCTTGTTAAATTTTGCATAATAATATATTTTTGCTCCTCGATAGTATAGTGGTTAGTATACCCGCCTGTCACCTGGGAGGCGGGGTTCGATTCCCCGTCGGGGAGCCTCTGGCGCAAGACTAATGACCTTGCCCAGAAAAAAACAGTCATTATGGAAAATTTAACAAGCCTCAGGACTTGCTAAATAAGGCCAAGACCGGTTCCCGATTGTAGTGCCGATGATGATGATGATGATGAATATATTTTTACGGTTATGGTTATTAACCTTGCTCCGAATATATGTGTATATACAATTATATAATTATAATTATAATTGAATACAGATGTATATATATATATATATATATATATATATATATATATATATATATATATATATATATACATACATACAATAAAAAAAATTATATAATATATTCAATTATATATATATATGTGGGTATTAGTACTTATAAAATACGACCTACTGTAACTCTACTAGGGTGGCCACGCGCGAAATGCGAATGAGAGCTTTAACAGAACGATTTGGTGCTTGGTTCCAAAACACCTACACGGTGGTGTTAATATCGTTAAGATTTCAACGTTCATCGCAGCTGGAGTATTCAATGAAGGATTCTCATTCATTTTAAGGATAATGAATGCCATGGACTCCTCGATAGTATAGTTGTTAGTATACCCGCCTGTCACGCGGGAGACCGGGGTTCGATTCCCTGTCGGGGAGCCTCTGGCGCAAGACTAATGACCTTGCCCGGAAGAAACAAATCATTATGGAAAATTTAGCAAGCCTCAGGACCTGCTAAATAAGGCCAAGACCGGTTCCCGGTTGTAGTGCCGATGATGATGATGAATGCCATGGACATCATCATCGACCAGGAGAGCTACGATTTCGCGCGATTGGAAGATTCAAGTCGGATACAGAGGTAAGAGACTAAGACCTCTTTAAGCAGCAAAGAAGCTATTAAAGGTCAGAAAGCGCTACAAGAACAGAACAATGAATGCTACGAACAAATTGAAGGTATTTTGTACGGTCCTGGAATCTCTGATTAAGGCGTAAGTATTTTCTGATAGTCCAAACTTTAAACGCGTTTTTCTGGAAACAACATTTTTCTAATTTACGACCACGATTACGCGAAAACTAGTTGATCGATTTGGCTGAAAAAATTGTGGACATCTTCTTTATGTTATCAGCTTGTCTGTAAGCCTAAATGTTTTTGATTTTATGTTGCAAAATTAAATTTTTATTGCAAATCATCAATTTTGCCGAAGAACTTCTGCCAATCGTTCAATTTTTTTTTTCAGTTTTTCGAGGTTCACCGACAAATTATGAGTGTTTTTAACATAAATATTTTTTTTTATTTTGAAGATGAAAATTACGGTCTCCAGAGTGGTCCTAGTTTTTTTATGGGTCAACTTTACGGCTCTGCACAGTCGCCATACTGTTTTTAAAAATGCCAGAAAAAAAAATGTTGTTAATACTTTATACTATCAATAAGCCTACAAATTTTCATTACAATTGAATAAACATTTTCATATGAAAAAAAAGATAAACGTGTGTTTTATTAGCTGTCTAATTGTATATGCCCCCTTAAGGTCGTCTAGGGTCCTTGGCTTGGCGATAAAACCTTTGACTTTAAGTGTTTCCAGAGGAACAAATCTGGGAGCCTCAAATCTGATAAATGCCGAGATCATTCAAAATCATCTTTTTTTTTGTGTCACATGACCAAAGAACAATGGCTTCAAAAAGTCGACTGTATCTTCAATTTTGTGTGATGAAGCATCGTCTTGTTGAAGCCAGAAGCCATCCATACCATTTTCACGAAGAAGAAAAAGTCGGTTATGATAACTCGATAAAGCACCTGATTAACAGTTGCTGTTTGACCACATTCAACTTCGAAGAAGAATGGGCCGATGACCTATCAGCACAAGCACCACACCAAACACTAACTTTGTGCTCGTGAAGAGGTAACGTCTCAATAATTTGAGGGTTTCTGGTGCCATCAAAGCGACATCATTGTGTGCTAATGGCTGGGTTTACCATGAAATGCGTCCATGCTGACTTTTTGCTACAAATCCTCCTCCGCTTCTCTCATGTGGGCAATTTCAGCTAAGCTAACTGACGCGCCCTATTGGCTGGCATCAATCGTTGGGCTAATTGAATTTTGTGCGGGAATACGGTCCAATCAACATGAATTATGGGCGGTACAGCGATTCGTCTAATGTCCAACTGTGCAAAACCACGTCGAAATGATTTTGTCGGAGAAGTTTCAGTACTAGCCTGTGGGGATGGTGGTAGCGACGCAAGCATGGGCGAGAGTTCTACCACCAACCCACTCGTTCACTAAGAGAATGTTCCGCTGCGCACCAAAAGAAAACTTCGCAACACCCGGAGCAAGTCAAAGAAAACACACTGATTTGGCGTAAAATATTTTATTGTTTTCACTGGTTATTATCTTTAAAATTGAGAAGGATAATTGAAAGATTGAAATCGTTACTTAATCTAATTAGACACTGAAACCACGCGTACACGTCTGCTGTAATGAACCGACGACTTGTATATTAAAACTTTACTCACACGACTCGCGGTTGACTATTGCGTCCCTGTGTGCACCAAGGAGTGAGAGTGACGCGACCTGTTCGGTCGGTGGATGGAAAACGACTCAACGATATTCAATCGTTTGGGGGTGAAGATCGTTGGTAGTACACATGTATGTGTGTACATGGGTTCTTTCATGGGACACACCATGAGAATGGATCTAAACAAAGAAAGGGAAAATGTGCATCCATGAGAAGTGAAGTCGGCTAAGCCAATAAACCGAATCTTATTGGATGCTAATTGGGTTTGTGTTTGCTTATACTGCTGCTGATGAGAAGCAGATACCGAAGTATAAAAGACAAAGGAGGAAACGACCAAATGCATCGTTCGGTAATGCGGGTCATTGTTTACGCGATGCGTCGTCGCTATTATCGACGTTGGGTAAAAAGGTGCTAATGGGATTGGTGACAGAGACGAATCCCCTGCCTGCATTTGTATATGCAGGGAAATTAGTTTGTGGCGACGTACAAAATGGATGATTGTTTGTCTATTGAACAACGAATCGCTGGTCGGCTTGTTGCAGCTGTAAAAACAAGCCGCCCGACATTGCGTTTCATTTGATAACAATGGCTGCCGAATGGTTCGTATTTATGGTGCACATGCATATTAAGGAACTATTTTAAGAATTTTAGATAATGCGTTGTATGCATTAAATGTCCTTGAAAAAGGAAAATGTCTTCAGGTGCCTATGCAAATGCATTGCCGGGAAACAATGGGAGTTGGGTTGTAACAATGGGGGTTCTGCCTGATAAGTTAAGAAAGGAATCTTACGGAGAATTGTATGCGAAGAGATGCATGAAAGGTAAGTTTTCTTTTTCAGGGGGTTTTTTGATTACAGATTTGATCTCTTTAATGCGTGAAGCATTTAAGATGCTAATGCGATTGCATTAGTGAAATTATGAGATTGGGTGCAAGTTATGGGGAAAGGAAAGCGAACCGTGGGGTTTGGCGGAACCGCCACAAGCCTGTACGGCTGCGATATTTGCATCGGATCGACTCACACGAAGTCTATTTTGACGTCTGGAATTATCAGCAGTACCAGAAGATAGAAATCTTCCATTCAAACGTTATATGGTGTCTTTTGAAGGGGTACTTTTCATTTTCTTTTACTTTGTTCGTGCATGTTGAGTTTCCAAAATTGAGAAGTTAATTTGAACGTAGAGCTGAACTACTTCAGCATATTTGATTGGCATCTATGCTCTATAACAAAAATCTCCTACGACTGAAGGTTTAAACACATGCTCTGTAGCACCTGTCAGACAAAACATTTCAAAGGTATAAGGTTGTCAGATGAGTTCGCCTAAATTGAGCCACTCTGTATAACATTTTGCTTTTCACGAATTTCTTAATAAGATTTTGAGAGAGGAATTCTATGAAGTGAAGAAACAGTTTTAAGTAAAAAAAGAAGTCGATTTTTTTTATTGTAAAAGAGAAAGTCCCCTTAAGTTTTTATCCAACATTTTACATAATAGAATCAAGGAACGTGTTTTAAGCAAAGACTCAATAGGTATATGACTCTTAACTAGAACGACCACAAATTTGAAGCCATGGTCAAATTTTCAGAGTTGCGTAAGAGAGACAACAAATGTATTAATCTATCCGTATTTTACGAGGTTAATAATGTTTAAAAAATCTGCGCGGATTTGGTAGAATATGAAAAAGGGAAATAGGCGAATCAATTCTTACCCCGGTTGTCGATCCAACAGTGTATTTTCCCACAATCAGAGACGACGGCGCACAGGTCCATTTTAAAAATTAACATTAGAAGAACAGTTAAAGGCAGGAAGTCGTTCTTCAGCCGATACGCTCCAACTTACAACTGTCTGTATGATCTTGTGACTCCTCGTTTTCGCGATTTTCAGGCAAATCACACACACTTTATTTCGACAGTTAAAGTTATTCCGAAACTCTTTTTTTATGTTCGAGTTGTAAAAATTAAGTGGCGACTAGACTGAATTCTGAGTGCCTAATTTATATTTTGTATTAAGTGTGATTTGACTTCTATCCCAATTCCTTTATCAAACACTTTCTTCTTGAACTCCACAGTTTGCCTGTGATCACCAAAGCCACAATACAAGTAAAAGATCGCACCTCACAACTATAACCTAGACTTGCTCACAGTTACCATAGTTCGTCAATTTTCCAACATATGTCAACAGTGATCAGTTTATTTATCTTGCGACAAAACGAACACCAATTGAGCGACAATCTCTTGCATTTACCTCTATCGTTGTGCAACACTAAAGGCATGACATCGGATAGTCAATAAAGAGGGAAAAGTAAGAAGACCAAAACTATCATCAATCGATAGTACAGAGAACTCGGGACTTCGCCCTACAAGATGTTTCCCCATATGGCGGGCAAGATAAATGTCCGAAGATTTCAGCTGCTAATCAGTTCCTCAGAGTGTCGATTCGTGGCGACCCGCGTGATATCTTCCAGGTGACATATTGAGTCGTCGACACATATGTCGCTGCTTGGCATCCACCTATGACATTTTTTTTAACCCAACTCCGAATAAATCAGAAGGTGAACGTTATAGTTGGGTGTGCACATCCGAGGTGAGCTGAGCAAACAGTCAATTGGGTTTTATCTGAGCGACAGTATTAAACGATTTACGGCCTCGCACCATTGGCGCGGTTCGGTTTACTTTTCCAAGGTGCAACGTTGATCTTGTCGTTGCGATGCCGTCACACGCGAGATAAGGGGATTTTAAGACTCGGCAAAAAGCATTTACTACGCGCCTTATGCCAATAGAGCTACAAGTATCTATTGATAGGAATACTGTGAACTGTGTATGAGATATCGTATATTTTATGAACGTTCTAAAAAGCGGGGATTTTTTTGGGGTTTCTGTTTTATGTTTCTATATGAACGAGAATAATTGTTTGATGGAGCACCTTTAAAAAAGTTGCAGATTATCAAATATGTCGCAGATCTGCAAGTCAGATTAGTTATCTCGGTTATGGCATACCGATCGCCGAGTCTAGATGATAACGACGATTTATGGAAAACCCAATCCTTCTAATCAGAATTGATTCAAGGTCATTTGATTATATATCAATTTAAAATAGAGACTTTAAATTTAATTTTAACTTAACTTATTTTTCTGGCATTCGACTATTCACAAGTGTAATTTTTATACTACGGCTTAGTCTGGAGTAACCACAAACTTTGATAATTGTATGTTGTGGTAGGAGGGCGAAGACCTCATACAAGTATCTGGCTTTATGTAGATTTTCCTGATATTAAATTTGTTTCAGTCGATATAATTCCTGCGCAATATCGCTACCACAATATTATTTTTAAACTTCGCAAGTATCAGAAAAATGTAATCTGATTAGTTGCAAGTTCCGGAACTTGACTTAGGTTTATCTTCAGTAGAATGTAAGTACGTATAATTACGCATATGAAAAAACCTGCTTATCAAGCATACTATTATGGTGGGCCGTCGAATGACATGTCCGCAATTCATCATAAATTTCAGTGACGTAATTGGTAAGGATGTACACTCGTGAGTTCAACTGACGAGTGTAGACTGTGGTCTTCGTTTTTTATATTCTATCTTCAAAAAAATTGCTTTGGTAATATCTTATTTAACCTGGGATAAATATCAACTTTGATCATTCTACATTATGGTTAAGTTTCGAAGACATTAACTAGGTCGGTGGATTTTCTAATATAAAGTTTATTGGATATGACATAAAGCCGCCCATTATTTTTTCATATATTGCTACGCACCAGTCGAGCGTGGGCAGAGCTTCGAGAACGAGCCCGGTTATGCGATGACGAACCTTTTAAAGTTCCATTATTTATTATGATATCTGCATGATGTTCCCCCCTCCAATAGGAGACTAGTTTACCTCCGGAATTCTTTATTTCAGAAGGTATAGCGTTTAAAGTAATAGTGAAGAAGAACGTGTGATTCCAACTGACGCTATGACAGTTTGAATCACCAAAAATTTTACCTAAGCGTTACCCATCAGGCTGCTGGCCGATTTTAGAAATTGATTTTTAAACTCGACTATACTCCACTGATGTGAATTGTTATGTTATCGCTAAGGTATACGGCTCTGATGTATTTTTCTTATTCGACTTTTCGTTCGAATTCCTTGGAGTGATGTCATGAATCTTCGAAGTCTCTGTAATATTTGTAAAAGAAGGTAAAGGTCTGTTTCGCGGCTTCGATGCAACAGTGACTGTGATATTCATGTTAGCGCTGCGCTTTTTTTTAGGTGGATTGGTCGTCTATGAATGTTATCGAGTAGTTCGAAGATCTGCTTAGGTGTAGAACTTCCAACACGTGAACAGTATTCGAGTGCGAGTCTAATTTAGGATTTTTAGAGGACAAAAATCTAGGAAGGAATAAAACACATTTCAAACCTAAAAAGATAATTCTGTTTCTTGGAGGCAGTCTTGGCAAAATTCAGCGCATCTCCTACCATTTTAGATTCTCACTAACCGTGACGCTGAGCAAATTGATGTTTTCGTTAGATTTAACGACGTGGACGGTCATCATAAGCTGTGGTACCGACAAACTGTCTTTTTATTGTTAGTTTTGCCCATTGCGTTGCATTGAAGTTGACGAGATTCGTGTTTCCCCGTTGTTTGATGTTGCCCAGATCTCGATTCAGGGTACTGACCCAGTTGCAAATCAACTAACTACCCTGTCAGTCGGGCGTTAGAATATGCTTACAGCTAGGCTGGAGTCAAGGGCCAAATCGTACTGTTAAAGCCCTCATTCGCATTTTACGTGTAATCACCGAAGCCGCGTTACAGTAGGTCGTCCTTTAATAAGTTCTAAAGCATATATATATATATATATATATATATATATATATATATATATATATCGGTGCCTTGCCCGTAAAAATAAATTATTATGGAAAATTTAACAAGCCTCGAGACTTGCTAAATAAGGCCAAGACCGGATCCCGGTTGTAGTGCCGATGATGATGATGATGATATATATATCGCAGCTAGGCCGCTTGTGACTAAAGGCCGAGTGGTAGATGGGGTCCTAACGCCCTGCCGCCGGTGAAATACCACCCTGTCAAGCTATAGGCTCCGTGAAATGTATACCTGGTGATCTTTCGGAGTTTGGCTGATGGACCGGCTCGAGGAAAGGTTGGTTTACGTGGCAGTCGTTCCCAAGATGGGATACCACCCCGTCACGCCATACATTCCGCGATATCGTCGGGAGAAATCTTCGACTATGTTTCAGTTGTATGGCTGGTGACCCGGACTGATACGGAGATAGGTCATGATGGTGCCTTCTGAGATAAAGAATTCCAGAGATAAACTAATTTCTCATTCGGATCTCCGGGTGGACTATGTCAGGGGGAACATCATCCAAATATTTTGATAAATAACCAAACTTTAAGAAATTCGTCATCGCGTAATTGGAATCGTTCTTGAGGCTCTGTCGACGTTCGACTGATAACGGCATTATTTAATATCAGTGGCATCAGTTTCACCAATACGAATGTAACCGCCGCCTACCAATATTTGCAACCAGCAAAATTTGATATACTTGCCCTAACTGAGACCCGGGCCGATTCGTCAACTGATTCGACATATCTTCGTTGCTCAGGATGCGACTAACATTCGATATTCCATTTTAAGGGTGGAGTCTGCGTCTTCACGTGGTCCGATAGGGCTTGCCAAAAGATGGAAGCGTTGGAACCCAATAGCATGGACGTTATATTGTTGAGGGTCGTGCAAAGGAATTCTGTTAAATTTCCTTGTTGTCTTTACCGCTCCCCGAATGATGATCGATCGGCGACACGTTTCGAACATCTTTCACGTACCGTAGACTGGATACAGATCAATCACCCGGCTTCTGAAATTGTCGTACTTGGCGATTTTAATGTACACAATTCCGGCTGGTTGGTACATTCTAACAGAACCTACAAGGCTGGGAGACTGGCGGAGATGTTCGCTGTTAGCCGCAATTCTACTCAATTTGTGGAGGAATCTATGCGCGTGCCGGATGTCCAAGGATGCGAACACCCTGTTTTTGACTTCCGACCCGAGCACTTATGCCGTGGAATTGACTGCCCGTGGTGCAAGACTAATGACCCTGCCCGGAAAAAAAAATCATTATGGAAAATTTAACAAGCCTCAGGACTTGCTAAATAAGGTCAAGACCGGTTCCCGGTTGTAGTGCTGATGATGATGATGATGATGATTGACTGCCCGACTGGGAAACTCAGCTCACTGGTTCGTATCTGTCGCGCAACCACTTGATTTCCAAGCGAATAACCAACCTAAGCAGCTTCGTCATGTATGGAGGTATGGGGCTGCCAAATGGGATGATTTGCGAGATTTCTTCGCATACTTTCCGTGGTGAGAGATGTGCTTTGGAGAGTCCGATGTTAACACATGCGCGGAGTCGGTCACTGCGATTATTCTTCTCAGGATGGAGATCTACATTCTGCATTCAATCAACGAAATTCATCTGATAAACCTTGATTTAAAAAATAAAGCGAGCGGATTACAGCGGCGGAAAATAGGGGTTTTAAACAATGGCTCTCCAATCCCACCGCAGTTAACATAACGAATTCTATTAAAATCAGAAACGCGTGCAACCAGGTGATTGATACCGCGAGGAAGGTCTACAGCAACAGAGTGACCAATAAACTCGTGCCCAACTGGTTCGCGTCCCTTCTGATCAATGACAAGGGCTGTCAGTAGTAACTCCGCTCCACCCCCTTTTCCCCCGTTAGTGAGGGGTGGCGGGACGTTAGCTAATGTGTTAGCGAATTTATTTTCCGTAAATTTAAACCTCGATTCCTGTCTTTTGGAGCCACCTGTGATCGCGCCGGTATGGTCTACCATACGGGCTGTAAGGTTCCGCCCACGTACTTTTCAACGCGCTTTACGTGGATTAGGCCGTAGGAAGGCAAGCGGCCTGAACGGGATTCCAGCAATAGTCTTTAAGAATTGTGCTCCCGAATTATCGCCGGTTAATGGCAGACTCTTTCGTTTATCTTATGCACGGAGGACATTTCTTACCTGCTGGAAAATCGCTCGTATTCACCCAATCCCAAAGAGGGGGGAAAAGTGTCTCCCACAAAATTACCGGCCGATACCATTACTATCTACGTTAACTACGATGATGGAAAAGGTCATCAATACCGAGTTGAATAAATATTTGGCATGCAATGGATTTTTGTGAAGAGCGCAGAATTCATGCCGATATCCTCTTCATCCACTGTCTACTCTCAGGTTCAATCAACTGCCCAAGCCTGCTCTTTTCCATCACATTTTCCACTAATCCTCGAAATCTGTGAAACCCTCGTCTCTTCTATTTGCCCGCCCATCACACGTCTTACGGCTCTAATGAACCCATTTCGCGAATGCAGGGATGGGCAAACTCTCATTCCACGTTCTTTGAGTTCAATCTCACCTCTCCCGCTCTTAAACGTCGTCTCCTCTCTTACACCACATCCAACTACAAAAAATACTATCCCAATGAAGCTTTATATAATGGAGTCAACATAAACAGGATATATAATTTTATGATCAAATTTATGCGAGGACATGATGCAAGAGGAATTTAATTTTCGGGGCCTGTCAGCCAAATATGACGTTTTATGAGAGAGTTCGCCGCAGTGGATTTGTTCCATCCGATGCATTCGTTTACCTTGATATGATTGGCCTCATTCAGGACTAATCCCAAATACCCTTGGTCTTCCACGTACGTCGATCGACCGCAGATAGATAATGGCCAGGAAGTCGCACACATAAATAAAGAGTGTCTGTGGTACAGTAGGGCAATATCTCACAGAGATCAAAGAGAAGTTAAGAAATAACGCCAACAGTTCTGGTGGTTGAATGGCAACTGAAGACCTGTCACCTGAAATGAGCATCTCAAAACAATGGTATGCTTACATAGATTTAGCTTTTCTTAGGTTACGATAATGTTAGTCTAGTGCATTCGAGGTGGGCGCGCATAAAAGGGGATTTTGTAGTGCCCTTAAATGTCAGAGCACAGTGTGACCCAATGGTGAGGAAGTGGATAAGGAAAGGAGGTATCGATGTATATTGGTCTTGAACATTACAGCGACGAGGAAACACATGATCAGGTAGAGCATTCCACATTTGTTTAGTTCGGTTAAAGAATGACTCTCTATGTTTATTTGTGCGACTGAAGTTGACTTTCGGGGGGTGGGAGCGAACAAACAGAGCAAAGTCTCTGCTTTGAACCCGGTGAAGGCTAGGATGATCCTTGTCCCTATTCGATCCAAGTTGACATGCAGTCTCCACGTGACACCCCTGGGTATCTACTTTGGCACACTCCAAATAGTGAACCAATGCATGCAGCAACATCTTGAGAAAGGTTGGCACACGGCTAGTAACCTTTCCCGGAAAACGAATTATTATGGACAATTTAACAAGTCTCGGATATGGACCGGATACCGATGGGGAGACTTGCTAAATAAGGCCAAGACCAGATCCCGGTTGTAGTACCGATGATGATGATGGTTTTCAACGTCAACTTTTTTTTTTTTTTTTTTTTTTTATTAGACTTCTCTCGGGAGAGGCGAACCTATAGCGTCGAGTGGGCGCCCCGAGATGCCATCAAATAACTGTTGCAGTTCTTTTTGAACAGTTGCAGGTTGTAACGGTCCGAGAACACTCGCGTGGGAAGGGAGTTCCACAGCTTCCCCGCTCTGTAACGGAACGAGTTCTGATACAGGGATGTTCGCGCTGTCGGGAGATGAACCACAAACGGGTGCGATCCGTCGGATTGTCTTGTGGAGCGCATATAGACCGAATTGCGTGGAACAATGCCAAGAATCTCCGAAGAACAGCACCCGTGATAATATCTGTAGAACAGACAGAGGTCGGCCACGCGCCTTCGATGTGATAGCGACTGTAGTCCCGACGTCAGCGCCGAGTCCCCGATCAGGCGGATCGCTCGTCTTTGTACGCTCTCAAGTAGGTCGAGGGTATGTTTAGGAGCCGAGCTCCAAACATGAGAGCAATATTCGAGCGCGGGTCTAATTTGAGATTTATATAGGAGAAGAAGTTGGGCCGGAGTAAAATATTTCTTGGCTCTAAAAAGATAACTCAGTTTTCCTGAGGCTGATCTGGCGATACCCGATACGTGTTTATGCCATGATACATTCCCACAGACCGTGACGCCGAGCAATCTCAAACTTTCCCCAGCCTCGAGGGCTCGGCCATTCATCATCAGCTGTGGAACCGATGATCCGGTTTTCTTTGTGAATGTTGTATACTGGGTCTTCGTTGCGTTGAAGTCGACAAGATTGGCCTTTCCCCACTGCAGGACTTTATCTAGATCCTGGTTCAGAGAGTCAATCTGTCTACATCTCAGCTGGTGCGACGTTGATGCACCAATCGGCCGATCACTCGAAAATGAGGAAACAAGCGTACTATCATCCGCAAAACTGAACACTTTGTTGTCCGTTGTCTCCAACAAATCATTTATTTGAAGCAAAAACAAGCTTAGAGCAAGAATGGAACCTTGAGGCACCCCCGAATTAACAGGATACAGATCCGAATACTCACCGTCCACAACAACCCGGATCGATCGATTCTCGAGGAAGCTCCTCGTCCAGTCGCAAAGCTGTTGGGAAAGTCCATATGAACGGAGTTTGCTCAGCAATGCCCCGTGCCAGACGCGGTCAAAAGCCTTGGAGATATCTAATGCGACCGCCCTTGACTCACCATGCCGTTCAATCGCAGATGTCCATATATCGGTTATAAGTGTCAAAAGGTCTCCTGTGGACCGCCTGCCACGGAATCCGTATTGACGATCATTCAGAAGACCGTTGCACTCCAAATACTTAACCAACTCTGTATTGATGACTTTTTCCATTACCTTAGATAAAATAGACAGTAATGCTATCGGACGGTAATTTTGTGGGAGACACTTTTTTCCCGTCTTTGGGATTGGCTGAACTCGGGCGATTTTCCAGCAGGCAGGAAAGGTCCTCCGTGCATAAGATAAGCGGAAGAGTCTGCCAAGAACCGGCGATAGTTCTGGAGCACAGTTCTTAAGGACTATTGCTGGTATTCCGTCCGGGCCGGTTGCCTTCCTACAATCCAGTTCACGTAGAATGCGTTGAATAGCGCGCGGACGAAATCTCACATCCCGCATGGAAGACTGTACCGGCGAGATCACGGGTGGCTGCAAAAGGCCGGGATCGAGGTTTGAATTCGCGGAAAATAAATTCGCGAATACATTAGCTTTATCCTTTGGATTCGTGACTAACGTCCCGCTGTCTGTCACCAACGGAGGGAAAGAGGAGGAAGCAAAGTTACTGCTGACAGCCTTTGCCATTGACCAGAAGGAGCGCGAACCAGTTGGGCACCGAAGGAGCTTATTGATCACCCTGTCGTTGTGAACCTTCTTCGCGGTATCAATCGTCTGGTTGCACACGTTTCTGATTCTAACAAAATTCGTTCTGTTAACATCGGTGGGATTAGAGCGCCATTGCTTAAAAGCTCTATTTTTTGCCGCTGTAATCAGCTCGCATTTTTTGTCAAACCAAGGTTTATCAGACGAACTTCGTTTGATGGAATGTGGAATATACATCTCCATCCCCAGAAGAATAATCTCTGACACCGACTCCGCGCAAGCGTTAACATCGGAGTTTCCGAAGCACATCTCGGACCATGGAAAGGATGCGAAGAAATCTCGCATATCGTCCCAGTTAGCGGCCCCATACTTCCATACATGGCGAAGCTGCCTAGGCCGGTTATTCGCTTGGTATGCAAGTGCTTGCGCGACAGATACCAAGCAGTGATCTGAGTTTCCCAGTGGCGCAGAAACCTCTACGGTATAAATACTCGGTTCGGATGTCAAAAACAGATCCAGGGTGTTCGCATAATCGCCTCGGGCATCCGGTATTCGCGTTGGCTCCCCCACGAGTTGAGTCAAGTTGTGGCTTACAGCAAACATCTCCGCCAGCCTCCCAGCCTCGTCGGTTCTGTTAGAATGTAACAACCAGTCGGAATTGTGCACATTAAAATCGCCAAGGACAATAATTTCAGAAGCTGGGTGGTTGATCTGTATCCAGTCGACGGTATATGAAAGATGTTCGAAAAATGTCGCCGGTCGATCGTCATTCGGGGAGCGGTAAAGACAACAAAGAAATTTAACGGAATTCCTCAGTACGACCCTCAACCATATGATGTCCATATTATTGGGTTCCAATGCCTCCATCCGCTGGCAGGCCAGATCTGACCGTGCGAAGACGCAGACACCGCCCTTAAAACGGAATCTCGAATGTAAGTCGTATCCTGAGCAACGAAGATATGTCGAATCAGTTGACGAATCGACCTGGGTCTCAGTTAGGGCAAGGATATCAGGTTTCGTTGTTTGCAAATATTGGTGGACGGCGTTTACATTAGTATTGGTGAAACCGATGCCCCTGATGTTACAAAATGCCGTCACCAGTCGAGCGTGGGCCGAGCCTCGAGAGCTAGCCCGGTTATGCGATGACGAACCTCTCAAAGTTCCATTATTTATCATGATATCTGCATGATGTTCCCCCTGACATAGTCCCCCCCGGAGATCCGAATGGGAGACTAGTTTACCTCCGGAATTCTTTATATCAGAAGACACCATCATGACTTATCCCCGTGTCAGTCCGGGCCATCAGCCACACATTCGAAACACCGTCGAAGATTTCTCTCGGCGATATCGCGGAATGTACAGCGTGACGGGGTGGTATCTCACCTTGGGACCGACTACCACCTAACCAACCTTTTCTCGAACCGGTCCATCAGCCAAGCTCCGAAAGATGGCCAGGGATTTCTCCCGACCATTTCACGGAGCCTAAAGCTTGATGGGGTGGTATTTCACCGGGCGCACAGGACGTTGGGACCCCGGCTACCACTCGGCCTTTAGTCGCCTCTTACGACAAGCTGGCCTAGCTGTGAGTATATTCTAACGCCCTACTCACAGGGCCAAATATATACGCATTCACAGGTTGATGGGTATCGCGGGAATATGTTTGAAGAGGCGGAACGCTTTCAGCAAGTTCAGTTGAGCAACGATCGTGATAATACCTAAAGAAAAGAGATACGCATGATACGTTGCATCTATGTTCTAACGACGGAATTGAACGACTTACGGCTGGGTCTCCAATAAGTTTCACTGCTCGTTTTTTCATTTTATCGAGCATGTATAGCGCAGTTTTGGATGCGCCTGACGAAATATGGGAGTTGAACTCCATTTTGAGACGAATATCCGCCTTGTAAATAGTAGACAGATTGAATGGAGTGAAGTATTTTTTGCATCTCTTCAGGAACCCCATCCATTTGGGTTCACTTTTCGCAGCTTCAAAAATGTGGTCATTCCAATTAGAAGTCGAATTAATTCGAGTGCCGAGGATTGATAGTTCCTTGGCTTCGTCGATGCAAGTTCCGCTCATCGACAGTTTATTTACTTTTGGGTTTGCCTTTGACGACAAGAGGCAGCACTGAATTTTTAAGGCATTGAATTTTATTCGGTTAGATAATGCCCATTGATATATCTTGTTGAGGTTTGAATTCAATGTATCAAGCATAAGCTGCTGATTTGTAATGACATTAGAAGAGTTTGATCGGGAATGTTCGTATGAGTATGAGAAACTCAACTTCCTATCATCAGCAAACGGGTTAATTGGATTTTGGGTAATTGACAAGATATCATTTATAAAGATGAGGAAGAAAGTGGGTGAGAGTACCGATCCCTGGAGAATACCAGCATTAATCTGATGGGAGACACATTTGACACCATCAAGAACCGCTTGAATAAAACGCCCAGAAAGATAGTCTCTTATCCATCGGATCAGGGAATTATGCATTCATAAGAATGTAATTTACAGAGGGGCTGGATGCCAAACTCTGTCGAGGGCTTTTGAAATATCCTGCTCTTCAGAGTGCCGTTTTGTAAACTAAACTTACTCTAACATATAATCTTATATCTAGGTTTGTTTCTCTGTGTTGCAATATAATATCTTTATCACAGTGGATATTATATTGCAATTAGTGTAATATTCATTTTCGTGTTTCTACGAGTTCTTGCTAATTATCTTTGAGTTTGTTCATCTGGATGAAATGTGTAATTAGGTAACATATGTTGTGATATACATTATATTCTAATTTGGTTATTCCATATTTTACGTTTCTTTGAAGTTTTGTAGTTAGTAACCTCTTGAGTTTTGTTCTTAATAATATTTCTGTCTAGACAAAATGTGTAATTAGGTTACACATTTTGGTTGATGGGTTTTGGTGTCGTCAAGGATTCTTTGACGTAACACGCGGGCAACAGTGCGAATCTGGCTCATTGTGTGCTACTTATGGTCAAGTTGAGGCGGAACTGTTGTGGTATCAGGCAGCGTTGGTAAGTAGACTCGACTTCTCTATTGCACTGGTGACTGGTCTGTTATCGACCATAACCTATGGAATGGATGAGGAGCCCGAGTTTTGAATGTTTTTCACGAAAGCCCAGAAGTTTCTACTACCTGTTGGAGAGTGTAGTATGTTTTGTTTCACTCTTTGGTCACGCAAGAACTTTGCACGTTGAATATGCGCATTGCAGTCATTTCTAGCTCTGTTGTATCTTCGGTTTTGCTCTGTATTGTTTGATTTATACAACTGGAAGCTCAATTCTTTTGCCTTAATGGTTTCTCTACACCGGGAATCGGACCACATACAATATTTCTCTTAGGTTTGATACTCTTTATTCTGTGTGGAATAAAGGTTCGCATGCCAGGTAGAAATGTGTCTGTCAATGTGTCCGCTATAGAGTCAACGTCGTTATTGAGGAAAAATAGTTTAATTTCCCAAAAGGTTGTTCAGACCTTGCCAGTTGGCTTTGTCATAGAACCATACTGTTCTTTTGGGGGTTAGCGTTGCTGTTGGTTAAAGCAAATTTAGCTGGGACAATACCATGGTCTGAAGTGCCCAAGAGCGAAGAAACTTCAATTGTGTATTTGTTCGGGTGGGAGTGTGAGAAACAGGTCCAGTGTGTTGGCGGAATGACTATCTATAGCTGGTGTCCGCGTTGACTCATTAACGAGTTGAGTTAAATTATTTGACTCAACAAAGAACTGAATATAGTGACCTTCAGGTGTTGTGTATCCGGCGTGGGAGAGGTATGCACATTGAAATCACCCACAATAAAGATATCAGCGTCAAGATCCTATCGATAGAATCAGATGGAGCATAAAATTCGTTAGGGGATACGTTTCTACCCAAGTTTGGGTTTCTGTAAAGAAAGCAGTAATGTATAATATGCTTACGAACGTGACGTTTTAGACAGGAGAAATTAAATTCTGGATTGAAGCAGAGCCCATATTGTGGCAGAAGCTGATAAGCAATATCACTTCGTAAGTATGTGGCTAGACCACAATGCGGAAATGACAGAGGCACTAAGTTATAACCGGGTAGATTAAAATCAGAAATACCTGTATTAGATATTAACTGAGTCTCGCTAAGTGCAAGGATTGCTGGTTTCTGGTTAGAGGTGTTGGCAGACACAGAGAAGAAATTGCCTCTTAGGCCGCGAATGTTACAAAGATCGACGTGAAATTCCCGTCCCTTTAAAATGGCCTGACACAAAAAACCAATACCGCCTCAGAAAAGGATGCAAGTCGGAACCAGCGATAGATGATTTACGATCTGAGTTAAATTGTTTAAATTGGCGAAGAGATAAACTTACTGCCATGCAGGTGGCGTCCTTCCGTATTCACAAAGCCGTTGAGAATTAAACATTAAAATCATCGGTAACAACATGTTCAATGTGCGGGTACAAGATCGAGATCATATTAATAAGGGCAAATCGAACATCGAAGTCCCTTAGAGATGTGTTACTATACAAGCTCGAGTTTCTGCACAGGAAAAAATAATGACGGGTATACTCAAAAAGGTGAATTTTTAACCACAAGAGGCTCGAATTTAAAGGTCATATTTTTGCAGAAATTTAGTATATATATAGCTCTGCTATGATGTGAGATATGCAGGTATTAGTTATGATCAGGCAGGTTGAACTCCTGTATTACCATACTTGCAACGCGTTTGGACATTTGAACATGACTTTTTTTGAAACATTTGGACAATAAACTGATTCCTGTAAAATTGATGCTAGGTGTGGAATCCGAAAGTAGTTACAGATAGTTTTGGGCTAACGTACAGTCTGACGCTTTATTGTTGCTTTACAGTGAAGTCGCTTGACGAACAGAAATAGAGTGGTTTTTTGTTTATGTTGAGTGTTCAATGGAACAGCACATACGATGTGTTGCAGAATATTTTTGCACACAAAATAAATATATGTGAATTAGAAAGAGTACTGTGGGGTGGATAGTCGCGACGCCAGCATGGGTGAGAGTTCTACTATCAACCCACTCGCCGTTTATTATAAAGTTCCGCCGAACACCAAAAGAACCGAGTTCCAAGCACGATCACCAGGGGAACAACAATAGAAAAATGAAACACCCGAATTTAGTGTTTTTGTGTATTATAAGTTGTGTTTATTGTTCTGCTTTAGGTACAACTATTTATTTAAACTTTAAAACTCAGTATAAAGGTAACCGTAGCACTTAGTCAAAAAGAAGCTTAACGACTCCGACTTCGAACGGCACTCAACACAAATACTCGACTGGGACGTACGCATCTCCGCAGCTAACGGAGAGCGGGAGCGACGCGTGACCACGATGGACCGGATGGAATTTGACTCCTAGAGGATAGAACTCTGACATGAATTCCATCCTAGGTTAGGGTTAAGAACAAAAGAAGAGAGAGAAAAACTTTTCTTTTAAGGGTGCGGCCGCCAAGAGAATGCACTCTTTCAGTGCAGTGGTGTGTGTGCGTGATCGAACAGATTGATGTTATTTACACGGGTTCAAAGGCAGTCGAACAATCAAACAGGCAGGCGGCAAGAACAAAGGAGATTCATGATCTATGTCTATGCTGTGCGACGTCGCTATGTTAGACGTTAGGAAAAAAAGGTGCTAATGGGTTTTAGCTAGGTTACTGGGAAATGGTGTTTATAGCATCGCTAGTAATGGTAGGTATTGAATTCCTATTTGCATTTGTTTATGCTGTAGGATTTAATTGATGCCAAGAGACGCGAAATGCGTATTTGCTTTGGTCCCTTGGGTGTAAGTCGCCAGCCAATGTGTATGTAGGGAACATTGTTGTACACATGGCGCGGCTGGGAAAATAGACGGCGCAATATTTATGGTCCCTGTCATGATGGTTACATTGTATGCAAACCGAATCATTTTGTTTACAGGAATATGTCTGGTACCGAAGGTGCCGAATTGGTTTGGAATTCCAGATAAGTAAAGCAAGAAATCTTACGGAAAATTGTATGCGAAGAGATGCATGAAAAGGTAAGTTTTCTTGACAGGGACTTTAAGATTATAGATTTGATCTATACAATGCGTGAAGCATTTACAGGTGCTACTGCTGTTGCATTAGCGAAGTTAGGAAATTGGCTGAATGTTATGGGGGTTTTACGGTAAGTAGACAGTGCGGTTTGGCGGAACCGCCACAGTACTCATTGTGTTGCCCGCGGGTTTGACTCGGGGGTGTGTCGTGCTTTCTTGGTTGATGCGCGGCTGACCTGAACTGGGTTTGAGGCGGTGGTGTGTCTGGAGATTTTAAATCCATCTTTCCAATATTTAATTCTTGAAACAGTTTCGGATGAATTATAGGAAGAAAACACGAGTCTATTCAGATAACACAATTAGTAATTTATTATTGTTTTAATATCCAATTCTTGAAACAGTTACTGGTGCAACTAATCAAGCTGTGTCTGAGAAACGACAAAAACTCTCCATCTTCTTTACTAGAGGTGTTAATTTGGGTCACAACCAATTCGCTCAGTTTCGTTTACATTGAGCTGTGACACAAGAACTAATGAGGGGAATTCAAGAGAACAGTACAACCGTACTACTCTTGATCTTGAACACCACAAAAGCCCGATAGAGAAGAGGAGCGATAATGTTGTGGGGAGAAAACAAATAACCGATCGGATGGAGTGATAAGGCGAAAAAAAAGACAAAGAGGTGACCGGTGTGGAAAAGTTGAAATAACGTTGATCATCGAATAAAGAAAATGAAAAAATAATGAATATACGGGAGGAGAACGAACTGGAGATTTATTACTGTGCACAACGAAAAAAAAGGAAAAAGGAAGAAACAAAATTTGGTAAATGACGGAAAGGCAGTGGAAAAGAAAAATCACTATTTTTTTAGCCTCTCCACAACACAAGGAAACAAAATCAAAGTGGAAGAAAAAAGCAGACTAAGTTGATGCCGTGGGTTCCATTACCTGAACGGGATTGCTGATCAGAATCTTCATTGGAAAGGAAAAACAAGATAATCTACACAACACAGGGGATAAATTATAAAAGATCAATTGACTACATATAACACAAGGTATAAAAGAAAAATAAAATTGATACGACACAGAACTACAACAAATGAAGATAGGTTAAGTACAAATTATAAGAAATGAATAATAAACGAATTAATTTAAGGAAAAGTGAGCTTCTTAAACAAAATAATACAGTCCATTAATAGCACGCCGCAACACATGGAATAACAGCACAATTAGTCATTTATTCATCGTCATCATCATCGGCACTACAACCAGGATCCGGTCTTGGCCTTATTTAGCAAGACCTGAGGGTTGTTAAATTTTCCATAATAATTTGTTGTTTTCCGGCCAAGGTCATTAGTCTTGCGCCAGAGACTCCCCGACGGGGAATCGAACCCCGGTCTCCCACGTGACAGGCGGGTATGCAGGAGCAGTCATTTATTAATGTTGTATTATTTAATTCTTGCAACAGTTCTGAATTTTCTTTATTGATATCTACACCACCGACAACACGACCATTTTCTACAAAATGTGGGTGGGTGATTTGCCGAACACCATGAATGTTTTTACGCACTTTTTTCTTTTCGACTCTTTTCATTCACAACCCACGACTAATTTTTAAATACAACGAGTCGCATCACGAATTTAAGTACACCAGAGAGTGCATCGCTCATTCGCGTATTTTGATATCAGGACACAAATTTACCAATTCATTTAATTGGGTTTCGGGTCTCGCTGGCCTGAACCACCCTTTCAATGAATTGTCAGGTGCATAAATATATGATGGTAAGCTGACGGCAAATTTGCTGGGAAAGGTCATTGTACATAGATATGTGTGTTTATTTTTCATGGCGCTCGTTTAGAGAATTTTGCAATTCTTTTGGGATAAGAATTACGACATTTGCGAGATAGGGGCTGAAAAGGGTGGACAATTTTTGCATGTATATTTTCCCTTTGGGCTCCTGGTTAGTACACCCGCCTGTCACCCCGGAGACCGGGGTTCGATTCCCCGTCGGGGAGCCCCTGGCGCAAGACTAATGACCTTGGCCAGAAAAAATAAATCATTATGGAAAATTTAACAAGCCTCAGGACTTGCTAAATAAGGCCAAGACCGGTTCCCGGTTGTAGTGCCGATGATGATGATATTTTCCCTTTAAATTGTGACTATTCAAAATTGAATAGTACTGTACTGTTAAGAAACTTTTAACAATTATATTTAAAAAAATGGGTTAATTTGGTGCAGTAAAAGATATAAAGTCGAAAGGCAACATCCGATAACAGTAGACTTCTCAAATTTAGCTTAGACTGTTCGCAGGGGACCAGTAAGTTAGGATATAATATAAATATAAGCTAGAATTTAAGCATTTTTTGTCTAGCAAGTAAGTTAAATATAAGAGAAAGGAAGAAAAAAAAAAGTATATATAATGGCAAAACAAAGCTCGATGGGGTGGTTGCGTTGGGACCCCACCTCTCGCTTGGCCTTTAGTCGCCTTTTACGACAAACTGGCCTAGCTTTGAGTATATCCTAAGGCCCTACTCACAGGGCTTTTAACTCTTCAATTCAATCAGGTTTTGCATTTCATTTCTCTGAGTTTATTATGTAGTTTTTCTTTATTATAAATTCAAATCCCTGGAGTAATTGTTGGTGGAGTGTTGTTTAGTTAAAGCCAGAATTACTTGGTTGCGATTTATAATTATGACTACGCAACTATGTAACTTGTTGTAGCTCGTGGTGGTACACAGGTGACACTGGTATTGCCCAATTAGATTCGACTTGCTAAATGTACTAGGGCGAATGTTGCATAGGAGAACAAAAACTAGTCACACTGCAAGAAGGGCCTTCCTGGTAAGGTACCCATATCCGGAAGCCGACAAATTTACATAATGGAATCAACAGTGAGGTTAATAAGGCAAATATCTTAGAACAGCTACTCTAAAATGCTCAGGTCCCCCTGAATTAATATTTAATATCTGTGATTAACTTTTTTTTTAACTCTCATTTCCTTTTTTAATAATATAATTTTTAAGATAATTTTGTTCGAATTTTAAGTCAGTTAAATATTAGTTTAAGTAAATTCAAAAAGACATTCGTTTTAACGCAGCACGTAGGTAAACACCACGATGACTATATTTTCTAACCCTAAAGAAGACAATTATGGTGATCGTGCTGGCGATCGACCCCACGATTCCGGTCAACAGGTACCTTTCGATTGATTTTCTCCCGAAATTAATTAACGATTCCACGTGTGTAATCCGACGTAGAGTACATCGTGTGTTCACCGTTGTTCGTTTCAGTGCGGGATGCACACCTGAAAATTCAGCGAAACGTTTTTGTATTGTCTTCAAAAGTAGGAAAGTGTCAGTTAGATGTGCGTTTGGTGTTACCGTTTAATCACAAAATGTGACCAAATAAAGAGTTGGATTATTTCTTTCAAACATACCCTCGAGAGTTTATGAAGCTATAAAAAATTTGTCTTCACTGATCTTTTGAATAAAATCAAAGTTGGTTGATAAAAGAAAATCTGTCTGCGTAGTTGATCGAAATTTGAAAGCATTTTAATAAACTTTTCGAAAACAGTATTTTAATATGAAATTTAAAGCTTTATTTGTGGCCGTTGGAGCATCAGCTGCAGTTGAAAAGAACATGTGTAATGATACAGTAAAATATTCTAGACAACAAATTATTATGGACCAAAAGTTTTTCTCGGACCAAATATTTTATAACTAGTTAAGGGGAGGTTCTCAAAAAAGGTCATTTTCGTGAATTTATTTTTCTCATAAAAGGAAATAAATAAAGAATTCAAACTTTTTGTTACTTGTTTAGTATGTTCAGAAGTACAAAAAAGTGTTTATTAAAAAATATAATGACAATAATTTTTCACCCGACTTGTGATGTGGCCGTCTCAAAAAAGGTAACTTACTGTTGGCCACTCTAGCAGCTGCAAACATTATCAAAAATCAATAATCGAAGAATATTCATAAACTATATGAGTGTAGTTGGAGGTCCTAGCAGAATCGTCCATAAAGGTCGAAATTTAACAAATTGGTGAACATGCAAACTGTAGGTACCGATTTTCCTTTCTTTTTTTTTTGTTGAATAGAAAAAAAAATTATGAAAAAATCATCTACATTTAGACTTCAATAAACTTAATTTACTTTAAACTAAAAGAAAAACCGTTCCATCGAGTAGTTTTTGAGATGTCGTGAGACCAATGTGAAAAGCATGATTTCGAGAAAAACGCGACTTATTCGACACACTATAGGCTATCGAAAATGACAAAAATAAAAAAATCTCCCCTTAAGGGTAATTGACGACTATATCCGTCGTCGACTGATTCTCCAGACACACATAAGTGTTTGTTCTGCAAAAATATCGTCACGGCTGACTGGTTAACCGACCTACCCGTCAATGCGTATCAGTTCACGTTGAAAGTGGACTTTAGGCGCACAAATAAACATAGAGAGTCATTCTTTAGCCGAACCACACGAATGTGGAATGTTCTGCCTGATCATGTGGTTCCTGTCCGTTGTGATGTCCAGACATTCAAGACCAATATATATCAACACCTCCTTTCCTTATCCACTTCCTCTCTATCCGCTCGCATTGTGCTCTGACATTTAAGGGTACTTCAAAATTCCCTTTTGTTCACGCGTTAGTGTAAAAAAAAACAATGCTCGGGAAATTACACTTCAACAGAATTACATTGAATCTGCAAAAATGTTAGAGACAGACGTTTGATCCATATGCACGGATAGCTAGCGCTAGTGTGATAAGTAGACCGTACACCATCATCATGCCGACAAATCGTGCGTTCAAAAATCTTCTTATTCAACTTGGTGGCCCTAAACGTCCGAGGACAAATTCAAGTCGAACGCAAGGTTCTTTAGTGGGTTTCTCTTACATCATATCATTCTCGGTGCTTTCGAAATATCCAGTCTGCAGGATGAAATGACCGGAGTGTCGTTAGCCACCACTTAGCTGAGCGTTATCCAATACACCCTGCATGAATACGATTGGTCCGATATGGAGGTGTGGTAGTGAATTTGTGGTCATTCACCATCAAGATACCTCATGGTATCGCCCCTGCTGTAGACCATGCAATGTTCCTGTGGGTTATTGTAGTAGGGTGCACCGGCGTACGGCGCTGATTCACTAGCAACACCACTGATTGTCACTGCTGACGAAACACCAAACACTAGAGAAAGCAATAGGAATAAGAAATTCCCTGGTGATATCTTGTTTAAAGTTCGCTTTATTTAATTAAACTTCCACACCGTTTTCTTTTTGTTTTGACTTTACATATATCTTTTACAATACACGATGTGGGTGACGTATTTATATCGTCTTTGAACACGAACAGCTAACGATATGTTTATTTTCGGTTTTTAGACACTTGAATCACGAACAAAACGTACTTCTCCAACACAACATTAATGTTCCTTCAGAATTCCTGCGCAATGGGCTGCATATTAGACGTTGGTATATTTCGCGCACACAACTCTTAAGAAACGGACAAAAGGAAACTGAACTGCAATTTCAAATCTTAAAACTGGCAAAAGAACTGAACTTCCGACTCGACCACAAACGTGTGTGTATAACTCGGCTCTTAAAATGGGACTCCGTGGCACATGCGCACTCTCCAAATGTTAAAAACTGACTCCCCGATGCAATCCTATATCCGTCAGGTTCAACGGTGATGGATTACATCGGTGTGGGAGGATTCTATATGTGTCCGTAACGGACAAGTACGTTGCCCTTCAACTTGCATATGGGCAACAACGAAAATGCACCTGAATAAACATGGGCTGGTGTAATGAATTGCAGGCGTTATAGAAATACGCGATAGCGAAGGTCGCCGAAGGGAGAAATAGGTTTCTGTGTCTTAAATAAACAGAAACGCTATTTCGAGGGCCATAAATCTTTGATGACCTGCGCCTGAGAACGAAATAGGTTTTTGCTTTAAGATACACAAAAACGCCATTTCAAGGGCCACGATGATATGCACATCGTGTTTACTCAGGCGTTCATGATAATGCGTTGTAGGCTATACATTCTGGTGACGATAGGTCAGCCGAAAATTTGGGGTTTGTTTACAAGACGGTGTAGCGATCCTAAATCGCTACTCCCATCCAAATCCCCAATATTATCATAACATAATCCAAATCCTCAATTTCCTATTACCTTACATTTAAATTCCATATTGAGTCACATGAACAACGAATTTAACCAAAAGTTAATTCATCGTGCATTGACTCAATTCCCAAAACCCTGACATCATGAAATGCTTAATTCAAAACGCATTTCATGATTCCCCTTCCCAAAACCCTATCCAACCAAACCTCTAACAAATTCCCAGAACCTACCCAACCAAACCTCTAACAGATTCCCAGAACACAACTCCAATTGAAGCGCACAAAGTCTTATGTGTGCTTCTGGGAATCTTGACAATAAAATAGTTGACAATTCTCAACCAAGAAAACTACAAAAGGGCAGTAGTTTTCAAATTCGTGACCAGTAAAAGTCCAGAGGCCGAACCTATGGCCAACGAAATATGAATCCGATCAGTAGATCCCCAGAGGCCGAACCGCTGGCCAATTTAAATTAATAATCAGTAAAAATCCCAAGGGGGCAAAAACGCAGGTCGAGCAAGCAAACGAATTTACATTTCTGTATCCTCTTTAATTTTAAAAATAATAAATAAAACCAGAACATACGTCGGCTGCCGATTGATTCTTGTACTTTATCGATGTGAAATTTCTATAGATATTTTAAATGCAATTAGTAAATATATTTATTGGATATAAAAAGCATTTTTCGTATCAGACAAAATATTGTAGTGCTGGGTGAATGACATTTTTCGCACAGGCCGTGAATAAGCGAACTTGTTGATATATGAAGGAGATTATTTTAGTATGAAAATCACCTAACGAGAACTTCACTCGAACGAATAGTGGCTTGATTTGACATGTTATTATAATTAAGTGCACGTCTCAGAAAGTGAATCTTTCCATTGCCAAAGACAATTCGGGGACCACCCCCTACGGCAAGAAACACACAACAACAGTGTGCCCCAACCTCAAGACCCCCACGTCCACCGGAGGGAGCCACGAGAACGCGTTCCCTACACCGCCCACTCCACCGACAGACGGCCCCCCTGCCCAGGAACACCCAAGAGGACCAGAAGACGTCCACCCCAGCAGGTAAGCCATCCCTCCTTACAATTTTACTGGTGATACCCCAACAACGGTGCCGGCACATGAGCATAATGGCGAGGAATTAGCCTTGCAGATGTGCAAGCGTACGTCTCGCCCAGGGTGGTCATGGACCAGCGGTTGGTTGGTAGGATAAACATAGTGATGCTACTCTGTGTTTGTTTGTTTTAATCGGCCGGAGCATCGTTAGGCATAATCTAGGGTATGATTATCTAACGTCAATCATATTAGTGCCCAAATCTCATGATCGGTAGATAACCGATAAAGGAAATTGGTCGCAAGTGTTGCGAACCTCGGGACTGGGGCAATAAATGGTTATGAACTGTAGCAAAACCCATCGGCTACAGCTGTGTCAACAATTGCGCTGGCCAGCGAGTATTTATCTATTATAATTGCTGACAAACCGAGCCGATGGAGATAGGGTATGGTTCATATAATAATTTAATGTGATGCATGCCTTGATGAGGTTTAACTTTCAGGTGAAAGTTATTTGAAAGAAAGCTTACACTGCTCGAATGCAGGTAAGTATAGTGGTTTATGGAGTGAGGGAAAAGTAGGTTGTTTTAAAGAAATGGATGGTTCTTTGGGAAAGCTTTAAAGAACCGCCACATTCCCACTTCCAATTGGCGACCTTTTACAGTCCTTGAAATATAATCAGAACTCCCACTTCTCTACATATCAGGACTCCCGGACAATCTTCAAAGAACAAACCTACACCGTGTTCCTACCTACGAAGAAAGCATTTCAAGATCTTGAATCCAATGTCCTTGAGAAGCTGCTCATCTGCTTTTTAAAAATGTTGTCGGATGTTGTCGGAAAAATTGTATCATAGTCCGACCTTCGTATAATTGATGGAACGGTGTTGTGAAGTATTATCGCTTGCGAACCAATTCCAATAGACCTGCAGCATTTTGTATTTTTAAAGTAGACCTATAGCTCGATGAGTAAAATATAAAAAAAAATTAAAAACAACTTAGCGAAATCTTAAATAAAAGCAAAATACACTGAGAACTGGGTGTCACCTAAGTAAACCGCTCATATATAAAACTATACGCAACATCAAAAATATCTATCACTTTCTTTATACACCTAATAGAAGTAGGATCACTTGCTTTAACTCTTGAAAACTGTTTTTTTTACAATTTCTTTTCTAATTAAAAATTTCTAAAAAGTTTTTCAATGTCTGAAGAAAATGATGACTCGTCGTCCTCTACTGGCCATGGATCCAAACGTCATTGTGATACCGAAGCTGATGAAGTTAAGTCGAAGAAATCTAAGCGCGACATTAAGGAAGACGAAAACCGTGACTCGAAGATAGCCGACAGCAATGTTAATCCTGATGTTGTATCCAGCTTAATATCAAGCAATTCTACAGAGACTGAAAATTGGGTATCAGAATGTGAGAGGGAATGGCTTGAGCTTTTCTGCGGAATGCCCGATAACCTATTTCAGTTCATCGAATTCGACTTACTCCACAGCGGATTAAAGCCGGAAGAACTTACCAACGGAGTTAATTACGAGTTCTTCGAGGAAGAATTGGACGCATTAGAGGACAGCGATAGTGACACCGACACTGAATCAGATAATAAAAAAAAATGAATGTGTTTGAAATGTATTTTTAAACACTTAATATATTGTTAGTGGAATAAAATTTTATGTTGAACCTCGTAGTTTTAAGAGTCTTAACTATGAGGAGATTTGAAGACGGAGAGAGGGGGATATGGTCACCTAGGTTGATGGTGAACTATACCACAATAGGTGTTTGTCCTCTGCAGGTTATAATATATGAGTATATGCAAAAAACGATGACAGGTTTTGAAAATCTCGTAAAATCGGAAGACTTGCTACTGATGATAACGCACATATGGCGGCTTGTGTTTTTGATGTTTATGTAGATACCGATGTAAGCCATGTATCAATATGGTTACCGTCGATATTTCGCGAATATTGATTAGAACTGATGTTTTGGTTCTCATCTATTTCTCCGTACGTTCAAATCACAATCTTCACTACAGTCCCAAAACGCTCTAGTTTAGTGGCAGTGGTGCCACCATACAATTTTCTTCCCAAGTATTTGTCTACTCATTTTGTGAATTGATCAGCTGTAGTATTGCTCAGCAAGGGACCCACAGGTATTTTTGAATAGCCTGATTGCCAAAAGGCTGTTCACCCGCCGGCCGCATCGTTTGTTCCGTGGAGGACATGGTTCCTGGGACGGGACTTAATGGAGGCGGTGCTACCATAGAACTTTTCCCAGCTATTTGTCTAAACTCTATTGTTTTATTGCCGTACCATTTCCATTTTCGAGATTGGTCAATTTTTATTGATGGGCAGCACGTCAGTCGTGCCTTGGAATATACTTATACCTAGGCCGACTTGTGTTAAAAAAAACAGATAAAGTTCGACTGGTAAGTGGGATCCCAATGCCCTGCCGCCCAGTGAAATACCACTCCGCTAAGCTATAGGCTCCGGGAAATGGTCGGGAGAAATCCTTGACCAACTTTCGGTGCTTGGCAGACAGACCAGTCTGAAATAAAGTTGGTTTAGATAGTAACTCAGTCACGCTGTACGTTCCGCTACGAGGGTTGCCTTTTATATTTCGGGATTAGAGAACAAAAACAAATATTGATCATCGAAAATCACTTTATTGTTTTTCAAAATATTCCGCATGAAGATCTATACACTTTTGCATGCGTTTGAACCAATTGTCGAAGCACTTTTGCCACTCTGATTGAGGTATCTCCAACACATGCATTCTGAATGCAGCAACCGCTTCTTCAGGTGTCGAAAAACGTTGACCTCTCAGTTTGTTTTTTACGTACGGGAATAAAAAGAAGTCATTCGGTGCCAAGTCAGGACTATACGGCGGAAGACCCATCAAATCGATGTTTTGGGTGCTCAAAAATGCAGTTGTCGCAGCCGATGTGTGAGAGCTCGCATTGTCGTGGTGAAGAGTGATCCGTCTTCGGCGGTTGGTTTTCCTAATTTCTTGGAAGACAACTGGCAAACAAATGGTTGTGTACCACTCAGAATTGACTGCTGCGTTGCTCTAGTGGTACGGTTGCGACATGTCCAGTTTTTCGCTTGCAGTTGCTTGGAAGTGCTTCGTGCGCGAACAACTTTTGTTGGATTTGGCTCATCTTGAAACACCCAGACAGTCGACTGCTGTTTACTTTCGGGCTCATACGCGTAAATCCACGATTCATCACCTGTCACGATGTCATAGACGTGTTTCGAAGCACCGCGACCGTATTTTTTGAGCATTTCTTTCGACCAATTGACACGAGCCTTTTTTTGGGCGATTGACAAATTGGGTGGGATCCAACGCGAACAATTTTTTTGACAGTCAAATGTTTATGCAATATTGAATGTATGCTGGTCCCACTAACGCCTAAGGTTGTCTCAATCTCACGATAGGTCACATGACGATCTTCCAATATCAGTTCGCGCACAGTATCAATGGTTTTCGGAACAACAACTGATTTTGGACGACCTTCACGAAACTCATCTTGGAGTGAACTACGACCACGATTGAATTCACCATACCATCGATAAACACTGGTCCTTGATGGAGCTTCATCGCCAAAAATTGAATTAAGTTCATCCATGCACTGTTGTTGAGTTAATCCACGCCGAAAGTTGTAAAAAATAATGGCACGAAAATGTTGACGATTTAATTCCATTTTGGGGCCGAGATGAATCTTTTAAGTTACTGTAAACAACACAAATAGCGCTCGTATGTCAAAACGTTCTGAGTGCGTATAACCTCAAAAATGTCCAACTTTACGACAGAGCTGTCAATTGCCGGATTGCAACACTAGGGTTGCCAAATCTCGAAACATAAGAGGCAACACTCGTATATCGTCAAGAGAAATTTGCAACTATGTTCCGCACGTTCGGCTGATAGCTTTCATTTTTTTTATTACACTTCTCTGGGGAGAGACGAACCTATAGCGCCAAGTGGGCGCCCCGAGATGCCATCAAATAACTGTTGCAGTTCTTTTTGAACAGTTGCTGGTTGTAACGCTCCGGGAACACTCGAGTGGGAAGGGGGTTCCACAGGTGCCCCGCTCTGTAACGGAAAGAGTTCTGATACAGGGATGTTCGCGCCATCGGGAGACGAACCGCAAACGGGTGCGATCCGTCGGAGTGTCTTGTGGAGCGCGTATAAACCGAATTGCGTGGGACAAGACTACGAATCTCCGAAGAACAGTACCCGTGATAACATCCGTAAAACTGACCGAGGTCGGTTATGCGCCTTCGATGTGATAGCGAGTGTGGTCCCGATATCAGCGCCGGGTCCCCGACCAGGCGGATCCCTCATGCTCTTAAGTAGGTCGAGGGTATGTTTGGGAACAGAACTCCAAACATGAGAGCAATATTCAAGGGCGGGTCTAATTTGGGCTTTATACAGGAGAAGAAGTTGGGCCGGAGTAAAATATTTCTTGGTTCTAAAAAGACAGCGCAGTTTTCCTGAGGCTGAACTGGCGATGCTCGACACGTGTTTATGCCACAATACATTCCCACAGACCGTGGCGACGAGCAATTTCAAGCTTTCCCCAGATTCGAGTCCCTGGCCATTCATCATCAGCTGTGGAACCGATAATCCACATTGAAATTAAGATAAGTCATGATGAGTTTACCAGGGCCACAACCACATTTATTGGCTTAATTTAGTTTGGCGCTGGGACGGTAGTTCGCGACATCATTTTTGGGACCTTTCTTGTGGATGAGGGTGATGAAAGAGGTTTTCCAAATATGGGGAAATACGCCTTGGGAGAGTGAGAGAATGGAGATCATCGAGAGGGTAGCAGAAAGGATGGATGAGCATTTCTTGAGGAGAATTGCAGGGATACCATCAAGGCCCGTTGTACACTCGTCTATGAAATGCAGTAGCTTAGATTCAAGTGAGGGCGGGTCAAAGGAGCTGTGGAGAAGGGGACCGGGGGCAAAATTAGGTAGGTAGTTGAAGTATGTTGAGCCAGGAACAATGGAGGCATTAGTGAATGAAGTTAGTGGCGAAGAAGTTAGCAATAGTTACAGGATCAGATGAGGTATGAGAGTTTAAGGTAAGTGATGCGGTGTAACCATCGGATCTACCTTTGTGATAGACGCACTGGAAGAAGGTTTTGGGGATCATTTTTGAGATTGATCTGAGTTTTGGTGAGATAGTTGTGATAAAGGGTGTTGTAAAGTTCCGTGAATTGGAGGTAACAGCCAAGAAAGTTAGAGTAGTCGGGAATAGTTCGATTCCGCGAGAAGGCGACCCATAACTTATTCCTTTTGTTACGCAGGGAGAGAAGCTTGTGATTGTAACATGATGGGGAAGAGGTTGATATTCCTTGTCTAAAGTAGGGAACGAACAGGGAAATAGAGTAAAGGATTTCGATACATAAGTAGGAGATGGTGTGGCGTTTATAACAAATACACACAAAGTACACAAGCCAATAGTGAAGAACACCGAAAGAAATTCGAATAGGCAAAAGCATCAAAGCCGTATACCATAGCGAAAACATAACAATTCCCCATCAGTTCAGTGTACTTGAGTTTAGAATTCGAATACATACACGCGGCAGTGGCCTGATGTGTTGCGCATTGGCTCAATTTTTAGTGATTCTGACCGTCATAGCGTCGGTTCGAGTCACACGTTCTTCACTATCGTCGCAAAACGCCAAAGTGGTGACCTCGACGTGATCAGAAAATAAACACGCGTTGATACATAACGTAACTAGTGACCGAACGCGAATAAGAGAGTTACGCGACTGCAAATAACTAGTTGGTCTAATTTGGGATTTATACAGGATTAACAGGATAAACGGTGATTAGCACAACGATACCCAAAAAGGAAATACGTGTGTCGAACTATCAGGTGCAATGTGTCAACGGTGACAATTATTTTAAATCTACGGTTGAAGTGAATTCGCCGATTCGTACACCAATGTATTGATGCCCATATAAAAGGGAAACGAAAAGCGTGCGACCTAACCGCGAATAAGTAACATTAACAATGAGGACAATACGGTCTAGTGTCAGCGTGTTAATATTGTGCAAGTGCCACACAAGTGCTCAACCATTTCAGCCGACCCCAGCACCCAACAGCAGCCCCCTCCTGCATCGGAGAGAAACAGCGACCCACAGCCGACTGGAGCCAACCCCAGTTTGGTTTTCCTTATTGAAAGGACTATTGTGGGAACAGAGGTTAAACACTAAACCAAACAACCAACACTGTTCCTACAAGGAAATAAAAACCATGTAAATATCGCAGCCGAAGATAATGACATCGGCCGAGGAAATCACTAGGGTCATAAACCACACGCGGGTAATGTACACAAAGGGATACCGCAGATGTGTGAAAATCCTGACGATCCTCGGCATACCTCCGGCCACACGGGCAGCAACATTCGCGACTGTGTGTGTGGGGTGCATCCACATAGTATGCCTACGAACAATACGAAATCGTGGGATAAGTGAGGGTGCGATCTCTTGGAAAGGAGAGATCCCTTAGTAAAGAGAGGACACCAAGGGATAAGAAAACGGAAGAGAAAGGAACAACAACCGGGTGAGTTTCTCATCCCTGGAGAAAAATTCGTTTAATCAGTCTAGTGATAACATCCGCAGGGTAAAGACCCGCAACCTTCAAGAAAACCGGCGAGTGTTCGTCTAGAGAAAGTGTTCAAATATAAAAAAAAGGAAAAAACAAGTGTTTTTGATTTTTATGGACAGTGTTCGGCGGAACACAAGCCTCAATCAATAAAAATCCGGCAAAATGGCATCTTCGACGGATATGTGATCGTAGTTGAATGAAAGGCGGCCTAAGTAGTCGTTGACGGGATGAAAGTTAGCTTTATGGAAATCGTAGGCGTAGTGATTGGAATGGGGGCAGATGATGACGAGTGGACTCGAAAGAAGGCCATGAGAACAGAGGGGTGGCGTAGTATATAGACGAGGGGGCTGGGTGAGAGTGATGTATTGATGGGGTCTGTTGTAAAGATGAGGTCTAGCTGACTACTCAAGATGTTTCGAACGTTGCTGATTTGATAGCGGCAAGACGATGATATCGTCCTCGCAATTACTCAGCTCGATTATATAGTGGATAGTACTAAGAGGGAGCTCGTAAACTTCAATAGGCTGGCATGGCAAGATATAGAAGATATAGAAGCGCATGGCAATGATTGGTTTCCGAGGAAGAGTGATTTTGACTGTCACAAAGTCCAGCTTTGAGGAGGTAGGGAAAGCGATAAGTGACGAATCGAGGTTGTTATGGACAGCGATGAGCCATCTTCGGCTGCGGGAAAAGTCAGTGGCCAGATTGAGGAGGTATTCGCGGAAGATGGTGAACGAGGGAGGAGACAGTTCCAGGTTATACATGCTGGGAATTAAGTTCGTTTCGCTTAAAGCGAAAATATCAACAGGTAGGGTCTGGAGTTTTTCAGAATGGATTGGGTCTTTGAGCGAAGACCTCTCATGTTATGATAATAGAGGGTAAGGGGAGAGGGTAGCGGAGGTAGGAGCTTAGGAACGAAAAAGCTTGTTGAGGTTGGCCTTACTATGTTGAAGATGTGATAACGTTTTGAAATGAACGAAATGGCCGAAAACTTTAAGGTCATCCGACACTTTATGAGGCAATAAATTGGAAATTACGTGAAATTTTACGAATAATTTATGGAGACTGGGAACGGCAGTGGGTAAACCTTCCTGTTGAATAGAGAAGTTGACACTGGTTTTGGTTTTGCCTTCATAGTAGCCAAAATCAGATTTGTCGTGGAGATACGCTAGAAAGAGAAGAATATTTTCATATATCTTTCTGTCTCTGAGTTTAGACAGCGCGTAGCGACAATCAGATGATTCGGTGGTAAGCTGTCTGATTTTTACTGAGGGAGGGCAGACGGGTTCAAAAATGGGTTGTGAATATAGGCTGCGGGGTGTGGGGAAGGGAAGTTTCCAAGGAGAAGTAACGCGATGAGTGGCTAGAATTATTTGGGACGGTAGATAGTAGGTAGAACTGGGAGAGTAAAAGGATTACGAAAATGACTGATGTGATGGGTTAAAGAACAGGTCCTGATGAAAGCGCCTTTTAAATTTGTTTTGATGATATATTGCACTGGCGACACTTCTCGCACACCTCCATCAGGGTTTGTTCCTTCTATGTTGTTTCGCCTCTTTTTGTTTTGTTTTTACTTTTAATCTCAATACAATTTGGGTGTAATCACCTTGTTTTTGTCGCACGATTAGTTTACCGCGCTGCGTTACTTACGTGTAATAGTATTCAAAGTTACACCAACAAAAGGCAATGGTTTAAACAATATATATTTATTTTTATTACGAACAAGGCTCGATCACAGCGAAAACTAGACTGATCTCAAAACCAAACGAAAATTTACATTACAGCTTCCAAAAGATGGTGCATACATTTAGTTAGACAAAACAAAAGGTACCATTCCAAGAATTTTACAATTAATGGGTACAAGGACAAAGATTGAAGACACATTTGAGTAAATTGGTTAATAGCAAAAATGTTCTTGGAAGGACTACGTCATTAAAAGGTAATTAAGGATAAGCATATTTGTTCTGGGAAGAGCGGACAAATGCATTGAGCACGATGCAACACACCTTATTGTTGTTGATTGTCCTCTTTGTTTTGATTGCTGGTCTTTCTTTTCCTTTATTTTAATTTATTTTCCTGTGTTTCCTTTTCGAGGCTTCGTTCTGTTTTATATGATTGTTTTTAAATATTAATTTTCGTTTTGATTGTTTTAACTGTAATTTATTTATACATTTTGCGCGTTTCATTGATTAATTATAAAATATAATATCCGACCGGGAGGGTGTGATACCACAATCCTTCATAACGGCTTTTACCAATATATTGAGTGCTACGCAAACCGTACACGGAATGTTTAATATATATGCCTATTGTTCTTGTTGTACATATAATAATTTTATATATTTATAATATATAAAATTATATTTTATATATTTACACTTATTACGCCCTGTGAGTAGGGCGTTAGAATATACTCACAGCTAGGCCAGCTTGTCGTAAGAGGCGACTAAAGGCCGAGTGGTAGCCGGGGTCCCAACGCCCTGTGCGCCCGGTGAAATACCACCCCATCAAGCTATAGGCTCCGTGAAATGGTCGGGAGAAATCCCTGGCCATCTTTCGGAGCTTGGCTGATGGACCGGTTCGAAAAAAGGTTGGTTAGGTGGTAGTCGGTCCCAAGGTGAGATACCACCCCGTCACGCTGTACATTTCACGATATCGTCGAGAGAAATCTTCGACGGTGTTTCGGATGTGTGGCTGATGGCCTGGGCTGACACGGGGATAAGTCATGATGGTGTCTTCTGATATAAAGAATTCCGGAGGTAAACTAGTCTCCCATTCGGATCTCCGGGGGGGACTATGTCAGGGGGAACATCATGCAGATATCATGATAAATAATGGAACTTTGAGAGGTTCGTCATCGCATAACCGGGCTAGCTGTCGAGGCTCGGCCCACGCTCGACTGGTGACGGCATTTTGTAACATCAGGGGCATCGGTTTCACCAATACTAATGTAAACGCCGTCCACCAATATTTGCAAACAACGAAACCTGATATCCTTGCCCTAACTGAGACCCAGGTCGATTCGTCAACTGATTCGACATATCTTCGTTGCTCAGGATACGACTTACATTCGAGATTCCGTTTTAAGGGCGGTGTCTGCGTCTTCGCACGGTCCGATCTGGCCTGCCAGCGGATGGAGGCATTGGAACCCAATAATATGGACATCATATGGTTGAGGGTCGTACTGAGGAATTCCGTTAAATTTCTTTGTTGTCTTTACCGCTCCCCGAATGACGATCGACCGGCGACATTCTTCGAACATCTTTCATATACCGTCGACTGGATACAGATCAACCACCCGCCTTCTGAAATTGTTGTCCTTGGCGATTTCAATGTCCACAATTCCGACTGGTTGTTACATTCTAACAGAACCGACGAGGCTGGGAGGCTGGCGGAGATGTTTGCTGTAAGCCACAACTTGACTCAACTCGTGGCGGAACCAACGCGAGTGCCGGATGCCCGAGGCGATTATGCGAACACCCTGGATCTGTTTTTGACATCCGAACCGAGTATTTATACCGTAGAGGTTTCTGCGCCACTGGGAAACTCAGGTCACTGCTTGGTATCTGTCGCGCAAGCACTTGCGTATCAAGCGAATAACCGGCCTAGGCAGCTTCGCCATGTATGGAAGTATGGGGCTGCTAACTGGGACGATATGCGAGATTTCTTCGCATCCTTTCCATGGTCGGAGGGGTGCTTCGGAAACTCCGATGTTAACGCTTGCGCTGAGTCGGTATCAGAAATTATTCTTCTGGGGATGGAGATGTATATTCCACATTCCATCAAACGAATTTCGTCCAATAAACATTGGTTTGACAAAAAATGCGAGCTGATTACAGCTGCAAAAAATAGAGTTTTTAAGTAATGGCGCTCCAATCCCACCGATGTTAACAGAACGAACTTTGTTAGAATCAGAAACGCGTGCAACCAGGGGATTGATACCGCGAAGAAGACTCGCAGCGACAGAGTGATCAATAAGCTCCTTCGGTGCCCAACTGGTTCGCGCTCCTTCTGGTCAATGGCAAGGGCTGTCAGCGGTAACTTCGCATCCTCCTCTTTCCTTCCGTTGGTGACAGACAGCGGGACATTAGTCACGAATCCAAAGGATAAAGGTAATGTATTCGCGAATTTATTTTCCGCGAATTCAAACCTCAATCCCGCCCTTTTGGAGCCACCTGTGATCTCGCCGGTACAGTCTTCGATGCGGGATGTGAGATTTCGCCCGCGCACTATTCAACGCATTCTACGTGAACTGGATTGTAGGAAGGCAACCGGCCCAGACGGAATACCAGCAATAGTCCTTAAGAACTGTGCTCCAGAACTATCGCCGGTTCTTGGTAGACTCTTCCGCTTATCTTATGCACGGAGGACCTTTCCTGCCTGCTGGAAAATCGCTCGAGTTCAGCCAATCCCAAAGACGGGAAAAAAGTGTCTCCCACAAAATTACCGTCCGATAGCATTACTGTCTATTTTATCTAAGGTAATGGAAAAAATCATCAATGCAGAGTTGGTTAAGTATTTGGAGTACAACGGACTTCTGAATGATCGTCAATACGGATTCCGTGGTAGGCGGTCCACGGGAGACCTTTTGACACTTATAACCGATATATGGACATCTGCGATTGAACGGCATGGTGAGTCAAGGGCGGTCGCATTGGATATCTCCAAGGCTTTTGACCGCGTCTGGCACGGGGCATTGCTGAGCAAACTTCGTTCATATGGACTTTCCCAACAGCTTTGCGACTGGACGAAAAGCTTCCTCGAGAATCGATCGATCCGGGTTGTTGTGGACGGCGAGTGTTCGGATCTGTATCCTGTTAATTCAGGGGTGCCCCAGGATTCTATTTTGGCTCCAACCTTGTTCTTGCTTCACATAAATGATTTGTTGGAGACAACGGATAACAAAGTGTTCAGTTTTGCGGATGATAGTACGCTTGTTTCCTCCTATTCGAGTGATCGGCCGATTAGTGCATCAACGTCGCACCAGCTGAGATGTAGACAGATTGTCTCTCTGAATCAGGATCTGGATAAAGTCCTGCAGTGGGGAAAGGCCAATCTTGTCGACTTCAACGCAACGAAGACAGTATACAGCATTCACAAAGAAAACTGGATCATCGGTTCCACAGCTGATGATGAGTGGCCGGGCCCTCGAGGCTGGGGAATGTTTGAAATTGCTCGGCGTCACGGTCTGTGGAAATGTATCATGGCATAAACACGTATCGGGTATCACCAGATCAGCCTCAGGAAAACTGAGTTATCTTTATAGAGCCAAGAAATATTTTACCACGGCCCAACTTCTTCTCCTATATAAATCCCAAATTAGACCCGCGCTCGAATATTGCTCTCATGTTTGGAGCTCGGCTCCTAAACATACCCTCGACCTACTTGAGAGCGTACAGAGACGAGCGACCCACCTGATCGGGGACTCGGCGCTGACGTCAGGACTACAGTCGCTATCACATCGAAGGCGCGTAGCCGACCTCTGTCTGTTTTACAGATACTATCACGGGTGCTGTTCTTCGGAGATTCTTGGCATTGTTCCACCCAATTCGGTTTATATGCGCCCCACAAGACAATCCGACGGATCGCACCCGTTTGTGGTTCATCTCCCGACGGCACGAACATCCCTGTATCAGAACTCGTTCCGTTACAGAGCGGGGAAGCTGTGGAACTGCCTTCTCACGCGAGTGTTCCCGGAGCGTTACAACCTGCAACTGTTCAAAAAGAACTGCAAGAGTTATTTGATGGCATCCCCGGGGGCGCCCACTTGACGCTATAGGTTCGCCTCTCCCGAGAGAAGTCTAATAAAAAAAAAACTTCTTTCAACGAGACATATCCAACGCCAAACCTCTGACTGGCTAGGTGTCTAGCGTCCTCTTGGTCTAATGTCTTTTTCCAAAAATCTGATTCCTATGTCGTTTTTAATAATATTGACTCAAATTTTAAAACTTGTAAATTAAATTCAAGTTAATTGATAGAGGTTGCAAAGGAGATACAGATGTTTGTCTTATTGGTCTTTATACCCAGCATTAGTTTCGATTGCTTTCGTACTTTCGTACTTTCGTTTTATAATTCACAGTCTGTTGATATAAAGTATGTGACATATATCCTAACGATGCCTGGTATCGACTCTTCTGTCGAATATATCGGTTTTTGACGTCCGAAGAACATTTTTAGAATAGAATAGACTAGAAGGATCCGCCTCCAGCGAGATGTTATATTAATAAGTAACGGCATCCAAGGTATGCTCACGCAGTGAAAACATTATTGATGCACTTATTGAGCTGGCAGAAGCGTACATAATTTTTTAATTGTGTTGTGCTAGTTGATGCAAAGTATGTGTCAGATATCTCAATGATGACTTGCTGCAACTCTGTCGTAGAATATACAAGTTTTTGTAGCACGGAGAAAATTTTTATATCGAATGGACTGGAGGGTGGGTTTCGTTCCCTGCGAGCTATTGCTCGCCAACCCACTGACTGTAATATCAATAAGTAATGCTATCCAAGGAAAACACATTTAGACGAAGCATTATTCATAAATTCCGTTTTGTATGTGCGTTAGTGTAAACAAAATGTGGTCAGTCAGCTGTCAGATGGGTGAATATCTTTTTACTTACTTATAATTTAAATGAGGTAAAGACAAATGTGCCCTTCATCGTGTCTCTGGCTTCTGACCATCTTACGACACCCAGAATCACCCACATCCAGGAGAATGACGGACTCGGTCTCGAGATATCTGAGAAAGAAAAGGGGTGGAGGTATCTAAGGATAGTGTCTACAGAGTTAGTTCAGAGGTCTCTAACTACTTGGATGCAGGTACGGTGGGGTAGAAATCATACAAGACCAGTAGGTCTTGAGTGTGGTAGTAAACGCAGAATTTGGCGTCTGATAATCTGCGCCTTGTCGGTGTATGTGCATTCATGGGTTTTGTACTGTGGGCGCATGTGTGCATTGTGTTAGCAGTAAGGTGAATGTTGTTGGGAAGGGTGCTTTCTTCAGTTTTGTACTGGAGGAGATATTTTGGCGGTGGGATTCGAACATATCGAAGGATAGAAGAAACAAGAACGTAAGACTCCCGTACAAGTAGGTGCTCGCTATTCTGAATGCCGTCGAGGTACTTGTATGCTCATTGTAGCAAGCACTCGTCGATAGGGGTAATGGACGCACTTTCATATAGTTGAGAGTTGTGGTAATGGCGATCATCAAGCCTCCTGGAGTGGTTGATGCATATATGAGAAGTTTCCTTCCGAAAACTCAAAGTCTTTCCATTTGGGTCGAAGGTAGACAGGACCATATGAGAAAGGCGTACGTTTTTCCGGATCGGATTAGCTGCTTACAGCAGAGAAGTTTAACTTTGGTGTCAATTTTGTTGCACCACTTCAAAATGTGGCCCACCTTTGGAGAATGTGGGTCACATGCTTGATGAAATTCATTTTTTGGGTATAAATGACTCCAAGATATTTAATCGTGTCCTGTGGTCTAATCGTAGTACCTCCTATTTGTATTCAAATATTCTGTGAATATCGAGAAGTAGGTTGGGAGTGTTTACTACTCAGAATTATAGCTACTGCTTTGGATGGGTTAAGTCGAATTTTCCACTGACTATAATAATGATACAGTTTGTCCAGTCGTTTTGTTGCGTGTTTTGGGGCATTTGGATGATGTGTACACGAGGAGATCATCCGCATAGTATATCTGCTTTACTCTCTCGTCCACAGGGCGAAGAATATCTAAGGTGTAGATATTAAATAGAATGGGGCCTAGAAAGTAGCCCTTAGGTACGTCTGCAGCGTTGAAAGTTCAAGATAGCTTTTCATTCACTCCAACTTGAAAGCTTCTGTTTCGAACGAAGTGTTCGATGATACTACACGGGGTTCTACTAAGACGAGTGTGCAACAATTTAAAGACAAGACCTTCGATATACGTCGTGTCAAAAGCCTTTTCAATGCCCAGGGTCACCGCAACGGTAGGTTCTTTATTTAAGGGCGCATGGAGACGTGGTTTTGAAATAGAGCCATAGTGGTGCTGTGCGCTCTCCTAAATCCAAATTGGAAATCAGGTATTAGGTTCCTGGCACTGATAAAGTTGTTTAGCTTCTCGTATATGAACTTTTCATATATATTTGCTGATCACCTTGAGGGGTGATACGATGGTTTCCCAACTTTGGCTATTGGACAAACCTTAGCATCCTTCAAAGCTCGGGGAAAGTATCCCATGTTGTAGGCATGGTTGAACCGAATAGAGAGTTGTATAAAGAATAAGGCAGAGTGCCTTCGCAAGGAGTGGTGGGACATGTTGTCGATACCAGGTGACTTCTTAGGGTTTATCTTACTAATATTTTTAATAATTAATAGACAATTAATAGACTAAGAGACTTACTTGGAAATCGTCGAACCGCTTCTCGGCCGACGCCTTTCTGCTATTCTGGTTGCAGGGGGTTCACTCATGGCGAATATTATTTTCGTGTAGTCCACGAATGTTTTTCACGCGGTACGATAAACTGTACACGCGGCGATCCTAATTTTAATCAGCTTTCTTCACGGACTATTATCTGTGTTTCACGAGAGAACGACTCTCATTGGCGATTTCTCATTTACTGAAAAACGTCTGTCAACGTTTTGCGAAGTATTTGGTTTTTCTCTCGTCTCCAACTTTTTATTTAAATTATTGTCAAGTAGTTTATTTAGATTTACTACTTGGAGAGATTATTACGATATAGAGAGGGGTGTGGGACACTTAATATTTTGAGATATAACTAGGTTTTGTAGGGTATTTGGTGTGACGAAACCATGATCATTATCATGTGAGTCATCGAAGTATGCACTGTTGGCTGAATTAAAGACAACTATTGGCTCGTTAAAGTTGTCTAGTTTATTGTGGACCTATGAATTAATGATTGCATTAGTATCCGGGTCGCCATCCTCGAGTGTGAGCCTGTGATTATTTTGAAAGGTCTTGTGGGGACGAAGTATGTTGTGGTGCCGACACGGGCACAGGTTCATATCCTTCCCCAACACTAGTACCGCTGAAATCCAAGTCGCCGATGCGGGGTGACATGTTGGCCAGTCACCAAGTAAAACAACCATTTCCTTCATTCTGTTTCTATTTTTAATTCAACATAAGGATATACATTTTCAGTCATTTTATTAACATAAGGATATACATTTTCTGTTATCAATAAGGATATAGATTAGATTCTGCTAGTTCGCCACGTAAGCATATAATAGACTTTAACGATAAATTCAAATTGTTATTCAATAAACGATGTTAATTCACACGTAAGGAAAAATAGACTTTAACTTTGGCAGATTGTTAATTCACAGCAAACGGATATACATTTTCTGACATTAGGTTAACATAAGAATATAAATTAAATTCTGTTAGTTCACAACGTAAGGATATAATAGATTTTAACTTTAGTACACGCACACGATAAATTCAAACTGTCAATCAGTAGATGATGTTTATTCATCATCATCATCATCATCGGCACTACAACCGGGAACCGATCTTGGCCTTATTTAGCAAGTCCTGGGGCTTGTTAAATTTTCCATAATGATTTATTTTTTCTGGGCAAGGTCATTAGTCTTGCGCCAGGGGCTATGTTTATTCATAACTTAAGGAAATAACAGACTTTAACTTTAGTACACGCACACGGTAAATTCATATTATCACTCAATAGATGATGTTAATTCAAAATGTAAGGAACTAATAAACTTTAACTTAAGCCCACGCATACGGGAATTCAAATTGTCTTTCATTCGTGAATCGCGACTAATACTCAATTCTGGTGGCTCACGCACCGTCTGTGAAAATACCGACTCCTGGTGATCAGACTTGACTGAACTCCGTGGTTTTAAACACGACTCTCTATTGGTTGTTTAACGTGGAGGCACGACTTGCCTCCACGGAATCCGTATCGCGATTAACTATCTCAACCGAAGCGACAGAATACCAAAAATTCCATCCATCGTTTCGGTGACCATATAAGGGATGATTTTAGAAGATGATCACGGAGAGGATGTACACACACACAGATGCGGTTACCTCGCACCCTCATGCTGTGCATGAGCAAGCGGACCGTGGATATAATAATTCCATAAAAGGAAATGTTTATCCGATTGGTACCGCGTAAGGGATCCGTTCTTATCGGGCGCACGTTGTTTACCGACCGATGTGCTTGTAGGTCAACAAGAAAGGAAAGAATTATCCCATGCATGTGTGCAGCAGAATTCGTTCGGAGACATGTGTAATGAATTGGTTTGGATGGTGTTGGTTGTTTGGTGGTGCAACCAAATTGCTTATAAGGAACATGTCTGTTTGGTGCTGATGGATTTTGCATCAGCGAATATTATGAATTTACAGCATTACAGGTATTTATAGTACAACTATGTAAAGGTAAGTAGTGGCGTTCAATGGAACTGCCACAATACTTGTTTTTTAAGCTTTTTGTATGCCCTGGGGGGAAGTTAGGTGTTGCACCAGGAAAAAGCGAGCGGTGGCGTTATTGAAACCGCCACAGTCTCTCCAATGATGTTTGCTTTATTGGTGACATTATTGACAACAACACCGTTGTGGATGATCGGGCCAGTGACACGAGAAGTGCCATACATCTTTTTTATGTTTTTATAAACGCTCTGGTCCATCTGAATACCCTTCAGTTTGCCTTCCCATTGTCGCATGGGATTGTTTTGGATTCTCTGGTTTTTGTGTGTGCCAATATTGTGAATGATGGATCGCAATAATGGTTCTCTTTGCGTAAAGCGGTGACGATATTTCATTCTGTAGAGCCTTTACGTTCCCGAATGAGACGAAGAGGGAAGTCGTCATGGGGAATCTGATAAGTATTTTCAAGTTTGTGTTTCGTAACATAGGTCTCCGAAGTTTTAACTAGAATCTCGTGACGTCAAGCCGCAGTGTTATTTATCTTAACCGTCGTTAGGTTCATGTCAATGGGAAGAGAGAATTGGTGGAGTTTTCCGTTCATTGTGACATTGAAGTTGTCCCAATTTGTGCGCCCATAATCGGGTATGTATCTTATATGAGCTCGGGACTCTCGATAGCCGCAGATGACATCCACCTATACTTGTGGAGGCGTGATTTGTGGAAGTAAGTCTTTGGACGCAAAAAGATGTCCAGAATTGAGTTGCTTCGCGTAGCAACTGTAGGTGCGACTATTTCGATGTTGAGGGCATGCGAGTTCTCGATGTACCATTGGTACAATTTTGTGCCATTTGGATAGGAGACAGAGTTGTTCCAGTGGGGATGTCTGGAGTATAATCGTTGTCTATGATGAAAGGTGTATATCCCGAAGACCATATTAATTGGCCGATATCTCCGGGATTAATGCGGCATTATTGGTTTTATGCGAGTGATAAACGGAGTATATTTTCAATCTAGCATAATTGTTAGATGCAGTTCAACTCGGAAACCACTATGGACTCAAAATGTGGGATGTCAATAGCTTCATGGTGAATTCCACTATTAACTAGTATACCGGTGTGGGGAAGAAGTATTTTGCGCCGGCTTACGGCGCTGATTCCCTTCTTCCTCCATCATCACTATAAGAAGATTTGCCGATGTTCCAAAAGAAAACTGTTTTCATCCGCGGGCCGCACGAATGCGGAACAATGAGACGCCATCGATCCTTCAGCCGAAAATGTCACCAACACAAAAAGTAAAATAAACACTCACAGGAACAGCCAAGTAAGAATAAGGAAAACACCGTCCACGGATAGAAGTAAAACACATTGACTTAGTTGATTTGTAATTTATTTCGTCCTTGTTAACTTTAACACTTGTTTATACATTTACGTTAGATTTGTTCTTTAGTTTTGGGTGAATATCAAAATCAAACTACACACGACTCCGGGTATGTAGATCCGCGACTATGAGGGTGTATATTTACGGAGAGCGGGAGTGACGTATGGCCGTGGCGGTCAGCGGATGGTAAAGGACTCACCGATATTCAATCGTTGTCCAAGGGAAATTTGGGAGCATTCACTTTTACGGTGGTGATAACCGGATCTCATTGAGGAGATCGTCATTGTACACATGTATATGTGTACGTCGGTTCTTTTCATGGGTCGAAGCCATGATAACGAATCTGAAACAAACAAAGGGCATAAGTGCATTCACGAAATACGATTTCGGTAAAGCAAATAAAACCGAACTCGTCGGATGCTAATGGGATATTTGTTGGAAATGTGCGTCGCGGCTAAACCAAGAGACGACGAAGCCATGTGGAAATGTGCTAATTGGTTTTAGCTAGGTTACTGGGAAATGGTATTTATGGCATCGCTAGTAAGGGTAGGTATTGAATTCCTATTCGCATTTGTTTATGCTGTAGGGTTTAATTGATGCCAAGGGACGCGGAATACGTATTTGCTTTGGTCCCTTGGGTGTAAGTCGCCAGCCAATGTGTATGTAGGGAACATTGTTGTACACATGGCGCGGATGGGAAAATAGACGGCGTAATATTTATGGTCCTTGGGGAAGGTTACATAGTATTTAATCCAAATCCTTTGTTATTAGGAATTCGTCTAAGGGAATCTGCCTGACACCGAATTAGTTTGAGATTCCTGATAAGGTAAGAAAGAAATCTTACAGAAATTGTATGCGAAGAGATGCATGAAAGGTAAGTTTTATTTTCCAGGGACTTTTAGGTTATATAAATTTGATTGTTTTAATGCGTGGAGCATTAAGGTGCTAGCGAAAGCTTATGTAGACGGGGTAGCAGTTATTGGGATTTTTTCAGGAAGGCGAACCGACACAAGGGTGCCACCTCCGTTGATGGTGGGGCCGCCAGTGAGTGTTCGATATCTTCGAATGATGGAAAAGTTTGGGAATAGGGAGCGGCGACATGGACGCAACCTAATTTCGGTTAACTTTAATTTTGGGATCCATCTTGGAGGGTATGTCTTACATATGCCTTGAAAAGGAGTGCATCTCTCTCAGCCTCCGTTGTGAGTTTTTCATATCGGGGTTGAATTTCCTCAAACAGCCAGGAGAGACTAAGTAGTTTCTCGAGCATTGAGAATTGCCCCGTTGAAGGCTTTTGTATCGCCGGTTGGATTTGTGGCATTGTGTTGACCTGTATAGTGGATCACTTAGGGGCTTGAATATGTTTTTGTAGAAGAGATGGTGGGAGAATTTTCATACTCTTTCTTTGCATCCCTTTAACCTCATCAGCGAATGTAAATTCATTTTGGATGAAGTTTTGTGTGGCCTGTTTACCGAAGTTTGACTTGACTACTTGTTTAGCTTGAGTCTCCTTGGATCTCTGGACTATCTCTTTATATTGAGAACAGTTCCTGTAACTTGCGGGTGTCCTTTCCTACCACAGTTGCAGGAAGTTGGCAAAGTTTTCTCATCCTGCGCGTTTCTTGTGGGATAATAGTTTGCTGGTTGGACTTGGGCACTTGTTTAGCTCCAGTCTCCTTGAATCTCTGGACTATCACTTTATATTTAGGACATCTCGTGTAACTCGCTAGGTGTTCTTTATTACTCCAGTTGCAGCATGTTGGCAAAGTTATCTCCTCCTGCACATTTGTTGTGCGATCACATTTTGCTGTCGAGAGTTCGCACTTGCCAAAATCGTGGGATTGTCCAAAATGGACCCAACGCCGGTTCATGTTGCAGTTCCGGGAAACAGGTCCGAAGCATTGGCAGTGTCTGCACTGAGGTATTCTAGTGTTATGAAATACCCAGAAGACAACTTGCTGATGCAAGATTGGAAGTGACTTTTTCCGAAATATGGAGTCTATGTCAGTCCCTGGGGTAAGGTGTAACTCCCATATGTTCACCCTGCTGTATTTCTCCGGTCTGAATTTCTTTTGTGGGGGATTAATTTTTTATTTTCCCATCACTGAATTTGACGTTGAGAAATGTTCCCTAAAGATCAATGATGATGTCGTTCTTTTCACAATAACTGAATTTGCCATATAACTACGTTTCTTTTTATAGATCCGTGGGTCTGGCTTCTGTAATTTTCTAGAAATTTTTCAACAATTCGATACAGTGTGACTGTAGCGTTGTCAACAATTCAGCACGCTGTGGCTTGTAGCATCTTCCAGAAATTTCCTGACAATTCAACACGCTGTGGCTTGTGGCGTCGTTTAACAATTCGTTTCTGTGACATTTTTTAGCAAATCGACACGTTGTGGTTTATGTTGTCTTCTGAGAATCGGTGCGCTGTTTGTGGCATTTCTCAGAAAATTGAATTTGCGTTGCTAACAAGCGCTTTCACGTCGGAGTCCTGATAAGTTTCTACGTTTATACATAATAGCGCATAAAACATGGACACACTACTGCACTCAAGGCCATGAGTTTTTGAAGGCAAACGGGCTGTTAAGACGCCGAAGAGTGTCAAATCGGCCGGTAAGGTGATGGCAATGGTATTTTGGGATGCACGGGAAATTGTCTACATCGATTACTTGAAAAAGAAAAAAACAATAATTGGAGAGTATTATGCGTTATTGTAACAGTTGAGAGAAGAAATTCTTATCTGCACATCTTTTTCTAAGGACTTATTGAACGGCCCCCGTATTTCTTCTGGACAGGGTCTATCAGCCAAGCTCCAAAACATGGAAACGGGGTTTTCACTAGAATTTCACCGAGTTTATAACTTGATGCGGTGGCATTTCACCGGATAGGCGGGCGTTAAGACACCATCTACCATTTAGTTTTTTATGGCCTTTTATGACAAGCCAGCTCAGCAGTGAGTATATTCTAAGGCCCTATTCACAGTGCTGGGATTGATCAGAAGCGATTAGAATTGGTCAACAGGAGAGATGGTGTATTCCCCCAGAACAACGGCAGGCCATATGTCTATAATGGTTCATCCGAAATTCCGGGAGCTTGGCGGAGGAGTTTTGATGTATCCTCCACATTGACTGTGTCTTATACCATATGATTACTATCAATTTTACAACTGCACACCTTTTTTAGTGGTAAGAAATCGGTATGAGGAGTAGATTATGGAAGTAACTGAGTCAAAAGGGGCCAGGGCTTCTTTGAGAGAGGCAAAATGAGATTACTTGTAAAATGGTAACAAATTATTTATTGTTGAAACAAGACGGTGTGTACTCGGCCCAAATCGAACAATCTGGACCATGTTAAGTAACATCTTGAAAAAACAAAAAACATGGGAATAATAAATTTCATTTTGTCCAAATTAATAATATTACTTTCATTTTATAGGGTAGCTTAATTCCTTAGTGCTGCTAACAGTTTTTCAGTTGAGCTTAAGGAGGTAGAGTTGGACCAATGTCAAAATTGAGATACCAGTGAGGCGACTCCTATATTGGGAGTTGATTCCATTTTACTGGTGCATAAAATTTAAAGGGAATCGATCGCATCTGTAACAGTGTATGAGTATATGCATATTTACCTATTTAAGCGGCAGTTTTGCAATAAGAATACAACCCTCATCCTTGTATGGGTGCCTAAATTAACTTAACTTCATCAAAGGCTTATATTTCTAGAAAAAAAAAAAAAAGTTGGTTTAACATAATACTTCCAACAGACTATAGATTTTAGGTGACTCTGATATCAAGAAATCACTCAGTATGATAGCTGATAGCTGCTGTGAGAGGTCAAGTGATTCAGTGTAGACAAACGATACGAATGAATATGCAAAATACTACCGATTAAAACGGAAGACAATGAAAATGGCGGAGAACAAAAAGAATGTACTATGACGACAAAGTAGTTCACCTCCATCCCCGTGCTCTTAAGTTAACCTAGCTCATAAGAAATACTGTATTGTGTCGCAGAGAGGGTCTTTTGGGTGATCACCCCATCACTAGTCTGACTGCCAAATGGAATTGGATCACGTAAATTAAGCTGACGCCAACAGTTCGCTGCTGTGAAGATTAAAGTTACCCTCGCCTGATGGAAATTTATTCGAATTGGTAATTGGAAGGTGTCCCTGATGGAGGTAGAGCGCAAACTTGTGATCGTGTAGTTTCATTTCATTTGTTCAGGTATCGGTAACTTTGCGATTATTTGTTGTTGTGTATTTATCGTTGGTTGTCTTAATTCGTTCAATTTTCCGTTTCATACCCGACAATCGAATAGCCCAGGTGCTGATGGTACCTGAAGTGTATCTAGATACAATCGCCCGTTCGTCCTTGGTTGTGAATAACGAAATATATTGAAGAGTTGGGGATACATGGTGGTGTCTGTGGTTCGATTGGCTTATGCCGTATCCACAGTGATCGAAAGTGCGATTGTCTCATGAGTTCAATTGGGTCAAAATCAACATAAGCTGTAGACGCGTTGGTAATCGCGTTGAATATTGATGATCGACTCTGCTGCTGATCGTTAATTGTGAATTTCATTTCATAACATTCGAACTGGGAGAATCTAAATGAGACCGAAAGGATTGTCAATGATTTAGCAGCCCCCTTTCCAGTTGATCTAAAGATCAAAAGGCTAATATCATTCCGAAAATGACCCTCACTCCGAGGCTATTTGCTATCCGACTTGAGTCGCAGGGAATTTCAATTGTTTTACTTATTTTTATTTTTGGTGTAAGAGATAAATACTTAAGAGGTATTTAGTTAACATATTTTAGAGAATTCTTTTTAAAGTTTATGGTGTTTTACGGTGGCAATCTTATGGGTTGTGTGGGAATAAAGGATCGAAAACTGCTAGCGACATGGAGGATATTCGATCGCTTAAAAGCAATGAAATTGATAGTTGAATGTGAGTCTTGGAGTCTTGTGAACCAATTTTTGACGGTCAAAGTAGGAGTATTAATAGATGTTCTAAGACAAGTCTAGTGTGTGTCCTATGACTTTGGATTTGGCAAAAACGTATTTTTATTTTATCAAGGATCATTTGTAATCACCACAAACTATTAACAAGGATGAGCTCGAAACAAGTATTAATAAAGGCAAGTGTGAGGCCAAATTATGCGTCCTCTAAGAATCTTTGACATCTATTTCCATCTTTTAATATCACATAAATTAGATGAATTCCTACTTCAACAATCAGAAACTCGGCTTATTATAATCTCAGTGTCGAATTGATCATAAAATGTCAAATATGAAGACATTAAGCTAAATTGAAGTACATTTTGTCGCTTTAATTGTCTAATTCGACCGAAAAGTAGCAAACGTGTTAGGTTGATGTGTCAGTCGATCACCTCCATCTCTCCTGGGTATTTTACATGTAGTTTACTTAATAGCATCCAAACATTAAACGATCGCCCATTAGGAATATATAGATACAGGCAGCTTAGCCAAGACGAGGAGGAAAGATAAAAATGTCATCAGATAGTGAAACCAGTGTCAGGTAGATTGTAACAATGTTTTGGGCGCGTTTTGGGAGCCGGTACCTAAAGACGCGTACTGATGAAATCAAACGAGATGTTTTAATTGTTCAAGTCATGAAACACTAGGGAAAAGTAAGTAATCGCGTCTTGGTTTGTACAAAACCACGATGGCTCACTATACTCGTAATTCATATAGTGTTCTGTTTAATACGTGGTCAAGTGGAACTAGTTTTCGCTGTTTTTTTGGGCTCCTCATGCTGTAGGGGCAGGTTAGATGAATACAGGCAAAGTATCATAAGTATTTCACTTCTCAAATTAGCAAGTAGAAGTGTTTGATTTTTTTAAACTTAATGTATTGCGTAATGTGCTTTAGTTTTATAGTAGGTAAAGCAGTTGGCACATCACGTATCTGTGCGTAGGTTCAAATGATCAATTTGCCCCATTGGGGTCGTCAAAACATAGAAAGAAATGAAGGGGAGGGAAGTTAAATTAGAGAAAGGAAATTGTTTGTCCTTCACCGTTCTTTGTCAACATAAAAGATGTTGCGACAAACAGAATCAACCTTATGCCTAGGGATATTTTGTTTAGTATTGATATCCACGTCCTAAAAGAGTTATTAATTGTTATTGTTATTTGTTGTGTGTAAATGGGAAACCAATCAATACCTGCCACAATGTGGGCGAATTATTTCTTTTCTAGTTGCTTGGGATCATGGGGTAAAAGGACACGCGGGGTAACGATTATATTACTGTTAGCGACGTGTCACTTCATATCCAGGAGAGACACCGCCGAACGCCGGCGGAACTTTCACGCAACGTCATAAAAGCGCCCGCTTCAGAGGCAAATTCAGACATAAGAGCAATCCTGTTAGCCACACAAGGACAGATTGCTGGATTTGAAAAAAAAACTGACTGAACAAGCGGTCCGAATAGATATTATTTATTCGTCCTTGTTCTCAGACAACCAAACATACCACAAATGATGTCCAACTAATTTAACACTAAAAATTATTGCTGTGATTGTAAATTCACTAATCCACGTGGAAAGGAGGGATAATCTCGGTAACCTGCTTGAAGCCGAACGCCCTGACGTGCTTCTGTGGGGGTTCTCTATATCACACGGACAACCAACCCTCAATACCTACCTAACTTCGACCGCTAACAGCGCGTCACCATAACCCAGCTCCACCATTCCCTACTCGCAAAGAATACACTTCTCAGTCTGCAACAGCATCCATTCCCAAATCTGCAATCGCATACATCCCCAAACTTGCAAAGAATTCATTTCCTAATCTGCAATAGCATATATTTGCCAATCCCAATAGAATGCATTTGTAAAACATACAACAGAATATACTCCGAATCCCACAACAGAATACATTTTAAATCATCTGCCTCATCTACACCAAACCGCATTTAGTTTTCCCCGAAAACCATTCCGGCTCACTTCCTACTTAAACTATTTTCCTCGCTTGCAACCAAGCAGCATTTATTTTTCCCAAAAAACCATTTCAGTCCTCATTCTACTAAAACCATTTTTCTCGCTTGTAAAGTTTGGCTTTCATTTTGGGCCAATCTGTGTACGTTCCACAGATGTCTTACATGGGTGTGTTCCTTTTGTAGTTCTATGTTTTTCTTGTGTTCCTTGTCACATTTGTCTGTTCCATGTTTATCAACCAAGCAGCATTTATTTATCCCAAAAAAACCATTTCAGTCCCCATTCTACTAAAACCATTTTTCTCGCTTGTAACCAAGCAGCATTTATTTTTCCCAAAAACCATTTCAGTTCCCATCCTACTTAAACTATTTTTCTCGCTTGTAACCAAGCAGCGTTTAGTTTCCCCGAAAACCATTTCGGCCCCCATCCGACCTAAATCAATTGAAACAATACCAATTCTCCTACTGGTAAGTTACCAGCACGATGCGTTGCATTTCCACGAAACAACCATCGCAACGACCAAGGCCCATGTTCCTTTGTCTAATCGACAACCCATGCCCATACTTGGTCATGCTCCCGAAACCGATATCTCAGTATACACGGCAACAGAGCAATCTAACTCAGCCTGTACGGCAGGAATTCCCTGGAACAAATTTCCTATGTACGGATAGCAACCCTTCTTCATGTTCCTAGTAAGTGGCAGTGAGCTTACTTAGCTATGACCCCACTGCCACGACACCATGAATGGATTCTTGCCCATTTTTAGCCAGTCGAGTCACAACCACCATCAAGCGCTTATCGCTCTTTAACCTAAACGGAGTCGGGCTTGAACCATCGGGGTGCGCAGTGTGCACTTACAATTAAAGACATAGAAATAAGTCGATCGAATCGAAAGTGTGTATTTACAATTAAAGACATTGAAATAAGAAGATTAGCAATCGTACGTGCTCAAGAATAAAAGAACAATTATCAGCGATGCCCGAGCATTTTATTTGTGGTGTTTCCTCCCTTGCGGATGACAGTTTCGCATCAGAATTCCAAGTGGTCGTAACGTGCCTGAAGTGCGGTCTTCTAGTGGGCGGCTACCAGCGAATGACCTTAAGGTATGATCCGACTAATCGAACCTTCGGAATAGTGGCGAACGATCTAAACTGACTCAGTGGTGACTGTCCCTTGGCTGTGAGTTCTGGGTAAGAAAAAGAAAACAAAGAAGCACGAGGTGCGAACGTTACCGGTGCTATCACCCGCAACTATTCGTCGTCCCCGGATTTACGTCGGTGGGCGAGAGTGAACCTGTGCCGCACGTCGGCATCCACACCTTAACCCCCACACATCTGGCTAGCGAAACCAAGCTAAACCAGAGGCACAAATTGGGCTATAAAAATTATAAAGTCATTAGACGAGATCGTTCACACGCCACACAAGAGGGTGGAGTTGCTGTTTTAATTAAGAAAGGCCTCCACCACAAGATCGTTTACAGCACAGATGTACACAAATTTCAGATGCTGGAAGCTTGCATTATAGATATACCTTCGAAAAGTCAAAAGCATCTGTGGGGATTCTTTAAAGCTTACCTGAAGAACCCCCATATTTGCACCCTAATCTCCTCGCATACCTGAAACATTTCCTTTCTCAAGGACATTTAATGCATTCAACGCATTATCTAAAAATTCCTAAAAAGAATTCTCCCAGCATTCACGCATTTAATGCGTTATTCAAATTCTCTGAAAGAATTCTTTAAAGTACTTACCCATTATATCTATTTTCCGAAAGGAATTCTCCATATAATCCCAAACCCTTCGTCATAAGATAAAATGCAATGTCGGACAGCTTGTTTATGCAGCTGCAATAAACCGACCCGCGATTCATTTGTCCAATCGACAAACAATTACTGCATCTCGCGAATTATCATCGAAACCGAATTCTCCAGCATTTCCTAATGCATATAAGAACCCGGTTCCTACTGCAGTGTTGTATTCCAGAATACTACCCTTATTCGCTTTAACACTAACTCATGTCCTTTCAAACACAACCCTTAAAACTACATCCTCACATATCTTACATTCTCAGTTAATACAATTCATAAATAAACAGACACAATATTCTATATCCAGTCACTTACAGCACATTTCATAAATAAACAGACACAATATTCTATATCCAGTCACTTACAGCACATTTCATAAATATGCCCCTTTTCATAACAAGCATATTTTTCATTTCAAAACATGGACACTTTGATTTTCGTTCAAAGTTTATTCAAAATTCTAAGTCACAGAGACTTCTAGATTGTTTTGTTCAGTTTATACGCCACAGTCAGTTAGAACAAAATGTTCTATATAAACAAGTAAATTTATATGAAAAAAGGAGAAAGAAAAGAGCTCAGCTTGAGATAGCTGAGTTCGATAAAATAAAAATAAATAAAACAAATATTTAAATAAAATAGATCTTTTATTAATAACATATTAATAAAGAACACTTAAATTCTTGAATAAATATAATAACCTCCACGCTCTTCCCTCGAAAGAGGAAGCACGGCGTTGGAGCCATAACAGCAGCCAGAGATGCCATAAACATCAAAATGCCTTAACACCTAATGAGGTACACCTGGTTTACTCAGCTGAACCTCATTACACACGATGCCCTTTGTCTTTCGATTTTTCAGTACGTTTCTCATGACCTCGTTGCATGACCAAACAATGATCTACACGATCACGCACACCACAAAGATCTTTACTACGAGATACGGTTCCCTATTCCACAAAGAGAGACTTCACATTTCTCTTGTGGTAAAAAAATCGCATCCTTAATCGAGAGAGTGTTCACCACGGGCCGAATTTCCACCACCAGCGAATACACACCGCGGAGTCTTGTTCCATCCATCGACCGAGCCGGTCGTTTCTACTCCCGCTCCCCGTGGCGCGCCGGGGATACCTACATCCCAAAGTCGTGAGTTTGAAGTTTGTCAAATAAGTTCCGCGTTTCAAAATCTGACCGTTTCCAACAACAGTGTTTGGAATAAGTTTAGTGTATAAAACTGTTTGTCTATAGTGAATAAAATTAAATTACAGTGTACACTGACTTCAAATTCACAAAACTCTATGTGTAATAACTCAATGAACAGTATAGTGTAAACTGCCCATGTTTAATTCAAATCTCTAACTATATTTTAATTCCTCTTAACGAAAGTGAAATAAAATAAAAATCAATTACAAACAACAGAATATCACAGTGTTTTAATTACTATCTGGTGGACGGTTTGTCATGCAGTTTTGCACAAGTTGGTGGACAGTGTTTTCGTTTTCTTTCGGTGGAACATTTAGTGGCGAGTGGGTTGGTAGTAGAACCCGCGTCTATGCAGGCGCAACGACTACCTACCCCACACATCTATATGTGGTATCCGTGTATGCACCTGAAGCTCCTCAGTGTTCGCAATTTATCACCGAACTGGATACCCTTTTTCGTAATCTCAAGTTAGACTCGGAAAACAATTATTTTGTTCTGGCGAGAGATTTTAACTCTAAACTCAGTGCTTGGGGTGATATCGCACCGAACACAAAAGGTAATGCACTATTCAACTGGTGGCAAACAAATGTAGAATATAAACCACGCTACAAGTACACCATCTTATCCAAGATGAAACTCCTTTTTGGACTTACTGATGATGGACGAGAGACTACAATTATTAGACACGGACCTAAATACTTGAAATTTCCTTCGCATAATCGGGTATGATAGTGACCATTACGGTCTCGGCGCCATATTACATGTTCCAAACGAACACGCAATACTTGAGCAGTACGACCAGACGCATTCGTTCGTTTTCCGAAAAGCACACTGATCGCGCTTTGATGGCGTAATAAAAAGACAACTACACTCCAATAGCGTAGATCCTCCGACTAATGGAAACCTTCGAAATGAGGAAATAGACCACTATCTCTCAACGATGGACAACATTGTCATCTAAACAATGCACCGTTCCATTCCAAAAGCGATTACATGGAGGAGTAATTTAATAGATACAGAAACTCAACTATTGATGCCCTGTATAGATAAAAAAGCGCTCTGCTCTCCCAACTGAAACTGCTCTGCAGACAGTTCAGCGATCCTTACAGTCAGGAAATAAAGACAATTAAGTCATTGATTAAAAACGTTCAAAAGCTGAGCCGTGACAACCACAGATCAGTGATTAATGAAGAATGGAAACACAAAACCCTCTCCATTAAAACCAATGGTAGGAATATGTTTCCACAAATAAATAAAGTATTTAAAGAGAAAAGTTCATAATGACATTCCCTGCCTTCGAGTCCCGAGGACTCCCGAGAATTGTCAAATACTGCTGAACGCAGAACTCACCCCGGAACACATCAACTCCAACGAAAAACGAATAGTAGTCGAGGATGCACAAGAGAAAGCGAACTCAATTGGCGCCTGTTTTGAGGCAGTGCACAGAGTGAATGAATCCATTCATTCTAACCTCGACATCGAAAACAGAGCTATTCAAAACCATATATCGCTGCACAATGAACGGCAAAGTTGGCATTCCGAAAACAAAAGTTTCACCATCTTCAGTGAAAACAATAGAGCGGATGCGCCGCTTAGAAATTTGCACACAAATATATTTGTGAACATGAATTAACTCATGGACATCCTTAGATCCATTAAAAACAAGAAATCCTCTGGAACAGATGGCATTCCGAATACAGTTCTTAAACATCTGCCTCCCGAGACGGTGAAAATTTACACTACCTTGTTCAATAACGCTCTAAATAATGCATACTTTCTAAGACGTTGGAAAATAGCAGTAGTCCATCCCGGCCCCAAAAAGGGCAAGGACAGGAGCAATCCTGCCAATCTTCGCTCGATTAGTCTGTGGGGGGCGACGTCGGGGTGCCGGCGTACGAGACGGGGTTCTACTCCGTCCCCCCGTTAAAGTTCACTTTTCGGTGCACTCAGTCAATGGCAAACAAACAAAACTTTCACAGGATGGCGGTCGAAATGTAACTTCGGATGGAATTGCAATAAGTGCTGAAGCACACCACGGATACCAGGATAGTGTTTCCACTACGCGCACAGAGTTGATTACCAATTGAATTGTCTTTATTACTTGATTGATATGAACGTGAACAGTGCGCGGCAAACCTCAATCCTTACAGCGATGCTTTTCGTAGTCCTATTGCTTAATGCAACCATTCACCAAGAGACAAATAAAACACGATTTTCACTAGTTAAAACTTTTATTTTTTGAGTACTCTATTGTTATTGTAATTTCACAAATGGCATTCTAGTCTGACTGCAGGCTTACTCCTTAACAACACAACTCGACAACTCAACTTAATAAAACACAGGCACTTAGCAAACGCTAGTTTCAAACACGTTCGTAAAATAGGCTAACACTAGCTCGAACTTGACTTGGTAATGTATACGCGTCCCCGAGAGGGCTACGGGGAGCCGAAGACGCACCGACCGGATCGGTGGTTGGAATACGACTTTGTATATCAAAATTGTTACTCACGCGACTCGCGGTTGACTTTCGCGTCCCCGTGTGCACCGGGGAGCTGGAGTGGCACGACCGTGGTGGTCGGTGGATGTAATTGGACTTAGCGATAAACGGCTCGTGCTGAGCCGACTCGCTAATGGGGTGAGTTTGTGGTGTGGTGGTAGACAAAGGGAACGTTTGGATTTTTGTCTGAGATGTGCATTGCGGCTAAATAAATAGGCGGCAATGCAATGTGGAAATGTGCTAATGGGTTTTAGCTAGATTACCGGGATATGGTGTTTATGGCATCGCTGGTAAGGGTAGGTATTGAATTCCTATTTGCATTTGCTTATGCTGTAGGGTTTAATTGGTGCTAAGAGACGCGAGATGCGTATATTTGTTTTGGTCTCTTGGGTGTAGGTCGCCAGCCAATGTGTATGTATGGTGATTTATGACGCAATGTTAATGGTCTCTGTTGTGATGGTTACAAATCACTTTGTTTTCAGGAATCCGTCTAGGGGGATTTGCCTGGCACCGAAGGTGTCGAATTGGTTTTGGGATTCCTGATAAGTTAGGAAAGAATTCTTACAGGGAATTTGTATGCGAAGAGATGCATGAAAGGTAAGGATTCTATACAGGGACTTTTAGATTATAAATTTGATCTATTTGATGCGTGAAGCATTTAAGGTGTTATTGCGATTGCATTAGCGAAAACCTATGCAGACTGCGATGGTGTTATGGGGGTTTTTCAGGTAAGTGGGCCGTGGGGTTTGGCGGAACCGCCACAAGTCTGCTACCAAACATTATATATATATTTGAGAAAATCATAAATAAGGAATTGATAAACTGGTGTGATGAAAACGACATCATTCCGAACAACCAGTTTGGCTTTAGAGCGGGGCACAACACAGTTCATGCAGCTACAAAACTTGTTTCCGATATACCGTGGAACAAGGCAAAACGACAATGCACAGGCGTATGTTTGGTTGACTTTGAAAAGGCCTTCGATTCCGTATGGTTAGAAGGACTTGTATATAAGCTATCAAATCTAGGTTTGCCCGAATATCTGTTATACATCATTTACGATATCAATTTGTGGTAAAATGTGGGGACAAAATCTCCAATAAAACTTTCCACATTAAAAATGGCTTACGGCAGGGAGCCGTGAATTCTCCCATTCTCTTCAATATTTATACTAGTGATCTAGTTGTGTCTCTTAATCATGCTATTGCATATGCCGACGATATTGTGGTGTACAGGTCAGAAAAAAAAATCGATGTCATTAACAGACTTCTTCAAGATGACTTCAATAAAATCAAACGCTTTTGTGACGATTGGAAATTGAAAATTAACTTCCAAAACACAGAAACTATCCTTTTCAGAACACCTCTTTCTACAGCTTCAAGAGATACAAGGGATAATTGGAAAAACTTTTCCATTGTAGGAAGCAATAATCTTCCGCTGCAAATGAAAACTGTTGTCAGGTACCTTGGTATTTGGATGGATCAATACCTATACAATGATAAGCACATAGGAGCTGCTCTCTCCGCAGTCAAAAGTGCTTATGCAATGACAAGAAATAGTCTCCTAGATCACAAAGTTAAAATAATTTCATACTCAGTATTTATCCGTCCAATATTAGTGTATGGTTGCCCGGTATGGTTTAACGTTTCCCCATCCTACATGGAAAAGTTTCGCATGTTCGAGAGGCGATGCTTGCGTTCCTGCCTCGGATTACATAGAACACCCGAGTCTCAATACAGGAAATTCTATCCTAATAAGACACTGTATGACAAATCAGGATTGAATAGAATAGACAATTGCAAGGGCAATGTGCAGCGAAAATAATCTTATCTCGGGAGCATACTACCCCAATGACATGTACCTGGAGAATACACTCCAAAATGGGTGTATTCCACCTGAAGCGTTCCCTCGTTGAACAGGTCTCATCCAAGACAAGCATGGAGCCCCTATAGTTTACCACGCTTTTCGTGGTGCCTGGGACAAGCCGATTCTTTATAACAGTGAAAAATCTAATGCTGCAGTTCAGCATGGCAACAGGTGATCAAGATAAATCTATAATTGATCGATCCCATCCCAACTGGTGGTCGATTGACAATGAAGATAGAACTTAACATCCCCAAATATAGTAAGATCTTCAGACGCTACGCTTTCCCTTCCCATTTCTCACTTCCCTTTTCATATATATTTATTCTTCCTTTTCGTTTCCATTCGTTTGTGGTTCATCTCCCGACGGCGCGAACATCCCTGTATCAGAACTCGTTCCGTTACAGAGCGGGGAAGCTGTGGAACTCCCTTCCCACGCGAGTGTTCCCGGAGCGTTATAACCTGCAACTGTTCAAAAAGAACTGCAACAGTTATTTGATGGCATCTCTATCATCTATTAAAAGAAAAAAAAAGAGACAGAGAGAGAACTTCCTAAAATGTTCAGCTAACAGAAAACATCGGGTTTTCTAATAGGGACTTGACAACTTTGAATTTAATTTGTGAACGCACCCTTTCACTAATCATCGAACTGTCCCTGACAATTTCTTCAGTAAACTCAACATTTTCATCACGGTTAAGTACACGAACGAACAACGTCTGCAAATTATAAAAAATGTACTACCGAAAAAAAGTTGTCAAGTCCCTATTGGAGAACCCTATATATAAAAATGGGCTCCTCGATAGTATAGTGCTTAGTATATCCGCCTGTCATGCGGGAGACTGGGGTTCGATTCCCCGTCGGGGAGCCTCTGGCGCAAGACTAATGACCTTGCCCGGAAAAAAACAAATCAATATGGAAAATTTAACAAACCTCAGGGCTTGCTAAATAAGGCCAAGACCAGGTCCCGGTTGTAGTGCCGATGATGATGATGATGAAACATTTGTTAAATTATTGTACCGCCGACACATCGTACCAATTCTTGAGCAGACGTTTCGATTGACAACTAATTACTCACTTCCCGGGACGACGAAGTAGAGACAATAGCAGCGCACACAACATCTGCTCGTAGGACAATGGCACACGAAGGCGATCACCGGGTGCAGGACGATATAAAAAGCGAACGATTTCACCTCTAGCGGAGTTTGTTATTGAACCTTTCTTGTTCTTGACTTCTCTCTCCTTCGATCTCCTAGGAAGCGACTGCCACAATGTCTTCTTCAGTACAAAAGTGAAGAAACCGTCTTTCCCAACAACATTCTCCTCTATAATAGGGGATTTCCGAACCCATCCCAAGGGGTGTGTAGCGTTCCCGCCAAACCCTACGGTCTACTTACCTGAAAAACCCCCATAACTACTACCCAACTCCCTTAAGTTTGCTAATGCAACGGTATTAGTACCTGTAAATGCTTCACGCATTCTATATAATCACCATCTGTAATCATAAAATCCCTATAAAGAAAACTTACCTTCATGCATCCCTTCGCATACAATTTTCCGTAAGATTTCTTTGTTTGCTTATTTGGTATTCTGAACCAATTCGGTACCAGACAAATTCCTGTAAACAAAATAATTCGGATTGCATTCAATGTAACCGTCATGACAGGGACCATAAAAATCGCGCCGTCTATTTTCCCAGCCGCGTCATATACCTTTTCATACACATTGCCTGGCAACCTTTTTTGTTTGTCTTACCAACAAACAACCCAAGCAGCTGCATATAATTAGCGCAATAGACGCTGAAACCAAATTCTCCAGCATTTCCTAATGCAAATATGAACCCGGTTTCTATTGCAGCCAGAGATGCCATAAACATCCAATTTGCTTTTAGCACCTTTTTCTTCTAACGTCGAAAATAGCGACGAGGCATCGTATAAACATGACCCTCATTAAAGAGCGAACCATTTGGTCGCCTTTTCTTTTGTCCTTGCCGCCTGCCTGTTTCGTTGTTCCACTGCACGTGTGAATAGCATTGATCTCAACGATCCCACACATACCACCATGACCTTTATTACAAGATCTGGTTTCCTATACCACCAAGAGAGACTTTACGTTTCCCTGGTGGTAGGTAAAAAACGATATCCTTATTGGAGAGGATATCGTTTGAGTCGTATTCTAACCACCAGACACGTCGGTTGTGTTTTTTTTTCTCCTGCTCCCCGCGACCTCGCGGGGACGCATCCATCCTGTAGTCGCATATCTGTCTACACCCCTGAGTGTGTCGAGTCATAACAGTCAAATTTCAATCGCGGGTCGCTAATCTTTTTATTTGTGCAAAGTGTTAGGCATTATTAAGATAACCAAAAAGTAAATTATTTTAGTTCAGAATCCGAAGTTGAGTGCGCATTCAGAGTCCTATTTGTTTTTCCATCTACCTTAATCGAACCATTAAATGAACAATATAAATAAAGAAAGCTTGGAACAATAAAATACATCAGTGCGTTTCAATACTTGTATACAGCTTGTTAGCGGAGTGAACGATTTTCAGAGGAAGATTCAGTGGACAGTGTTTTTCCTTACTCCGGTTGTGGACAAACGTGGCGGCGTTTCGTTCTTTGCTTCGGCGGAATTGTTTACTGCTCGTCGGTGGAACAATTGATGATGGAGGAGGAAGATAACCAGCGTCGTACGCCGGCGCACTATCACTTCCACCCCACAGGTGTACTCCTGACACACTTTACTCACGCACGCACAGTACAAGACAGCACACACACACCCAAACCATCCTATCGCCCGTCCTGCATGCTGGACACAACATTGAAATTGCTTGAGTGAGTAATTGCCACTCGCCTGGAACAATTCTCTGAGGGGACATCAGGGCTCTTTGAATGGCAGTATGAGTTCCGGAAAGGTAGATCAACCGGTAAGGCACTATCTGTGGTGTGCGACATCGCTCGCAATGCGATAGCTGGAACACGATGGTTAGCAGGTACGAAAAAATATTGCGCCGTGGTGGCACTAAACGTTAAAATGCATTTAACTCTGTGAACTGGAATTGGATTCTAGAAGCGTTGGGCGAAATACAAGTTTCACCCTACTTGATGCGTATACTAGCAAACTATCTCTCGGATAGAAGACTGCTCTATGACACAGATGAGGGACCACAGGAATATAAAATAACAGCGGGTGTACCAAAGGGATCTGTGGCGGTTTCACGTAACGCCACCTAACGGCGCCGCTCACCTTTTCCCGTTAGCATGGAAAATCTCTGTGTGGGGCTGCCAGAGCATCTAAAATGCTAGAGAAAACATTATCTTACGGCGATTCCAGGTGAACGCCATCTCTAATTCTCTAGTAAGTTTTACTACCAATCACCAGTAAGTTTCCCAGGGGCGTAGACATGTATACGAGAATTCGACCCTCCGGTCGGTTCTGGTCGTGGGCATGATCAGCATAAGTGCTGTGCGCGGTTGCCTATGGGAGAGACACCCCGGTTGCTGATGGTTTGCTCCAGCTGCAAGCGTTACCCTGAGTTCAGGCAAAGTGAGTCTTTATGTCCACGTTTGCGGGTTCATGGACACACAGCATGAGCGTGAGAAGTGACCCTATCATGGTGTGCGTATACATCATCACTGGGATGAGCGTCAGATATTTCCTTCCATTGGTTGCAGATCGAGGGATGAGATTCAATTTCTCTCCCCCTACCAGTCAGTCGAGATTCATCCACCAGCACGTTCGTATCGGGGCGAATGTCAAACGAGGTCAAATTAAATACAGTGCTTGAGTGATTAAATTAAATCAAAATACAGGGTCTGCTCGTGTAGATACATTAATCCAACGATTTAATTTAGAAATACTAAGCTCCAAATAGAGTGCTTATATTGTATAACCAAACTGAATTACTGTGACTTGTTGTAAATACATAAATAGAAATACTAAACTCCAAATTCATTGCTTACATTGTATAACCGAACGGAATTAGTGTGACTTGTTGTAAATGCATTAATCAAACCATTTAATTTAGAAATTATCATCGTCGGCACTACAACCGGGAGCCGGTCTTGGCCTTATTTAGCAAGTCCTGAGGCTTGTTAAATTTTCCATAATGATTTGTTTTTTCCGGGCAAGGTCATTAGTCTTGCGCCAGAGACCCCGTCGGGGAATCGAACCCCAGTCTCCCGCGTGACAGGCGGGTATACTAACCACTATACTATCGAGGAGCATTTAGAAATACTAGACTCCAAATACAGTGCTTACATTGTGGACAAAAAGAAACTGAGTGTTTTCTTAATCTAATCGAGGCGTTCGGAGACCAACATCGCGCTTTATTCGCAGCGCCGGTGTCCAACGACACTCGAGTTGGTAAGTCTTAGGGAACCAGTGCATCTGCCGGCACGTAACTAAGAACGACATACCTACAGATCTGTATTCGGTTCGCTGTTACAGAATATCATGTATGATGGTGTGCTGAGGGCCAATGTACCAGAAGTGGTTAGAATCATTGGGTAGGCAAATGATTTAGCAATAGTGGTCGTAGCTAAACACCTAGATGACCTGGGGAATATTTGCTCCCAAGCAATCTAGAACATTAGTCAAATGCTGGCTAGATATGGCCGTACTGAAACTTGCTGGACATAAGACGGAGGCAGTTTTAATAAGCAGCCGCATGAAACTTGAACACTTTGATTTGGAAATAGAAGGACAAACAATCAGACCCAGTCCCTATATTAAATATCTTGGTGTTATAATCGACAACAGGTTGAGCTTCAAGGAACTGTGGGGTTTCTCTATATTACACGGAGAACCAACCCACAATTTTAATCCTATTTCGCCCGCTAACCGTGCACCGCCTTAACCCCAATCCCAATTGACAATCTATTTACCGTGAAAATCATATTTCCCAAAAGGACGCATAGCTGAATTCATTTTTCTATGCAGATAATGCATAATTGAATTCAGCTCCCTTTTGCGATACGGCAACTCCATTTCACTAACCCCATGAGATTTCCACCGGAAATTGGAATTTCATGTCGGTTAGCAACGGCAAAGTCTGGACAAGCGATGCTGTTTCATCATCGCAAAACTGCTGGGGTAATTATCGAATTATTTAGTTTGGTTCTCACGGTCATAATTCCCAAGCCGTTGCAGTGTCCTTTGACTTCCCCCAGACACGCTATTCGCTGGGGATCAATGATCTCTTTAGTCAGGTGAATAGCAGCAAACAATTTTCATCCCATTTCATTTCCCCTTCTCTGAGCGCATTGCACTCTGAGATCAAAGCGAGATCCTAACTAGGGCAGATTTTGCGTTTGTACATACACGCTAAAGCCAAATCAACTCCGAGGTCAGTGTGCTCTCCCTTTTGGTTTCTCCCATTTGTCCTATGTCCACCGACTGTCGAATGAATGCACAAGTAAAAATTTAAATAATGCAGAAGAGAGCACGATTATTGATTGGTTGATCGTGTGGCTAAAGCAAATTTTCATCCCTGATTGGAACCAGTCAATTATCATCCTCCGAAATGTGCGGACCCACAACGCCGTAACAGTCGAGATTTATTCACCGAGGTGCGTACATACGTGAATTTTTGTGTGCGAATTTACAGAGTGTTTTGGTCAAGTAACCGTGCTTCAACCACCGTCGAGGAGGAGTGCGGAAAACGCAAACCAACGTCGAGATCGTCTGTGCTAAAGATTCTCCTTGTGTGTTAATCATTGATTACAAATAAGTTCCCTGTTGAACGTATCTCAAATCAAAGCTTTTAATAAACAATGGTCAGTGTCTTGAACGTATCAGGATTAACAGTGAGGTATATCAAATTACAAGACAAACAATAAACTGTACCACAAATTTGTGCAACAAAAAATATTAAAACAAATCCAAGTCAACAATGTGCACATGATTCAATAATATAAAAGAAAGAAATTAAATAAAAAGTGGTAAACACCAGCCAAATAGTGTTTTATTTTTTTTTGCACCAGGAACAATCGTTGCGGATATAAGGGAAACAGTGCCCCTGCCGGCATTTCTACTTTTTACCCACACAGAACACCTCAGGAAAACAACTGAAGAAAACGGCAAAAGTATGCAAAGTTTTTGCGAGACTGCTACCCAATGTTGGACGACCCCGGCCCCACATAAGGAAACTCATAACCAGTGACAACACCTCCATTATAATGTATGCAGCTCACATATGGGCAGGAGCCGCTCAGTATAAGTCGTACGTGATGGGAGTGAACTCCGCACATAGGGTGGCATCATTAAGAGTATGCCGCGCATTCCGAATGGTCGCCGAAGGTGACATAAATATTTTGGCTGGGAGGACACCACTTGACATTGCAGCTAAAGAAAACGCTGCATTGCATGAGGTCTCACAAGAGAATCGTCGGCGATAGCGGTCACAATTAGACGTCTCAACCCTAAGAGAACGGCAACGAAGGTGGGATTCTTCCACCAAAGGAAGATGGACCCACACCATGATACCTCATATAGAAACATGGGTGAAAAGGAAATATGGCGAGCTGAATTACCACTTGACTCAGCTAATATCAGGACATGGATGCTTCCGGCAATAATTGCACAAGTATAAGCATGTGAATCACCCATACTGCTTGTATTGCGAAGGCAAAATAGAAAATGCGGAACACGTACTCACTATATGTGACATGATGCAGCAGTTGCGACGCGACGAGCGGATTAACAGGTAAACTCCGTCCGCCCCGCGATGGAATATCTAAAGAAGGGTTTCGCGGCGATCAATGGGAATATGTGCCTGGCGGGAGGAGGTTTTAGACGGTAAAAATCCAGCATGCCTCTGGATTAGTCCAGGGGTATCTGTTGAAGATTTCCATCTTGCTACCGAAACCAAAACAAAAAACACACACTCACACACACACAGACTAAAGCACAGGTTATCATACGCCAAAGACGTAAACTGTGTTTACTATCGTATTCAAGACTGTGGGGAGGAAGTATTGTGCCAAACACGGACACTCCGTTCACTTCCATCCCCATCGTCTATTGTTCACGCGGGCACTGCTCACAACGCAAGGTGGAAGAAAACGATGTCCACCAGATAGCAATTAAAACACAAATTGTTCTTAATTAATTTTTAGTTTATTTTACTTTCGTTATTAAAATTGCGAATGATAATTCTCTTAATAAAAACCCCTTTCTTCTCAGCCATTGTCAAATATGTTATTGTTTTTATACTTCACTTAAACTTATTATTAATATTAAATTGATTTTTTTTAATGAATTTTAAACAGAATGAAACACTTCCTTTCACGGCCCGACTTCTGTATATATACGCTTCTCCACCGCGCGACGAAGAGCGGGAGATCGCGCGGATGTAATTGGACTCCTCGCTATTCACTCGCTGACACAGGAATTCGGCCAGTGAAACTGGCTCTCTTAATTAAGGGGCGCATTTCCTATTCCAAGAGAGACGTAAAGTCTCTCTTTGGAGTAACCAAACCGATCTCATAGAGAAGACCGTCACGGTACACATGTATGTGTGTACATTGGCTCTTTCATGGATCAAAGCCATGAGAACAAATCAACAACAAAGAAAGGGCATAAGTGCATTCATGAGATGCGAGTTCGGCAAAGCAAACAAAACCGAAACTCGTCGGATGCTAATTGGGTCTTTGTTTGAGATGTGCGTCGCGGCTCAATAAATAGACGCGACGCATCGAAGAAATGGTGTTAATGGGTTGGCGGCCGTAACGAATCCCTTGCTTGCATTTATATATGAAGGGTAATTCGTCGCGGCAGAGAAAGGAATTGGAGATTGTTTGTTAGTGGGAAAACAAATCATTGGTTGGATATTATACATGTTTAGATGCTAGATGCGCGTATTTGCTTTTGTCCCTTGGACAAAGGGTCTGCAAGATACGTGAATGTGGGCAGATAAGGGTGCCCATGAGGAACAAAACTGCTTGGCAAACAATGGTGCCGGAATAGTTTTCCTACTTATAATACATGTTTGCAGACGAATTATTTTCCAGCGAATTCTAATGATGCATTAGACGTGTGAACAGAATCTGTCAGGAATTTTCATGTAATGCGTTGAAAGCATTAATGTCCTTGTAGTAGGAAATGTTTATGCTGCGTGGAGATTGCGGTGCAGGTGTGGGAAAATTGGAATTTGCCTGGCAACCGAAGGTACCGAATAGGTTTTGGGATACCTGAAAAGGTAGAAAAGAATTCTTACAGGGAATTTGTATGCGAAGAGATGCATGAAAGGTACGTTTTATTTTACAGGGACTTTTAAGTAAATATAAATTTGATCTATTTGATGCGTGAAGCATTTAAGGCACTAATGCGATTGCCTTAGTGAAACTTATGCAGATTGGGATGTAGTTATGGCGGTTTTTCAGGGAAGTGGGCCGTGGGGTTTGGTGGAACCGCAACAAGACCTACCGGTCTTCCATGATTTCTTTCCCACCATCCTATAGCGTTTGTAATAATAGTGAAGAAAAACGTGTGATTCGAACTGACGCTATGACCGTTTGAATCACCAAAAATTGTACCTAAGCGTTACCCATCAGGCTACTGGCCGATTTTTAGAATTTGATTTCTAAACTCTACTATACTCCACTGATGTGAATTGTTATGTTATCGCTAGGTATACGGCTCTGATGTATTTTCTTATTCGATTTTCGTTCGGTGTTCTTCACTATTTTTGCTTGTGAATTGTGTGTATCTGTTAGAGATGCCCCACCATTCCCTCCCCAGTAACTGCGGTACGATCAGCTTCACTGCGAACGACGGAGAGAACGAGAGAACATCGGAGCAGACGAGGATGTCGGTGCTCTATGCGGAAGTCATGATCGTGTGTGAAGTTCTGTTTACTACGGGAAGTGTGTGCTGCGTTGTACAGATCACGTCGTAGTCACCAATTATAGCGTTTGTAATAATAGTGAAGAAGAACGTGTGATTCGAACTGACGCTATGACAGTTTGAATCACCAAAAATTGTACCTAAGCGCTACCCATCAGGCTACTGGCCGATTTTTAGAATTTGATTTCTAAGCTCGACTGTACTCCACTGATGTGAATTGTTATGTTATCGCTAGGTATACGGCTGTGATGTATTTTATTATTCGATTTTCGTTCGGTGTTCTTCACTATTTTTGCTTGTGAATTGTGTGTATCTGTTAGAGATGCCACAATCCTTTCATCTAAGTATTTAGAGACCACTTGGACTATCCGTGTAAACACTATCCTTAGATACCTCCACCCCTTTTCTTTCTCAGATATCCCGAGACCGAGTCTCTCAATCTCGTGGATGTGGGTGATTCCGGGTGTCGTAAGATGGCCAGAAACCAGAGACACGGTTAAGGGTACATTTGTCTTTACCTCGTTTAAATCGGCCTCCCGCCACTCTTTTTTTTTTTCTTTCTCTCTAGTTGAGTTCGATAGCGGAGCTCCTAGGCTCGCTTAAAAATTCAGATTATAAGGAAAAGGTGTAAATAAAATTTGTATATTTGAATCATTTAGAGGGAAGTAGGTTTGAATCTTCTCTTTTTTTAAGTACCCCAGATTATTTCCCCCATCAAGAAGTGGTAAAAATGGATTCCTCTTCCTCTAGATAAACAAGGCGTTTCCCCCCACAAGTGGTAAAGGATTCCCCGTCGCCGGACGCGGTAAATTGTAGAGCCTGATAGGGTCTAGAGAGAAGACGTTCCGCAATATCAGGATTCTGGGGTGTTTTCGACTGTTTATCCTTTGGCTAGTCGGCGCTGGAAGCTAAATTAATTCTTGTAATACAGTCTACTACACCGTTGAAAGTTTTGCGGACCCGTTGAGAGCCAGTTGCCCGTTTAATTTACTTCGTAACAGTTATAAATATAAATATATATATATATATATATATATAAATGTATATATATATAATATATATATATATAAATATTGATATATATATATATATATATATATATATATGTATATATATATATATATCTATATATATATGTATATATATATATATATATATATATATATATATATATATATATATATATATATATATATATATATGTATACATATATGTATATATATATTTATTTATTTATTTATTTATTTATTTATTTAAATATATACCTACATATATATTTATATATACTACAGCAGAATTGACGAAACTTTGCGTCGTGCAAATGAGTATATCTTTGTGAGAATGTTGGATTCATTCCAATTAGGACTTTGCAGGCGTGGCGGGATTGTGGTGTCTACGACATTGTTTGACGTGAAGACATTATCGTCAGATGTTGGCCATCTCTATAAATCCTAATAAGAACGCCATTATAAATACATCAGTGGACCGCAAATATTGCGAGCCTCGTTTAGATGCCGAGCCGATGCCGAGCCGTCTGGATTTCTTCTCTCAGAAATCTACTAAGAGGAATTAAAAGACCATTAAGAGTAATTGTCGTATAATACAGTCATTATATTTTGGCGCACTTGTTGAAATTTACCTTTCTACCGACAGATAAAACAAGGTCAGGGATCGTAAATCACACCACGAGAATTCGTTTCCAGAGGGGAACACCGTAAAGATGCGAAATTCCCAAATGATATTGATAGAATCCTCGTCCACCCAGAGAAAGGTGTGGCAAGCGATAGACAAATGAAATCGGAAATCATTTGATGCTGGATTTTAAAGTCGTTTACTAAGAGTCGTTGGGTCGTTGATTCGCAAGTTGGTGGCAGGAGACCACCATTAGATGGTCGGGTTCGGGTGAGTCTTGTGAACGTCGATGATATTAAATTCTAAATATTATATATACTAAGACATAACTTTTGGGCATAAATAAAAACCCTTTAAAGCCAATATCCTATAGAAGTGACTCAGTTCTGGCAATGAACTGGAAATCAAGCACCAGAGGACTGTGTGATGTAAAGTTGTAATTTTTGAAGGAATGCTTTTATGCCACTTGTTGGAGTTTACTTCACTGTGTTAGCGGGTGTTTGTGTCCTTCGTAGAGTTGCCATAACACAACCGTAGAAATTAAGGAACATCTATTCGTAGTTAGAAAGGATACAGAACTGAAGTGAAGTCGAATTGGTAGTTGAGATTTTGTGGACGATTTTGATACTTTTAGCGTAGTTCTATAGGATCTAGTCAACCGAGAGACGCGGACCGTTTTAGGAATGCCATTAACTTTGATTATAAAGCAGGAAATGTTATTGTTGGTCAACTTATGTTACCGCTCTATTCAGTAAGGAAATTGAAGCGGAGCTGTGTTACCAGCTTTAGTGCTGGTAGATTGCATTTCGGGAAACCAGATGAGATGTGCTCTCGAATAAACCCATGATTCAATTTAATCATTCGGCTGTTAAAGTTCATCTGTACTTACTATGTTTATGTGTGGCGTATCTATTATAATTGTACCGACATTAGTCACTTTACTGGAACAAGTTGATCTTTAGAGAGGCTATGCTAGAAAACACACCACAACAACTAAAAGATCACACTTTAATAGATCTGGAGTTTTGGTTCTTACACCATATATGTAAATGGCTCAAAATGCGTGCTTGCATTACTTTAATTTATATGCGTTTTTGGTTGAACAACTCAATGAAATTGCTTCCGCCACATGAAGGATTCATTGAAGTAAGATAAACCTAAAACTCTGTAATACCATAACGGTATAGGCTACTTCAAAACGGTTTGCTATTCAACTCTTTTTATACTTCTAGGCCTTTCACAGGTACAGTAAAGATCTGAAATCACAGAACAGCCAGTTTTTTGCCATCCGGTTTTGGCCCTATATAAACCCATCTCAACGGATTCCGCATGAAATGCCAATGTCAATGCCACCCATAGATTGCCATGTTAGTCATGGAAACACATTTTTGTGGGATAAGTGTTAAATGTCACTTAATCACCAGAATCTGCAATACGTTCACCTCAGTTCCAAGAGAACCTTCATACGATCATTATAAATTTCAAAGTACTCATCATTTATCTCGACGCAAACCAACACCAACCGGGTTTCGACTGGATGTCAAAGGTTTCTCCAACTTTGGTTTCTCAAAAGCCGAGCCGTTCAGGGATCTCAAGAATCTTTTAAGGGTTAAGTTACACTATCCTAGCGCCACACGATTTCAGCATATAACACAGATATTTCTCAAGGTTTATGTAGACGGTCGTTGACACTAGAACACCCAGGGATCATAAAAGGTACCGTGATCATCAAGCAGATTACTGTTACCAGAGAATAAACCTGAGCCGTGTCGTGTAGTCTATCATCAACAGCAACCTTGCCGGTACCTTGCTCCAGCTTTCAATATGATGGGAGCAGAATGAATCCGGGGCGCAGCTATTTACCAATCCGATATGAATTACATTTTCAGTTAAACAAGTTTTGATGCTACACGACGCCGCTGGCGTTATTTATGTCATTTACGGGTGACAATGAGATACTTAAGTACTTGCAAGCCCGCATTTTAAGTGCCGTTTCACCATGGCACGTTTGAGCTACAGTTTGTTTCTTTGTTGTATACTTGCAACTCGGCTTCTGCTTCTTACCCATGATCGTTTATCTCGCATTTTTCAGAAAGCGGTTTCACTTTGGACTTTGTAGTGCGTAGCTGGTCATATAGCCATGAATTCGTAGATCATTGGCTCTTAGGATATTCTAGTGGATTTTTGAAGACCCACATATGCCAAAACATCTCTGTGTCCAATTTCAACCCGACACTGGCCGATATAAGAAGGCTAGAAGTCAGATACATCTGTCAAACTCACTAAGCTAGCAGTTTTGACTTTACGCATACGGTGGCCTACCTGGGTGACTCCATGCACTTGACGATAACTATTGCAATATTCTGACTCGACATAATCAGTTGGCAGGCAAACGGGAAGGGTACTCTAAGGTGTAGAGCGGAGAGCCTTTTTGCCTTCATCGATGGCACAGGAAGTGGCGACGTAACCAGAGATGTACTTGCTTCAGGTCGTTACCTGCTTTATCGAGTATTTAGCGTCAGTTGTAGATAACGTAAATATTTTTGTCTGTGAAATATGAGGAGCATCAGTATCGTCATCGTAAATGCCCACACCTAATCTGTGAATCATCCGACGTGGGATGGGCGGCATTGCACAATAGTGTGACGACAGATTCTTCGGAAGTACACATTACAATAGTTTGGTACTTGAGCTCAGCTTTAGAGGAAGTTTGTTTAGTTGTGGACAAATAGATACCACTTAGAGGTGATGATTAAGGTAAGATGGCTTGACAAGAAGAGATGAGTGGAGTATAATAGTTTCACTCAGAGTAGGCTGCGAGCGGTTTTTGCACATGTTATGCTCAGAATCTCTCTTAAGTTGTCAAATTTTTTAACTTGACAGACTGCCAGCAATTAGTGAAAGTTAAAAGAACTTCTCAGGTGAAGTGTTACTACGCACCTATTGTATAGGGTTTCCCAATAGGGACTTGACAAGTTTTTTTCGGTAGAAAATCTTTATAATTTGCAGACGTTGTTCGTTCGTGTACTTAACCACGATGAAAATGTTGAGTTTACTGAATTAATTGACAGTGATAGTTTGATGATTAGTGAAAGGGTGCGTTCACATCAAAGTTGTCAAGTCCCTATTGGAAAATCCGATATTTAATTAAGATAAGACATCGATATGCTATTGAGGCATGTGCAATTAAGGAATTACTTTTTCTAATTCTGTCATTTTTAAAACCCGCCTTTCAGAGGTCACGTCGGTGAGGAAGGATACGCCACTTTTTGTATTTAGGTTCAACTGTTGATTCTATTTTTTCTGACAGTCAGAAAATAAGTCTACTAATTATGTCCATGACAATGTATGATTTAAAGAATTTAAAATTTCAAGAGGTTGGCCAAGGATGTCAGTGGGTTTTAAAAGTTTCCCTTCTAGTTTTCATCTTCGCTCTGTAGGGCGATACAATATATTTCCTGAAATGCGCAAATAGCAATGAAGAGAAATGATGCCAGAAACGGACGGCAGACGAGTTTAAAAAACGATTGAAAATTCTTGGAATTTGCAGACCTATGTGTGGAAAGTTCATGAAATATAAGAAAAAATTTAAGTTGCTGTAGAAAAATCTGGCAAGTCATGTTAGAAACGGATGGCAAACGAATTTGAAAAACTATTAAAAACTTGTTCCCCCGCTTGGTAGAAACCTTGACGTGGGGCGGGGGCTTAAAGTACAATGAATCACTCAGGCTATGCTGACGGAAGCATATGCTTCCAGTAGGGCCACCCATGTCAGACAGGCTAGCGAGGAGTAACACACAAAGACCTACCACCCCTAACTCAGGGTGTTACGCGTCACCGTGCCCATTGGATGGTTTGCAGCTAGGGGTATACCGGTATTATAACCGCGCCTCTCTGACACCGATCGAATCAGAGCAGTAAGCAGACCTTACCATATCAAAACGGGGCTCTGATGTGGCAGACTATTTGAAACCCCAAGACTCGTGGGATCAAAAATGAATAATCAATATACAAAAAACAATCCCAGGAAAAACCCGGTAGGGGTAGGCGTGCTGAGCCGACACTACCGTAAGGGATCAAATCATCTAGAAAACACCGACTCGGCAAAAAGAAGACGTAGGGAAAAACGGAAAAAGCGGGATATACGCGTCGGCATGTGGAATGTTCGAACGTTATATAAACCAGGCGCGATACAGACGATCGTAGAAAACGCGAAACAATATAAAATGGACATCGTCGCGCTTCAGGAAGTCCGACTCCCACATCAAGTAATCGAAACCAACGGATTTGCAATGGCGTGTGGAGGTACCGATACACATAACCTCGGAACCGGCTTCATCATAAGCAAGAAGATTACGCCCCATGTAAAAGATGTGCAATTTATTAATGACCTAATATCGGTGCTAAAAATACAGGGCCCATGGTACAATTATGTATTTATAAACGTACACGCCCCAACAGAATCTACGGACGAAGAAACGAAGGACACATTCTATGAGTCCCTAGAGGAAGTATTCGATGGGATCTCATCATTCGATGTTAACATCGTCCTAGGGGACCTCAATGCAAAAATTGGAAAGGAAGATCTCTTCCAACCAACAATAGGTAAAGAAAGCCTACATGACGTTTCAAATGATAATGGTATTGGAATTATCACGTTCGCAGCATCAAAAGATCTGGTAGTGAAGAGCACGATGTTCAAACACAAGCAAATCCATAAAACCACATGGATATCACCCGACGGGGTAACGCGTAACCAAATAGACCACTTCCTCATAGACAAAAGACACCACTCGAATATCCTTGACGTAAGATCATATAGAGGAGCAGACTGCGACTCCGATCATCTTCTAGTGATGGGCAAAATTAGAAGTCGCCTCGCAGCAAACCCACATGGACAGTCACGGGAGACGAGCCAAAAGTTCGAGATTGATAAACTGAAAGACCTACGCAAAAAGGCTGAATATCAAGACGAACTAACGAATAGATTTAGCATCCTAGAGAATGGGAGTAGTGAGGAAGAGGAAGCCAATAGTGTGGACACTAAACGGGCATCGATCAGAGACACAATCAAACAAACAGCCCAAGAGGTATTAGGATTTAAGAAAACAACTAAGTCCAAACCTTGGTTTGATGATGAGTGTAGGACGCAGATTGAACAACGTAAACGCCTCAGAATGATCCACTTAGAAGCATATGATGAAGTCAACGCAGAAAGATACGCGAATATTCGGAGAGAGACAACTAGACTTTTCAAACCCAAAAAACGCGAATGGGAGAAGACTCGGATCCAAAAAATCCTAGAAAATGCCAGAGTAAAGAACAGCAGAGGTATGTATGCAGGCATAAATTCAATTAGAAATGGCTACCGAGGAAGAGCCAAAATAATCCGAGACACAAACGGTTGTTTGGTCACAGAAACAAACAATATCGTGACAAGTTGGAAGCAGTACTTTGAAAACCTGCTCAATCTACGCACCCATCAACCACAAATAAACGCACCAGACATACATACGGCCGAGCCCCAGATCCCAGAGCCCACTTCGACGAAGTTGTAGACGCGATAAATCGACTGAAAAACAACAAGGCTTCCGGAGTCGATTGCATGCCGGCAGAGCTTGTGAAGCATTGAGGAGGGGCAAATGCTCGAAGGATCCACCAACTGATTAAAATAATATGGGACAAGGAAGTCATTCCGGAAGAATGGAAAATCGCAACAGTAATCCCCATTTTCAAAAAAGATGACAGATCTGACTGCGAAAATTACAGAGGAATATCATTGCTCCCAACCACATACAAAATATTAACAAATGTCATACTGCCAAGAATCACACCGTACGCAGAAGAAATATTGGGAGACTACCAATGCGGATTCCGTCGGAACCGGTCAACAAGCGACCAGATGTTCACAATAAGGCAACTGCTGGAAAAGAAGTGAGAATACGGAGAGACGGTTCACCAACTGTTCGTTGACTTCAAAAAAGCCTACGACTCAGTCGCAAGGCAAAGATTCTACCATATTGTGGTTGAGCTGGGGATCCCGAAAAAATATGCCGCCCTCATTCAATTTTGCATGAACGAAAACAAAGGGCGAGTTAGAATAGAAAACCACCTCTCAGAACCATTTGAAATCCGGGACGGACTAAAACAGGAGGATGGCCCATCACCATGCCTTTTTAACCTTATCCTCGAGTATGTTATCAGAAAGGTACAAGACGACAACATGGCCGGATCATCCCTGAACGGGGTCACACAAGTGCTCGCGTATGCGGATGACATCGCCGTTCTGGGCGATAATCTCGAAACTGTAAGTAAAAACTGTGAAATCATCATGCAAGCAGCAGAAGAGGTGGGTCTAGAAATAAATGAAGACAAAACAAAATACATGATTACGGCGAGAGCAGGTGGACCTCAGAGAACACATTTAAACGTCAGGGGAAAGATATATGAAAATGAATTTAAATATCTGGGTCCGATACTGACGACCAGAAACGAAACGTCGAAAGAAATTAACAAAAGACTACCCTCCGGCAACGCTAGTTGGCATGCAGCCAGTAAACTGTTGAAATCCAAACTGCTATCACGTAATATAAAGCTCCGTGTCTATAGAACCATAATCATGACGATTGCTCTATACGGATGCGAAACATGGGCTCTCACAAAACGGGGAGAGAACAAATTCCGCGTATTCGAGAATAAAGATTTAAGGAGTATATTTGGCGGTAAATATGACGAGGAGTCAGGATAATGGAGGAAACTCCACAACCACGAATTGGAAGAGCTATACCGCAACCCACAATAGTGAGAGTAATCAAGTCGCGAAGTTTAAGATGGGCCGGAGATGTGGCGAGAATGGGCAACGTGTGTATAATTCTTGACGGTAGACCAACGGGAAAGAGACCGATAGGACGGCCGCGATGGAGATGGGAGGACAATGTTAGATTGGACCTCGAGGAGATCGGATCGGATGGTCGACCTTGGAAGGAGAGCGCACAGGACAGGGAACGATGGCGGAGCCGAGTCGGTGGGGTCATGAACTTTCGGGTTCCTACAGGCCAATAAATAATAATAATAGTAATTAAAAACTTGTTGGAATTTGCGGACCTATGTGAGGAAGGTCAGTGGAATATAAGGATAAAAATAAAGGAGAGTACACGCATTTTGCTATGGAAAAATCCAGAGTATAATGTCAGAAATTAATTTTATAATTAATTATACTTCAGTAACTATTGTCAGAAGTTGCCCTGATTAACAACAAAATAGCAGAAATTGTAGTGAAATGACAATGGCACTGAAGCAAAATATTCGGGATCACAAGTTACTTGAGAATAATGTCAGAAATAGATGAGAAATTAATTTTGTAATCAAATATTAATTGTACTTCAATAAGTGTTGTCAGAGATTGCAGTAACTAACAGCAAAATAGCAGAAATTGTAACCAAGTGACAGTGGCACTGAAGCAAAATATTCAGGGTCGCAAGTTACTTAAGAATAATGTCAGAAATGGATGAGAAATTAATTTTACAATCAAATATTAATTATACGTGAATAAGTGTTGTCCGAGATTACAGTAACGAACAGCAAAACAGCAGAAATTGTACCGAAATGACAATGCCACGGAAGCTAAATATTCGGGATCGTAAGTTACTTGAGAATAATGTCAGAAATGGATGAGAAATTAATTTTACAATCAAATATTAAGTAAACTTTAATATGTGTAGTCAGAGATTACAGAAACTAACAACAAAATGGCAGAAATTGTAACGAAATGAAAATGCCACTGAAGCAAAATATTCAGGATCGTAAGTTACTTGGGAATAATGTCAGAAATGGATGAGAAATTAATTTTACAATCAAATATTAAGTAAACTTCAATTTGTGTTGTTAGAGATTACAGTAACTAACAACCAAATGGCAGAAATTGTAACGAAATGAAAATGCCACTGAAGGAAAATATCCGGGATCACAAGTTACTTGAGAAAAATGTCAGAAATGGATGAGAAATTAATTTTACAATCAAATATTAAGTAAACTTCAATATGTGTTGTCAGAGATTACAGAAACTAACACCAAAATGGCAGAAATTGTAACGAAGTGACAATGGCACTGAAGCAAAATATTCAGGATCGCAAGTTACTTGAGGATAATGTCAGAAATGGATGAGAAATTAATTTTATAATCAAATATTAATTATACCTCAATAAGTGTTGTCAGAGATTACAGTAACTAACAATAAAATAGCAGAAATCGTAACGAAATGAAAATGGCACTGAAGCAAAATATTCAGGATCGTAAGTTACTTGAGAATAATGTCAGAAATGGATGAGAAATTCATTTTACAATCCAATATTAATTATACTTCAATAAGTGTCGTCAGAGATTGCAGTAACTAACAACAAAATAGCAGAAATTGTAACGAAATGACAATGCCACTGAAGCTAAATATTCGGGATCGTAAGTTACTTGAGAAAAATGTCAGAAATGGATGAGAAATTAATTTTACAATCAAATATTAAGTAAACTTCAATATGTGTGGCCAGAGATTACAGAAACTAACAACAAAATGGCAGAAATTGTAACGAAGTGACAATGGCACTGAAGCGAAATATTCAGGATCACAAGTTACTTGAGGATAATGTCAGAAATGGATGAGAAATTAATTTTATAATCAAATATTAATTATACCTCAATAAGTGTTGTCAGAGATTACAGTAACTAACAATAAAATAGCAGAAATTGTAACGAAATGAAAATGGCACTGAAGCAAAATATTCAGGATCGTAAGTTACTTGAGAATAATGTCAGAAATGGATGAGAAATTAATTTTACAATCCAATATTAATTATACTTCAATAAGTGTTGTCAGAGATTGCAGTAACTAACAACAAAATAGCAGAAATTGTAACGAAATGACAATGCCACTGAAGCTAAATATTCGGGATCGTAAGTTACTTGAGAAAAATGTCAGAAATGGATGAGAAATTAATTTTACAATCAAATATTAAGTAAACTTCAATTTGTGTTGTTAGAGATTACAGTAACTAACAACCAAATGGCAGAAATTGTAACGAAATGAAAATGGCACTGAAGCAAAATATCCGGGATCACAAGTTACTTGAGAAAAATGTCAGAAATGGATGAGAAATTAATTTTACAATCAAATATTAAGTAAACTTCAATATGTGTTGTCAGAGAGTACAGAAACTAACAACAAAATGGCAGATATTGTAACGAAATGACAATGTCACTGAAGCTAAATATTCAGGATCGCAAGTTACTTGAGGATAATGTCAGAAATGGATGAGAAATTAATTTTATAATCAAATATTAATTATACGTCAATAAGTGTTGTCAGAGATTACAGTAACTAACAATAAAATGGCAGAAATTGTAACGAAATGAAAATGGCACTGAAGCAAAATATTCAGGATCGCAAGTTATTTGAGAATAATGTCAGAAAAAGATGAGAAATTAATTTTACAATCCAATATTAATTATACTTCAATAAGTGTTGTCAGAGATTGCACTTACTAACAACAAAATAGCTTTTTTTTTTTTTACATTTCTGTATTTATTGACCATAAATGATTTGTTACAATAAGTAATACAGATAACTTATAATTAGCTTAGCTTTAATCGTTTACACATACTTGCTAGTACATTTTTCAAACATTAACAAAATAGCAGAAATTGTACCGAAATGACAACGGCACTGAAGCACAATATTCAGGATCGCAAGTTAGGTAAGTTAAGAATAATCTCAGAAACGGGTGCCAAACAAGTTTAAGAAAACTAGTGAACATTTTTCAGAACTTGAGGAAAGGGCCACAAAATGAGACATGACATACCGAACTGTTTGGACTTGTGTCTTTGAAGGTATCCGAAGAATAATGTCAGAAATGGGTAACAGATTTTGTTTGACACTCAATTTCATTTTTGCAACATTTTTTTATTTCGTTTTAAATTCTTAGTTTCTAATTTAAATGGTAGACAAAAAATGCTTAAATTCTACCTTAATTATCTTATATTATAACTTGCTGGTCCTATGCAGATGCTCTAAGCTAAACATAATAAGACTATTGTGCAATTTGCCCATCGGCGACAGGACTTTATTTGTGATTATTTATCTAACAAAGAAAAATTCGAAAAACTTTGTGCCAAATACCAAAAAAATATCGCAAAAATGAAGAGAACTACTAGTAATAGTATGGGCATTGCAAAAATTAAGAAGCTATATGTATGGAATTGCAGATCTGATTACATACACAGATCACCAATCATTGACGTTCGCGATACCGAAAAAAAAAATCCCAATGAACTGATGAGATGGAAGGGAATAATCGAGGACTTCGGAGTAAAACTTGTGTACAAACCAGGTCGATTAAACGTAGTCGCATATGCGTTGTCTCGACAGCAAATACACTCGTCTATCCTAACCACCGATCATTCAACAGACAGCTCTGCACAAGAAGAAATCCGAACAGTCACAAAACCCTTTAATGCATATGGAGCACTATTGAAACTAGTACGAACAATTGATGACAATGAAAGTAAATTTGGAAACATATTCGAAAACAAAACTAGATATATGTTACAATCAAATTAAGCAATAAGCCAAATAGTTATTGTTTAACTGATCGTGGTCAACAATCTTTCGTTAGCCACAAACCAAGAATCCGAAAAATACAACACCAACGCAATCTTTCGTTATTGGTTCTTTATTAAGTGCACCTTCGCTGCTCGAGTTACTTTCTAAGCATAACATATTTTACTGCACTTAAAATCTAACATTTTGAAGGACAACAGAATGTACATCAGGTAATTACAAGAAAAAGGATCAGTACACTAAATGTCTACCTGTGTATTTTGAAAAGGTATATAAAAATGTAAATGAAGAGAAGGTATCTAAAACGTAATTATGCTATGCCGATATGTAGCGTACATATGTTGGGTATTACAAATTGCCTTAAGCGACGAGATGTATTCATAATGTAGTATTTATGTTATTGCGACATGTAATACCCTCTCCGTTAGATTGAGGCTCCGACGAAATGTTCAGCAAAGTAGTGTGAAAAAAACAAAATAATAAAAAGGTCTCGTTTGCAAAATTATATATACATATAGTACTTAAACCGAAATTACATAGGAATATTTTTTTCTTTCCCTTTTCCAATTTTTTTTTCGTTTTTTAAATTATCTATAAAAATTATATTTTTAAAGTTAGCTGCATGTAGAAATGATATAATTTATACAAAATGAAATAGCGGGTAATTGTCATAACGTGTTCCTATTTATGTGTTAAGTATAGTTTTAATAGTTATATGGAGTAAAATACATAATCGTGCATTATTTAGTTTAATTACATTTATTTATGTATGTTTCACATATTGTTTTTACGATTTTTATAATCCTAGTGATTCGAGGTTCAAATATTTCTGAACGTTTAAACGTATTGTATATATCGGGTTTTCCAATAGGGACTTTTGACAACTTTGAATTTAATTTGTGAACGCACCCTTTCACTAATCGTCGAACTGTCACTGTCAATTTATTCAATAAACTCAACATGTTCATCAGTTAAGTACACGAACGAACAACGTCTGCAAATTATAAAAATTTACTACCGAAAAAAAGTTGTCAAGTCCCTATTGGAAGACCCATTATAACATAATTTGTTTGTTTTTATTTCGTCTTGGCTTTTATTAATTTTTTAGTGCTAATTGTGGGATTCTCGAGGTCTTGATATTTTTTCTTAGGTTTAATATGTGTTCTATAATATTTGAATTGATTTTGAGTATCCACAATATGTCCATCGTCAATCTTTTGCGTATTTAGTTTTCTATATTTCGAATGATTTTTTCCTCCTCTAGCTTCTTTAATAAAATTTTGTCCACTTTCTAAGGTATCGCTTTTGCTAGTTTGGTTTAATTTTTCTATAGCTTTTTGTTTCTTTGTAATGATGTGTTAGGGAATATCTTTGTATTCATTTTGTTATATTGGGTGGTATCACATGAAATGTCCGATTTTATAGTAAACCATTAAAAGCCAATATTATTTTTCCGTAAATTTGTATTCAATTAAAATAGGATCTGTGGGGGTTCTCTACACCACATGGAGAACTAACCCACAATGTCAACCAACCTTGACTTCCTAACTTCGCAATAACTACATTTCAAAACCTTCAACAGAATATAATTCAACAGAATATATTCTAATCATCCCCGCATTCATTTTCCCAAAATTGCTTCGGTCAATCCTTTACTGAATTCACATGTCCTCCTTGCGACCAAGCAATCTCAATTTCCCCGGAAATTCATATGCCATAACAAAACGCATATTCAAATCCACAACGGAACATTAACCATCGCCACCAACTATACCAAGCCTCACACATTTCCCCGAAATTACTTCGGTTAATATCTTATCTAAACGTTATTCTTGCTTGCACCCAAGCAATTTCAATTTCCCGGTATACACAACCAACGAATCCGACTCAGCTTGTACGGCGAGGATTCGCCGGAACTGAATTCGTATGCGAGCATAGCAATTCTTCTCGAAATTCCTCGGAAGTGACAGTAAGTTTATTTCTGCTATGGAATTTTTTCCATTTCATTAGTCAGTCGAGATCCAACCGCCATCGAGTGCGCATCGCCGCCTGCAAGCATTTTGCCTAATTACAAACGGCTCCATTCAACCCACCCAGTCGGTGTTAACACAGTATATTTTGGGAATCGCTCACCAGAACCTGGCGTGTGTTTCGGCCACCTTACGTTTGGCTACCCTCGCGTATTCAACCGCCTTTTGAAATATAGCGCGGCGCGAGTCGGACAACTGTTAGGAATACGCGGCCTTACCCAACCACCAGACGCCGAAGGTCGCGAAGTGTCTCGAGGTGCTATTTACGAGAGTCCGCGTTCGTTGTTAATCTGGTCGAATTGCTTGAATGTCGCTTAGGAAATCAAACCCAAACCAAAATTAAGTGCCCCCGAAACCGTGGTTAAGTGGAATATAGCGCTGGAGTAATCCTAAGTAAAAAGGGGGAATTAAGCAATAAACAGACAAGTAAAGACAAATAAAAAGAGAAGCATTAACATTAAAACCGGACAAGTGCCTTTTATTTCCTTTCTCTCTCTTCTCCGTTGGTGAACATTGTCGGTTTTATCTTTCCAGTGACGTGTTGGGGGCGCAGTGAAACCGCGTCCGTGCTGGTGCATACCTCGTACCCCACATCCGTTAGCATCTATGGTATTAAAATCTTCCATCGTGATACAAGGTCAAATATTGTTTTTTCGTAGAAGTGCTGACTTTTTGAGGCAATTATATCTTCAAAGACTTTTATGACCTCTGCTCGGTTCCGGAAGACCGTCTGCCAGCAAAACGAATCCAGATTGCGGAAAAGATGGCAGTCCGTTGGAGAAATATCAGGAGAGTACGGTGGATGCGGAAGAATTTCAAATTCCAACTGCAACCGTTTTTGCACCGTTACTTGTGAGGTATGGGGTCTAGCATTGTCGTGCAAAAGGATTGGGCCGTGCCTATTGACCAACGCAGGTTGCTTTTCAGCAAGTTTGGCTTGCAATATGTCTATTTCTTGATATATTTGATACCGTTTATCGTTTCTCTTGATTGAAAAATGAAAGTGGATTGGTCCTTTCGATGCCCACCAAATTGTCAAATTTTTTGGGTGAAGATCGGGCTTGGGGGTGTGTTTTGCTTTTTCACCTGCATCCAACCATTGCCCAGGTCTTTTACGGTTAGCATATAGAATCCACTTTTCATCACAGGTGACTATCCGGCCCAAAAACCGTTCAATTTGGTTTCTTAATCTAAGCGATGCACAGATTTCTAGGCGTCGTACTTTTTGGGACTCGTTCAGTTCATGGGGTACCCACTTATCGAGTTTCTTTACCTTTCTTATGAGAGAAAGATGTCGACTTATCGTCACTGGGGATACTCTTATGCTTTGTGCAGTCGCCCGCACCGATTTCGTTGGGTCCGCAACCATCGTTGCTCTTAAAACGTCGTCGTCATCTAACGTTTCCAGCTTCCTACGTGGTTCATTTTTGAGGGTGAAATCTCCCGAACGGAACTATCCAAACCAACGTCGTATGGTGTGTTCGTTTACCACTGCATCCTCAAATGCGTCATTAATGTTTTTCTTTGCCAATGACGCATTATGTCCCATTTTACATTCATAAACGAAGAGGGCTCGAATTTGAACTGCCCACAACATGGTTAACAATTCCTAGAAAAAAAGTCACTGTACTTGTAACGAACTTTAAAATTCTCACACGTCTAGCACATGTACCACTTTACTTTATAAAAAAAGAAAATTTAACGTTTTGGCACAGATGTTCACTCGAGAACTTCTTATTTCCGAGTGATGGAAAATCGGACGTTTCATGTGGTACAACTCAATACTAGATCTAGTTGTTCATCCACGTCTTTAATGTCCTTGAGCTCATGAGGTGTGATTACAAATTTATAGCTACTGAGTATTCCTTCAAACACATTCTTTATTTTGTGCCATTCTTTAAAATTACACTTGATTGCCGCAGTTCTATCTGGGTTTGAGACTTTTCTGAATCGCAATTTGTAAAACCCAACATTTAGCGTACACATGTTATTACATTTTAAGTACCTTTTCTTTAATTACATTTTTATATACCTTTTAAAATATACACAGGTAGACATTTTGTGTATTGATCCTTTTTTTCTAATTACCTGATGTACATTCTGTTGTCCTTCAAAATGTTAAATTTTAAGTGCAGTAAAAATATAAGTTAGCCTTAGAAAGTAGTGCGAGGAGCAAAGGTGCTCTTAATAAAGAACCAATAACGAAAGATCGTGTTGGAGTTTTATTTTTCGGACTCTTGGTTTGTAGCTAACGAAAGATCGTTGACAACAATCCGTTAAACAATAACTGGCGCAGCCGGTAGGATACCCGAATGTATCTTTAGTAAATAAAAGATTAAAACAGATACAGTGCGTTTTTAATTTTAATCGGGTATCGTATAGATTCCTAAATATGGGAAATAACTAAAACGTAACTTCTAAATTATAAACGAGTGAATCGTCGCGAAAACAAATAAACAAAATAGAAAAGATAATAATAAAAAACGGTGTGGTAACAACATTGGTGATGAGTAGTGTATTATGGAGGCTTCTGGGACACTTTTTTAGCGGGTTCTGCCCCAGAACTATTTTAGAGTATACTTGTAGGCTGAATGCGAGAATTTAATCATATTGTGTAGCTGCAACGTCATAAAAAAAAACCCAATCTTTTGTTTATATTACTTGTGTGTGAATGTATGAATGCGAGAATTTAATCATATTATGTAACTGCAACATCGTCAAATAAACTCAATTTTTAAAGTCGAAATCTTTTGTTTATATTAATTGTGTGTGAATGAGTGAATGTGAGAATTTCATCATATTACACGGAGTATAGGCAGATAGGGGGCCAAGTCACCCGCGAACTCTCTTACAGAGAACACCAGTTTAACAGTGCGCCAGTTAAAAAGTGAAGTGACTACATATTTAAAAAGTAAAAGTATTTCAAAAGCAATTTTTGACAACAAATACAATTCCTAAGAATTCACAAACAAAAGACAACAAGGACACATCAGTAAACTAAATATTAATGTAACAAGCGCGACAAACAATAAATATACTCGAGTTCACGCCAAAAGTTTAAATTCAATAGACATGTGGTGACCAAAATTAAAACAGTGAAGATAGTCAAAACAATGAAATTCAGAAACCAAACAAAACAAATAATAAACGTAAAAACTTAATTGTAAATACTAAGTGAATTAAAAACACATAAATTAAAATTAAACCTAAAAGCAAATGTGCATATTGCAGTGAAGTGCGAAAAATAAAATAATAATCAACTATAAGAAACATAATATATCACCTCGGTCGCAAGCGCAAAAAACAAAAATTAAAATAGATTGCTCGTTTAGCAATCTGTATTTACCAGGTGTACCGGTATAAACGCATTAAATAAAATCAAAATAAGTGCATATAAAAACAGTTGAGTGAGGTGCAAAAAGTGTTCCAGACAATAAAAACAAAAACAATAAAAAGATAACACTTCGGTCGCAAACGCGAAAATTAAAACAAACAATATATTGCTTGTTAAGAAAGCAATTTTTAAATCATCGCTTGGCGCGAGTGCAAGCTTAATGACTCTTAGCAGGCGGTAGGCGACTTCAACTCAGCTTGCAGGAGAAATCAAGTCGCCGTGGTTCAAAAGGTCGCCTTTGTTTTTTTTTAATGAAAACAAACTGGAAAGAACCAGAATGAACACGGAGGACGATAAGAACACGACAACGCACAAACGAAAAGGCGCCCCGAAAAACTCCATTGTGACGCGAAGCAAAACCGCGAAATTGACGATGGATAAAGGAGATCAACAATTGGCGGACGACAGTGAGCTTCCCTTCCCCTCCAATTTTAACATATATGGGGCAAATAATTCATTCGCTTCTCTTGCATCCTCAGAGTCTGAGGATGAAGAGGAAGAGATAAGTGAATTGGAGGCGAAACTGGCGATGGCAAGAGCCCGATTACAAGAGAGACGCCGAAAGAAAAAAATAGCGGCGCTCGAACAAGAACAAAACCAGCAACAACTACATAAGCTAAAGCCAAAAGTCGGCCAACAGCAACAATTTCACCATCAACAGCAACATCAACTTCAACATCAGCACCATCAACAGCAACAGCAACAGCAACAATCAACACAAAAGCGATCAACGAACTAGCAAGCAACACAGCAGCAGCAAAGCAACAATAACAGCGGAAAAATAAAGATGCCACCAATCAACACCATAGATGTTGACTGTAAGGAATTGGTAAGTCTTTGTAAGCTAGCCATAGGTAACAATTTTGCAGTTAAAAGACTGACGGGTAACAGGCACGCCATTCAAACATATACGGTGGCAGACCACGACAAAATTAAAGAGGTCTTAAAAAGAGCCACCGCGGAATTTTACTCGTTCACGCCGAAACAAACGAAGAGCGTAACGGTTCTATTAAAGGGTGTCGACCCTGAAATGGAACCGGAGGCTCTGCTCGAAATGCTTCAAAACCTGAAGCACGAAGATCTCGAGTTTACCGCGGTAAAACCATTCACCACACCCAAGGCAAGAAGGGAAAACCGCAAGCTACCCTTCTTTTTGGTGCAATTAACACCCAGCAGTAGGATTGGTGGCCTAAGAAAAATTACAGTCTTGGATCATCAAATGGTAACATGGGACAAATTAAAAAAAGGCAGAGACATCCTGCAATGTGTCCGTTGCCAAAGGTTTGGTCACGCGGCGGCTAACTGTGAAATGCAGCGCCGTTGCGTAAAATGCGGAAAGGACCATAAGGCGGAAGAATGCCCTCTGGGAAAAGAAAGGGTAGAAGACAAAGCCCTTCTAAAGTGCGCAGTGTGTCGGAATGAGGGACACCCCGCTAACTATCGAGGATGTCCTAAATTCCGAGAAATAATGGCAAGAAGTGTGACCCGGCAAAAAAACACAGAGCCAGCTCGTACTACAACAATGCCCGTAACATCGCAGCGGTCGTACGCACAAGTTGCGTCGGGTGGGAGACCATCAAACCAGGCTACAACATTGGTAGCCACAAATACTCCCACACAGACTGAAACAACATCGCAAGCAGACGTGGTCACGGTTCTGCTTAATCTGCAGAGACAGATGACACAGCTGCAAAATCAAATAAACGAGATCTACTCGTACTTGCCCAATCTAAACAAAAAGTCAATATAAACCCTCTAACTACAACATCAATAAAAGCTCTTGTCGTGAATGTAAATTCACTAATAAGAACTGAGAGAAGAGCCAATCTTTTCAACCTGTTGCAAGTTGAACAGCCTGATGTACTTCTGGTGGGGGAAACAAAGTTAAACCAGAGACACAAGATATGGCATAAAAACTACGATATTATACGAAGAGACCGACCTAACTCCTCTCAAGGGGGGGGTGTCGCAATCTTTATTAGAAAAGGGATCAATCATAAAGTAATATATAGTGGAGAAGTGCGCAGGTTCCGGGTGCTGGAAGCCTGTATCGTACGCATACCCCTTCAGCAAGGAAGGGGTTTGTATGCGATTGCGGTCTACGCACCTGAGGAGCACCAACATAATCTATTTATAGCAGAGCTCGAGACTCTCTTCCGATGCTTACAATTGCACCTGGGCAAAAATTACTTTATCCTAGGGGGAGATATGAACGCCAAGCATAGAAATTGGGGAAATCATATATCTAATGCCAGAGGAAATCAGTTGGCTGGCTGGTTAGATCAGTTTCATACTGAATATAGAACTGACCTGCTAGCTACGGAATATCCATCGTTCCCCAGAGGTAGATCGTTCTTAGATATCTTGCTAATCGACTCACGACTGAAATTACTTAGTACCAACAGACGAAACACAAACTGTTTACGGACAATTGAATACGACAGTGACCACTGTGCATTCACGGCAGTAATAGAGCTTCCGAACGAGCTCGCAGATCTGGAGGAATTCGTGATCCCGCAACCCTATAACTACGGGGCAATGCGATGGCCGCGGTTCACCAGATCATTAACAAGAGAACTTTGTTCGAATGACTTTAATCTGCCAGTAAACAGAAACCTGACTAATGTCGAAATCGACAAATACATTCAACAAATGGACGAAACCGTAAAACGAACAATGGACAAAACAATTCCCAAAACAACAGTTACAGATCACACTGCCATGTACAGAAACGCAACAATAAACGCACTACAGAAGAAAAAGAGCAGACTGCTATCGAAATTAAAACAATTACACAGACAGTTTACAGACAGACAAGACCAGGAGATAATATCACTGAAATCTCAATTAAAAAACCTCCAACAATTACTTAAAGCTAATTATAGATTAGCAACAAATTTGTATTGGAACAACAGAATTCGAGCTATAAAAACTAATAACCCGAATATGTTCCCACAAATAAATAAAATATTCAGGAGAAATAATCAAAACGAGATTCAGTGTCTCCAAATTCCACGTACTGAGGTAAACAAGCAGCTGCTAACCAACATTGGCATAGATACGGAGAACGCTATCCTCAATAGTGAGCTCTTCGTGATCGAAGATCCTTTGGAAAAGGTGAACGCTGTGGGAGCTGTCTTTCAGGAAATGTACAAGGTGAATGAAAGCATTCACCGGAATCACGACCTGGAGGACAGAGTTCGACTGAATCACCTGCACCTCCGGAATGAAATTTCACATTGGCAATCGGAGAATCCGGGTTTTACGGAATTCAGTGACGATAATCTGTCAATTGACATTAATGCCAATGGTGGGGCTAATAGCCTTTTAATCACAAGGGAAGGAATCCAGAGTATCTTCGACTCATTAAGAAGCAAAAAGTCAGTGGGAATAGATGGAGTACCTAACATCGTACTCAAGAACCTGCCCCCAAAGGCAATAGATATATATACGGTCCTGTTTAACAACGCGTTGAATAATGCATATTATCCCGCGCGTTGGAAAACGGCAATCATTCAGCCCATCGCCAAAAAGGGCAAAGACTGTACAAACCCAATGAACATGCGTTCGATAAGTTTACTCCCAAGCATCAGTAAAGTATTTGAAAAAATCATTAACAAAGCTCTGCTAAAATGGGTAGACGACAATAGCATTATTCCAAATAACCAGTTTGGCTTTAGGGCGGGTCATGAAACCACACATGCCGCAGCTAAACTGGTCTCCGACATACAATGGAATAAATGTAGGAACCAATGCACAGGTGCCTGTCTGATCGACTTGGAAAAAGCCTTTGATACCGTCTGGATCGAAGGGTTGTATTACAAACTGGTCAGATATGGCATACATAAGCCTTTACTATATGTACTTTACGATATGTTAAAAGACAGGAGGTTCGTGGTCAAAAGTGGTAATGTGACCTCTAATGAAACGTATAATATCAAGAATGGCTTGCAACAGGGTGCGGTACTCTCTCCGATTCTTTTTAACATTTACATTAGCGACTTATTAGATGCACTTCCGCAGGCTATTGCGTACGCAGACGATCTCATAATTTACAGAACAGCTCCGAAAGTTGAGATCATAAATAGTTTAATACAGCGAGATTTCAACAACGTGCAGCGCTATTGCGACAACTGGAAACTTAAGATCAACTTCCAGAAATGTGAAGCCATCCTATTTAGAACCCCATTATATAAAGCCACGAACGACACAAGGAAAAACTGGCGAAAGCTAGTTATCGTGGGACCGCATGGAGATAAACTGGAAACCAAGAGTTTAGTTAAATACCTTGGCATCTGGCTAGACCAATATCTGTATTTCAACAGACATGTAGAGGCTGCTCTGGTCAAGGCTAGAAAAACGTTTGCTATGACAAGGAGGCTATTTCACAGTAGCCAACTTGACAGCAGGGTAAAGGTCATATGCTACATGACGCTAATCAGGCCAATGCTCATATATGGCTGTCCAGTATGGTTTAACATAGGTCCAAATTTGATGGAAAAGATTCGGGTGTTCGAAAGGAAGTGTCTGAGAACCTGTCTCAGATTATATCGAACACCGGAATCGGAATACAAAAAGTACTACTCAAATGAGACTTTATATAATGAAGCCTGCATAAATAGGGTGGATAATTTTATGATTAAATTAATCAGAGGACATATTGCGAGAGCAATAAGCTCGTCCAATGACCTAATTTTCGGGGCTTATTATCCAAATACCCTGTACTATGAGAACGTGCGTCGCAACGGTTTTGTTCCACCAGAGGCGTTCCTTGATTTGGACATGAAAGGGCTTATACAGGATAGATCCGGAATTCCGCTGATCTATCATGTAAGTAGATCATCCGTAGACGGGCGATTGTGCTTCGACCGGGAAGTAACGCGCACCGAAGAAGAGCTCCTGCGCTTCAGTAGGGCTATCTCCCACAGAGACCGGGACGATAGTATTAGACAGCGTCAACAGTTCTGGTGGTTGAATGGCATATAAAGACCTGGATACCAAAGTCGGTATAGAATCACACTATCATCAGCTAGCTTACATAGACTTAGCTTTTCTAGAATTAGGGTAGTATAAGATGTAAGTTAAGTTAAGCTAAGTGATTTTACATAAAATATATTAAAAAAAAAAAAAAAAAAAAAAAAAAAGTAGATAAGTTTAGGTAAGTTATGTAAGTTAAATTTTAAGAAAAAAAAAAACAAAAAAAAATTGACAAAGTTTTTCAAATTTTTCTTTGTCTTTCAAATAATTATAAGTATTGCCACAAAGTTCTGTCGCCGAAAGGCAAATTATACAAATATTAAGTAATGTTTAGCTTAGAGCGTCTGCGAAGGACCAGTAAGTTATTATATAAGCTATTTAAGCTAGAATTTAAGCATTTTTTGTCTAGCCTTTAATTTAGAAACTAAGAATATAGAAAGAAAATAAAAAAATGTTTAAAAATGGAATGGATAGGCAGATAGGGATTATGGAGTATAGTTTAATGATGGAGTTTACGTATAGCATAATTACGGTGTTTGGTTGCTACATAAGTGGTAGGGCGTATTGCGGTTGAGTTGGGAATCCCGAAAAAATATGCTGCCCTCATTCAAATTTGCATGAACGAAAACAAAGGGCGAGTTAGAATAGAAAACCACCTCTCAGAACCATTTGAAATCCGGGACGGACTAAAACAGGGAGATGGTCTATCACCGTGTCTTTTTAACCTTGTCCTCGAGTATGTCATCAGCCGGATCATCCCTGAACGGGGTCACACAAGTGCTCGCATATGCGGATGACATCGCCGTTTTGTGCGATAATTTAGAAACTGTAAGTAAAAGTTGTGAAATCATCATGCAAGCGGCAGAAGAGGTGGGCCTAGAAATAAATGAAGACTAAACAAAGTACATGATTACGACGAGAGCAGGTGAACCTCAGGGAAGACATGTAAACGTTAGAGGCAAAATATTTGAAAAAGTTAAAGAATTCACATATCTGGGAACAATACTGACGGCTAGTAACGAAATGTCAAAGGAAATTAACAAAAGACTGCATTCCGGCGGTGCTAGTTGGCACGCAGTCAGTAAACTGCTGAAATCCAGAATGCTATCACGAAATGTAAATTTCAGTGTCTGTAGAACCATAATCATGCCGATAGTTCTATACGGATGCGAAATATGGGCTCGCACAAAACGGGAAGAAAATAAATTCCGCGTATTCGAGAATAAAGTTTTAAGAGGTATCTTTGGAGGTAAATATGACGAGGAGGCAGGATAATGGAGGAATCTCCACAACCCATGAATTGGAAGAGCTATACCCCAAACCTACAACAGTAAGAGTAACCAGGTCGCGAAGATTAAGATGGGCCGGACATGTGGCGAGAATGGGCAACTATAGGACTGTGCTTAGAATTGTTGACAGTAGACCAACGGGAAAGAGACCGATAGGACGGCCGCGACGGAGATGGGAGGACAATGTTAGACTGGACCTCGAGGCGATTGGATCGGATGGTCGAATTTGGAAGGAGAGTGCACAGGACAGGGAACGATGGCGGAGTCGAGTCGGTGAGGTCATGAACTTCCGGTTTCCTACAAGCCAATAAATAATAATTATAAATATAGACTCTATGACCAAAATATTAATCCCATTGGAAAAACATCCAATTAAATATACCATATATGTTATTATCACAATTATTACAATATGTATAAGTATTATATTATCTCTAAAAATTGCAAAATGTATAATAGAATATAAGAAACAAAATCTTCCATAAAAAGATACAACGTTTTCCATCACAAAGAACTGGAACGTCTAAAAGAAGACAGCCGGGATACCTTTGTTTAAGCCGGAGGAGAGTTAACACACATTATCGGCACCAACTCACCCAATGACTAACATCAGCAGATAACATACCCGACGGAAAAAGCCAACTCAATGACGTAACCATAGCAGATAACATTAACAGATAACGTATTCGACACAAACTGGCCATTGAGTATAAATACCTGACACGACGAGTAATTGTTCTTGGATGTTCCTACAACCAATAGCATCACTTCCTTGTAACCTAGGCTTATAAAATATATTCAAATAATAAAGGACCATAGGTCTGAGTAAATATATATTTTTGAGTATCATTATAAAGAAAAGTTAGCTGGTGTGTCCGCTAGCGAAACCGGTTACCCTACTCTTCATAAACCAAACAACAGCCATGCACAAGATTATCTAGCTCGCAACTTGTTGCCAAGCAAAAATGTAAAATTACCGTTTATATTTGATTCACCTTCGTATATACGATATAGACATTAGTATAAAGCACTCCTCCGCTGATGACACCAAACTGTACAAAATGATCGGCACTTCACTCGATTCGTCATTTCTTCAAATAGATCTTGTCACCTTCCCTCATGGCAAATTCATGTCTACTGTTGTTACGGTCCGTCAAGGTGGGAAATAGAAGAATTCAAATGCTTTTTGGACAGGGTAACACAAGAAGCTAGAGATAAGAACCCCCTTATAGTCGCTGGAGATTTCAACGCTTGGGCAGTAGAATGGGGAACCACAAGGACCAACAGTAGAGGCCAAGCACTACTCGAAGGCTTCGCAGTCCTAGATGTGGTGTTGCTTAATAATGGTGTTGATGACACCTTCATAAACGAGAGAGGCTGGTCCAAAATCGACTCATATTTGCCAGCCCCATGTTGGCAAGAAGTATGGAGTAGCGAGTTTTGGACACCTACACCCACAGTGACCACCAAGCCGTGATGTACGAAATATTACCGCACATGGGATTCATCACTGGCAAATTGTCGAAGAAAGCCCAGATAAATGGGTGGAAAGAAAAGGACGTCGATGCGGAACTGATCGATTATATACTGGAAGATCAAATCGAGCAGTTTGACGCAGAGGCCGAATCGAACAGGCAGGCTGGAAAAGTAATGAACCAGCAGAATCAATCAAACCAGTCTATTGGCGTAACCCAGAAATTGCACATGTGCGATCGGAGTGCAACAGGTGACGAGGCTTGCAACAAGGAGTAACACTTACAGTTACATGGGGAATTCGTCAACAAACGGAAGGGGTTGAGGAATGTGATCCGTAGGAGTAAATGTGACGCATTCTGCTCCACAAGGGATGAATTAAATATCAACCAATGGTGCAGCGCCCACATGATAGTCATGAAAGGATACACAACAACAGTAGTCAAATGCAAAAAAGTAAGTGACATGGCCAGCATCGTTCTAGTCCTCTTCCCGCAGTGTGATGAGGTGTTGAGACCGTAAGAGGAATGGAACATCACTGAACGAGAAATACCTCCCGTGACAACCGAAGAGGTGCTCTTGGTTGCAAGGATCGTCAAAAAAAAAACCCGGGACTGGATGGTATTTCGAACGCTGTAGTGAAGACTGCTTTAACAAAAAAAGCCGGAAGTCTTCAGCAGTTTCTTCACGACCTGCCTCCAAACAGGACACTTTCCTCAACGGTGGAAAAAAACAGCGACTTGTGCTTATACCAAAAGGAGTCAAGAACCCACAAGCGCTGTTATCCCACCGCCCGTTGTGCATGCTGGACACAACAGGGAAACTGCTTGAGCGAGTAATTGCCACTTGCCTGGAACAATTCTTGAGGGGACGTCAAGGCTCTCTGAATGGTAATTCGTTAGTATACCCGCCTGTCACGCGGGAGACCTGGGTTGGATTCCCGTTGGGGAGCCTCTGGCGCAAGTCTAATGACCTTGCCCGAAAAAAAAAATCATTATGGAAAATTTAACGAGCCTCAGGACTTGCTAAATAAGGCCAAGACCGTTTCCCGCCAGGGCTCTCTGAATGGTAGTATGGGTTCCGGAAAGGTAGATTCGCCGGTAATGGACTATCCGTGGAGTACGACATTGTTCGCAATGCGATAGTTGGAGCACAATAGCTAGGACGAACAAAAAAATATTGCGCGGTGGTGACACTAGATGTTAAAAATGCATTTAATTCGGTGAATTGGAATCGGATTCTAGAAGCGTTGTACGATCTACAAGTCACCCTACTTGGTGCATATTCCAGCAAACTATCTCTCGGATAGAAGATTGCTCTATGACACAGATGAGAGACCACAGGAATAACAAGTAACAGCGGGTGTACCTCAGGGAACTGTATTAGGTCCGCTGTTATGGAAGATCATGTATGATGGTGTGCTCAAGGTCAATGTACCAGAAGGAGTTAGAATCATTGGGTACGCAGATGATTTGGCAATAGTGGCCATATCTAAACATCTAGATGACCTGGCGAATATTTGCTGCCAAGCAATCCAGAGCATTAAATGTTGGCTAGATATGGCCGGACTGAAACTTGCTGGACATAAGACGGAGGCAGTTTTAATAAGGATCCGCAAAAACGTTGAACACGTTGATTTGGAAATAGAAGGATAAGTAATCAGATCTATTCCTTATATTAAATATCTTGGTGTTATACTCGACAACAGGTTGAGCTTCAAGGAACACCTGAGGAAAACGAGTGAAAAAACGGCAAGAGTATGCAAAGTTGTGGCGAAACTGCTACCCAATGTTCGAGGACCCCGGCCCCACATAAGGAAACTCATAACAAGTGTCAACACCTCCATTATAATGTATGGAGCTCACATATGGGCAGGAGCCGCACAATATAAGTCGTACATGAGGGGAGTGAACTCCGCACATAGACTGGCGTCATTAAGAGTATGTTGTGCATTCCGAACGGTATCCGAAGAAGCTATAAATGGTTTGGCTGGGAGGACACCACTTGACATTGCAGCTAAAGAAAACGCTGGGATTCGTTCACCAAAGGAATATGGATCCACACCATGATACGTGATATAGAAACATGGGTGAAAAGAAAACATGGCAAGCTGAATTACCACTTGACTCAGCTAATATCAGGACATGGATGCTTTCGGCAATACTTGCACAAGTATAAGCATGTGAATCACCCCTACTGCTTGTATTGCAACGGCAAAATAGAAAATGCGGAAGACGTACTCACAGAGTGCGTGAGATCCGAGACCACAAGAACGGTTTTGGAGAGACATATAAGAGGACAGTTACTCTGACAGGAGTAATAGAATACATGCTGAGTTCAAAACAGACATGGTCCGTTGCAAATGATATTGTTGAGGTATCATCAGTAAAATTGTAAAAAGGATGGCTTACCTCCTTGAGTGGATGTTTTGCTCGTTTCTGTGGACGTTCCTGCTGGGGACCGTTTATCGCTTGAGTGGGCGGCGCAAGAAATGTGTCCTCGCAACTTCCTCCGGTTGCGTGGGAGCTTTCGGACGGGACACTCTGCTGTTGCGGGCTCCTCGACAGCGAGGGTGGTCCCTGGATGTTCCCTCTGGTCCTCTTTGATTTTTTTTAATGAAACCGCCAACTCTTTACCTTTTCAATTATGGTTTTATTGGTTACGTTTGAAATTTAAGTTGAGTATACATTGTTGGACTTCTAAATTTAATTTATCGTACGGCCAGCGGTTCGCTTTTTGGAATCTGACTGATCTGGTGGATGACCAGTGTTTCGCCCTTCGGAACTTGACTGATCGTGGAATTGAAAATTACCGCCCTTTTATTCTTTTTCACGTTGAGATTTGTCAACGTTTTTGATGTAAAAATTCCAAGAAGCACACACAAGATTTTGTGTGCTTCAATTGGAATTGTGTTCTGGGAATTGACTAAAGGTTTAGTTGGATAGGTTCCTGGAAGGGGAATCATGAAATGCGTTTTGAATTAAGCATTTCATGATGTCAGGATTTTAGGAATCGAATCAATGTGCGACAAATTAACTTTTGGTTTAATTTATTGCTCATATGATTCAATATGGAATTTGGATGTAAGTTAATGGGAAATTGAATCATTGAGCGACAAATTAACTTTTGGTTTAATTTATTGCTCATATGATTCAATATGGAAATTGGATTTGGGTTATCGGAGGTATTGGGGATATGGATGGGATTATTGGTAATGTTGGGGATTTGGATGGGAGTGGCGATTTAGGATCGCTACAATATTCTATGTGACATGATGCAGCAGTTGCGACGCGACGAGCGGAGTAACAGGTAAACCCCTTTCCGCCCCGCGATGGAATATCTAAAGGTGGGTTCCGCTGGGATCAACGGGAATATGTGCCCGGCGGGAGGTGGTTTTAGTCGGTAAAAGCCCGGCATGCCTCTGGATCGGTCCAGAGGTATCTTTTGAAGATTTCCACTTTCCTACCGAAACCGAAAAGAAAAAACCTTGCCTCATTGCAACACCTCATGGATCTCGACCGCGTCCCCATTTCGTACTTAATTAACCGATAACTTCTGTATAATCGATTCGCGACCTGGGGATCAAGGAGGTAAAGTTCCTCTTAGTATACATGTAGATGACATGATCCCTAAGGTCCATTCTGCTCGTGGTATTATGAAGCGCTGGTCGAGAGATTTCTTCAACCCTTACATTACCCGTTCACTCTACATAATGTAGTGCCAGAATATGCTACTCAAGTCTGGTATCCTTATTGTATGTCCCACGTTCGCAGAATCGAAAGCTTTCAACATCGCTTCTTACGTTTTGCCCTTCAAGGTTTGAATTGCGAAAACCCCCTACTGCCACCTCTATATAAAAGTCGTCTCAAACTAATTAACCAAACCCCCTTAACGAGCATATCCACCGTCTTCTCTCAGATTCAGTCAATTGTTCAAGCCTCCTCCTCTATCCTTTTTCATACCAACTTCCTTAAATTGGGAAATCCTCGCCTTTTCTACTGCCGACCGATCACACTCCTTATCACTCTAAGGAAACCAACTTTCGAATCCTACGGAGTGCTTCATGGTATTTTCAAATAAAAGAGTTGGTTGAATTTTTTTTTCAACTGTCGTTTTTTGGTCTTCGAATTCGTACAATTTCCACACTACGTTGGAAACTATCTCATTCTTTATGACGTGGCTCAATAATCAATAAGCTCAAAGATAAAAAAAATTTGTTGTTTGTGTTTTTGATACTCATCAACACGAACATATCTTTGGCTCTACACTATCTCGTGGCAGCTGAATAAACCTTTTGGTGTGTTTATATCGTCCCTAAATACACGTTTGTTTTTTTCTTAACTGGGTAACCTCGTTTTTTTTTCCAGCGACCTTTTCTAACCTTTTCCTTAAATAATATTAAAACAACAATCTTAAAAACAGTGGAAAGTTTCCAAGCCACCTTGTCGCTGATTCATGTGCTACCAGACAATTTTCGAAAGGATCAATTGTATTGATATGACTCCAAATTAGATGCGGTCCAAGTCATCAAGGTCAACAAACAAGACCCATTATATCTACACCGCCTCTGAGCTGCTGTCTTCATTTAGCCTAAAGGACATCAATAAGTAACTTTATGTGTCATCCGGAGACCACAAAACTAACAAAAACAACAGGAAACCAGCATTTCCGACTTCCTCCAGCCTCGTCGGAGGCTTGAAATTCCGGAACCATAAATCTTTCCTCCTGATTTTCCTTTGTCCTTATGAGTGGAAGCACCCAAACACCGACCGACGAGATGTCATTATCGTGCAGTACATCACGTAGGTTTCTCTTTCTCTGCGATGAAGACGCTAATTGATGTCTTCCTACCAAAACAATGTTTCAAATTCCGTCGCAATGTGCGATTGCTTTCTAATGGATGCGATCGAAAATCCAAAATCATTCACTAGTCATTGACATTCCAAATGGTGACATAATTCATGAGGTTACCTTTGGTTTCTCTTTGCCCTCGTCTGAGCAGTCTTTGGTTTGGTTTATTCAGCCCATGATCCCATCTTCAGGTAGTCGCCATTGTATTCGAGACGACAGACCGATCAGATAATGGTGAAGCGCAATAAAATGGGATTTCAATTGCTTCCTTAATCGCATGCATTCTTTTGCGACGACAACGGAGCTCATTCGCATTTTCCCTGTCGGTCATGAAATGGTGACTAAGAATTTTCCAATGGGCCATTTTGACCCCATTAACTGGTTACACTGAGCTCCAGATCAGCCGATAGCTCATGAGCATAATTATCGCGTAACTGAAATCACATATGTGGTGCCCTTTTATGGTTGTTAATCTGAGATTCGCCTAACCGCGGTTACTTTAAATGTTTTCCTCGTCTAATGATACCACCACACCACATTTGTGTGTGGGGACGCAGTTAGACCGGAGGTGGTGAAGATATCGTCAGTAAGGGGGAAGTGTACTAGAATACCACCAGAGCCGAACTTGTGAGGTGGTTGGATCCCCTGGCGACAAGTAAAAACAGAACAATGATAAGAAACGAATTCATTCCAGTAAATTACGACGATAGTGACAAACCACTGAGCAGTAAACTCTCCCCCTAGATGGAGCTATTCTATGCCCATGGAACAACCACTGTACTGTATCTCTCAATATGAGCAAGTGGCAACGGATTAACATATCGCGCTGCGGTCGAGTTGTGTCAAGCTTGCGAACCCGTGGGAAAGTTCGAAAATGTGTTTTCATTTCTGTCTTATCAGTACTCGGTTAGTCTTAAGAGACTTCGTTGGGGCACAACTTGGTTCTTGGTCTGGGATTGAAGGGCCTGTAAGAGTTGTCGCGGAGATGGCTGACATGTGTTATCAACGAAGCTAAGATAACGAAATTGGAGCAAGGTGTGTTCAGGTTTTCTATAATAGATGAGCGGGTGCGTCCAAGTGTGACGAATGAGCTTAGCTTAAAAATGAATTATTTTTAATGGAAGGACGGGGATCCAAGATACCGTGATGCGATAGTATCTAGCTCGGAGTTTGAATGGCATTCGCCAATAGTATGTACTTTTGGGTTTAGCACATGTGAATAGGTGTGATGACGGATGGACCAACGCTTGTTGTTCTATCATCATCATAGATGGTCACCATATATTCAACCGTTTGTGTCCAATGAGGTCTAAAAACGGCCCGGATTTCCAGGTGTCGATCGTAATTACACAACTTTGTTAAGAAACAAAGCTCGGAGTTTGAATGGCATTCGCCAATAGTATGTTCTTTTGAGTTTAGCACATGTGAACAGGTGTGATGACGGTTAATTACCTAACTTTGTTACGAAACTATTAATAATGTTGGGTAAAGACTGAATCATCTGCAATGAGAGATAATCCTTTCTATATATCTGTAAGTGAAATGTCTGAATTATAAAATAGAAAACGTCATCATCGAGAAGATGCTACATATAGAAGGAAAGTTAAACCTATGACATTACAGGAAACGAAGACAACACCTACTTGGGTACTGATATGTTACAGACTTAGCGAAACATTCTGAGATTCAGCCAAACGTATGGGGGTCTGATCTATCTGCACGTCTTGGGTAATCCTGTCAATATTAGGTTGGTATGGTTGCAGACTCTATAAGTTTTATGTGCTAGCGAATTCCACAGATGGTGTTATAAACAGTATCGTAAATATGAACATCAAATCCTTGCCCTTTAAGAATATTACCACAGTTGTGTCGACTTATCGTAGAAAGCGACTAAAGGCCGAGGACAATTGCTCTAAAAGCTTTGGACTTTTTCACTATTGTTTGATAACTTTGTACATCTATAACATGTGTGTGCTTATTTTAATAAAAACCAAATTGGAATTTTTATAGAAATTCATTTTCTTAAAAAAATGTTCGTCATCCTTTCACGTACATTAGTTCACCTTCACAGACAATTTAAAAACTTTCTCTCCATCTCAAACCCCTAGAAAAATCTCAACCCTTGCACTTTGGCAGAAGAATGAATTACTTCTCCATCACCATTCTCGTGACCTCAAAGCTGAACATCCGAATTATTCCGAAATTCCGATGGTCTCGTAACCCTTCCCCTGTAGCGTAGTTTTTTTTCTTTAATATATTTTGGCAGTTGGACAGGGGGCATTCGTGATTTATTAGTGTCCTGTTCTCAGCCCATTGTGCGTACGTTTGACGATTATACAAGGTACAGCAATGGTACAAAGGTGTGATGTAAATGGACCTTACGTTCACCTCAATGACTGACCTTCCTTCCAGTCCGACTATCTGTTGAGCAAGAGATCATTGTCAATGCTAATAAGACACAGGGGATGGCACCCTACAAATATTGACCGAAAAGGGCGCACCTAGGGGATGGATGCTCATCAGTATTTCAAAGGGAATACCAGAAATGTAAATTATGAATACACTCGTCTGCGTGCCAACGATGTAGCGTGAGATAAAGGATAATAGTTAATAAGGATGGTGTCGTTGAGTTTCGAACAAAAAGAGTTTACGGAAGAGGAAATAATTGCTGGACCACGCAGAATGGAGATCATATTGAATGGTGATTAATGGCCTGTCGAGTGGAGGAGAGCGAAGCATCCCAGAGTTTGTTTAACAACGGAAACGTTGGCAGATGCAGATGCTTTAAAATGCCCGGATGAGTTTGAACATTTGATTCAGACTGTATGATAAGGGATTCCATCATGTGTAAAGTATTGCTGCATTTCAAGGTAAGTTTACAGGAAATTTAATTAAATTGGAAATTATTTTGTTATCTGTCCGACTGGCCAATGTTTTTGATCGTTTACTTATCTTGGGTTGGCCAAGACTCTACACTTATTTTCTTTACACGAAACGTGCTCACAAAAGGAATTTTAACGTGTCCTTAAATGTTAAAGCATAGAGCGGGTAGAAGAACTATTTTTAACTCTAATTGAGGACGAACATATGCTTTGTAAATTGCGGCTTGTGGTAAAATTTTTCTTGTGACTTTTGAGAAACCCTATGCATTTGTCGATACCTTTTCGATCTTCAAATATGTAAGTTAAGATTCGCATTAATTCTAGTACCAAGAATAGCTGGAACAATGCAATTGCTGTTCATCAAGAGTGCGTCGTCTCCATCGGGATTTCCTTTAACGACAGCAGACAGCATTTAGTTTGGAGGAAAAGATAACCCTCCTACAATATGACAGATTGGTTTCTAAACAATATCGTATGTGAAAATATGTTATGCGTGATTATCATCATCATCATCGGCATTACAACCGGGATCCGGTCTTGGCCTTATTTAGAAAGTCACGAGGCTTGTTAAATTATCCATAATAATTTGTTTTTCCGGGCAAGGTTATTAGACTTGCGCCAATGCATGATTATGAATCAATACAAAATGAAGGGATGTATTCCGCGATTTTTATTAAAAATATATGTAAAGCAAAAAATCTTAGTAGATGATAAAATTCTGTTCATCGCTGGTCAAGACATTGAGGAAAAAACGTTTTCTCGTTGAACGATATCATAAATAAAAATCCATTTCTTCATTTAGACTTTTGACATGTTCTGCCCTCTATAAGTTGAAGTTGTTGTGATATAATAAGGCGCAAGGCTAATAACCTTGCCGGGAAAATCAAATTATTATGGATAATTTAACAAGCCTCGTGACTTTCTAAATAAGGCCAAGACCGGATCCCGGTTGTAATGCCGATGATGATGATGATAATCATGCATAACATATCCCGGATCCCGGTTGTAGTGCCGATGATGATGATGATGTGATATAATAAATTGGGTGAAACCAAGTGATAATTTCCCTCGTGCTGTACAGGTTTATTCTTTCTTCCTCACTCTTTTCCCAAATATATAAACGAAATAAGTAAACGTAGTAGGCCCCCAATACTGAGAACATTTCATAGTCCTCTAAAAAAACGAATCAGTGAAAATGGCGTAAAATAAAAAAACTCCAGGGCAAAAATATTGGAGCCCTTTACAGTGTTTGCCGGATAGGGGTAATGATAGCGAAGTCATGGACGAACTCATATCGCGTGGTAATTCGCGGAAAATTATACCCCCACCCATAAAACTGTTTCAGAAATCGTGCTATTGCGCGCACCACATAATGAGTGCTTTACACATAGCGGACTTGTGGCGTTTGTAACAGATACACACACAATACACAAGCAAATAGTGAAGAACACCGAACGAAAATCGAGTATGAAAATGCATCAGATCCGTTTACCATAGCGATAACATAACAAATCCACATCAGTCGAATGTACTTGAGTGTAAAAATCGAATTCGTACACACGGCGTTGGCCTAATGAGTTGCGCTTTGGTTCAATTTTTGGTGATTCTGACTGTCATAGCGTCAGTTCGAATCACACGTTCTTCACTATCATCCCAAACGCTATAGACTACCCGATTAAAAAATGTCTTTCGGTATTAAAATTATGTGGGACTCAGCGGAATCATATGATTTAACAATTGGTAAACTAAAAGAAGACACATGTCAATATTCCATTCATGAGATTAAAAGTGAAAAAGCTTTAAGGGCTGTGATATATGGCTTAGGGTCAGTTGACGTTGACACTTTAAAAGCCGAACTTATAAGACTTGGATTGAAATGCCAGGATGTTAAAAGTCTGAACAAAAAGTATGCACACTACACAGACACGTTCCGTATTGTGTTTTTTGAAAATGCTTGTGTTAAACTTAATCAGTTGAAGAAAAACATTCGTGCGATATTCCATATGCAAGCGAAATGTAATTTTTACCGAAAACAAATAAATAAATTAACGTAATGTCGGAACTGCCAGATGTTTGGCCATGGTAAGAGAAACTGCAACGGCAAAACGTACTGCGCCAACTGTGCCGGCTCTCACAAAACTACAAAACTCAACAATGCCATGCAAACATCTTAAAGTCTCTTCACAACCTGCTTTCAAACAGGACAATTTCCCAAACGATGGAAAAAACAGCGGCTTGTGCTTATTCCAAACGGAGTCAAGAATCCAGAGGCGCCGTCGTCTTATCGTCCGTTGTGCATATTGGACACGACAGGTAAACTGCTTGAGCGAGTAATTGCCAATCGCCTGGAACAATTCACTGAGGGGACATCGGGGCTCTCTGAATCGCAGTATGGATTCCGGAAAGGAAGATCAACCGGTAAGGCACTACGAGGTTTGCCTCTTATGTTTCCGGATTTGGCAACCCTAGTGTTGCAATCCGGCAATTGACAGCTCTGTCGTAAAGTTGGACATTTTTGAGGTTATACGCACCCAGAACGTTTTGACATACGAGCGCTATTTGTGTTGTTTACAGTAACTTAAAAGATTCATCTCGGCCCAAAAATGGAATTAAATCGTCAACATTTTCGTGCAATTATTTTTTACAACTTTCGGCGTGGATTAACTCAGCAACAGTGCATGGATGAACTTAATTCAATTTTTGGCGATGAAGCTCCATCAAGGACCAGTGTTTATCGATGGTATGGTGAATTCAATCGTGGTCGTAGTTCACTCCAAGATGAATTTCGTGAAGGTCGTCCAAAATCAGTTGTTGTTCCGAAAACCATTGATGCTGTGCGCGAACTGATATTGGAAGATCGTCATGTGACCTATCGTGAGATTGAGATAACCTTAGGCGTTAGTGGGACCAGCATACATTCAATATTGCATAAACATTTGACTGTCAAAAAAATTTTGTTCGCGTTGGATCCCACACAATTTGTCAATCGCCCAAAAAAAGGCTCGTGTCAATTGGTCGAAAGAAATGCTCAAAAAATTCGGTCGCGGTGCATCGAAACACGTCTATGACATCGTGACAGGTGATGAATCGTGGATTTACGCGTATGAGCCCGAAAGTAAACAGCAGTCGACTGTCTGAGTGTTTCAAGATGAGCCAAATCCAACAAAAGTTGTTCGCGCACGAAGCACTTCCAAGCAAATGGTCGCCTGTTTTTTCGGAAAAACTGGACATGTCGCAACCGTACCACTAGAACAACGTATAACAGTCAATTCTGAGTGGTACACAACCATTTGTTTGCCAGTTGTCTTCCAAGAAATCAGGAAAACCAACCGCCGAAGACGGATCACTCTTCACCACGACAATGCGAGCTCTCACACATCGGCTGCGACAACTGCATTTTTGAGCACCCAAAACATCGATTTGATGGGTCATCCGCCGTATAGTCCTGACTTGGCACCGAATGACTTCTTTTTATTCCCGTACGTAAAAAACAAACTGAGAGGTCAACGTTTTTCGACACCTGAAGAAGCGGTTGCTGCATTCAGAATGCATGTGTTGGAGATACCTCAATCAGAGTGGCAAAAGTGCTTCGACAATTGGTTCAAACGCATGCAAAAGTGTATAGATCTTCATGGGGAATATTTTGAAAAACAATAAAGTGATTTTCGATGATCAATATTTGTTTTTGTTCTCTAATCCCGAAATATAAAAGGCAACCCTCGTATCTGTGGTGTGCGTCATCGCTCACAATGCGATAGCTGGAGCACGATGGCTAGGGGGTACAAAGAAATATTGCGCGGTGGTGACGCTAGATGTAAAAACTGCGTTTAACTCGGTGAATTGGAATCGGATTCTAGAAGCGTTGCGCGATCTACAAGTCTCACCCTACTTGGTGCGTATACTAGCAAACTATCTCTCGGATAGAAGACTGCTTTATGATACAGATGAGGGACCACAGGAATATCAAATAACAGCGGGTGTACCTCAGGGATGTGTATTAGGTCCACTGTTATGGAATATCATGTATGATGGTGTGCTCAAGTTCAATGTGCCGGAGGGGGTTAGAATCATTGGATACGCAGACGATTTGGCAATAGTGGCCGTAGCTAAACATCTAGATGACCTGGAGAATATTTGCTCCCAAGCAATCCAGAGCATTAAATGCTGGCTAGATATAGCCGGAGTGAAACTAGCTGGACATAAGACGGAGGCAGTTTTAATAAGCAGCCGCAAGAAAGTTGAACACCTTGATTTGTAAATAGAAGGACAAACAATCAGATCCAGTCCTTATATTAAATATCTTGGTGTGATGCTCGACAACAGGTTGAACTTCAAGGAACACCTGAGGAAAACTAGTGAAAAACGGCAAGAATATGCAAAGTTTTACCAAGACTGCTACTCAGTGTTGGAGGACCTCGGCTCCACGCAAGGAAACTCATAACCAGTGTCAACACCTCCATTATAATGTATGGAGCTCACATATGGACAGGAGCCGCACAGTATAAGTCGTACATGAGGGGAGTGAACTCCGCACATAGACTGGTGCCATTAAGAGTATGTTGTGCATTCCGAACGGTATCGGAAGAAGCCATAACACCTGACATTGCAGCTAAAGAAAAACGCTGCATTGCATAAGGTCTCTCAAGAGAATCGTCGGAGAATGCGGTCACAATTAGAGCTCTCAAGCCTAAGAGAATGGCAACGAAGGTGGGATTCTTCCACCAAAGGAATATGGACCCACACCATGATACCTGATATAGAAACATGGGTGAAAAGAAAACATGGCGAGCTGAATTACCACTTGACTCAGATAATATCAGGACATGGATGTTTTCGGCATTACTTGCACAAGTATAAGCATGTGAATCACCCATACTGCTTGTATTGCGAAGGCAAAATATAAAATGCGGAACACGTACTCACAGAGTGCGCGAGATTCGAGACCGCACGAGCGATTTTGGAGAGACATATGAGATGGACAGTTACTCCGGGAGGAGTAAAAGAATACATGCTTAGTTCAAAACAGGCATGGTCCGTAACAAATGGTATTCTCCGTGAAATGATGCAGCAGTTGCGACGCGACGAGCGGAGTAATAGGTAAACTCCGTCTCGCCCCGCGATGGAATATCTAAAAGAAAGTTCCGCGGGGATCAACGGGAATATGAGCCTGGCGGGAGGTGGTTTTAGTCGGTAAAAACCCGGCATGCCTCTGGATCGGTCAAGAGGTATCTTTTGAAGATTTCCACCTCCCTACCGAAACCAAAAAAAAAAAAAAAAAAAACCCACTAATTGGAAATAAAGCAGAAACTTGCGGCACATCTAAATTATTTGTCATCAAGCAACAGCAACAATCAAATGAAGAAGCTCAATGACAATAAAAAATCCTATTCTACTAAATCGAGTGACTGGAAGTTGGAAGGCACAGGTAAGGTAAGGTGCAGCAACATAATATCTAATGCAGTGATGATGACGCTCCAACCCAACACCCCACCAAGCGTCCATTTTGGCACATCGTGGACACCGGACCGAGTATTTATACCGAAGAGTTTTCTGCGCCACTGGGAAACTCAGATCACTACTTGGTATCTGTAGCCCAAGCACTTGCATATCAAGCGAATAACCGGTCTAGGCAGCTTCGCCATGTATGGAGGTATGGGGCTGCTAACTGGGACGATTTGCGAGATTTCTTCGCATCCTTTCCATGGTCGGAGGTGTGCTTCGGAAACTCCGACGTTAACGCTTGCGCGGAGTCGGTAACAGAGATTATTCTTCTGGGGATGCAGATGTATATTCCACATTCCACCAAACGAAGCTCATCTGATAAACCTTGGTTTGACAAAAAATGCGAGCAGCTTACAGCGGCAAAAAATCCAATCCCAACAACAATGATGTTAACAGAACGAATTTCGTTAGAATCAGAAACACGTGCAAACAGGCCATTGATACCGCGAAGAAAGCTCACAACGACAGAGTGACCAATAAACTCCTTCGGTGCCCGACTGGTTCGCTCTCTTTCTGGTCAATGGCAAAAGCTGTCAGCATTAACTTCGCATCCTCCTCTTTCCCTCCGTTGATGACAGACAGCGGGACGTTAGTTACAAATTCAAAGGATAAAGCTGATGTGTTCTCGAATTTATTTTCCGCGAATTCAAACCTCGATCCAGGTCTTTTGGAACCACCTGTAATCGCGCCGGTACTCTAGAACTATCGCCGGTTCTTGGCAGACTCTTCTGCTTATCTTATGCACGGAGGACCAACTTTCAAGTAAAGTTGTTGAGAATCATAAATTGCACGTTTTAGCTTGATTTGCTTGCTATCAATTTATGCGGGACGAGTGGGTGTATGGGGTAATGCTTTGGCTTGGTAGGGTCTCATCCTTTAAGTGGATGTTTTTGGCGCAAATAGTGGTGGAGACTGACTCCAAAGGGGTAAGTATTATGGGATGGGTGGTTGTGGCCGTAACAATCCTTTGTTTTAAGCGAACGTGCGGTTCAATATACGGTACCTGTTTATTTCTTCTAGGTGAATGGGCAAGGATGTTCCTTGTGGGAAATGGTTTGGGTAAACAAACCTTTGAAAGATCATAAAATTGCAGACGTGCAATTTATGATTCTCAACAACTTTACTTGAAAGTTAGTCATCTGGTCCACAGATTTGGATCCAGGCTATTCTGCGTGTTGAACATATGGTTCGTTCTTTCACGTCTTGGATTAAACTTAAATTCAATATGGGCAAATTGAAGGTGCAGTACAATTTCTTTGATATTGACTTTATATCGCGATATTTACCGTATGCGCGATTAATGATGGAGCTTATCTCCAAAGAGTTAGGTTTTATGGGGTGGGTGGTTGTGGCCGTAACACCGGCTCTAGCTCTGCTAGTTCCGAGTCCCCGAAGACTCAAAAGCAGAGTAGAGTAGACACAACGAACCGGCAGATTCTGTAGCTTCCTTATAATGGACTCATTGTCGCGATTGTTGGAAGATGGGCTGTTGAGTAACGGCTTCCTGTCGAAAAATTGCAAGGTTGGTGGAGCCGCTGGTTGTTTGAAATTTTCCCAGACAAACGTAAATCTCTAAAGATTCTCTGTTAACTTTGCAAATAATAATGGAGGAAAGGTTCGACAAAAGGCACCCGAACGGGAAACCGCAGTAAGTGGATCTGTGGAGGTCCAGACCGTGGTCGGCAATCACGCGAAAACCCTACTCACACAGGTAAAGGGCTGCGAAAATTTGTGGAAGCCCCGTTGCTCCAACAAGACTAAACCCCTAAAGCTGGAAGTCGATCAAGAGGGGAAAGAGTTGGTAGAACGCTCACCAACACACTCCTGTGAGGTCGAAATCTTTTTGAGCCCACCGGCGATAGTACCAGGGCGCTCAAGAAAGATAATTGGGGTCCCAGTAAATATCCAGGAGGATGTGATCCTGGTGCTCAAAGAAGTACAAGCAGGGATTTTATTCTGAAATTGTATTTTGAAAAGGGCAAATTGTGCACAATTAGCTGTACTCAATATCATGGATCAGTCGTTACCAACATGTCAAAGAGATAAGACGTATACCTGACAACAGGAGAAAGCAAAAGAAAAGAAAAAAAAATATAAATAAATAAATTCGTCGCGCGCGTGTAAGTGAACAAGTGTGGATTACACAGTGTGGCCGTCACTGAGAGCGGTTGTTTAAAAAAAATAAATAAAAAAATAAAAAATTATGGAAACAAACAAAGTGCTAAAGAGCTCGTCGCCTGTCATGAAAAGGGGCCAGGCAGACCTGAAAGCGATGACACGGAACCGACTCGAGCGACAGCCGAGTATTATAACAAAGCGGCACAAGCCAAACTCAGACGGCGAAAAAAATGCAAAAGGAAAGAAAAACGAATACACAGGCGCAGGCAACCAATTCAACGAATTGGTTGACCTTAACCCAAGTGAAATCGAATTACCTGCTGAGGAAGAAAACAATATCACAGGTACTGCAACAGATCCGGCGGAATTAGAAAAACTCTTTTCGGATATTGACACAAAAAAAGAGGAACTCAATAAACAAAGAGAAGCAATCCTCAAATTAAAAGACCTGGTGCAGCAACAACAAAGCCAAGAAAATACAACAGCACAACGGAAAAATCAGGAACAACATCAGGAAGCAAACAGAAGGCATCAAAGAATCGAGATGCAGAAGCAGCAAACAAACCAGAACATCGTAACCAACAAAAAGGAAAAGGCGCCGCCTATAATACTTACGTCCATGGAAACAAAGGACGTTATAAAATTAGGTGAGTTAACTTGCAAACATTTCAAAACAAAAAAAATTAATAATTCTAAAATAAAATTAATGTGCGATGATATGGAAGGTTATCGCAAAGTAATGACTGCTTTGGGTAGGACAAAAAGCGAGTACTACACGTACACCCCGAAATCGGAGAAAATAATCTCCATGCTCCTAAAAGGCGTTGATCCATGTTTTTCCCCTGAGGAGGTATTAGAGGAATTAAAAAATGCCCGACAATGTAAAATTTACAGGTGTGAAACCCTTCTCTACCGCCAACTCCAGAAAACGCAATTGCAAATTGCCTTTCTTTATTGTATCACTGAGTCCCAACAGTAAAGTTAATGCTCTCCGATACATCAAACACCTCAACCACCAAACAATAAGTTGGGAAAAAATTAGAAAAATCGATCGCGTATTGCAGTGTATGCGTTGTCAACGCATCGGGCACGCGGCATCAAACTGCCACATGCAATTCAGGTGCGTAAAGTGCCTCTCCGACCATGCCATTGGTGAATGCCCCTTGGGCAAGGAACAGCTTCCAGATAGGAAAACACTATCCTGTGTCCTCTGTAAAAATACAGGTCACACTGCTAATTTTAGAGGATGTCCTAAATTTCAACAAATGAAATTAAAATTGGAATCCAAAAAGAAACAAGTTGAAGTAGAGAAAAAAATGAAAACTCGTTCTTACAACAATTTCGTGGTTCCTTGTGTGTCATATGCACAAATGGCCGGTGCTCCTAAGCAACCAGCATCCATGGAACATACATATAGTAATGGGAAAATGCCTGCACCAGAGGCACATCCAGAAAAAATAACAATGTTATTAACCATGCAAGGACAATTTGCCGAATTTCAAAGAACACTGACTGAACAAAGAGCACGAATAGATACTCTCTATTCAACCCTGTTCTCAAATAACTCTCCACATCAAAATCTTCAACCCTCCGTCTGAACTTAACCTAAAAATTATAGCTGTGAATGTAAATTCACTAATCCACATCGAAAGAAGGGATAATTTAGGCAATCTGCTCCAAGTCGAATGCCCAGATGTGCTCTTGGCTAGCGAAACTAAGCTAAACCAAAGGCACAAAATGGGCTACAAAAATTATAATATAATTAGACGAGATCGACCACACTCTATTCGAGGGGGTGGGGTCGCTATCTTAGTTAAGAAAGGTCTTCACCATAAGGTCGTTTACAGCACGGAAGTACACAAATTCCAGGTGCTAGAGGCATGCATTATAGACATTCCACTAAAAAGTCAAAGGCATCTATATATAGTCGCTGCTTACGCTCCTGAATCTGTTCAAGGTACCCAATTTATCAGTGAAATCGAAACGCTTTTCCGAAGTCTCAAGTTAGATTCGGAAAACAATTACTTTTTAATGGCAGGTGATTTTAACGCCAAGCATAGCCCCTGGGACAATCTGACCTCGAACACCAGAGGCAAAGCCTTGTTTGATTGGTGGCAAACAAATGCGATCGAGCATAAACTAGAATTGTACGCTACAAGTGCACCGTCTTATCCAAGAGGTACCTCCTTCTTGGATTTACTTATGACAGATGATCGAATTCAGTTACCAGATACCGAGGTAACTACTCGAAATTGTCTTCGCACAATTGAGTACGATAGCGATCATTACGGACTTGGAGCCGTAATACACATGCCAAACGAGTACCATCTACTTGAGCAGTACGACCAGGTACACTCTTTCGATTTCCGAAAAGCACATTGGTCGCGTTTCGATCGCATAGTAAAAAGAGAAGTACGCAACATTGGCGTAGACCCACCGACTAATAGAAACCTTCGTAATGATGAAACCGATCATTACCTCCTAACTATGAACGATATTGTTACTAACACAATGAATCGTTCCATCCCCAAAGTAGCTCATATGGATGGCTATACCCACCGATACAGAAATGCAACTATCGATGCTTTGTATAGGCAAAAGAGCACCCTGCTCTCAAAGCTGATATTGTGCTATAGGCAGTTCAGTGACCCAAATAGCAATGAAATCAAAACTATCAAGTCCTTGATTAAAAATCTTCAAAAACTGATCCGGGATAATTACCGAGTAGTAATAAATGAGGAGTGGAGCAACAGAATTCGAGCTGTCCAAGCAAACGGACCGAACATGTTTTCACAAATCAAGAAAATATGTCGAAGAAAAGATCACAATGACATTCCCTGTCTCCGAATTCCACGGACTCCCGAGAATTGTCAGATAATGCTGAACGCAGGACTCACCTTAGAGCACATCAACTCCAATGATGAAGTAATAGTAGTCGAAGATCCGCAAAAGAAAGCGAATTCAATTGGAGCCTGTTTCGAAGCAGTGTACAGAGTTAACGAATCAGTTCATGCTAACACTGAAATTGAAAGCAATGTCCGTCAAAGACATTGCTCGCTGCGCAACCAACTTCACAACTGGCGATCCGAAAACCATAGTTTCATCACATTCGGCGAAAATAATAGGGCGGATTCTCCCGTCAGAAATGAAAATACAAATATGTTTGTGCGCAAGGATGAACTTAGAAACATACTTAGCTCAATAAAAAATAAGAAATCATCTGGAATAGATAGCATTCCAAATGTGGTTCTAAGGCATTTGCCTCCCGAAGCAGTGAACATATACACTACTTTGTTTAACAACGCTCTAAACAATGCACACTATCCAACCCATTGGAAGACTGCAGTAGTCCACCCTATCCCCAAAAAGGGTAAGGAGAAGAGCAATCCAGCTAATCTGCGCTCGATCAGCCTGCTTCCCAACATCAGCAAGGTCTTCGAAAAAATTATAAACAAAGCACTCATAGGTTGGTGTGATGAAAACGATATCATCCCCAACAACCAGTTTGGCTTTCGAGCGCGACATGATACAGTTCATGCAGTGACGAAACTTGTTTCCGATATACAGTGGAACAAGGCAAAGCGACAATGTACAGGCGCCTGCTTGGTTGACTTTGAAAAGGCTTTCGACACCATATGGTTAGAAGGACTTGTCTATAAGTTAACAAACCTGGGTATGCCGCAATATCTGCTATACATTATTTATGATATGATAATGGACAAACATTTTGTGGTGAAATGCGGGGACATACTCTCCAACAAGACCTTCCAAATTAAAAATGGCTTACAGCAGGGAGCTGTGAATTCTCCCATTCTATTCAATATTTATACTAGTGATCTAGTGAGTTCTCTCGAAAACGCCATTGCGTACGCCGATGACATAGTGGTGTACAGAACAGGAGGAAAAATAGACGACATCAATAGGCACCTCCATGATGACTTCAACAAAATAAAACAATTTTGCGACGACTGGAAATTAAAGATTAATTTCCAGAAGACCGAGACTATCCTTTTCAGAACGCCCCTATCCAGGGCCTCGAGGAATACAAAATACAACTGGAAACACTTTTCTATTGTAGGTAACAATAACCTTCCACTGCAAGTGAAAACTGTAGTTAGATACCTTGGTATCTGGCTAGACCAGTATTTATATTTTGACAAGCACGTAGCAGCGTCCCTCTCCGCAGCTAAAAGCGCATATTCTATGACAAGAAGTCTATTCCGGAGTAGTCTTCTTGACCCCAGAGTCAAAATAATTTCGTACTCGGCATTCATCCGACCAGTTTTGATTTATGGCTGTCCAGTATGGTATAATATATCTCCACTTTATATGGAGACGTTTCGTGTGTTCGAACGGCAGTGTTTGCGTTCCTGCCTCGGACTTTATAGAACACCAGAGTCGCAATACAAAAAATTCTATCCCAACAAAATCCTGTATAACAAATCAGGGTTAAATAGGATAGACAATTTTATAATTAAAATTATTCGTGGTCACACAGCAAGGGCAATGTGTAGTGACAATAATCTTATCTCGGGAGCATTCTATCCCAATGATATGTATCTGGAGAATACCCTCCAGAATGGGTTTATTCCCCCAGAAGCGTTTCCTTTCTTGGATCAAAAAGGCCTTATCCAAGACATGCATGGAGTCCCGATTATTTACCACGCTCTCCGTGGTGCCAGGGACAAACGAATTCTCCATGACAGTAATATCTCCAATGCCCCAGACCGCATGCGTTTTAGCACGGCGATCAGTGAAAGAGATAAATCAGCCAAAGATCGAACATCTCCCAAATGGTGGTGGCTTCTCAACGAGGAGAGGACTTCACTTCCTCAGATATAGTATGCCTTTCAAGAGCAACGCTCTCCTTCCTCTTGCCCCCCCCCCCCCCCCCCCCCCGGTGTTCGCATTTCCCAATTACTTTTATGTAGCTATTTTATTTTATTTTTTATTTCTTATTTTATGTTTTATTCGTTTTGTTTTGAAGTTTTTGTTTGTTATAATAATTTTAAAAAAAAACAAAAAAATTGTAATAATAATATATACATATATATAGATGTAAACGAGGAGTCCCTCTAATATATGACTTATTTCATATATATATATATATATATATATATATATATATATATATATATACATAAGAAACAAAAAAAAAAAGATGTACGCCGAAAGGCATATAAAAAATCAAGTTGCAATGTGTAATTTAGAGAGCTCGCATTTAAGGTTTACCCCTAATATTATACATGTAAAAAGAATTAGGAAAATAAATGTGGTTTAAAAACTAAAAAAAAAACTAAAAAAAAAAAAAAACTCAATATCATGGATTCCCCCAGACCACCAACCAGGTAAAGGTTGAGTTGCACCCACCCAAGGAGTATTCAATTATTCCCCTGGAGATTCGAGTAAACACGTTGACGGGTCTTAACTCTAATGAAGAATCGAGTAAGCCCGTGCCCGAGGACGGACCTTCGAAGGAACGATCCTTCTAATATTTTAGACATCTGTTCTCGGATGGTGAGTCGTCTATTGAATCAACACAAGATTCAAGGTTGGCACAACTATACGAGGAGAAAACCTAAGTCCTCAAGAGTGCCAATCTATAATGGGAATGTGTCAGGAATTCAACGACATTTTCTATCTGAAAGGCGACTACCTGACGTGTACTAGTCTTGCATGAAATACCAAATAGGACCAACTGACCATTAACCAACGGATGTACCGTCTACCGGAGTGCAAGAAGCAGGTGATTAACGAGCAAATTCGGGAAATGCTAGAAAATGACATCATTCAACCCAGCAAAAGTCCGTGGAGCTCACACTTATTGGAAGTTCCAAAGAAAGCGGACTCCGATGGAGAGTTGTGGTCGAATCCAGGAAATCGTACCCCCTCCCTCGTATTGAGGACATACTTGACCAGATAGTCACTCATGCCACTTATCCACGCTTGATTTAGTCAGCCGCTATCACTAAGTCTTGATAGATCTTAAGGATCAAAATAATACTGCTGTTAGTACAAGTACGTAACAAATCCGACACTATCTAACGATTAGTTGGCTGGAAACAACTCTAGACATATTTTTGAACAGGACGTTCGACCCCACGCAATCCACAAAAATAACAGGCTTTGTTTTACAGGAACTCGAACAAAGGAAGTTTTTCAACACAACACTTTTTGACATAGGTGAAAACGGAACGGCGGTGTGAGAGTGAAGTGTAATTAAGTGCTCGATAATCGTACTATTGGAATTGGCGGTTGAGTTGGTGCAAGTGATCACTTTTATAGTTTAATTAACCTGTGGAGCAACAGTAAGAAGAACGTTGAATTGGAGACAAGCAGAAAGCAACACGACACTAAGGAAGTAACAGCAGGTTGTTCGGTGCACTGGTTCCGGCAGTCCATACATTGCAGTCCACTTATCAACACGCCACAATACAGTATACTTAACATTTGGTGATCTTACATTTCGCGATATTTAAAAAGCCTACAGTTCATTCCAGACACTACAAATTACAATGCCACCATTGTATAGGAATAAATAGCAAGTTATTTGTTCAAATGCAATGATATCCCAGAGTTGCCAGTTGAATTTGAACACTCACAGCGACACACATATAGAAAGCTTCCTCAAGAGGCAGCTATTGACGATTGATTCCATATTTTTCAACAAAATTAAAGTTGGAGTTATGGGTCTAATGGCAGAGGGAGTTCCTCTTCTTTAGAATCAACTGAAATCTCACTGCCTCTCATCTATTCGATGTGTTATTGATTTTGTGGATCCCACTTAATTATTGTGAAACAAGAGATTCATATGGTGCTGCTAATACGAGGGTTGCCTCTTATGTTTGGGGATTTGGTAACCCTAGTGTTGCAATCCGGCAATTGACAGCTCTGTCGTAAAGTTGGACATTTTTGAGGTTATACGCACTCAGAACGTTTTGACATACGAGCGCTATTTGTGTTGTTTACAGTAACTTAAAAGATTCATCTCGGCCCAAAAATGGAATTAAATCGTCAACATTTTCGTGCGATTATTTTGTACAACTTTCGGCGTGGATTAACTCAGCAACAGTGCATGGATGAACTTAATTCAATTTTTGGCGATGAAGCTCCATCAAGGACCAGTGTTTATCGATGGTATGGTGAATTCAATCGTGGTCGTAGTTCACTCCAAGATGAATTTCGTGAAGGTCGTCCAAAATCAGTTGTTGTTCCGAAAATCATTGATGCTGTGCGCGAACTGATATTGGAAGGTCGTCATGTGACCTATCGTGAGATTGAGACAACCTTAGGCGTTAGTGGGACCAGCATACATTCAATATTGCATAAACATTTGACTGTCAAAAAAATTTGTTCGCGTTGGATCCCACACAATTTGTCAATCGCCCAAAAAAAGGCTCGTGTCAATTGGTCGAAAGAAATGCTCAAAAAATACGGCCGCGCTGCTTCGAAACACGTCTATGACATCGTGACAGGTGATGAATCGTGGATTTATGCGTATGAGCCCGAAAGTAAACAGCAGTCGACTGTCTGGGTGTTTCAAGATGAGCCAAATCCAACAAAAGTTGTTCGCGCACGAAGCACTTCCAAGCAAATGGTCGCCTGTTTTTTCGGAAAAACTGGACATGTCGCAACCGTACCACTAGAACAACGCAAAACAGTCAATTCTGAGTGGTACACAACCGTTTGTTTGCCAGTTGTCTTCCAAGACATCAGGAAAACCAACCGCCGAAGACGGATCACTCTTCACCACGACAATGCGAGCTCTCACACATCGGCTGCGACAACTGCATTTTTGAGCACCCAAAACATCGATTTGATGGGTCATCCGCCGTATAGTCCTGACTTGGCACCGAATGACTTCTTTTTATTCCCGTACGTTAAAAACAAACTGAGAGGTCAACGTTTTTCGACACCTGAAGAAGCGGTTGCTGCATTCAGAATGCATGTGTTGGAGATACCTCAATCAGAGTGGCAAAAGTTCCTCGACAATTGGTTCAAACGCATGCAAAAGTGTATAGATCTTCATGGGGAATATTTTGAAAAACAATAAAGTGATTTTCGATGATCAATATTTGTTTTTGTTCTCTAATCCCTAAATATAAAAGGCAACCCTCGTAATGCAAGAAGAGTGTCGGTTCAATAAGTTTTACGCTATTTCGTATCTATTTCAGTTATTACTGAATTTATGTTTACGGTCGAAAGTCAAGTGAATGAGGCATTGCTTGATTTCTAACCTATTGCCGTGCGCATCAATCAATTGACGACCGGATGCAGTCTCAAGTACCCGTAACGGTTGTACAAAATCCTACCTCAAACCACTTCAACAACAGTGAATGAATAATGTGTACTTGTAAACTTGCTATAAAACTCTTCCAGAACCGTCTAAAGCCGAATCTAACACATGTTCTCACGGGTCTATCTAAATTGGTCTCCGTGTCACTGAAACACCGGTAAGATGGTCAATAAATTATTCTCGGCTAAAAAGTCAACCGCCAAGATCAATTTGTATTCAGATTCACTCTCGCGACAAGTGGTGAGAAATGCCCAGAAGCAGAGGAAGCCATCAAAGAGTTGCTGGTTCCATTGTACCAAATTCGATACCGCTGTGTCCGGGAGATACCTGTGATTTGAAATGTTGTTTTTGTTTACCTCCAGAGATGACCGGTACGACTTTTAGTATCTTAATTAGTATTCTGTCGGTTTGTCGCATCCTGTTGAATTGTTCAGAGACAGTACACCCACATAAGCCGAGATCGACAGTGTCGATCTTTGTGCCGCTCATCTTCATCATCATCATAGTGAATAACGTGGTGTTGCATCTAAATACTCTACACTCTCACTCAGGTATATCAGATTTAACCTGTGTTCATGTACTTCTTAGGACGGTGGGATGTCGCCATTCGTGGACTTATCGAATTAGAGACGCTGTGTTGAGTTCTAAGGCATCCAGCGGATGAGCGAAATGTTGCAACCAGAATTCAATGCACATAATCTCTGAGATTAAGAGTTTATCCCCATAATGGGTCATGAATGATAAACAGGGGACGGACGCAGTTTCCATCTCGGATGCGACAGGTTATATTTGGATATTGTGGCTTATGGTCACTAGTAATAGGTTTATTTGTCCGACGCGATGTGACAATGAAATGACGTTTAGTGTTTGGTTTTCTAAGTTGGAATTTACAATTAATTGTTGGTGTTAGTTTTGATGATTGTTTGCTCTGTGGATATATGAAATTTTAGTACAGCCGGAGATTCAGAAATCGTTTTTAGGGTTACTGGAAATATTATCCAGCGCTATGACTATATGTCCTCACTTTGATTTTCATTTTGGAAGGGAAATCTACTTTTATATCTTTAGAGATGGTACAGCACTATCAAGGGATGGGATGTACGTTGTGGTAATCTACGGGTTCAATGGAGTACTATGGTTTTGCGATGCTTAGGTCACAACTTTGCGATCCGTCAATGAACTTCTTCTTATTACCTTGTCAGGTGCCAATTACACTTTTTACATCACAATAAAGAAGAACATCAATACAGTGCACGGGCTAGAGAACGGTGGCCTAGTTGAGTTAGTAAGTGTGTGGCGGTTCCGCCAAACCCCACTGTACATTTACCTGAAGAACCCCCATAACAACAACCCACCCATCATAACTTTCTGATAATGCAATCGCATTAACCACCTGTAAATGCTTCACACAACAAAGGACCAAATGTATTTAGCTAAAAGCTTCTGGAAAAGAATTCTTACCTTTATTCATTAATTCGAATTAAACATTCCCTATAAGAATTCTCTCCAAACTTATCATAAATTCCCTGAAAGAAAACTCATCGGTTCACATATAATGCAACCGCATAATCAGGGAATCTTAACCTTGAGTTGGCTATTCCCAGCCTCAACATGTGTGCAATAAATTTACTTATGTGTATTGGCTGGCGACACTTTTACCCAACGATAAACAGCCCAACGCAGCTGCATACAATTAGCGCAATAGACGCTGAAACTAATTCCCTAGCATGTACCATGTACAAACAAAAGAACGCTGTACTTCAGCAGGCATTCTGGCGATACGGCAAACAATTCAAACCATTCAAGTATCCCAAACGCATCTACCATCTAATGAGTTGCAACTTGTTTACTCAGTTGAACTCTCAAATCATAAATTCCCTTTGTCCTACATATATCCGTTTACCATTGACCTTCTCACATAAGCAAACACAAACCCAATTAGCATCCAATTAGATTCGGCTTGTTTGCTTAGCCGAACTCACATCTCATGGATGCACATTATGCCCTTTCTTTGTTTCAGTTTCGTTCTCATGGCTTTGTCCCATAACGAACCAATGTACACACATACATGTGTACGAGATCTGGTTTTCAGTTCCACAGAGAGAGACGTTACGTCTCTCTTGTGGTAAGTAAAAACATATCCTTAGCGGAGAGAATATCCACCACCACCGAATCGAGGGTGAATCAAGGGCCAGATTACAACCCTCGAGGAATCCTATTACAACCACCGTTCGCGACGGTCGGTTCGCCTCCCGCTTTCCGTAGCGCTACGGAGACGCGATATATTCACGGAGTCTTGTTATAGTGTTAAGTACGTTGACCAAAAAAGTGCCACAGCCACCGAAGCTGATATTCCCATCGTGGTTCAGTTCATACCAATTAACTTTGACGTGTTGGTAAGTGTGTAATGTAATTGTTCTTTTCCTCCCTCGCTGGGAATTTTCCCCCAGGATCTCTCTAATTGTAAAGTGGAATTTTCTAACGTGTGAAATATTTGAATTGAGATCCGTTGTGTAATAAAAAAACATTAATAATAACAAACTAAGTCAGTGTGTTTAATTTTCCGCAGTTCCTGAGTGTATTTAATTTACTTTCCTTTTTGGTGTATGTATTGTGGCGGAGTTTTACTCCTTGTGTTGAGAATCATTGGTGTTTCATCGGCGAACGTTTGTGGGGACGAGGTAGAACTCTGCCCCCATGTCGGTGCCACGACATCGCCTCCCTACAAGTTCATAAACTTTCAGGTTCTTGGAGAACAATAAGTAGTAGATCATCATCATCATCATCATCGGCACTACAACCGGGTTCCAGTCTTGGCCTTATTTAGCAAGTCTCGAGGCTTGTTAAATTTTCCATAATTTATTTTTACAGGCAAGGTTATTAGCCTTGCGCCATAAATAAGTAGTAGATACAGTCACAAAATTCTTCTACAATCCATCCTATCGTGTACTATTGTATATATGTCATCATTTTATTACAGAAATTATACCCATAAAGTGAATCCTTTATAAGTATACTTTCATTACAGTGTAGTGCTGTGCTTTGTCGCTCATGCCATATGAATTTCCGAGGAACTGTCTTGACTTTCTCATTCCTAGTATGATATATACTTCAGATATCACAGGGAGTTTCCGGTAATCATCCATTTATTTGTTAAGCAATTTTCTTTAAATAGGTTTAATATAGTACACATGTAATTCATGTCCACTGTGGACTGTAGTAAATAAATGATGTATTTCTAGAAGACTTACTTCACGTGTTGTCCTGTGAAGGTAAATTACTTACTTTCATATGTATCCACGATGATCTAGACCTTCACTAGCAAGATTTTGGTCGTCAAAAGATGAAATTTTCCCTGTCTTTCTACTTATATTCGATAGCTATATACACTTTTACAAAAATATCACGAAGTATCCTTCGATCGAGACAAAGAGCGTCGATATGTTCCAACACTATTTTTCTTATAACTTATCACTGATGTGCATCCCACGTAGTAGTAGTCAAGAGATACATAATGGAGTTTCGGGAGTTAACCAACTCCATCCGTTTAAATTTTGACAAATGCTTACACTCGACATCCAAACTGTCGCCCGTTCGGCAAACCAACCCCCTTTTTAAGAATATTCTCTTCAAGATGAACAACCTTAGTGATGAGCTCGCTTTATCGCGCCCCTCTACACAAGATCAATTCACCCCGACCGATCCCGACCTCGTACTCGAGCTTGTCCTCCATAAACTCGATACAGTCCCCGCGCTGCGAGGCGTCTTTATATGACGAACTACATAATGTGGTCCAATGCTCGCCCCATCCCACTTTACTGCTTTCACACCCGCTTCACCAACCACCACCCCACGTCCCCCTTCCACTTCTGTTACGGTCCCCGCCCTCGCCCCTCTGATCCTCCATTTTGGTATGTCCTGGACCCGTGCAGAATGTCGCGCGCGTATTAATAAACTCAATTATTCCAATAACCCAAATGCCTTTGTTGTGTGTGTGTGGGGGGGGGGGGGGGGGGGGGGGGGTGCCAACACGGGCACGGGTTCACCAATATTCCACCGGGGAAGAGACAAATCACCACGCACACATGAGAAGGTCGAAAAAAGTCAAAACAATAAAACGCTGTCTCCAATTACACTTCGTTAAGTGGGTCCGATTTATTAACAACTGTAGCTTCGATTTTGGTGAACTCGACTCGCTCTTCGTGCGCACTCTAACGTGTATGAAACTCGACTGTAGTGCATGTGTGCATCTTGGCGGACTAATTACTAGCGAGGAAAAGTTCGTCGCGTCGTGGCAGTGGAGTCATAGTTAAAATCAACTCACTGCCATTTACTAGGAACTTTGAAAAGGGTTGCTATGCCTGTATAGGGAATTTAGTTCAGGAGAATCATCGCCGTATAGGCTGAGTTGGATTCTTTGGTTGTGTGTACCGGGAAATTGGTTTCGGCGGCATAGCCAAGTATGGTCAAGGGTCTTGATCGTTGCGATGGTCGTTCCGTAGCAAGGCGACGCATCATGCTGGTGGCTTGCCAGTAAGAGGGAATTGGTGTGGTTCTACATGGCTTAGGTGGAATGGGAACCGAAATGGTTTTCGGGGGAACTAAATTGTGAGAATTGCGTTTAAGCAAGAAGTGAGCCGGAGTGATTTTCGGGGGAAATTAGAATTGCTTGGTTGCAAGCAAGGAATATAATTTAGATAGAGAATTACCCGAAGCGGTTTTGGGAAAATGTATGCGGCTCGGTGTAGTTGATGGAGATGGTGAGTGTTTCGTTGTAAATTGGATATGCGTTTATTACAGCTTGGGAAATGGGTTCTTGGTAGGTTGGGGATGTATACAATTGCAGATTTGGGGACGGATGCTGTTGCATATTGGGATGTATTTTTGCATGTTTGGAAACGGGTTACAGGTTGGGTTAGGGTGACGCGCTGTTATGGGTCAAAATTGGATGGCGTTGTGGGGTGGTTCTCCATTCGGTATAGAGAACCCCCACACCTTATATCTGTTAAAAGGCGCGCCTAAAACCGCGAACGCCGATCGGATTTCAGAATTCTTTTGAAAAAACTATAGGATTATTGCTACTTGGTTCTTGTCTCCAAATACAGGCTTTGTTTCCGCATAGTTCTCCCTTCTAGATACGATTGGATTTTCCATCCGAACAAAAACAGTTACCTAACGATCGGCAACTAAATATCTGCCCCCCTTTCCTAAATCCATAGGGCATGATAATAGCCGCACTCTCCCCCCTAAACCAGCCCACAAAACTACCTCGTTTCTTCTTCCCTTCGCGCCACCACTCAATCCGATCATAACTCGTCCTTTAAAATCCCACCCCCCACAAATGCATACCCAACCTCCCTTCTCCATGTGATCATATCTGCACCCCACTTCCCAAAATAATGACAACTCAAGCCACAAAATCCCATTCCAAGCCAAATTCTAATCCAACTCCTCTCCCTAATTAACCGCTTCACTACCCGTCACCCTAGACCCTCCTCCTCACCTGCCTGTAATAAGTTCCCTCTTAATCACGACATAACTGGTCGTCCTACACTACAATCTGCCCCTATCTCTCGACCTCAAAACTGGTGCGAAGTATACCCACTTACACAGATCACACACCCTTAATCCCAATGACTCCTCCCATCAAGAAACTTTTCGCTCGTCCACCGAACCCAACTTAAGACCGAATTTCGCACCACCCCTTTCCACATCCACCGACATTTATCCAGAACATCCAAGCTACTGCTGTACAAGACCATGGTCTTACCAGTACTCGTATACGGATCCGAGACCTGGGTGCTCTGTAGAAGGCACTCTGAATTCTTAGCCGCGTTAGCGAGGAAGGTCTTAAAGAGAATTGTTGGCCCCGTATGTGAGGGGGGACGGTTCCGGAGACGCTACAACCATGAGTTGAACACGATCTTCCTTGAAGCTAATATTGTAAGAAAAATCAAGCTCGGTAGACTCCGGTGGATGGGACACCTATCACGAATGAGCGAAGAGGAGCCTGCCCGGAAAGACCTTTATGGCAAGATGTATGGAAGGCGACAGCGCGGCAGACCTTGTCTGCGATGGAGGGATGGCGTAGACCAGGACGCCCAGATCCCGGGAGTGCCAAACTGGATGACATCGGCTCGAAATCGGGACCGGTGGAAAGACTTGCTAAATAATACCAAGACCAGATCCCGGTTGTAATGCAGATGAAGATGATGATCCATCAATTAAGCCATTAAAAAAAATGTTATTTTTTGATAAAATTACAGTGGCATAACTTGTTAAGTCCTCGGCATATTTGCTGGTCTTATATTTTCTCTTCAATAGTATCAGCCGATAACAATATGGAAGAAGAAATACGCGAACGGCTGATTAAATCCAACAAACCCTACTATGTTCTATCAAGGCTCTTTAAATCCCGAAATTTATCCACAACATCCAAGCTACTACTGTGCCAGTACTCATGTATGGATCCGAGACCTGGGTGCTTAATAAAAGGCACTCTGAACTCTTGCCAGCGTTCGAGAGAAAGGTCTTAAGGAGAATTGTTGGCCCCGTATGTGAGGGAGGACGATTCCGGAGACGATACAACCATGAGTTGTACGCAATCTTCCTTGAAGCTAATATTGTAAGAAAAATCAAGCTCGGTAGACTCCGGTGGGCGGGACACCTAGCTCGAATGAGCGAAGAGGAACCTGCCCGGAAAGTCCTTTGTGGCAGGATGTATGGAAGGAGACATCGCGGTAGACCTTGTCTGCGATGGAGGGATGGCGTACACCAGGACGCCCAGAGCCTGGAAGTGCCAAACTGAATGACATCGGCTCGAAATCGGGACCGGTTGAGAGATTTGTTGAATAAGGCCAAGACCGGATCCCGGTTGTAGTGCCGATGATGATGATGATGATATTTTCTCTTCCTTCAGTAACACCTGATTTAATGTTGGCCTCTTTAGCTAGGATACGAATTCTGCTGCTTTTATAGTTGTTTGGGCTCCTCGATAGTATAGTGGTTAGTATCCCCGCCTGTCACGCGGGAGACCGGGGTTCGATTCCCCGCCGGGGAGCCTCTGGCCCAAGACTAATGACCTTGCCCGGAAAAACAAATTATCATGGAAAATTTAACAAGCCTCATGACTTGCTAAATAAGGCCAAGACCGGTTCCCGGTTGTAGTGCCGATGATGATGATGATCGTTGTTTGGGAGTATAGAGATATTCGATAGTGAATTGGTCTTTTGAAGTGATGGTTGATGGTGGTGTTAAAAATGGAAAATGATTAATCTGTTGTACATTGTTTCCTTCTCTATTTTTCTGTAGTGCGATAATGGTATAAAAATTATAGTCAGTTGCTGATTACTAACCGCCGCAGATGATTGGTTGCTAAGTCCTTTAGAGCCTAACGGCTCTTCTCACCAATAGCTTTGTACCTCCGAGACCAATCTTAGTCACGGATTTAAGGTTTCATGTTGCCACCAGTACAATGCTATATAGTGACCGCCAGCTCACGATCCGACTGAATGTGAGCTTGTCGTATTTTGCTTCATTGCGAAGAAGAGCTTTCTGGAGTTAATCCACAATGTGATATTTTTTAGTAGTGATTTTGGCCTGCAAAATGCACCTTACAGGAAAGATCAGCGGATGTGTATCCAGTGACCATGAAAACCAATTGTGTAGTCGAAATGAACTGTGAAACGTTGTTTTTCATCTATTTTTGTCAGAGACTTGTTAACATCTTCCAAAACAATTTTGCGGTACACTCATCTTGATTCCATGGTTTAAAACACAAATGGAGAGCAGCCATCGGTCGTCATGGCGGGTTAAATCAGGACAAACGGACTTGACTTCTGGTGCAGTTGATCAATTTATTGTCATTATTATTTATGACCAAATGTCATTTATGGATTCGATTTTAGGTCCATTCTAGAAATCTGATATAGACTTCTGTTTACCTAATACAGTGCTTAAAGAATATGTCATAAAACAATTAATAGGAACAAGTATCCTACCATGTAATTAATTCAGAATCGATGATCATCACTGATAGGCAACACTTACCGAGTCTTCTCTAAAGATTCTTTTATGTTGAGAACAATTTCACCGAATCGGTTTTTAATGTGATGCCAACATTCAGGTGATTTTCAGTTCAAGAGAAAAATAAACCCAAGCATTGAACACCGTCCCGTCAACAGCTGATAAATGCATTATTAATTGCAATGTAACGGTTGCGTCGGGGATTCCACTCAAATCTCTGTTAAGTTTACGGTTGCGTCTGCTCTCATTTACCTGTGGCGCCGGGATGTGCGTAGTATTCACCCTTCAGGTAATCCTCGATCAGACGTTGTCCAGCATGATTATTCAAATCTTGGATATTCGTTTACCTGAGACGAAATTATGGTCTGCCCTGTGGCTGGGAATATTTTTCATGACACTCAGTTCGGGATGCAAATTAAGGATACGAGCGCGTAAAATATGTACAAAGCATGTGTTCTAGATCTGGACAGTTGAGGGCTCGCTTTTTTTTTGCCTATTTGGTTTTACACGGCTACTGAAAGGAAAAGGTTACCAATACAAACGAATGGTTATTGAAGAGGTAGGATTGTAAAGAGGTCAGTTTTCTTATATACTCGGAATATAATTTCACACGCTAGCGGCCAGTTCACTGGATCTATTTGAATGCAGAGAAAATTCCTCGGACAATGCAAATCTTGACCATTTCAGGATATGTACAACAAACGTGGTCGGGCTATTTAAATTGGAGTATAGCAAAAAAGGACGACTTGGTGATTTGGGTAAACTTGAAAATCGGCAGTTTAGGTACATGAAATACTGTCGGCGGGAATTTTTCGATCAGTTGAAGCGTCCTTTCTAACGGATATTTCAGTGCCTTGTTGGTAAATTAAGGAAGATTGTGCAGAACTTATGTCATCCTCTTTTTAAGGTGATACATTATCCGGTTTTGTTTTGGATACAGGCTTTTGCTAAATATATCGAGTTAATCTGTTGTACTGGTATGGGTTTTGGGTTAGTTAGTCGGTCAGAAATTAGGAGGCAACCGATTTTAAAAACGCGCTTGTATACAAGCATTCATGTCATTGGCCTTCGTTGAAAAATTCGAATCTAGTGGCTTAAGTATGAATGTACTACTCAAAAATACTGTCGTGACGTCTTAGTAATATAGATTTCTCTCGACAGAAACTTGTGATATTTTATTTTCTATTTGTTTATTGGTTTGTAGGAACCTGGAACTTCATGACGGTTTATTTTCGTCATAAAAAATCACTTGTAATATGAATTGTTTCATGGCCGCAAGAAAAAAAAAAAAACCGAGAAAGTCAGGAATTTGAAAACAAGATAGATCTCCATTAAACTGAGGGCTGAGGTGGTAAGGTTTCGAGTTAGGTGTGAAATTCAACAAACTTTAGAGGTAGCGAGTACCGGGTAGATCGTATGGAATTTTTCCAAGGGGGACTATAAAAAGCTAGAAAAGTAGAATCTGGACAAAGTTATAGTTTTTTCTTCCATCTTTATACCCATCCTCTTCGACAAATTCCCAAATAGATCGCGTTTGAATGCTGTTCCCATATGTTTGCCGTTATGTACATAATCATATCCTCAACCTACTTGGAAGGACTCTGAGACGAGCGAGCCGCTTAATTGAACTGATATCATTAGCATTAAGGCTACAATCCCTATCACAACGAGGACACGCAACGGACGTTTGCTTCTTTTACAGATATTACCATGAAAAATGTTCTTCGAAGAACAATTCCACAAGGGAATCAGGTGAACCCAATTGACTTGTGATTCACCGCGCATACATTTTTTTCTTATTGAAATTTATTTTTTACTGAACGGGAAAACTGCAAAACCTCCTTTTGGCGCGAATGTTTCCAGAGCGCTGGAAACTAATAATAGCCTGTGCTTAAACAAGTAATGAAATTCAATATCGTCAGATCATCCGACATCTGGTGAAACTTCGGAAAATCCTTCCTAATGAAAATTAATTGTTCTTCTTCTTGATTCCTCAATCACTTTCAAATTTGATAGTCGTTGAATTTTTTTTAAATTCAATTAGATTTTTTTTTTTTTTTTTTGGAAGAAGAAACTTTCAATGTTTTACAACTTTTATTTTTATTAGAATTATCGGATTTAACTTTTCCTCTAGCTACTTTTACGATAAATCTTTAAAAAAAACTCAGATCGTCTTTCCTTTGAAATGATTCCGCTTTGTAGTTTAGTAATAAGGTTTCTGTTCCTGTCTCCGTTGACTCGAAAGTTTTTACCGGCGTCATTTTTTGACAACAAAAAATGTGATTGGATGATCCCGTCGGGCCATAGAGCATGGGGGGGGGGGGGGGGGGGGTCTCTATATCACACGAAGAACCAACCCACAATTCCTACCTAACTTCGACCGCTAACAGCGCGTCACCATAACCCAAACCTGCAATAGCACACATTCGCAAACGCAAAGAATACACTTCCCAATATGCCCAGTATCCTTTTCCCAACCTGTATGTAATAAAATGCATTTTCAAACTTACAACGGAATATGAATCATCTCCCTCAACTACATCAAACCGCATACATTTTTCCCAAAAACCACTTCGGCTAATTTCTTACTTAAACTATATTTCTCGCTTGTAACCAAGCAGCATTAATTTCCTCCGAAAGTCATTCCGGCTCACTTCCTGCTTAAACCATTCCCCTCGCTTGTAACCAAGCAACATTTACTTTCCCCGAAAACCATTTCTGCTCCCATCCCAACTAAACCAATTCGAATAACACCAATTCTCCTTACTGGTAAGTCACCAGCACGATGCGTTGCATTTCCACGAAACAACCATCGCAACGACCAAGACCCATATTCCTTTGTCTAACCGACAACTCATGCCCATACTTGGTCGTGTTTCCAAAACCGATTTCCCCGTATACATAGCGACAGAGGATTCAATTCAGCCTGAACGGCAGTAATTCGCTGTAACTAAATTCTCTATGCACGGGTAGCAACTCTTTTCAAGTTCCTAGTAAGTGGCAGTGAGTTTATTTAGCTATGACTCCACTGCCACGACACGATGAATGGATTCTCGCCCCTTTCTAGTCAGTCGAGTCACAACCACCGCTGAGTTTTTACCCTTCCAGAGTGCGCTCCAAGGAGTCAAGTTGCACAGCAAGCGAAGCGACAGGGTCGGAGTAAAATAAGTCGAGAGAACGCGTTTTGAAATTTTCCCAGCAATACTATTATTTAAAGTTTAAGACGTCCCTTTAATCATACTAATTACTAATACTAATTAATGGCGGAGAGCAAAGTGTTTTAAAGAAGAACCAAACTGAATAAAATCCATTGTGACAAAGGAGCAAAAATAAAACAATTGCCTTTTTCTTTCTGCGTCGGTTGCATAGAGCAAAATGCTTTAAAGAAGAACAAAACTGGATAAAAACCGTTGTGATAAAAGGACAAAAATAGAACGATTGCCTTTTCTTCCTGCGTCGGTTGTATAGAACAAAGTGTTGTGAAGGAGAACAAAACCGAATAGAAACCATTGTGACGATAAACTAAAAGCGGAACGTTTGCCTTTCTTTGCTGAGTCGGTCGCACGCAGCGCACTTAGTCTAGTTGTTCAACGTGAAACGATCTGTACTCGCAAACATAACCTACTCAGCGGAGTGGAATTGGAGACAGCGTCCCACCATCTTGACATTTTTCCGACCTCCACTTGTGTGTTCGGCGATTTGCCTTTCACTCGGTGGAGAGGTTTAGAGAATCCTGCACTCTTGACGGCGCCCAAACCAACTTACACCCCCACAAGCACACCAAACGATAACATTTTGTGCATGTGAATGATTTTTCACAATGGCTCATGGATTATTTTCACTCAACATTTGACAATTCTGCTAGTTGACATTCAAGGAAAATAAGCTCTGTCACTGAAGAAAATTTTAAGACCGCAACCAGCGAGTTTCACAAACTGAACCAATATTTTCAAAATAAATTTGATCACTGTTTAAGCCTTGCTCTGACGTGAGTCTATTTATTATAAAATGGCAAAAACTAAATTAACAAAAAATAAACTCTCAGCTCTCAAATCGATCGTCTATGAAAAAAGTATTGCCAACGTAAAGGTCTATACTTCGAAATGAAACGCCGTGTATAATAAAAACTTAAACAAAGAAATGTTGAAGTGATTACTGATCATTTGTGGGGTAGTTATTGGTCATTCGCGAGTTGTGTTATATAACATACTGTGTTAAAGATTAGAAGAGTCTTGCGTAAAGCCTAACTACATCCAGGTTATCCGGACACTGGAACATCGACAAATTTTCTTGAGATTTCTTTTGGTTCTTTTGTCAATGACTTATTCGCATCTGTACTTAGAAAACAATTCATCAATTTAAGTGGTGAATATTGATTTACATCACGTTCCTTCGGAAGCATCAGGAAGTGCCGATCTATCAAATGCGAGTACTGCATCGGTTTCAGGAAGCCTTGTATGGATGTAGAAAAGAAGGACCATAATAAAATCCAAAAGTCAAGCCACACCGCTGGGAGATCGAAACAGCACCCAATAGACATTTTCAGCATTCGTCAGCAAAGATAGAGGACACCTAGAGGACAACAGTGAGCAGTTGTTAACTAACCACCGACGAGTCAGCACGTGCGCTTCTGCCTCATGATCCGTACTATCGGACCAATGGTGTAATCCGTTTAGGGTATCTTAAGTAAATACAAGGTTCGCGCGTCAAGTCTTATGTGGGATCCGAAGTAAACAAACGGATCACCACAAATGCGTCCGAGTGTACTGCAGTGATATATATGGGATTCGCGCCGTAGTGTGAAAATTGCGTGGAAGTGTACAGTGCGGGAAAACTCATACCCATTTCTTTCCTTGTGTCTGTTTTTCCTCTTTTTCGAACCTCTGTTGCGTCCCTCAGGCATCGATACTCTTGATCGATTTATAATCTTTGGAGGGTTTTTTGCATAATATTCGTTTTGAGTCGCCTAATTTTCTTCACGAAAGGGATGTGATCTGGATTTCAGTACGGATCTAGTGGGGCACCTACTACAAGGGCATAACACCTGTAGTGGTTGCTTTCGCTTATCTATCGCCGGGTCCAACTTGCATCCTTTTCTGAGCCGGTATTGATTTTCTGTGTTGCCATTTCAATGGAACGGGAACATTCGTGACCTAAGATGTAATTTCTTCTCTGTGTGTGCCCACGTCTGTAACCAGAAACCAGCGATCCTTGCACTTAACAAAACTCAGGTAATAACTGATGCAGGTATTTCTGATTTGACTATACCTAGTTATAACTTAGTGCCTTTGTTCTTTCCAGATCGTGGTCTAGCTACATACATACGAAGTGATATTGCTTATCAGCTTCTGCCACAATATGGGCTCTGCTCCAATCCAGGATTATTTTACTTACTATAGTACTATTACTATTCATTGGCCCGTAGGAACCTGAAAGTTCTTGACCTCGTCGACTCGACCCCGCCATTGTTTTCTGTCCCGTGCGCTCTCATTCCACGTTCGACCATCCGATCCGATCTCTTCGAGGTCCAACCTAGCATTGTCCTCCCATCTCCGTCGTGGCCGCCCTGTCGGTCTCTTTCCCGTTGGCTTACCGTCAAGAATTCTATGCACGGTCCTATCGTTGCCCATTCGCGCCATGTGTCCGGCCTATCTTAATCTTCGCGACTTGATTACTCTCACTATTGTAGGTTTTCTTTGGGCTCCTCGATAGTATAGTAGTTAGTATACCCGCCTGTCACACGGGAGACCGGGGTTCACTTCAGAACACTGTGTCATGTCAGCTAAATTTCCTCTAACCAACACCAACGCTTACGTTACGCTTACTCCCAAAAGAACAGTATGGTTCTATGAAAAAGTCAACTGGGAAGGTCTGAACGACTTTTTTGAGAAGTTAAGTTGGTCGTTATTTTTCCTCAATAATGATGTTGACTCTCTAGCGGGCACATTGACAGACAGGGTCTACTTGGCATGCCGACCTTCATTCCACACAGAGTAAAGAGTATCAAGCCCAAGAGAAATATGTGGTTCGATTCTGGGTGCAGAGAAGCCATTAAGGCCAAAGAGTTGAGCTCCCGGTTGGATAAATCAAACAATACTGAGGAAAACCGAAGATACGAGGGTTGCCTCTTATGTTTCGGGATTTGGCAACCCTAGCGTTGCAATCCGACAATTGACAGCTCTGTCGTAAAGTTGGACATTTTTGAGGTTATACGCACTCAGAACGTTTTGACATACGAGCGCTATTTGTGTTGTTTACAGTAACTTAAAAGATTCATCTCGGCCCAAAAATGGAATTAAATCGTCAACATTTTCGTGCAATTATTTTTTACAACTTTCGGCGTGGATTAACTCAGCAACAGTGCATGGATGAACTTAATTCAATTTTTGGCGATGAAGCTCCATCAAGGACCAGTGTTTATCGATGGTATGGTGAATTCAATCGTGGTCGTAGTTCACTCCAAGATGAATTTCGTGAAGGTCGTCCAAAATCAGTTGTTGTTCCGAAAACCATTGATGCTGTGCGCGAACTGATATTGGAAGATCGTCATGTGACCTATCGTGAGATTGAGACAACCTTAGGCGTTAGTGGGACCAGCATACATTCAATATTGCATAAACATTTGACTGTCAAAAAAATTTGTTCGCGTTGGATCCCACACAATTTGTCAATCGCCCAAAAAAAGGCTCGTGTCAATTGGTCGAAAGAAATGCTCAAAAAATACGGTCGCGGTGCTTCGAAACACGTCTATGACATCGTGACAGGTGATGAATCGTGGATTTATGCGTACGAGCCCGAAAGTAAACAGCAGTCGACTGTCTGGGTGTTTCAAGATGAGCCAAATCCAACAAAAGCTGTTCGCGCACGAAGCACTTCCAAGCAAATGGTCGCCTGTTTTTTCGGAAAAACTGGAGATGTCGCAACCGTACCACTAGAACAACGCAGAACAGTCAATTCTGAGTGGTACACAACCATTTGTTTGCCAGTTGTCTTCCAAGAAATCAGGAAAACCAACCGCCGAAGACGGATCACTCTTCACCACGAGAATGCGAGCTCTCACACATCGGCTGCGACAACTGCATTTTTGAGCACCCAAAACATCGATTTGATGGGTCATCCGCCGTATAGTCCTGACTTGGCACCGAATGACTTCTTTTTATTCCCGTACGTAAAAAACAAACTGAGAGGTCAACGTTTTTCGACACCTGAAGAAGCGGTTGCTGCATTCAGAATGCATGTGTTGGAGATACCTCAATCAGAGTGGCAAAAGTGCTTCGACAATTGGTTCAAACGCATGCAAAAGTGTATAGATCTTCATGGGGAATATTTTGAAAAACAATAAAGTGATTTTCGATGATCAATATTTGTTTTTGTTCTCTAATCCCGAAATATAAAAGGCAACCCTCGTACAACAGAGCAAGAAACGACTGCAATGCGCATATTCAACGCGCAAAGTTCTTGCATGACCAAAGAGTGAAACAAAAAATACTACACTCTCCCACAGGTAGTAGAAACTTCTGGGCACTCGTGAAAAACATTCAAAACTCGGTCTCGTCATCCATTCCATAGATTATGGTCGATGACAGACCGGTCACCAGTGCAATAGAGAAGGCGAAACAACTTGCTGGACATTTTGCAGCAAACTCAACGCTGCCTGATACATAAGTTCCATGCAAACAAATTCGCTGGTCCCGATGGCTTTCCCCCAAAAAAGATTTAGGAGAGTTAGAAATGACCGCAATGCCTATATTCAATGCGCAAAGTTCTTCCATAATCAGAGAGTGAGACAAAAATACTACATTCTCCCAGTAGAAACTTCTGGGCATTTGTGAAGAACATCCAAAACTCGGTCTAGTTATAGTAATTTTTAACAATTTAAATAATGTTGGCAATAAAAGAGTGAAGGAAAGTGACTTACTTGGTGTAGGACCGTTCCTCGGTCGTGGTTGCGGGTATTCTGGCTGCAGGGGGTTCCGATTCTTGATCCCCCTGTTGTCTTTAATTATTCTACTTGTGTTGAGTCCAGTCCGTTGCTCCGGGACTCGCTTTGTTTTCTTTATTATTCCGGGAAATCGTCCGATCCGTTGCTCCGTTACTTCCAGATTCTGGCTGGAAATTCCCATTTTTATTCTCACGTTTCGTTGTACGTTTTTAGTAATGCTCTATAATTGTCTAATAATCTTTTTTTTTTTTGCCGTTGACGTTTTTATTTTTTATTCGGCGCTAGCGCCTTTTTTTATTATTTTTTCTGCCAAGTAGAATTTGCATAAAGTAGTTTATGCAAATTAGCTACTTGACGATATTTCCAATTTACCGGTAGAGAGGGGAAATGAAAGTCGTGGGGGTTAGTTGTTGGGCGAGGGCATGGGCACGAGGTCCGTAACAGTCTCCTCATCCATTCCTTCGCTTATAGTCGATGACAGACCAGTCACCAGTGCAATAGAGAAAGCGAATCTACTTGCTGCACATTTTGCAGCCAACTCAACGCTTCCTAATACGACATCAGTCCCGGCACAATTGAGCATAAGCAGCACACCATGAGTCTGTGGGGGTTTTTTAAGCATGCCCAAAGAACCACCCAGTTTCTTTAAATCAACCCACCTTTTCACACCCACAAAGCCATTTTCCTTACCTGCAATCGAGCATCAACATCATACCTGAAAAATAAGCCCACGGCAAGATCATCATCTTGCCATGGCATCATAGGAAAGCATATCAACCAAATCACTTCGGTTCATTTTACATGAATCAATTAGGAACCTGATCGATTCCTCTGGGCGGCAACATGCCAATCAAACATACACTGATCCTCCTGTGTCTTCTTGTTCCAACAATCCGTTAATTGCGTTGAACGATATCTTCCGTGGATAAGGTGATGATCCCAACTTCTACAGAACAATGACTTAAATTTAATCTCGCAAAAAAACAATAAATGTACAAGTGAATATTATTCAATAAAGTTTAGACAAGTAACTTCAACTAAGCGGCCGTGTGTTTTATTACTGCTGGACATATCAGTGTGTGTGGATTTTCTTTTTTTCCTTGCGGACAATTTAGTGCGCCATGTAGTGTTGTTGGCCGGATCAACCCTGAACGGGGTCACCCAAGTGCTCGCGTATGCAGATGACATCGCCGTTCTGGGCGATAATTTCGAAACTATAAGTAAAAACTGTGAAATCATCATGCAAGCAGCAGAAGAGGTGGGCCTAGAAATAAACGAAGACAAAACGAAATACATGATTACGACGAGGGCAGGTGGACCTCAGAGAACACATAAACGTCGGGGGCAAGATATTTGAAAATGTCAAAGAATTTAAATATCTGGGAACGATATTGACGACCAGAAACGAAACGTCAAAGGAAATTAACAAAAGACTACATTCCGGCAACGCTAGTTGGCATACAGCCAGTAAACTATTAAAATCCAAACTGCTATCACGTAATATAAAGCTCCGTGTCTATAGAACCATAATCATGATGATTGCTCTATACGGATGCGAAACATGGGCTCTCACAAAACAGGAAGAGAACAAATTCCGCGTATTCGAGAATAAAGTTTTAAGGGGTATATTTGGCGGTAAATATGACGAGGAGTCACTACAATGGAGGAAACTCCACAACCACGAATTGGAAGAGTTATACCGCAAACCTACAATAGCGAGAGTGATCAAGTCGCGAAGGTTAAGATGACACGTGGCGCGAATGGGCGATGATAGGACCGTGCATAGAATTCTTGAGGGTAAACTAACGTGGAAGAGACCGACAGGACGGCCGCGACGGAGATGGGACGACAATGTTAGATTGGACCTCGAGGAGATCGGTTCGGATGATCGAACGTGAAAGGAGAGCGCACAGGACAGGGAACAATGGCGGAGCCGAGTCGGTGGGGTCATGAACTTCCGGGTTCCTACAGGCCAGTAAATAATAATATAATATAATAATAATGTAGTGTTGTAGGGTATTTCACTTAACCCGCGTCCGTGCTGACGCCCTTGGTAAATACTACCCAATAGTCGGATTCGCTTCCGAACGCGTACTATTGCCCCCACACTCAAGAAGCTAAACGCAAACAAATCCGATGGTGCTTATTGCAGTGCTCCAATTTTCTTGAAGATATGCCCCTCTTCACTCTCTAAACCACTGCGGGAAATAGATGGAAGTCAGCGGGGGGCCAAATCATCCCTCTCTTTTTATCGACCAATAGCAGTAACTTCTATTCTCTCGAAGGTGATGGAATCACTTATTAACCATCAACTTTCGAAATATCTGGAATCAAATGGCCTCCTCAATGACCGCCAATATGGCTTTCGTAGCAACAGATCCACAGGAGATTTGAAGGAGTACCTTACCGGAAAGTGGAGCCATTCCATGTACTACTTCGGTGAAAGCAAGGTTGTTGTACTGGATATCTCGAAAGCCTTCGTAAGAGTTTGGCATCCAGTCCTTTTATCAAAATTGCATTCATATGGAGTGGACAATTCCCTGATCTAATGGATAAGAGACTATCTTTCTGGCCGTTCCATCCAAGTGGTTCTTGATGGTGTCAAATCTACCTCCCATCAAATTAATGCAGGTGTTCCCCAAGGTCCTGTGCTCTCACCCACTCTCTTCCTCATCTTTATAAATGATCTCTTGCCTATTACCCACAACCCAATTCACTCGTTTGCTGATGATAGCACGTTGAGTTTCTCATACTCATACGAACACTCCCGTCCAAACTCTTCGAACGTCATTTCCAACTAACAACTTATGCTTGATACATTGAATTCAGACCCTCAACAAGATGTATCAGTGGGGATTATCTAACCGAGTAGAATTCAATGCCTTAAAAACTCAGTGCTGTCTCCTGTCGTCGAAGACGAACCCCAAAGTAAATATATTGTCGATGAACGGCACTTGCATCGACGAAGCCGAAGAACTATCAATCCTCCCCACTCGAATTAATTCGACTCTTAATTGGAGCGATCACATTTTTGAAGCTGCGAAAAGTGCAGCCAAATGTATGGGGTTCCTTAAGAGATGCAAAAGATACTTCACTCCATCCAATGTGGCCACTATTTATAAGGCGTATATTCGCCCCAAAATGGAGTTCAACTCCCATATTTGGCCAGGCGCATCCAAAACTCCACTACACGTGCTCGATAGGATGCAAAAACGAGCAGTGAAACTTATTGGGGACCCAGCTGTGAGTCGATCAATTCCGTCGTTAGAACACAGGCGTAACGCATCGTGCCTATGTGGGGGTTGTAAGTAATGATGCCTGACACGGGCGCTAGGTTCACTTTCTTCCCACTCTCTCACCGCTTGTTTCGCCACAAATTGTTCACCAAGGAAATAAAACAAATGAAACCCAAAAACGATATTTTGCTGAGAATCTGTTTTTTTTTTGTTTCTTTTTTTTTTTTTTTTTTTTTAATTTAATTTCACATTTGTCAATCATGCAAATGCACTGGTCCACCACGAAGGGAAACGAATAAGACACTTGTGGGTGGCTGGTGGTCACTGTTCTGGATTGTTTTGGTTTTCTTTACTTCAATTAGAACTTATTATTAATATTAATAAATTGATTTTTATAAATTTTATACAAGATGAAACACTTCTTTCTCGACACGTGACCGCAGTAATTAAAAATTTGACTATAGATTGGAAAGCGACTCAGGGGACGTGTGTTCCGTTAGGGTGACGATTATCGACTGGTTTAAAAGCGGCGAAATTAAATTTTCCCCCGAACGACGTGACCTGCCGCGGTTGTGGTTGAGTAATGACTGGGATGAAACTTTGATTTTGCACGCCTATCAGCCAATGGTAATCGAGCTTTCCTGTGCATTCCTCAATTCTCTCCGCTTATCGAGGTGAATAAATACTTGTGTATTCGTTCGACGGTCGATGGGCATAGAAAGGATGAAGAAATCAAAAGGAAAAACACAATAACCCAGGACTGATTTGGCTTTGGTGTGCGTGTATCAATGCAGCCTCTGAGAATAACCCACTGACCTAGTGCGGTGACTGTGGTGATCTCAGAGTGCATTGAACTATGGGAAGATAAAAACAGAAAGGAGAGAAAAAATGGTTTTTGCTATTCACCTGTAAAAAGAGATCATTGATCCCCAGCGAATGGAGTGTCTGGGGAAAGTGAATAGGACGCCACTGATGCTTGGGAAATAATCAGCGTGAGAACCAGACTCAAAGACGCTGAAATAACCCCAGCGTTTTTGCTATGATGCAACAGCGTCGTTTGGTTAGATTTAGTTGTTGCTAACCAATATTACGTTGAGATAACCGATAGAAATCTCATGGGGCTAATGAAATGGAGTTGCCGTATGGCAAAAGGGAGCTGAATTCAATTCTGCATTATCTGCATAGAATAATGAATTCAGCAATGCTTTCTTTTATAGGTAAAATAGCTGAACGGTGGGATAGGGGATCATGTGACGCGCTGTAGGCTGTCGAAATTAGGTTGAAATTGTGGGTTGGTTCTCCATGTAGTATAGAGAACCCCCAGACCTATCTCTCTTCTATAGGTATTATCACGGTCGTTGCTCAACTGAACTTGCTGGATGTATTTCGCCTCCTTAGACATTTTCCCACGATACCCATCAATGTGAGAATGCGTATCAATTCATGTTGAAAATAATCTTCAGACGCACAAATAAACATAGAGAGTCATTCTTTAACCGAACTATGTATGTGGAATACTCCACCTGATCCTGTGTTTCCTCATCGATTTATTGTCCAAGCATTTAAAACCAGTGTACATCGATACTTCTTTTCCTTATCCACATCGTCCCCTTCCCTTCGCACTGTGCTCTGACATTTAAGGGTACTCCAAAATCCCCCTTTGTGCGCGCGTTTGTGTAAAAAAAAATTAGTACCACGGCAGAAAATCTTGGTGTTCCTAGTATTAAGTAGCAACGAAGAAGGAAGTTGTCAGTATTCTTACAATACCGTCGTAGCTATAAAGATAGTAAAATGTTCTGAGAAGCCTTGAATTCTACACTTCTTTCCAGCAAAATCAAAGCATTAGGAATACTAGAGCATTAAGTGCAACAAGTGCTTCAGTTTATAGAATCCTAACTAGAGTTAAAGAATATCACCAAATGTTGCTTACCCTATTCACCATTACATGTACTATCATCATCATCATCGGCACTACAACCGGGAGCCGGTCTTGGCCTTATTTAGCAACTCCTGAGGCTTGTTGAATTTTGCATAATGATTTGTTTTTTCCGGGCAGGGTCATTAGTCTTACGCCAGAGGCCCGCCGACGGGGATTCGAACCCCGGTCTCCCGCGTGACAGGCGGGTATACTAACCACTATACTATCGAGGAGCTATTACATGTACTATATCGATCCAATAATGGGCACTACTCAGTATTAATCTGTTGAACCAACTCTCATCGCAAACACCTATCATTCAAAAAACTTGTGAAAACATCTCTTAATACCACATAGCCACTTCTAACCTTCACTCTTTAGGCTAAGAATTACTCTAAGTTATACGTAGTACTACAAATAAATTTAAAATTTACCTGAGGCTATTAATAAATTAATAGCGTAGTATTTAGTAAGTGAATATTTACTCTGGTAACTTCAAAAATATGAAAACTACAGGGTTTTTCAAAACGGACGTAACGATATAGTATTTTAATATGAACGCTCGTTTAGACTTTTTTGAGGATCTGTTAATATCAAAACTGTGCTTTAGTGCGAAATGAGCCAAATCAATCGATTCCCTAGTTTTAAGTTAGTTTCTTAAGTTATGCATGGCTTGTTTTAAGCGAAATAAATGGGGGTTCCGCCCTCTCCAAAACGAATCCACACCCTTCACATGAAGTGGGAATTTCGCCAACCCCATTGTGGCGAATTTTGGATAAAGATGTTTGCTGCACCTTTACAAGATTAAATTAACTCAAAAACTGAAGATTCTTGATCATTTGAAGCAGTTCGATTGGACTCTACAGAAGTTATATTATGTCCCTATTGGAAAAATCCTTATAAACATCGCAAACCTATCGACGAACTACACACGTATTAGCGAAGGTTGAAATGTGGTATACGTTTTCGGGATCTTTGAAATGTAACTTTGATTTCACATCTGTATATCATTACATTAGGCTTCTTGAATACTGTAATTAAGAACGATTACTTTGCACCAGCAACCTAACCAGGCAAAAAGGAGTCGTATCTCAAAATTTCATACAATAGACCTCATTTTATACAAAATCAAAACCGTCCGCTAGTTACCTAGAGTAAATAAGAATACCATTCCTCTGCATCAAAATCTACGTCCTTCTTACAAACAAATCCCCATAAAATAAATAAGATAGGCGTGATTCGAGGCAATAAATCTCATCCCCTTAAGACAACATAAGCACCGAATGTACAAATTTTAATCTCACACCAAATATGAGAAAACTACCGTCTTACAACCATAAAACCGAACCCCTGGTACGTAGGTCATGCGTGTAATACTTAAGATGCGTGAATAACATCATCGTATAAAACAAAACTCCTTTCACTGTCCGGCCAGATGATGACCGATCTACCCCTAAGTAAATGTCGTGCACGTTTCATTGTACTGATCTTAACATCCTATCTTATCTGACCCCTTTAGATGAACCGCACCCTGGGCATGCACAAAAGGTCCAGCAATATCAATCAGAATAAGAGCAGTTCACCATACGAGGAACCCGACCCGATGCCAGGCTAATATGCAAATTAAAACTCGATCCTGATTAACCCGCCAATTTTCCGTAGCCCAGTGGTCAAGATCAGAGTATCCCTAAGTCGGACATGTATTAATTCAAGAAAGTCCTCGATTGACATTGCCTGGCGCGCAAAAGGCAGGCAGCCCAGAAAGGGTCAGCGGGGTAATGGCCAGCAATGGTCAGTTTTGATTTGCATATTATTATTTATGTCGTATCCTGAAGGCAGAGGGGATAAATTGCTGACCACTGGGGTCAGTGCAATCAGCAATCTATGTGTGTATACGTCGTAGGTTCTAAGACACGGTATTTTCTTGTCTTTATTTTTCTTTATATATCACTTCTCTTGGTAGTGATCAGGTAGACATGGGTATTCTTTAAGGATAAATGGACACCCGTTGATATTTCAAGAGTTTGCATGCATGTATCTGTCGTAGTAACATTATGTAATTCTGATAAAATATAAACACTTAAGGATTTGAGGTGCATATACCGTAGAAATGCCGCAGATCCTGTTGATCCTTATGTATTTGCGATACGAATTGGGCGTGGTCTGCAATGGGAATTGGCAGAAAGTACCTGAAACTGTAACGGTCAGTAATGCAAATGTTTTTAATTTGGACAATAGACGGAGAGACTTAAAAGGATCTTCGTGAATAAAGGTGGATCTGACTGATTTTCAGTTACAAATCTGATCGGAACAATGAGTTTTTTGGGACAATTCTTGCCTGGAACTCCAATTATTTGATGAATTGTTTAGTTTAGTAAAAAATAATGCACAAAACAGGGCAAACAGGTGGCGAGAGTTTAACAGCTGATATCACAAATGGCGGGAGAGTGGGATTAAGTCAATGACTGGAAAATTAAAAACAAGAAGACTTGACGCTAAAGTAAATGGGTTTCCCAATAGGGGCGATGTGATTTTAAAGCATCATGACTGCTATAGCAGAAATGTTGCCAGATATCATTACTGTTTAGTATTGTTCAATTTTACAATAATTGTATTTTAAAATAAGAAATAGTGTTATATTTATATTTTATATTTTGTTCCATTTTAAAATCACCGTCATCATCATCGGCACTACAACCGGGAACCGGTCTTGGCCTTATTTAGCAAGTCCTGAGGCTTGTTAAATTTTCCATAATGATTTGGTTTTTCCGGGCAAGGTCATTAGTCTTACGCCAGAGGCCCCCCCACGGGGAATCGAACCCAGGTCTCCCACGTGACAGGCGGGTATACTAACCACTATACTATCGAGGAGCCTCCATTTTAAAATCACTTCGTACTAATTGGGAAATCCAACATATTAATATATCTATTAGGAAATCTTATATGTCAGGGTTTTCCAGAAACACCTAAAGATCTATTTGAATGGACGAAAGTTAGATTTTTTTGGGAATCTTTTTATGATACAACAAAGCAATCGAAATTACATTCTGGGGGCTTATTATACGAGAGAGGGCTGAAAAGTTTTCTAGCTCAGCGTGAAGATTTTTAATTGATTAGTTACATTGGTCAACCTACAAAGTCGTATCAATTTGTTTGTAATTCCGAACTCTCTCATGGCATTATATACATGGGTGGTCTGAACCGTTTCCGACCTCAACGCGAACATAGCAGCACTCGTCACTAAAAGCTAGTGAATGTAGTTGTGCATCTTTTGACAGTTACTCACCAAAATTTCAGCCATATTGGAGGCGTAGTTTTTATTTGACACTCGTTTGAGCGAGGCGATGTGAGTGTTTTGAAAATGGACAAAATTGAGTATCGAGCTGTCATTAAATTTTTGTTTTCGAAAGGTAATACGCCTACGCGAATCATAAATGATTTATACTCTGTGTATGGAGACTCTGCACCATCATTTACCACAATGAATTTTTGGGCAGCTAAATTTAAACGTGGCCGTGAGAGCATGGGAGACGATGAACGTTCGGGGCGTCGAAAAACTGCAACAGCTGACGATAACATCGCTAAAGTTCACCAAATGGTGCTAGACGATCGCCAAATTAAAGTGAGAGAGATACGAGGGGCTATGAAAAGGTCCAAAGAACACGTTTGTCACATATTAAAACAAGATTTGGGCATGAGAAAGCTGTCCACGCGTTGGGTGCCGCGTTTCCTCACGTTAGACCAAAAACGTGTTCGAACGGACATTTCCATCTCTGTTGGCGCAGTTTAGGCGCAATAAATCCGAGTTTTGGTGTTGATTAATTACTGTCGATGAAACTTGAATACACCATTATACGTCCGAAACAAAAATACAGTCAAAACAGTGGACTGTAAAGGGGGAATCGGCTCCAAGAAAAGCAAAAACTGTTTTTTCGGCTGGGAAAGTGATGGCGACTGGTTTTTGGGATAGTCACGTAGTTATCTTAATCGATTATCTTCAAAAGGAAAACCCATTACAGGAGCATACTAAGCATCATTACTTGATCAATTGAAGGCAGAAAAAAATCCTGTTTCACCAAGACAACGCGCCGTCTCACACTTCAGCGGCTTCTATGACGAAAATCTACGAATTACGGTTAGGTTTGCTCCACCATCCGCCTTACTCACCAGATCTAGCCTCAAGCGACTTCTTTTTGTTCCCTAATCTAAAAATTGTACTCGGAGGACAGTGATCTTTTTCAAATGAGGAGGCAATCACCTCCGTGAACAGTTATTTTGCAGAGAAAAACACCGAGTACTGTTTGGACGGGTTAGAGAGATGGGAGCATCGCTGGGAGAAGTGTGTAGAGTTACAAGAAGACTATGAAGAAAAATAAAAATAAAATTTAAGAAAAAATGCCTTGTATCTATGTTAAGTCTGAAACTTTTCAGGCCACCCTTGTATATGTAACTATGTATTTTCGGCATGCGTTGCGATGCTAATTAAACGGAAGAAAGTGTTTAATTATTTTTGGATTTGTGGGGGTTCTCTATACCACATGGAGAACCAACCCACAATTCCATACCTTATTTCGACCGCTTTCAGCGCGTAGCCAATGTACCGTCCTATCGATTTTCTTCAGATCACCCCTTTCGCTTGGGATCAACGATCTCATTTTACAGGTGAATAGCGCACACAACATTTTCCTCTCCTCCATAATTCTGATTCCATACGGTTCAATGCACTCTGAGATCACCACAGCCATAACACTAGGGCAGTAGGTCATACTCAGAAACTGCATTTGATACCAGCACACACAACCAAAACCACCCCGAGATCATCATACATCGTGTTTCTGTTCTCTCATTATCCCATGTTCGTCGATTATCAATTAACCGATTTTCTACCACGCATCGACGGACGTGGCAATGAGAGAGCAGAAGTATGTTCTCTTTTGGTTGTCAAGTGCGAAAAATAAAATTACCTTTTTACAGACAGTCGATTTATAACCATCTACCAGATCGGTCGCGATTCAACAACCGCAGCGTGTGCTCACTAGTGCACACGCTACGAGCACCACAAGCACAAGGTAGAGTCTGTCGGTAATTTGAGTTTTAAATTACATCCATTCCAATTCCATTCGGTCAGCAGGTTTTTATTGTTCGGTTTTTATAATGCATACAGTTTTAACTTAATGCCACCGTGGCGTACTCTCTTGGTGTGTTGACGTGCATTACATTCTGCTGTTCATGTTTCCTCCAATTGGGATTTCTATTCACTTATACGTGCATACGAATCAATAAACTTAGTATAAAATAAAAATAACAAAAAAATTCAATCAAAACCAGTGCATTTCATTTCTTCATTTTTGGTGCTGGAATTTTCTATGGATATTCGTCGAGCAACATCGTGGTGAAGAAAGTGAACTAGTGCCCATGATCGGCACCATACTTCTTGACCCCCACGGATTCACAATACTTTTAGTTTTTCTATCTGATGGGTACACACATAAATCAAAAGGTTTGCCGACATGTTTTAGCTTGGATGTAGCCTACACACATGTAGAGATTATTCCAGTGCTTTGTTGATGGCCATCGCAAATGTGAAGCGCATCGAAAACCCTTAAATAGGGAAATTTTTTTTTAATATATAATACTTCTCTCAGGAGAGGCGAACATATAGCGCCGACACGGTAAAGCGACACTCTGAACTAAATAAATAATCCTTGACAGTTTTTTGATTCCTTCATTCGGTTGATAGTTCTAAGGTGTAAAACATCGAACTTAATAAAGAGAAAATTCGATACATTTGAGATTTTGTTGTTGTTTTTATTACACTTCTCCCGGCAGAGGCGGACTTATAGCGTGGAGTGGGCGCCACGAGATGCCACCAAATAACTGTTGCAGTTCTTTTTGAACAGTAGGAGGTTGTAACACTCCGGGAACACTTGCGCGTGGAGGGAATTCCATAGCTTTCCCGTTTTGTAACGGAACGAGTTCTGATGCAGGGATGTTCGCGCCGTCGGGAGATGAACCACAAACGGGTGCGATCCGTCGGATTGTCTTATGGAGCGCATATAAGCCGAATTGCGTGGAACAATACCACGAATCTCGAACAACAGTACCCGTGATAATATCTGTGAAACAGACAGATTTCGATTACGCGCCTTCGATGTGATAGCGAGTGTCGTCCAGATGTCAGCGCCGGGTCCTTGATCAGGTGGATCGCCCATGCTCTCAAGTAGGTCGAGAGTATGTTTAGGAGCAGAACTCCAAACATGAGAGCAATATTCCAGCGCGGATCTAATGTGAGATTTATACAGGAGAATATCTTGAGCCGGAGTAAAATATTTCTTGGCTCAAAAAGATAACTCAGTTTTCCTGAGGCCGATCTGGCCATGTTCGACATGCGTTTATATACATTCCCACAGACCGTGACGCCGACAAATTTCCAGCTCTTTCTAGATTCATGGTCCCTGCCATTCATCCACCGATGATCCCTTTTTCTTTGTGAATCAAGCTTTCCCCAGATTAGAGGGCCCGGCCATTCATCATCAGCTGTGGAACCGATGTTCCACTTTTCTTTGTGAATGTTATATTTTGTGTCTTCGCTGCATTGAAGTCGACAAGATTGGCCCTTCCCCACTGCAGGACCCTGTCTAGATCCTGTTTCAGAGAGTCAATCTATCTACATCTCAGCTGATGCGACGCAGATGCACCAATCGGTCGAACACTCGAAAGGGAAGAAACGAGCGTACTATCATCCGCAAACCTGAACACTTTGTTATCCATTGTCTCCAACAAATCATTTATTTGAAGCAAAACCAAGCTTAGAATTAACAGGGTACAGATCCGAATACTCACCATCCACAACAACCCGGATCGATCGATTTTCAAGGAAGCTCTTGGTCCAGTCGCAAAGCTGCTGGGAATGTCCATATGAACGAAGTTTGCTCAGCAATGCCCCGTGCCAGACGCGGTCAAAAGCCTTGAAGATATCTAATGCGACCGCCCTTGACGCACCATGCCGTTCAATCGCAGATGTCCATATATCAGTTATAAGTGTCAAAAGGTCTCCCGTGGACCGTCTGCCAAGGAATCCGTATTGACGATCATTCAGAAGTCCGTCGCACTCCAAATACTTAACTAACTCTGTATTGATGACCTTTTCCATTACTTTAGATAAAATAGACAGTAATGCTATCGCACGGTAATTTTGTGGGAGACACTTTTTTCCCGTCTTTGGGATTGGCTGAACTCGAGCGATTTTCCAGCATGCATGAAAAGTCCTCCGTACATAAGATAACCGGAAGAGTCTACCAAGAACCGGCGATAGTTTTGGAGCACCGTTTTTAGGGACTATTGCTGGTGTTCGGTCTGGGCCGGTTGCCTTCCTACAATCCAGTTCACGTAGAATGCGTTGAATAGTGCGCACACGAAATCTCACATCCCGCATCGAAGACCGTACCGGCGAGTTCACAGGTGGCTCCAAAAGGCCGGTATTGAGGTTTGAATTCGCGGAAAATAAATTCGCGAACACATTAGCTTTATCCATTAATTTCGTGACTAACGTCCCGCTGTCCGTTACCAACGGAGGGGAAAGAGGAGGATGCGAAGTTACCGCTGATAGATTTTGCCATTGACCAGAAGGAGCACGAACCAGTTGGGCACCGAAGGAGTTTATTGATCACCCTGTCGTTGTGAGCCTTCTTCGCGGTATCAATCGTCTGGTTGCACGCGTTTCTGATTCTAACAAAATTCGCTCTGTTAACATCGGTGGGATTGGAGCGCCATTGCTTTAAAGCTCTATTTTTTGCCGCCGTAATCAAACTAAGGTTTATCAGACGAACTTCGTTTGATGGAGTGCGGAATATACATCTCCATCCCCAGATACCGACTACACGCAAGCGTTAACATCGGAGTTTCCGAAGCACACCTCGGACCATGCAAAGGATGCGAAAAAATCTCCCAAATCGTCTCAGTTAGCAGCCCCATACTTCCATACATGGCGAAGCTGCCTAGGCCGGTTATTCGCTTGATATGCAAGTGCTTGCGCGACAAATACCAAGCAGCGATCTGAGTTTCCCAATGGCGCAGATACCTCTACGGTATAAATACTCTCTTCGGATGTCAAAATTGGATCCAGGGTGTTCGCATAATCGCCCCGGGCATCCGGCACTCGTGTTAGCTCCCCCACGAGTTGAGTCAAGTCGTCGCTTACAGTGAACTCGTCGGTTCTGTTAGAATGTAACAACCAGCCGGAATTGTGCACATTAAAATCGCCAAGGACAACAATTTCAGAAACTGGGTGGTTGATCTGTATCCAGTCGACGGTATGTAAAAGATGCTCGAAAAATGTCGCCGGTCGATCGTCATTCGGGGAGCGGTAAAGACAACAAAGAAATTTAACGGAATTCCTCAGCACGATCCTCAACCATATGATGTCCATATTATTGGGTTCCAACGCCTCCATCCTCTGGCAAGCCAGATTGGACCACGCGAAGACACAGACTCCGCCCTTAAAACGGAATCTCGAATGTAAGTCGTATCCTGAGCAACGAAGATATGTCGAATCAGTTGACGAATTGGCCTGGGTCTTAGTTAGGGCAAGGATATCAGGTTTCGTTGTTTGCAAATATTGGTGGACGGCGTTTACATTCGTGTTGGTGAAACCGTTGCCCCTGATGTTACTAAATGCCGTCACCAGTCGAGCGTGGGCAGAGCCTCGAGAGCGAGCCCGGTTATGCGATGACGAACCACTTAAAGTTCCATTATTTATCATGATATCTGTATGATGTTCCCCCCGACATAGTCCCCCCGGAGATCCGAATGGGAGACTAGTTTACCTCCGGAATTCTTTATATCAGAAGGTACCATCATGACTTATCTCCGTGTCAGTCCGGGCCATCAGCCACACATCCGAAACACCGTCGAAGATTTCTCTCGGTGATATCGCGGAATGGACAACGTGACGGGATGGTATCTCACCTTGGGACCGACTACCACCTAACCAACCTTTTCTCGAACCGGTCCATCAGCCAAGCCCCGAAAGATGGCCAGGGATTTCTCCCGACCCTTTCATGGAGCCTAAAGCTTGATGGGGTGGTATTTCACCGGGCGCACAGAGCGTTGGGACCCCGGCTACCACTCGGTCTTTAGTCGCCTCTTACGACAAGCCGGCCTAGCTATGAGTATATTCTAACGCCCTACTCACAGGGCACCACTCATATTCTACTTATCAACATTCCAGCTCAGTATTCCTCGCATCTTCGGCTCCTGCAGTTAGCAGATCCAGATTACTTAACACCAGATAAAATTGACATTCTCACAGTAGTGGACTCTATCAATAAAATTATAAAACTAGGAATAAAAACAGAGTCTTCATCCGAACCAATCGCGATGCACACAATTCTTGGATGGGCGGTCCTTGGTCCAGTCGGTGGGTCCTCCCAAACGTTTCCAGTTCACTCCTTTCATATCTTCTCAGGCGCACAACTTCACGACGCGATCACTAAGTTCTAGGGACTTGAAGGTATTCCATGTTCATTAGAAGAAGTTGAGTGTGAGGCCCACTTCCAAGTAATTCACTCTCGAGACTTAGCAGGAAGATACATTGTACGTCTTCCAATTCAAGAAGCTCGGAGATTCAAAACATACTGCTCAACGCAGCCTACGGCATTACTCTGAATTTCTCTCAGAATATGAATCACTCGGCCACATGAAACGCCATATATGTATATATATATATATATATATATATATATATATATATATATATATATATATATATATATATATATATATATATATATATATATATATATATATATATATATATATATATAAATCATACTATTATTATCCCTTGCTTACTGTTCCGAAACTTTCTTACTGATAACAAATTAATACTAAAAAAAAGATTCTGAAAACAGCTTCATAGGGGGGGGATTGGGGGTTCTACGAAAGCGGCATAGTGAAATTACTTTAACCAAAAACCGTACATATTTGACTGCAATTAGACAATCTTAACCACTTTAAGTAAGCTCTTAAAATAAACATGAAAATAATGGATTTCTTTTTCCCAGCCTGATATCTCTTCTCTATATATATAAAATTCTCTTGTCACAGTTTTTGTCCTCGAACTCCTCCAAAACGGCTCAACCGATTTTAAAGAAGTTTTGTATATATATTCGGTAGGTCTGAGAATAGGTTTTTATCTATTTTTTATGCTCATAAGTGCAATTGTTTAATAAATATTAATAATTTATTAATTTTCAACCTCGGTCGATAACTGTGTAAGTACATCGGCTATTATTATAACCGTTTTGGGCGGTGTTCCGGCTATTGTTATAACAGTTTGGGGGCTGGTGTCTAGGACATTATTATAACTGTTTGGGGTGGGTGTGTCGGCTGGGTGTTTGTGCATAGGCTATTGTTATAACCGTTTTGGGTGGGGGTGTTATTGGGTGGAGGTAGAACAGCTCATTCAGTATTTAAGCTGCCACTAAATATTCAAAATAACCCAGACGCAGTGTGCAACATTCGAGTATCAACCTCGGTCGATAACTGTGTAAGTGATAATTGATTAGTTATCCCCACCAGCTGATATTATAACATTATGTAATTTTACCATTTCAGTGTAATCTTCAAGTGAATTTTTTCCTGTCTTATTGAAAAGTAAGTGAAATTATTATTTCTGAGCGTAGTTCTCACGTTTATTCTTTTAGTATAACCTAAAAAATACTTAACACATATCACGAGCTCCCGTCAACAACAACTATTGTGTTAAAATAATTTGTACAATGCCAGCTAGACGCAGAGGAACTTCTTTAGGCCGTCAAACACGTGGAGCTGCACGCAAGGGAACCGCTAGAGCCCAAAGAACAGAAGACAAAATCCAGCAAGATAATACTAATGTGCGTGTGAACATGGCGCGATTGCATCGATATGAATCAGCAGATGCGCGAACTGAACGAAATGAAGGAAGAAGATTAGAACAGAGACAAGTGCGCCGTTTTACAATCAGCAGACACAGAGCAAATGATCAACAACGCCAACAGGTCCATCGATCATTTACATCTAATTCATTCCTGCGTCTAGCATTCGAGTATGAGCCCGATATTGAATATTATGCTCTTTCGAAAGTGGCAATTGGTGCTATGGATAAGGAATGTCCTCATTGTCATGCTCTTAAGTTTAAAAACGAGCCAGCCGGGATGTGTTGTTCGTCAGGAAAGGTGCAATTACCAGCAATTGAGACACCACCTGAACCAGTAAATGGTTTACTTATCGGTACGGATCCAGATTCTAATCTGTTCCTAAAGTCAATTCGAACATTTAATTCATGTTTCCAAATGACATCGTTCGGAGCAACAGAAATAGTTAACAATAATGCTATCAATGGTCAACAATTCAATTCAACATTCAAAATCAAAGGCCAAATTTATCACAAAGTGGGTTCATTGCTGCCAATGCCAAACGAATCACCTAAATTTTTACAAATTTACTTCATGGGTGGTGAGGATGCACACGTGGATGCACGTTGTCGCTATAATCACCTTAATTCACTTTTTGCCAGGCGTATCATCGGCGACCTGGATGCTCTATTGAATGAGCACAATGAATTGTTAAAGATATTCTAATCACACATGCACAAATTACAAAGTGATAATCACGCTATTGTAATCAATCCTGATAAAACACCTGCTGGAGAGCACATTCGTAGATTTAATGCACCTGTTCTTGGTGATGTTGCTGGAATCATGGTCGGCGATCGTACAGCTACGCGGGAAATCGTGATTCGTAGAAGAAATAATAATCTACAGTTCATTGCTGATACACACCGCTCATATGACGCTCTCCAATATCCGCTAATGTTCTGGAAAGGCCAAGACGGGTATTGCGTAAATATTAAACAACGAGATCCCGCAACAGGAACTGAAACAATCAAGAATGTTAGTTCGAAGGATTATTATGCGTATCGGTTGATGATCAGACGTGATCAGGACAACGTTATTCTATGATGCCGTGAGCTTTGTCAACAATTCATGGTCGACATGTATGTGAAGATAGAGAGCGAACGACCACGATACTTGCGATTTAATCAACAAAAGCTACGTGCGGAAGAGTACATTCAGCTGCGAGACGCTATTGTCAACAACGCCGATGCCGCCCAAATTGGTAAAAGATCCGTCTACTGATCAAATGCTGTTTGATATTGTTACTGCAAATATGATCCATGGCCCATGTGGCAATATGAATCGTTCATCGCCTTTCATGGCAGACGGGAAATGTACTAAAAGTTTTTCAAAAAAATTCACTGACGATACGATCACAAATGTTGATGGATATCCAATATATCGTCGAAGAAATCCCGATAAAGGAGGACAATCTTTTGTTAAAAAGATCAATAACATAGACATTGACATTGATAACCGTTGGTTGGTCCCATATTCGCCTTTGCTGAGCAAAACATTCAATGCTCATATTAATGTCGAGTTCTGCAGTTCAGTGAAGAGCATCAAATACATTTGCAAGTATGTAAATAAATGCAGTGATATGGATGTATTTCGCGTTGAAAATACCAATGTGAATGTTCCTCCGGTGAATAACAACGATGAAATAACGCTTTACCAAATTGGCCGGTACGTCAGTTCCAATGAAGCTGTTTGGCGTATCTTTGGTTTCCCAATTCATGAACGAGATCCAGCAGTCATTCATTTAGCCGTCCATCTTGAAAACGGCCAGCACGTATATTTCACGAGCGAGACAGCAATTAATCGTGCGATAAATCCACAAAAAACTACACTCACCGAATTTTTTGAATTGTGTAATCGTGCGGATGCTTTTGGTGCTTTTGCACGAACATTACTCTATTCAGAAGTACCACGTTATTTCACATGGGTACCAACAAAAAAATGGATGCCCCGTAAGCAAGGCACACCAATTGATGCATGTCCCGGTTTATTCAAATCAAACACCTTGGGACGAGTATTTACAGTTAATCCAAGGCAGACTGAGTGCTTTTATCTCCGGCTGTTGTTGGTTAATGTCACCGGCCCATTGTCATTTCAAGATATACGTAAAGTGAATGAGCAACAGTATCCAACATATAAAGATGCATGCCTTGCACTCGGTTTACTGGAAGATGACAACCAGTGGGAATGTATGCTTGCTGAAGCAGGATTGAATTCAAAATTACAAACGGTTTACAACAAGGGGCGGTGAATTCTCCCATTCTGTTTAATATTTACACCAGTGATTTAGTGGGTACGCTTAACAATGCCATTGCATACGCAGACGACATTGTGGTATACAGAACAGGAGAGAAAATAGATGTCATCAATAGACTTCTCCAGGACGACTTCAATAAAATAAAACGTTTTTGTAATGACTGGAAACTAAAAATTAATTTCCACAAAACCGAGACTATCCTTTTCAGAACACCTCTCTCCCGTGCCTCTCAGGATACAAAGTACAATTTGAAAAACTTCTCTATCGTAGGGAATAATAATCTCCCACTACAGGTGAAAACTGTAGTCAGATATCTCGGTATTTGGCTTGATCAGTATTTATACTTTGACAAGCATATAGCAGTCACTCTCTCTGCAGCAAGAAACGCATTTGTTCTATTCCGAAGCAGCATTCTCAATCCAAAAGTTAAAATAATCTCATATTCGGCATTCATCCGACCAGTGTTGGTCTATGGCTGTCCAATATGGTACAATATATCCCCATTCTACATGGAAAAGATTCGCGTGTTCGAGAGACAGTGTTTGCGTTCCTGCCTCGGACTTAATAGAACACCAGAGTCACGATACCAGAAATTTTACCCTAATAAAACCCTGTATGATAAATCAGGACTAACTAGGGTAGACAACTTCATTATAAAAATTATTCGTGGCCACATTGCAAGGGCAATGTGCAGTGTAAATAATCTTCTCTCCAGAACGGGTTCATTCCCCCAGAGGCGTTCCTCTTCTTGGACGGAAAAGGTCTAATCCAAGATGAGGCTGGAATACCTATTATATACCACGCCTTCCGTGGTGCTAGGGATAAACGAATTGTCCACAATAGCGATATCTCTAATAGGCCAGACCGACTTCGATTCAGTATGGTGATCAGTGAAAGAGATAAATCAATAAAAAACCGAACCAACCCCAACTGGTGGTGGCTCCAAAACGAAGAAAGGACTTCACGTCCTCAGATATAATATTCAGCTCTGGCGCAGCTTCCTCCCTTCCTTTTCCTTTGCCTCCTTCCCGTTAATTTTTGTTATTTTATCTTTTTTGTTTTCATTAAGCACTTATTTTTTTTTAAAATGTTTGCATCCTCAAAAAAAAAAAAAAAAAAAATCTTTATTTTTTTTTGTCATAATGCCTCTAAAAGAAGAAGAGGTAGACCTCTAAGATAATAGTTTATTTTTTTATAATGTATGTGTAAACTCGATTTATTAATTCAAGTTTATTTAAATATAACCATCTATCCGTTAATTTTCTTATCTATGTTGATGTGCAGCGTCTGACTGCTTGACTTGTACTCTCTAACTCCACAACTGCCGCTGCTTATATCCGCTTTTTTGTCTCCTTTCCCTCGTTCGCATGTTGTCACAGGAACAAGGAGCCGGAGTATAAAATGTGCGATGCTCAGTCTGCCAGTCGGCAGTCGTGTGCTGCTAGTCGGCCGTCGTGTGCTGCTCCGTCTCCAACAGTATGTGTATTATATTAAGAATAAATAAAAGAATATGTAAGCTGAAAGGCTTGTATAATTTAGAGTGCTTGTGAAGGGCCAGTAAATTACATTATATAGTAAAATTATTAAGATAGGTTTAGCATTTAGACTAAAATTGTAAAACATAAAAAAAGACTTTGTGAATAAATGCGTCTGCAAAAAAAAAAAAAAAAAGCAGGATTGAACTATACAGCAAGACAAATTCGTCTACTGTTCGCTATAGTGTTGACTACATGTTTTCCGGCCAGAGCAGAGACATTATGGGATAATCACAAAGATTCAATGGCTGATGATATACTGCATCAACATCGTACACGATGCAATGATCTAACGATAGCATTCAGCGACACTATGTACAATGAAGCATTGATTGCTATTGAGGATCTTTGCATTATTATTGCCAACTTACATCTCTGTCATTTCGGTATGCATTCCCCAAATCGAAATGCATCTGATTTAATTAACACTGAATTGAATCGTGAACTACAATACAATATTACAGAAATGGCAGCGATTGTTGCTCGCAATGTCCCACTAGTGAATGACAAAGAGCCATTTACGACCGTATCATGCTCGCAGTTGCGGCAGGACAAGGTGGTTTCTTTTTCTTGGATGCACCAGGTGGAACTGGCAAAACATTCCTTATTTCGTTAATTCTCGCCGAAATACGATCAAATAATGGCATCGCATTGGCTGTTGCATCATCTGGCTTTGCGGCAACTTTATTGGATGGAGGTAGAACAGCTCATTCAGTATTTAAGCTGCCACTAAATATTCAAAATAACCCAGACGCAGTGTGCAACATAAAAAAACAATCTTCCATGGCCACAGTACTGAAACAGTGTGAAATTATCATATGGGATGAATGTACTATGGCGCACAAACATGCGCTTGAGGCGTTGAACAGGACATTGAAAGATATAAAAAATAACGACAAACTATTTGGTGGAACTTTGTTACTCCTTTCAGGTGATTTCAGACAAACACTTCCTGTCATTCCACGTTCAACATACGCTGATGAGATCAACGCGTGCTTAAAATCATCGCCACTGTGGCGTAATGTTGAAAAGGTACAACTGAAAGTAAATGTGCGCGTTCAAATGCTTTAAGATCCATCTGCTGAAACATTCTCAAAACAACTATTAGATATCGGAGTTACTACAGATGAAACTGGATGCATAAAATTACCGACCGATTTCTGCACAGTCAAAGATTCGCAAGATGCTCTCATTGTCCAAATATTTCCCGATGTTCACAGACAATACACAAATCATGAGTGGCTGGCGGAAAGAGCAATTTTAGCAGCAAAAAATGTGGACGTCAACGAATTGAATCTTAAGATACAAGATTTATTGCCAGGAGACTTGGTGTCATACAAATCTATTGATACAGTTTGCGATACCGTGAATTATCCAACAGAGTTTTTAAACTCATTGGATTTACCAGGCATGCCACCATATAATTTACATCTGAAGGTTGGATCTCCGGTTATTTTGCTTCGTAATTTTAACCCACCACAGTTGTGCAACGGCACGCGATTAGTTATTAAAAAATTAATGAGAAATGTTATTGAAGCCATCATTTTAAATGGCAAATTCCGAGGTGAAAATATATTACTACCGCGAATCCCTATTATACCCACATATGTACCAATTCAATTTAAACGCCTTTAATTTCCAATTAGATTGGCATTTGCAATGACTATCAATAAGTTTCAAGGCCAAACGATGTCTGTCTGTGGTTTAGATTTGAGCACATCATGTTTTTCACACGGACAATTATACGTGGCGTGCTCTCGAGCGGGAAAACCATCCAGTTTGTTTGTGTTAGCTAAAGATGGGAAAACAAAAAATATTGTACACTCTGTTGCATTAAGAGACTGATATTGTTTTTTAGTAATATTGTCATAATTAGTGTTGACGTCCGGCGCCGTGCTTCCTCGGAATGAGGGAAGAGCGGGGGCCTTTTATTTTGTAGACTTATTAAAACGCAGGATTTCTTCAATTTTATTTATTTAACTCTATTTCTTTAACTGGAACTTAATTTCTTCTACTTAAACTCTAACTGCTTTCAAACTGAACTCAATTTGTTTCTGATACTCAACTACGAGGGTTGCTTTTTATATTTCGGGATTAGAGAACAAAAACAAATATTGATCATCGAAAATCACTTTATTGTTGTTCAAAGTATTCCCCATGAAGATCTGTACACTTTTGCATGCGTTTGAACCAATTGTCGAAGCACTTTTGCCACTCTGATTGAGGTATCTCCAACACATGCATTCTGAATGCAGCAACCGCTTCCTCAGATGTCGAAAAACGTTGACCTCTGAGTTTGTTTTTTACGTACGGGAATAAAAAGAAGTCATTCGGTGCCAAGTCAGGACTATACGGCGGATGACCCATCAAATCGATGTTTTGGGTGCTCAAAAATGCAGTTGTCGCAGCAGATGTGTGAGAGCTCGCATTGTCGTGGTGAAGAGTGATCCGTCTTCGGCGGTTGGTTTTCCTGATTTCTTGGAAGACAACTGGCAAACAAATGGTTGTGTATCACTCAGAATTGACTGTTCTACGTTGTTCTAGTGGTACGGTTGCGACATGTCAAGTTTTTCCGAAAAAACAGGCGACCGTTTGCTTGGAAGTACTTCGTGCGCGAACAACTTTTGTTGGATTTGGCTCATCTTGAAACACCCAGACAGTCGACTGCTGTTCACTTTCGGGCTCATACGCGTAAATCCACGATTCATCACCTGTCACGATGTCATAGACGTGTTTCGAAGCACCGCGACCGTATTTTTTGAGCATTTCTTTCGACCAATTGACACGAGCCTTTTTTTGGGCGATTGACAAATTGTGTGGGATCCAACGCGAACAAATTTTTTTGACAGTCAAATGTTTATGGAATATTGAATGTATGCTGGTCCCACTAACGCCTAAGGTTGTCTCAATCTCACGATAGATCACATGACGTTCTTCCAATATCAGTTCGCGCACAGCATCAATGGTTTTCGGAACAACAACTGATTTTGGACGACCTTCACGAAATTCATCTTGGAGTGAACTACGACCACGATTGAATTCACCATACCATCGATAAACACTGGTCCTTGATGGAGCTTCATCGCCAAAAATTGAATTAAGTTCATCCATGCACTGTTGCTGAGTTAATCCACGCCGAAAGTTGTAAAAAATAATCGCACGAAAATGTTGACGATTTAATTCCATTTTTGGGCCGAGATGAATCTTTTAAGTTACTGTAAACAACACAAATAGCGTTCGTATGTCAAAACGTTCTGAGTGCGTATAACCTCAAAAATGTCCAACTTTACGACAGAGCTGTCAATTGCCGGATTGCAACACTAGGGTTGCCAAATCCCGAAACATAAGAGGCAACCCTCGTACTACTTTATTACTTTTCAAATTCAACTTCTGTCTCAAACTACTCAATCAGAACTAAACTCTTTCTCCTCTGAACTCTAACTCAAAACTAACTTTACAATAAAAAAAAAAAAAAAAAAAAAAAAAAAATGTGGCGAGAAGGCCGAATTTGGCGAGACAGGACATATGTGTCCTTCATCTTGTCTCTGACTTCTGGTCATCTTGCGATAACCAGAATCACCCACATCCGTGAGGATATTGGGCTCGGTCTCGCGGCATCTGAAAAGAGAAGAAAAAAGGGGGGTATCCAAGGATAGTGTGGACAGTGTTAGTCCAAGTGTTCTCTAACTACTTTTATAGAGGGATGGTGGGAAAGAAATCTTACAAGACCGGTGGGTCTTGGGTGCGGTAGTAAACGCAGATCACGTCTTTGGCGTCTGATAATCTGCTCTTTGGTCGGTGTGTATGTTTGTGTTTGTGCCGTCTTGTACTGTGCGTTCGTGTGTTTGGTTTGTTAATAGTAGACCCTATGGGATGGGTCCAGGAATCCTCTATTATAGAGGGGAATGTTGTTGGGAAGGGTGCTTTCTTCAGTTTTGTACTGAAGAAGAAATTGTGGGGGTTTGATCCGAAGAGATCGAGAGAGAGAAGGGTCAAGAACGCAAGAGTCCCGTACAAGTAGGTTCTCGCTGTTCTGAATGTTTTCGAGGTACTTATATGCTAATTGAAGCAAGTACTCGTCGATAGGGGTAATGGAGGCGCCTTCGTATAGGTGAGAGTTGGGGTAATGACGACCGTCAGGCCTTCTAGAATGATTGGTGCATCTTCTGAGGAGTTTCCTTTCGAAAACCCGAAGTCTTTCCATTTGAGCCGAAGATATGCAGGACCATATGGGAAAGGCGTACGATATTCCAGATCGGATTAGCTGCTTATAGCAGAGAAGCTTAACTTTGGTGTCAACTTTGTTCCTCCACTTTAGGATGTTGTGCAGTTGCTTAGACCGACCGTGGCCCCTTTGGAGAATGTGGGTCACATGTTTGATGAAATTCATTTTTGGGGTATAAGTGACCCCGAGATATTTCATCTTGTCCTGTGGTCTAATCGTAGTATCTCCCATTTTTATTCGAATATTCTGTGAATATCGAGAAGTAGGTTGGGAGTGTTTACTACTCAGAATTATGGCTACTGCTTTGGATGGATTAAGTCGGATTTTCCATCGACTGTAATACTGATACAGTTCGTCCAAGTGACGGTTGAGTCGATTTGTTGCGAGGTTGGGGCCTTTGGTTGACGTGTACACCAGGACGTCATCCGCATAGCATATTTGGTTTACTCTCCCGTCCGCGGGGCGGGGAATATCGGAGGTGTAAATGTTGAATAAGATGGGGCCTAGAATGGAGCCCTGTGGTACGCCTGCAGCGGCGTGAAAAGTTCGGGAAAGCTTTCCATTCATTCTAACTTGGAAGGTTCTGTTTAGAACAAACTGGTAGATGGAGCTACATAGCGTTCTACTGAGGCCAGTATTCAGAAGTTTAAAAGCGAGACCTTCGATCCAAGTCGTATCAAAAGCTTTTTCGATGTCTAGGCTTACCGCAACGGTGGGTTCCTTATTAAAGAGCCGCACGCAGACGTGGTTTTGAAATAAGTTAAGAGCCATAGTGGTGCTGTGCGCTCTTCGAAATCCGAATTGGAAATCAGGTATTAGGTGCCTGGCACTGACAAAGTTATTTAGCTTTTCGTATATGAATTTTTCATATATTTTGCTGATGCAAGTGAGAAGCGAGATAGGGCGAAAGCTTGAGGGGTGATACGTTGGTTTCCCAACTTTTGCTATTGGGCAAATAATAGCGTGCCTCCAAGCTTGGGGAAAGTACCCCATGTTGTAAGCATGGTTGAACAGAATGGAGAGCTTTATAAAGAATAAGGCAGAAAGCCTTCGCAACGAGTGGTATGATATGTTGTCGATACCAGGTGACTAACTTTACAATTGAATTTTTTTCTCTAGTTATAGAATATTGTGTTCTAATTTACTGTAAATTATAATATGAACAAAACAAATTTTCTCAAAGTATTCCTTTAGTTTCTGTGACTTTTAAATTGAATAAAATTTGAACGAAAATCAAAGTGCTCTGTTTTGAAATAAAAAGGGGCAAGTTATGAAAAGGGGCATGTTATGAAATGTGCTGTAACTGGCAATATTGTGAATGTTTATGAATGGTATGTATTAAGTGAGAATGTAATATATGTTAAGGGAAGTTTTTAAGGATGTGTAAGGAGATTCAGTGTTAAATATAATAAAGGGTAGTATTCTGGAATACAACATCCCACCCGTCTTCGAGAAAGAAAATTATCCTTGAAGAGAATAATTTTCTAGTAACTATATATTAGATTAAGAAAGACTTGGATTTTCGTTCAATTACATAACAATGGTTTTCCAAATTAATCTTTATCAAAGTTACAATAATCAATAAGTTCTTAATACTAGAAAAATAGTCTATTTACATTATATATTAACTAAATTTTTACAATAATCAAAAAGTTCTTAACACTAGAAAAATAGTCAAAATAGTCTATTTACATTACATATTAACTAACTAAATTTAAATATTTCTCCTTGGAACCTTTTCTTTTCTTATCCAAAAGTTATTATTACTTATTATATTAATTATATAATATTAATATTATTGTTTCAAAATTCTCATTTCCGTTCGAATATATATATACATTCCAAAATTTCCAATATATATATTACCTCTAAAATTTCCTTTCTTTCCTTTTCCGTTCGAATATATATTATTTCCAAAATTTCCAATATATATTACCTCTAAAATTTTCTTTCGTTATTCCCCCTCTTTAACTTTTTTTTTTTTTTTCGTTTTTGTCATTTCCTACAATTGTTTGATTAGTTCATATATATTGAATAAAAAAACAAAGGCCATTTGTTATGTGTTTATCTTTTCCTTAAATTTATGGAAAATTTTCCAAAACCTTTCTGGGCCTATTATTATGATGATTGTATAGAAATGCATAATACCAAAAATCTTTTTAAGAAATGATTTCAAATGTCCTAAATGACTGTGTAACTTTTTATTTTTTTGTATTTTGTGTTTGAATAAATGTTTATTGTTGAAAAAAAAAATTTGTAATGTACTTATATGGTTTTCCTTTTCCGTACCTATTTTAGTTAAATTATTATTTTCATTATTTATTATTTCGTGTTTGAGCAAGTGTTTGTGTTTGTTTTCGTTGTTTAAAATATTTATTGTTTTCGGCTTAGTGTTGTCATTGTCCATAGCTTTAACCGCTGTCGGAACGTCTACCTTTTCAGTCTTACTCACTGCTGATGGATCGTTTAGTTTCTCAGTCTCATTTACTGATTCGTATAGTTCTTCAGACTTATTAGCTGTTAGAACATCTTGGTTCCCAGTCCTATTTGCTGTTTGAACTATTTCTTCAGTTATATTTGCTGTAGAAACATTCAATCCTTCAGTCTTTGCTGCAGAAAAGATTTGTTCATCAGTATTAGCTGCTGAACTGACTTGGGTTTCGATTTTAATTGCAACTTTTGGGTCTTCAGTCTTTAACACTGCTGAATTTTACGTCTTTGTTGCTGAAGTGTCGGGGTTGTCTATTGGGATAGCCGGAATATTAGGGAATTTTGTTTGTATATTTTCGGCAAGATCCGAATTTTCAGTCTTTACTACTGCTGAGTTTTCAGTCTTGGTTGCTGAAGTGTCTGCGTTGTCAATAGGGATAGCTGAGATATTAGGGATTTAAGTCTTTAATACTGCTGAAAATTTCGAATTTTCAGTCTGTGTTGCTGAATTATTTTCCAGAATGGGAGTATGAATCGGAGTCTTTATATTAGAGGCTGGGTTATCTTCGTTTATATGTCTAGCTTTATAGGAGTATGTGGGCTCAAGGTAAATTTCGCTAGGAGCTTCATTAAAATGGTCGTTATCTATTTCCAAAGATCTAATGCTGTAAATAGAAAAATTTGGTCTGTCTTCCATCAATTTTGGTTGGCGTCAGGCCTCGTTTTCCGACTCTTGCACCCGAGAAAAGTGAACATTTTGTCGATCGTTTTGTCTATTGGTGGTCCTAGAATTTTCACCAAAACGATTTTCAGAGTTTGTAGGGTTGTTTCGGAATGGGTTACGCGTTGTTGTACCTTGTTGGTAATTTGTTGAAGCCGATCCATTCCTAGATATCTTGTATCTACACTCATTATCTGTGTGATTATTCCGACCACAGAAATTGCATACAATGTTATATTCTCTCTTTATGGGTTGTCTATTCGGAAAATTGTTGGACTGCATGTTCCGATAACATGTGTCCTGTGTATGCCCTGACTTACCACAGGTTTGGCAGACTATTCGATTAAAGCTGTCATTATAGTTATATGGCCTGGGAGAGTTGTCCATTCGAGCAGCATGTGATACTACATGTGCAATCGACTGTTTTAAACTGTTTCCCCCATGGACTTTAGCTACTATCTTTAGCTGTTCGTTCTTTAGTCCATCTTCAATAGTTTGAATGGGCCAATTTTATGTTTTCTTCTATTAAGTATTCCCTAACCACCGCGTCTGCTGTTATTTCACACGTGGCAGAGTTTAAAGTCCGCAGAGCATTCGCAACTCTATCGCCATATATTCCCGAACGGTTTCTCTGTAGTGTTGTTTCAGAGAAATCAACTCATTGTGTGCCGTCGACCGAGATTGCTCCTCTTTATATTCCGATTCGAGTTTATCTTTTAAATCCTCCCACTTAGCGATTTTGCTATGCCTAATAAGATCGTAAGCATGACCCTTTAGTCTATTTTTGACTAGCTCTAAAAATGTCTCGTATATATCCGGGTCTGCCTTCTTTATGGATCTAAATAAAACGTCTCCCCCGGAAATAAATTTACCTAAGTCGCAGGGTTTCCTGTCAAAGGTGGGGACGATTCTGAAAACATCAGAAATTCCGACAGACAGAGCCATTTCAGGGGTTTTACTGAGTATCTGTTGATAGTGGATTTGTTCTTCCCCCTGCCTAGCCGCCTGTCTCGTGTAATATGGACTCGTAATATTGAAAATTTGAAATAAAGTATGGCGAAAATTTGTTATCAATTCTTAAAAATATGGTTTATGAAAAAATGGCCTTTATGTTATTATTCAATATATATATATGGAAACGATACCCAAAACTGAAAAGAAAGAAAATTTTCGACGAGAAAGAAAAGAAACGGAAATGTCGTCGAAAAAACTGAAAAGAGAATTTTCAAAATTTCTATCGAGAAAACACTTTTTTTTTAAAAAAGAAAAATTCCAAGAAAAATTTCCTACAAAAAAAAAAGGAAGAGAGAAAAATCAAAATATTGAAAAAATTTCTTACTACTACTATAGATGTTGATAGAAGTCTTGTTCAGTTTCTTATTGTTGTCCTTTTTTTCCTTCTTTGTTGTGTCGTAGAGTTCTCCAAAAAATTTTTTTTTCTTTCACCTTTTTTTTTTGTTGTGTCGTTGAGTTCTTCTTTGTGTTCCTTTCTTTATTTTATATTATTTTGTTATTCTTGCCAGGCAGACTTCGCGCCCTAGAAGATGAATATCCTGGTTTTTTGCTGGATTTTTTTTTTCGTTGTTTTATGTTTTTTTTTCTTTGTTGTTTTATGTTTTTTTTTTTCGTAGTTTTGTCTGGTTTTTTTTTCTTCTTGAGAAAAAAAAAATTTTTTTTTTTGTTAAAATTTTTGGGTTGTTTTTTTTTCTTTTTCTTAATTTATTTTTATTTCTTCAATCCTTTGGTTGGATCATCCCACCGCTGCCACCAGTGTTGACGTCCGGCGCCGTGCTTCCTCGGAATGAGGGAAGAGCGGGGACCTTTTATTTTGTAGACTTATTAAAACGCAGGACTTCTTCAATTTTATTTATTTAACTCTATTTCTTTAACTGGAACTTAATTTCTTCTACTTAAACTCTAACTGCTTTCAAACTGAACTCAATTTGTTTCTGATACTCAACTACTACTTTATTACTTTTCAAATTCGACTTCTGTCTCAAACTACTCAATCAGAACTAAACTCTTTCTCCTCTGAACTCTAACTCAAAACTAACTTTACAATTGAATTTTTTTCTCTACTTATAGAATACTGTGTTCTAATTTATTGTAAATTATAATATGAACAAAACAAATTTTCTCAAAGTATTCCTTTAGTTTCTGTGACTTTTAAATTGAATAAAATTTGAACGAAAATCAAAGTGCTCTGTTTTGAAATAAAAAGGGGCAAGTTATGAAAATGGGCATGTTATGAAATGTGCTGTAACTGGCAATATTGTGAATGTTTATGAATGGTATGTATTAAGTGAGAATGTAATATATGTTAAGGGAAGTTTTTAAGGATGTGTAAGGAGATTCGGTGTTAAATATAATAAAGGGTAGTATTCTGGAATACAACATTAGTGATATGTACATACATTTAATAAATTTAAAAAATAAATGTTTAGTGGTTTGTTTTTTTTTGTATTCCGTTATCATCGACAGTGCTCCATGCCTTTTCCACTCATATACCGAATCCTCATACACTTTCAATAAGTTAGCCACTTTTTTTCTACCTAAACTAAAAAATAATGTATATGGCAAAACGAAGTTTGCCGGGTCAACTAGTATTTATATATATTTCTTGATTGCATATACTTGCTAGATAAACTGTAAGCAAATCGAATACACATTTCAACACCATCTCACTGTTAGCCGTTTTTTTTCTTCCATAAACTCCCATGCAACGTAACTCTGTGAAGCCTCACCTAACGCTACACACAGCGTCCAGTGATTAAGTATTCCGTATTCTCTACACATTGCTAATATTGTCCATCCATCTATCCCGACCATCAATCCAAGAGTTCATTTAGTATTTTAAAGACATAATCACCGGGATGGAGAGACATAGAACCCAACCCATCACAGTGAGTGCTAACAATACTTCCTGGAGCAGTGGCATCGCAAGACGCACATGCTATTGCTTTTCACTGTACTCTTAATTACCAACGATGGCCGGTGGTTCTACCTGATTAAAATTCCATCCCATTGGATGGTAATTGGCCACGCACGGGATCATTGAACATTTTTATTGTTCCTCACTGATAACAGGAAATTGTTGATGGAAGTCTTGCTTCAAGTTGTTTTTCCATGAGTTGTTAATCATCGCTCTCTAGACAGTTACACATCGTATAATTCACTAGTTAAAAGTCAATTATCGTAGAAGATGCGGGTAAAACTTTCAGTATTTGATTTTCCTTGTGAGGGTATGTGTAAATCGTTGTTCTAAAACACACGACGCCATCAAATCAAACTTCAAAGATATATATTATATTCCAGATACGAGTTGTGTTGAAAAAATAACGGTATTGTGAGGTGTGGACGCTAGTAAAATAATTGACAAGAACTCTTTTTCGACTGTCAAAACTAAACTAAGGAGTCAAAAGTGCTGTCCTCAGCCAGATGAGGCTGTAGGTCTGATGTCCTAGTATTTCGCTTCTCAACCGTTTTTCCCTGGGTTCGATTCCTCAGCACTCTATATATCTATGTAGTATGTGGGGTGGCCCAATCGAGTTATGTAACTTCTGTATTAAGACTATTTGCACTAATTCTCTATGTGAAGGTAAATATTAGGAACTATGTGTTTAATAACCGACATTCCATATCCAATAACAAAACTTGTCAAGTGTCTTTCGCCAACGAGAAGGACAACCTTTGTATTTTCAGTTTAGTCTCATCTCACTTAGAAAACAGTGGCTATTTATAATAAGGAGGGGTATCTCCAATTATTGACCAACCTCTTCGAATACCGTCGGGTTCTGTGAAGTTAGATAAAGTGGACGGTGTGAGTTTCCATGAACTGGCAAGGTGCTAACCTGCGATTTCAAGCTACCTTCTGCTTCTAATGGCGTCGATACATCACACCCGCAACACAGAATTGGTTTTAAAGAGTTTCAATGCAATTAATGTCGCTGTGGGTATATTTGTCGCGTTCGCAATTCAGAGATTTTCCACCAGACAAAACAGCATTCCGTGCCGCAATGGATGTGATGCAATTCTTGGAGCCACTGACTGAGCTGCAGCAAGTGCAACATATCAGCAATAGCACGGAACGTGATTGGACTACGCGAACAACTGTGGATGCATCAACTCGGGCACATTCAACTGCAAGTGATTGCTAACAATCTGTGGAGGTGGTTGGCACCTCAGATGCAACAGAGCTGCTGGTCGAATGGAGTCACTGATTTGATAGCTTTACATGCTATAATCTACTTAGTCTATTTAGATTGACTGGAACAGCATGAGAAAACTTTCTATCTATCTATCTGTCTATATATCGAAGGGTCTAGAGAAGATCAACTTAACGTCATGAAGACATCTTACATCTAATGTAATGAACTGGTTCGACGTTACTTGAAAGAGAGTGTAAAATGAATAATAAGACACATTCGACTACTTTTGTTGAACAATTCAGAGTTTTTAGGAGATTAAACTGAAGAAAGAATTTTATGTGAGAAGATTAATCCGGAATGTAGAAATGCAATCGCTTAAAGTCTGATAAACAATGCTCGGATTCCTATATCATTATGATTCTGGCATATTTTAATCTAGAATTGGCTTAGAAAGTCTGCCCAACATCCCAATGAATAGAGCATCCAAGCACTTTCAATGCACATAATTGCAAATCACTTTCATATTATGTATAGACAACACAGTAAGAGTTCACAATTATCAATGGCTTCATCATGCTAGATAGGGAAACCCGGGTGAACAATATGTGTAACTTTTCACATTCAAATAATTTAACTCAACCCATAAATGAACAAATGCGGAAAACATATATAGGCGATCATTCTGTCAAGATCTTGCATCTGCTCGTTGCATTACACCGGGAAATAGGGCATTGGTATCCCACCTATCGGAAATCAGATGCCTATCCCAACTCTCTTTTCTACGACTCAACTACTTCATCTGACTCCCATACCATAGTCAATCTTTTCGCGTCCTTCTTCAAATTATCCTTCACGGACGACTCGTCCGAGCCGAACCCCTCCTACTTTACTGGCATGTCTGAATTCTCCCTTGGCCCACTCATCCCTCTACACATTCAACAACACCAAGTTAAAGAAAAACTTGAACAACTGAAAGACGATTTAAGTCCCGGCCCAGACGGACTCCCTGCTATCTTCTTAAAAAAATGCTCCTCTTCTCTCTCGCTCCCGCTCGCTTCAATCTTCAATTTATCCCTTGCACAAGGTCTATTCCCCGACATTTGTAAATCCTCCTACATAACCCCCATACACAAAAGGGGCAAAAAAAAACGATATATTCAATTATCGTCCTATTGCTAAGCTTTCGCAGATTCCTAAACTGTTCGAAGGCCTTCTACATGAAGCATTATGTTTTCGCTGCACTCCCATCAGCTTTCCTAACCAGCACGGCTTCCTCTCCGGCAGGTCCACTACTACCAACCTTGTCGAATTCACACCCCACACCCTCCTTGCCCTAGAAAACGGCGATAAGGTCGATGTAGTCATTACCGACTTTAGTAAGGCCTTCGACAAAATCTCCCATAACCTCATTCTCTTTAAATTATCTTCCCTTGGTTTTGAACCCCTGTTGATTCAGCGGATCTCATCCTATCTCAACTCTCGAACCTGCCGTGTGCGATTTAGATCCACCCTCTCCGATCCTTTTTTTCCAACCTCAGGCGTTCCCCAGGGCAGTCATCTCGGCCCCCTACTATTTATCCTAACTATAAACGACATAGGCTCGTGCATCAATCACTCCCTCATCTCGCTTTACGCGGATGATACCAACATTTTCAAGACAATCCGCTCTGACCTTGACTCCTCACTTCTCCAATCAGATCTTGACAGCTTTTCGATCTGGTGCCAAAATAACTGCCTAGAAAAAATATCGCCAAATGTCACACAATCACCTTCTCTCAGAAACGTTCCCCCACCCAGCCTCGTTCCTATCTCTTACTAGACCAACCGATAACGTCGGTTGAATCGATTCGCGACCTGGGCGTCCTATGCGACAAGGAACTTAGATTTACCGCACATATCGATGACATAATCCTTAAGGCCAACGCCGCCCTTGGCTTTATAAAACGTTGGTCGAAAGAATTCCTAAAGCCCTACGTCCCCCGATCACTCTACACAACTTTTGTCCGGCCACTGCTCGAATATGCTATCAGGTCTGGTCCCCGTATCAACTGTCTCACATTCGTAGGATCGAGGGCGTTCAACGTCGTTTCTTGCGCTTTGCCCTCCGTGGACTGGTGGATGGATTCTTCCACCATACATAGGCCGGCTCCTTCTAATCAATCTCAACACACTTGAGGAGCGCAGAATCCATGCTGACATCATCTTTGTCCATCGCCTTCTGTCAGGCTCAATCAATTGCCCAAGCTTGCTCTCCACTTTATCACTGCATACAAACCCCCGTAATGTGCGGAACCCCCGTCTGTTTTACGTGCCCACTCATCACACTTCTTACGGCGCTAACGAGCCCATCTCGCGTATGCTACGACATGCCCACTCTTTCCCCACCTCCTTCGATTTCAACCTCTCCACTCCTGCCCTCAAACGACGTCTCAGAAGAAACCCGTCCTAACCCCGTCTCACAAATGCCGTATTTGCCTCCCCCACATACACTTGCTCTTCTCTAGCGCCCAATCCCCCCCCCCCCCCGGCCAGTCATTTTCACCTCCTGGGTTTTCTTTTTTCTTTTTTAAAAATGGAAACAAATCGCAAAGTACCGGCATGCGCACCGACGAAGAAAAACGCGCAACAACAAACAAAATGCTCCGAAAAATTCCATTGTGTCGTGAAGTAAAGCCGATGGAGGAAAAACAGCAAATGGAAAAGGACAGTCAGCTCCCCTGTGCGGGTTCGCTATATTACATGGAGAACCAACCCACAATTTCAGCCCAATTTCGCCTGCTAACACCGCACCACCTTAACCCCAACCCCAATTGACAACCTATTCACCTGAAAATCATATTTCCCTAAAGGACGCATAGCTGAATTCGGTATTCTATGCAGATGATGCATAATTGAATTCAGCTCCCTTTTGCCATACGGCAACTCCATTTCACTAACCCTATGAGATTTCCACCGGAAATTGCAATTCATGTCGGTTAGCAACGGAAAAGTCTGGGCAAGGGATGCTGTTTTATCATCCCATAACCGCTGGGATAATTATCAAATTCCTCGAGTTTTGTTCCCACGATAATTATTCCCAAGCTGTTGCAGCGTCCTATTGACTTCCCCCAGACACGCTATTCGCTGGGGATCAATGATCTCTTTAGTCGGATGATTAGCAGCAAACAATTTCCATCCAGTCATTTCCCCTTTTCGGAAGTTCATTGAACTCTGAAATCAATCCAACCTCCAAACTAGGGCACTTGGTCACCATTGATTTTGCATTGAGCATGCAATAAGCAAAATCATCCCCGGGATCATTTCGTTTTTCGTTCCGGTTCTCGCATTCTCTCTAGTCCATCGATTCATTGAATTAACTAAAAAGGTTTATTCCTCCGATGTGCGGGGAGAATGAGAGAGCACAGGTTGGTTGACCGTGTGGCTAAAGTCAATTTTTCATCCCTTTTGGAGTTAGTCACAATTCAACCACCATCGGGGTCCGTCACGACACATTACAGTTGAGTTTTAGTCACCGAGGCGCACACACCCCGAATAGAAGAACGTCTCTGCGGGAATACGAGTTTTACCTTACAGTTGGTTTAAAAATAACGCTCAGTGGTCGTGGGTCTGTGGGGGACGAGATCGTGACGTCGTCGCATGGGCGAGAGTTCTACCTGGTCCCCACCAATCACTAATGTATCTGACAAGTTCAACACCGAGGGAAAAGCACAAACACCGAACAAACAAAACGCACGCCGTTCTTAATTAATTTTTATTTTATTCACTTCACGATCGAACACTGGACTCATTAATTTACACCTGACAGTAAATTTTTTAATTACTAGAAAAAAAAAATTCGCCTGCACTTTATTTAATTCCGAACACTTTAGCTTGCACTATAGCTTTAAATTTGAGACGAGCTATCAAGTCAACCCGCACTTCACACACGACTCGTTATAAACGCATCTCCGCAGACGGCGGAGAGCGGGAGTGAACCGCCCGTCACGAACGGTGGTTGTATTATAATAAGACTCAGCGAGATCTTGCTCGTGCAGAGCTCACTCGCTCATCGTGATTATGGTGGTATGTGTGCGATCGTTCAGATCTGCGTGGTTTACACGTGCTCGAGGCCAATGGGTAAACGAAGCAGATAGGCGGTAAAGACAAAAGGATCGGAAAGATCATCGTCTATGGAGTGCATCGCGTCTAAATAAATAGACAACGATACAGCGAAGAAATGTGGTAAAAGAGAAGATGAGACGAGGGCATCATAAAAGTCTAAGATGAATGATGCCCTTGTGTAAATATACGAATAGACATAGGTGCGAATGGGTTGTTGGACGAAACAAATCCCTTGCTAGCATTTGCATATGCAGGGAAATCCGTTTGCGGGAAACGGATTCTGTATTTGCATTGTTTATGCTTTGAATTCAATTGATGCCAAGAGACGCGGAATGTGTATTTGCTTTGATTTGTACATTGTGCGAGTCAGAGAATTATATTGCTGGGAGAAAAAGGTCGCTGGCCAATGTGTACATAAAGAAATTTATCGTGCACACAGCGAAGTTGGAAAATAGACGGGGCAATATTTATGATCCCTGGTAAAGGTTACAAAGTATGTATTCGAATCCTTTTGTTTTCAGGAATACGTCTAGGGGGATTTGCTTGGCAACGTAGATGCCGAAATTGGTTTCGAATTCCTGATAAGCCAATAAAGAAATCTTACAGAGGATTGGTATGCAAAGAGAATGCGTGAAAGGTAAGTTTTCTTTGCAGGGACTTAACGATGATAGATTTGATCTCTTTAATGCGTGAAGAATTTTCAGGTGCCTAATGCGATTGCATTGGCGAAAACTTATGCGTCTAGGGATGAGGTAGTGGGCGATTTTAGGTAAGTGTACCGTGGGGTTTGGCGGCACCGCCACAGGTCGACAATGTCGTTGAAGAAAGTTTAGTGAAATATAATTCTTTTTATTGTTTTCGATAAAATCCGTTTTATAATAATTAATAACAACAAATTCGCCATCTGCATTTTGAATAACGTTGATTATTGTATAATTAATCGTCTCACATGGGGCGAAGAGAAAGACAAACCTAGTGTAAGAAAAATACAAAATACAAAGCAGTGATCACCAGCCATCGACAAGTGTTTTATTCTTTGTCCTTCGTTGTGGACAAATGTTAAATTAAATTACTCCAAAATGAAATGTTAAATTAAATTACTCCAAAATAAAAAAAACAATAAACACAACTTTACAGCAAAACAACATTTTGGTGTTTCACTTTTTCCCTCCTTGGTGAACTGTTTGTGGTGGAACTCATTTTATGTTCTCAGTGACGTGTTGGGGGATTTAGTGAACCGATTTCCATGCCGACATCGTCTATTTAAGCCCTCCACAACCCCCCCCCCCCCTTTCCAACTTTTACATGAATTGGGCAAATAATGCATTCGCTTCTCTTGCATCATCAGAGTCTGAGGATGAAGAAGAGGACATAAGCGAATTGGAGGCGAAACTTGCGTTGGCAAGGGCGCAGCTAAAAGAGTACGCGGCGCTCGAACAGCAAAAAAACACCTAACAAAAAAAAAACAATAATCAACATCAACATCAATATCAACATCAACATCAACATCAACAGCAACAGAAACTACTAACACAAAATCGCCCACAGCAAGCAGCACAACAGCAGCAAATCAACAAAAACAACAGAAAAATAAAGATGCCACCAATCAACACCATCGAGATTGATTGTAAGGAATTGGTAAGTCTTTGTAAGCTTGTGGCGGCTCTACTAACGCCACTGCTACCTTTTCAACCTACCACCAAATCTTCCTTCCTAAAGCTCCACTAATTTCACCATTTTTGCAATGCAAGCGCAATAACTTCCCCAAGCATTCTCCCACCGATTGCATTACCTTTCGATTATGCAAATCGCATCCAAACATCAAGCATTTAACGCGGTATATAAACGGTATATTAACGCGGTATATAAATTTTTCCTAGAAGAAATTTGGTACGCCAGTACCGCATACATCAGTACTTTGAAAACCTGCTCAATGTGCGCACCCATCAACCACAAATACACGCACCAGACGTACATACAGCCGAGCCCCAGATGCCAGAGCCCTCTTTCGATGAAGTTGTAGACGCGATAAATCGACTGAAAAACAACAAGGCCCCCGGAATCGATTGCATACCGGCAGAGCTTGTGAAGCATGGAGGAGGGGCAACCGTTTGAAAGATCCACCAACTGGTTAAAACAATATGGGACAAGGAAGTCATTCCGGAAGAATGGAAAACCGCAATAGTCATCCCCATTTTCAAAAAAGGTGACAGATCTGACTGCGAAAATTACAGAGGAATACCATTGCTCCCAACCACATACAAAATATTAACAAATGTCATACTGACAAGAATCACACCGTACGCAGAAGAAATATTGGGAGACTACCAATGCGAATACCGTCGGAACCGGTCAACAAGCGACCAGATGTTCACAATAAGGCAACTGCTGGAAAAGAAGTGGGAATACGGAGAGACGGTTCACCAACTGTTCGTGGACTTCAAAAAAGCCTACGACTCATTCGCAAGGCAAAGACTCTACCATATTGTGGTTGAGCTGGGAATCCGGAAAAAATATGCCGCCCTCATTCAAATTTGCATGAACGAAAACAAAGGGCGAGTTAGAATAGAAAACCACCTCTCAGAATCATTTGAAATCCGGGACGGACTAAAACAAGGGGATGGCCTCTCACCATGCCTTTTTAACCTTGTCCTCGAGTATGTTATCAGAAAGGTACAAGACGACAACACGGCCGGATCATCTCTGAACGGGGTCACACAAGTGCTTGCGTATGCGGGTGGCATAGCCGTTCTGGGCGATAATCTCGAAACTATAAGTAAAAACTGTGAAATCATCATGCAAGCAGCAGAAGAGGTGGGCCTAGAAATAAACGAAGACGAAAGGAAATACATGATTACGACGAGAGCAGATGGACCTCAGAGAACACATATAAACGTCAGGGGAAAGATATTTGAAAATGTCAAAGAATTTAAATATCTGGGAACGATACTGACGACCAGAAACGAAACGTCAAAGGAAATTAACAAAAGACTACATTCCGGCGACGCTAGTTGGCATGCAGCCAGTAAACTATTAAAATCCAAACTGCTATCACGTAATATAAAGCTCCGTGTCTATAGAACCATAATCATGACGATTGCTCTATACGGATGCGAAACATGGGCTCTCACAAAACGGGAAGAAAAAAAATTCCGCGTATTCGAGAATAAAGTTTTAAGGGGTATATTTGGAGGTAAATATGACGAGGAGTCACTACAATGGAGGAAACTGCACAACCACGAATTGGAAGAGTTATACCGCAAACCTACAATAGTGAGAGTGATCAAGTCGCGAAGATTAAGATTGGCCGGACACGTAGCGCGAATGGGCGATGATAGGACCGTGCATAGAATTCTTGATGGTAAACTAACGGAAAAGAGATCGACAGGTCGGCCGCGACGGAGATGGAAGGACAATGTTAGATTGGACCTCGAGGAGATCGGATCGGATGATCGAACGTGGAAGGAGAGCGCACAGGACAGGGAACAATGGCGGAGCCGAGTCGGTGAGGTCATGAACTTCCGGGTTCCTACAGGCCAGTAAATAATAAAAAAAAAATAATAATAATAAGTACCGCATACATCAATGCATTTCAGCATTGTTCTAAAAAGAAAACATTTCGGTTGCGATACTAGATAACCGAAGTGGATTATGAAAATAATCAGCAGAACCCCTGTCTGCCTGCATTTACTGTCCCACACGTGCGCAACAGATTTTCATGTATGATTTTCACCAGTACTCACGGCGGCTTTTATGCAATCTTCAAAGCACCGGCGCAATTCACGCCTAGCTGCCAAGAACCGAATTAAATGCCAGTGTAAATACTCACACTGGAATTCGACCCATGACTCCCTAGGAATGCAATGCACAATTAACATGGTTGTAAACACAAGCATCATTGTGTAATTATTCCAAATGCATCCTAATCCCTAACGTAGTATTTGGACAACTGCAAATACTTATCCCAAAGATGCTCTTTCATTCCCACGGTTCGACCACCCATGAGCTCGCATCACGAGCCAACAAGGTGATCCGCGCGCAAAAGTAGTTTAGTCGATGTGAGTGTTTCAAAACGGGCGGAGTGTCCAATAATTTACGTAAGAGTCGAGTAAAGTTAGTAACAGAGAGTTGTCCGAGGTTATCCAGTGCGCGGAATCGACCGAGTTCACTGTAATACCGCTAATTGAAACGTGTAGTTACAATTTAAAACATTCAAAATCACTTGCCCAGTTACAACGTAAAACAGTCAAATCACTTGTGTAGTTAAAACTTAAAACAACCAAAATCACTTGTATAGTACATCTTTAAAACAAATAAAGTCCCCGCGCTGTGTAATATAAGAACTAATATCAATAAAATTCACCATACATCATAAACCATTTCCCAGTGTTTTATTTCATGAAATTAGGTGGAGCAATCCGTGGAGTAGGAGTTAACCAGTGCCAATGTCGGCACACATACTCCGCTACCCCACAAGCTAGCTGTAGGAAACAATTTTGTAATTAAAAGATTGGCAGGTAACAGGCATGCCATTCAAACCTATGCGTTGGCAGACTACGACAAAATTAAAGAGGTTTTAAAAAGAGCTACCGCGGAATTTTACTCGTTCACGCCGAAACAAACAAAGAACGTAACAGTTCTATTAAAGGGCGTCGACCCTGAAATGGAACCGGAGGCTCTGCTCGAGATGCTTCAAAGCTAAAGCGTGAAGACCTCGGTTTACAGCGGTAAAACCATTCACCACAACCAAGGCAAGATGAGAAAACCGGAATCTACCCCTCTTATTGGTCCAATTATCACCGAGCAGAGGGGGGTGGGAGCGAACATACAGGGCAAAGTTACTGATTGCTTTTAACCCGGCGAAGGCCAGGACGATCCTTGTTCCTGTTCAATCCAAATTGACATGCAATCTCCACTGGACACTCCTGGATAGCTACTTTGGCACTCGCCAAGTAGTGAACCAATATATGCAGCGACATCCTGAGGAAGGTTGGCGTAAGGCTAATCACTTAGCCCGGAAAAACAAATGATTATGGAAAATTTAACAAGTCTTGGATATGGACTGGATACACGACGACGACCACGGAAACGAAAATGGCTAAACCATTTAAGAATTTTTACATGGAACGTCCGCTCACTACACAGAGTTCGAGCTGCACAGCAGCTAGTCGATGCCCTGTCCGAATATAAGGCTGACATAATAACATTGCAAGAAATAAGATGGACGGTGAGTGGTGTTATTCAAAGAAACGAGTATTGTTATATTTTAAATGTTGCCAATGTTAGTTAGTTACCTTCTTCGGGCAGTTGGTCTTAATGTCTCCTTATGCACGACTAAGGCCGCCCGCCACAGGAACGACGCAGTGAAATGTGGGAACCAACTCCAACCAACGATGACCACACTGCACTGAATTTTTTTTATTTGACGTAACGAAATATATTTATTGTTATATTAATTTTTTTTTTACTACATAGAATTTATTCGCAACTATCCCTTAACCAAACATACACTTTTTAGACATTCTAAAATAATGGAGTTTCCGTTTTCTTTGTTAGGCACTTCCGCACCCCGTGGACTTTCCTCTTGTCGTATTTGTTCAGAGTTCTCTTTAAGACTGAACTAAAAACTAAACTCTAACTAAACTCTCTCTGTCCCCCCATTCCCCCGTTACTTCCCAAAAAGAACTCTGCCATGACTGTCCCTCCGAATTTAACAATAGTAACAATGCAGGTTTGTGCATCTGCTCGTATTTAATTTAAATTTAAAATGTGGAATGTGGATAAATGCTTTCTGTATAATTTAATGTTTTGTGTATTGTTTCTATATGTGTAATTCAAAAATGTAAACTGTGTTTTACATATATGTATTTTTATTGTGTGTAAAATGATAGGTGTAATGTTCTGACCGGCATCTGACCGGCAATCAGAAAGACGTGGGTTCGGTTCCCACCTGAGGGTTGATGGATATTTTTTCTGTTGTTTTTAAAGAATGTGATTGTGATGTTCGTTTCTTCTTGTATTTCTGATGAAGGTCCCAACCCATTGGACCTAAAGTCAGCTTTTATCTTATTTTCATTGAAAAATTTGATAAAAGGTTTTTGTGAGTCTGCTTTATAAACTCCGCTCGTAAACTAATACATAATTTAAATAATTTAAATAACGCAGACGTTAATACAAACATATGTAATGTTCTCATGTTTAAATTTTGTATTATATATTTTCTCAGTGGGACAATGGTGGTGGGGGAGGTTACCACGTAACAGTATGACATATATTACAGCTGTCATGCAAAACACCATATGCTCGGGGTAGGCTTTCTAGCCAGCCAAAAACTGAAGTCTGCCATCATCGGCTTTAATGCAACAAACGAAAGGCTATGCACTTTTCGCGTGCAAGGCAAGTTTAAGAACGTTCACGGACCTACAGAGGTATACGGGCAATCAAGTGGTCATATAGGACGCAGGTACGCGAGGAGAAATACAAAGACTTCAGAAAATCTGAAAAAAGACCAGAGAAAAGTGCCTGGGAAAAAACTTGTCTGTGAAATATAGAAAAGTAGAGAGTGAGGTCCGTACCAGGCGCGGAAGTTCTACCAAATAATTCGCAGTATAATGCGCTACACACTACGTTGCACTTACTGTAAGGATAAAGAGGGTAATCTGATCACCGATTCTGAAGGCATTCTGGAGCGATGGGAAGTGCACTTCAATGAATTGCTGAATGGTCAGAACAGAAGATTTGGAGGGTCGAGATACTTGCCTACGCAGATAACATCCACATCATCGGTAGATCCGATTCAGCTGTACAAAACTCCTTCACCCAGATCGAGCAGGCGGCATAAAAACTGGGACTGTACATTAATGGGGGGAAAACTAAGTACATGGTGGCAACTTCTGCGAAGAGAAGACCTTACGTTGGTCAAACTATCAGGGTAGTGGAGCACGAATTTGAAGTAGTGCAATCCTTTAACTACCTTGGGTCAATAGTATCAGCTGATAACAATATGGAAGAAGACATACGCGAACGGCTGATCAAATCCAACAAAGCCTACTATGGTCTACCTTTAAATCCCGAAATTTATCCAGAACAGCTACTACTGTAGAAGACTTACCAGTACTCATGTATGAATCCGACACCTGGGTGCCCAATAAAAGGCACTCTGAATTCTTAGCCGCGTTCGAGAGGAAGGGCTTAAGAAGAATTGTTGGCCCCGTATGTGAGGGAGGACGATTCCGGGGACGCTACAACCATGAGTTGTATGCGATCTACCTTGAAGCCAATATTGTAAGAAAAATCAAGCTCGGTAGACTCCGGTGTGCGGGGCACCTAGCTCGAATTAGCGAAGAGGAGCCTGCCCGGAAAGTCCTTTGTGGCAGGATGTATGGAAGGAGACAGCGCGGCAGACCTTGTCTGCGATAGAGGGATGGCGTAGACCAGGATGCCCAGAGCCTGAGAGTGCCAAACTGGAGGATATCGGCCGAAATCGTGACCGGTAGAGAGATTTGTTAAATAAGGCCAAGCCCGAACTCCGGTCATGGTGCCGATGAGTATGATGATGATGTTCTTGGATGGTCAGTTGGCTATTGAATCAACACAAGATTCAAGGTTAGCACAACTATACGAGGAACTCCACTTAGGAGAAAACCTAAGTCCACAAGAGTACCAATCGATAATGGAACTATATCAGGAGTTCAACGAGATTTTCTATTTGAAAGGCGAGTACCTGACGTGTACTAGTACAATCTCGCATGAAATACCTTCGATACAGGACCAAGCGCCCATTAACCAAAGGATGTACCGTCTGCCTGAGACCAAGAAGCAGATGATTAATGAGCAGATTCGAGAAATGCTGGAGAAGGACATCATTAAACCCAACAAAAGTCCGTGCAACTCACCCTTATTGGTAGTTCCGAAGAAAGCCGGTAGAGAGTTGTGGTCGATATCAGGAAACTGAACGAGAAGACCATCGGGGATGCGTACCTCCTCCCCTCTCACTATCGAACCTACACTCCCAAGCAAACAACAAATTGAATTTTCAACTGGTAGAAAAGGTGTTAAATTGTACCGACGACATGTTGCAATTAGCAAACACCAATGTTAACAATTAGTCTACAAATCCTAATTTAAAGGAGATCATATATTTCAAAAGCAACGAGACAGCACGGATAAACGACAGCCACCCTAGGACCAGCATCAACCCCGAGTCGGCGACCGAGGCAGAACTTTTTTTTTTAATAAACACTTTTTGTTTTTTTTTCTCTTTCAATTTAGATTTTTTGTTTAATTATATAACTTTTTTTTATTCTTATCTTGCAATTTTTAATTATAATTATTTATATTTAATTTACCTTTTGCTTTTTAATTTTATGGTTTGTTATGATACTGTTATTTATTTTTTATAATTGTTATTGTTATTTTTTACTCCAATTTTTTTTCCTCTTACATTATTCTTTTTGCTGCTTCGCTGCTGCAGGTGGTGTGGTTTTGTAATTTGTTTTTTCTTCTCAGTTGTACACTCGTTTGTCGCCTTTCTTGCGGTTTGGGAACTGACGAGGTTTTACATTCGGGGTTTCTTTTTCATGCGGCTTGGGGATTGACGAAGACTCCTACGGAGGGTGTTTTCTTTTTGATGGGTACCCTTTTTGCGCTTTCTTTGGAACTACTTTGGCGGTTCCGCCAGATCCCACGGCTCGCCTTCCTGAAAAAAACCCCCATAACCACAACCCGGGTCTGCACCAGCTTTCGCTAATGCAATTCGCATTAGCATCTTAAATGCTTCACGCATCAAACAGATCCAATTATTATAACCCTAAAATCCCTATAAAGAAAACTTACCTTTTCATTGCATCCCTTTGCATACAATTTTCTGTAAGAATTCTTCTTGACCTTTTTAGGAATTCCATAACTCCCATTGTTTCCCGCCAATGCATTTGCATTTGCCCCAGAAAACATTTCCTTTTCCAAGGACATGTAATGCTTTCAAGCATTATCTGAAATTCCTAAAATTGATCCTTAATGTGCATATGCACCATAAATAGCAAACATTCGATACCCTTTGTCTGAGTTAAAATACTATGTCGTCAGCTTGTTTTTACAGCTGCAACACTAGCGATTCAATAGACAAACAATGATGCATTTCTTTCGTCGCCACCACTAATTGCTTGGCATACCTAAACGCAACCAAGGGATGCGTATCGGCAATTAACCCAAGATACGATATACAATTTCCATGGTATAAAGTATCGTATCCCATTAACACCTTTTTTCCAACGTCCGTCATAGCGACGTTGCATAAACATGACCCTCATTAAAGAGCAAACCATTTGGTCGCCTTTTCTTTTGTTCTCGCCGACTGCCTTTCTCGTCGTTCCACTGCTTTCGAACACGTGCAACGACATTGAATCTGTTCGATCGCGCACATATACCACTGCACCAAAAAGATCGCTTTTTCTTAGTGGCCACACCCTTAAGAGAACATTTTCTCTTTCCCCTCCATATCTCACCCTTAATTGAAGATAGAATACAAGTCAGAGTTCTATCCTCACGGAGTCTTATCCCAACCACTGAACGGAGCGGTCGAGCCGCTCATTATCCCGTGTAGGGTGTGCTCGGAGTGCACACCTTGGAGCCGTCTTCCATCCGTTGACCAACCTGGTCACAGGCGATCTCCCGCTCACCGCTGCGCACGGTAGCGCGAATCTAGTCGAGTGCGTCGTTGATATCTATCGTGTTTATTCTATTTTGCGAGGCATTGTGTTGACATCTGCCCAATGTAATAGATACGTGTATGAGTATAATTATTTTACAAGGAAGTGCACCTAGTTCATTTCGAAATATGCCGCGGTCTGAATAAACGAATTAAATGTATTACAACTGTGTTTTAATTCTACCAATCATTTGGATCTCCTTAGTGAACAGTTTGCTGCGGCGGAACAATCGACGAATGGAAAGGAACTTGTTTTTTTTGTGAGAACGAAGTGGAACCCAGCGCCCATGTCGGTGCTACGACTTCGCTCTACACTACCACTAAGGGTTAGTTCCACGGATTTTTGCTGGGTTGAATGATATCATTCTCCAGCATTTCCTGAATCTGCTTGTTAATCACCTCTTTCTTGCACTCGGACAGAGCGTATATCCTTTGGTTAATGGGCGCTTAGTTCTGCACCAAAGGTATTTGATGCGAGATTGCACTAGTACACATCGGGTAGTTGCGTTTTAAATGGAAAATGTCGTTGAATTCCTGACATAGTCCTTTTATTGATGGGCACTCTTGAGGACTTAGGTTTTGTCCTAAGTGGAGTTCCTCGTATAGTTGTGGCAAGAACATATGTCTGATATATTGGTGGCGTTGTTCCTCCAAAACATTCTTCCTAACAACATTCCCCTCTATAATAGAGGCTGCCTGGACCCATCCCATAGGTTCTACTGACACACTGACACACTACACACACGCACGTATAGTACAAGATACCACAAATACACACACATCGACCAAGCACAGATTATCAGGCGCCAAAAACATAATCTGCGTTTGCCACCCGTCCCGAGACCTATCGGTCTTGTATGATTTCTTTCCCATCATCCCTCCAGCCAAGTAGTTAGAGACCCCTTGAAACCCTATCCTTAGATACCTCCACCCCTTTTCCTTTTCAAATATTTCGAGACCGAGCCCAACATTCTCACGGATGTGGGTGATTCTGGTTGCCGGTAGATGGCCAGATGCCACAGACACGATGAAGGACACTTGTATCATTTAAATCGGCCTTTTTTTTTAATTCCAAAATGTTAGTAAGTCAAAAAGGTCTTAAATTTCAGTGCTTGGCTGCTTTTTGTGCCATTTTATTAAACTTGAATAAGATTATACTGCTATTATTATTCACATCAAAATGTAAACATGGAACCAAAAACTAAATATTAAATATTGTATTTCTGGTGGAAAAACACTAGCGAGTAATATGGCAGTTTCCTCACTGACGAAATAATTTCATGCCACAAATCTATCTTCAGAAGGCTAGTCTGACCTTCCTTTCCTATTTTCCGATTAAACCTTTCACAGCAAGTTTACGAGCTGATTAGAAACGTTAAACAATCGTTTTGAGCACTGAACTGCACTATTGTTATTTATTATAATTTTTAATGTTCTATGTTTCAAATGTCTTTTTAAAGCACTGTTTCAAACTATATTCCAAGTCTAGATGATTACGAAGGAATGAAAGTGGCAAACTCCGTACTCATCTCCTCTTAGTTTTCGACTTCTTTTTGTCCGCCTTTTTTGATTCCATTTTTATATTAGAAGATTTAGAGGATACTTTAGATGATGAACGCCGAGATTTTTCAATGGGAGTTGAATCTCTGCTTATTATTCTAACTGCATTACGATGGTCCCAGCGTATCGATTTAGTACCAACCCCGTGCGGCTTCAAATTAGGTTGGGCGGACATCTCTGATGATGTGGTTGTTCCATCACCAAGATTATCGTCCTTTTTTCTCAAAATGCCATTGATTTTCATCGCGGGAGATGGCGGCTTACGAAGAGTGTTCCGCCAATTTATTCCTCTTCCGTATTTTAAAGCCATTTTGAATTTATTTTCAAAAAATATGTAAAGCCAAACGAACCTAACAAAATTTAGAATTTTAACTGAAATGTCAAAAAAGGCAAGGCCATCTTATGTAGGCTGTGAAGTTTAATGGCGTATACGGTGATTCAATCTGAGTTTTCGCATATTTTTGTTGTTATAAAAAAAACTTTATTGAGTAAAGTGATTGATAACCAAACATTTTTTTCGGGTCATTATTTGAGTTCACTCGGCAAACAAAATTGGAAAATTGTTTTAAGTAAATGACGGCCGCGTAAATCAGGGCCACACCCTTTGATCTCTTTAAAAGGATTTTTTAAAGTATCAGCCAGAGATGGTTTTTCCACAGAGATTTATGATTTCACTGTTATGTGTTAAATATTCCTTCCAGGAGAACTTCTTTAAAACATGGCGTCCCAAACGTTTTCCTTTTTTCCAAAACCAAACTTATTTAATAAGATAAGTACAAATGTCCTCATGAATCCACATTTACGTTTAATTAAAGTAGTAGTGGGCAGTGATTTATCTTTGGGTCTTATAAAAATTGTCGTGTTCCATTACTTTTCGACAACTTTTCTAAACGTAACCCAGTAAAGTTGTTAATCTTCGTCACATATCGCTCCTATAGGACAATTGCCTTTTTGCAAACGGAAAGAACAGGATTCCCGTGACCTGGATGGCATAGGCTCTCCATTTCTTCTGTGTTCCTTGACGACTTCGCTTACTCTATCCGTCGTTTGTCCTTTGTTATACCAATCTTCAAAACGTCTGTACCCATGTTTAGATAAGTTATATATTCGGTGCTTCTCGCAATAATAGAGGAATTATTGTTTTTGTAATCCGACGCAAGACTAATGACCTTGCCCGGAAAAAACAAATCATTATGGAAAATTTAACAAGACTCAGGACTTGCTAAATAAGGCCAAGACCCGTTGCCGTTTGTAGTGCCGATGATGATAATGATGATTGTTTTTGTAAGCACTTTGCTCCAGTGAGTATGGCGGTTTGTCGTAAGAGGCGTGTAAAGGCCGAGTGGTAGATGGGTTCCTACGCCCTGTCGCCGGGTGAAAACCACCCTATCAAGCTTTAGGCTCCGTGAAATGGTCGCGAGAAATCCCTGACCATCTTTCGGGGCTTGGCTGATGGACCGGTTCGAGAAAAGGTTGGTTAGGTGGTAGTCGGTCCCAAGGTGAGATACCACCCCGTCACGCTGTACATTCCGCGATATCGCCGAGAGAAATCTTCGGCGGTGTTTCGGATGTGTGGCTGATAGCCCGGACTGACACGGAGATAAGTTACGATGGTGCCTACTGATTTAAAGAATTCCGGAGGCAAACTAGTCTCCCATTCGGGGAAACATCATGCAGATAGTATGATAAATAGCCGAATAAGAAATTCGTCATCGAATAATCCTGCTCGCTCGCGACCCTCTGTCCACGTTCGACTGGTGATGGCATTTGGTAACATCAGGGGCATCGGTTTCTCCAATACGAATGTAAACGCCGTCCACCAATATTTCCAAATAGCGAAACCTGATATCCTTACCCTAACTGAGTCCCAGGTCGATTCGTCAACTGATTCGACATATCTTTCGTTGCTCAAGACACGATTTATATTCGAGAATCCGTTTTAAGGGTGGAGTCTGCGTCTTCGCGCGGACCGATCTGGCTTGCCAGGGAATAGAGGCGCAGGAACATCATGGACATCATATGGTTGACGGTCGTGCTGAGGAATTCTGTTAAATTTCTCTCTTTACCGCTCTCCGAATGACGACCGACCAGCGACATTTTTCAAACATCTTTCACGTATCGTCGACTGGATACCGATCAACCGCCCTGCTTCTGAAATTGTCGTCCTTGGCGATTTTAATGTACACAATTCCGGCTGGGAGGCTAGACGAGATGTTCGCTGTTAGCCATAACTTGACTCAACTCGTCGAGGAATCCACGTGGGTGCCGGATGCCCGAGGTGATTATGCGTACACCCTGGATCTTTTCTTGACATCCGAAGCGAGTATTTGTACCGTAGAGGTATCTGCGCCCCTGGAAAACTCAGATCACTGCTTGATATCGGTCGCGCTACCACTTGCATTTCAAGCGAATAACCGGCCTAGGCAGCTTCGCGATGAATGGAGGTATGGGTCTGCTAACTGGGACGATCTGTGAGATTTCTTCGCATCTTTTCCATGGTCGGAGGTGTGCTGTGGAGACTCCGATGTTGACGCTTGTGCGGTCACAGAGATTATTCTTCTCGGAATGGAGATATACATTCCACATTCCATCAAACGAAGTTCATCTGATAAGCCTTGGTTTGATAAAAAATGCGAGCAGAATGCAGTGGCAACAAATAGAGCGTTTAAACTATGGTGCTCCAATCCCACCGAGGTTAAGAGAACGGATTTTGTTAGAATCAGAAACGCATGCAACCAGATGATTGATACCGCAAAGAAGGCGTCCAACGACAGAGTGACTAATAAACTCCTTAGGTGCCCAACTGGTTCGCGTCCCTTCTGGTCAACGGAAAGGGCTGACAGCAATAACTTTGCCTCCTCGTTTCCTGCATTGGTGACGGCAGGAGAACGATAGTCACAAATTCAAAAGATAAAGCTAATTTTTTAGCGAATTTATTTTCCGTGAAGTCAAATCTCGATGCCGGTTTTTTGGAGCCACATATGATCGCGCCGATATGGTCTTCGATGTGGGATGTGAGGTTCCGCCCGAGTTAATAATTAGTTATTTCACCGGATATTAAAAGAACGAACGTTTTTGTTTATCAAAGACCTACAGTCCTTTATTCGATAAAATCAAACTTAACGTCTCTATCCTAGATTATAAACTACCCTGTTAACTGAATTTCATTCATATTTATACTTAAGGCTAAGTTCGGCACATCTCGATACTCCCACGGTTGCTTGTGCGGCTTATCTTTGATGTTCCCATGGTTCTTGCTTGTGCGGCTTATCTCGATGTTCCCATGGTTATCTGCAAGTGTAGATATTTCCTTATCTTGGGGTTTGTGTGAATCGTTAACTCCCGCGTATTAATCAACGCATTCTACTTGGACTGGACTGTAAGAAGGCAACCGGCCGGACGGAATACCAGCACTAGTCCTTAAGAGTTATGCCCCAGAACTGTCGTCAGTTTTTGGCAGACTCTTTCACTTATACTATGAACGAAGGCCTTTTCCTACCTACTGGAAAATCGCTCGAGCTCAGCCAATCCCAAAGAGGGGAAAAGAAGTGTCTCCCACAAAATTACCGGCCGATAGCATCACTGTCTATGTTATCTAAAGTGATGGAAAAGGTCATCAATACCGTGTTAATTAAGTATTTGGAGTGCAACGGACTTCTGAATGATCGTCAATATGGATTCCGTGGTAGGCGGTCCACGGGAGACCTTTTGACCCTTATAACTGACATATGGACGTTTGCAATTGAGCGGCATGGTGAGTCAGGGGCGGTCGGGGCATTGCTGAGCAAACTTCGTTCATATGGACATTCCCAGCAGCTTTGGGACTGGACCAAGAGCTTCCTCGAAAGTCGATCGATCCGGGTTGTTGTGGACGGTGAGTATTCGGATCTGTACCCTATTAATTCTGGGGTGCCTCAAGGTTCTATTCTGGCTCTAAGCTTGTTTTTGCTTCAAATAAATGCTTTTTTGGAGACAATGGATAACAAAGTGTTCAATTTTGCGGATGATAGTACGCTTGTCAAACTATCAGGGTACGTTGGTCAAACTATCAGGGTAGTGGAGCACGAATTCTAAGTAGTGCAATCCTTTAACTACCTTGGGTCAATAGTATCAGCCGATAACAATATGAAAGAAGAAATACGCGGACAAGCTACAAAACCTACTATGGTCTATCAAGGCTCTTTAAGTCCCGAAATTTATCCAGGACATCCGAGCTACAATATGGAAGAAGAAGTATGCGGACGGCTGATCAAATTCAACAAACTCTACTATGGTCTACCAAGACTCTTTAAGTCCCGAAATTTATCCAGAACATCCAAGTTACTACTGTACAAGACCATGGTGTTACCAGTACTCATGTATGAATCCGAGACCTGCGTACTCAATAAAAGGCACTGAAATGTTTGCTGCGTTCGAGAGGAGGGTCTTAAGGATAATTGTTGGCCCCATATGTGAGGGAGGACGATTCCGGAGACGCTACAACCGTGAGTTGTACGCGATCTATCTCTAACCTAACGTAGTAAGAAAAATCAAGGTCGACAGACTCCGGTCGCGGGGCATCTAGCTGGAATGAGGTAAGAGGAGGCTGCTCGGAAAGGCCTTTATGTTGCGATGTATGGAAGGAGGCAGCGCGACAGACCTTGTCTGCGATGGGGGGATAGCGTAGACCAGGACGCCCGGGGCCTGGGCGTGGCAAACTGGATGACAACGGCTTGAAATCAGGACCGGTGGAGGGACTTGCTAAATTAGGCGGTGTTCAGATCCCGGTTGTTGTGCCTATGATTTTGATGATGATGAGTAATTCATAACTAAAGCGATAATGTGTCATTCATATAACTAACATACTGGGTCTCGTTCGGCGTTTGTGAATTTTAGCTGGTTCTGCGCTTGTTGCTTATAGAGCAACTACGTGCTGAGCTGCTTAAACCCTTTTCAGATCGGCCTATGGTAGTCCGCGTAAATTCAAAGAGTGATTAGAAGAAATTCGCAAGGTTCCACTTCACAGAAGGTAATTTGTTTGTTTTTAAATTATTGTCAAAACCACCCCGAAGGTTTGAATGGCCCACTCTATTTATTTTTAACTATATAGGTGACCAAAAATTACTCGCAATTATAAGTGACTTGTCTTTAGTGCTGTAAATTGCTGTTTATTTTTGCTTATATCTTAACTGTTAGGTTAACTGGTTAAGTGGTACCTATGACGGGTGATGCTCGTTTTTTTTAACACATAACTTGCACATATATTGGATTTTGGGGGTTTGTTTAATGGCGGAAGCCGACGGAAGAAGATAAGGAAAGGAAATATTGAAACACATTGGTTTTCATTACCTTGATATTACAATGAGTAAGAAGCACTTGATCATGCAGAGCTTTCCGTATTCGTAGGATTCGGCGAAAAAACGACTGTTCGTATTTATCTTTACATTTGAAGTTAATTTTAAACGTAAATTGACGCACACGCTCTGATTGTCAAATATCGCGGGAAAATCTTTGGGATATACTCAACAAGTTCAGCCGAAAAGCGAGTGTGATAATACAAGGAATGTTCAAAAAATACTAAGAGTACTGTCATTGTAGGTGAACACGTACAGTTAGCATCATCTTGTGAGATACGAGGTCACTGACTTTTTCGGGAAACAAGCATTTTATTTCTCAACATGGTCTCCTTTTAGCTCGATGCATTTGTTCCACATTTTTCCAATTTTTTATTCATTCCAAATAATATAATAAGTTTCCTCAAGGGATCACTCTGGGGTTTCAAATAGTCCGCCATATCAGAGCCCCTCTTTGATATGGTAAGGTCTGCTTACTGCTCTGATTCGACCCGGTGTCAGAGAGGCGCCGTTATAATACAGCCGGTATATCCCTGGCTGCAAACCATCCAATGGGCACGGTGAGGCGTAACACCCTGGATTAGGGGTGGTAGGTCTTTGTGTGTTACTCCTCGCTAGCCTGTCTGACATGGGTGGCCCTACTGGAAGCGTATACTTCCGTCAGCATAGCCTGAGTGATTCATCGTAGTTTAAGCCCCCGTAATACTTCAAGGTTTCTACCAAGCGGGGAGTATATAGTGAGAGTAATCAAGTCGCGAAGATTAAGATGGGCCGGACACGTGGCGCGGAACATAGGACCGTGCGTAGAATTCTTGACGGTAGACCAAGGGGAAAGAGACCGGTAGGACAGCTGCGACGGAAATGGGAGGACAATGTTAGGTTTGTCATTGAGTAGATCGGATCAGATGGTCAAGCGTGGAAGGGGAGTGCACAGGACAGGGAACGATGGCTGAGTCGACTCGGTGAGGTCATGAACTTCCGGGTTCATACAGGCCAATAAATTATAACAATTCCTCAAGGCCCTCAAATAAGCAATTCGCCCCGAATCTTTTACACCCAGCCATTTCTTCAAGTTTAGAAATAGGTAATGGTAACAGGAAGCTAAATCTGGAGAATATGCTGGATGGGGTAGCAGTTCGTAGCCCAATTTATGGATTTTGCTTCATTATGCTGAATCAACACACGAAATTCACTTCCTTCCATTTTCGTTAAAATTCGCGAGGTTGTCTGCTTTCAATTCCTGTCAAACACGAACTGAATGACGCAGCTTGCTCAAACTTTGACAGTAGTCTATTTATAGATGGCAGTTGATGGGAGCAGTGTTGCATTTAAAATTACTGCGCGGGAAAGAGGAAAGAACTTTCGTGCCAAATTTCGTGGCAGTATCATGAAAAGTCCCACCTCAACTGCGCCATAAAGTACACGTATACAATTTTGTCTTTGAGACCTTTACAGAAAAACACTCTTCCTACCTTATAAAAATAAATTGGCGTGTTACGTTGTTCCTATGTCCCAACGTTGGAGATTGCTTTTAGGTCCGCCATAACGTCCTCACCGCTTATTTTTCCACCCTATTGAGAACGGGCAGTGCGACATCAGATGGGGTTGACAAATATATATATGCCACTCTATATTATGTCCAGATTGGAAGTTTGTGTGGCGTCTCTCAAAAAACCCTCCACTTTTCACCCTATCAAATATGTGGTCCTGTTATATTTTATATTAAACAAATAATTAGATTGGAAAAACTTACTTGTGACTCGTCGAACTGATGGTCGGTTGACGGTTATCAGCTATTCCAGTTGCAGGGGGTGTTACATTTTTGAATCCCCTGACTTCTTTTTTTTTTTTGGTTAAACTAATTTTAACGTTCACTAATTCTTTTTATTTTTACTTATACTTTCTTTTTATCGTGGCGAACGCTTTTTCACTAATTCTCTCGGCTGATGTTTTTTCTAAAACTGAATAACTTCTGTCTGAGTTTTTCTTATTTTTATTTTCTTTGTCGTCGCCAACTTTTTATTTTACTTATTATCAAATAGCTGTTTTTTTTTTGTTTTCTGCTTGTTATGACTATTATTCTCATTTATCCAGATAGAGAGAGGGAGTGTGGGTGTGGGAACTTAACAATCCTTTCAATTAAAAGTCGAAATAATTCAAGTGCCAACAATTGACAGCTCCTTGACTTCGACGATGACTTCCTTGATGACAGGCGGCACCACTGTGTTTCAAAGATACTGAATTCTTGTGGATAAGGTGATTTCTATTGGCCTGACTCATTGAGGTCTTAATTAAATTAGTTTAGCATATGCTGCTACTTGATAATGGGGCATGAACATGTTGTTGGTGGGATATGCTTTCGAAGAGAATAAACGCCTTGGAGGTCATGAGTGCTTTTCTTCAAATATACTACTAATTTGTGGCCGATTTATACGTCAAACACTCTGGCTGAATACATTCGACAATGATGAACTATATTTTAGAATACAATTAGTAACACTACTGATTTATGACCTCTACATATAATTTTTTTAACTGACACTCTACCAAACACGAATTTACCCCTGTTTAAGTTTCCTAACAAGTCTCCCAGAATCCCTTCGAGTTATTGAACAATACCATCATTCTAAGATCATTATAATCATTGGTGTGTAGAATGGTGGTATCTTGTAAATTACACCCTCTGTCTGAACATAATCTTCGAGTCATAAAGTTCATGCAGCGTTATTAAATGCGATTTTAAATGCCAGTAGGTTAGGGTAGCTGGTTGGGTGGGTACGGTGGTTAGGGTGGATAACGTAAATATGTTAGCAGATTCCGCTCACCCCTGCGGCACGCGATGACGTTAAATGGTAACAACGTTCCTTCTCTGGCGAAGTTATGATACGTTGCTAACATCAACACGGATGTATATCGAAGTTGGCAGGAGATGAACAACAAATTAAAACCTCAAATTGAATATCTGTTTTGCCTTGTTAAGGGATGATGACACCATAAAAGTCAAGGGCATTATTTTGATTGTATTTTTGCTTCTTGGGCATCCAGGCAGTGGTCGCGTTGAGTCTAATATGTGAGGGGTTTGCGGATATATCGTATGGAATTAAGTGATTAACTTGACAAAAGGAACAATATGGTGTGAGGGATGCGGAATGACTTTTGAAGTGGATTTGTCAATTACTAATTGCTTTTAAATTATGTAAGCGTCTGATGTATATTTCAAAAACATTTGATAAGGTATTTCAATTTTTGTGGCAAATTGTTTTCAAAGTTTCGAGGGAAGTTTAGTTTAGTGGAGCTACACCCCATATATTAGCTTAGACCAAACTTACAAAAAGGTAAGAGTAATAATAACAAACATGTCGAAAAGGGTCGGGAATTGATCATTTAAAAAGCCCGCTTAAAGAGATTATCAAAATTCTCATAGTCGCTTAGTTGGCACAACTGTCCTCTATTCTGATGTGAAATTCGAGCGCGATGTGTCATTTAGTTTGTTTAGTTATTCACTTATGTGTATTTGTTGATATTTAATGAACTTACGTTTTGAGACTCATAATTTTCTTGTGCCTAATGTACGTTAATTTACCGCCTTGGCGGTTTTTATTTTTTAACCTTAGTGTTTGCTTATTTTAAGAGTCGTATGATAACCCTCGGTTTGACGATGAGTGCCAGGGGAAGATCGAATAACGCCTCAGACTGATCCACTTACAAAGATATAATGAAGTCAACCCAGAAAGATACGCGACGATTCGGAAAGAGACAATGAGACTCTTCGAACGCAAAAAACGCGAATGATAGAAGACTCGGAACGAAAAAATCCTAGAAAATGCCAGAGCAAAGAACATCAGAGGTATGAATCATCATCATCATCGCCACTACACGGGGGATCCGGTCTTGGCCTTATCTAGAACGTAAAATTAGTTAAATTGTCCATAATAATTTGTAAAATTTTCCATAATAACTTGTTTTTCCGCGCAAGGTTATTAGCCTTGCGCCGTCACAGGTATGTATGCCGGCATAAATTCAATTAGAAATGCCTACCGAGGGAAAGCCAAAATAAAACGAGACACAAACGGCTATCTGGTCAGAGAAACAAACAATATATTGACAAGATGGAAGCAGTACTTTGAAAACCTCCTCAAAATGCGCACCCATCAACCACAAATAAACGCACCAGACGTACACACAGCCGAGCCTCAGATTCCAGAGTCCTCTTTCAACGAAGTTGAAGTTCTAGACGCACTAATTCGATTAAAAAACAACAAGGTTGCCGGAGTCAACTGCATACCGGCAAAGCTTGTGAAGGCAACCGCTCGAAAGATCTGTGGGGGGTACGTGGTATGGCAGAATGCCGGGTGCCACGGAGCCACAGGTTCACCACGTTTGCCCACTTTTCTTTTCTCGTTCTCTGACTCCTTGAATTAAAACGCCGACTGTTTTCTATTTGTCCTCACTTTTATTCACTAAATTGACTTATTAACTAAATGTCCACATATGATTTTGTTTGTGTTGATACGGTACACAATGTAAATAATTTAAATTAAACGTTCAAATTCTATTGGTAGTTCAGATTCGGTACACAATGTAAATAATTTAAATTAAACGTTCAAATTCTATTGGTAGTTTAAATTCGGTACACACTGTAAATAATTTAAATTAAACGTTCACACTCTATTGGTAATTAAGGTTCGGTACACAATGTAAATAATTTGACACACCATACGATAACTAGGCGCTATTGGCTCCTCACCGGTCCCAATCAATTGCAATCCCAGACTGACAAGAATAAATCCCTTGGGACGCCCCACGAGGGATGTAAATTAACGTGAGGGCGCAACCTGCCCTCGCGGAATCCGAATCCCGATTAAACCAAGTTCATCGAAGCGATAGAATACCACGTACTCAATCATCGCTTCGATGACCATATTTAGTCATTCCCCTTTTCGAATTTGTCCTACCAAAGAAGGGTTGAAACACACACACGATGATCCTTTTTGCTGCTCATAGCGTGTGTCGCCCAGCATGCGAACCATAGACTTGAAATTAAATAAAAATAAACACATTCGCAGCTGGGGCAAGTCATCCTGGAAAGGGTTAAACGTGCTTACACGATCAACGCGTGCATAAAGCATTATTGCCGATCGTGTACATTACATTACCATAAAAGGATATGTTTATCCGACCAGCACTGTGTGGAACATTCACGCTGATCGGGCGCGCGTTGCCGGCGTCCTCTGGTATGAATTGCCATACACGCGTGTGCGAAAAATGCTTTCGTCTTGTGTGCATGGACAACGTCCAGGAATTATGTCGGCTACGTGATGTTGTACCGAGCCGTATTTCGGGGGCATTTCACTGATGCCAACAAGCTCGCTTGTCTATCGGGTGGTCGATTGATGTGAGTATAGACGACAACAAAAAGGAAGAAATATCTCCTGTGGGATGTGGTAGACACATTAGGAGGCATCTCTTTGACACGGTTTGGGCAATGTTGACTGCTGTTTTTGCAACCGTTTTGCCTTTAAGGAACATGGTGAATGTCCGTTGTTGCTGATGTAATTTGCATCAACGGAAATTATAGGTTTTTCTGTGGTTATGGTATGACTAAGGCAGGTAAGTACACGCTTTTTATGAAGTAGGACGCGCGTGGAAATGGTTACCTGGTGGTAAATGGGCAGGTAAGTAGTGGCGTTCGAAAGAACCGCCACGGATCCACCAACTCATCAAAACAATATGGGATAAGGAAGTCACTCCGGAAGAATGGAAAACCTCAATAGCCGTCCCCATTTTCAAAAAAGGCGATGGATGTGACTGCGAAAACTACAGAGGAATATCATTGCTCCCAGCCACATACAAATTACTAACAAATGTGATATTGGCGAGAATCATACCGTACGCAGAAGAAATACTGGGATCTGGAATCCAGTGCGAATTCCGTAGTAACCGGTCAACAAGCGACCAAATGTTCACAGTAAGGTAATTGTTGGGAAAGAAGTGGGAATACGGAGAGACGGTTTACCAACTGTTCGTTGGCTTTAAAAAAGCCTACGATTCAGTCACAAGGCAAATACACTACCATATTGTAGTTGAGCTGAGAACCCGGAAAAAATATACCGGTCTCATTCAAATCTGCATGAACGAAAACAAAGGGCGAGTTAGAATAGAAAACCACCTCTCAGAACCATTCGAAATTCGGGACGGACTAAAACAGGGGGATGGCCTCTCACCGTGTCTTTTTAACCTTGTACTCGAGCATGTCATCAGAAAGGTAAAAGACGACCACATGGCCGGATCATCCCTGAACGGGGTCACGCAAGTGCTCGCATAATCGGACGACATCGCCGTTTTGGGCGATAATCTAGAAACTGTAGGTAAAAACAGTGAAATCATCATGCAAGCGGCAGAAGAGGTGGGCCTAGAAATAAATGAAGACAAAACAAAATACATGATTACGGCGAGAGCAGGTGGACCTCAGAGAACAAATATAAACGTCAGAGGCAAGATATTTGAAAAAGTTAATGAATTTAAATATCTGGGAACGGTACTGACGGCCAGTAACGAAATGTCGAAGGAAATTAACAAAAGACTACACTCCGGCAACGCTAGTTGGCACACAGTTAGTAAACTGCTGAAATTCAAACTGCTAGCACGTAATATCATCATCATCATCATCGGCACTACAACCTGGAACCGGTCTTGGCCTTATTTAGCAAGTCCTGAGGGTTGTTAAATTTTCCATAATGATTTTTTTTTTCCGGGCAAGGTTATTAGTCTTGCGCCAAAGGCTCCCCGACGGGGAATCGAACCCCGGTCTCCCGCGTGACAGGCGGGTATACTAACCAGTAGCAGTAATATATAAATCCCAAATTAGACCCGCGCTCGAATATTGCTCTCATGTTTGGAGCTCGGCTCCTAAACATACCCTCGACCTACTTGAGAGCGTACAGAGACGAGCGATCCGCCTGAGCTATCACATCGAAGGCGCGTAGCCGACCTCTGTCTGTTTTACAGATATTATCACGGGTGCTGTTCTTCGGAGATTCTTGGCATTGTTCCACGCAATTCGGTATATATGCGCTCCACAAGACAATCCGACGGATCGCACCCGTTTGTGGTTCATCTCCCGACGGCGCGAACATCCCTGTATCAGAACTCGTTCCGTTACAGAGCGGTGAAGCTGTGGAACTCCATTCCCACGCGAGTGTTCCCGGGGCGTTACAACCTGCAACTGTTCAAAAAGAACTGCAACAGTTATTTGATGGCATCTCGGGGCGCCCACTCGGCGCTATAGGTTCGCCTCTCCCGAGAGAAGTCTAATAAAAAAAATAAAAAAATAAAGCTCAGTGTTTGTAAAACCATAGTTATGCCGATTGCGCTATACGGATGCCAAACATGGGCCCTCATAAAACGGGAAGAAAACAAATTCCGCGTATTCGAAAATCAAGTTTTAAGAGGTGTCTTTGGCGGTAAATATGACGAGGAGGCAGGACAATGGATCCGAAAGGCCAATTCTGCCTTTGGATTCGTGAATCAATGGTCTAAAGAATTCTCCGACCCTTACGCTACTCGATCCCTTTATCTGATCCTCGTCCGTCCACTGTTTGAATATGCTAGCCAGGTATGGTCTCCTCTGAACACAAACCCTCGAAATACGCGTAATTCCCGCCTTTCCTATATTCCCCCCCACCGAACTTCTTATGGTCTCAACGAACTTCTTTCTTGGATGCTGAGAAATGAGAAATACAAGCTATCCCTAATACGTGTCATGCTGCCCCCATACCATAAACCCGAATCATTAAAATAATAATTTGAAATTGATTTGTTTGGGGAGCCCAATATAAAGCAAAAGAAACGGGTGCAATTTTTCTCGTACAATTCACACCATCACACGTGATTTCACACAATTACTAATTACTTGTGTGTTTGGAATACCTATAAGGTTTTTTTTATTTATTGCTGGGGTGCCTACACGGGAACAGGTTCGCATTACTCCTCAACTTTCCTACTGCCCAAATCAGTGTCGTTGATGCGGGGTGTCCTGTTCACCAATTAGTCAATGAAACAACCGCTTCCTCACTCTTAATTTTAATTTTCATTCAACGAAAAGATATAAGACCTTAATTTACTGTCATTAAAACTAGTACAACATAGACGTTAACTTCGGTATCTTGCTGATTAACACATATAATCTACACTTAATTTAATGTCATTAATTAGTAAAACAAAGACGTTGACGTCGGTATGTGGTTGTTTAACACTTATAATATACACTTAATTTAATGTTATAATTAGTAAAACAAAGGCGTTACTTCGGTATATGGTTGTTTAACACATATAATAAACATTCAATTTACTGTCATTAATTTACTTTAAGCACAGGTGTACGGAAATTCGCCTCGCCGATTCGGTTGTATTTCGCGACTAATAATTCGTTCTAAAAATGACTCCTGGTGTTCCAACTCGACTCGATTCTGTGATTGCTGAAACAAGACTCTCCGTATCTCTTGGGACGCCCCACGAGAGATGTATATTACTTAACGTCAAGCCACAACCTGCCTTCACGGAATCAACTTCGCGATTTTATTTCAGCCATCGAAGCGACAGAACACCAAAATTCCATCCATCGCTTCGATGACCATATATGGTAAGATACTCCTCAGCATCGACACATAGGGCGCGAAACATGCTGCAGCTGGTACTAGCATCCCAACGAAGGGTTGAAATGTTTGCATTAAGTAAAAGCACACACGATGAGTGTGTCGTCGCACCGATGATGGTGGCCTACCCAGGATACTCGTGTGCATGTAAAAATGTTGCAGAACTTACTTCCGACGTCTGGGCGTGAGATTAAGGAGCAAGCGCCGTTGCTTGAATGACTTGCTGTGTATTGGGTGCATGCTACGATCTTCGCGCAGGTGCGTAGTAGGGTAAGTATATGAGGGTAGCGCCGAATGGGTTTCCCGGATGTATGCTGCGTTTATAATTTCTTACCAGAAATTTGATGATGCAACATACGACCGGTGAATTGTTTTCAGAGTATTGATATATGATGCTGATACGATTTATGTCAGCTAGAAGTATTGATTCTAAGTATTCCTAATATGATAGGTACAACTATGGAAGGTAAGTACACGTTCTTTATGTTTTTTGGGCAACTTTTACCTTATCGTAGTAGTGACGTTCGATGAAACTGTCACAATACTTGCTTTTTATGCCTTTAGCATGCCCTAAATGGGGTTTTTACCTAGGTAAATGGGAAGGTGGATAGTGGCGTTCAAGAGAACCGCCACACCTATATCAGGTGTGCGCGTAAAATTCCAAATAACGCTTTCGGTAAGAAGAATAACACGTATTGGTTGATCGGCGGTTGGTTGTAAATCTTAGACATTTAAGGGACTCACATAACCCTGTTTTATTGTATCCCTCCATTATAAAAAAATACTCTTCTCCCAACGACATAATATTTTTTACACTCCGCTCGGAGATCAAATTGTCTTCCGGGCGACAATAGACTTTTTGCACTCCTCTTGAAGATCATTTTGAACCTAGTAGATCCTTGGTGGAAGGCATTAAATGTGAAGCTGGTAAAGAATTCTCACCGGAACATACCACAGTTTGTATATGCTAACTACGAATTATAAACAAAGTAAAATCATCTCATTACCAAGCATATGAATAATATTATTCTCCATTTCATTAACATGAGATACTTTCAGTTATCGTGAACGACGTTTTAATTTCAATTATGTCATAACAGGTCTTCAGTGTGACATTTGGGTTGACACATAGCCAAGAAGGGGTGAATAATTCAATATATAGACGAAATTTTGCATGTTTATATAGTTGGTGCGGAGGCCAACATTTCAAAAGTAACTGTCGAATTAAACGGAAACAAATTGCGAATATATGAAAGCTGTATGTGGGACCTAAATGTAGAAGTGAGCATAGCTCCCTCGCAAACTCTATTAATTATTATTATTTTCTTTTTATTTTCTTCGCCCAGGAAAGGCGCTGAGTCAACGCCCTGAGAAGCTATTTTTTCTCGACCGGGTCCATCAGTCGAGCTTCACCTAGCCTATAGCTTAATAGGGTGGTATTTCGCCGGGCATCTGGGCTTTGGGGCCCTGTTGCATTTTTTATGTACACAATTAAATATTGTTCAATATTGAAGAAGAAAAGTACTTACCCCGGTTTGACTAGGCGAGGGTGTTGTGGTTGATGTGGTTTCCTCTTCCAATCGAGATATCCGCGCTGTTCATTAGTTTATCAGCAATCACCTTTGAAACATTGTTGTCTTGGTCGAAGATAAAACGATGCTCACCTCCAAACGCACACTTCGCCAGATTTTAAACACGGTATCCTTTTTATTTTAACATTAACTGTTTGTTTTTATTAATCTTATTGTTTTTGTTTAAATTTCTGTTCTATTATTTTATTTCTTTCAAGACTATTGAAACTTTTTATTTAATTGCCTTTTGAAATTTTTGAAACATTTCATTTTATTTGTCTTTTGAAACGTTTGCAACTTTTTATTTTATTGTAACTTCTGTCCGAGAACGACCGCGCGCGCACAATTTCCTTTTCAACTCTTAGTTCTCTCTCGCCAATTCATGAGCCTGTTTATCGATTCCATTTGCTCCCTCTTCACCGTCAACCGATTCCTCGCATTAGGGGTGGGAAATCGCAAAGTTTCCCACACTGTGCAAAGGGTTCGCCTGCATCGGTAATTTCAAGTAGCAAGTTTCTGGATAGGGGGTTTGGTGTTCGTTTTGTGTATATTTAATATTTTGGGCAATTGTTTAGATTATGAGAAATTCCTATTTAGTGTCGGAATCTGAACACCAGCGATAATGATAAGTTTTTGTATTGAAATCTAACGGAAAGTTGGGGCCACAGAATATCAAGTTTTTGGGATGGAATTTTGTATTGTAAGGATGATGATTTTAAAATGTGGCTTTTGCATGGAGGAAATATACTATTTTCAGGTATGTGATGCGTATTTCTTTAGATGAGGACATGAATTAACGATAGATTTTTATGATTAAATATTGGTTTTAAGGGGTGGGGGTGGGGGGGGGGGGGGGGGGGGGGATAATTACCGATTGTAAATTATATCACAGCCCTATCTAGCACTCAGTAATGTCCAGTAATAGCAAGAGTCCTCATGCACAATCAAACGCAAAACACAATCTCCTTACCAATTCAGCCGTTGAGGCGGCATTAACTGAAATCAGGAGTTTAGTTTAGAAGATGTAAAGATTGAGTCATATTGAAAAGTGTCTAATTATATTGATAAATTTAATTATCCGCGGAAAGACTGTGTAATTATATTGATAAATAACACGAATTTATTTTTCGAAATAACTGTCATTCATTCAGAGTTGATCTATTCTCCATTCAAAATTAAGCGTAAGATTACTCCCTGTTTTCCTGACATTCAGAAGCTATGTGAACCGTGTTTTAGTCCTATTTTAATCTGTCTTACACCGTGTCTCTTGCAATATTATGGAACATGGGAGACAAGAGCTCTTTATCACGCGCAAATTACATAAAGTACATTTTTTTCTTACACAGTTATTTGAATTATTTTCTAGGATTCTAAAAGAAAATCAAAGTGAATCGTTTTTTACAAATAAAGAACCCATGTAAAAGTAATTTCAGTTCCAAAAGAAAAAACTCAGTAAACTAATCTAACCGAGTGTACTGAAAACGAGATGTATCGATGTGCAGTCATACTGAAAATTTATTAATCTCAATAACGCAATGCATGAGGAAGTTGCCGTTGCTGTTATAGGCATTATGTGCAAGATTATACTACGTAATCCGCAAGCAATTAAAACGCTCAGTAGAGTGGTACCAGTGGTGCATGCGCCACAGATGGATCACTTTCATCTGCGTCAAGCACGTCCAATGAAATACAAGCCAATAAATCCAAAACGGAAAACAAAAGTACCAGAAACGCTACACCGTTGTCTAATTCGTCCGACGCCGATGGTTAACTCTTTTCTTGGCATATTGACACCTGGTTCCTCCCGCTGCGTTGATGGGTCTCACCATTGAAGGTGCGACTGTATTTACCAGACTTGGATACGCGAGCTCAGCAAATACGGCATCAAGCCAGTAAAGGAAGCTCAGTCACTAATACTAAAGCTAACTACTTCCACTATCTACACCAGTGAACGGCTAAGTCCGCTAATTAATTGCATGCAATTAAAAAAATGTTTCGTGGGTAATTAAAATTATACAGAGCAGTTACAATTGATACGTTCGCTGGCAACAACAGATGCGAATAAAGCTGAGCAGAGGAGAGTAAATCAATGCAGTGCAACCAAGATGGCTTCGTGCATGAGGCATTTCTCATATACAGCCAGTGGTCTCGTGGATATAGCCATTCTGATGAAGTTACGGACCTCCAACGATTCGTTCATTGCGTTTTCACTTCTTGTTCAATTGATGTCCGATGTTTTTCCTTAATAATTTTCTCAATGATTTTTGATTTCCACATATTGACTTGTATCCGCATCAGTGGCGATTGCCTTCTCTAGAAGTAGGTTTTCAAAACGTTTCCTAAGGTGATTGTCTTGTCATCAGCCGGACAGCATAATGTAATACACAGAAACGTCTGTAGTAGCTATAACCTGCTAGATATTGCCGAAGGTTTGTTTGTTGATCATCAGTGAGCATTTGATTCAATTTTTAGCTATTATAATAGAGATAACAAATATTACTGAACAGTGTTTGAAGTGGTTTAAGTTATATGCCTTTGATAACGAGATTTATATTGATAAGCCGGAGTTGGGTACCTGGCTTTGGTTAGAGTCCTGTTGTATTGATTTCTGAATTAAAGTCCCATTACCAAGCAGCTTCATAACATCTTCGACGATTGTCCTTTTGTTGAGAATGCCCTAGTCTTTTGAGGAATTTGCTGATACTCGATGTACACATTACTACTGGATTTCAGCTATTGTGCAATTGAATAATTTATAATCTATTACTAATTTATGTAAGTTTCCGGCCTAAGAAGTAAACGCAACATTTTGTTTATGATTGTATAATGACTAAGACTTATAATTCAAAACAGTTGAATTTTTCTTTAGGGCTTGTATTCTTTAGCCTGTTATGGTATGGTAGAGCGAATAGAATCAATTGTCTTCTGAATTCTTTTGTAGGAACAGAGGCCAATAGTGTCGCTGAAATCACAATTAAAAAACCTGCAACAATCACTAAAAGCTAACTATAGATTAGCAACACATTTGTATTAGAAATTCTCCAAATTCCACGTGCTGATGTAAGCAAACAGCTGCTAATACGAGGATTGCCTTTTATATTTCGGGATTAGAGAACAAAAACAAATATTGACACATCGAAAATCACTTTATTGTTTTTCAAAATATTCCCCATGAAGATCTATACATTTTTACATGCGTTTGAACCAATTGTCGAAGCACTTTTGCCACTCTGATTGAGGTATCTCCAACACATGCATTCTGAATGCAGCAACTGCTTCTTCAGGTGTCGACCTCTCAGTTTGTTTTTTACGTGCGGGAATAAAAAGAAGTCATTCGGTGCCAAGTCAGGACTATACGGTGGATGACCCACCAAATCGATGTTTTGGGTGCTCAAAAATGCAGTCGTCGCAGCCGATGTGTGAGAGCTCGCATTGTCGTGGTGAAGAGTGATCCGTCTTCGGCGGTTGGTTTTCGTGATTTCTTGGAAGACAACTGGCAAACAAATGGTTGTGTACCACTCAGAATTGACTGTTCTGCGTTGTTCTAGTGGTACGGTTGCGACATGTCCAGTTTTTCCGAAAAAACAGGCGATCATATCCTTGGAAGTGCTTCGTGCGCGAACAACTTTTGTTGGATTTGGCTCATCTTGAAACACACAGACAGTCGACTGCTGTTTACTTTCGGGCTCATACGCGTAAATCCACGATTCATCACCTGTCACGATGTCATAGACGTGTTTCGAAGCACCGCGACCGTATTTTTTGAGCATTTCTTTCGAACTGTTGCTGAGTTAATCCACGCCGAAAGTTGTAAAAAATAATCGCACGAAAATGTTGACGATTTAATTCCATTTTTGGGCCGAGATGAATCTTTTAAGTTACTGTAAACAACACAAATAGCGCTCGTATGTCAAAACGTTCTGAGTGCGTATACCCTCAAAAATGTCCAACTTTACGACAGAGCTGTCATTTGCCGGATTGCAACACTAGGGTTGCCAAATCCCGAAACATAAGAGGCAACCATCGTAAACATAGGTATAGATACAGAGAACGCTATCCTCGATAATGAGCTCTTCCTGATCGAAGATCCCTTCCAAAATGTGAACGCTATGGGAACTTTTTTTTCGGTAGGGGAAGGTGGACATCTTCAACTGATACCCCTGGACCGATCCAGAGGCATGCCGGGCTTTTACCGACTAAAACCGTCTCCCGCCAGGCTCATATTCCCGTTGATCCCCGCGGAACTTTCTTTTAGATATTCCATCGCTGGGCGGGTGGGAGTTTACCTGTTACTCCGCTCGTAGCGTCGCATCTGCTGCATCACTTCACAGAGAACACCATTTGCTACGGTCCATGCCTGTTTTGAACTCAGCATAAATTCTATTACTCCCGGAGTAACTGTCCGTCTCATATATCTTATATCTCTCCAAAATCGTTCGTTCGGTTTCGAATCTCACGCACTCTGTAAGTACGTGTTCCGCATTTTCTATTTTGCCTTCGCAATACAATCAGTATGGGTGATTCACATGACATACATACTTGTGCAAGTATTGCCGAAAGCATCCATGTGCTGATATTAGCCGAGTCGAGTGGTAATTCAGCTCGCCATGTTTTCTTTCCAGCCATGTTTCTACATCAGGAATCATGGTGTGGGTCCATCTTCCTTTGGTGGAAGAATCCCACGTTGCTATTCTTTTAGGCTTGAGAACTTTAATTGTGACCGCATTCTCCGACGATTCTTTGGGAGACCTCATGCAATGTAGCGTTTTCTTTAGCTGCAATGTCAGGTGGTGTCCTCCCGACCAAAATATTTATGGCTTCTTCGGATATCGTTCGGAATGCACAGCATACTCTTAGTGATGCCACCCTGTATGCTGAGTTCACTCCCCTCATGTACGACTTATACTGTGCGGCTCGTGCCCATACGTGAGCTGCATACATTATAATGGAGGTGTTGACACTGGTTATGAGTTTCCTTACATGGGGCCGGGCCCTCCAACATTGGGTAGCAGTCTCGCGAAAACTTTGCATACTCTTGCCGTTTTTTCACTCGTTATCCTCAGGAGTTTCCTTGAAGTTCAACATGTTGTCGAGTATAACACCAAGATATTTAATATAGGAACTGGATCTGATTATTTGTCCTTCTATTTACAAATAAATGTGTTCAACTTTCTTGCAACTACTTATTAAAACTGCCTCCGACTTATGGCCAGCAAGTTTCAGTCCGCCCATATCTAGCCAGCGTTTAATGCTCTGGATTGCGTGGGAGCAAATATTCTCCAGGTCATCTAGATGTTTTATAGCCATTATTGCCAAATCATCTGCGTATCCAATGATTCTAACCCCTTCTGGCAAATTGACCCTGAGCACACCGTCATACATGATATTCCATAACAGCGGGCCTAATACAGATCCCTGAGGTACACCCGCTGTTATTTTATATTCCTGTGGTCCCTCATCTGTATCTGTCAACTGATTCGACATATCTTCGTTGCTCAGGATACGACTTACATTCGAGATTCCGTTTTAAGGGCGGAGTCTGCGTTTCGCACGGTCTGATCTGGCTTGCCAGAGGATGGAGGCGCTGGAACCCAATAATATGGACATCGTATGGTTGAGGGTCGTGCTGAGGAATTCCGTTAAATTTCTTTGTTGTCTTTACCGCTCCCCGAATGACGATCGACCGGCGACATTTTTCGAACATCTTTCATATACCGTCGACTGGATACAGATCAACCACCCAGCTTCTGAAATTATTGTCCTTGGCGATTTTAATGTGCACAATTCCGACTGGTTGTTACATTCTAACAGAACTGACGAGGCTGGGAGGCTGGCGGAGATGTTTGCTGTAAGCCACGACTCGACTCAACTCGTGGGGGAGCCAACGCGAGTACCGGATCCCCGAGGCGATTATGCGAACACCCTGGATCTGTTTTTGACATCCGAACCGAGTATTTATACCGTAGAGGTTTCTGCGCCACTGGGAAACTCAGATCACTGCTTGGTGTCTGTCGCGCAAGCACTTGCATACCAAGCGAATAACCGGCCTAGGCAGCTTCGCCATGTATGGAAGTATGGGGCTGCTAACTGGGACGATATGCGAGATTTCTTCGCATCCTTTCCATGGTCGGAGGTGTGCTTCGGGAATTCCGATGTTAACGCTTGCGCGGCGTCGGTATCAGAGATTATTCTCCTGGGGATGGAGATGTATATTCCGCATTCCATCAAACGATGTTCGTCTGATAAACCTTGGTTTGACAAAAAATGCGAGCTGATTACAGCGGCAAAAAATAGAGCTTTTAAGCAATGGCGCTCCAATCCCACCGATGTTAACAGAACGAATTTTGTTAGAACCAGAAACGCGTGCAACCAGGCGATTGATACCGCGAAGAAGGCTCACAACGACAGGGTGATCAATAAGCTCCTTCGGTGCCCAACTGGTTCGCGCTCTTTCTGGTCAATGGCAAAGGCTGTCAGCAGTAACTTTGCTTCCTCCCCTTTCCCCCCGTTGGTGACAGACAGCGGGACGTTGGTCACGAATCCAAAGGATAAAGCTAATGTGTTCGCGAATTTATTTTCCGCGAACTCAAACCTCGATCCCGGCCTTTTGGACCCACCTGTGATCTCGCCGGTACAGTCTTCCATGCGGGATGTGAGATTTCGTCCGCGCACTATCCAACGCATTCTACGTGAACTGGATTGTAGGAAGGCAACCGGTCCGGACGGAATACCAGCAATAGTACTTAAGAACTGTGCTCCAGAACTATCGCCGGTTCTTGGCAGACTCTTCCGCTTATGTTATGCACGGAGGACCTTTCCTGCCTGCTGGAAAATCGCTCGAGTTTAGCCAATCCCAAAGACGGGAAAAAAGTGTCTCCCACAAAATTACCGTCCGATAGCATTACTGTCTATTTTATCTAAGGTAATGGAAAAAGTCATCAGTACAGAGTTAGTTAAGTATTTGGAATGGAACGGACTTCTGAATGATCGTCAATAATCCGTATTGACGTTCGTCTGATAAACCTTGGCTTGATTACGGCGGCAAAAAATAGAGCTTTTAAGCAATGGCGCTCCAATCCCACCGATGTTAACAGAGCGAATTTTGTTAGAATCAGAAACGCGTGCAACCAGACGATTGATACCGCGAAGAAGGCTCACAACGACAGGGTGATCAATAAACTCCTTCGGTGCCCAACTGTTTCGCGGTCCTTCTGGTCAATGGCAAAATCTATCAGCGGTAACTTCGCATCCTCCTCTTTCCCTCCGTTGGTGACGGACAGCGGGACGTTAGTCACGAAATTAATGGATAAAGCTAATGTGTCCGCGAATTTATTTTCCGCGAATTCAAACCTCAATACCGGCCTTTTGGAGCCACCTGTGAACTCGCCGGTACGGTCTTCGATGCGGGATGTGAGATTTCGTGCGCGCACTATTCAACGCATTCTACGTGAACTGGATTGTAGGAAGGCAACCGGCCCAGACGGAATACCAGCAATAGTCCTTAAAAACTGTGCTCCAGAACTATCGCCGGTTCTTGGCAGACTCTTCCGGTTATCTTATGTACGGAGAACCTTTCCTGCATGCTGGAAAATCGCTCGAGTTCAGCGAATCTCAAAGACGGGAAAAAAGTGTCTCCCACAAAATTACCGTCCGATAGCATTACTATCTATTTTATCTAAAGTAATGGAAAAGGTCATCAATACAGAGTTAGTTAAGTATTTGGAATGCGACGGACTTCTGAATGATCGTCAATACGGATTCCTTGGCAGACGGTCCACAGGAGACCTTTTGACACTTATAACCGATATATGAATATCTGCGATTGAACGGCATGGTGGGTCAAGGGCGGTCGCATTAGATATCTCCAAGGCTTTTGACCGCGTCTGGCACGAGGCATTGCTGAGCAAACTTCGGTCATATGGACTTTCCCAACAGCTTTGCGACTGGACGAGGAGCTTCCTCGAGAATCAATCGATCCGGGTTGTTGTGGACGGCGAGTGTTCGGATCTGTATCCTGTTAATTCGGGGGTGCCCCAGGGTTCTATTTTGGCTCCAACCTTGTTCTTGCTTCACATAAATGATTTGTTGGAGACAACGGATAACAAAGTGTTCAGTTTTGCGGATGATAGTACGCTTGTTTCCTCCTTTTCGAGTGATCGGCCGATTGGTGCATCTACGTCGCACCAGCTGAGATGTAGACAGATTGACTCTCTGAATCAGGATCTAGATAAAGTCCTGCAGTGGGGAAAGGCCAATCTTGTCGACTTCAACGCAGCAAAGACCCAGTATACAACATTCACAAAGAAAACTGGATCATCGGTTCCACAACTGATGATGAATGGTCGGGCCCTCGAGGCTGGGGAAAGTTTGAAATAGCTCGGCGTCACGGTCTGTGGGAATGTATCATGGCATAAACACGTATCGGGTATCGCCAGATCAGCCTCAGGAAAACTGAGTTATCTTTTTAGAGCCAAGAAATACTTTACTCCGGCCCAACTTCTTCTCCTATATAAATCTCAAATTAGACCCGCGCTCGAATATTGCTCTCATGTTTGGAGCTCGGCTCCTAAACATACCCTCGACCTACTTGAGAGCGTACAGAGACGAGCGATCCGCCTGATCGGGGACTCGGTGCTGACGTCGGGACTACAGTCGCTATCACATCGAAGGCGCGTGGCCGACCTCTGTCTGTTTTACAGATATTATCACGGGTGCTGTTCTTCGGAGATTCTTGGCATTGTTCCACGCAATTCGGTTTATATGCGCTCCACAAGACAATCCGACGGATCGCACCCGTTTGTGGTTCATCTCCCGACGGCGCGAACATCCCTGTATCAGAACTCGTTCCGTTACAGAGCCGGGAGGCTGTGGAACTCCCTTCCCACGCGAGTGTTCCCGGAGCGTTACAACCTGCAACTGTTCAAAAAGAACTGCAACAGTTATTTGATGGCATCTCGGGGCGCCCACCCGAGAGAAGTCTAATAAAAAAAAAAAAAAAATAAAGCAGTCTTCTATCCGAAAAATAGTTTTCTAGTATACGCACCAAGTAGTAATCCGATTCCAGTTCACCGAGTTAAACGCATTTTCAACATCTAGCGTCGCCAGCGGGCAATATGTTTTTGTACCTCCTAGCCATCGTGCTCCAGCTATCGCATTGCGAGCGATGTCGCACACCGCAGCCTTACCGATCTTGATCTACCTTTCCGAACCCATACTGCCATTCAGAGCGCCCAGATGTCCCCTTAGTGAATTGTTCCAGGCGAGTGGCAATTACTCGCTCAAGAAGTTTCCCTGTTGTGTACAGCATGCACAACTGGTGATAAGACGACGGCGCCTCTGGATTCTTGATTCCTTTTGGTATAAGCACACGCCGCTGTGTTTTCCATCGTTTAGGAAATTGTCCTGTCTGAAGTCAGGTTGTGAAGAGACTGCTGAAGAGTTGGGACTTTTTTGTTAAAGCAGTCTTCACTACAGCGTTAGGGATACCATCCAGTCCCGGGGTCTTGTTTTTTTTAACAACCCTTGCAGCCAAGGGCACCTCTTCGGCAATCAAGGGAGGTGTCTCTTCTTCAGTGATACTCCACTCCTCTTGCACTCTCAACACATCATCATACTGCGGGAAGAGAACATCAGCGATTCTTGCCATGTCAGTTTTACTTTTTTGCATTTGACTACTGTTGTTGTGTAGTCTTTGCATGACTATCCTGTAGGCGCTGCCCCATGGTTTGTTATTTAATTCATCCCTTAGTGAGCAGAACGCGTCATATTTACTTTTGCGAATTACATTCCTCAACGCTTTCCGTTTGTTGACGAATTCCGCATGCAACTGTGGGTAGGTGTTAAAGTTTCTTGCTCTTTGTTGCAAGCCTCGTAACCTGTTGCACTCCGATCGCACATGGGTGATTTCTGGGTTACACCAATACACTGGTTTGATTGGTCCTGATGGTTGTCTTTGTCGTGGCATAGAAGCATCACATGCGGTAGTTAGCTACTTCATGACTTTTCCAGCCTGCCTGATCAATTCGGCCCGACGTCACACTGTGCGATTTGGTCTTCCAGTATATAATTGAGCAGTTCCGCATCGAGGTCCTTGTCTTTCCACCCACTTTTCTGGGCTTTCTTCGCCAATTTGCCAGTAATGAATCCCCTGTGCGGTAGTATTTCGTACATCACGGCTTGGTGATCACTATGGGTGTAGGTGTCCAAAACTCGCCACTCTATACTTCTTGCTAACATGGAGCTGGGAAATGTGATGTCGATTTTGGACCGCCCTCTCTCGTTTATGAAGGTGTCATCAACACCATCATTAAGTAATACCACATCTAGGACTGCGAAGGCTTCAAGTAGTGCGTGGGCCTCTACTGTTGGTCCTTGTGCTTCCCCATTCTACTGCCCAAGCATTGAAATCTCCAGCAACTATAAGAGGGCTCTGATCTCTAGCTTCTTGTCTTATCCTGTCCAAAAAGCATTTGAAATATTCTATTTCCCACCTTGGTGGAGCGTAACAACAGTAAAAATGAATTCCTCTGATCTCAGAATAGGCAATTCCTTCCAGCCGCTGAACACTTCTGCATTCCATGGGGGAATTTCCATTTGTCCAGTTGGCCGCTGTTCCGCTGCTGTCTTCTTCACATGTGATAGTACCAGTGCCAGGCATCCTGTACTGCTCATTGCTGAGTACCACGTTAGCACCATATTCCTTAACCGTTTGGGAAAGGAGATATTGTGCGGTTCCACAATGGTTTAAGGTAATTTGTTGTTGCATGTGCCTGTAAAGAATTATTTTCAGGGAATTTTGAAAATGCATTGGCTGCATGAATGGTAAGAATTCTTTGCAGGACATTTTAGGTAATGCTTAGGTGTATTAAATGCCCTTGATGAAGGTAATGTTTGCAGATTTGCAAAGGGAGTTGGGGTTGGAATTGTGGGTGGTTTGTGGTATTTTTTCTCACTATATTTTACCTCGTCACTGTCTTTCGTACTTGTACCTTCCAAGGTACTGCTTCACGAAAACTGTCCCGGTGTACCAGTTCACAATCGATTAAACGCGCAACTACGCCACTAGCGGTGAATAACAAAAGAAGTGAAACGCACGGTCCAAATTATATACATTCTCTTTATTGTTATTATTTGAATCCACTTAATAAAAACATACAATTCACGTAAAATAAGGATAAAAATATGTCGACACTTCTTGTCTTTTAATTTATGTCGTTACACGAAACATTACGACGTCTAAATATTAATTATTTACTTCTGTATTACTGTACAATTCAAGTAAACGTATCTGCTGTACAATTCACTTAACTAAGGATAAAATATGTTAGCACTTCTTCTCGTTTAATTTATATCCGGACACGAAACAATTCAACGACTAAATATTAATTTACTGTACAATTCAAGTAAACTTATCTGCTGTACAATTCAAGTAAATTTTTCTATTTCGACTTGAAAACCGACTGCACGTTAAGGCAACTCAAACTCCACTCCACTCACCGTGTTATTTAACGTGGAGGCCCGACTTGCCTCCACGGAATCCAGATGGCGATTAACTACAGCCACCGAAGCGACAGAATACCAAAAATTCCATCCATCGCTTCAGTGATAAGGTAAGACTCTCTTTAGCGATTTGGTCCAGTAAGAAAGGGGTGAAACACACACACGATGATTGCCTCTGCTGCTCATCGTGTGTGTCCACAAGTATGCGGGCCTTGGATCGATCAAATCTACTGAAGTATCTCATCATAGGGGTTGAAGTGTTTGCACGATCAGCGACTGCGTACAGCATTTATGCTGATCGTGCACATGTTGGTGGCATCTCTACGTAGTCGAATTCTCGATGGTAATTTTTTCCATTCTGAGAACTCGACTGCTTGGGCGATCAGCCATATACCTTCATGTATTTGTCGGTCGGATGACCGATCGAAGTAGGCATGTATCCGAAAGGAAAAGCTAAAACATTTCCTGCATGTGTGCGGCTGGCGCATAAGGTTATATCTCATGGATATTGTTCGGGCAATGTTGGTTGCTGGTGATGCAACCAAATTGCCTTTATGTGTGGAAGACACATGTTATATGATGGAAATCGAACCGAGACATGTCCAATGGATTGGTTCGGTTCATGTTGGTTCCGTGGTGATGCAACCAAGTTGCCCATAAGAATCATGCCTGTTTGGTGCTGATGAATTTAGCATCAGAAAATATTGTGCTTTTATGCGTTTTAAGGCGTTTATGGTTCAACTATAAACAGGTGAGTACTTGCTTTCCAGGTTTGTATGCCCTAGGTGGGAGTTATTACATGGGGTAATGGGAAGATGATTGGTGGCGTTCAAGGGAACCGCCACAGGTTCTTTGCGTAAGGTTAGAGAACCCCCACAAACCCCATAGCGATCGCTGTCAAGATTTCCTCCACATTGGTAACCTCATCTAGATCACAACACTCAACCGTGATTTTCTGTGACACTGTTTTGAGATTGGCATCTTCCTTTGGTACTTGTTGTACTTTTGCTTTCAGTGTCTCGGTGGTGGTTTGGCGGATGTTGGTGTCTATGTCGAAGTTGAGGCAGTGTTCCGCCGAACACTGTGCGCAAAAAAAAATTTTAAACACAAAACGGAACCGGAGCAAATGATGCGGATAGATATTTGTCCTTAACCTGTGGTTTTATTTTTATTGCTATTAACTTTAGTTGCCACCAGTTGATGATCGTTGGGACACAATTCTAAATTTGTATTAATGCACTAGGGTGCGTACATTTGTCTTTACTTATAACTTGCCTGGGGTATTGTGTGCAACGCAAACTACTCGATTGCAAGCGAAGTGTCAAACTCGCGAAAACTTTAATGTACATAATTTCACTTATTGATTAGCATTATTTGCTGAAGAAACGGTCTTGGCGAAAGAAACCCTGATACAGATCGTATCTATATCTGCACAGAGAAATTTCCTATTCGCTCTGCTAACAGAATTTTCGAATCTCTGTTAGCAGCATGTTATTACGTCCCAGGGGTAATTTTTCATTCCTGAAAGAAGAAACTCGCTCATCATCAAACATCATTATCCCCATCCGTGGTGGTGATTGAAATGCAGTTCGACGGTTGTCGATTGTGTGCACCCTTATTTACATAAAACATCTGGCGCGCAGGCCGAAGGATATCCTGCGATTTGGATGGACGTACGGTCTATGAGTTTTGTTTAACTTCTTTAGTTAAAACTAACAATCCATTAGATATCCTGCGATTTGGATGGACGTACGGTCCATGAGTTTTGTTTAACTTCTTTAGTTAAAACTAACAATCCATTAGACCTTTCTAATGGGTGTGAAATTCTACAAAGGAACCGTGGAACTGGAGTATTTCCTTTGTCGGCTTTATTCTCGTGTTGAGATAATTACATCATCATCATCATCGGCACTACAACCTGGAACCGGACTTGGCCTTATTAAGCAAGTCCTGAGGCTTGTTAAATTTTCCATAATGATTTGTTTTTTCCGGGCAAGGTCATTAGTCTTGCGCCAGAGGCTCCCCGACGGGGAATCGAACCCCGGTCTCCCGCATGACAGGCGGGTATACTAACCAGTATACTATTGAGGAGCTATTACATGTACATGAGATAATTACGGTTGCCTACAATTTGGCAGCGGATAGGCGATATGCTTTATTGAACTAGGTTGTCGCTGCATTTATTTGCGTGACGGATTTGGGTGGTCTTTAAGGCAGCTACCCACACGTGAAGCCGCTGGTCGGCTAATTTACCGACGATAGCGATTCCTTGTAATATCGTGTAGATGTTCAGGATTTCCTATTGTGCTGGAATGCGATGCATTTCGATCTTTTGGAATTTCTCATGGGAGCCGGATGAATGTATGTTTTTTTTACCCTTGTTTCAGGTATGCTACAATCGACATGTTGAGCTTGGCATTGAAAGCTTTGGGACGTTCAGTTCTTTGCTTTTTCGTGTCGGACTTAACGTTGTGGTGAATGTTTCCGGGCGCTAGCGGACTTAGTGGCACGCGTCCATGGGCGCGTGTAACGTTTTCAGGTTAGGTATGTTCCTTGGTGGGTAGGAACCCTACCTGGGTGGAATTGTGCGTTCGTAGAACGCTACAGTGGCCTCTGGACGGCGTTACAGTTCGAGCAGCAATTCCCCTTTTGCTGTCTTTCGAACTTTATTTACACAATTTCCGAGTTCACTTAGCCCGGACTTGGCCTGCATAAACTTTAGTATATCCGGATACGTGTTTTGCCCGGTTTTGGATATTATTATAGCGTCCGGGCGTGGTCTCCTTCTTTTCATAATGTTGTTTCACATTTGTGGGATCCCAGAGGACGATCTAGCATATGTCTGGATGATGAGCTTACTGCATCTCTGTAGTAGAGTATAGAGTTTTTTGTCCCGGAGAAAATTCTTTTATATTACGGATATATAAGAGGTTGGGGAAAAACAAATTCTAAAGTCATCCATTATGTATCCTTTATATGCACTATAGTATCCTATGCATTATGTATCCTTTATATGCACTATAGTTACATCAAGCGTCTTTTTGAATCCAGCATGAGGCATATGATTTAAAATGTTTAGTTCCTGAGCAATGTTATGGATGTTAATATGCTGGTTTACTTCAATCTTTTCAAGGATTTTATCGATATTTTCAATGTCGAGATGCATCTTACATCAAAATACCGGAATGGAGTCGACGAAATCGATATTTTACATAATTGACTGTGACAATGCCGGAACCATAAACACCACTCGCAATTTCAGCCGCCTGACTTGCATTTCCGCATTCGCCGAATTTTTCCTGTAGTAACTTCCATATTTTTAATTCTATAACTGACTAGGACATGAAGCGAGCAAGTAAAAGACTGTCAAGAAATTCTTTTATTACGGAATTCCACCTTACCAACCAGCACCGTGTGCAATTTGTTTGATCAATAGTCTGTGAAATATATTAAAGATTGCATCTAACGAAAAAATAATGGATTCATTTTTCTCCGAACTAAATGATGTCTAGTGTCACGAGCCAGAAAGTGTTTTTTATTGGAAACTTCTAAAGATTTGATGAATATCTTATGAGAAAAATTAAGGGCTTACGCCACCTTGTAATTTTCAAAACATTGATTTTTTTGGCTAATTAAATAGTTTATACTTTTAAGAATATTTCAAGCGTTTAAATATTCAAAATTTCCCAAAATTAGCGAAGTTATAGTAGTTAGCAATTTCTAGTTATAGTAATACACTGACGACGTACTTTTTTTCTCTTGCGTTTTTGTCGAAACAACTTTTTTCTAAACCGTGTAAGCGATATCTCCCGATGTACTCAACCGATTTGGTTGAAATTTAGAACAGTTATTTTTCATAACATTATCTAAAGTCTGACGTAGGTTATTTTTGATCGGGCGTCATGTTCAAAGTTATAAATTTGCAAATTTGAGTTGTTTTTTCAAACAGCCATTTCTACAAAGAACATGGAAAAATGATTCCCTGCCCCACACTATAATTACTACCCTTCTAAACAAGAAAACAATTTGCTTTTATATTTTAGACAATTTTTATACACTAACCCGCGCACAGAAGGGGATGCCTAGCAGAAAAATCAAGTACACCATCAGCGTGAATTTTTAAAACTGGACTCTACTTATCGACTCATATCTCAACCAATTTTGTTTTTTTTTCAAATTTTTAACATTGCAAATTATTTCTACAAATACTATGTGTGTGTGTAAAATTAAGATTATTTTATTATATTTAATGACAGCTTTCAAAGGTTTTTTTATACCAATTTTCCCCAACGCCAAGGTGGCCTCGCTGCCGTCGAAGTGCCATTCCAAAAGCAATTTGTAGACGATCTAAAGCATTGTGCCTTGTAAAGCATTCTCTTTCCCTTTGGTATCTGACTCAATGCTTTCGATCAGAAATTCTCTTCCGGGCACCCGAAAACAAATAAAGCCACCTGCGCCATATGCCTGTACAGACAGCATCGCATCTTGGACCCGACTACCGTCCTGACCTTCCCCATCATAACATCGCAGATCATTTTGAAAAAAAAAAAAGAAAATTGTCGGTGCTTGCGTCTTGTAATGAAAACGAGGACAGCGGCAATTGTCCAATCCACCGTTGTCGGTGACCCATCACGTCGCAACACTTTTGATAAATTGCCAGATATCGAGGATATGCCTTCCACTTGCAACTTACACGATACAATCATCGGAGATCTCAGATGCAGCAAGACAAAAGCAGCATATGAAAAAAAGTCAACCACAAACTGAACAGAAAACCGTTTCAGGATCATCTGCCACTCTGTGGTGGAAGTTCCGATCTTAACAGCAGGCATCCCTGATGCCTTTTATATAACTAGTCTTTGCCACGAGGGTGTTGTTAGGGGATTGTCGGTTAGGGAGCGCCGTGCAGGCTATCGATAACCCTATAAAACGACTAAAAACCAACCCATCAACTTTAACTGAAGATCCTGTAAGGGTAGGCCAAGGTAACGAATTAACGAACACCAGACAAGAAACTCGTCAGAGCTCCAAATGTGGACAACCGCGAGCCATCATCACCGCAGCCCCGTAGGATAATTACAGGCAGCCAGCCGCCTGATCTGATGTTTGCCGCAAGTTTTTATCCCGAGAGATCTGTTGGCCGCGGATGATGGTGATAATCGAATGCAGATGCAACATTATCGCTGTCCGGTGCTACAGCGTGATGCCTTCAATTTATTGTGAGGTTTACCTTGTCCGCTCTTGACGATTGCGTTGGTCATGTTCTGTCTTTCGGAGTCCTTGTTTTATTTTCTCTCGCACTCCTTTGGTGACTGCCCCGATCACCATTAGTTACAATACCAGCAGCGCGTGCCCTCGGTCAGATTTTTTATTCCTTACTTACCTCGTGAAGTGAACCGTTCGAAAGCTGAAGAAGTAGTCGCGGTCGCTACCACCTGCCCTAGCGGGGATCTTGATCTAATAAATAATTTCAGTTTCAGGAGCGCCGTATGTTTTCTTTACCTGAAGTGTGCCTGCGGTTCCTGGCGCATCGTGCATTCACTCTCGGTGAAATTCGAAGGAAGAGTATTCGACGGGTCAATGCACCTTTTTAACGAGGGTGCGTTATTTGATGGAAAATCAATTTTATTTTTAGTGTTTGCATATTGAGTCTACCGTGATATTGTTGGAAGCAGAAAGTGGGAGTACAAGGGAAAAGATGTTGAGGGAGTATTGATATCTAGACCGCTGCGATTGAGAGCGGGTCGAAATGGATGATTGAAATATTTTTGGGAAGAGCTAACAGCACATTGAAGTTTCAACTGTCATCCTAATTGATGGACAAAAGAAGGAAATAGTAAGATGTGTCGTCTGTATGTGTTACCATTGAAAGCAAAGATCGAGCCAACATCAATCCAACCAAGTCGCTTGTATTCCGGGGAAAATGTGGTTCCAGTCATTTTAATCAGAAGAATTTATATAAGATGTAAGCTCATGCTGGAACGGAATTTAATTAACAGTCCGATCCAAAAACCAAATAAATAGCTCTAATTCTTAATAGCTTTTCAAGCCACTATCCATTGGTAGTCATTGTACAATATAATGTAAATGGCAAAACATTTTCTTACAAGAAGCGCACGCACAGGCGGGTTTTTCAGGTAAACGTACCAAAGCGGAGAGAGATGAATGATGAAAGCGAAGCACTATCATTTAACAGACGTAACAAACGTTGGTTTGAATTACACAATTACTGAAATTCTGATCGACTGACATATTGTTTATTTGGTTTTATGAGAATGGGATCTTTGCATCAACCAAAAAAGCTCGAAATCCCTTCTATGATTGAATGACCCTTCGATTTTTATAGAGAATTCCCCACCAGTATCCTTGGTGAAGATATATCGAATGTTATAAGACCACCTTATGAGAGTGCACCAGACATGTTTTTCTTTTTTTTTATAATAAATGCTTTCTGATTAAAACCCCAAAGACGAATGCCAATTATCAAAGAGTACCATTGCCCGTTAATTTAGTTCATTCCGATCACGTTTACTGATTGTGTGTCTCGGTTGTGTATTTGACTGACGTTGTCGAAAGCGTGCGATTTATAAGAGCTTTCCAAACTAATCCCAGTTCCATGGCGGAGGGAAGCAGCGACGGCCTCAGATGCGTACGCAACTGCCTCATTTCAAAATGAGATTTATGCAGATTTTCAAGCCTCCAATCTAAACGCATAGTCCAGTGTATCTCAGTTGAATGTCGATAGACATTCCGCATATAGTTGATTCCATTTCTTCTATTTGCGTAAGGTATCGAGCGAAATTGTGCGTCGAAAAACAAAAGGTGTTGTGCCAACGCATCCGAAGCATCATTATCAGCGACAGCGACGGGTTTACAAATTAGTATTCCAAGTGACCATCCGTGACACAAATGCCTGATGGTGAATATTACGACACATTGCTCGGAGCGATGTGTGTTTCATCCCAGTAGGCCTACATTATGGTTAAGAGTGTAGGGGGATTGGGTCCCTTCAGAGAAATCATAAGCCAGCTCAAGGGTGTACCAATTTATTTTTAAGGGTTGTATTTATTTATTTTTTAACGGTAAGGTAACGCTGCAGGTTATGAGGCAGTTTAAACATGTCGATTGATGTATCTGTGGGATTTTAGCTCGTTAAATGGAGGAGGTGGGTCAACAACGTTCCTATTTGAATATATATATATATATATATATATATATATATATATATATATATATATATATATTTGGCGCAAGGCTAATGACCTTGCCCGGAAGAACAAATTATTATGGACAATTTAACAACCCTCAGGACTTGCTAAATAAGGCCAAGACCGCATCCCGGTTGTGGTGCCGATGATATATATATTATTACTACAATCGGGATCCGGTCTTGGCCTCATTTAGCAAGTCCTGAGGCTCCTTAAATTTTCCATAATGATTTGTTTTTTCCTGGCAAGGTCATTAGTCTTGCGCCATATATATATATATATATATATATATATATATATATATATATATATATATATATATATATATATATATATGTATATATATATATATATATATATATATATATATATATATATATATATGTATATATATATATATATATATATATATATATATATATATATATATATATATATATATATATATATACTACAACCGGGGTTCGGTTTGGCCTTACTTAACAAATCTCTCCACCGGTCCCAATTTCGAGCCGATGTCATCCAGTTTGGCACGCCCAGGCTCCGGGGATCCCCGTATACGCCGACCCTCCATCGCAGACAAGGTCTTCCGCGCTGTATCCTTCCATACACCCTGCCACAAAGGACTTTCCGCTCATTCGTGATAGGTGTTCCGCCCACCGGAGTCTACCGAGCTTGATTTTTCTTACAACATTAGCTTCAAGGTAGATCGCATCTAACTTATGGTTGTAGCGTTTCCAGAATCGTCCTCCCTCACATCCGGAGCCAACAATTCTCCATAAGACCTTCCTCTCGAACGCGGCTAAGGGCCCCGAGTGCCTTTTATTCAGCACCCAGGTCTCGGATCCATACATGAGTACGGGTAAGACCATGTTCTTGTACAGTAGCAGCTTGGATGTTCTGGATAAATTTCGCGATTTAAAGAGCCTTGATAGACCATACGAGGGTTGCCTTTTATATTTCGGGATTAGAGAACAAAAACAAATATTGATCATCGAAAATCACTTTATTGTTTTTCAAAATATTCCCCATGAAGATCTATACACTTTTGCATGCGTTTGAACCAATTGTCGAAGCACTTTTGCCACTCTGATTGAGGAATCTCCAACACATGCATTTTGTACAACTTTTGTTGGATTTGGCTCATCTTGAAACACCCAGACAGTCGACTGCTGTTTACTTTCGGGCTCATACGCGTAAATCCACGATTCATCACCTGTCACGATGTCATAGACGTGTTTCGAAGCACCGCGACCGTATTTTTTGAGCATTTCTTTCGACCAATTGACACGAGCCTTTTTTTGGGCGATTGACAAATTGTGTGGGATCCAACGCGAACAAATTTTTTTGACAGTCAAATGTTTATGCAATATTGAATGTATGCTGGTCCCACTAACGCCTAAGGTTGTCTCAATCTCACGATAGGTCACATGACGATCTTCCAATATCAGTTCGCGCACAGCATCAATGGTTTTCGGAACAACAACTGATTTTGGACGACCTTCACGAAATTCATCTTGGAGTGAACTACGACCACGATTGAATTCACCATACCATCGATAAACACTGGTCCTTGATGGAGCTTCATCGCCAAAAATTAAATTAAGTTCATCCATACACTGTTGCTGAGTTAATCCACGCCGAAAGTTGTAAAAAATAATCGCACGAAAATGTTGACCAATTAATTCCATTTTTGGGCCGAGATGAATCTTTTAAGTTACTGTAAACAACACAAATAGCGCTCGTATGTCAAAACGTTCTGAGTGCGTTTAACCTCAAAAATGTCCAACTTTACGACAGAGCTGTCAATTGCCGGATTGCAACGCTAGGGTTGCCAAATCCCGAAACATAAGAGGCAACCCTCGTAGTAGGCTTTGTTGGATTTGATCAGCCGTTCGCGTATTTCTTCTTCCGTATTGGTATCGGCTGCCACTCTTGACCCAAGGTAGTTAAAGGATTGCACTACTTCAAATTCGTGCTCCACTACCCTGATAGTTTGACCAACGTTAGGTCTTCTCTTCGCAGAAGTTGCCACCATGTACTTAGTTTTTCCCTCATTAATGTGCAGTCCCAGTTTTTAGGCCGCCTGCTCGATCTGGGTGAAAGAGTCCTGTACAGCCGAATCGGATCTACCGATGATGTCGATGTCATCTGCGTAGGCAAGTATCTGGCTGGACTTGGTGACAATAGCCCCTGTAATTGTAACGCCAGTGTGGCGGATTGCTTTCTCCAACGCCAGGTTGAAGAGGAGGCAGCCGAGACCGTGCCGTTTTCGGAGTACATTAAAGATGTTCATTGGTTTGGACAGTAATCCCGCTATTTTTACTTGACTAGCCACGTTGGTCATGGTCAACCTATAAAGTCGTATCAATTTGTTTGGAATGCCAAACTCTCTCATTACATTATAAGTTCTACCCTGGCTATACTGTCGTAGGCGGCGTTAAAGTCTATAAACAGATGATATAATGAAATCTTAAATTCCTGACATTTTTCCATCGCCTGCCTAAGGGTGAATATCTGATCAATCGCTGATTTGCCTGGGATGAAGCCACACTGATATTGACCAATGATGACTTTAGCCTATGGGGCTATCCGATATTGTAGGTTAGAGGGGAGTATCTTATAGGCGGTACTCAGCAATGTTATAACCGTATAGTTGTTGCACACTGAGATATCTCCCTTCTTATGTATGGGGCAAATTATACCACGACACCAATCTTCCCGCATCTCCTCTTGCTCCCAAACGTGCACCACGATCTCATGAATTGCGTGATGTAACGCTGTCCCTCCTAGTTTGATCAGCTCAGCTGGTATGCTATCATCTCAGGTAGCTTCCTGGCGTTTCTAACAGATGCACACACAATACACAAGCAAATAGTGAAGAACACCAAACGAAAATCGAATTAGAAAATGCACCAAAGCCGTATACCATAGCGATAACATAGCAATTCTACATCGGTTAAATGTACTTGAGTTTAAAAATCGAATTCAAAACACGGCCAGTAGCCTGATGTGTTACGCATTGGTTCAATTTTTGGTGATTCTAACTGTCATAGTGTCAGTTCGAATCACACGTCCTTCACTATCATCCCAAACGCTATAGCTTTATTTGATTTGAGCTGTCTTATGGCTTTTAATGTTTCCTCAATGCTTGGTGGCGGCAGCATTTGGTCTTGATTTTACATTGGTGGAGCCTCCAATTCCTCTGTGTGCTGACCATTTAGCAATTCATTGAAGTGCACTTCCCATCGCTCCAGAATGCCTTCAGGATCGGTGATCAGATTACCCTCTTTATCCCTGCAATAAGTGCAGAGTGGTGTGTACTGCGTCATACTGCGGATTATTTGGTAGCACTTCCGCGCCTGGTACGGGCCCCGTTCTCTATTTTTCTCTTTTTTACCCACAAGTTCTTTTTTCCAGGCACTTTTCTTTTGTCTGTGGAGTCTTGTTTCTGATCTTTAGAGCTCTTTGTATTTCTCCGCGCCTACCTGCGTCTTTTGAGACTGCTGCATTACCCGGTATGCAGCATTCTTACGGTCAGTCGCTAGTTTGCACTCTTCATCAAATCAGTCGCTCTGATCTCTACGACTGCTACGTAAAATGGAGTTGGCAGTACTAATGACAGTCTTCTTAGGCGTGTCCATTTCTCTTCTATGCCCGGCATTCTGGTCCCAGGACTTACTCTCCTCCGTCGAGGTCTTCGAGGGCGAGTCCTAACGCATGACCAAAGGTGTTACTGGTATTCTCATTGCGTAAGGCAGCCGTGTTGATTCGAACCTGATCCGCGGATGCAATACGTCCCCGTAAGGCAATCCGCGCTCGGAAAACTGTACCAACAAGATAGTGATCCGAATCGGCACCTCGGCACGTTCGTACCGTCATCAGGCTCAAGGAGTGGCGGCGATCTATCAACACGTGGTCAATTTGGTTGCGACTGGCTCCATCAGGTGATATCCAGGTGGCTTTGTGGATATCTTTACGCGGAAACCTGGTACTCGCAAAGACCAAGTCCTTTTATCCTGCCAGTTCGATAACTCGTAGTCCATTGTCATTAGTGTTTTCATGCAAACTATGGGAACTTGCGTAGTGCCTGAAAGCCGGCTCCCGACCTATTTTGGCTTTCAAACCACCAAGAACGATTTTCACATTGTATCTTGGACAGGCATTGACATTCTCGTAGAATTCTTTTTTTTTCGTCGTCACGGGACTCCTCTGTAGGTCCGTGAACGTTTATAAGGGTTATGTTCTTAAACTTGCCTTGCACGCGAAGAGTACATAGCCTTTCGTATATTGCATTAAAACCGATGATGGCAGATTTCTGTTTTTGCCTGACTGGGAAGCCTACCCCCAGGACATGGTGTTTTTCATGACAGCTATAATAAGTGTCATAATCGTTTTTTTTTCCAATAACACTGTTGTAGAAAGCCTTGCTCTCAGAGAGCGCATCTCTTTGTCCTTAAAAGGTTCAGGGCCTCTTGAATATACCGCTCCTGGGAAGGCTTGTTGCAGTCGCCGCTGTGCTTCCTGAGTTAAGCGGGAAGAGTAGAAACTGATCGAATTAACGTCAACATTTTCAGAGCAATCCCAGCGGCCACCGCTGGCTTCCATGCGGCAGGTGATGCTTGGGAACAGCAAAGCTAAAAAGGGGTGTTTTTATGGGTGTGACACGGCTCTACTCACCAGTTATCACCCAAAACTCAACAAAACTAATAAAGTATCCCCTTCCTTTAGTATACTCGTATAATGGTTTTATTAAACTAAACTTTTTTATTTACTTTATAAGATTGTTCTTCTGTGGCATTTCCTCCAGGGATAATAAATCTTGAGAAACTGCCGCTCGGGATAGAGAGGCATGCCCTTTTATAAACAGAACCTAACCGAGATTTTATTTGGCGGATGCATCGAGATGCAAGAAAAATCTCGAAAAAGTACTTCGGCTGGAGTCGAGTACTAGGATGTTGTGTTAGGAATTTGGTGAAGCGAATTCCTGGAAATTTGGGATACGGGTATGGTGATTGAACATCTGGTTCTACTTCCTCCAGGGATCATGTATATCTATCAACTGCCGCTGGTGTGCCGATTTTGGTTCTGTTGGTTAGGGGATGGTTGAATGTATTCCGCCTGTGCTCTGCGTTCTCTGTGGTCTCTGGTAGGGGATTTTTGGATAATCCCACCAGTGTTCTCGTCCTGTGGTTGGGGATTTTGGGCATCCCACCGCTGCCACCAAAAATGTTGTAATAGTTGGCCTCGCTCCAAGGTAGCGTGTCTCCTTGTCCTGAAAAGGATGAGGGATCTCTTTAGACCGCTCCTGGGGGGCCCGTTGCGGTCGCCGCCGTGCTTCCTCAAACCTGAGGGAAGAGTAGCGACCGATCATTGTCGATTGCTAGTGCCGCAAACTTCCTGTAGCAACAGCCAGCAGCTTCTGCTGGCTTACGTGGGCAAGTGATCCTCGACGTCAGCGATACTCTGTGGATAAAAAAAGGGCGAGAGGCACAACCTCACCGACTCGACTCCATGATCAATACAGACACACACTTACATACTATAATTTTTTAAATTAGTAGTTAAGTTTGTGTCTTTTTTTTCGTTTTTTTATTACAATATCGCTTGTAGCTAAATAAATGAGGAGTTTGCCCTTGCCAAAATTCAAAAATTAAAGTGTTCACCGTATACCTACCTTTCTTGATTCTCTGTAGTAACTCTTTGTTGTTCTATATGTTTAACAAGCGACAGCTTCGATAATCACGTGATCGTTTCTAAAAATCACAGCCTTCCACTATTTTTTATTAGAAGAATGACCATCTTTATTAACAGTTTTATCCGGACTCTCTTCTATTCTTGACCGTGAAGGTCGGAGACAAATTTTAATTTTCTCTTTATCCTTGAATTGTACCTCATTAAGGGCAGGTGATCTAAGAATGTAATTTAAATATCCTTTAAGATGCATGCATCGCAGTGCATTCTTTGTTTACCATGCGATTCCTGATTGATTGCTGACATCTGTTTATTAGTTGGAATGTGTGTATCACGATCCTCAGCAATTTGAGTTAACAATCCATTCATGGTCCACGATATCAAAGATATTTTTGTATATCTTATTGGTATCGTTTCCAAATATATGCTTATTTTATGGGCCGCACCATTTACCCCGTAAAAGGTATTTATTTTTTTAAGCATCATCGTTTTCCCACATGTGGGTATGTAGACTCAATAGTTTCATCGCCCGAATTTCACATTTTATGCAAATTGTTACAGCTACTCATAAATAATTTCAGATGATGAATGTGGAGAAATTCACGTTAATTGAATCCGTTTTTATATGACAAGTAATTAGAAATGACAATTTTTGGATTTAAAAAAACTTCATCATCATCATCATCGGCACTACAACCGGGATCCGGTCTTGGCTTTATTTAACAAATCTCTCCACCGATCCCGATTTCGAGCCGATGTTGTCCAGTTGGCACTCCCAGGCTCTGGGCGTCCTGGTCTATGCCATCCCTCCATCGCAGACAAGGTCTGCCGCGTTGTCTCCTTCCATACATTAAAAAAACTTCTGTTATCCTTTATAGACGTCAGCCGCTTATCCTTTATGTATTCAAGCATTGCTGAATGCTTGGATAGACAGGCATGGAGTCTGTCCGGCTTTTCTGTGTGAGTACAAATAATATAAAATGCTTTGAAACTAAAGCAAGAGATTACAGAAGCCAAGGAAAAAGAAAAACAGGGAAACTTTGCCTATTACCATTTTGTAGGAGATAACAAATCAACCAGCGCGTATCATAATCAGTGCATGTTGGGCGGCCGTTATTGTGTTAAGTTCTACGACATTTTAATGCAACGAAGTCTTTTAGTTGGACTTATTTCGTTTATCCAGTTCAAGGTTCGTGGCGATCGCCATATCTGCCTTCAAAACCAAATCTATCTGAATTCCGATGATCGTTCAGAGATGAATTATCACTGACTACTAGAGATGATGATTGCCAATAAGATTTCCTCCCAATATCTTAAGATCACGATAAGTAATTATAATATTGAATAAAATGCACAAAAGGTCTCCTTTTTTATTTAAAGACCTTACTATTTCGAACTGGGATATAACGCAATGCTTCATGCTAATGATGTACTTTTAATGCAAAACCTTGTCGGGTCATTTGACGCAAGCTACATTTGAGAGACGCTATTCGAGTAAAGTCTATCATTTACCCGTTAAGGATTTTACGCCTTTTCAAGAAATTTTATTGAACACTTTGTTACATTAATTGGTAGCAAGCCTGTTAATCCTTAAACTCATACTAATTCCATCCCCCAATCTAAGTAGGACCAACCCTAACTTCTTCCTATCGAGTCATGTTACTCCACCAAGTCCACAAAACCAGTCCATTTCCGGAGTATGTGGCAGCCGCATCCTTTTACCACTGAAAAAACACATCTTCTTTGTCCATCTCCTCGAGGATGAGTTTGAAATTTAAATATGACGTGACATTTGGTTGTAAGTGATCCTTGATCTTCCGCAGAAGGAACTCCCTTGATATAGGGAACCCTATCCCGGGATCATTATCTCGCTCACACGTGCATTGAACTTATATCCCAAGGAAAAAAAGAAGAGTGGATCTAATGACAAATTCGTTTATCCTGACGACGCCAAATGTCCACCTTGGAGATCTTGTGGTACGCTGATTGTAACATCTGTATAAGCTCTTGAAGTCGTCGTTACGTTAATTAAAATGTCTAGGAAAAAAAAACTCGATGCACGTTCGCGGTGTAGGAATAGGGGCGATTCCTGTTCAGTTGGATGCGTCGGGAGGACAGTTGACTAAAAATGCATGAGAAGGGCATCATCATCATCATCACTTATGGATTGTTGGCGCGTATTCCAAATACATCGGTCGAAGGAACACGTGCCCACATGACATTCGTTTCAATTTCTTGTTGTCTTCTTAACATTCTTTTCTTGTATCTTTTTATGTATGTATTTTTTTCTTTTCTCCACCTTATCTGTTAGGTCTTCCCTTTCGGGCTTAGGAGCCAACAAAACACAAGTGGCACTGCACTGTTTGACCGTTGAGATGCGCACTCATTGTTTCACAATTGACTTCGAGTTCAATACATGGTACGGCAATGTATATGGTGGTCATGATGCCCCCCTGTGTCTATCTCATGAATTCGGTTGAGCGATTCAGTTGATTTCAGACTGTGCCGCCAGTGCATCTTATCATGGTGCAGCCGTTGTTGTTGTGCACCACTCTTTCCTTCCCTATCCGTTTTATTCATTTCCTTGAGATGATAATGTGGGCTAGAGAATGTTGGATACATAGCGTACCTTAGGAACCAGGTTCCTACTGCTGCCTCTACTATGCATTGTAGTAGGTTGACGGTAATGATGACTTCCGAATAGGGTTTGTACTCTTAACGGTTCGGTAAATTTGTCATCTGGCACTTTAGAGTACCGCGAGGAAATGGGGGCCAAGGAACGCAACAAAAGATCGCACGTCTCTGATCATGTTTTAGTCTCCTTTTTTTGTTTGGGTTTCTTTTTATTATGTTATACATAATGTGACTCTAGTTGATTGTGGTATATGGACAGTAAATTATATATAATTGGTTTCCGTCCGTTGGATTCAGGAAACGGTAAGGTAACAGGTATGTTGATATATATGGAATTTTTGGCGGGAAAGTTCATTTGAATAGGTATGAAAATAGGGTTTTCGGGAGTAAAAACAACATGCACCCGTTGCCATATGCAGGCTCCGCGGTTGTTAAGGACGAGTATTTAGGGAAACATTGCGAGCAAACCAATTTATTCAATATGTGAAGCTGAAAGCAGAAAAGTAGGGTAATGTTGTTTATTTTCAACAGTTGGGTATTTTCAACAGTTGTCATTTGTTTTTCGTTTTTGCATGAGAGGGTAAAACCAAGGACCTTTTTATTTTAGTTATTGGCGAGGTACTTATTAGTTCGATGATGCACTTGAAAGAGGGTCCTATTACCCTATAAACTAGCATAATTGCCAGAAAAATGACAAAGGTGAGTTATCCTGGAAAGAACATTCTAAATATATATATTTTTTAATATTAATATTAATAATAGTATAATTTTACCAGGGGTATACAAATAATCAAAATAATAATATATCATTTTATAAATTTAACATTAAAATATGTATCTAATCGTTGGGTGTTATATTTTAAACGTGAATATAACGGGCGATCAGACTAGTACTGTATATTTTGTAATGGCATATCGGCCGTGTCCTGTTTCTGATTTCCACCAAAATCGACATTTGAACTTAGTATTGTTTGGCAAATCATCTTGCAAATGTATAGTTCCACAGCGTATAGGCATTGTACACAGTTACACAGTGTGTAGGCATTTATTACAACAATAATGAACCTCTTCAGATAAGATTTCGCACATTATGTGGAATTCATGGTCAACGTAATCTACCTAAAGATCTTGTGACGGTTCCGCCAAACCCCACTGTCTACTTACCTGAAGAACCCCCATTACTTCGGCCCAACCTTATAAGTTTCGCTAATGCAATCGCATTAGTACCTTAAATGGTTTACGCATCTAGGTTATCTAAGGTATTGTAGCGGTTCTTTAATACATTCCCAAAGAACCGTCCATCCTCTTAAAGGAACCACCTTCCAAACCCACCATACCTACCTGCAATTTTGGGGCAGTGTAAGCTACCCTTCATTCTCTTTCACCTGAAAGTTAAATCTTAAGGCATGCATCACATTGAATTTTTCCGTTTATGATTGGTACCATATCTCCATCGGTTCGGCGTGTCAGCAATTATAATAGATAAATACTAGCTGGCCAGCGTAATTGTTGACATAGCTGAAGCCAATGGTTTCTTGCTACGGTTCATATCCATTTATTGCCCCAGTCCCAAGGTTCGCAACACTTGCGACCAATTTCCTTTGTCGGTTATCTACCGATCATGGGATTTGGGCACTAATATCATTGACGTTAGACAATCATAACCCAAATCATGCTAACGATGCTCCGGCCTGTAAAACAAACAAAAGCTACCATAGCCTAGGTCATAGGCGAGCAAACTATCGGTTTGCTTATCGCCACGAAAACTCTATAGCCTACAATGGCATTAGCATGAACGCCTAAGTAAACACGATGTGCATATCATCGTGACCCTTGAAATAGCGTTTTTGTGTATCTTGAAGCAAAAACCTATTTCGTTCTCAGGCGCAGGCCATCAAAGATTTACGGCCCTCGAAATAGCGTTTCTGTTTATTTAAGCCACAGAAACCTATTTCTCCCTTCGGCGATTTTTCGCCATCGCATATCTCTATAATACCAATTCATTGCAGCAGCCCATGTTTATTTAGGTGCACTTTCGTCGTTGTCGATATACAGGGAAGGGCAACGTACATGTCCCATACGGACACATATAGAATCCTCCCACACCAATGTAATCCACACCGTGAATCTGGCAGATATGGATGGTTTCTGGGAGTCAGATCTTATCACGCGAAGAGTGTACACGCACCACGGAGAGTCTATATTCATCCTTCGAACTTAATAAGATCAAAAAATCGTGTGCGAGTCAGTTTTCAACAGTTACACCACACATTAAAGTCGCGAGTCATTTTTCCGTTAACGCAGCGGAGTCAAGGGGTACGGAGCCCACGATCAAGTAATATCAGAGTCCCGGACAGTCTTGTGAAAATTACAATTAACTTATATGTCAGAATTCAGAACGGTTACGTGTCTAAAAGTTTCCCTTGGTGAAGATCAGTGATGTAATAATGTTAGTTATTTCGTTAAAAATAAAAATTAAATCGTGTTATTAAGCAAAGAACCCAATAACGTGTTTCATTTAAACTATTTCCTCCGGCGCAATCGTGATTCTTGTGTTTTTCAACAGCGGTGTTTTATTTCCCATTCCTCTGTTGTGCACAAGTTGTAAGTAATTACGCGGGAAGAACAGTGTACGCCAAAACAATATCCATCGGACAATCAGTGGTGTTTTTATGCAACCTGCATCCTTGCTGATGCCAACGTAAAAACTACCCACAGTATAACCTAAAATTCCCTGTAAAAGAATTCTTACCTTTCTTGCATCTCTTCGCATACAAATTACCTACAAGAATTCTTTCCATTATACAGAGCATAAAACCAAAACCTATTCGGGACCTTCGGTTGCCAGGCAAATTCCAACCTTCCCACACCTGCACCGCAATCTCCGCGAGGCAAAAACATTTCCTTCCCAAGGATAACTAATGCTTTCAATGCATTATCTGGAAATGCCTGCAAAGAATTTTTCCTACAAGGGCATTCATACATGTATCACTGCATTCCTGCATTAGCGACCAAGAACCGAATTCCCAATTAGTGTAGATATTCAGACTTGAGTTCGACCCTGGCGTCGCCATAGTTGCCATGCACAATTGACACAGATGGTATACACAACCGTCATTGTGTAACCATCTAAATTACTATCCAAAGACTTGCAACCATTGATTCAAAGCAACTGCAAGCACTTCTCTCGGAAATACGAGGGTTGCCTCTTATGTTTCGGGATTTGGCAACCCTAGTGTTGCAATCCGGCAATTGACAGCTCTGTCGTAAAGTTGGACATTTTTGAGGTTATACGCACTCAGAACGTTTTGACATACGAGCGCTATTTGTGTTGTTTACAGTAACTTAAAAGATTCATCTCGGCCCAAAAATGGAATTAAATCGTCAACATTTTCGTGCGATTATTTTTTACAACTTTCGGCGTGGATTAACTCAGCAACAGTGCATGGATGAACTTAATTCAATTTTTGGCGATGAAGCTCCATCAAGGACCAGTGTTTATCGATGGTATGGTGAATTCAATCGTGGTCGTAGTTCACTCCAAGATGAATTTCGTGAAGGTCGTCCAAAATCAGTTGTTGTTCCGAAAACCATTGATGCTGTGCGCGAACTGATATTGGAAGATCGTCATGTGACCTATCGTGAGATTGAGACAACCTTAGGCGTTAGTGGGACCAGCATACATTCAATATTGCATAAACATTTGACTGTCAAAAAAATTTGTTCGCGTTGGATCCCACACAACTTGTCAATCGCCCAAAAAAAGGCTCGTGTCAATTGGTCGAAATAAATGCTCAAAAAATACGGTCGCGGTGCTTCGAAACACGTCTATGACATCGTGACAGGTGATGAATCGTGGATTTACGCGTATGAGCCCGAAAGTAAACAGCAGTCGACTGTCTGGGTGTTTCAAGATGAGCCAAATCCAACAAAAGTTGTTCGCGCACGAAGCACTTCCAAGCAAATGGTCGCCTGTTTTTTCGGAAAAACTGGACATGTCGCAACCGTACCACTAGAACAACGCAGAACAGTCAATTCTGAGTGGTACACAACCATTTCTTTGCCAGTTGTCTTCCAAGAAATCACGAAAACCAACCGCCGAAGACGGATCACCCTTCACCACGACAATGCGAGCTCTCACACATCGGCTGCGACAACTGCATTTTTGAGCACCCAAAACATCGATTTGGTGGGTCATCTGCCGTATAGTCCTGACTTGGCACCGAATGACTTCTTTTTATTCCCGTACGTAAAAAACAAACTGAGAGGTCAACGTTTTTCGACACCTGAAGAAGCGGTTGCTGCATTCAGAATGCATGTGTTGGAGATACCTCAATCAGAGTGGCAAAAGTGCTTTGACAATTGGTTCAAACGCATGCAAAAGTGTATAGATCTTCATGGGGAATATTTTGAAAAACAATAAAGTGATTTTCGATGATCAATATTTGTTTTTGTTCTCTAATCCCGAAATTTAAAAGGCAACCCTCGTACTTCTTTGTTTGAATCTTCAACAATCACCAACGTCGCGCTTAGCCGTCGGATTGGATTCAATAGCATAAACATATGCAAACAAAAGAATCCTATTCTTCCAGTCGGCAGAGATACGATACACGATCTCCATTGTATAAAGTATCGCAATCCCTTTTAGCATCTAATGAGTGGCTGCTATTTACTCAACTGACCCTCATTACCGAACGATGCCTTAGGTCGCTTCTTCCTTTGTTCTGCATCCCTTGCCTAGGTTTCTTTTCTCTTTGACCTGCGAGCGTTAGTAAACAATCTGATCTAAACGATTGACTTCACGTACACCACTACAGGACCTCACCAGTGAGATCCTCTTTCCTCGTTTTCACCACGAGAGGAACACTTTCTCTCTCGGGAAAACTCACCCCTTTAGCGAGTCGGCTCTGCACGAGCTATTTATCGCTGAGTTCTTTACCACCCACCGACCGAGCCGGCCGTTTTGCTCCCGCTGTCCGTAGCGCTGCGGACACGTGTTCAGTATATCCCAGAGTCGCGGAATTAAACCAACCCTTTCGTCGTGATAGTGACATTTCCTTTTCCAAACCTGTTACCAAGGATGATCTATTCGAATTAAAACGATCGTTTGTTGTGTGTTTGTTGTGGTATTAAGTCGGGTTTTCGAGTTTTGTTGTAACGTGTCAAGACACCAATCCGGTTATAATGACATTTACGTCTAAATAAAAAGATCCGCCTCAATTTGGTGAAGTTGTGGACATAGACAGAATGGTGTACAAAATAAATATGTATAATGTGAGCAAACATAACAATAAAATACAAATCAGTTGTGACTAACAATAAACCAAATCATGTCTTTACCTTTACTCCTGGTTGTGAACAAATTCGGTGGCGTTGCGTACTTTTGGCGGTGTTTTCTTCAACGCAAGCTTTTAGAGATGATGGGGAGTGAAGTAAATCAGCGCCGTACGTCGGTGTACCATACTTCTTCCCCACAATCTTACTATTCGTAATGTAATCCAATCCGTCAAATAAGTAAACGTGTTGCTGCAAATATCGATGCTGTAAACCAAAGTAAAGATGAAAATCGAAAACATATAATTAGACAACGTCCCAAAGAGCCTGACCTTTATTATGGGACTACTTGGAATATTCTTCAAAAAAAATTGATGATGATCCTTGAGCTTGATGTCATGATGATCCTATATAGCTTGATGTCATCAGTGTATAGGGACAAACAGGAATTCTTAATGACTTTATAATTGTTATTAATGGCAAGTATAAATTGGAAAGGGCCCAGGTGGCTTCCTTAAGGGACCCCAGAAATGGCAAGGAAGGGATTGGATGTCATGAACCTGAACCGAACGGAATAAAGTCTGTTCTTCAGATAGGAAGAAATCCACATCAGCATTCCAGGTTCGATGCCGAGGGTGGATAATCTAAAGAGGATAAGATTGTGGGATATTTTGTCAAATGCCTTAGTGAGGTCGGTTGAGAACATGTCGATCTCATTACCGTGCTCTAGTGCTGAGACTGTAAAAGAAGTGAACTCAACAAGGTTGGTTGTAGCTAATCGCCCATTGAGAACACCGTGGTGAAATAAAATATTTGCAACGAAAACTTGAGATTCGTATAGAATGGTTTTAAGAACCTTTGATAAGTGGGAGAGTTTGTCGATGTGGCGGTAGTTCTCGACATCGTGTTTGGACTCTTCTTGTGGATGGGGGTATTGAATGAGGTTTTCCAAGTGTGTGGGAATACACCTTGAGAGAGTGAGAGATTCAAGTTCAGTGAGCAGGGTGCAGAGAGAATGGATGGGCACATCTTGAGGATAATTGTAGGGATACCATCAGGGGCCGATGTAAAATCGTCTTTGAGTTCCAGTAGCTTAGATTCAATTAAGGGCAGATCAAAGGAGTTGTAGTCCCCGTCGGGGAGCCTCTGGCGCAAGACTAATGACCTTGCCCGGAAAAAAAAATCATTATGGAAAATTTAACAAGCCTCATGACTTGCTAAATAAGGTCAAGACCGGCTCCCGGTTGTAGTGCCGATGATGATGATGAAAGGAGTTGTAGAGAAGCGGCCCAAAGGAAAAGTTAGGAAAGCTTTCGAAGTATAACGGGTCAGGAACAAAGGAGTTATAGCGTTTGAAATAATAGTGAAGAAGATCGTGTGATTCGAACTGACGCTATGCAGGTCGAATCACGAAAAAAATTTTACCTAAGCGTTACACACCAGGCTACTGACCGTGTTTAGAATTTGATTTCCAAATTCGAGTATATTCCACTGGTGTGAATTATTTTTATTTATCGCTTGGTATACGGTTCTGATGTATTTTTCTTATTCGATTTTTTTTCGTTCGTTGTTCTTCACTATTTTTGCTTGTGAATTGTGTGTATCTGTTAGAATCGCTACACACTCCCGCCGCAGTAACTTCGTTACGATCAGATTCGTATGCGGACGACGGACGAACGAGAGAGAAACGAGAAAACGTCGGAGGCTGGCCTCTATGCGGAAGTCGTGACCGTGTGTGAAGTTCTGCATTACTATGGGAAGTGTATGCTGTGTGTACAAGAAGATCACGTCGTAGTCACCAATTATAGCCTTTTTGAAATAATAGTGAAGAAGATCGTGTGATTCGAACTGAGGCTATGACAGCTCGAATCACGAAAAAAATGTTACCTAAGCGTTACACACCAGGCTACTGACCGTGTTTAGAATTTGATTTCCAAACTCGAGTATATTCCACTGGTGTGAATTATTTTTATTTATCGCTTGGTATACGGTTCTGATGTATTTTTCTTATTCGATTTTTTTTTCGTTCGTTGTTCTTCACTATTTTTGTTTGTGAATTGTGTGTATCTGTTAGAATCGCTACAGAGTCATTAGTGGATGAGTGTATAAAATGAGCGGCGAAGAGATTAGCATTGGTAACAGGATCAGATGAGGTATGGGACTTTAAGGTAAGCGATGTGGGGTAACCATCGGATTTACGTTTATGATTGACGAACTGAAAGACGTTTAATACGTCTTTGATTTTCTTACTATGTGATTATTGGGGTACTTCCTATAATCTTCCAAAGTGTTCGCTACATAAGCTGGGCGGCTACATTAATGCTCTGGTACACAGCGCTGCAGATTTGTTTCTATTCTATTTTGATGCTGTGTTCTTGAATACAGTTACGTACGCATTGCAAATCGCCACGCAAGTAAAATTCGCACATGAGTACATTCAACCAATGGGAGTGCAAATAAATATACAAAATAAATCGGCATATTGTGTTTGCGCTGCCGAAATTTGTTTGCAAGATATCGAAGTCAGAAAATCATGTGATATCCTTATTGCGCAGTAAGTACCATATAGCGAGAAAATGTCAAGTATTTTTAATAGTAGTAGCGTTTTCTCGATTCCTTCAAAAAAAAATGTACCAAGAGAGTTTTTAGTTACAATACAATTAGATCAGTAAGAAATATAAAAGAGTGACTTTTATTGTGTTCAGTGGTGAGGCAACAAAAAGTGATTATTATTTATTAAAGTGGAAATTGAGGGACATACACTGTTGTCGAAACGACCGTCAACATCTTACTGGTGAGTGGAACAATCGCCAAAATCTCACTTTCGAGTTGAAGTAAATTATTTGAATCGGCGAAGAATTTGACACAGTGTCCTTTAAGTGATATCTGTCCCAAATAAACCATTATCTAAATCCCCTTTTGTGCGCGCATTAGTGTAAAAAAATGAACATAGAGATCAACCACAATGATGATTTTAGGGTATACATTCTGTCAATAAGCTACCGGGAATCGATCACTTAAAAGGATTGTCAAAATTCGTTTGTCATTAAGTTGTTAATCTGTCGTCTATTTAAAGATTGAGATCGATCAGTCGTTTATTTTGTTTACAGAACAAACTGAGGTTAGAGTTAGCTTAACAAAACAACGTAGGGATGTTCTAAATTTCAGAGTCAAACCTTGTGAAAACGATCAAATACCTTTAAAAACCACATTTAAAGCCCATACAAGCGTAGGAGAGCTTACAGAGAAGCGCGCTTAAATTTATTACTCTTCATTTGATTTTATAAATTTTGATATGAGTCTTTGGGAAACTATTGCCAGGATCTGCTCTGTGAGCAGGGCATTAAAATGTACTCACTGCTGTTCCGGGTTGTCGTGGTAGGTGGGTTGAAATACCACAACATCAAGTTATAGGTCCCGTTAAAATTTCAAGAGAAAGCTCCGGCCATCTTTTGGAGCTTGGCTGATGGACCGGTCTGAGAAAAGGTGAGTGGTAAGTCAGTCCCAATGTGAGATGCCACCCCCTCACGATGTACATTCCGCGATATAGTCGGAAGTTTTGTAGTGATCGCAAACCACTACTCTTCTACCACCCATATAATTCAAATCGTTTCCTGCTTCTGTAAATGATTTAACAAAGTTTTGTCGACGATTCACGGAAGCATCAAATAAAAATCTCGAAGAGATATTGTGTAAAAGGGCGATGCATTTCAGTTTCAAGATCAGTTTTTCAGTTTTTTGACTCCCAACAGGAAAAAACCTAAAAATTTAAAGTTAAAAGTGAATGTGAACTTGAAATGTGAAATATAGTAAAAGTAAGATTAAAACAAGCTCAACGGTTTCAATTCAAGGGGAATTTTCCAGGCCTCCTTTCAACAATCGGTTGTCACTCAGGTCTGAGAAAGCTCGGTGACGACCGCAACAAGCAAATTTCGGATCGATCCATCATAGAGACTCTCGTCCTTTTAAGGAAAAGGAGACACGCGCCTTAAATATTGCTAGAGTTCGGCGGATGGCCTGTAACTGAAATGGAGATAAGTCATGATGGTACTTCCCGAGATAAACAATTCCGAAAGCAACCTAATTTCCCATTCAGATCTCCGGGAGACTATGTCAGGGAAATAATCACGCAAATGTTTTGATAACCAATCGAGTTGTAAATAACTCGCCACCGCTGAATCGGGTTCACTCACAAAACACCGTCAACTTTCAACTAGTAACGGCATTTTGTAATATGAAAATCTTCTGCTTCACCAATGCGAATGTAAACGCCGTCCACCAATATTTGCAAACAGCGAAACCTGATAACCTTGCCCTAACTGAGACCCAGGTCGACTCGTTAACTAACTCGGCATATCTTCGTTGCCCAGTATACGACTTGATGTTCGCTGTTATCCGCAATTTGATTCAACTCATGGATGACCATACGCTAGTGCCCGATTACCGAGGTGATTTTGCGAACCGCCTGGATCGGTTTCTGACATCTGGGCATTTATACCGTTTATGCGTCATTAGGAAAGCGACCTAGGCAGCTTCGCCATGTATGGAGGTCTGGGGCTGCCAACATTTTTTTTTTATTACACTTCTCTCGGGTGATGCGAACGTATAGCGCCGAGTGGGCGCCCCGAAATGGCGCCAAAAAACGGTTTTAGGTCCTCTTGAACAGCTGCAGGTTGTAAAGCTCCGCAAACACTCGCGTGGAAAGGGAGTTCCACATCTTCCCCACTCTGTAACGGAACGAATTCTAATGCAGGGATGTTCGTGCCGTCGGGAGATGAACCGCAAATTGGTGCGATCCGTCGGATTGTCTTGTGAAGCAGATATAAGCTGAATTGCGTGGAACAGTACGACGAATCTCCGAAGAACAGTACCCGTGATAATATCTGTAAAACAGGCAGAGGTTGGCTGCGCGCCTTCGATGTGATAGCGATTGTAGTGCCGACGTTAGCGCCGAGTGCCCGATGAGGCGGATCTCTCGTCTCTGTATGCTCTCAACTAGGTCGAGGGTATGTTTGGGAGCAGAGCTCCAAACATGAGAGCAATATTCCATTGCCGGTCTAATTTGGGATTTAAGTAGGAGAAGAAATTGAGTCGGAGTAAAATATTTCTTGGTTCTAAAAAAAGAACTCAATGTTCCAGAAGCCGACCTGGCGATGCTCGACACGTATTTATGCCACGATACATTCCCACAGACCGTGACGCCGAGCAATTTCATGCTTTCCCCAGATTCGAGGGCCTGGCTATCCATCATCAGCTGTGGGACCGATGGTCCACTTTTCTTTGTGAATGCTGCATACTGTGTCTTCGCTGCATTGAAATCGACGAGATTGGCCTTTCCCCACTGACCTTCTCCAGGTCCTGATTCAGAGAGTCAATCTGTTTACAGCTGGAGCGACGTTGATGCAGCAATTGGCCGATTAGTCGAAAAGGAGGAAACAAGGGCACTATCATCCGCAAAACTGAACACTTTCTTATCCGCTCTTTCCAACAAATCATTTATGTGAAGCAAAAACAAGGTTGGAGCCAAAATAGAACCTTCCGGCACCCCCGAATTAACAGGATACAGATCCGAACACCCGCTGTCCACAACAACCCGGATCAAGCGAGATTCGGGGAAGCTCTTCGTCCAGTCGCAAAGCTGCGGAGAAAGTCCATATGAACGAAGTTTGCCCAGCAGACCCCGTGCAAGACGTGGACAAAAGCCTTGGAGATATCCAATGCGACCGCCTTTGACTCACCATGTCGCTAAACCGCAGATCTCCATATACCGGTTATATAAAAGGGCTCCTATGGACCACCTGCCACGGAAACCGTATTGACGATTATCCAGAAGTCCGTTCCACTCCAAATACTTAATTAACTCAGTATTAATGACTTTTTCCATCACCTTAGATAACACAAGCAGTAATGCCATCGGCCGATAATTTTGTGGGAGACACTTGTTCCCGTCTTTGGGATTGGCTGAACACGATCGATTTTCCAGCAGGTAGAATATGTCCTCCGTCCATAAGATAAACTAAAGAGTTTGCCAAGAACCGGCGATAGTATAGCGTTTGGGATTGATTGTGAAGAACGTGTGATTCGAACTGACGCTATGACAGTTAGAATCACCAAAAATTGAACCAATGCGTAACACATCAGTGTCGGTGCTCTATGCGGAAGTCATGATCGTGTGTGAAGCTCTGTTTACTACGGGAAAGTGTGTGCTGTGTGTACAGATCACGTCGTAGTCACCAATTATAGCGTTTGGTATACGGCTCTGATACATTATCTTATTCGATTTTCGTTCGGTGTTCTTCACTATTTGCTTGTGTATTATGTGTGTATCTGTTAGAGACGCCACAATAGTTCTAGAGCATAGTTCTTAAAGACTATTGCTGGTATTCCTTCGGGCCGGTTACCTTCCTACAGCCCAATTCACGTAAAATGCGTTGAATAGTACGCGGGCGGAACCTCACATACCACATTCAAGACCGTACCGGTGTGATCACAATTGGTTCTAAAAGACCGGCATCGAGGTTTGAATGCGCGACAAATAAATTCGCGAACACATTAGCTTTAACTTTTGAATTTGTGACCAACGTGTCGGTGCCCGTTACTAACGGAGTAAACAAATTGGGAAGCGAAATTACTGCTGACAGCCCTTGTCATTGACCAGAAGGAGCGCGAACCAGATGGACACTGAAGGAGTTTATTGGTCAATCTGTCGTTGTGAGCCTTCTTCGAGTTATCCTATACCTGGTTGCACGCGTTTCTGATTCTAACGAAATTCGTTCTCTTAACATCGGTGGGATTGGAGCGCCATGGTTTACAAGCCTTATTTTTACCGCTGTAATCTGCTCGCGTTTTTTAACAAACCAAAGCTTATCAGATGAACTTCGTTTAATGGAATGCGGTATGTAGATATCCATCCGGAGAAGAATAATCTCTGTGACCGACTCCGCGCCAGCGTTAACATCGAAGTGTCTGAAGCACACCTCCGACCATGAAAAGGATTCGAAGAAATTTCGCAAATCGCCCCAGTTAGCAGCCCCATACCTCCATACATGGCGAAGCTGGTTATGTCGTTCATTCGATTGAAATGCAAGTGGTTGCCCGACCGATACCAAGCAGTGATCTGAGTTTCCCAGTGGCGCAGAAACCTCTACGGTATAAATACTCGGTTCGGATGTCAAAAACAGATCCAGGGTGTTCGCATAATCACCTCGGGCATCCGACACTCGCGTGGGTTCCTCCACGAGTTGAGTCAAGTTGTGGCTAACAGCAAACATCTCCGCCAGCCTTCCAGCCTCCCAGCCTCGTCGGTTCTGTTAGAATGCCCCAACCACCCGGAATTGTGTACATTAAAATCCCCAAGGACGATAATTTCCGAAGCTGGGTGGTTGATCTGTATCCAATCGACGGTACGTGGAAGATGTTTGAAAAATGTCACCGGTCGATTGTCATTCGGGTAGCTGTATAGACAACAAAGAAATTTAACAGCAATCCTCAACTTGACCCTCAACCATATAATGTCCATTTTTATTGGGTTCAAATGCCTCCGTCCTGTGGCAAGCCAGATCGGATCGCGTGAAGACGCACACTCCGCCCTTAAAAAGGAATCTCAAATGTAAGTCGTATCCTGAGCACCGAAGATACGTCGAATCAGTTGACGAATCGACCTGGGTCTCAGTTAAGGCAAGGATATCAGGTTTCGTTCTTTGCAAATATTGGTGGACGGCGTTTACATTCATATTGGTGAAACGGATGATCCTAATCTTACAAAATGCCGTTAGCAGTCGAGCGTGGACAGAGGCTCAAGAACGAGTCTGATTCTGCGATGACGAATTTCTTGAAGTTCCGTTATTTATCATAATATCTGCATGATTTTCCCCCTGACATAGTCCCCCCGGAGATCCGAGTGAGAAACTAGTTTACCCCCGGAATTCTATATATCAGAAGGCACCATCATGACGTATCTCCGTGTCAGTCCGTGGCATCAGCCACACATCCGAAACACCGTTGAAGATTTCTCTCGATGATATCGCGGGCTGTACAGCGTGACGGGGTGTTATCTCACTTTGTGACCGACTACCACCTAAACCAACCCAACTGGGAGGATTTTCGAGATTTCTTTGCATCCTTTCCATGGTCTGAGGTGTGCTTTGGAGACTCCGATGTTTACGCATGCGCTGAGGCGGTCACGAAGATTAATGTTCTTAGGGTGGAGACCTACATTCCGCATTCCATCAAACGAAATTCATTCATAAATCTTGGTTTGATAAAAAATGCGAGCAGATTACAGCGAAAAAAAAAAAGACCTTGTAAACGATGGCACTCCAATCCCATGGAGGTCAACAGAACAAATTCTGTTAGAATCAGAAACGCATGCAATCAGGCGATTGATAACTCGAAGAAGGGTCACAACGACAGAGTGACCAATAAACTCCTTCAGTATCCAACTGGTTCGCGTTCCTCCTGGTCAATGGAAAGGCTTTCAGCAATAACTTTGCTTCCTTCTCTTTTCCTCCGTTAGTAACGGGCAGCGGCAGATTAGTCGCGAATTCAAAGGATAAAGTCAATATATTCTCGAATTTATTTTCAGCGAATTCAAACTTCGATGCCGGCCATTTGGAGCCACCTGTGATCCGGCCAGTACGGTCATTCATTTTTCATTTTTAAACATTTTTTTATTTTCTTTCTATATTCTTAGTTTCTAAATTAAAGGCTAGACAAAAAATGCTTAAATTCTAGCTTAAATAGCTTATATAATAACTTACTGGTCCTTCGCAGACACTCTAAGCTAAACATTACTTAATATTTGTATAATTTGCCTTTCGGCGACAGTCGGCCAGTACGGTGTTCGATGTGGTATGTGAGGTTCCGCCCGCGTACTATTCAACGCATTTTACGTGACTGTAGGAAGGCAACCGACCCGGACGGAATACCAGCATTAGTCCTTAAGAACTGTGCTCCACAACTGTCTGCCGTTCTTGGCAAACTCCTTCATTACCTTATGCACGGAGGACGTTTCCTACCCGTTGGAAAATCTGTCGATTTCAGCCAACTCCAGAGAAGGGGAAAAGGTCTCTCCCGCAAATTTACTCGGCGATAGCATTACTGTCTATGTTATCCAATGTGATGGAACAGATCTTCAATGCCGAGTTGATTAAATATTTGGGATGCCACGGACTTCTAAATGATCGTCAATACAGATTACTTAGACCTTTTGACCCTTCCAGCTGATATCTGGACATCTGCAATTGAAAAACATGGTGAATCAAGAGCGGTCGCATTTTATATCTTCAAAGACGTTGACCGCATCTGGCACGGGACGTTGCTAATCAAGGTTCGTTCGTACGGACTTCTCCAACAACTTTGTGACTGGACAAAGAGCTTCTTCGAAAACTGATCGATCCGGGTTGTTGTACATGGCGAGCCTTCGGATTCGTATCCTGTTAATTGATTTATATTTCAGCTCCAACCTTGTTTTTGCTTCACATAAATGATTAGTGGGAGTCAAGGAATAACAAAGCGCAGTTTTGCGGATGATAGTCCACTTATTTCCTCATTTTTGAGTGATCGGTCGATTAATGCTTCAACGTCGCACCAACTGAGATGTATCCAGCAAGACACCCTGACCCCGGATCTGAATAGGGTCCTGGACCGGGAAACGGCCAATCTCGTCGACTTCTATGTAACGAAGGCATAATATTCAACATTCACAGGGCAAAATGTATCGTCAACTCCAGAGCTGATTATGAATGCCCAGGGCCTTGAATCTAAGGAAACGCAAAATTGATCGGCGTCACGATCTGTGGGGATGTATCGTGGCATGAACATCGCCCGGTTCGCCTGCAGAATATTAAGGTATATTTTCAGATGCAACAAATATTTTACTCCGGCCCAACTTATTCTCCTGTATAAATCTCAAATTAGATCTGCGTGGGGAGGAAGTATTGTGCCAGGCATGGGCACTCCTTTCACTTCCATCCTCATCGTCTATTGTTCACGCGCGAAGGAGTGCATAAAACAAAAGAAATAAATGCACCCAGGAACAGCAGCCGGAAAATCGAAACACGGATTTAGTTTGTTGTTTTATTTTTATAGCGTAACACTTTCATTTGGTTTGGATGTATCCAAGTATTTTGTTACATTTATTTTGTTATATCAGTCATTATCTTTAAAAGTGCTAGTGTTTTTATACTGCACTTAAAACTTATTATTTCACATTAAATTGCTCTTTATATATTTTACACACGGTGAAACACTTCTTTCACGACCCGACTTCCGTATATATACTCTTCTCCGCCGCGCGACGGAGAGCGGGAGCGACAACGACCGTGCTGGTCTGCGGATGTAATTTGACTCCTCGATATTAAATTGCTGTCCAAGGGAAATTTGGGTGCATTCGCTTTTACGGTGGTGATAACCGGGTCTCATAGCGGAGATCGTCATGGTACACATGTATATGTGTACGTCGGTTCTTTTCATGGGTCGAAACCATGATAACGAATCTGAAACACCAAGAAGGGGCATAATGTGCATCCAGGAGATGTGTGTTCGTTAAAACAAACAAATCGCATCTCGTGGGATGCTAATGAGTTTGTGTTTGATTATGCATCGAGGTCATGAGGAACGGATTCAGGGCAATTACAAGACAAAGGGAAAAGCGACCTATGCATCGTTCGATAATGAGGGTCAGCTGGATAAATAGCAGCCAATCATTAAATGAAAAATGCGTTCAGGATACCACAAACGATATGGATTGTTTATGGTATCGCCAGGAAGCCTATGGAGGAACAGCGTTCTTTGTTTGCACTTGGTGCGAGTTAGGGAAATCTGCTTCAGCGTCGATTGCGCTAATTGAATGCAGCTGCTTGGGTATTTTATTGCTGGGAGAAAAAGGTCGCCGGCCAATGTGTACGTTAAGAGATTTATCATACACATGGCGAAGCTGAAAAATAGACAGCGCAATATTTATGGTCCCTGGTGAAGGTTAAATAGTATGTAATCCAAATCCTTTGTTATTAGGAATTCGACTACGGGAATCTGCCTGGCACCAAAGGTGCCAAATTGGTTTGGAATTCCTGATAAGTTGAGCAAGAAATCTTACGGGGAATTGTATGAGAAGGGATGCATGAAAGGTAAGTTTTCTTTTACAGGGACTTTTAGGTTAAAGATTTGATCTATTTAATGCGTGGAGCACTTAAGGTGCTGTAGTATTCCAGAATACTACCCCTATTAGTTTTAACATTGAATCTCCTTACATAACTAACATCTCATTTAATACATGCCATAAATAAACCTACACAGTATTATATCAAGCCAGTTGTGAGTTAGAGTTTGAAAGTTAAAATAAAAAATGTAATAATAAGAAACGGAATAGTTTTTTTTGTTCATACTTTCTCGGAGCGAATTGATGAAGGAATATTAAATAAAGAAAAAAATAAAACCTCCACGCTCTTCCCTCGATATAAAGAGGAAGCACGGCGTTGGAGACGTAACACTGGTGGCAGCGGTGGGATACCGATGATTATGATGACGATGATGATGACGACGACGATGATGAAGACATATTTTCTCTATTTGTGAATACGGATCTTATTTGCATGGAACGGATAAATAACACTGGTGGCAGCGGTGGGATGATCCAACCAAAGGATCCCATAAATAAAATAAACTAAAATAGAAAAAAAACTTAAACAAAAAAAAAAAAATTTTTTTTCAAGAAAAAAAAAGACCAGGATACACTCAACTGTAGGACATGAAGTCTGCCTGGCGGTAACACAAAGGAAATTCAAGCAGAAGAAAAAAAAAGTGAAAGAAAAAAAGAACTCAACGACACAACAAAGAAAAAAAAAAAGGGCAACAATAAGAAACTCGACAAGACTTCTATCAACATCTAGAGTAGTAGTAAGAGATTTTTTCAATATTTTGATTTCTCTCTTCCTTTTTTTTTGTAGGAATATTTTACTTGGAATTTTTTCCTTTTTCAAAAAAAAGTGTTTTCTCGATAGAAATTTTGAAAATTCTCTTTTCAGTTTTTTCGACGACATTTCCGTTTCTTTTCTTTCTCGTCGAAAATGTTCTTTCTTTTAGTTTTGGGTCTCAGCCATATCTTTTCCATATATATATTGAATGATAACATAAAGGCCATTTTGTTTCATAACCATATTTTAAGAATTGATAACAAATTTTCGTCATACATTATTTCATATTTTCACTATTACGAGTCCTTACTATACGAGACAGGCGGCTAGGCAGGGGGAAGACCAAATCCACTATCAACAGATACACAGTAAAACCCCTGAAATGGCTCTCTCTGTCGGAATTTCTGATGTTTTCAGAATCGTCCCTACCTTTGACGGGAAACCCTGCGACTTAGATAAATTTATTTCCGGGGGAGATGTTTTATTTAGATTTATAAAGAAGGCAGACCCGGATATATATGAAACATTTTTAGAGCTAGTTAAAAATAGACTAGAGGGTGCTGCATGCGATCTTATTAGGTATAGCAAAATCGCTAAGTGGGAGGATTTAAAGGAAAAACTTGAATCGGAATATCAAGAGGAGCAATCTCGGTCGACGGCACACAATGAGTTGATTTCTCTGAAACAACACTACAGAGAAACCGTCCGGGATTATGGCGATGGAGTTGCGAATGCTCTGCGGACTCTAAACTCTGCCATGTGTGAAATAACAGCAGACGCGGTGGTTAGGGAATTTTTGATGGAAGAAAACACAAAATTGGCCGTTCAAACATTTGAGGATGGACTAAAGAACGAACAGCTAAAGATACTAGCTAAAGCCCATGGGGGAAACAGTTTAAAACAGTCGATTGCCCATGTAGTAGCGCATGCTGTTCGAATGGATGACTCTCCCAGGTCGTTTCATTATAACGAAAATCCCCACAGATTTAATCATATAGTCTGCCAAACCTGTGGTAAGCCAGGGCATACACAGGACACATGTTATCGGAACATGCAGTCCAACAATTTTTCGAATAGACAGCCCAAAAAAAAGAGAATACAACATCATATGCAATTTCTGTGGACGGAATAATAATCCTGCAAACGCCGAAAATCGTGCTGGTGAAAATTCTAGGACCACAATTAGACATAACGATAAGCAAAATGTTCACTTTTCTCGGGTACAAGAGTCGGAAAACGAGGCCTGACGCCAACCAAAATTTATGGAAGACAGACCAAATCTTTCTATTTACAGCATTAGATCTTTGGAAATAGATAACGACAATTTTAATGAAGCTCCTAGCCAAATTTACCGTGAACCCGCATACTCCCATAAAGCTATAAACGAAGATAAACCAAACCCTCATATATTGACTCCGATTCAGACCACAATTCTGGAAAATAATTCAGCAACAAAGACTGAAAACTCAGCCATATTAAAGACTGAAAATTCGGAATTTTCAGAAATTATACAAACCGAAATCCCTAATAGTTCGGCTATCCCAATTGACAACCCCGACACTTCAGCAACAAAGACTGAAAATTCAGCAGTGTTAAAGACTGAAGATCCAAAAGTTGCAATTAAAATCGAAACCCAAGTCAGTTCAGCAGCTAACACTGATGAACAAATCTTTTCAGCAGCAAAGACTGAAGGATTGAATGTTTCTACAGCAGATAAAATTGAAAAAATAGTTCAAACAGCAGATAGGACTGGGAACCAAGATGTTCTAACAGCTAATAAGTCTGAAGAACTATAAGAATCAGTAAATGAGACTGAGAAACTAAATGATCCATCAGCAGTGAGTAAGACTGAAAAGGTAAATGTTCCGACAGCAGTTAAAGCTATGGAAAATGACGACATTAAGCCGAAAACACTGGATATTTCAAACAACGATACTGAACACAAACACTTACTCAAACACGAAATAATAAAAAATGAAAATAATAATTTAACTAAAATAGGTATTGTAAAGAATAACTATATAAATACATACTACAATTTTTTTTTACAACAATAAAAATTTATTCGAATACAAAATACAAAAAAAATAAAAAGTTACACCGTCAATTAAATTATTTAAGATCATTTTTCAAGAAGATTTTTGGTAATAATCATCTTTATTCAATCATCATAGTAATAGGCCCAAAAAGGTTTTGGAAAATTTTCCATAAATTTAAGGAAAAGATACACACATAACAAATGGGTTGTGTTTTATTATTCAACATATATGAAATAATCTAACAATTGTAGGAAATGACGGAAAAAAAAATTAAAGAGGGGGACGAAAGAAAGAAAATTTTAGAGTTAATATATATATTGGAAATTTTTGAGTTAATAGATATATTAGAAACTTTTGAGTTAATATGTATATTCGAAATTGAAATATAAATTCGAACGGAAAAGAGAATTTTGAAACAATATTAATATTATATAATTAATAATATAATAAGTAATAATAATTTTTGGATAAGAAAAGAAAAGGTTCCAAGGAGAAATATTTAAATTTAGTTAATATATAATGTAAATAGACATAGTGTTAAGAACTTTTAGAAATTTAAATATTGTAACCTTTGATTTAAATTTACTTAATATATAATGATTTAAATTTAGTTAATATATAATGTAAATAGACAATAATGTTAAGAACTTTTTGAAATTTAAATACTGTAACCTTTGATTAATTCTGAAAACCATTGTAATTGAACGAAAATCCAAGCCTTTAATTAATCTTAATTTAATCTATAGTTACCAGAAAATTATTCTCTTCAAGGATATTTTTCTATCTCGAAGAAGGGTGGGATGTAGTATTCCAGAATACTACCCCTATTAGCTTTAACACTGAATCTCCTTACATATCTAACATCTCATTTAATATATACCATAAATAAACCTACACAATATTATATCAAGCCAGTTACAGTTACAGTACATTTCATAACATGCCCCTTTTTATTTCAAAACAGAGCACTTTGATTTTCGTTCAAATTTTATTCAATTTAAAAGTCACAGAAACTAAAGGAATACTTTGAGAAAGTTTGTTTTGTTCATATTATAATTTACAGTAAATTAGAACACAATGTTCCATAAGTAGAGAGAAATTTTAATAGTAAAGTCAGTTTGAGAAATAGAGTTGAGGAAGAGAGTTCAGATTAGTATTGAAAGTTTTGAATATTGAATTGAGTTTCTAGTTTAAGTTTTGAGTTTTTGTGAGTTAGAGTTTGAAAGTTAAAATAAAAAATTTAGTAATAAGAAACGGAATATTTTTTTTCGTTCATACTTTCTCGGAGCGAATTGATGAAGGAATATTAAATAAAGAAAAAAATAAAGACTCCGCGCTCTTCCCTCGATATAAAGAGGAAGCACGGCGTTGGAGACGTTACAATGCTAATGCGATTGCATTAGTGAAGTATGAGATTGGGTGGAAGTTATGGGGGTTTTTCTGGTAAGTGAACCGTGTGGTTTGGCGGAACCGCCACACCTGCACTTTGTTGTGTTTCTTGTAGGGGTTTTTATTTTCAGGAAGCGTGTCTCCTGGTCCTTAAAAGGACAAGGCGATCTCTTAAAATTTGACCGCTCCTGAAAACTTGTCCTACAAAAGGGGTCGTTGCCGTGCTTCCTCTGAGTTCAAAGGGAAGAGCAACGTCCTTTGATTCGGCCTTCGTCCTGATGTCTTCACTTGGTCTTCCGTTGGTGCCAGGTGATACTTAGATATCCGTCGTCCATAAAAAATGAAAACACATCTTGTTTCCTTTATGAATATGATTTTATTATATTATTCAGGATTTTCCTGGGGTACTTCCTCCAGGGACTGTGAATTTAGACTGCGGCCCGGAGATCACTTGACTATTCCTTTATAAAGGAAAAGGAATCGAAAATTGTATCCCAAAGATACACATTTTCGTGCAACAATCTCGATCTTTTGGATATTTCGAGCGAGATGTTGTATTTACATAAGATAAGAAATCAATTTCTTGAATTCTTATGAAACTATCGCGCAGATGTGTGAATGTATCTGCTTTTGAGTTTTTTGTTTGTTTAACTCAATGGAATTTTTGGGATAGAGATAACGATCTCTGAATTTTGGATTTGGGTGATGCTGTGGAGCAAATTTCGTTTATTGTGAATTTTAATTTTAATTTTGATTTTGGATTTAATAATGCCGTGGGGGCAAATGTTAGGCAATAAACGAATGTTTGATTCGTTTATTGCGAATTTTGAATTATGTTTGGGTTTTTTCAGGTTTTGATAGGATTATACGTCTTAGCGTATTATAGCTAGGATTTTGGATTAGGAATGGGGAAAAAGGTGGTAGGGCTCTTTGGAGCACTACACTTGAATATTGTTCCCATGTTTAGAGGTTTACTTCCCTCGACCTATTTGAGAGTTCACAGAGACGAGCGATCTACCCGATTGAGGATATAACGCTGACATTGGGACTGCAGTCGCTATCACATCGAAGACGCGTAGCTGACCTCTGTCTGTTTTACAGATTTTATTACGGAGACTATTCCTCGGAGATTCGTGGTATGAATCCGCGAAATTCGGGTTATTTGTGCTTCACAAAACAATTCGACAGATCCCACCAATTTGTAGTTCAAGAAGAACTCCAGCAGTTATTTAAGGGCATCTCGGGGCGCCTCAGCTGAGAAATGTATAATAATATTATAAAAATCCAACATACAATACTAAAAATATGTAGAAATTTCTTTCTTTTATTTTTATAGTGAACAATTCCTTTGCCTAAATAATTTTCATATGTATTTTAGCACTTGAAGCCATCGGGGCTTTCAATTTTACATTGAGTTCTGCGAAGTGTCCCATTCCTCCCCTAGGGCATATTGACACCAAATATTTTCTACATACATTTTTTATCTACACGGTCCTTGTTTGCAGTTTTAGTCGGCAATGTATTTTTGAAACTATAATCGGATTAGCGTTTATTATTTGTAGAAAACTTTGTAACAATCGCTGGATGGGCCATCTTAGTTACTCTCGCTCGCCAATGTATTGGATGTTAATGAATGACTCTTAGATTGGATGACTAACAAGATGACATTAACTCGAAACGGGGCTCGATTAATACCCAACTGATTACGCAATATGGTAAATGTATAATTGTTTTTATACGTCGCGTAATACGAATCAATAGTTATTCTTTATTAGAGTGACTAATTTCAATGAAAGTCCTTGAAATCAAATAGAACGAAAATCATACTTCTTCAGTTCGAAATGAATTAAGAACATTTTTGCATGACATTTTAGGCCAGCCACAGTAACCATGACAATAGATGTTTCTCCACAACAGATACACGCACTCTTCCGATTGCTGACACCCACCCCAAATTTGTCTCACCCTGATGTCCTTAAAATACCATATACACATATATACAGACTGCCTATTCATTAGCACTTGACGCTCATATAGTCGGACGTTTACCTTGTTACCAGACTACAAAGTCTTTCGCACACGAATGGGCCTTCCACCCACACCCTGTAAATGGCCCTCAATTAAGGCGCACTGTTTCATGAGATGCGTCAGGCGAATACATCGCTACCAAAGATTCTACCACACCCAGTAAAGGTGCTATAATAAAAAGAAATAGCTTCAATTACATCCCCTGCGCTATGGATCAGCTGAAACAGTCTCTGCGGTACAATATGATTGCACACACGAATATCTAGGGCGTATCTGACGGCACATCCTTAGATGAGATATTCACTTCTTGGTTTTCACTCCCACGAACCCACGTAAGGTGCCCTGGGACCAGGATTCCATCCAAAAGAAATCCCTTCCATGTAAATGCCCGACAAAGTTAGACTACACCCCATGCTGTGGTGTATTCTCGGCGGCAACTGCGTGCGTGCCGAAGTGAAATTTCACCCTCTATTAAGGGTAAACAGACGCTCGTTCCATGGCGTGTGTGTCATTGGAGTTCTGTTGTTTTACCTTCGTCTTTCGCATTTTACTGTCTCCGCCGAGATGATAATCAAACAAGCATCGCATTTATAAAGGTGCGGCCGCGAACGTTAAATTATCCCCCCGTCATACACAAACAAGGTGCACTTCAACGGTTGGGTAGTTTAACGAGCCGTTGCTTGATCGATGGATAATAGATGTTGCAGACGGCTGATATTTTTTCTCCAAGCTAGCTAGAGTTTTGTCTCTTTTTTTTTCCTCTTAGAGTAGGAAAACTCTACCCCCTTGGTATGATTCATTCAGTATTTGGCAATGGCACCGGATAGTTATCTCGATGTGACACTTGATAGTCGAATCATATTTACAAACAGGGTGCAGTTTTAGAAAGTTTATTCGAATGAAACGACGACAACCATATAATCGGTAAGCTCTTGCGAAGGGGTTTGTTCCTCTTGAAACCTTATCTCGATGCAGATATAAGCTTCGCAAATAACAGCAGGTTAGGCGGAATGCCCTTGACTATAAATACACACATCGCAGCGTAGAAACTTGTGCGATCATGGCGAGGTCGAGATAACACCTCTATGATTGAAAAGGCACATTTGGTGGAGAACAAAGATCGCGCTGTGTGTTATGATCGCACCAACCCATGGCGCTATCGATAGATTTTCGGGAATGGGCAACGTCTTTGTGCGATCTCAAATAATCAATCACAACGTGACTAATTTAGAAGTGACCGGAAGGCGGGAGCCTGCTAGATTTCTAGGTATTGCGATGAGTATTACTCATAAGTAGGGTGTTTCATGTGTTGCAAGGTTGTCAAGTCAGACTTCTCAGTGAGGATGTGAATAAAGCTTAAAGTGCACAAGGATTACGTGGTTTAAAGTCTAAATATGAACTATCACTTCTAGTTCTTCCACATTTCGTATCGTTTCTATACTTTTCTTATTGATTCCAGGTTCTTAGTTCGATCATCGAAATTTTATCACCCATACAAACCAGAAAACAATAATTATGGGAATTCCTTATTCTCTTTATACAGATTCTAAAAAAAAAATACAGGAATAACTAATAAGCTTATTATCCAGTCGTCATAGAGCACGGAGTCATCAGATGAACCCGCATATGTTCAATTGTAAATTCTTTGTTATTGCGACCTCTGAGACAAGACAACATTGTTTTTGTTTTTCTACGGTAGCAAATCTTTAGAATATACTTCTGGACAAATGCAGATCTATTCTGGATTTTTATCGTTCCTCTTGTTGCACAGATTCTAGATATTCCTTCACGGGGTGAAAAAGAGTTTATTTTTTTATTTGGTTCATCTTTTTCCACCTGTAGTTTACATAATATTCCATTTATTACAGACGGTCCTTGTTGGCGATGCAATCAGGCCGACACGAACTTCCAGCACCGATTGCGGGAAACCACTTCAGGAAAAAAGCGCTCAGAAGAACGTCTCTCAGGAGAAAAGAAGTGAACGAGAAGACCAGTGTTACGTGAGTAACCTTTATGTCCTTTTTGTTTTGACCAACTCAGTTGCATTTAATTTAATGTATAAATAATAAATAAATTAAAATTACAATGGATTAATGAATATACGAAAATACAATTATATTATAATATTATATAATACTACTTAAATCGAAGACCAATTGAATGCGGCTGGGTTGGAATCGAGTTAGAATACTAGTGGTGTGTAAACCCGGTTTCTTTTCGGCGGTGGTGACTTTCGCTAGTTTCGAGGTCGACCGTCCTCGAAGTTGAATTGATGTTGAGGAGAGATAAGGGAGATTGTGAGAGTAGAGTCTTGTCTTTGGTTCAAGAAGGAGGTCTGATAAGAGAACTGGTGCGCGCTGGTCGTTTTACCAATAGAAAGAAAAAATAGATGAAGAACAAAACGATACGGGAGTTTTTGATAGGTAATGTAAAGTTAAGTTGTCTAATCGGATGAACAAATATACGTAATAAACTTTGTCGTGAAGAAGTACATTAAATACCTGTGGAAGCTTTTGTCATTATGTGTTGAAGCGAAAAAAGGAAAAATTAATTAAAAGTAAACCAATGTTGGAGGTGTTTACTTTTTTTCACTGTTCGGGCGGAATCTATGGAGCTATAAGCAGGTAAACAGTGTGTTTATCTAACGTTCTGTGCGCAGGGGATAGAATGACCGGACGATAACTGGGTGCGACTGTTTAAAAAAGGAACGGAAGGGTGCCGTAGCGGTGCCCTAACTGATGAAGGTGTAACTGTGCAAGTGGAAGAAGATAAAATTCGACATTTTCGGCGTTTATGAAAATGAGAAATTGTCATATGGAAATCTAATTCAAGAAGAGAACTTAATAAAACCCTGCAATTATATTAATAGAGACTGATTCGTAGAACAACTACAACGCGGAATTTACGCCGGCCGATTGCTACCATTACATGTTATTAACAATATACAGCAAAACACTCCCCAACGACGTACACTGCAACCACTAGCGCAGCCCAACACTCCAGTATCTTCATCGTCTGGGAGCATTCCATTGAAGCATCATCTTTCTGTTACGTCCGACTACTGTAATATAATGTACCTGGTGATCAACTTTCTGTTACGTTCGACTACTGTTATATTCTGTACCTGGTGATCATCTCTCTGTTACGTTCGACAACTGTAATATACTGTACCTGGTTTTCATCTTTCTGTTACTTTTCGCACCTGTAATCCACTATATGTGGAGAATACATTATATATGTTCCAACTGTCCTAACTGGTGTGGCAGCTTTACATTACAACTTACATCATATATACATACATTACAACTCTACATTTCGTCACAATTCATTTGGTTAATTTTCGTTACGACCGAAGCAGCCCATTAACCTCTGTGACGAAGCATCCACATTGCAGAAGATACCATTACCATCGGCATGACATTACAATTATAAAAATCTGATTTCGATTAATTCGGTGACCGGAGAAACATCACAATTGACGCAATTCTGCAGCCGGTGGTCGGCACAACACCACAATTGGCTTGCCCCTTCAATAATGCTACAATTTTACAATAATACTACAATTGGCGCAGCCCCTTCCATAACACGACAATTGCCCTGTCTCTCTACAAATAATACTACACCAGTCAGGAATCGAGTCTATATAAGGCGAGCACATCGGCAGAACAGCAGGCATCACCGACCAAAGCGCAGATCATGAGACGCCAAGGACGTGATCTGCGTTTACTACCGCACTCAAGATCTACCGGTCTTGTACGGTTTCCTACCCACCATCCCTCCATCCAAGTAATTAGAGAACACCTGAACTAACCCTGTCCACACTATCCTTAGATATCCCCCCCCGTTTCTTTTTTCTTTTTCAGATATCTAGAGACCGAGCCCAACATCTTCACGGATATGGATGATTCTAGTTATCCCAAGATGACCAGAAGCCAGAGACAAGATGAAACCCACATCTGTCCTTGTCTCGCCAAAGTCGGCCTCTCGCCACCCATTTTTTTTTTTTTAGAACAGCCGCCATTTCACTCGCCGATCGTTCATTCAGTCAGTCATATTCATCGTGGGCTCGTTGATAAATATAATTGAATTCGGCGGCGTTAAGTCGTCGTCGATCTATCGCGATTCACATCGAACCTTGTGACTTTGTGTTATTTTTGTGTGATATATTGCGTTCATTCGTGAATATTACGACAAGTTCTAATTCCAAAAAAAAAAACTATACAAACACGTGTAATTATCGCTGGATGTCGTAGTCGAAATCTGTCTTCACGGATGCCAGATAACGATCCAAACACTACCCGGGAGTACATATTAGAACGGAAGAGAAGATCCATCGAAACTATCACCAACCCGTAAGAAATCCACCAAACAAGCCAAGCCAGCACCCAGTCCCCTGTCTGCTCAGCACAAAAATGTTAGATCACCACCAATCTACATAAAAATCGTGACCAGTATCAAGGAAATAATAATAATACTAAAGGCTCCTCTGTCTCCATTGCAACAACAACTCACGAGAAAACCGTTAGAAAACTTACGGAACTACGACAACAATTTTTTACCTTCCAACACCATCATCTCAAACCAACAGCATTCGTCATTAGGCACATTGACCCAACTTGGACCAACGACGAACTAGCGTCGGAGATCATCAGGATTTGCCTAGAGCTGAAAATCCACAGGCTAGACTATTTTCAATATTTTCAATAATTTTTCCGTATATGTGAGAAAACAACTTAAGGAACCTTGGATTATCCAAATCCCTCCAAATGAGGACGCCAACAAGCTCAAACAAATTAAGTATATGTTTACGCATAAATTAGTATCGAGGAGCCCCATAAACAAAGCATCCTCCATTGCAAGAGGTGCCAAGGCTCGAGACACTTGGCGGTAGCTTGCCACCTAAATATACGATGCGGCAGATGTGCCGATGAATACCAACCAGGAGAATGCAAGGTCAATCCACAGGAAAAATCCAAACCACAAACCCCGATGGATCCATTACCACTAAGGAAATCGCTGTGACATGCTGTAACTGCGGAGGTCCACATCCAGCCAATTTCTCCCAGTGCCCTCATAAATTGAGAATTCTTCAAAGAAGAATAAAACCAACTACAACCAACAAATCCGCACCAACCAAATCCACATCGCAGAACACATTACCACAACCTACAAGGCCAGGAACATTATATGCGGATGTCATCAAAAGCAATCCAAACACGCTGACGTCACACAATCCCAACTCCATTGGCCTCAACCTGGACATCATGGGCCACATCAATAGTCTACCAACTATGCTTCCTACGTTGAAGCATATGTCGGATATCGAAAAAAGGTCAGATTCTTTCACTTATAATCTCCCTTATTTTCGCCCTCAATGGCTGAACTAACTATAGTCGCCCTCAACGCAGAGTCTATATACTCCACATCCGTTAGCAACACTTACGGTTGTTTGTTAAAATCTTCTCCCCAGACATCTTTCTCCTCTCAGAAACGTGGCTTAAGTCCAACTCCCGAGTATCCGTCCCCAATTATACATTTATTTTAAACCCCAGAACTATTGGATCCCATGGAGGTACCGCCATCCTAGTAAATAAACTTCAATTCACCGATATCGGGTTCGCCAATGATTTCAATATAGAATACACGGCAGTTAAACTTTTTTGTGAAAACAAAAAAATTATCATATTAACACCCATTTACATCCACCCAACACGAGAAACAGGCTTCCCTGACTCTGACATATCTCAAATAATCAGACAGTCTCTCCCCGCACCATTCATAATCGGTGGAGACTGGAACGCTCGACATTCAGCTTTCAACGACATAAAGAATAACAAATACGGTTGCCAACTTTTGGACCTCCTCTCATCTCACCCATATACGTACATCGGCAGTCCGCTGCATCCAACTCAACAATTTACTTCTTCCTCAAGTCGGCTGATGTCTACTCAACGAGCCCCCCCACAGTATCCTTCCTCTTCCCTCTGATCATGGTTCCGTTCACACCTCGATCAAAGTCCCCTCATTCCAACTGCTCTATTCACACTGTCCTGCCCCGAACTTCTCCAATACTAACTGGAAAAAGGTCAATAGAGACGTCGCCGAAAGTTTTTCTAACTTTCAAATTCCCGATTCTTCCAACCTAATCCCTGCTGATATCAATCGAGCAGCCCTAAAAATTGAGCAGACCCTCAAGGATGCCTTCACCAGCAATACACCCACCACCTTCCATCATAATCATTTAGGAAAACCTTTACCCAGCATCCTAACTAAATTGCTGCGTCTCAAAAAACAACTCCGCCGAAAACTTCATATAAGATTCTGCCCCTTTATTTAAAGTCAGATCTAACTCCTGACCACCTTAATAAATGAACATTTAAAAAAGTTCGCGGATCAGACCTATAGCTCTACAGTTAACAATATAAAATCCAACCGTGATCTCTTCAAAAACATCAACAGACTAACTGAACGGAAGTTTAAACCGCGAAGCGATCACCTTATCAACCCATTCAACAACAATGTTATCCAATCCGACACGGACGTAACCAATGGCCTCGCTGATCACATCTCAAAGATCTATCAACAAAATTATTCTCTCTCAGTCCCTAATTTTCGAAACACTGTAAACGAATATATCTCACACAGATTACCCGCATCTTATACGCCTTTCAACGGGGAATTTAACGACACAAACAAGGCGTCACATTCTTTAAACACCAGCACATTTCTAACCAAGTTCATAAAATTACGACCCAACAAAAAATCTACCGGTCTAGATGGAATACCACACCTTCTATTTAAAAGACTTCGCCCGCCAAATCTACTTCCCATTCTCGTCCTTCTTAACCATATCATAAATGCTTCACATTTTTTAGAGAATTGGAAAATTGCAGTAGTAATCCCACTTAAAAAGTCCGGCAGGTTCAATAACACCTCCAACTATCGCCCGATATCTTTATTAAGCACCCTAAGCAAAATATTAGAATGTAAGATCTACCAAAACCCTCTCTCGTTTGCCAGTGATGACGCTCTCGTCCCTAATTCTCTGTTTGGCTTTCTTGAGCGACACTACACTTGCCATGCTCTACTAAAACTTACACACGATGTCACAACTGGCCTGGAAAACCAATGCCCTACCGTATGCATATCTCTCGATATTTCCAAAGCATTTGATTGTGTCTGGATCTCAGGACTTCTTTATAAGCTGCACTGCTTATTTAGTCTGAATTCCAACATCACGAAGCTCCTAGCATCTTATCTTTCTGGTAGGAAATTCAACGTCAGAATAGATCCTTCCCTCTCACAAACTCGCAACATAACCGCGGAGTTCCCCAAGGATCTGTGACGGTTCCGCCAAACCCCACGGTTCACTTACCTAAAAAAAAAACCCCGTAACTTCTATCCAATCACATAATTTCGCTAATGCAATCGTATAGGGGTATAAGGTATATTCTAAAAAGCTTCAGTCAAAGAATTCTTACCTTTTCTTGCCTCTCTTCGCATACAATTCCTATAAGAGTTCTTTCCTACCTTATCATAAATTCCCTGTAATAAAATTCATCCGTTCGCATATCATACGACCGCATGTCAGGGAATCTTACCCTTTCACTGGCCGAATTTCCTTTGCCAACGAACGAATATCGTTGAGTCATTTTATGTCCATCGACCGAGCAGGTCGTGGTCGTTCTCGCTCCCGCTCGCCGTTGCCCGGTGGAGAAGCGTCCCAATAGCGAAGTCGTGTCGAGTAAATAGTGTAAAAAATCAAAAGTTTATAATAAAGATTCAATAACATTAAAACAGTGATCTATTCGATTTCATAATTTAAAAATGTTATATAAATCAATAGCTCAATTAATTAAAATAAAAAAAAAACTCATTTTGTCATAACATCTAATCAGCGCGCTTCATTTCGTTTCCTGTGCTGTGGAATCAGTGTGTCTTATTGTACTTTCGTCTTCTGTACTGCAGTTCCCGGGTGATTTTCGTTTCGTCTTTTCCGCTCATAGAACCAAGTCCTTTTGTATGGTGAACAGTTTTCCCTGAGTGTTTGTGCGTACTTCCTTTTTCTTTCAGTCTACGGCAGACACTTAGAACTGGTGGAGACGAGGTGGAACTCTCGCCCATGCTGGCGTCGCGATCTCGTACCCCCACAGATCCATTCTCGGACCACTTTTATATCTTCTATCATCATCGTCAGCGGCACTACAACCGGGATCCGGTCTTGGCCTTATTTAACAAATCTCTCCACCGGTCCCGATTTCGAGCCGATGTCATCCAATTTGGCACTCCCAGGCTCTGAGCGTCCTGGTCTACGACATCCCTCCATCGCAGGCAAGGTCTGTCGCGCTGTCTCCTTCCATACATCCTCCCACAAAGGACTTTCCGGGCAGGCTCCTCTTCGCTCATTCAAGCTAGGTGTCCCGTCCATCAGAGTCTACCAAGCTTGATTTTTCTTACAGCATTAGCTTCAAGGTAGATTGCGTACAACTCATGGTTGTAGCGTCTCCGCAATCGTCCTCCTTCACATATGGGGCCAACAATTCTCCTTAACACCTTTCTCTCGAGCGCGGCTAATAGTTCAGAGTGGCTTTTATTGAGCACCCAGGTCTCGGATTCATAGATGAGTACTGGCAAGACCATGGTCTTGCCAGTAGTAGCTTGGATGTTCTGGATAAATTTCGGGATTTAAAAATCCTCGATAGACCATAGTAGGCTTTGTTGGATATAATCAGCCGTTCGCGTATTTTTTCTTCCATATTGTTATCGGCTGATACTATTGACCCAAGGTAGTTAAAGGATTGCACTACTTCAAATTCGTGCTCCACTACCCTGATAGTTTGACCAACGTTAGGTCTTCTCTTCGCAGAAGTTGCCACCATGTACTTAGTTTTTCCCTCATTAATGTGCAGTCCCAGTTTTTGTGCCGCCTGCTCGATCTGGGTTAAGGATTCCTGCACAGCCGATTCGGTTCTACCGATGATGTCTGGCTGGACTTGGTGTCAATAGTCCCTCTTGTTGTAACGCCAGAGTCATGAATTGCTTTCTCCAACGCCAGGTTGAAGAGGAGGCAGGCCAGACCGTCCCCTTGTCGGAGTCCATTACAGATGTTTATTGGTTTGGACAGCAATCCGGCTATTTTTACTTGACTAGTTACGTTGGTCATGGTCAACCTACAAAGTCGTATCAATTTATTTGGAATGCCGAATTCTCTCATGGCATTATATAGTTCGACCGTGGCTATGCTGCCGTAGGCGGCGTTAAAGTCTATAAACAGATGATATAAAGGAATCTTAAATTCCAGACATTTTTCCATCGCCTGCCTAAGCGTGAATATCTGATCAATTGCTGATTTGCGTGGGATGAAGCCACACTGATATTGACCAATGATGACTTTAGCGTATTGGGGCTCTCCGGTCTTGTAGGATAGTGGAGAGTATCTTATAGGCGGTACTCAGCAATGTTATACCCCTATAGTTGCTGCACAGTGTGATATCTCCTTTCTTATGTGTGGGGCAAATTATACCGCGACGCCAATCTTCCGGCATCTCCGCTTGCTCTCATACGTGCACCACGATCTCATGAATTGCGTGATGTAACGGTGTCCCTCCTTGTTTGATCAGCTCGGCTGGTATGCCATCAGCTCCAGGGGCTTTATTTGAGCTGTCTAATGGCTTTTAATGTTTCCTCAATGCTTGGTGGCGGCAGCATTTGGTCTTGATCTTGCATTGGTGGAACCTCCAATTCTTCTGTGAGCTGACCATTTAGCTATTCATTAAAGTGCACTTCCCATCGCTCCAGAATGCCTTCAGGATCGGTGATCAGATTACCCCCTTTATCCTTGCACTAAGTGCAGCGTGGTGTGTACCGCGTCATACTGCGGATTATTTGGTAGAACCTCCGCGCCTGGTGCGGATCTCGCTCTCTACTTTTCTCTATTTCACAGACAAGGTTTTTTTCCCAGGCACTTTTCTTTTGTCTGTGAAGTCTTTTTTTCAGATCTTCTGAGTTCTTTGTATTTCTCCTCGCGCATCCGCGTCCTATGAGACTGCTGCATTGCCCGGTATGCAGCATTCTTACGTCCAGTCGCTAGTTTGCACTCATCATCAAACCAGTCGCTCCGACCTCTACGACTACTGCCTAAGATGGAGTTGGCAGTACTAATGACAGTATTCTTAAGGCGTGTACATTTCTCTTCTACGCCTGGCATTCTGGCCCCAGGACTTACTCTCCCTCCGTCGAGCTCTTCGAGGGCGAGTCCTAACGCATGACCAAAGGTGTTACTGGTATTCTCATTGCGTAAGGCAGCCGTGTTGATTCGAACCTGATCCGCGGATGCAATACGTCTCCGTAAGGCAATCCGCGCTCGGAAAACTGTATCAACAAGATACTGATCCGAGTCGACGTTGGCACCTCGGTACGTCCGTACCGTCATCAGGCTCAAGGAGTGGCGGCGATCTATCAACACGTGGTCAATTTGGTTGCGAGTGGCTCCATCAGGTGATACCCAGGTGGCTTTGTGGATATCTCTACGCAGAAACCTGGTACTCGCAACGACCAAGTTTTTCGATGCTGCCAATTCGATGACTCGTAGTCCATTGTCATTAGTGTTCTCATGCAAACTATGGGAACCTGTGTAGTGCCTAAAAACCGGCTCCCGACCTAATTTTGCATTCAAATCACCAAGAACGATTTTCACATCGGATCTTGGGCAGGCACTGGGCCTTCACGACGTTCTCGTAGTATTCTTCTTTTTCGTCGTCAGGGGACTCTTCTGTAGGTCCGTGAACGTTTATGAGGCTTATGTTCTTAAACTTGCCTCGCACGCGAAGAGTACATAGCCTTTAATTTATTGCATTAAAGCCGATGATGGCAGGCTTGAGTTTTTGGCTGACCAGAAAACCTACCCCGAGCACACGGTGATTTGCATGACAGCTGTAATAAATGTCCGCCTGTCACGCGGGAGACCGGGGTTCGAAGCCCCGTCGGGGAGCCCCCGGCGCAAGACTAATGACCTTGCCCGGAAAAAAAACAAATCATTATGGAAAATTTAACAAGCCTCAGGACTTGCTAAATAAGGTGACGACCGGTTCCCGGTTGTAGTGCCGATGATGATGATGATGTAATAAATGTCATACTCGTTTCTTTGAATAACCACTCCCCGTCCATCTTATTTCTTGCAATGCTGTTATGTCAGCCTTATATTTGGACAGGGCATCGGCTAGCTGCTGTGCAACTCGAGCTCTGTATAATGAGCGTACGTTCCATGTAAAAATTCTTAAATTATTTAGCCATTTTCGTTTGCGTGGTTGTCGTCGTGTATCCGGTCCATATCCGAGGCTTGTTAAATTTGCCATAATAATTCATTTTTACGGGCCTGGTTATTAGCCTTGGGCCAACCTTTCATATATCTCTATCATCATCATCATCGGCACTACAACCGGGCGCCGGTCTTGGCCTTATTTAGCAAGTCCCGAGACTTGTCAAATTGTCCATAATGATTTGTTTTTTCCGGGCAAGGTCATTAGTCTTGCGCCATAGGCTCCCCGATGGGGAATCGAACACCGGTCTCCCGCGTGACAGGCGGGTATACTAACCACTATACTATCGAGGAGCCTTATATCTTCTATACACATCCGATATTCCCCAACCTCCACCTAGTGTTGTAATGCTAAATTATGCTGACGATACTTGTCATTTGTTCCATTTGAGTCGGGGCGACACCAATTGGTAACACTCGATGTAATTTAGGCTGGGATGTAATTCATCGTTGAATGAAATTTACCCTTGAATGAATTTATCATAACACAGGTTCCCATAGTTTGCACGAGAACACTAATGACAATGGACTACGCGTCATCGAGTTGGCAGCATCGAAAAACTTGGTCGTTGCGAGTACCAGGTTTCCGCGTAAAGATATCCACAAAGCCGCCTGAGTACCACCTATAAGATACTCTCCACTATCCTACAAGATCGGATAGCTCCATACGCTAAAGCCATCCTTGGTCAATATCAGTGTGGCTTCATCCCAGGCAAATTAGCAATTGATTAGATATTCACCCTTAGGCAGGCGATGGAAAAATGTCTGGAATTTAAGATTCCTTTATATCATCTGTTTATAGACTTTAACGCCGCCTACGGCAGCATAGCCACGGTCGAACTATATAATGCCATGAGAGAATTCGGCATTCCAAATAAATTGACACGACTTTGTAGGTTGACCATGACCAACGTAACTAGTCAAATAAAAATAGCCGGATTACTGTCCAAACCAATAAACATCTGTAATGGACTCCGACAACGGGACGGTCTGGCCTGCCTCCTCTTCAACCTGGCGTTGGAGAAAGCAATCCATGACTCTGGCGTTACAACAAGAGGGACTATTGTCACCAAGTCCAGCCAGATACTTGCCTACGCAGATGACATAGACATCATCGGTAGAACCGAATCGGCTGTGCAGGAATCCTTAACCCAGATCGAGCAGGCGGCACAATGAGGGAAAAACTAAGTACATGGTGGCAACTTCTGCGAAGAGAAGACCTAACGTTGGCACAAAAACTGGGACTGCACATTAATGAGGGAAAAACTAAGTACATGGTGGCAACTTCTGCGAAGAGAAGACCTAACGTTGGTCAAACTATCAGGGTAGTGGAGCACGAATTTGAAGTAGTGCAATCCTTTAACTACCTTGGGTCGATAGTAGCAGCCGATTGATTACAATATGGAAGAAGAAATACGCGAACGGCTGATTAAATCCAACCAAGCCTAGTATGGTCTACCAAGGCTCTTAAAATCCCGAAATTTATCCAGAACATCCAAGCTACTACTGTACAGGACCATGGTCTTGCCAGTACTCATGTATGGGTCCGAATCCTGGGTGCTCAATAAAAGCCACTCTGAACTCTTGGCCGCGTTCGAGAGAAAGGTCTTAAGGAGAATTGTTGGCCTCATATGTGAAGGAGGACGATTCCGGAGACGCTACAACCATGAGTTGTACACAATCTACCTTGAAGCTAATGTTGTAAGAAAAATCAAGCTCGGTAGACTCCGGTGGGCGGGACACCTAGCTCGAATGAGCGAAGAGGAGCCTGCCCGGAAAGTCCCTTGTGGGAGGATGTATGGAAGGAGACAGCGCGGCAGACCTTGTCTGCGATTGGGGGGATGTCGTAGACCAGGACGCCCAGAGCCTGGGAGTGCCAACTGGATGACATCGGCTCGAAATCGGGACCGGTGGAGAGATTTGTTAAATAAGGCCAAGACCGGATCCCGGTTGTAGTGCCGATGATGATGATGATCATTCATGCGGGGTATGTTACGTCCTTTGATGTTTAAGTTAAATGAAATGAAGGTTTTTAAGCAATAACAGCAATGAAAAAGTACATATATAGATGTAAGTTCGATTTAAGTTAAAAAGAAAAACGATATTGACACAACGTTTTTCTTTGTTATTATAATAAACATAACTAAAAAACAAACAAAGTTCTGTCGTCGAAAGGCAAATTGTATAATAGACATGTAAAGTTTAGCTTAAAGTATCTGCGTAGGACCAGTAAGTTATAATATAAGATAATTAAGCTAGAATTTAAGCATGTTTGGTCTAGCCTATAATTTCGAATCTCATTCATCCTTGAAATTCATCCTTGGATATGATTCAGCCTTGCAGAATTCATCTTGGGCGTTATCAGTCATGTTATTCATCCTCGGATGCAATTCACCCTTCAATGTATTTAATTTATGGAATTTTCGTTATTTATCCTGGGTGAAGTTCATCATAGGATATCATTCATGTTGACTATAATACATCCTTCGATGTATCGTAATTAATCACGTCATTCATCCTTGAATATAATTTATCTTTAGACATTATTTATCTTTCGATGGAATTCCTTTAATGTAATTCATCCTTGGATGTAACTCTTCCTTAAATATCATTCTTTTACACGAATTAAATTTATATATATATATTTTTTGTTTTTATTTTTATTGTGTTAATAGATTAAATTATATATTATTACAAAAAAACTGAAAACTACAATCAACAGAATAATAACAAGGTTTAGCTATAACATACACATACGTGTATATTTATTTTTATATAAAATCATTTTTAAACATTTAAACCAACTACATCTACCGCATAAAAATTTAATGCGAGGGTGGGCACAAAATTTATCAAATCTTGGGGTAATGTGTAGAGTGCCACTCCTATCTATTTTTCGACTACTAACCTGGCTCGATATTTGGTTTTCATTGCAGCCAGTGCCGAAAAGCCCGTTTCGCATAAATACGACGTTACACGCGGTAGAAGTGTAGGAAATGTATTCATGTACCGGCTTTGGTGCAGGTTCACAAAGATTTCCTATCATGTTCATGTGTGAGATGCACTTTTAACTCATTGTCACGGTCATGAGATACTCCACCTATTTTCCAACGATCGAAAGTTCACTGTTCAACAATATGAGAAAAGAAACTCCACGGAATACCTCGGACAATCGTTCACCAAGCAAAAAATAAAACGCACGGTGGTATTGTGGCGGTTTCCCACGACGCCACTGCCCGCCTCACATTTTCAACGGGAGCACCCCATAAGAGGGGCATGAACCCAGGCGACGGTGCATTGTCCGAATTTATCGGGCATGCGGTTGATACGCTATGGAGCGTGGTTTTCGTGCCACACCATTGGGGGCGGAAACAACAAAAACCTGACAGTAAAACCGTTCGGGCTAAGACTAAAGTGGTGCGCCATATTGTGAATATAACTTATATCTACACAGTGTTATTTTTTTATCGGAAGTACATTGTCTGCCTAAGTTACCCGTGAATAAGAATTACGAACATATAATATATAGTTACCTTGTTTTTTATCCGAAGTACATTGTCTGCCTAAGTTACATGTGAATAAGAATTACGAACATATGATATATAGTTACCTTGTTTTTTTATCCGAAGTATATTGTCTTCATAAGTTACATATAAATAAGCATTACGAACATCTAATGGATATCTACAGTGTTTTTGAAGTATATTGTCTTCCTAAGTTACAGTATATTGTTTTCGTAAGTTACACTTACATGAATAAATAAATTTCGAATAAGAAGGCGTTTTAATTTTTGGAGTCGGATACGAACTGAACCAGTGGGGTTACGTGGTTAACCTGTGCCCCTGTGGCACCCTGATTGCCACGCCACGTAACATTAAACACAAAGACCCATAGTATTGTTTCGTATGAATGTTTATTTTGATTTACCACTAAATTTTGACACTCGAACAGTTAATGCAATTTACAAATGGTTTATTGGTTTTCACAAAACTATTGTTAAATTAAGTTGCACAGTTTCAAGGATCACGTAATTGTCTGGGTCCGACTTTGACTCTGGGGTACACTCCGGTACGCACCCCATGCTCACTCTACTAAGGGGAAACGCGAACCAGCGATATGCGATCGTTGGTGGTTGAAATGAGACTCCGCGTCGCTCTGCTCGATGCAGAGCCACTTCGCAACTTGGGCGAGTTTCCTCGAGAGAGAAAGTGTTTCTCTCATGGTGAAAACAAGGAAGAAGGACTTGGTAATGTATGTGTATGTGTGATCGTGTAGATCATAGTGTTTATCGATGCGTTTCGGCAAAGGATAAACGAAACCTAAAACAAGGGAAAAAGAACAAAGGGAGAAGCGACCTAAGATATCGTTCTGTAATGAGGATTCAGCTAAATAAATACGCTGCCACTCATTAGGTGCTAATAGGTTTGGGATACATCATACATTTTGTATATCGTATCTTTGGTCGTTGTAAGAAACGGATTCTTTCTTTGCATTTGTTTATGCTATTGAATTCGAATCCGGCGGCTAAGCGCGAACTTGGCGATTGTCTGGAGATTCGAACAAAGGAGCATTTATGGGAGAAGTGCTTGCAGCTTGAATCAATAGTTGCAAGTCATTGAGAAGCAATTTAGATGGTTACACAATGACGGTTGTGTATATCATCTATACCGATTGTATATGGCATCTATGGCAACTCAAGAGTCAGATTCCAGTGTGAATATTTACACCACTAGAGAATTCGGTTCTTGGCAGGTAGGCGAGAGTTGCGCTATGCTTTGTTGGTTGGATAAAAACCGCCGTGGGTACAGATAAACTAGGAAAATCTGCGGCGCACGTGTGAGACAGAAAACGTAGGCAGGCAGGGTGCCGTTGATTGTTTCCATAGTTTATTGCGGTTACCTAGTACGGCAACCGAAATGTTTTTCTTTTCAGAAAAATGCCGAGATACCTTAATGCATGCGAGAATGGTGTACCGATTTCTTTTAGGGAAATTGAATAACGCATTAAATGGGTGAATGCCCTTGGTGAGAGGAATGATTGGGTGCTAATGCGATTGCATAAGCGAGAAACTATGAGATTTCTGGTGCTTTGGGAGGAAGTTGTTGAAGTGATTGAAAGGGTAAGTAGTGGAACTGTAGCGATTCTAACAGATACACACAATTCAGAAGCAAAAATAGTGAAGAACACCGAACGAAAAAATCGAATAAGAAAAATACATCAGAACCGTATACCAAGCGATAAATAAAAATAATTCACACCAGTGGAATATACTCGAGTTTGGAAATCAAATTCTAAACACGGTCAGTAGCCTGGTGTGTAACGCTTAGGTAAAATTTTTTTCGTGATTCGAGCTGTCATAGCGTCATTTCGAATCACACGATCTTCTTCACTATTATTTCAAACGCTATAATTGGTGACTACGACGTGATCTGTACACACACGCAGCATACACTTCCCATAGTAAAGCAGAACTTCACACACGGTCACGACTTCCGCATAGAGCCCAGCCTCCGACGTTTTCTCGTTTCTCTCTCGTACGTCCGTCGTCCGCATACGAACCTGATCGTAACGAAGTTACTGCGGCGGGAGTGGTGTAGCGATTCTAACAGATACACACAATTCACAAGCAAAAATAGTGAAGAACACCGAACGAAAAAATCGAATAAGAAAAATACATCAGAACCGTATACCAAGCGATAAAATAAAAATAATTCACATCAGTGGAATATAGTCGAGTTTGGAAATCAAATTCTAAACACGGTCAGTAGCCTGCTGGGTAACGCTTAGGTAAATTTTTTTTCGTGATTCGAGCTGTCATAGCGTCAGTTCGAATCACACGATCTTCTTCACTATTATTTCAAACGCTATAATCCCAATAAAGCAAACATCATTGGAGAGGTCTTTGAAAATAATTACAAGCTCACCCTCGAGGATTACTGCTTCACGTTTTTAAAAAAAAAACATAAACATGGTCACAGAGACACATATGATGCTGAACGCTGCGTTTGTCCAAATAAATCTGGAATTCAAAAAAATATCAAGAAAGTCTTGGAAAATGAGAAGAAAGATCGGAAAGTGAAAGTGTAGAATGATCACTGGTTCAGTCTCGCTGACGAGAAATTCGTTGCTGGCAGCGAAGAAAATCCAACGTACCATATCGTAGATGTGGATGTTGAACTTTCGCATTGTACATGGTGGCGCAAAATTAATCATCCAATTTTGTTTTTGAATTACTTTTTTACTAATTAAAAAAAAGATTTTAAGTGATGGACATCTTTATTTGGACCTTTACCATTTTTTCTAGTTCACAAAATGTCAAATATGATTGATGTACGACGCCATTTGCAAAAATGATATCTTCCAAGAAGGTTATTAATTTTGCGCCATCTTATATACATATTAATCAGACCTGAAAGAAAACAAAAATTATATATGGATAAAAACTCTCGTTGTCAGAATTTTGTCCTGCAAGGCAACGTACCATCCCTTTTCCGTGAGATCTCGTGGAATGATCGGTCGATAATCCTACATTTGTTTATTTTGTTGGTTCACCACAACCGGGGATTATTTAATTGTCAATGTTCATCCCCTCTATCGAACATTTCCGTTTATATTATCTTGGTTGCATACCCATTTCCAGATTTTAGAACCACAACTTAGAACTGTATATATATATTTTTTTTTTTTCTTTTTTTTGTTACACTTCTCTCGGGAGAGGCGAACCTATAGCGCCGATTGGGCGCCCCGAGATTACACCAAATAACTAGTGCTGTTCTTTTTGAACAGTTGCAAGTTGTAACGCTGCGGGAACACCCGCGCGGGCTGGGAATTCCACAGCTTCCCCCGTCTGTAACGGAACGAGTTCTGGTACAGGGATGTTCGCGCCGTTGGGAGATAAACCGCGACTTATGCGATCCGGCCGATTATCTCGTAGAACGCATAAAACCCGAATTACGCGAAACAATACCACGAATCTCCGAAGAACAATACCCGTGATAATATCTGTAAAACAGACAGAGGTCGGCTACGCGACTTCGATGTGATAGCGACTGTAGTCCCGAGGTCAGCGCCGAGTCCCGATCAGGCTGATCGCCCGTCATTCTATGCTCTTAAGTAGATCGAGGGTATGTTTAGGAGCAGAGCTCCACACATGAGAGCAATATTCGAACGCGGATTTAATTTGGGATTTATACAGGAGAAGAAGTTGAGCCAGAGTAAAATATTTCTTGGCTCTAAAAAGATAACTCAGTTTTCCAGAGGCTAATCTGGCGACCCTCGACACGTGTTTACGCCACGATACACTCTCACAAACCGTGACGGCAAACAATTTTAAGCTCTCCCCCGATTCAAGGGTCAGGCCATTCATCATCAGCTGTGGAAGCTGTGTATGTATGGTGATTTATGATACACTTGGTGAGGACGCGCAATAGGCGATGCCATGTGTATGGTCCCCGTTATGGTGGTTACATTGTATGCAAACCAAATCCTCTTGTTTTCAGGAATTCGTCTAGGGGGATTTACTTGGCACCGAAGGTGCCGAATTGGTTTGAGATTCCTGATAAGGTGAGAACGAAATGTTACAGGGAATTGTATGCGAAGACATGCATGAAAGGTAAGTTTCCTTTTCCAGGGACTTTTAGATTAAAGATTTGATCTATTTAATACGTGAAGCATTTAAGGTGCTAAATGCGATTGCATTAGCGAAAAGTTGATACAGACTAGGTTGTAGGGATGGGGGCTCTTTAGGTAAGTAGTCAGTGGGGTTTGGCGAAACCGCTACAGGACTGGTAGATGATACTACACAGCATTCCACAGAGGCCAGTAGTCAGTCATTTAAAAACGAGACCTTTGATCCACGTCGTGTCAAAAGCCTTTTCAATATCCAGGCTCACCGCAATGGTGGGTTCCTTATTAAAGAGGCGCACGCAGACGTGGTTTTGAAATATGTTGAGAACCATAGTGGTGCTGTGCGCTCTTCTGAATCCAAATTGGAAACCAGGTATTAGATTCCTGGCACTGATAAAGTTATTTAGTTTCTCGTATATGAATTTTTCTGATCCTGGCGAGGAGCGAAATACGACGAAAGCTTGAGGGGTAAAGTGACAGCAGTTGTTATGGACCGACTGTCATCCACAAATACTTACCCATTTGCGCCGCCTCTCATAATAATAGGATTCATATAACTGAACGCTTAATTGTTTATGGTACTACCTCACAACACTGTACCCACATATTCAGCACTCCCTGGCAGCGACGAGATTCAACAACAGATTATTTATCCAACAGGCTTAGATTAGTACAGGATTTCAAATAACCGCCTTTGTAGTGCTTTGAAAAGGCCTAACATCTAACATCCCCCACACATACATCGAAATCTCTATACCTAAACTTATATCATACAAAACAATCATCTAAATTCAAAATTCTACGAATCAAATGTTCGTTTATCGTCCTTGCCCGCAACTCCCCATAATCATCCAACTAATCCACAAATACATTATTCCAATCCAGCAAAATTCCTGGTAAACGAATCAAATATTCCTTTATCATCCATACATTCAATTCCGTATGATCCTCAAACAAAAGTAAACATATGGTAAATTAAACTAGATGTTCAATTTCCATACTCACGCTCATGTTTCCGAGAGTTTGCTTAACCGAATTCTTATCTCAAAATATGGTACAAACATTTGACTCCAGCCAAATATCTTTTTCGAGATTCTGCTCGCATTTTGATACATTCGGGATACAAAATCCCGATAAGATTTTAAATAAAAGGGTGATGAATTTCAGATTCGGAGATCTTTGGCACGCTATTATTTGTCCAATCACCCCTCAAGCTCTCGCCCTATCTCGCTTCTCACTTGCATCAGCAAAATATATGAAAAATTCATATACGAGAAGCTAAATAACTTTGTCAGTGCCAGGCACCTAATACCTGATTTCCAATTCGGATTTCGAAGAGCGCACAGCACCACTATGGCTCTCAATTTATTTCAAAACCACGTCTGGGTGCGGCTCTTTAATAAGGAACCCACCGTTGCGGTAAGCCTAGACATTGAAAAAGCTTTTGATACGACTTGGATCGAAAGTCTCGCTTTTAAACTACTGAATACTGGCCTCAGTAGAATGCTATGTAGCATCATCTACCAGTTCGTTCGAAACAGAACCTTCCAAGTTAGAATGAATGGAAAGCTTTCCCGAACTTTTCACGCCGCTGCAGGCGTACCACAGGGCTCCATTCTAGGCCCCATATTATTCAATATTTACACCTCCGATATTCCCCGCCCTGTGGACGGGAGAGTAAACCAAATATGCTATGCGGATGACGTCCTGGTGTACACGTCAACCAAAGGCTCTAACCTCGCAACAAATCGACTCAACCGTCACTTGGACGAACTGTATCAGTATTACAGTCGATGGAAAATACGACTTAATCCATCCAAAGCAGTAGCTATAATTCTGAGTAGTAAACACTCCCAACCTGCTTCTCGATATTCACAGAATATTCGAATAAAAATGGGAGATACTACGATTAGACCACAGGACAAGATGAAATATCTTGGGGTCATCTATACCCCAAAAATGAATTTCATCAAACATGTGACCCACATTCTCCAAAGGGGCCTCGGTCGGTCTAAGCAACTGCACAACATCTTGAAGTGGAGGAACAAAGTTGACACCAAAGTTAACCTTTTCTGCTATAAGCAGCTAATCCGATCTGGAATATCGTACGCCTTTCCCATATGGTCCTGTATATCTTCGACTCAAATGGAAAGACTTCGGGTTTTCGAAAGGAAACTCCTCAGAAGATGCACCAATCATTCTAGAAGGCCTGACGGTCGTCATTACACCAACTCTCACCTATACGAAGGCGCCTCCATTACCCGTAACGACGAGTACTTGCTTCAATTAGCATATAAGTACCTCGAAAACATTCAGAACGGCGAGAACCTACTTGTACGGGACTCTTGCGTTCTTGACCCTTCTCTCTCTCGATCTCTTCGGATCAAACCCCCACAATTTCTTCTTCAGTACAAAACTGAAGAAAGCACCCTTCCCAACAACATTCCCCTCTATAATAGAGGATTCCTGGACCCATCCCATAGGGTCTACTATTAACAAACCACACACACGAACGCACAGTACAAGACGGCACAAACACAAACATACACACCGACCAAAGCGCAGATTATCAGACGCCAAAGACGTGATCTGCGTTTACTACCGCACCCAAGACCCACCGGTCTTGTATGATTTCTTTCCCACCATCCCTCTATAAAAGTAGTTAGAGAACACCTGGACTAACACTGTCCACACTATCCTTGGATACCCCCCCCCCCTTTTTTTTTTTTTCTTTTCTTTTCAGATTTCCCGAGACCGAGCCCAACATCCTCACGGATGTGGGTGATTATGGTTATCGCAAGATGACCAGAAGTCAGAGACAAGATGAAGGACACATATGTCCTGTCTCGCTAAATTCGGCCTTCTCGCCACAATTTTTTTTTTTTGATTCGGAGATCGATCTCAATTGGCGTTCTCGCATTTCGGACGCCAATAAACTAAATTAAAGTAAATTAATAAATTCAAACTGAAATGACAATGTCATCATCATCATCATCGGCACTACAACCGAGAACCGGTCTTGGCCTTATTTAGCAAGTCCTGAGGCTTGTTAAATTTTCCATAATGATTTGTTTTTTCCGGGCAAGGTCATTAGTCTTGCGCCAGAGGCTGCCCGACGGGGAAACGATCCCCGGTCTCCCGCGTGACAGGCAGGTATACTAACCACTATACTATCGAGGAGCCCGAAATGACAATGTATTTGCCTATTTAATTGAGCCTGGCGGATTCCCAGGACCCAATTCAACAATCGGTCGTCACTCTTTCCTTAGGTCTGACGAGGCACGGTGGCGACCGCAACGAGCCTTCTCAGGAGCGATCTTGAGAGATCCACCGTCCTTTTAAGGACAAGGAGACAAGCTCCCTAAATGAAAGGCTACTACATCTTCACTGACAGTTTAACTTCGACTCATTTTCTGTAAGTAATAATAAATGCCAGGGTTTCAAACAGTAAGCATTTCGGTTCACGGTTGGGAACAGGGTGCAGATTCCATGTAACTCCTTAAACCGCTGCTGACTGTTTTTTTTTCATTCAAAAGCAATATTTCATCAGCATACAAAAAGCTGTTTTTCCATTATTTTCAAAAATGCAAAAGTAGCGTCGCTAAAACTACTTAAACTCAGGTTTCGATCGTCATGAAAATTGACACAATTGTTGGTACTTCCTAAAAGTTGTACAGATTTTTCATTGAAGGCGCCTTCTCTAGGTTGATTTCAGCACTTGTTAGAGGAGGCAAAACCAAGTGTGAGCTGAAAAATCGCCTAATATGCCTATAATGTAAGCTTTTTCGTCTGTTCCTTTTCTCAACTTTAATTTGTTTTATATAATTTGATATATATTTAATGTTGATCCGGAATTGAATGCTACTTTTTATATTTTCCGATCATGTTTATCCTCAAACTTTTTTTTAATCATTTTTTCTAAATTATATTTCATAAATTGCTTTTCCCTATCCGTTTTGTCTTCGTAATAATGTTATATTCAAACTTAAAACATCGGTAACGAGACATATTTTTGTATGATTGCACTCTCCAAAGTAGACGCGGGATGCAATATCTATCAACAGGGCTTAACCAATATACGATTAATAAATTGCCGGGCACCTCCCTATTCACAGATTTCCACAACAATTAAATCGGAGAATTCATTCCAATTCAGGCCTATTAGTCTGTCTTATCTAGACGAACCAGGTCATAACCTCATGTGATTCATTTGTTATTCCTCAGCCGATTTTGAACTCAATAAGGTCCGAAATTTCTTCTTCATGAGGCGGCGGTCATAGAGATGGGTTTATTTCTCTGCTACCTTCAAATTTATACCTTAAATTGTGGAAATGATTTCTGTTGTTGTTGTTGTTGTTGCTGTTTATCATAAGAAATATTTTTTATGTCATTTGACTGTTGTAATGGTTATGCTTATTAAGCACCAATAAGCCACTGAAACGGTACTGGAGTGGAGCGGAGAAAGTTGAAGAGACAACGACAAATACCAGCTATCATCAATATACGTGGGCAATCTTCGTGCGCATTCCTTTTTGGCACTCCGTTTCGATCCGTTGAAGATGGTCATCCGACTAAAATGGTGGCCCGAACCATTGTAGAAAATTTCTTCACCTATCTTCCGGAGGCTAACGTTGCAAAGACGACGCTATCCCCATACCAAATGGCTATCGACCAATGCGGCCATCAGCATTGGTTACATCCAATACATGGAGTTGGTTGGGCTACCTGTCGGGTTAGCTAAAGATGGTACGATGTATATGCGACATTCCGAAGTATCGGCTGCGTTGTGCTGAGCCCAGAAGATCTCGATGGGCTTCCTCATTTCATCTTCGGCTCTTCACGTAGCCCTGGTACTTAATAAAAATTCAATAATCACAAGTTCATTGGAATTCTCAGAACGATCTTGCGGTTGTCTTGAATGACTGATGGCAAGTGGAGTAAGCCCACGGCGTGGGAGGGGATTGGGAAAAGGTGATTTTTTTTCTGCCTATTCGTTTTCCAACCCAATGACAACGCACGAGAAGAAGCTAGCACTCAACAGTCTGCGTGAATGTGCACGAGAAAGATACATTTGATGGATCCACACGACTGTGTCTGCGTAGAAGTAGATACTTTGTTTGATGCCACAGTGCTGCGTGCCTCTTGGATATAGCTTCGTGAGGCTTAACAGTGGACAGTCTTAGAAGTGTGTCTATTAAACGACGGTACACGATCGGGCTTTGGCGGATATCGTTACTGACAATGATGATCATAAAAGTCCACCAAGGCGGTGACGACTGCGATCGGGGTACAGGACCGAGGAGAGTGCTACTAAAGCTGGACAATTATTATTTTATGCAGAAATGATTTTTATCACCCGTGATTTCCTCATCGTTATTAATGGCATCTGAGGGAAATTTGTTATTCTAATTCTATTATAAAATATGGTGACGGACAGGTGAATGGACGATCTTGGACTTTAATAGAGGTTCCAAAATGGGCATGAGATACAACGCTGTACTTGACCACTCGTAGTCTTGATTCAATAGTCCACAAATAGATCTATATAATTATTTTGCTTGGATAAACATTCCGGAAGTTAGCTGTAAATAGTTTTATTGATATATAATAAGTACTAACCGTACTTCGTATTCTGTGGTTTTTAAATGCATTGAAATTCTCTTTGATTTGTATAATTATGTGAACATCAAAACTTGTATTACATTCGAGGACTAATTACATTCAAGCTTGATGTAGACGGGCGTGGGCTGAAAAGTTTCCGACCTAACAAAGATACAAGACATTTTTTCTTAGAATTTATTTTTATTTTCCTACATAGTCTCCTTGTAACTCTACACACTTCCCTAGCGATGCTCCCATCTCTCTAACTCGTCCAAATAGTACTCGGTTTTTTTCTCTGTAAAATAATTCTTCACGAAGGTGACTGTCTCCTCATTTGACGAAAATCTCTGTCCTCTGGGCGCAATTTTGAGATTAGGGAACAAAAAGAAGTCGCTTGGGGCTAGATCTGGCGAGTAAGGCGGATGGTCAAGCAGTTCAAATCGTAATTCGTGGAGGTGTGAGAGGGCGCGTTGTCTTACTGCAACAGGATTTTTTATTTTTCCGCAAATGTGGCCGTTTTTCCGCAATTTCTGCCTTTAATTGGTTAAGTAATGATGTGTAACGGTTTTTCCTTTTTGAAGATAATCAATTAAGATAACTCAATGACCATCCCAAAAAACAGTCGCCATCACTTTCCCAGCCGAAAAAACTGTTTTTGCTTTTTTTTGGAGCCGATTCACCCTTTGCAGTCCATTGTTTTGACTGTATTTTTGTTTCGGGCGTATAATAGTGAATCCAAGTTACATCGACAGCAATTAAGCGACGCCAAAACTAGGATTTATTGCGCCTAAACTGCGCCAACAGAGGGTTGGAAACGTTCATTCGGACACGTTTTTGGTCTAACGTGAACAAACACGGCACCCGACGCGCGGACAGCTTTCTCATGCGTAAATCTTGATTTAATATGTGACAAACACGTTCTTTGGACAGTTCTATAGCCTCTGGTATCTCTCTCCCTATAATTCGGCGGTTGTCTAGCATCATTTGGTGTACTTTAGCGATGTTATCGTCAGTTGTTACAGTTTTTCTAATCTAAATTTCACTGTGGTAAATGATGGTGCAGAGTCCCCATACACAGAGTCCAGCTCGTCTTTAATTTGCGTAGGCGTATTGCCTTTCAAAAACAAAAAGTTAATGACAGCTCGATACTCAATTTTGTCCATTTTCATAAAAACACTCACATCGACTCACTCAAAGGCTTGACAAATAAAAACTACGCGTCAAAAATGGCTGAAATTTTGGTGAGTAACTGCCAAAAAATGCACAACTACATTCACTAGTCATTTGTTGATGGGTGCTGCTACCTTCACGTTAAGGTCGGAAGCTTTTCAGGTCACCCTCGTATTTAAAGACGAATTACATTTATGAATGAATGATATCTAAGGATGACGCAAGGCTAATAACGGTCTGATTTTGACAAATCGTTGTGGGGGAGAGCATTTTTTGACGTCAGTGTATTTGACGTCAGGAAATGTTGCCTCAAAGGCAATAACGATGTCGTCCTTTTCCCAACAGGCAGTGACTCGTTTCAAAAGGATGATCCTCGATTTTTCGTCGGTCGAGGTGAATGTGTAATAATTCACCTCCTTGGCCTTCAGGATATCGTTAACCTTACAGAACGTCTGTCGATCATAGGTTACGATTTTATTGAGGCTTGGACTCAAGGTCTTTGCCTTAAATTTGGATATTCCTTGTCGGTTCATATCACCGACGAACTCCTTTAGGTTGAGGTCTCGTGCAAAGACCCCAGCTTGCTGCTTTTGTTTTTTAAGCAGATACGTCTGCCCCGACCGCTGTTTGTGTGGCGTTTCGATTTGGGGCGGTCTATGGTTTTGGGGTTGTGGATGATGCTGCCTTCGGTGTGCACGATTTTTCCAAGGGAATGACTTCAACCACCATTTCATTAGCCGAAGCCGGGGATATTATTGGTGTACAGCCGGTGGCAACGCGTTTACTGGAAGGACCTCCCTCGGAGTTCAGTGTTGGTTGTGGTGTTTTCCGCTTTTCCGCGCGGAGAGAGGTGGGCGTGGAGCGGGAAGTATTAAGAGTAGGAGCACGGAGTCGCTGACGAGGTTTATCATTTCAGGGTCGATCTGTGAATGTGCGGGGGGGGGGGGGTGAAGTAACTTTCAATGCTGCATTCTCCCCCTCGAGAGCAGCAATCCTGGCTACCGCGGTTGCGAGCTCGCTTCTCACTCTCTCAAGAAGAGTCATCAAATCCTGGTGGGGTTGATGCCCCAAGCTAAGCTCTGAAGAGCAGAGAGTTCCATTTTGCGAAGGATAAATGAAAGAAAAGTGGTGGACACGAGAAATCATGAAAAGCGAGAAACAGGCAGATAAGAACCAGGTGAATAAAAACAAGCAGGGAAGCGGAAAGAACATAGGAACAAGAAAAAAAAAGATAAGTCCGATGAAACCTAAATTCAACACAAATCGGAAATATAAAAACTTGCTATGTAAATTATAAAAAGTTATTTTAGAGAAAGACAAAAGCAAAAACCTAATGGAGAAATAGAAGAACATACCTTCACCTTTATTTCGACTGTCCACAATAAAATAACAGTAAATTCAGAGCAAGTTTCGCACCATATGAGTAGATACGAGTATAAGGATCTTCCAAATTGCATAACGGCATTCTTTCTACAGAAAAACAAATTACATCTCACGATTAAGTTGATTTGCTTATTAAAATAAATTAAATAAGATAAAAATGAAAGATAAAAAAAAAAGTAAATAGATAAATAAGTAAACAAAATTAGTTAATAAAAAATAAATGAATAAAATAAAAATAGAAAACCTATATATTGATTACACTGTAAAGAAAATTATAAAAGTCATTGCCGAAAGGCATAAACAAAAACTAGACATTTTATAATTTAGAGTGCTTGCAAAGAGCCAGTAGATGTAAAATAGGATATAAAGGAAAAATCTATAATTTGATTCTGAATTTACTTTTTTTACTTCTCCAAGATGGGAGTGATAACGACATTTTTACTGATTAAGATCCGTTGGATTCTTTTGTTTCAGATGACGAGGAAGGTTGGAAGAGTGTACGTCAGGATCCCTTTTCTGACACACCACTTTACCAGCCGGTAACACTTCGAGTTTTGGATTTTTTTTAAATTTAAATGTATTCTTTAAATATAAATAAAAGGATGATAAAAAAATGGATAGTAAAAATATTCTTTGTTTTTTTTTATAGGGCTCAAAAAACGCCCGAAATTCGTTTCTCTAGACTTGAATACCCTCAAGAACCATCCAGGGTAACGAAACTGAGTTTCATGCTAATGAACCAACCCTACCCATTTTCCGAGTTATGAAAGGCATGTTGTCCGCCAATAATTTCGCGCAGCCAGGTCTCGAAATTTGGAATCTTCTGTCCTAGGGATTTAATGGCTCACAAATGTCGGACAGTTTAGTTACGAAACAATCAAATCAAAATTAAATCATTCATAGAGATAAATATCAAATCGTGACACGGAAAATATTGAAAAAGTGGGGCTGGGGGGACTCGGGAAAAGACCAGTCACGAAGGAATTTGGTGAAGAACGGATGAGTATAATGGTATACATTGGTTTTGCTTGTTTTTAGAGGTTAGCCATAGAAAACCACGATCATTATGACCCATATTCGTGCCGTTCGTCAGGAATAACATTTATTTATATACTTAAATTTGTAGACAAATTTGTACAATTTCTCATATGCTTTTCATGGCTTTAGAATTCTGCTTATTTTATAGCAGCAAAATGGATAAGGATGATTGAGGAGAACCCGGTAAGGATAAACCTTCAATACATATTTTTCTATGCATGGCACGATTTTTACCTATAATATTCCTGACCGCCGGCTAAATAAGAATGTAAAAGTGTATTATACCATGGCAAATAACCTTAGTTATACGGATCCTGCCGTGTGTGACCGTCTTTGTTCTGAACCATGATTGTTATGGCGATGATTTTAGATACACAGCAGCCAATAACCCACTCCCAGTTCCGTCTTATTTATTCGTCTGCAATGCTTCTTTGAAGCTATTAACTGAAAGCCATTAGGCCCAAGGGTGCCCTCCATCACTGGCATACACATCATTACCGCTGTACAAATATCTCCATTTGTGTATTCCTAGCCATGGTGCGGCATTGTGATGTCTGTTATTTATTCGCCCTTTAATCTTGTCCAACCAAAAGACCATTAAATAAATCATTGGATGTTTTAAAGAGCTCGTCGCGAGATACTTTTACGGAGATATATGAAGAAGAATACGAGAGTGTACACCAACAAGATTCACCGGGCATGGCTTTGGATCGATCACGAATCACGAGCTACAACAGCGTTCACCTTTAGGAGAGGCTGTGCTTCGAATACTAATTTATGCTAAGATCATCGTTGGCCTGGGGAGACACGACTTGGTCTTAGTAATGCTGTGGCAATAATTACTCGTATGTTGTGGGGATTCTTGGATGCCAATCCATTTCGAATGCGCAGACTCAGGCACTGCCTTGTGGGAGGGTGCTCTTGACGTTGGATGCATCGATGCAATTGGTCCACAAAAGATATGATGAAGCAGATTACGAACTCAATCGATGATGGGAAGCCACACCCAATGAAGTTCCGGTTTGGTTGTGGGTATTTCATGGTAGTAGTGTGTTTTCGATAGTTTTGCTCCATCTGGTATCATTTTCACTGATTTATGTAGAATTAGAGTCTGGCGAAACGAATTACTCTTCCTTGTAAGGCGATTTGTGAAATAGATGGAATAACGTACTAATTGTGTCAATACAGCCTTTTCTTACTATCCTCATTCAACTCTATCTTGCACATTGTGAACACATTTCTCAGAAGTCTATAAAAAATGAGTGATTCCTACTATAACGTAGGGTAGCCGATTTAACACATTTTTTCAACATGTTAATAAGTTCCAACTCACAGAGGAACTGGAGCCTGTCGACCATTTGCTCAATGTTCAATGTATCCTTGAGATGACTGCAATAGAGGTCACTTTCGTGCAAAATCATCTTCCGCGATGACACTAACTTCCACCTCAGTGGATTCTTCAATAAGTAGAATTGTCTCATCTGGACGGATGAAAATCAAAAAGAGGAAGACCTCTTATATATTATATACACTGATAGGATATTATATGTTAATTAAGGAGTTATTGTACGCCGAAATAAAACATAAAAGACTTATTGTACAATTTAGAGTGCTTGTGAAGTTAATATAAGAAGAATAAATGTAAATAGGCTTAGTATTTTGTCTTAAGTAAAAACTCGAAATTTATTGAAAGATAAATGTGTATTTTAAACCAAAAAAATCGGATGACAATCCAAGAGTGATCGCCGAAAACCTCATTTACGAGAGTGGGCTGAAAAGTTTCCGATCTCAACGTGAAGATAGCAGCTCTCGTCAGTAAAACCTAGCGAATGTAGTTGTGCATCTTTTGACATTTACTCATCAAAATTTCAGCCATTTTGGTCGGGTACTTTTTATTTGATAGTCGTTTGAGTGAGTCAAAACTGCAAAGCAAAACTAGCTATAACCAAAACGCGACAAGAGGAAAGAAGGAGAAAGAAAAAAATTGAAGCGCTGGAACAAGACAAAACCAAACAAGGAAGGCCGAAGCCAAAAGAAGACCAACATCCGTAACAAAATTCAACCTCAGAACAAAGTGCAGATGAACAAAAGGAAGCACGTCAGCCAAAAGGACAATATCAGGAAACTAGGAGAAAACCTAAAACGCCACCAATCGACATGGTAGACATCGATTTTAAAGAATTGGTAAGTCTGTGTAAGTTAGCTGTTGTATGTAGTAATAATTATATGATTAAAAGACTGGGAGGTAATAGGCATGCCATTCAAACATTTAACGCTGGTGACCATATTAAAATTAAAAATGTCTTGAAAAGAGCCACAGCGAATTCTTTTCTTACACGGTGAAAAAACTTAAAAATATTACAGTTCTTGTTGGAGACGGAGCAGCACACGACGGCCGACTAGCAGCACACGACTGCCGACTGGCAGACTGAGCATCGCACATTTATACTCTGGCTCCTTGTTCCTGTGACAACATGCGAACGAGGGAAAGGAGACAAAAAAGCGAATATAAGCAGCGGTAGTTGTGGAGTTGGTATCAGTACAAGTCAAGCGACCAAACGCTGCACATCAATATTGATAAGAAAATTAACGGATAGATTGGTTATATTTAAATAAATTTGAATTAATAAATCGAGTTTACAAATTGGTCCTTCGACCCGGAGCAAGTCATCGAGGGAAACACAGCAGCTGCCGACTGGACAACACAAGCTGTGCAACGTGGGATCCAAGCGTTTCAACTACAACGCATTGAAGCACACCCTCTGCGACCAAGCAGACAGACGGTCGTGCAGCCTAACCAGCCAGTAGCAAACAGCAGCGCACTCAGTTGCGTAAGCTACAGCCGATCCACAAGCATCGGATTCAAGTAGCTAGTGGCAATTTCGATCCACAAGCATCGAAAGGAAGGCAGCTGAACCACAATGGCTACCAGTGATTCGCCAAGCAAGGCAATGGCGGATCAGACTGTTCCGGCAAGCAAACGAAGACGAGGAGTCCTTAAGGGATTCCTCACGAGTTTGGAGGAGTTCGCGACCAAGGCGAATGAAGTGACCAGAGAGGAAGTCGCATGCAGACTAAGCAAGCTGGAAGACGCGTTTAAATCCTTTGAGCGCCTCCAGGAAAGCATCGAGGAGAACGACCCGGACCTGGACATCGACAGGGAGAACGAGGAGCGAGCAGCCTTCGAGGAACGATACTTTTCGCTGCAAGGCAGACTCACCCAGCGTTTGAACGTGTCAACAAGCACGGGCGCCACCGTATTGGATACTTCAGGAGACACCCTGGGACCGTTAACTACTCCAACGCTAACAGTGGAGCAACCAGGAATGGAGAGGTTGCTTGACACACTAAATTCCAGCCAGACGCTCATGAACAGCTTGGTGGAACAATTGGTTACGCGGTCAACAGACCTGACAGCAACAGATTCCACCGTTGGAACGGCAACCCGACCGATCAAGCTGAGGCATATCGACGTGCCTACCTTCGATGGGGACTACAAGCAGTGGGTAACGTTCCGGGATTTGTACAAACCACTCATCCACGACAACCCCCAGTTATCAGCAGTAGAGAAATCCCAATTTCTCCGGACTTCCTTAAGAGCGGACGCATTATCATTGGTTCGCAATGTTCCGGTCACGGCGGCAGACTATCTGGAGGCTTGGGCTGCACTGGTCTCGCGGTATGACAAAAGGAAGATCATCGTGGAGGCACATCTGCGATCACTAATGACGATTGCAGCTATCCAAACACCAGGTGCTACGGAGTTCCGCAGATTTATCAACGGCCTCTTCGAGCAGGTTCGGGCTTTGCGAGCATTGGAGCTACCAGTGGAGCACCGGGGTTGTTGGTTGGTGTTCACTACAGTCGAGAAGCTCGATAGTGAAACTAGGCAGCTATGGGCTCGAGAAACCAGCAGGAACGAGATGCCGACATTCGAGGAGCTGACCGAATTCCTGGAAGCTCGACTCACCGAACTAGAGAGCATTCCGACAGCGAAGAGCAATTCAAAGGGTCACTTTGTTCGGGACAGAGGTATAGCAGCTGGTCCATCCGAGAAGACGTACTCGGCAATCACATCACCAGGGACGGCTAAGTGTCCCAGATGCGCACAGCCGCATCCATTGTTCCAATGCAGTGCATTCAGGAATCTCTCAGCTCTACAGCGAGATCAGTTTGTCCGCCGCCACAAGCTATGCAGAAATTGCCTCAACCCCGACCACAGCATTGACAAATGTGAGAGAGGTAACTGTCGAGAGTGTAACGGACGGCACAACTCTCTGCTGCATCAGCCGGTAGACGTTCCGATGTTATCACCAGAGGCTGGACCATCAGAGGGATCTTGCGCGACAGTACAAGCCCAGGATTCACTGCTGCCTACGGCAATCGTAACTGTGGTGGGCGGCAGAAACCAGTTGATCCCTTGTCGGGTGCTTCTGGACTCCGGTTCGACCACATCCTTAGTCCGGGAATCATTCGTTCAGCAGTTGGGCTTGCGACGCACGCAGGCGAAGGTGAAGATAAGTGGCATAGGCGAGGCGAATCCACAGGTCAGCCGAGGAAAAATCGAGATGCTGCTGAAAGGCCGAATAGAGGAAACAAGCGTTCGGGTAACGGCACTGGTGCTGGGGCGATTGACTTCGGATCTGCCGTCAAGGTCACTGGAACACGACTGGAGAAGCTTTTCATCGCTGGCGTTGGCCGACCCGCTATTCTACAAATCGAGACCCATTGACTTGTTGCTGGGGTCGGACACTATCTTCCACGTCCTGCGCGATGGACGGCTGATGGATCCCGACAGTAAAATGATGGCGCAGAACACCATATTCGGCTGGGTGATCGCAGGGAGTGGACCAACTCTGCCCGATCAGGAACAACATTGCTGCACTGTCACCCATCAGGTCGACCCATTAGAGGGGCAGCTGAGGGCCTTCTGGGAGATGGAGGAGGTACCAGAGATGAAAGAGCGCCTAACAGAAGAAGAGAGGAGGGCAATGACGCATTTTGCGGAAACTCACCAGCGTTCAGCAGAGGGACGCTTCGAGGTGGAGATGCCGTTCAAACATTTCCCGCCGCCATTGGGACATTCCAGGGAAGCCGCCACCCAAAGGCTTCTGTCCATGGAGAGGCGATTCAGGCGAAACCCGGAGCTAGGCCATCAGTATGCCGAATTTATGAGGGAATACCAGAACATGGGTCACATGCAGCGGCTGACCGAAGGAAACTCAAAATTACCAAACAACCAATGCTGCTATCTACCCCACCATGCAGTAATTAAGGCCGAGGGTGAAACCACCAAGCTCAGGGTGGTGTTCGATGCTTCTAGGGTCACCAGTAATGGAACTTCTCTTAACGATCACTTGATTGTTGGACCATCCTTGCAGTCGGACCTCATCTCAATCTTGATCCGGTTTCGCAAGCATCCCATAGCGTTTGCTTCGGATATCGCCAAGATGTTTCGCCAAATTCGAGTCCAGCCTGGTCACACCGACTTCCAAAGAATTGTTTGGCCAGACAACCCAGAGGAGGAGTACCAAACGTTCAAGCTGCTAACCGTAACATACGGAACGGCGTCTGCTCCATTTTTGGCAACGCGTTGTTTGGTCCAGATTGCCGAGGAGATCGAACAATCGTGTCCGGCGGCAGCGCGAATCATCAGAGAGGACTTCTACATGGATGATTGTATATCTGGAGCGCAATCCGTGAAGGAGGCAATCCGGTTGGTGGGTCAACTGACGGAGGCTCTTAAGAGCGGCGGATTTCCGCTACGCAAGTGGAAATCAAATTGCCACAAATTACTGGACTGGGTGTCCGCCGATTCACTGGGTTCTGAAGAAGTGTACCAGTTCATCACGAGCGAGGGAACGAAGTTACTGGGAGTGAATTGGCACCCCGGGGCAGACTATTTGAGCTACAAGGTGCAGAAGATTCCGGGGGTATCATCGCTCACGAAGAGGAAGGTCCTGTGACACGTCTCCAGGCTATATGATCCATTAGGCTTGGCCGCTCCAGTGGTGGTGCCAGCCAAGCTGGTATTGCAAAAACTGTGGCTTAGAGGTGTCGATTGGGATGACCCCCTTGATGAAGAGATTCGGAGGGAGTGCAAGGAGTACTTCGAGGGATTGTCGGCGCTGGAGTCGGTGAAGATCCCACGTTGGTTGGGACATCCGAAGCCCCTTCAGTTACATGGATTTTCGGACGCAAGCGAGAAGGCGTATGGAGCGGTCCTCTACGTCAGATTTGAGGAGGACGGGGCTTCCCAGGTGCGTATCATCATGGCAAAGGCAAAGGTAGCCCCAGTTAAGCAGGTGTCCCCCCCAAGACTCGAGTTATGTGGCGCCCATCTATTGGCTCGGCTGTTTTCGTTCGTGAGGAGGGCGCTTCAACTTAGCGAGGTTCAATGCTTCGCATATACCGATTCCACTATAGTTCTACAATGGCTATCGGATCATCCCAGGCGGTGGAAGACATTCATCGCGAATCGTACGTCGTACATTTTGGAAAGGCTGCCAAGAGGCCAGTGGCATCATGTACCGACTGCATCAAACCCAGCGGATTACCTGTCAAGGGGGCTTAGCGCAAAGGAGCTCGCCGGAGCAGATCTGTGGTGGCGAGAACCCGCCTTTCTGCGAGACAAGGAGCTGAAGTTGCCCCGGACGCCCACTTACCAAGTCCGAAAGGCGGACACCGGAACGCCGGTAGATCTCGAGGAGCGAAAGGAATCGTGCTTCGTAATCCAGCAAGAGGAGCTGTCCATAACAAGGAGATTCTCCAGCTTCACTCGAACGGTACGAATAGTAGCGTGGCTGAAGCGGTTCATCGACAACAGTAGCTGCAAAGGGGACGGCCGGTCAGCAAGGCGGTCGGGCGTTCTCGATGCTGACGAAGTGAGGGTGGCCACACGCATCATATTGCGAGCGGCTCAGACCGAATCGTTCGAGACGGACCTAGCGGCCATTAGAGCTGGGAAACAATTATCAAGACGAAGCGAACTGGTTGCGCTCGACCCATTTCTCGATGACCAAGGTATCCTCAGGGTGGGCGGAAGACTAGAGGCAGCAAGGATGGAATACGAACGCCGACATCCACCAATCTTACACCGGCAGCATCACCTTGCAAAGATCATAGTGAGGGATTTGCACTGGAGACTGATGCACGCTGGAAGCCGGTTACTGCTCGCCGCGGTGAACTCCCGGTACTGGATCATAGGGAGTCGAGGACTTGTCCGGAGGGTCATCGCTGAATGCACGGTTTGCGTTCGTCACAAGGGACGGGTGCTATCTCAACAAATGGCCGCATTGCCAGCCAGTCGGATAAATCCCGCACGGCCATTTAGTAACACCGGCGTCGATTATGGAGGTCCTATTGTGGCGATTCCGCCAGATCCCACGGCTCGCCTTCCTGAAAAAACCCCCATAACCATAACCCGGGTCTGCACCAGCTTTCGCTAATGCAATTCGCATTAGCATCTTAGATGCTTCACGCATCAAACAGACCCAATTATTATAACCCTAAAATCCCTATAAAGAAAACTTACCTTCATGCATCCCTTCGCATACAATTTTTCATAAGATTTCTTTGTTTTCCTATTTGGTATTCTGAACCAATTCGGCACCAGACAAATTCCTGTAAAAAAATAATTTGAAGAATTGCAATCAATGTAACCGTCATGACAGGGACCATAAATATCGCGTCGTCTATTTTCCCAGTCGCGTCATATACCTTTTCATATACATTGCCTGGCAACCTTTTTTGTTTGTCTTACCAACAAACAACCCAAGCAGCTGCATATAATTAGCGCAATAGACGCTGAAACCAAATTCTCCAGCATTTCCTAATGCAAATATGAACCCGGTTTCTATTGCAGCCAGAGATGCCATAAACATCCAATTTGCTTTTAGCACCTTTTTCTCCTAACGTCGAAAATAGCGACGAGGCATCGTATAAACATGACCCTCATTAAAGAGCGAACCATTTGGTCGCCTTTTCTTTTGTCCTTGCCGCCTGCCTGTTTCGCTGTTCCACTGCACGTGTGAATAGCATTGATCTCAACGATCCCACACATACTACCATGACCTGTATTACAAGATCTGGTTTCCTATACCACCAAGAGAGACTTTACGTTTCCCTGGTGGTAGGTAAAAAACGATATCCTTATTGGAGAGGAGATCATTTGAGTCTTATTCCAACCATCGAGCAGTGCGCGTCGTCTTTTAACCACCGCCGCGTGCACCCGGGGGTGTCCACACCCCCGAGAGTTAGTAACGAACCATTTTGTCGAGTTAGAGTTGAGTTTTTCCGAGCAAATGCATTTGTGCAAACGGCAGACAAAGAAAGAGTCGAGACATTTTCCGATACAATTCGTGCGTTTTCTATAGTTCAGTGAATTTGTAATCATTATTAAGCCTAAAACGTAAAATTATAACTTGTACCAAAGCAGGGATCTAAATTTTTAATAGAATATAATATTTAAACATACAAATAAGATGAACTTAATGGAATTGGAAGTGCACTAGTAATAGACAAAATTGCCGAGAACAATAAAAAGACCAATACAAAAATAGTGTGTTTTACGTGTTTACTTTTGGTGTTCGTTTTGTTGGTTGGCTGCGAACAAACGTGGCGGCGTTTCGTTCCCTTGCCGCGGAACCTTAGTGACAAATCACAGTGAATGAAGGACGGAGGAGGAAGTGAACGGAGTGCCCGTGTATTGGCACGATACTTCCTACCCCACACTATCACTCTTCGGACATGGAAGGGACGCGGCGCGAAGCGAGTCAAAGGCTACATCTGTCTCTTCGTGTGCTTGGCAACCAAGGCAATACATCTCGAGGCGGTTAGCGAGCTGTCCAGCGAGGCTTTCCTGGCAGCATTAAGGAGATTTCTCGCGCGTAGGGGTTTTTGTCACACTTTATGGAGTGATAATGGTACCAATTTTGTTGGGGCATGCCGAGAACTGCGAGAAGTTTATGAGCACATAAACCGGAAGGCTACCCAGGACCGGATCATGAAGGGGTTGGCCACCAACGGCATCACTTGGAGATTCATTCCCCCGGCAGCCCCCCACTTTGGTGGCTTGTGGGAGGCAGGAATCAAGTCCTACCGTGTTGGCCCAGATCGAGGCTTGTTTGAATTCCCGACCGCTGGTCGTCCTGCCAACAGAGCCTGGCGACCCCGAGGTGTTGACCCCCAGTCATTTCTTAGTTGGAGGACCGGCTATGAGCGTCCCGAAAGTCGATCCGGGAGAGACAACAATCACTTGGCGGTCCAGATGGAAGTACTTGCAGGCGTTGCATCGAGCATTTTGGTACCGGTGGAAGAACGAATACCTCCACACGTTGCAGGCTCGCAACAAATGGTATCATCCGGAACCAAACCTAGGAAATCCGGTCGTGGTGCTTCTGAAGGACGAGCAACTATCTCCGACCTATTGGCCCATGGGAAGGGTTATCGAGCTTCATCCTGGCAGAGATGGCAAGGTGCGGGTGGCAACCGTAAAGATTCAGGGGGGCACCCTTAAGCGACCCGTTACGAAGTTAGTACTACTCCCGGTTGCAGAGGATGAGACGGTTGAACCGACAGTTCAAGGTGGGCGGAATATTGGAGACGGAGCAGCACACGACGGCCGACTAGCAGCACACGACTGCCGACTGGCAGACTGAGCATCGCACATTTATACTCCGGCTCCTTGTTCCTGTGACAACATGCGAACGAGGGAAAGGAGACAAAAAAGCGAATATAAGCAGCGGTAGTTGTGGAGTTGGTATCAGTACAAGTCAAGCGACCAAACGCTGCACATCAATATTGATAAGAAAATTAACGGATAGATTGGTTATATTTAAATAAATTTGAATTAATAAATCGAGTTTACAGTTCTATTAAAGGGCGTCAACCCTGAAACTGAATCGGAGATTCTTTTGAAAATGCTGCGTGAGCTAAAGTACGATGACCTTGAATTTAATATGGTCAAACCCTTCACCACAGCCAGGGCTAAAAGCGAGAACCGGAAACTACCATTCTATCCCAAATAGTAAAATTGGTAGTGTGGGTGGCTTTTATTTGGTATCGGCAAGGATACGGGTTCAATAAAAACCCCACTGTTGAAAAACACAAGAATACTAACTGCACTGGTGAAGATGGTAGCAGTAAACACGGATTGAGCTCCTTTGTTGACGATACTCCACTATCGACACGTCCGAAATTCCTTCGTGGTGCGCACAGTCGTCCTATTGCTAGCAGCAGCTTTTGTCCAGAAGAAATAAATAATGCAACGCCTTGTGTTGGCATTGAGCACTGTTTTTTTATTGTCACAAATTCCTTTTTTGTTACAAGTCAGAAATGTTACTTACGATTAAAAGCACATCTTGATATTCAAGGAAAGTCAAAGCACTTGTACAGTTGATTTATTCTAATCTAATTTATTTATAAAACGTCTGATTTGCCGTGCAATCGTTTTTTTTTTTTTTTAGTTTTTAAACCACATTTATTTTCCTAATTCTTTTTACATGTATAATATTAGGGGTAAATGTTAAACCCTTTTCTACAATCACAGTCCTTAAATTAACTTACTGGCTCTATGCGAGCTCTCTAAATTACACATTACAACTTGATTTTTATATATGCCTTTCGGCGTACATCTTTTTTTTTGTTTCTTATATATATATATATATATATACATATATATATATATATATATATATATATATATATATATATATATGAAATAAGTCAATAATAAGACTCCTCGTTTACATCTATATGTATACATTATTATTACATTTTTTTTTTTTTTTTTTTTTTTAATTATAACAAACAAAAACTTCAAAACAAAACGAATAAAACATAAAATAAGAAATAAAAAATAAAATAAAAATAAAAGTAATGGGGAAAGGGGGACAGGGGGAGGGGGGACAAGAGGAAGGAGAGCGTTGCTCTTGAGAGGCATACTATATCTGAGGAAGTGAAGTCCTCTCCTCGTTGAGAAGCCACCACCATTTGGGAGATGTTCGATCTTTGGCTGATTTATCTCTTTCACTGATCGCCGTGCTAAAACGCATGCGGTCTGGGGCATTGGAGATATCACTATCATGGAGAATTCGTTTCTCCCTGGCACCACGGAAAGTGTGGTAAATAATCGGGACTCCATGCACGTCTTGGATAAGGCCTTTTTGATCCAAGAAAGGGAACGCTTCTGGGGGAATAAACCCATTCTAGAGGGTATTCTCCAGATACATATCATTGGGATAGAATGCTCCCGAGATAAGATTATTGTCACTGCACATTGCCCTTGCTGTGTGACCACGAATAATTTTAATTATGAAATTGTCTCTCCTATTTAACCCTGATTTGTTATACAGGATTTTGTTGGGATAGAATTTTTTGTATTGCGACTCTGGTGTTCTATAAAGTCCGAGGCAGGAACCCAAACACTGCCGTTCGAACACACGAAACTTCTCCATATAAAGTGGAGATATATTATACCATACTGGACCATAAATCAAAACTGGTCGGATGAATGCCGAGTACGAAATTATTTTGACTCTGGGGTCAAGAAGACTACTCCGGAATAGACTTCTTGTCATAGAATATGCGCTTTTAGCTGCGGAGAGGGACGCTGCTACGTGCTTGTCAAAATATAAATACTGGTCTAGCCAGATACCAAGGTATCTAACTACAGTTCTCACTTGCAGTGGAAGGTTATTGTTACCTACAATAGAAAAGTGTTTCCAGTTGTATTTGGTATCCCTCGAGGCCCTGGATAGGGGCGTTCTGAAAAGAATAGTCTCGGTTTTCTGGAAATTAATTTTTAATTTGCAGTCGTCGCAAAATTGTTTTATTTTGTTGAAGTCATCTTGAAGGTGCCTATTGATGTCGTCTATTTTTCGTCCTGTTCTGTACACCACTATGTCATCGGCGTACGCAATGGCGTTTTCGAGAGAACTCACTAGTTCACTAGTGTAAATATTGAATAGAATGGGAGAATTCACAGCTCCCTGCTGTAAGCCATTTTTAATTTGGAAGGTCTTGTTGGAGAGTATGTCCCCGCATTTCACCACAAAATGTTTGTCCATTATCATATCATAACTAATGTATAGCAGATATTGCGGCATACCCAGGTTTGTTAACTTATAGACAAGTCCTTCTAACCATATGGTGTCGAAAGCCTTTTCAAAGTCAACCAAGCAGGCGCCTGTACATTGTCGCTTTGCCTTGTTCCACTGTATATCGGAAACAAGTTTCGTCACTGCATGAACTGTATCATGTCGCGCTCGAAAGCCAAACTGGTTGTTGGGGATGATATCGTTTTCATCACACCAACCTATCAGTGCTTTGTTTATAATTTTTTCGAAGACCTTGCTGATGTTGGGAAGCAGGCTGATCGAGCGCAGATTAGCTGGATTGCTCTTCTCCTTACCCTTTTTGGCGATAGGGTGGACTACTGCAGTCTTCCAATGGGTTGGATAGTGTGCATTGTTTAGAGCGTTGTTAAACAAAGTAGTGTATATGTTCACTGCTTCGCGAGGCAAATGCCTTAGAACCACATTTGGAATGCTATCTATTCCAGATGATTTCTTATTTTTTATTGAGCTAAGTATGTTTCTAAGTTCATCCTTGCGCACAAACATATTTGTATTTTCATTTCTGACGGGAGAATCCGCCCTATTATTTTCGCCGAATGTGATGAAACTATGGTTCGGATCGCCAGTTGTGAAGTTGGTTGCGCAGCGAGCAATGTCTTTGACGGACATTGCTTTCAATTTCAGTGTTAGCATGAACTGATTCGTTAACTCTGTACACTGCTTCGAAACAGGCTCCAATTGAATTCGCTTTCTTTTGCGGATCTTCGACTACTATTACTTCACCATTGGAGTTGATGTGCTCTAAGGTGAGTCCTGCGTTCAGCATTATCTGACAATTCTCGGGAGTCCGTGGAATTCGGAGACAGGGAATGTCATTGTGATCTTTTCTTCGACATATTTTCTTGATTTGTGAAAACATGTTCGGTCCGTTTGCTTGGACAGCTCGAATTCTGTTGCTCCACTCCTCATTTATTACTGCTCGGTAATTATCCCGGATCAGTTTTTGAAGATTTTTAATCAAGGACTTGATAGTTTTGATTTCATTGCTATTTGGGTCACTGAACTGCCTATAGCACAATTTCAGCTTTGAGAGCAGGGTGCTCTTTTGCTTATACAAAGCATCGATAGTTGCATTTCTGTATCGGTGGGTATAGCCATCCATATGATTTACTTTGGGGATGGAACGATTCATTGTGTTAGTAACAATATCGTTCATAGTTAGGAGGTAATGATCGATTTCATCATTACGAAGGTTTCTATTAGTCGGTGGGTCTATGCCAATGTTGCGTACTTCTCTTTTTACTATGCGATCGAAACGCGACCAATGTGCTTTTCGGAAATCGAAAGAGTGTACCTGGTCGTACTGCTCAAGTAGATGGTACTCGTTTGGCATGTGTATTATGGCTCCAAGTCCGTAATGATCGCTATCGTACTCAATTGTGCGAAGACAATTTCGAGTAGTTACCTCGGTATCTGGTAACTGAATTCGATCATCTGTCATAAGTAAATCCAAGAAGGAGTTACCTCTTGGATAAGACGGTGTACTTGTAGCGTACAATTCTAGTTTATGCTCGATCGCATTTGTTTGCCACCAATCAAACAAGGCATTGCCTCTGGTGTTCGAGGTCAGATTGCCCCAGGCACTGTGCTTGGCGTTAAAATCACCTGCCATTAAAAAGTAATTGTTTTCCGAATCTAACTTGAGACTTCGGAAAAGCGTTTCGATTTCACTGATAAATTGGGTACCTTGAACAGATTCAGGAGCGTAAGCAGCGACTATATATAGATGCCTTTGACTTTTTAGCGGAATGTCTATAATGCATGCCTCTAGCACCTGGAATTTGTGTACTTCCGTGCTGTAAACGACCTTATGGTGAAGACCTTTCTTAACTAAGATAGCGACCCCACCCCCTCGAGTAGAGTGTGGTCGATCTCGTCTAATTATGTTATAATTTTTGTAGCCCATTTTGTGCCTTTGGTTTAGCTTAGTTTCGCTAGCCAAGAGCACATCTGGGCATTCGGCTTGGAGCAGATTGCCTAAATTATCCCTTCTTTCGATGTGGATTAGTGAATTTACATTCACAGCTATAATTTTTAGGTTAAGTTCAGACGGAGGGTTGAAGATTTTGATGTGGAGAGTTATTTGAGAACAGGGTTGAATAGAGAGTATCTATTCGTGCTCTTTGTTCAGTCAGTGTTCTTTGAAATTCGGCAAATTGTCCTTGCATGGTTAATAACATTGTTATTATTTCTGAATGTGCCTCTGGTGCAGGCATTTTCCCATTACTATATGTATGTTCCATGGATGCTGGTTGCTTAGGAGCACCGGTCATTTGTGCATATGACACACAAGGAACCACGAAATTGTTGTAAGAACGAGTTTTCATTTTTTTCTCTTCTTCAACTTGTTTCTTTTTGGATTCCAATTTTAATTTCATTTGTTGAAATTTAGGACATCCTCTAAAATTAGCAGTGTGAGCTGTATTTTTACAGAGGACACAGGATAGTGTTTTCCTATCTGGAAGCTGTTCCTTGCCCAAGGGGCATTCACCAATGGTATGGTCGGAGAGGCACTTTACGCACCTGAATTGCATGTGGCAGTTTGATGCCGCGTGCCCGAAACGTTGACAATGCATACACTGCAATACGCGATCGATTTTTCTAATTTTTTCCCAACTTATTGGTTGGTGGTTGAGGTGTTTGATGTATCGGAGAGCATCAACTTTACTGTTGGGACTCAGTGATACAATAAAGAAAGGCAATTTGCAATTGCGTTTTCTGGAGTTGGCGGTAGAGAAGGGTTTCACACCTGTAAATTTTAAATTGTCGGTTTCGACATTTTTTAATTCCTCTAATACCTCCTCAGGGGAAAAACATGGATCAACGCCTTTTAGGAGCATGGAGATTATTTTCTCCGATTTCGGGGTGTACATGTAGTACTCGCTTTTTGTCCTACCCAAAGCAGTCATTACTTTGCGATAACCTTCCATATCATCGCACATTAATTTTATTTTAGAATTATTAATTTTTTTTGTTTTGAAATTTTTGCAAGTTAACTCACCTAATTTTATAACGTCCTTTGTTTCCATGGACGTAAGTATTATAGGCGGTGCCTTTTCCTTTTTGTTGGTTACGATGTTCTGGTTTGTTTGCTGCTTCTGCATCTCGATTCTTTGCTGCCTTCTGTTTGCCTCCTGATGTTGTTCCTGATTTTTCCGTTGTGCTGTTGTATTTTCTTGGCTTTGTTGTTGCTGCACCAGGTCTTTTAATTTGAGGATTGCTTCTCTTTGTTTATTGAGTTCCTCTTTTTTTGTGTCAATATCCGCAAGGAGTTTTTCTAATTCCGCCGGATCTGTTGCAGTACCTGTGATATTGTTTTCTTCCTCACCAGGTAATTCGATTTCACTTGGGTCAAGGTCAACCAATTCGTTGAATTGGTTACCAGCGCCTGTGTATTCGTGTTTCTCTCCTTTTGCATTTTTTTCGCCGTCCGAATTTGGCTTGTGCCGCTTTGTTATAATACTCGGCTGTCGCTCGAGTCGGCTCCGTGTCATCGCTTTCAGGTCTGCCTGGCCCCTTTTCATGACAGGCGACGAGCTCTTTAGCACTTTGTTTGTTTCCATAATTTTTTATTTTTTTATTTATTTTTTTTAAACAACCGCTCTCAGTGGCGGCCACACTGTGTAATCCACACTTGTGCGACGAATTTATTTATTTATTATTTTTTTTCCTTTCTTTTGCTTTCTCCTGTTGTCAGGTATACGTCTTATCTCTTTGACATGTTGGTAACGACTGTGCCGTGCAATCGTCAGAAACAAGAAATGGCAAAAAGGGATTCTTTAGTACTTATGATATAACGCAGTCTAACCTAGAATTTACGGACGGCAAGCGAACTCCACGGAGGATGAATTTTGACTCTACTAAACGCCAGTCCCCGGTACGTCTACGTTTCGCGGTGGTTACGATCTGACTCTCTGATGTAATCGAAATCCGTCAGATGCCACGGTGGTGGATCACATCGATGTAGGAGGAGCGAAACAGATCAACTTGGCAGCAGCCAATGGTGATCGAGAAAGGGGTTAAATGGGAGGATTCACCATGTGTCCGTATAGGACAAGTACGATGACCCTTAGCCTGCATATCGACAACGAACGATACCGCACCTGTTCAAACAACTGGACGAGCAACAATGTTTATGTAATGCCGTTGTAGGCGATACATTCTTCGGTGACGATAGGCCGACAGAAGATTTGGGGTTTGTTTGATTTAGCCGTATGGCTCTGGGGCTCTAGAAAGGAAGATATTTTGTTGGCATTAAGTCAACAGAAATCTTGCCGACGGTGGCAAAGGGTCAGTCTGGATGTTATCTTATTTGGGTTAATATGCTGGTACATGGATAGGGTGGTGAGGAATTTGCCACCCATGGGAACCATGAACCAGCGTTGGTAAGCACAACAAACACAGTGCGGTACTGTGTGTTTACTTTGATTTCCAGAAGGGTCGTCATATAGCATGAATTGGGTATGATTGCTAAAACAACAGCCATATTCATGCCCGGAATCCCATGATCGGTTGATACCTGATAATGGGAAATTGGTTGCAGCTATTGGGAACCTAAAGGTATGGGGCAATATTTAATTACCGAATGGTAGGGAAACTATCGGCTGCAGCGGTATCTGTTGAGCATGGAGGCAGAGTTTGTTTACACTTTTGTCATGGCGTGAAGCGTCATTTTGATTCTACTCGAAATGTAACGTCTCATAGGTCGATGGATCGAGTGTGTCGGTGTTCTTCACTATTTGCTTGTGTATTGTGTGTGTATCTATTTGAAACGCCACACTACTCCCCCCTCAGTAACTTTGTTACGATCAGCTACGTGTGCGAAGGACGGAGCGAGGAACGAGCAATCGAGAGGTCGATCATCGGAGCAGAGGAGTGTGTCGGTGCTCTATGCGGAAGTCGTGATCGTGTCGTGAAGTTCTGTTTACTATGTGTGCACGGATCACGTCGGTGGGTCAACAATTATAGCGTTAAGCAAGGATAGTGAAGAAGGTGAATTGAACACACGATGAAATGGGTGAGAAGCGAAACAATGAAGCATCAGGCTACTGGCCGTGTGTACGAATTCGATTTTTAAACACAAGTACATTCAACTGATGTGAATTGTTATGTTATCGCTATGGTATACGGCTTTGCATTTTTCTTATTCGATTTTCGTTTGGTGTTCTTCACTATTTGCTTGTGTGTTGTGGGTGTATCTGTTTGAAACGCCACAGTCCCTCAACCCAAAACTACAGGGCAATGCGAGGGCCACGATTCAGCAGATTGTAAACAAAAGAATTGCGTTCGAACGATATCGACCTACCAACAAACAGAAACCTGACGAATGACAAAATCAACAAATTGACGAAACTATAAAAGGAACAATGGGCAAAACAATTCCTAAAACAACAGAACCGGATAATATGAACTTGTATAGGAACACAACAATAAACGCGCTTCACAAAAAAAAAAAGCAGACTGCTAACAAAACTAAAACAATTATACAGACAGCTTACTGACAGACACTACCAGAAAATAATATCAGTGAAATTCCGATTAAAAAATCTCTAACAATTACTAAAAGCGAACAACAGAATTCGAGCTATAAAATCTAATAATCTGAAGGTGTTCCCACAAATGAATAAGATATTCAGGAGAAATAATCCACGAGATTCAGAGTCTCCACTTAGTACGTAATGACGAAAACAAACAAATGTTAATCAACATAGGCATAGATACAAAGAACGCTATCCTCACTAATGAACTCTTTGTGATAGAAGATTCCCTAGAAAAGGCGAAGACTGTGGGAGCTGTCTTCCAGGAAGTGTACAAGGTAAATGAAAGCATCCACCGAAACTACGATTTGGAAAACAGAGTTCTAGTGAATCACTTGCACTTCTGAAATGAAATTTAAAATTGGCAATCAGAGAATCTCGGTTTTACCGAATTTAATGGCGATAATTTGGCAAATGCCATTAACGCCAATAACAGGGCTAATAGCCTATTAATAAAAGGGAGATCCAAGGTATCTTCGACTCACTAAGAAATAAAAAGTCAGTGGGAAAAGATGGAGTACCAAATATTGTACTCAAGTATCTATCATCATTAGCAATAGACATATACATAGTTCTATATCATCATCATCATTGGGACTACAACCGGGATCCGGCCTTGGCATTATTTAACAAGTCTGAGGCTTGTTAAATTTTCCATAATAATTTCTTTTTCCGGGAAATGTTATTAGCCTTACGCCACTCATTGTTCTATTTAACGACGCGTTAAATAATGCACACTATCCCACGCATTGGAAAACAGCAATCATTCAGCCTATAACAAAAAAGGGCAAGGACTGTACAAACCCAATGAACATGCGTTCGATAAGCTTACTCCCAAGCATCAGTAAAGTATTCGAGAAAGTCTGAACAAAGCTTTGCTTAAATGGGTTGATGGCAACAACATTATTCCAAATAACCAGTTTGGCTTTAAGGCGGGTCATGAAACCACACATGCTGCAGCTAAACTGGTTTCCGATATACAATGGAATAAATGCAAGAACCAATGCACGGGGGCCTGTCTGATCAGCTTGGAAAAATCTTCGACACAGTTTCGCTTGAAGGATTATATTAAAAGATTGTCAGACAAGATATGTATAAACCTTTACTCTATATACTTTATAATATGTTAAATAACAGGAGTCTCGTGGTCAAAAGCGGCAAAGTGACTTCCAGTATAACGTATAATATCAAAAATGGTTTACAACAGGGAGCGGTACTCTCTTCCATTCTTATTAACATTTACGTTAGCGACACATTAAGCGCAGTTCCCGACACAATTGCGTACGCGGACGATGTTATAATTTATAAAACAGCCCCGAAAATTGAAATCATAAACAGTTTACTGCAAAGCGACTTCAATAAAGTGCAGCGATATTGCGCCTACTGCAAACCTAAGATAAACTTCCAGAAATGTGAAGCTATTCTATTTATAACCCCGTTGCATAAAGCCACGAATGACACAAGAAAAATTTGGGGAAAGTTAGTTATCATGGGACCGCATGACCACAAACTATATACCAAAAGTGTGGTTAAATATCTTGGTATTTGGCTTGATCAGTACCTGCATTTTAACAGATATGTGGAGGTAGCTTTGGTCAAGGCCAAGAAAATATGTGTTATGACAAGGAGGCTATTTCACAGTAGCCAACTTGATAGCAGGGTAAACGTTATATGATATATGCCCGTAATCAGACCCATGATTATATATGGATGCCCAGTGTGGTTCAATATAGGTTCAAATATGATGGAAAAGATTCGGGTGTTCGAAAGAAAATGTCTCAGATTATATCGAACACCGGAATCTGGCTACAAAAGGTATTGTGGCGGTTCGGCCAAACCCCACGGCCCACTTACCTGAAAAACCCCCATAACTGCTACCCACCTTCCCTAAGTTCGCTAATGCGATCACATTAGCACCTTAAATGCTTCACGCATTAAATAGATCAAATTTATAATCTAAAAGTTCCTGTAAAGAATCCTTACCTTTCATGCATCTCTTCACAAACAAATTCCCTGTAAGAATTCTTTCCTAACTTATCAGGAATCCCGAAACCAATTCGGCACCTTCGGTGTCAGGCAAATTCCCCTAGACGAATTCCTGAAAACAGAATGATTTGGTTTACATACAATGTAACCATCATAACAGGGATCATACACATTGCGTCGCCTATTTCCCGTCCTTACCAAGTGTATCATAAATCACCTTACATACACATTGGCTGACGATCTACACCTAAGGGACCAAAACAAATATACGCATATCGCGTCTCTTGGCACCAATTAAATCCTACAGCATAGGCAAATGCAAATAGGTATGGTATATTTTGCAGCGATGCAATAAACACCAATTCCCTGTAAATAAGCTAGAATCAATTAGCACCATGTGCATGGGCATTGCGGCTATCGTTACAGCTGCAATGCATAGCTTAGACAATGATCTACCCGATCTCTTTATCTTCCCATATATCTGGATCTGTTTCTCATGATGCGGCATCGAACAAACAGAAACCCCAATTAGCATCCAATGAGATTGAGCTTGTTTGCTTAACTGAACTCACATCTCATGGATTCAGCTTGTTTGCTTAGCTGAACTCACATCTCATGGATGCACGTTATGCCCTTTCTTTGTCTCAGTTTCGTTCTCATGGCTTTGTCCCATGAATGAACTAATGTACAAACATACATGTGTACCACCATGATCTTTATTACAAGATCTGGTTTTCTGTTCCACAGAGAGAGACTTTACGTTTCTCTGGTGGTAAGTAAATACATATCCTTAGTGAAGAGGATATCTACCACCACACCACAAACTCGTCCCATTATCGAGTCGGCTCTGCACGAGCCGTTTATCGCTGAGTCTTATTATATCCGCCGACCACCACGGTCGTGCCGCTCCCGTTCCCCGGTGCACACGTGGGCGCGAAAGTCAACCGCGAGTCGCGTGAGTAAAGTTTTGATATACAAGTCGTCGGTTCATTACAGCGGACGTGTGCGCGTGGTTTCATTGTCTAATTAGATTAATTTACGACTTCAATCTGTAAAATTACGAATTATCCTCCACAATTTTAAAGATAATAACGAAAGTGAAATAAAATAAAAATTAATTACGAACAACGGAACACTTGTGTTTTAATTTCTATCCGGTGGACGGTTTGTCGTGCAGTTTTGTACAAGTTGCTGGACAGTGTTTTTTTTCTTTACTCCCGGTTGTGGACAAACATGGCGGCGTTTCGTTCTTTTACTCGGCGAACAATTTCTTGGTGGAACATTATGATGAAGGAGGAAGATGAGCGGAGTGTCCGTGTTGGCACAATACTTCCTCCCTACAGTATTATCCAAATAAGACGTTATATAACGCATCCTACATAACCAGGGTGGATAATTGTATGCTCAAATTAATCAGAGGACATATTGCGAAAGAAATAGTTGCGTCCAATGACCTAATTTTCGGAGGTTATTATTCAACAACTATGTATTTTGAGAGGGTGCGCCGCAATGGTTTTGTTCCACCAGAGGCGTTCTTCGACTTGTATATGAACGGTCTTATACAGGATGAATCCGGAGTTCCGCTGATTTATTATGTAAGTAGATATTCCATAGACGGGCAGTTACATGGTAAACTCCCACACAGCCGTTGCCCCTCCAAAAAAAAATATAAAATATAACATAAAAGTGCGTAAAATTAAAGGTAAACATACGTTTTGAATTGCATATATAACACCAAAAACAAAATACAAAACATTGAATTATACCAAATACATTTTAATTCACATTCCACTTTTGATTTACAATTAAATACTAGCGGTTGCACAAACCAGCATCGTTAAGAAGATGATTTTCGAAGGAACAGTAATGGCAATGATTGTTTTCGGAAGGTAGCGGGATAACGGGGAATGGAGAGAGAGTGTGTCTATAGGAGTCGAAGACAGAACCTCCTCGAGAGCAGTCGTGTGTGTGACACGATGTAATTTCAATGAACGTTGTTCTTTTATTTTTAGTCATTTCGTTGTTTTTATTTTTCTCCTTGAATTAAAAGCTGTAATAATGAATGATAGGGGATGGGAGCGAACATACAGGGCAAAGTTACTGATTGCTTTCAACCCGGCGAAAGACAGGGCGATCCTTGTCCCTGTTCAATCCAAGTTGACATGCAGTCCCCACGTGGCACCCGCTAAGTAGTGAACCAATGGCGCAAGACTAAGACCTTGCCCGGAAAAAACAAATCATTTTGGAAAATTTAACAAGCCCCAGGACTTGCTAAATAAGGCCAAGACCGGTTCCCGGTTGTAGTGCCGATGATGATGAAGTAGTGAACCAATGCATGCAACGACATCCTGAGAAAAGTTAGCGCAAGGCTAACAACCATGCCCGTAAAAATGAATTATTATGGCAAATTTAACAAGCCACGGATATGGACCGGATACACGACGACGACCACGGAAACGAAAATGGATAAACGATTTAATAATTTTCTCATGGAACGTCTGCTCACTATACAGAGCTCGAGCTGCAAAGCAGATAGCCGATGCCCTGTCCGAATTTAAGGCTGACATAACAGCATTACAAGAAATAAGATGGACGGGGAGTGGTGTTATTCAAAGAAGTGAGTATGACATATATTACAGCTGCCATGCAAAACACCATGCGCTCGGGGTAGGCTTTCTAGTCAGCCAAAAACTGGAGCCTGCCATCATCGGCTTTAATGCAATAAATGAAAGGCTATGCACTCTTCGCGCGGGAGGCAAGTTTAAGAACATAAGGCTCATAAACGTTCACGGACCTACAGAGGAGTACCGTCATGACGAAAAAGAAGAATACTACGAGAACGTCGAACGGGCCCTGAATGCCTGCCCAAGATACGATGTGAAAATCGTTCTTGGTGATTTGTCTTGTGAAACCTTGTCTGTGAAATAGAGAAAAGTAGAGAGCGAGGTCCGCACCAGGCGCGGAAGATCTACCAAATAATCCGCAGTATGACGCGGTACACACCACGCAGCACTTACTGCGATGATAAAGAGGGTAATCTGATCACCGATCCTACATTCTGGAGCGATAGGAAGTGCACTTCAATGAATTGCTAAATGGTCAGCTCACAGAAGAATTGGAGGCTCCACCAATGCAAGATCAAGACCAAATGCTGATGCCACCAAGCATTGAGGAAACATTGAAAGCGATAAGACAGCTCAAATCAAATAAAGCCCCAGCTGAGCTGATTAAACAAGGAGGGACAGCGTTCCATCACACAATTCATGAGATCGTGGTGCACGTATGGAAGCAAGAGGAGATGCCGGAAGATTGGCGTCGTGGAATAATTTGCCCCATACATAAGAAGGGAGATATCACACTGTGCGGCAACTATAGGGGTATAATAATGCTGAGTACCGCCCATAAGATACTCTCCTCTATCCTACAAGATCGGATAGTCCCATACGCTAAAGTCATCATTGGTCAATATCAGTGTGCCTTCATTCCAAGCAAATCAGCGATTGGTCAGGTATTCACCCTTGGGCAGACGATGGAAAAATGTCTGGAATTTAATATTCCTTTATATCACCTATTTATAGACTTTAAGGCGGCCTACGACAGCATAGCCAGAGTAGAACTATATAATGCCATGAGAGAGTGGCATTCCAAACAAATTGATTGTGTGGACCATGACCAACGTAACTAGTCAAGTAATAATAGCGGGATTGCTGTCCAAACCAATAAATATCTTTAATGTACTCCGACAAGGGGACAGCCTGGGCTGCCTCCTCTTCAACCTAGCGTTGGAGAAAGCAATCCATGACTCTGGCGTTACAACAAGAGGGACTATTGTCACCAAGTCCAGCCAGATACTTGCCTACGCAGATTACATAGACATCATCGGTAGAACCGAATCGGCTGTACAGGAATCCTTCACCCAGATCGAGCAGGCAGCACAAAGACTGGGACCGCACATTAATGAGGGAAAAACTAAGTATATGGTGGCAACTTCTGCGAAATGAAGACCTGCCGTTGGTCAAACTATCAGGGTAGTGGAGCATGAATTTGAAGTAGTGCAATCCTTTAACTACCTTGGGTCAATAGTATCAGCCAATAACAACATGGAAGAAGAAATACGCAAATGGCTGATCAAATCCAACAATGCCTACTATGGTCTATCAAGGCTCTTTAAATCCCGAAATTTATCCAGAACATCCAAACTACTACTGTATGGATCAGAGACCTGGGTGTTCAATAAAAGGCACTCTGAACTCTTATCCGCGGAAGAAGGAGCACCCAGTTATATCAATATATTATATAATATATTATATCTGTAACGGCCAAGAAGTGGACAAGCACCGAGAGGACCCAAGGAATTGTGGGTAAGTGCGGTGTAAACGGTACAACATAGATACAATCAACGGGAGCGGCACCGTTGCCTTTTCTTGAGGAAGTGATCGTCCGACTTCTAACAGCACGTAACGGTCCGTTACGTAGCATCTCTATGCTCTTGGCGGGGCGGTGGCTTGGCGTGCTCCATAGCATGCGGCCTCTTTTTTAGCCACACTTAAAACACATTAAGCAACTGTAACATGTCAACAGCCGCAGTTTAAAATAGTTTATCAACTTCAAAAATCATTTAACAACTGGCGCGTTCGCCCGACTGCAAATTAAAACATATAACGACTGGCGCAGCCAGTTACACACATTCAAAATTATATGATAACTGGTGCAGCCAGTTATACACATCTAAAGATACATAATAATTGGTGGCATAATGTTATACCCCCAACACCTGGCGCAGCCGTTTTCAAAATTAGTTAACAATTGACTATAAAAGTATTTCACAATTAATTATTTAACAACGCAGCATAAACATATTTAAGAATTGGCGCAGTCACCTATAAACATCACAAAATCTTATTTAAGAGGGCGATTGTGCTACGAACGAGAAGTTACGCGGACCGAAGAAGAACTTTTGCGGTTCAACAGTATTGGTGGGTGAATGGCAAGTAAAGTCCTATGTACCAAAGTCAGTAAAATAACTCCAACATCAACCAGCTTACACAGATTTAGCTTTTCTAGGATTATAGTAGAGTAAGATTTAAGTTATATTAAATTAGATTCTTAAGCAATTAAAAAAATAAAATATATATATATTGTGACGCATATGACGATCAGTACTGGAATCTTCGAGAAAGTCCGAAACAAAGTACTAGATTATTTTAGGAAGTACTGGAAAACTGGAATAGAACATTCAAGACTATGGAACGGACGGAAACGATACACCAAATCAGAATGAGGAAAAACGGTATAAATACGTCGCACACAGAACGGAAGAATAAGTTAGAGTTATAAGTAAGACAGTGAAGCAAGCGATAAGTCTCGAGTGAGAAGTAAGCAGTAAAAGACGCGATAAGTACGGAAGCGATAATAAAGAAATCGTTAAGTGTACGGTATAAGTAACGGTTGTATTACGGACTAATAAAGTGTTATATAAATTCAAAATCGATTTAACGGCTCTTATTTATTTTAACATAATTAATCCAGCGAACCCTAAGCTCGCTACAATATATATATATATATATATATATATATATATATATATATATATATATATATATATATATATATATATATATATATATATATATATATATGTTTTAATAGTGTTCGTAGTTGTCCGCTGTTCCCTTCAGAAAATGTTGAGTGGTAAGCCTTGTATGACGTTACCCGTTTCCTTCAGAAAATGTTGAGTGGTAAGCCTTGTATGACGTTACCCTTGACGAGAGGAATCCAATGCAAGGCAGGAAGGGACCACACAAGCCAAAGTCCGAGATCTTTACTTAAGGAGATTAACCTGGCGATGATTTCTCCGATGATGTGAGCGCTGATGTCCGTTGCCTCTTGTGGTCGCGGGACAGGCCAGTTGATCCGGGTTGGAGTTGTAAGGTCGCAACCCACGATCAATGACCACGTGATGACTGGTGATGGGTCTAGCTATGTCGAGACCGGTGGTGGTGCCATGTACTGCGCACGTTGGCGCCCGTCTGGAGTGAGTGGCCGGCAGGTTGCGACCATTGGGGGTGTGTGCTGTAACGTGGAGTCGGGTGCGGTGTCTACCCTGGCACTGTCCGCGTGTCCTTTCGTAGTGGCAGTCACGGGCCAAGTGCCTCCCGGGGTCGTCGGAATGCAGCCTCTGTGGATGCACAGAGGGGCGTGCTTTCTTGCTGGAGTTCGAGAGACCGCTGGTTGCTGGGTAGCGCCGCCCGCCAAGCGGGGCATTGCGCGCTCCTGGTCCTGTTGTGGTGGCTACAGGTGGTAGCGGTTGGCCTGGGTAGCTTTGGAGATGGGCAGGAGCTTGACCACGTGGTGTCCTGGGTGTGGTGGGATGCCTTGAAGTGTTCGAGTTGGTAGGCTCCTGGTTCCTCGATTGCCCCTTGCCCCCGCAATGGTTCAGAGGGCGGGGGGTATGTCTTGTAGTAGGGTCGCGCAAGTGATCGGTGGCTGGTAGTTGAATGGGCTTCGTATGTGGCCACCGCGGCCGATGCCGGCGAGACGTCCTTTGGGTTCTCTGATGGAAGCCGCGGCCCTCCGTCGGAAGGACGACCAGTTCCTCTGGGTCGGAATTGTAAATTCGTAACCCACGAGGAATGGCCATATGATGGCTGGTGACAGGCCTTGTCACCTTTGCGCTGGATGATGTGGTGGGTGCTGCACCTGTTAGCACCCATCCCAGTTCAGTGGCCTGCGCGACGAGGCCGGAACGTTGGTCCTTCCTGAGACCTTCGACGATGATGTTGGGGTATATGTCTGCCCCAAGGATGATGTCCACCTTCTCGGCGGAGGCGATGTTCGGATCTGCAAGTTCCAGATCCGCCACGAACGAGAGATCCCTTGTCGTTGATCCTGGTGGTGGTGTATACACTGAGAGCCCGGACAGGATGAAGGGCCTCAGTGTCCATTGTCTCGAGCCGTGGAGGCGAGAAGTGATTCTGATGGCGGCCTGAGTCCTGGTGGCAAGGCCACGAGTGCCCCCAACACCGTAGGTGGGGACGGGCGATGCTTGGCGTCGGAGGTGCAACCTTCGGGCGAGTGATGTTGAAACGAAGGTGCCACTGGAGCAGGGGTCCAGCAGAGCACGGACTTCAATCCTCTGTTCGGTCTCAGACGTCACGATAACTCTGGCTGTTGGCAGCAACGCGGAATGCTGTGAAGGGGTGCTGATTGTATGTGCGCAGACCCCTTCCTGGCGGTCGATCCGGGGGGCGGATCCTTTGGCTCGTTGCGGCGGTGATGTTGTCCCGTCGATGGCGGTAGACCGGACATGCAGCAGGGTGTGATGTCTCCACTGGCATCGACGGCACGTCTTGTTGGAGTGGCAGTCGCGCAGGCGGTGGCGACCCAAGCAGTTCGTGCACAGGTTTCTTTTGTGTGCGAAGGACTTCCGACGGCCAGGTGTGAGTGATCGAAAGCCCTCGCAAGCGTAGATCGTGGGTGCGGCCCTGCAGAATGTGCAAGCGCCCTGTTGCTTTACGGGTGTCGGCGGTGTTTTGTGCATCGGGACACTGGGCTGGTTAGTCATCGGGCCGACTACCTTTGCTGGAACAGTCGAACTCGTGGAAGGCATTGGCGTTGGATCTGACACGGATCCTATGTACGCCGTGCCCACTGCTTGCTCTGGAGTCCGTGCGATGGTAGCCAGTTCCTCTGGGTCGGAGTTGTAAGTTCGCAACCCACGAGGAACGGCTATGTCATGGTGTGCCCCACAATGCGTGCGCGGCATCGTCTTCTGTGGCGGCTTCGGCACTGGATCGATCATCGCGACCTTGGGTATGTTGGGCTTTGGGCAGGCGGCACTCTGGTCGGTGGCCTGCTCACTCTTATCCACTGTTCTGGGGTGCAGTTCCGTTTCTGATGGCTTGATGTCGGCCATTGGCAGCTGCACTGGGGGTAGCTCGCTAGGGTGGAGGCGATTGGTGCTGTTGACCATGGTTGAGGAGGCTGCTTTGAGCGCGTACTGGGCCTCAAGGAGCTTCGTCTCTTCCTCGAGGTATATCTCTTCGGTTTCGCCGAAACAATCATCCGCGAAGTACGCGTGTTGCTGATTCTCAGGTGCCGCCAGGTAGAAGATGTCGTAGTGCCGCTTGGAGAAGGCTTCCCATTCGGCGCGGAGTGCGCATTTGGTTGCCTCGATTGCTGTCGGACTTGGTTGTCCCTTTTCCTGTATGTTGAGGAAAGTACCGGAGATGGTGGCCTGTGCCGCGAACTGAGCGGCGATGAGTTCCTTAATCGTGGTCGGTTGTTGTATTGGAGCAGCTGTCAAAGACACGTTGGTTTGAACTATCGTTGTAGAAAGTTCGTCATCCTGCTTTCGTTTTGCATCAACAGCGGTTTCCATTGAATTTTTCTCCAACAAATCACTTAGCGTTTGATTTGCAATGATCATCTGGCGGCCGCTGTCCTCTGATCCACGACTTAAGGAATCCTTGGAACTGTCATCTTCTTTTGTGCATGTCCTTACATTTGTACTCGACTCGGGTTGGTGATGAACAGATGTATGATCTCTGCCGACCGAGGAATGTCGTCGGTCGAGATCTTTGGCGTTCCGCCGATTGAGGAATGTCATCGGGGAACCGTTGCCAAAGTTGTCGCCGTCGCCGCCGCCACCACTGCCGTGGTGATTGTCGGCTCCGTTGCGCATAGTGTAGCGAGAAAACGTATGATCTCTTCCGAGCGAGGAATGTCGTCGGTCAAGATCTTTGTTGTTCCGCCGACAGAGGAATGTCGTCGGGGAACCGTTGTCCCTACGGGGGGAATTTTCCGGGTGCATCATCCGTGATGGCAATCCGGGTGGAGGGCCGAGCGGCATATTAACTCCTAATTGCCGAGGCAAGCCGCCAAGGCAGGGACGAACCGTGGTTGGGCCGGGCGGCATTCGCATGTCAAGTCCCGACGGAGTTTCCGGGCGCCGTAGAGGTGGCCGGAACATCATTGGCGGCGAACGACTTGCTGGCGGGGAGATGGCCGGTGCACCAGTCCGAGGAGCATCGTTACCAGGTTTCGACGTCGAATCACTTTCCCCGTCACCAGCTTCACTCGATGTATCACTTTCTTCCTGCTTGTCACTCTCACTGTGGTTAGGCTTAGGGTCCTGTTCCTTTCCTCGTTTCCTTTGAGCACTCTCCGTTCCCTTCGGGGATTCACCAGCATTTTGTCCGGATATTGCCAGCCTTCGCTGCTGCACTGGGCGCAGCTTCGATAGATCGGCTTCTACCTTTGCCTGTGGTTTCCTTTCACATATTTTTGTTGCCAAGTCCTTTTGACTCAATCGTTTCCCTCGACGTTCCTGTTGAATGATCTTGCCGACTTCTAACGGTATTTTTTCATGTTTAATTTCTTCAGTTTCCCTGTCCAATTTAGCAGTGTTGTTAGTGTTGATGTGCTGCTTTTTAGTACCGACACCAAATTTCTGTTGAGTATCCGCTTGAACGTCCTGATGACGTGCCTGATTAATAGCACTTCTCGTTTTGGGGGCAGGTGATTTCGGAGCCCGTTTACGTAGAACCGTAACTGTGTCCCAGTCAGACATCTTGTGTTTGTTTCACAGACGATTGGATTGAAATTAAATTGATGCTTCAGCAAATGCTGCTGCTTGCTTGATTATGAATAACGTTTAGTAATACCTTCAGATCCTTGATTTGTGTCGAGGTAGCTGGCAGTTGTCGATGTGCCGCGAACTGGGCGGCGATGATGAAGATCCAATTAGGCACTGGATCCGTTTCGAAGGACCAGAAATGTTTTAATAGTGTTCGTAGTTGTCCGCTGTTCCCTTCAGAAAATGTTGAGTGGTAAGCCTTGTATGACGTTACCCGTTTCCTTCAGAAAATGTTGAGTGGTAAGCCTTGTATGACGTTACCCTTGACGAGAGGAATCCAATGCAAGGCAGGAAGGAACCACACAAACCAAAGTCCGAGATCTTTACTTAAGGGGATTAACCTGGCGATGATTTCTCCGATGATGTGAACGCGGTGAAGGTTGGCTGACGAACATGGCAAATGAAAGAACAAAACAACTCGAGGAATTTACCTTCTTGTCCGTTTTACTCGTGATGACGATTCTTGCTCCGATGTAACGAGCCCGTTGAAGGTTGACTGCAGACTGACGAAATGGCATAACTGCCAATTCAAAAGGTGACGCCATGACATCATCGTGGTGACAATGATGGCCAGTTGGTGCCAGCTGCTGCGCAACTGGTATACATGCGAATGTACTAGATTTCTCCAGTACATTCCAGCACATTTAATTGCCAATCCGCAACATATATATATATATATAAATAATAGAAACAAGCTTGTTCTTCGACATTATTCGTTAAGAAAAAATGTATTTGGGAAAAAATAAGAATTAAAAATATACTAATAGATTTGGTGCACTGTAATACATAAAAGGAATACTAAATTTTAATTAAAAAAAAAAAAACGAATAGTCAAAAACAAATAGATTCCGGTTTTCCTTGGATTTGCCTGGAGAGAATATGAGAAACAAATTAGTTTTTTGTTTGTTTTGTGAAGAATTAATTTACAGTAAAAGTGTTGCATATCCTTTTAATACTCAGTTGTTCGCATCTTGGTCCCATGGAATTGACTAGTTTGGTACATGTCGCGGGTGGTATAGAGTACCACTCATCTTTTATTTTGGACCAAAGTTCTTCCCTATTTTTGGGTTTGCAGTCTCCGATCTTGCGCTTAAGAATGCCCCATAGGTGTTCTATTGGGTTAAAATCAGGGGGCTGCGATGGCCACTCCATAACATCGACTTTGTTTTCAAGAAACCATTCTTTAGCCAATTTTCAGGTGTGATTGGGGTCATCATCCTGTATAAACTCCCATTTAATAGGCATGTCCTCTTCAGAAAATGGTAGCATAGCGGTGTTTAAGATTTCTACATAATCTTTAGCACACATTTTGTCCTTTATAAGAAAAATTGCACCAACACCAGATGCTAAAAAGCACCCACAAATCATTAAATCACCTCCACCACGTTTCACTGTCTTTTTCGTATACTTCGGATCGAATTCTGGGTTCATTGGTCGTCTGACGTACATTTTTCCATCGGAGCCAAACAAATTAATCTTGGTTTCATCCGACCATAAGATGTTATTCCAATTCGCATGGTGGATGTGATTTTTGGCAAAAACGAGTCTCTGCTTTATATTTTTCTTGCTCAAGAATGGAACTTTTCTGGGACTTCTTCCAGGAAGACCCACTTCTATTAATCTGTTTCTAATTGTACGACTTGTACAAGGTGCGTTTGTCATTTTTTAATTCCGTTGAAGAAAAAGACTGCTTGTTCTTGGATAGCCGGATTAGCAGTTTGTCGAATCGTGAGGTTGTTTTTCTTTTTCTGCCTCTAGTTTCCATTTTGGAGCCTGAATGAAGAGCTGTGAATATTTTTTTGTTCTCACTTCATTAGCTTAGTTATTTCATTCATTGTTTTCCCGTCATTGCTTAATTTTGTTATCAATTCACGATGGGAACTAATGCAATGTACTCCACGACCTATTTTCACAAAATTGTATTTTTATTTTTGTTTTCTTTTTCTAACAAACACTAAAACACAAGTCTAACAGATTTGCGAATATTTCAATAAAGACGAACCAATAGTTTACTTCACAATCACGATTAAAGACTGACCACTGTACGTTTCACGGTACTAAGGTTGTTCGGCTTCTTTCATTAAGTGCTGTGCTCTTCAAGGGAACCTCAGTGATGGAAAAATCCACTTTCTCACAAAAGCACTGAGTTATAATATTTGAAGAGGTGCCAAAATTCACTTATTTCAAGTTCTCGTCAATCGGTTCTCATATTAAAATATTTTCCTTAATATATCACCAAGTTTGCATATTCACAAATTATCATTCGCACAATATAGCAATATTTTGTCAGATGTGAAAAGTGGTATTTATGTTGTAAATTGATTATTAACAATCACCACATTTATTACTCGTAAATTTGCTCTTTATTCGGAATAAATATATTGATTAATTATATTTATAATACGTATAAACCCTCCATATCAATAAAGTGCAAGAGTCAGCCGCCAGCCGACGTCTACTGAATGACAAGTTGAAAAACGTCAAATGACAGCTCACAACTGCTGGCGGGAAATTAAGAAGAACACAGTTGGTGGTGGGAACTTGGGAATTTACATGGGGAAAATATCCCAATCGCTTTTTTATATGGTCACATAATTTTATCATGTCAATTTCTTATAGTAGTAATAATAGTAATATTTTATTGAGTCTAATTTACATTGTTAGTGATTATAAACAATTATTTTACTGCTAACATCGACTGGCTATAATGTTTACCCTGCTATAATCATGTGGTCGGGTTAATTTGTGGATTTTTTTTTATTTGTAGTTGTTTGTTTATAACTCTAAGTAGTCCGCGTGTAAACCAATAAAACTTTGTCGTAGGAGACAGAACCACAAAAAGGCAGAAGTGAACTTGAAGGTAGCTTTATTAATTGATGTATTGATTGACAATTATTGACCGATGGTGTTTATTCGATGAATGTTGATTGTAGACTGACGAATTGGCATAACTGCCAATTCAAAAAGCGACGCTATGATATCATCGTGGTGACAATGATGGCCAGTTGGTGCCAGCTGCTGCGCAACTGGTATACATGCGAATGTACTAGATTTTTCCAGTACATTCCAGCACATTTAATTGCCAATCCGCAACAGTAGTAAAAAAAAAAAAATTGTTCACATAATTTATCACTAGATCTTACACTGTAAGCCCATCATTAATGTATACCCATTGTGGCTGATCTAGTACATTAGTATGATAATGGATGGAATTAAGGTTCCTTGCCTTCGCGGCGGGTGGCCGTAAGGAAAAACTTAAAATTGTGAATGGCGATAATTTAAATAAAAATATAATTCTTAAATATTCAATATTTCTCGATGGGTTCTATGGGTGATTATTATTGGCGAGTACCCTGTTCCTCCCCCGCCTGGTAGAAGCCTTGACTTGGTGCGTGGCCTTAAACTACAATGAATCACTCAGGCCAGCCTGGCGGAAGAATGTGAGTAACACACAAAGATCTACCACCCCTAATCCAGGATGTTACGCGTCACCGTGCCCATTGGATGGTTTGCAGCCAGGGGTATACCGGCTGTATTATAACGGCGCCTCTTTGACATCGGGTCGAATGAGAGCAGTAAGCAGCTCTGATATGGCGGACTATTCGAAAGCCCCAAGACTCGTGGGAACAAAAATGGATAATCAATATACAAAAAACAATCCCACGAAAAACTCGGTAAGCGTAGGTGTGATGAGCCGACACTACCATAAGGGAACAAATCATCAATAAAACACCGACTCGGCAAAAAGAAGACGTAGGGAAAAACGTAAAAAGCGGGATATACGCGTCGGCACGTGGAATGTTCGAATGTTATATAAACCAGGCGCGATACAGACGGTCGTAGAAAACGCAGAACAATGTGAAATGGACATCGTCGTGGTTCAGGAAGTCCGTCTCCCACAACAAGTAATCGAAACTAACGGGTTTACACTGGTGTGTGGAGGTACCGATACACAAAAACATCGGAACCGGATTCATCATAAGGAAAGAGATTACACCCCATGTAAAAGATGTGAAATTTATTAATGACCGAATGTCGGTGCTAAAAATATAGCGCCCATGGTACAATTATGTATTTATAAACGTACACGCCCCCACAGAAACTACCGACGAAGAAACGAAGGACACGTTTTACGAGAGGCTAGAGGAAGTATTTGATGGGATCTCATCATTCGATGTTCAACTCCTCCGCGGCGACCTGAATGTGAAAATTGGAAAAGAAGATACCTTTTAACCAACTATATGTAAAGAGAGCCTACACGGCGTTTTACATGATAATGGAATTATCACGTTCGCAGCGTCAAAAGATCTGGTAGTGAAAAGCACGATGTTCAAGCACAGGCAAATCCATAAAGCCACATGGATATCACCCGACGGCGTAACGCGTAGTCAAATAGACGACTTCCTCATAGACAAAAGACACCACTCGAATATCCTTGACGTAAGATCATATAGGGCTCCTCGATAGTATAGTGGTTAGTATACCCGCCGGTCACGCGGGAGACCGGGGTTCGATTCCCCGTCGTAGAGCCTCTGGCGCAAGACTAATGACAAAACAAATCGTTATGGAAAATTTAACAAGCCTCAGGACTAGCTAAATAAGGCCAAGACCGGTTCCCGGTTGTAGTGCCGATGATGATGATGAAGATCATATAGAGGAGCATATTGCTACTCGATCATCTTCTAGTGATGGACAAAATAAGGAGTCGGCTCGCAGCAAACCCACATGGGCAGTCACAGGAGACGAGCAAAAAATTCGACATTGATTAACTAAAAGACCTGCGCAAAAGGGCTGAATATCAACACGAACTAACGAAAAGATTTGGCATCCTAGAGATCGGAAGCAGTGAGGAAGAGGTAACCAATAATATGGACACTAGATGGGCATCGATCAGAGACACAATCAAAACTAAACCAGGGACTAAAACAAGGGGATGCCCTGTGGGTAGTATTTACCAAGGGCGTCAGCACGGACGCAGGTTAAGCTAAATACCCCACAACAATAATGGTGCACTACATTGTTCCGCAAGGGAAAGGAGAAAAAAAACCAAACACACTGGATAAATCCTTCACACAATTACAAAGAAAATAAAACACACCTGGTAGTTTTTGTCCAGTAACATTTTATTGCGGCGGCACTCGTTCACAACGCTTAATTCTAGATTATCGAAGGTAACATCGATTGTATTATTAATTTTTATTAATTAAAATTCATGTTTATTTCAAAGACACAGGTACGGATCACAAGGCGTTCATTAATCCTAAGTTACTGAAGGTAATTTAGACACTGTCATTAATTGATTGTTCCTCGGAAGGCGATTACACTATAGTCACTTGTTATGCTAACTGGAAGTCGGATAAAAGTTGTTTCTGATATTTAAACAATAACTATTGATATTAAAGGACACGTAAACAAAATAAATACGAAGACACAACGCGCCAAACAACGTGTATCGTAAACTCACAGACTTCGACGTGTACCCGACGGGGGCTGCAATCTGACTCTCAGAAACTATCCATATCTGCCAGATTCAACGGTGTGGATTACATCGGTGTGGGAGGATTGTGTATGTGTGCGTATATCACAAGTACGTTGCCCTTCAGCCTGGATATCGGCAACGACAAAAAACACCCGAATACACATGTAATGAATAGCAGGCATTATTAGATACGCGATAGCGAAGACGCCGAAGGGAGAAAATGGTTCCTGTGTCCTAAATAAGCAGAAACGATATTTCAAGGGCCATAAATCTTTGATGACCTGCGCCTGAGAACGAAATAGGTTTTTGCTTTAAGATACACAAAAACGCTATTTCAAGGGTCACGATGATATGCACATCGTGTTTGTTTATTTAACAGGCCGGAGCATCGTTAGGCATGATCTGGGGTATGATTGTCTAACGTCAATCATATTAGTGCCCAAATCCCATGACCGGTAGATAACCGACAAAGGAAATTGGTCGTAAGTGTTACGAACCTTGGGACTGCGACAATAAATGGATATGAACCGTAGCAAGAAACCATCGGCTACAGCTATGTCAACAATTACGCTGGCCAGCTAGTATTTATCTATTATAATTGCTGACAAGCCGAGCCGATGGAGATATGGTACGCTTCATAAATGGAAAAATTCAATGTGATGCATGCCTTGATGAGGTTTAACTTTCAGGTGAAAGTTATTTGAAATACAGCTTAAGCTGCTCGAATGCAGGTAAGTATTATGGGTTTGGAAGGTGGTTAATTTAAGAGGATCGGCGGTTCTTTGGGAATGTATTAAAGAACCGCCACAGGCCTCTCACCATGTCTCTTTAAACTTGCGCTCGAATATGTCAGCAGAAAAGTTACAAGACGACAACATGGCCGGATCATCCCTCAACGGGGTCACACAAGTGCTCACATATGCAGATGACATCGCCGTTTTGGGCGATAGTCTAGAAACTGTAAGTAAAAACAGTGAAACTATCATGTAAGCGGCAGAAGAGGTGGGCTTAGAAATAAATGAAAATAAAACAAGATATATGATTACGGCACGTGTGGGTGCACCTCAGGGAACACACATAAACGTAAAAGGCAAGACATTTGAAAAAGTTAAAGAATTTAAATATCTGGGAACAATACTTACGGTCACTAACGAAATGTCGAAGGAAATTAACAAAAGACTACACTCCGGCAACGCTCGTTGACACGCAGTCAGTAAACTCTGAAATATAAATTGCTACGACTAATATAAAGCTCCGTGTCTATAGAAACATAATCATGCCGATTGTTCTATACGGATGGGATCTCACCAAACGGGAAGAAAATAATTTCCACGTATTCGAGAATAAAGTTTTAAGGTGTATCTTTGGCGGTAAATATGATGAAGATTGAGGACAATAAAGGAAACTCCACCACCACGAATTGGAAGACCTATACCGCAAACCTACAATTGTGAGAGTTATCAGCTCGCGAAGATTAAGATGGGCAGGACATGTGGCGCGAATGGGCAACGATAGGACCATGCGTAGAATTCTTGACGGTAGACCAACGGGAAATAGACCGACAGGACGGCCGCGTCGAAGATGGGAGGACAATGTTAGGTTCGACCTTGAGGAGATCGGGTCGGATGGTCAAGCATGGAGGGAGACCTCACAGGACAGAGAACGCTGGTGCAGCCGAGTCGGCGAGTTCAGGAACTTCCGGGTTCCTATAGTCCAATAAATAGTAGTAGTAATAGGGACCTGTTCCTAGTTAAACTTATACTAATAAATGAGATACTTATTATTTTTTTATTTTGTTTTAATATTGTTACGAAACAGAGTAAAAGAACTGCTGCGGGCTGTCCAAGAGTAGTGCCAAAAGCGAGAGTGGTAGTACTGTAGCGTTCTACGAACGCACAATTCCGCGCAGGTAAGGTTCCTACCTTCAAAGAACGTTCTTACCTGATAACGCAGCGCACGTGCCCACAGACACGCGGCCAATAGTCATTACAATACCTGTAACAAAGGTCATAGAAGGCTGCAAAATGCGAACCGATATAAAAAGAAGCAAGGAACTGAACGTCCCAAAGCTTTCAATATCAAGCAACAAGTCGATTGTAACATACCTGAAACAAAGGTAAAAGCATTCATTCATCATATTAGTAAAGTTTGAAATGCGCCGCACTCCAGCACTGCACAATCCGAAATCCTGAACATCTACACGATGTTACAAGGATTTGTTATCGCCAGCAAATTAGCCGACCAACGATGCACGTGCGGGTAGCTGCCATAAAGACCACCAAATCTATCGGCAAACAAAAGAAACGGCAACCGTAATTATCTCAACGAGATAATTCAAATTGTATGAGGTTGAAAACCTGCAAGGAAACTACTCCGATCCCACGGTGTCTGTTTGTATTTTACACCCATTAGAAAGATCTAATGGATTTCGGGTGTATTGACAAAAGTCAAACAAAGCCCATGAACCATGCATCCATGCAAATTGCAGGATATCCTTCGGCCTTCGCGCCAGATGTTTATGTAAATAAGGCGGCATACAATCGACAACCGTCGAACTGAATTTCGACCACCACCACGGATGGTGATAATGATGTTCGATGATGAGCGAGTTTCTTCTTTCAGGAATGAAAAATCACCCCTGGGACGTGATAACATGCTGCTAACAGAAATTCGGAAGTTCTGTTAGCAGAGCAATTAGGGAAATTTTTCCGTGTAGATACAGATACCAGTTTTGAATCTGGATATATATGTGGGCAGATGGTTAGTCAGATTTCAGTCGTCAACGAGACGACATAATCTTGATCGAGCAGCCAGGGAGATGACATTCAGAGGACCCCACGGAGGAGGCCCACCCGCTCCGCGTATTTCAATGAAAGAAAAGCAAGTATTCAACGTTCTCGCGAAACGTGTGTATCGGTCAGTTAAATTGTGCTCTAAATAAATAAGGAAGGCGGTCCGTGAATACGAAGGCCGAATATATATATAAAAGAAGTGTTAATTAGTAATGCGATTAAGGTCGTAGCGAAAGTTGTTGCTCGTGTGTTAATATTCTACCCGAACTACTAATGTAAGCAAAAATCAAAAGTGTGTCCTAGTACAAGTGGAGATAGAACTCTCACACAAAATAAAACTTCAAAATAAAGACAATTCTTTGCGTGTTTTATTTGCTCAATAGACTTTGCTCCGCGTTCTAGGTATTCCTTTTGGCGTGTGGACAGGTACGGCGGAACTCTACGACAACCTCCAATAAAAATCCGCCAAAGTACCAATTTCGAAATAATTTCGTTCCTTTTCTCACTCTCCTCTTGTGCATTTCTCATCTTTGATTGTAAGCCGAAACTCTTTGTCGAGCAGCCGGCAGTTCTTACATCATTAAGCTTATCACTCGATTTGTTCCCTTCGGTTTTTCTTACCCTTTTAGGCTGAGTCTAACCTTTCGATATATTTCTCAGGGTCGGATACATCGAATTTCCTTCCTTTGTCAGGAGCCACCGGTTTTTCCAGCTCGTCTTCCTCGTTAGCGGATTTCAAGCCCTTGTCGATTTTCACCTCTGATACGGGGTTATCTTCACTGGGTGCTGCATCGTCGCCTATTTTTGCTGCTTTCCGTATGTATGTATGTACGCCGATCTCATTATGATCAAAAGCCAATGGTTATCTCATCTTTCTGGGTACCGGGTTTCATGTCCTTGCCAATTTCACATCTGATACGACATCTTCTTTACTAGAAGCCGTACCATTGTCCATGACTCTCGTTGTCATCAGATTCGTCGAGAACCTTGATGTGTGTTCCGATTTCCTTGAAGACATCCTTCTCGTTTCGTTTTCTTTTGTGTACGTAATAGTGATTCCAGTTTTTCGGCGCTGCTGCCACTTTTGCCACATTTTCTTCTTTCGCCTCCTCGAGTTCGGCATTTTCGTTTAACTTTCCTGTTTCGATAAGAGTGTCAACAGGTAACTCGTTTTCCATTTCTTCCGGCTCTGGGTCTGTTTGTGGTTCAGTTTCTTTTCTGTAATGGGTTTCTGCATGACATTTTTGTTCTTCGGCAGCACCATTTCCTTCTACAGATGGTGCACTTTCATCACCTAATATTCATTCGGTTATAGTCTCAACCTCAAGTGCTAGACCTTTACTGACGTGCTTCTCTTCTTCCGCACTGCCATCATGTTCAATCGGATTATCATCGATGAGATTCTTTAGCTGTTCGTGAAACAAGTCTTCCTTCCGTTTGGCTCATATTTTAGCAGCACTTCCGCTTGCTAGAGGGCCAACGACGCGCTTGCGTCTTGCATCTGTCTCATTCTTTACTTTTCATTTATTAGGCTTAATCCAAGCTTAAATTAATATAATAACGTATAATACCTTACAGACTAACTTAAAATCTAAAGTAGTACTTAAAAATGATTTAAAAAAAAAACGAAAAAACAAGAAAAGAGAAGAGGACTTGGGGCAGGGGAGGTAGGAGGCTGGAGAAGAGCGAGTGTATGTGGGGGTGGTATTTGTGAGGCAGCGACAGTAAACGGCATATGTGTTGGAATGTGTGCGGCTTGTAAGGGTATAGGCGGTGGGCGGGGCAAGGCCAGCGGGGGGGGGGGGGGGGGGGGGGGGGGAGACGGAGTGCAGTAGATGTAAGGTAGCAATCGAAGGAAGTAGGGTAGAAGTTGGCCACCGCAGCTTTCGCGAAATGGGCTCATTAGAGCCGTAAGAAGTGTGGTGGGTGGGCAAATAGAAGAGACGAGGGTTTCGCAGGTTACGGTTGTTTGTGTGGAGTGCGATGGTGGAGAGCAAGCTTGGGCAGTTGATTGTGCCTGAAAGGAGACGGTGGATGAAAAGGATATCGGCATGAATTCTGCGCTCCTCAAGTGTGTTGAGGTTAATCAGATGAAGCCGGCTTGTGTATAAGGGGGGAAATCCGAGGATTCTCCCAGTTCAGTCTGCGGAGGACATAACGCAGAACCTTTCGTTTAGTGAGATTTGAATCATCAACCATCCCTTCCTCTTCTGTACTTACATCAATCTGAGTTCCTCATGTGCTACTCTAGCCCTCTCCTCGGCGATTTACAACTCCCGGCGGGTTGCCATTACTTCAGCTCAGTCTCGGGCTTTGTTCTCGACTGAACCGATCGCGGCACAATTTCGCGCAATACTTTCTCTTCTGTTCTGGCAGAGTTGCCGGGTGCTGCTTCCTCTTTACCGGAATGCATATTGGCGTGACCGAAGACATTTTTCTTTCTATGCGGGCGCCTGCTACGGCGCAGACTACCCCAATGTAGGCAGTCGCTGCTCCTCCATCAGGGTATGGCAGTTCCCTCCTCGACTTCACTGGTTCGGTGCGGCCACTGGTACGATGCGAACTACCTCAATGTAGGCAGTCGCTGCTCCTCCATAAGAGCACGGCAGCTCCCTTCTCAATTTCACTGGTCCGGTGATGCGCTCAAGTTCCCATCTTCCGCACGTGGACAGGTACAGTGTGATCTCCCACAGGACATGTGGGAGATACTCTTCCCCTCACGCGGGCGGCTGCTATGGTGCGAATTATCTCAATGTAGGTGGTTAATGTTCCTGTTTGTTTGTCATGTTTCCCTTAATGTCTGCGTACTGGCGTCCTCTTCAGTTTGGACGATCTAGTGTTGGGTAACCTACTGTTACTAATATCCGGCTCGAAGGACCAAGGAAGTTAGTGATCTCGATGGACCACTTGTTTGTACTGTTCCAGTTGATGACGGACGGCTGCCTTTTTGTTTTATTCGGAAAAACCAAACATCTCAGTAAAATTCCAATACTGTCACTATATACAACGTTAAGACTTATAACAAAAGAATGCGATGTGATGAGCTACCTGCCCCATATTACACCTATTTACCATAACTACTTCACTGTATTAATTTTAAATGAAAAAATAATGAAGTATTATATCTATTAAAGTCGGCACAAGACGAATAACCTTGTCCGTAAAAATAAATTATTATGGAAAATTTAACAAGCCTCGAGAATTGCTAAATACGGCCAAGACCGGATCCCGGTTGTAGTGCTGATGATGATGATGATGATATCTCTTAAAGAAGTAATTACATTTTATATTTATGTATTTATTATTACTATTTTTTTTTTTTAAATTGATAGAAATTAAATCTTAATAAATGTGATTGCTTATGTATTTATATGTCTTCATTTAATTATTATATTCATTTCAGAAAATCCAAGGTCTATATCAATATTTATTTAAATCACACATTGTTTTTTTTTTATTGAAAGTGGTCGAATTGGAATTCAAAAATCATTTATTTTCTTTTTATTCTATTAACCCGGAAGGTCATGTCCTCACTGACTCGGCTGCGCCATTGTTTCCTGTCCTGTTCACTCTCCTTCCACCCTTGACCATCTGATCCGATCACTAAGTCGCGACCGTTCTGCCAGTCTATTTCCCGTTGGTCTTCCGCCAAGAATTCTACGCATGGTCTTATCGTTTCCCATTCGCGCTACATGTCCGGCACATCTTAAACTTCGCAACCTGATTACTCTCACTATTTTAGGTTTGCGGTATAGCTCTTCCAATTCGTGGTTGTGGAGCTTCCGCCATTGTTCTCCATCTTCATCATATTGTGACGAATTTACAACCGAAGTGAAGCAGGCAAGGATTTAAATGCGACATCTAGCGCGAGATAGACGACATAGAGAAGCAGGAAAACTGACAGCGGAATAATAAGTGTCAGTCAACAATGGAATTGGAAAAACTCACAAGCGTGAGAAAGTAATAAAGAAAATGACGAAGCTAGAGAAGTAAAAAGAACAAACTTTGGAATTTTATTTGGATTATTCACAATCCAGAGATCGAACCGAGGAAGTCGATCAACGTAAAATCGAAATTTCGTAACAATTGGTGTCAGAAGTGGGATTGCTGAATAATCCTATATCATCTGGAAGTGTAGCTGTGGAACTGGAATAATCCTAAATCATGGTGAAGTTTTGGCTCCTCGATAGTATAGTGGTTAGTATACCCGCATGTCACTCGGGAGACCGGGGTTCGATTCCCCGTCGGGGAGCCTCTGGCGCAGGACTAATGACATTGCCCGGAAAAAAACAAATCATTATGGAAAATTTAACAAGCCCCAAAACTTGGTAAATAAGGCCAAGACCGGATCCCGGTTGTAGTGCCGATGATGATGATGAAGGTGAAGTTTGCTGACCGAAGAATGTCCCATTTAAGAGAAGAATCGGAGTCTCGAGGATTGCCTGTGACAGGGAATAAGGTAGATCTACAAGCACGATTGCGTAAAGCAATGGAGAGTGAGGGCATCGATGTTGATGGACACGAGTTTTGTCATGATGTTTCAGGAGCTTCATCAAAAGTCGAAGAGCAGTTGGTAGAGCTACAGTCAGCGCCAGCATTGGCCATGAAGGTGCTTTTAGCAGCAATGGCACAGAAGTCCGTACGCATGGAGAAGCAGCTTGCACAGCGCATGGAGGAGCAACTGGCAAAACGTCCTCACGTATGGAGAACCAGCTGGCACAACAAACTTTATAACTGCAGGAAAAACGATCGCGCATCGAAGGGAATTCTGTCAGACTGCAGGCGAGGCAGGATGAAATGGGAGGGGAACAGCACGTCGATGAAGGTTTAGCACGGACGGCTATAGCCGAACAGCTATTCGACGACGAAGACGATGTTGAATGCCGCTCTGAACGAAGTCACAGGGAAACTGAGGCTACAGAATACTTCGATGATGATGAGGAATCGGAATCTGATGCTGATGATTTTATTGTAGACGACGAAGGAACGCCAAGTGCTGAGAGGAAGAAGAAAAGACGACTTCTATTCACTGATGCGTCATTGCAAGAAGGTCAGGACATTTTCGGTGTAGATTTCGACTATGAAGATTTCACTAAGTATGACGAGGACAGATATGAACCTGAATCGGAAGGTGATGACTACGAAGAGGAAGACGGTATGGGGGAACCTGAAAAACGACCCAAGAAATCAACCAAAAAGAAATCTACCCGAAAGACTATTTTTGAAGTATACGAACCTAGTGAATTGAAAAGAGGTCACTTTAGGGATTTGGACAATGAAATCCGTAAAACGGATATTCCTGAGCGAATGCAATTGCGCGAAGTTCCGGTTGCGCCTGGTCCAGAGGGATCCAATGAACTACAAGATAAAGCTGAATGGATTTACAAAGAGGCGTTTTGTAAATCAACTGTTTCCGAACAAGAGAAATCAACTGATGCTGGAGGTCGAGACTGCTATCGTAAGCCACCACATCCGATGGGAAAGCAAGCTCTAGATTTTAGGCGTATTCAACAGCTAGAGGTGCCGTTCATTGCGTTCTATAGAAAAGAATACGTGAAACCGAAATTAACGTGCAACGATCTATCGAAAATCTATTACTACGACGCACACTGGTGTGTACTGTCAGCTCGAAAGAACAAACTTCTCCAGTTATTTGAAAAGATGCGGAACTACCAGTTGGACACGCTTATGAAATCGACAGATGCTCCAAAACCAGATGATATGCGAGTAATTAAAGATGAAGATCTAGATCGCTTACGTGATGTGCAAACTCCAGAAGAGCTTAAGGATGTGCACATGCATTTTCTCTTATACTATTCGCATGAGAACTCTAAAATGCAAGAGGAATTCCGTCGTCTGGGAAAGGAAGAATTGCAGCAGGCTAGAGCTGACGCGAGACGGAGAGCATTAGAAAATTTGGAAGAAGGTCAAGAACTTCCACCGCCGAACGCCAAGATGAAAGTGGTACATCGTGACCAGCATAGGATTCAGCGAAGACCGAACACCAAGACGAAAGTGGTACATCGTGACCGACTGGCAACTTTTGTTAACCCAGAGAACCAGTGAACTTAGTTCGGGACGAACTAATCTAGACCGAGGATAGTGTGACGAATTTACAACCGAAGTGAATAGCAGGCAAGGATTTAAACGCGAGATCTAGCGCGAGATAGACGACATAGAGAAGCGGGCAAACTGACAGCGGAATAATAAGTGTCAATCAATAAGGCGATTTGGAAAAACTAACAAGTGAGGGAAAGTAATAAAGAAAATCTTCGACAAAATCTCCCATAACCTCATTCTCTTCAAGCTATCTTCCCTCGGTTTCGAACCCGTGCTGATTAAGTGGGTCTCATCCTATCCCAGTTATCGAATCTGCCGCGTGTGATTTAGATCCACCCTCTCCGATCCTTTTTTCCCAACCTCAGGTGTTCCCCAGGGCGGTCATCTCGGCCCTCTCCTATCTATCCTAACCATAAACGACATAGACTCTTGCATTAATCACTCCTTCATCTCGCTTTCCGCGGGCGATTCCAACATTTTCAAGGCAATCCGCTCTCTCCTAGACTCCTCACTTCTCCAATCGGATATTGACAGCTTCTCGACTTGGTGCCAAAATAATTGCCTAGAAATGAATATCGCCAAATATCACACAATCACCTTCTCTCGGAAGCATTCCCCCACTCATCCGCGCTCCTATCTCTTACTGAACCAACCGATAACATCGATTGTGTTAAGGTGTCATATTTCTAAATTTAGGGATTAGATGGCTTACCTCCGTTTGTGGTTGTTTGGTCGTTCCTGTGGACGATCCTTGTTACGAACCGACCTTGAGTCCAGGTCTCCCCAAAATCCACTAATCCCCCTTCGTGAGTTTCCCCCCTTTACCTATAAAAGGAGAACAACTCGCCAAGTAGTTAATTTGCATAAACTACTTTATGCAAATTCTACTTGGCAGAGAAATTAATAAAAACCGACGTTGGCGTCAAATAATAAAATAAAACGTCATCGGCAAAAAAAAAAAAAATTGAATTCGCCGTTAAACTTCGAATGGTGAGGCTCGTTGTAAAAGTCTAATCGAGAATACATAAAATATCACAAATACAAGAATGAGAAAAATGAACTAAAGTAAAGTTGGGTTTCGGTGCAAAATAATCAGAGAACGATTATCAAGGAAAGGATTCCATAACTCAGAAAAGGTTTCCATAACTCAGAGAACGATTATCAAGGAAAGGGTTCCAAATTTCGGAGAAGGATCATCAAGGAAAGGATTTCATAACTCGGGGTTTCCTTTAACCATCACCCCAGCAACTAACAAGCAGGTTTGAACGCAGCGAGCAACCAACAACAACAACAACCCGAACCATAGACCGTCAACGGTCAATCCACGGGGTCAATCCACGGTAAGTCCCCTCCAAATTTCGGAGAAGGATCATCAAGGAAAGGATTTCATAACTCGGGGTTTCCTTTAACCATCACCCCAGCAACTAACAAGCAGGTTTGAACGCAGCGAACAACCAACAACAACAACAACCCGAACCATAGACCGTCAACGGTCAATCCACGGTAAGTCCCCTTTGCTTACTTTAACTAACATTAAAATAAAAATCCTTAAAATTAATATTTTAATATTAATAAATTGTTAACAACACATAACATCCTGTTGGGGGCCGTTTACCACTGGAGTGGACGGCGTAAGAAAAGTGCCCTCGCAACTTCCTCCGGTGGGCGTGGGGGCTTCCGGACGGGGCACTCTGCTGTTGTGGGCTTCTTGACAGCGAGGGTGGTTCTTGACGCTTCCCCCTGGTCCACTGATTTCGGAATCAGGTTATCTCCCTTGTGGCAATGATCGACGGATCCTCCGAATGGCTCGCTCTATTCCTGCGAGTGCATCGGTGGCAAAGGTGCGCCCTAGTAGTTTCCCCCGGTACACCTGGTTTCGGTATGAAACCACCAACTCTTTGCTTAGTTTTATTGTTTTGTTTTCAATCTTCAAGGGTCCACTGGGGTTTCCCTTGGTATACCGGTTTTGGAATGAAAACACAAACTCTTTGCTTAGTTTTATTGTTTTTTTTTTAAATCGTCAAGGCTTAGATAAATTACTTGGCTATCTGTTGTAGCTCCTGGATTCCACTGAATTACTTTAGGTTGTTGTTTGACGACCAGCGGTTCGGTCTCTGGAACCTTGACTGATCACGAAATTGAAATGCGCCGTCCTTTTATACTTCTTTATCGTTGAGATTTGTCAACGTTTTTATTGTCAAAATTCAAAGAAGCGTACACAAGGTTTTGTGTGCTTCAATTGGAATTGGGTTTTGGGAAGTGACTAGGGGTTTAATTGAATAAGTTGAGTTAAGCATTTCATGATGTCAGGATTATTGGGAATTGAATCAATGTGCGACAAATTAACTTTCGGTTTAACTTACAGCTCATATGATACAATATGGAATTTGGATTTGGATTATAGGAAGTATTGGGGATTTGGATGGGAGTAGAGATTTAGGATCGCTACAGTTAAATTGATTCGCGATTTGGGCATCTTATGCGACAAGGAGCTCAAATTTACCGCACATATTGATTACATAATCCCCAAGGCCAACGCCACCCTTGGGTTTGTCAAACGATGGTCGAAGTAATTCCTTAACCCCCATGTCACCCGATCACTCCACACAACCTTTGTACGGCTACTACTCGAATACGCTAGTCAGGTCTGGTCCCCGTATCAAGTGTCTCACATTCGCAGGATTGAGGGTGTTCAACGTCGTTTCTTGCGCTTTGCCCTCCGCGGACTAAACAGGGAAAATCCGCTGACTCTACCACCATACACAAGCCGGCTCCGTCTAATTAATGTCAACACACTTGAAGAGCGCAGAATCCATGCCGACATCATCTTTGCCCATCGCCTTCGGTCTCGCTCAATCAATTGCCCAAGCTTGCTCTCCACTTTAACATTTCATACAAACCCCCGTAATGTGCGGAACCCTCGACTGTTTTACGTGTCCGCTCATCACACTTCTTACGGCGCTAACGAACCCATCTCGCGTATGCTACGACAGGCCAACTCTTCCCCACCTCCTTCGATTTCAACATCTCGACTTCCGGTCGTAAACGACGTCACAGAAGAAATCCGTGCTAAATCCACCCCCTCCATTCAATAACCCCTCTACCCTGCAATCCTCTCCTCGCCCTCCCTCAAGTTAGTTATCCCCCATACCTTTCCAACCCCACCCACAACCCCCCCCCCTAATTTAAGCGTGCATTAAGCTAAATAAAAATGGGGGTTCCGCTTTCAATCAATCAATCAATCAAAATGATGAAGCTAGAGAAGTAAAAAGAACAAACTATGGAATTTTATTTGGATTATTCACAATCCAGATATCGAACCGAGGAAGTCGATCAACGTAAAATCGAAATTACGTAACAATACGAGGGTTACCTTTTATATTTCGAGATTAGAGAACAAAAACTAATATTGATCACGAAAATCACTTTATTGTTTTTCAAAATATTCCCCATGAAGATCTATACACTTTTGCATGCGCTTGAACCATTTGCGAAGCACTTTTGCCACTCTGATTAAGGTATCTCCAACACATGCATTCTGAATGCAGCAAGCACTTCTTCAGGTGTCGAAAAACGTTGACCTCTCAGTTTGTTTTTTACGTACGGGAATAAAAAGAAGTCATTCGGTGCCAAGTCAGGACTATACGGCGGATGACCCATCAAATCGATGTTTTGGGTGCTCAAAAATGCAGTTGTCGCAGCCGATGTATGAGAGCTCGCATTGTCGTGGTGAAGAGTGATCCGTCTTCGGCGGTTGGTTTTCCCGATTTCTTGGAAGACAACTGGCAAACAAATGGTTGTGTACCACTCAGAATTGACTGTTCTGCGTTGTCCTAGTGGTACGGCTGCGACATGTCCAGTTTTTCCGAAAAAAAACAGGCGACCATTTGCTTGGAAGTGCTTCGTGCGCGAACAACTTTTGTTGGATTTGGCTCATCTTGAAACACCCAGACAGTCGACTGCTGTTTACTTTCGGGCTCATACGCGTAAATCACCTGTCACGATGTCATAGACGTGTTTCGAAGCACCGCGACCGTATTTTTTGAGCATTTCTTTCGACTAATTGACACGAGCCTTTTTTTGAGCGATTGACAAATTGTGTGGGATCCAACGCGAACAAATTTTTTTGACAGTCAAATGTTTATGCAATATTGAATGTATGCTGGTCCCACTAACGCCTAAGGTTGTCTCAATCTCACGATAGGTCACATGACGATCTTCCAATATCAGTTCGCGCACACCATCAATGGTTTTCGGAACAACAACTGATTTTGGACGACCTTCACGAAATTCATCTTGGAGTGAACTACGACCAGGATTGAATTCACCATACCATCGATAAACACTGGTCCTTGATGGAGTTTCATCGCCAAAAATTGAATTAAGTTCATCCATGCACTGTTGCTGAGTTAATCCACGCCGAATGTTGTAAAAAATAATAGCACGAAAATGTTGACGATTTAATTCCATTTTTGGGCCGAGATGAATCTTTTAAGTTACTGTAAACAACACAAATAGCGCTCGTATGTCAAAACGTTCTGAGTGCGTATAACCTCAAAAATGTCCAACTTTACGACAGAGCTATCAATTGCCGGATTGCAGCACTAGGGTTGCCAAATCCCGAAACATAAGAGGCAACCCTCGTATTTACCGTCAAAGATCCTCCTTAAAACTTTATTCTCAAATACGCGGATTTTGTTTTTATTCCCGTTTTGTGAGTGCCCACGTTTCGAGATGGTTATGGTTCTATAGACACGGGGTTATATGTTATGAATGACCAATTATTTGCTTTAATAATTATATTGTAATATAAAATTTAATATTGTATAATAAAATTTAACTATTAAAAAACATCGTAAAGAAATCATCCTTATTGATTAACGTTTGCTGATATTGTTAAAGACTCTCAAACACAAACCCTTTAATGTAAAAAAAGCGCGCATATCACTGTTAAAACCTATACTTTAAAACAACATATAATAGTGACATATTCGCCGGATAATTTTACATTTTCCACGAGGAACGAAATTAAAAGAAATTGACGTGTTAAAATTATGTGACCGTATAAAAAAGCCTTTGGGAAATTTTCCCCATGTAAATTCCCAAGTTCCCACCACCAGCTGTGTACTTCTTAATTTCCCATCAGCAGCTGGGAGCTGTCATTTGACGTTTTGCCAATTGTCATACAGTATACGTCGGCTGCCGGTTGAGTTTTGTGGTTTATTGGTGTCAAGTTTTTATACGTATTATAAATGCAATTAATGAATATATTTATTGCAAATAAAAGGCAAATTCACGAGTAATAAATGTGGTGATTGTTAATTACAATACTCATTACCAATTTATCACTTAGTGTTCATATAAATAGCATTTTCGGTGTCAGACAAATTATTGCAGTGCTGGGTGAATGCAAGTTTGCGTACAGGCAGTGAATACGCGAACTTGTTGATGTATTTTAGTATGAAAGCCGCCTAACGAGAACTTGACTTGAATTAATTGTGGCTTAATTTTACATGTTATTATAATTCAGTGCACGTCTCAGAAAGAGAATTTTTCCATTGCCAAAGACAACTCGAGGAGCACATGACCAACCTGAAAGAAGCCGAACAACTCTAAGAACATGAAATGCATTTTATATAGAACACGTAAGTTCTGATGCTCATAGTTTACTCTCCTTGTGTTCGTTTTTAAAACAGCTATTTGAGAATGCTCATTTTTCGAACAGTGCAATTCTCATTGCGGCAAAATAAAGTCGTCCGCCTTTTTAGTACTTTTCAAGGACCGAAACATTCTTTCCATTACAAGATCGCAATACCAAAGCTCGTCCGTAACCTTTCATTATGTGTTGTTCAGCAAGCGAGAGCATTCATCGACAGTGAAAATCGTTATGCACACGATGTCCTTGCAAACTCAACGAGAACTTATCAATTCTTCAATCCCATTATGACAGAAAGACGCTATGCAGTGGAGAAATTACCAGATAGCATCTTGAAACCGCCCGAAGTAGCCACCGTTGATTTGGATGGTGTTGTTGAAGATTTCAAAGCCCTCATGCTGACATGTCGGGATAATAACGTTCGCATCTCGGAAGATAGATTTGATTCATTTGTTGATCTTTTCTGCGACGTCTGCCATAAATTTTCAGATAAACAGTTAATTGAGTGCCTTTCCCATTTACGAGAACACCCACCAACCGACTCGACACGCACAAAGAACTTCGCTGAAATTTGGACAGCTTTGGATACTGCATGTTTGGAGCGTATTCAGCACTGGGATTCAGATCAGCTCTTGCACCTATGTGACGCATGGTACCAACTCGGGCTTGGGCGAGTGAGTCAATTCGTCTGGAATTCCCTGAGGAAAATTGGCAGGCGAGTGCGCAAAATGTCCATTGAAGAGATGCTTCACTCGATGTTCCTTTGTAATATAGTTCGGAAGCCCGGTGTGGTCATGTTTGAGTATGAAGCACCGTTTTTGCGATTGATTGACGAAATGAGCATTGATGAAATTGGTGTCATGTCGTTGGGATTTTTCAAGACGCAAACCCTCATCAGGAGCCCGGAATTACTGGAGAAGATATTTAACAGATTAATACAGACATCGGACACGGTGAAGGATATAACACTGGTGTCGATACTTAAAATCCTTCGGTACTCATCGAAACTCGGTCACACCGATTTGATTGTGAAGCTGCTTGATAATTTGGTCCCACAAATCGAGAGAATCTCGCTACTTAGCTGTGTGCACGTCGGCCTCTTGGGCACTGATATACAATTATCCCATGAGCAAGTCCTGGAACTGATACTCAAGCGATTCATTTCCAATATAGAAGTGGCGCGGTTGAAGGATTTGGAAAGGGTCAGCCACGTGGTCTCATTGAACAATTACAAAAGCCCTGAAGGTCTGGAAAAGGTATTCTGCCAAAATGTGATCAAGAGTCTAAGAAATCGTGTGGAGGAAATCATGCGATATCCTCGGAGTTTTATGAGTGCCCTACATTTCCTCTCAATGTGCGGTGTTTATGATGAGGAGATACTGAGTGCAGCCTTAGATCCGAAGTTCGTTCTACACACTTACAATGGAAACATTGTTAAGGCGAACGAACTGTTTTGCCTGGATTCCTTCGCCAGAATCAATTTGCAAGGAAGTTATTCGGGGAGCTTGCTCTCAGACAAGAATCGCCGAACTATGGGTAAGCTAATGACCGACTATATTCCGCAAAGAAATAGTGGTTTTAGTCTGAGTGCAACTGATCGTATTCTCCTGGAAGTTAAGGAAACTGTGGACTGTCTGCTGCGAAAAAGTACTATAAAACATATTTTGCCGCATTTTTCGCGTGCGGACATTATTGTGTGCTACGACAGTGCTGAGAAGAAGGCGATTCCTATATCTCCCGACTGTGCACAGGATTACATTGGTTCGTTGATCAATGACCAGAAGCCTGATGAAAGCTAATTTTTCCTTTTTTAGGTGCGATATTAACGAGGACAGAACTGCTAGGAGCAGGGGCAGATAATCGGAACTTTATTACAGTGGCGATTGTAATTGGAGGTTGGAATAATGTAGTTAGAAATCGGAACAGGCCTACGGGTGCCTTGCAAATGAAACTGGACCAGCTGAATATCCTGGGACACAAACCGGTTGTGGTGAGTTTGAATAATCTTTTTTAAATTAACCTTACTATGTGATTGAGAACATTTGGAAACAAAAAAAGGTCAGGGTATGTGAGAGCAAATACGGAGTGATCTGGAGAACGAAATGGTTATTGAATGGCATTTAGCGATATTAAGCTCCAAACAGTTTCTACGACGCCAGACCGGAAAGTTGTTGAGAACTGTTTGAGCAATGCCCAGTCAAGTGGTGATGTGATGGTGTTATAGAATGTTTAGTCATCAGCGCAGAGAGAAGCTAAGGAATGCATGATGACTATATCAATGTCGTTTGTGGTTCATATAAAAAGCAGAAGACCTAAGTGGCTACCTTCAGGCACCCCAGATGCAACCAGAAAGGGGTTACTTTTTTTTTTTTACACTAACGCGCAAACACAAGGGGATTTTGAAGTACCTTTAAATGTCAGAGCACAGAGCGAGCGGATGGAGAGGAAGTGGATAAGGAAAGGAGGTGTCGATGTATATTGGTCTTGAATGTCTGGACATCACAACGGCCAGGAAACACATGATCAGGTAAAACATTCCACATTCGTGTGGTTCGGCTAAAGAATGACTCTATGTTTATTTGTGCGCTTAAAGTCCACTTTCAACGTGAACTGATGCGCATTCACAGATTGACGGGTGTCGCGGGAAAATGTCTGAAGGGGCGGAACACATTCAGCAAGTTCAGTTGAGCAACGACCGTGGTAATACCTATAGAAAAGAGATACGCATGATACGTTGCGCCTGTGTTCTAACGACGGAATTGATCGACTTACGGCTGAGTCCCCAATAAGTTTCACTCCTCGCGTTTGCACCCTGTCGAGCACGTGTAGTTCAGTTTTGGATGCGTCTGACCAAATATGGGAGTTGAACTCCATTTTTGGACGAATATACGCCTTGTAAATAGTGGCCAGGTTGGATGGAATGAAGTATCTTTTGCATCTCTAAGGAACCCCATACATTTGGCTGCACTTTTCGCAGCTTCAAATATGTGGTCATTCCAGTCGAATTAATTCGAGTGCCGAGGATTGATAATTCCTTGGCTTCGTCGATGCACGTGCCGTTCATAGACAGTATTGTGGCGAGCTTAGGGTTCGCTGGATTAATTATTTTTAATAAATAAGGGCTGTTAAATCGATTTTGAATTAAGATAACACTTTATTAGTCCGTTAATAACCGTTACTTTTACCGTACACATAACGATTTCTTGACTTATCGCGTCTTTGACTGCTTACTTCTTACTTCTTACTTATTTCCCGATCTGCGAGCGATGTATTTATACCGTTTTTCCTCATTCTGATTTGGTGTTTCGTTTCCGCCCGTTCCATAGTCTCGACTTTTCTATTGCTCCTAGTCTCCAAGTTCCCAGTACTTTTTAAAATATTCTAGTACTTTATTTCGGACTTTCTAGAATATTCTAGTACTGCTTGTCATATGCGTCACAGTATATTTACTTTGGGGTTCACCTTTGACGACAAGAGGTAGCACTGAGTTTTTAAGGCACTGAATTCTACTCGGTAAGATAATCCCCACTGATATATCTTGTTGAGGGTCTGAATTCAATGTATCAAGCATAACTTGCTGGTTGGAAGTGACGTTCGAAGAGTTTCGACGGGAGTGTTCGTATGAGTATGAGAAGCTCAACGTGCTATCATCAGCAAACGAGTGAATTGGGTTGTGAGTAATTGACAAGGGATCATTAATAAAGATGGGGAAGAGAGTGGGTGAGAGTACCGAACCCTGGGGAACACCTACATTAATTTGATGCGAGACAGATTTGACACCATCAAGATTGAACGGCCAGAAAGATAGTCTCTTATCCATTGGATCAGGGAATTGTCCACTTCATATAATTGCAATTTTGACAAAAGGGCTGGATGCCAAACTCTGTCGAAGGCTTTTGAAATATCCAATGCGACTACCTTGCTTTCACTGAGGTAGTGGATGGAATGGCTCCACTTTTCGGTAAGGTACACCATCAGATCTCGTGTGAACCTGTTGCTAAGAAAGCCATATTGGCGGTCGTTGAGGAGGTCATTTGATTCCAGATATTTCGAAAGTTGACGGTTGATAAGAGAAGCCATTACCTTGGAGAGAATAGAAGCTAGTGCTATGGGTCGATAAGAAGAAAGGTATGATTTGTCACCCTTTTTGGGAATTGGCTGAATGCTCGCTGATTTCCATCTATTTGGGAAACGACCAGTAGAATAAAACAAATGGAAGAGTTTCCGCAGTGGTTTGGCGAGTGAGGAGGAACATCTCTTCAAGAGGACTGAGGGAATGCCGTCCGGACCAGCGGATTTGTGTGCGTTTAGCTCTTTGAGTGCGCGGGCAACAGTACGCGTTCGGAAGCGAATCTGGCCCATGGTGTGCTGCTTATGCTCAAGTTGAGGTGGAACTGATGTGGTATCAGGCAGCGTTGAGTTGGCTGCAAAATGCGCAGCAAATAGATTCGCCTTCTCTATTGCAGTGGTGACTGGTTTGTCATCGACTATAAGCGATGGAATGGATGAAGAGACTGAGTTTTGAATGTTTTTCACGAATGCCCAGAAGTTTCTACTAACTGTGGGAGAGTGTAGTATTTTTTGTCTCACTCTCTGGTTATGCAAGAACTTTGCGCGTTGAATATACGCATTGCAGTCATTCCTAGCTCTCTTAAATCTTTTCCCGTTTTCCTCAGTATTGTTTGATTTATACAACCGGGAGCTCAACTCTTTGGCCTTAATGGGTTCTCTGCACCCAGAATCGAACCACATATTTCTCTTGGGCTTGATACTCTTTACTCTGTGTGGAATAAAGGTCCGCATGCCAAGTCGAATCGTGTCTGTCAATGTGTCCGCTACAGAGTCAACATCGTTATGGAGGAAAAATAACGACTAATTTAACCTCCAAAAAAAGGTCGTTCAGACCTTCCCAGTTGGCTTTCTTGTAGAACCATACTGTTCTTTTGGGAGCTTTCTCATTAACGTTACTGTTGGTTAGAGGAAATTTAGCTGACACGACACAGTGGTCTGAAGTGCCCAAGGGCGATAAAACTTCAATTGTGTATTTATTTGGGTAGGAGGTGAGAAACAGGTCCAGTGTGTTGGCCAAATGACCATATATATCTGGTACCCGTGTTGGCTCATTGACAAGTTGAGTTAAACTACTTGAATCAGCAAAGAACTGGACATATTGACCTTCGGGTGTTGTTGTTCCGGAGTGATGAAGCCACCGAGAGTTATGCACATTAAAATCACCGGCAATAACGATTTCTGTATGCGGATATAGGGTCAAGATCCTATCTATAGAATCAGACAGAGCATCAAATTCGTTAAAGGATGCATTTCTAACCAAGTTTGGGCTTCTGTAAAGAAAGCAGTAATGTATGATATGCTTACGAGTGTGTAGTTTTAGCCAAGAGAAATTAAATTCTGGGTTGGAACAGAGCCCATATAGTGGCAGAAGCTGATAAGCAATACTATTTCGTATGTATGTGGCTATACCACGATGTGGAAAGAACAGTGGCACTAAGTTATATCCAGGTAGATTAAATTCGGAAATATCTGTATTAGTAATTACCTGGGTTTCGCTAAGTGCAAGGATAGTTGGATTCTGGCTAGAAACATGGGCAGGCACAGAAGAGAAATTGCATCTCAAGCCGCGAATGTTACACAAATCAAATTCCCGCTCCATTGAAATGACCCTACACAGAAAACCAATACCGCCTCGGGAAAGGATGCAAGTCGGGACCAGCAATAGATAAGCGAAAGCAACCACTACAGGTGTTATGCCCTTGTAGTAGGTGCCCCACTAGGTCCGTGCCGAAATCCAGGTCATATCCCTTCCATGATGAACATTATGCCACTCAGACACAAAAAACTCTCCAAAGATTATTAATCAATCGAGAGTATCGATGCCTGAGGGACACAAACAGAGGTGCGAAAAAGAGGAAAACAGACACAAGGGATGGAAAGGGTAGAGGGCTTTCCCGCACTGCACATCACTCGCGTGTATATTCCCGCACTTTTCACAGCACTAAGACGCGTGTGCGGAGATCCGTTTGTTTGTATAGGATCGCACAGAAAACTTTGCACTGCACTCGGACGCGTGTGTGAAGATCCCTTTGTTTGTTTGGGACCTCACAGTAAGACTTCGCGGCCGAACCGATAGTGCAATTGGGTATCTTATGTGTATCTAAGAATCCCAAAACGAATTGCACAATTGATCTGATGGTACGGATCACGAGGCAGAAGCGCACGTGCTGTCTCGTTGGCGGATATCGCGGATTTGAAACGTGTTGCGAAAAGTTGAGGATGATGGCCAATTCACTAAAACATTTGTCCTCGCTTCAGTTTCGTTTGTTCAGCTTTCTGTTTCACATACTATTTTCAGTATGGCCTGCTATCTAGTTGAGAACAGAGGCATTTCGTTGAATCTGCCTGTGGAACAGGAATTTTGTTGAGATGTGTATTAATATTGCTATCTATCATCATAGTACGGGAATCGATTTTTTCTCGTTGGGCCTCATCTTCCGCTTTGTGGTCCATTGGCTTATATCCGTGAGTGTCTGTTTAGTCGGTAATCATCTCAACAGCAGGGGTTCATATGAAGGTTTTTTTTTAATGTCGAGATGTCTGCTGCGTACAGTAGGTAAAATAAAGTTAGGAGGGCAATTCCATGTGTTCTCTTAGATATAAGCTCGTGGACATTGCTTCGAATGATACTTTGAAAAGAGTAGGATTCAAGTAGTTGACAATCGTTTTGCTGGAAGACATTTTCTTATGTTATGCATGAGACCCTTATGTCATATCCTGTCAATGCCTAGGCGATGTCAGGTGTAGACTCATTTATTTGTTTAAATATAATTCAATTTCTGAATCTGTTAATCTTTGTTTTTGTCTACTTCTAGGCCGGACTCTGCTCTGGATGACGGGCGTTGTTTACTTGCCCAGTGCTTGCGTTGTACTGTACTGCACTCCCAACTGCCACTGCTTGTATTCACTTATTCGTCCCCGGTCCCTCGTTCCCACACTGTCACAGGAACAAAGAGAGCAACTGATACAAATATCCGATACTCAGCCCACCAGTCGGCAGTTGTGTGCTGCCCCGTCTCCAACATTCCGCCCATCTTGAACTGTCGCTTCAACTGTCCCATCCTGAGCAACCGGGAGTAGGACCAACTTCGTGATGGCTCGTTTAAGTGTGCCCCTCTGAATCTTTACAGTTGCCACCCGAAGCTTGCCATCTCTGCCAGGATGAAGCTCGACAACCCTTCCCATGGGCCAATAGGTCGGAGATAGTTGCTCGTCCTTCAGAAGAACCACGACCGGTTTTTTTAGGTTTGGTTACGGATGATACCATTTGTTGCGAGCCTGCAACGTGTGGAGGTATTCGTTCTATCGCGACCAAAATGTTCGATGTAACGCCTACAAGTACTTCCATCTGGACCGCTGGGCGATCGTTGTGTCTCCCAGATCGGCTTCCGGAACGCTCATCGGCGGTCCTTCAACTAAGAAATGACTGGGGGTTAACACCTCGGGGTCGCCAGGTTCCGCTCGCAGGGCAACCAGCGGTCGCGAATTTACACATGCCTCGATCCGGGTCAAAACGGTAGTGAACTCCTCAAAAGTCAGCAACGCATTTCCAATAGCTCGCTTAAGATGATGCTTCACTGACTTGAATCCTGCCTCCCACAAGTCACCAAAGTGGGGGGCTGCTGGGGGAATGAATTTCCAACTGATCCTGTTGGTGACCAACCCCGCCATGATCTGGTCCCAGGTAGTTTTCCGGTTTATGTGCTCATAAACTTCTCGCAGTTCTCGACATGCTCCAACGAAACTGGTACCATTATTGCTCCATAGGGTGTGACAAAAACCCCTACGAGCGAGGAATCTCCTCAATGCTACCAGGAAAGCCTAGCCGGACAGCTCGCTAACCGCTTCGAGATGTATTGCCTTGGTTGCCAAGCATACAAAAAAACAGATGTAGCCCTTGATTCGCCTTGCACTGCGTCCTTTCCACGTCCGACGAGTGATAGAATCTCCATAATCAACGCCGGTGTTGCTAAATAGCCGTGCGGGATTAATCCTACTGGCTGGCAATGCCGCCATCTGTTGAGATAGCACCCGTCCCCTGCGACGAGCACAAACCGTGCATTCAGCGATGACCCCCGGACAAGTCTTCGATTCCCTATGATCCAGTACCGGGCGTTCACTGCGGCGATCAGTAGCCGGCTTCCAGTGTGCATCAGCCTTACGTGCAAGTCCCTTATGATGATCTTTGCAAGGTGCTGTTGTCGATGTAAGATTGGTGGATGTCGGCGTTCGTATTTCACCCTTGCTGCCTCTAGTCTTCCGCCCACCTTGGTCATCGTTAAATGGGTCGAGCGCAACCAGTTCACTTCGTTTTGACAACTGTCTCCCCTGTCTAATGGCCGTCAGGTCCGTTTCGAACGATTCGGTCTGAGCCGCTCGCAATATGATGCGTGTGGCCACCCCCACTTCCTCAGCATCGAGAACGCCCGATCGCCTGGCGGACCTGTTGTCCCTTTTGCAGCTACTGTTGTCGATGAACCGCTTCAGCCAAGCTACTGTTCGCACCATTCGAGTGAAGCTGGAGAATCTCCTTGTTATGGACAGATCCTCCTGCTGGATTACGAAGCATGATTCCTTTCACTCCTCGAGATTACTGATGGTCCGGTGTCTGGCTCTCGGACTTGGTAAATGGACGTTCGGGGCAATCTCAGCTCCTTGTCTCACAGAAAGGCGGGTTCTCACCACCACAGATCTGCTCCGACGAGCTCCTTTGCGCTAAGCCCCCTTGACAGGCAATCCGCTGGATTTGAAACAGTCGGTACATGATGTCACTGCTTCTTGGCAACCTTCCAAAAACGTGCGACGTACGATTCGCAATGAATGTCTTCCACCGCCTGGGATGATCCGGTAGCCATTGCAGCACTATAGTGGAATCGGTATATGCGAAGCATTAAGCCTCGCTAACTTGAAGCGTTCCTCCTTGGGGGGGACACCTGCTTAACTGGGACCACCTTTGCCTTTGCCATGATCATACGCGCTTGGGAAGCCACTTTCAAATCTGGCGTAGATGACTGCTTCGTACGCCTTCTCACTTGCGTCCGAAAACCCATTCAACTGAAGGGGCTTTCCCAACCAACGAGAGATCTTCATCGACTCCAGCGCCGGTAATCCCTCGAAGTATTCCTTGCACTCTCTCTGAATCTCTTCATCCAGGGGGTCATCCCAATCGACACCTTTAAGCTACAAGTTTTCCAATACCAGCTTGGCTGGCACCACCACTGGAGCGGCCAAGCCCAATGGATCATACAGCTTGGAGACGTGTGACAGGACCTTCCTCTTCGTGAGCGCTGATACATCCGGAATCTCCTGTACCTTGAAGCTCAGATAGTCTACCCTGGGATGCCAAATCATCCCAAGCAGCCTCGTTCCTTCGCTCGTGATGAACTAGTATACTTATTCAGTACCTGGCGAATCAGCCGACAGCCACTTCAATAATTTGTTGCAATTTGATTTCTACTTGCGTAGCGAAAATCTTCCGCCTTTATGAGCTTTCGCCAGTTGACCTACTAAGTGGATTGCCTCCTCCACGGATTGTGCTCCGGATATACAATCGTCCATGTAAAAGTCCTCTCTGATGATTCGCGCTGCCCCTGTTCGATCTCCTCGGCAATCTGAAGCAAACAACGCGTTGCCAGAAATGGGACAGACGCCGTTCCCTATGTTACGGTTAGCAGCTTGAACGTTTGGTACTCCTCCTCTGGGTTGTCCCGCCAAATAATTCTTTGGAAGTCGACGTGACTAGGCTGGACTCGAATTTGGCGAAACATCTTGGTGATATCCGAGGCAAATGCTATGGGATGCTTGCGAAACCGGGTCAATATTGAAATGAGGTCCGACTGCAAGGACGGTCCAATAATCAGGTGATCGTTAAGAGGTGTTCCATTGCTGGTGAGCCGAGAAGCATCAAATACCACCCTGAGCTTAGTGGTTTCACTCTCGGCCTTAAGTACTGCATGGTGCGGTAGATAGCAGCATTGGTTGTCCAGTATTTTTGGGTCTTCTCCGGTCACTCGCTGCATGTGACCCATTTCCTATTATTCCCTCATGAATTCAGCATACTGATGGCCTAGCTTCGGGTTTCGCCCGAATCGCCTCTCCACGCACAGAATGCTTTGGATGGCGGCTTCCCTGGAATGTCCCAATGGCGGCGGGAAATTTTTGAACGGCATCTCCACCTCGAAGCGCCCCTTTGCTGAACACTGGTGCGTGTCCGCAAAATATGTCATTGCCCTCCTCACTTCTTCTGTTAGACGCTCCTTCATCTCTGGTACCTCATCCATCTCCCAGAATGCCCTCAGCTGCCACTCTAATGGGTCGACCTGGTGGGTGACAGTGCAGAAATGTTGTTCCTGATCAGCCAGAGCTGGTCCACTCCCTGCGATCACCCAGCCGAATATGGTGTTCTGCGCCATCATTTTACTGTCGGGATCCATCAGTCGTTCATCGCGCAGGACCTGGAAGATAGTGTCCGACCCCAGCAACAAGTCAATGGGCTTCGATCTGTAGAACAGCGGGTCGGCCAACGCCAGTGATGAGCAACTTCCCCAGTCATGCTCCAGTGACCTTGACGGCAGATCTGAAGTCAATCGCCCTAGCACCAATGCCGTTACTCGAACGCTTGTTTCTCCTATTCACCATAACATTGCGAACCAATGATAATGCGTCCGCTCTTAAGGAAGTGCGGAGAAATTGGAATTTCCCTACCGCTGATAACTGGGGGTTGTCATGGATGAGCGGTTCGTACAGGTCCCGGAACGTTACCCACTGTTTATAGTTCCCATCGAAGGTAGGCACGTCGATGGTCCTCAGCTTGATCAGTCGGGTTGCAGTTCCACCCATGGAATCCGATGCTGTCAGGTCCGCTGCCCGGGTAACTAGTTGTTCCACCAAGGTGTTCATTATTGTGTGACTGGAATCAAGCATGTCAAGAAACCTCTCCATTCCTGATTGCTCCGCTGTTAGCGTTAGAGTAGTTGCCGGTCTCAGGGAATCTCCCGAAGTATCCAATGCGGTGGCGCCTGTGTCGGGTGATGTGTTTAACCGGTGAGTGAGCCTGCCTTGCAGCGAAAAGTATCGGTCCTCGAAGGCTGCTCGTTCTTCGTTCTCCTTGTCGATGTCCAGGTCCGGGTCGTTCTCCTCGATGCGTTCCTGGAGGTGCTCAAAGGATTTAAACGCGTCCTCCAGTTTACGCAGTCTGCTCGCGACTTCCTCTCGTGAAACCACCTCATTTGCCTTGTTCGCGAACTCCTCCAACCGCGCGAGGAATCCTTTGATGATCTAAGGATAATGTGGACAGGGTTAGTTCAGGCGTTCTCTGGTCTGCAACTTTGCTTCCGCCATTTTTTTCCCCGAAATTCGAGGCTTTATTGTAAAACACTGGTTGTACATTTATGATTCAAAGTATTGTCCATCGCTGGCCACTACTTTCTCCCATCTTTCGGGCAGCACACGAATCCCGCGTTGAAAAAACTGGTCATCTTTTGAATCGATCCTATTTTTTACTTCTTCATAAGATCGGAAGTGCTGGTCAGCCAGGACGTGTGCCATTGATCGAAACAAGTGATAGTCCGAGGGAGCAACGCCTGGAGAATACGGCGGGTGGGGTAGGACTTCCCATTTCAAAGTTTCCAAGTATGTCTTGACTACTTTCGCAACATGGGGTCGAGCATTGTCATGCTGTAAAATCACTTTATCGTGTCTCTCGTTGTATTGCGGCCGTTTGTCTTTCAATGCTCGACTCAAACGCATTAATTGCGTTCGATAACGATCGCCTGTGATTGTTTCAGTCGGTTTTAAGAACTCATAATACACTACGCCGAGCCGGTCCCACCAAATACTGAGCATGACCTTGGAACCGTGGATATTCGGTTTGGCCGTCGACGTGGAAGCATGGCCGGGATATCCCCATGATTTTCTGCGTTTGGGATTATCGTAATGAACCCATTTTTCATCCCCAGTCACAATGCGATGCAGAAATCCCTTCCGTCTTTGCCTTGCAAGCAGCTGTTCACAAACACACAAACGCCGTTCAACATCTCTCGGCTTCAACTCGTACGGCACCCAATTTCCTTATTTCTGAATCATTCCCATGACTTTCAGGCGTTTTTAAATGGCTTGTTGCGTCACTCCCAATGATCCTGCCAATTCTTGTTGCGTTTGACACAAGACCGGTAGGTTGGGAGTGTTTACTACTCAGAATTATAGCTACTGCTTTATATGGGGTAAGTAGGATTTTCCATCGACTGTAATACTGATACAGTTCGTTTAGGTGGCGGTTGAGTCGATTTGTTGCGAGTTTAGGGATTTTTGATGACGTGTACACTAGGACGTCATCCGCATAGCATATTTGGTTTACTCTCCCGTCCACAGGGCGAGGAATATCGGAGGTGTAGATATTAAATAAGATGGGGCCTATAATGGAGCCCTGTGGTACGGCTGCGGCGGCGTTGAAAGTTCGGGCAGGCTTTCCATTCAAGAGAGCAACTGGTATAAATATCCGATGCTCAGTCCGCCAGTCGGCAGTCGTGAGCTGCTCCGTCTCCAACATCAGGTGTACAGTATTTCTTTTCCTTAAAAGCGGTTTCTATTACTGTGGTCACCGTGAACCTTGTGGATAGTTCACTGTTTATTCTTGAGGTCAAATTGAAAGTCAGAAAGTTGATGAGTGGTTTTTCTTAAGCAGCTTTGAAGTGGATGACAAGAGCTACATCGCTCTGTACGGGTACATTTTCTGTTGGGCTGCTAGGTGTTTTGAGCTTTATTATCTGGGACGTTTTGAAGCAATTCAGAATGTATTTTAGTCGAAAGCGAGGATAGAACAAATACGTCAGTATAATGATAGATTTTCGAGGTAGTTCTTTGAATAGACCAGTTGATAATTCATCTCTTACCAACTCCAAGTTTGTGGTTGAAATTTTAATCAGTCTGTGGGGTTTTATTAGTTTGCACCAAGCGTGGGCGCGGATTCAGCATAAACACCACTGATAGTCTGATGGAAATTGTTTCGACGTACACTGTTCTTCCCACGTAATTATCCAAAACGTGTGCGTCACAGAGGAATAGAAAATAAAACACTGTAGTTTCTTTATTATATATTTCAAGTTTCCTTTATTGCTTAATCCTTCATTGTTCCGCTTTACACTGGTATTTTTTTAAAATACAATTAATCTGGTTAAAGCCACTTAGTCCGGTTCTACAAAATAGGCTTCTGCATTCCAAGTAAACAGAAACGCTAGTTCGAGGGACGTGCACCAGATGCGCTTGTTTGATATAGCCGTATGGCTCTGGTGCACTAGGAGGGAAGATATTTTGTTGACATTAAGTCAACAGAAATCTTGCCGACGGTGGCAAAGGGTCAGGCTGGATGGTTATCTATTTGGATTAATATGCTGGTACATGGACATGGTGGTGAGGAATTTGCCACCCAGGGGGACTGTGGGGACTCTAACAGATACACACAATTCGCAACCAAAATAGTGAAGAACACGAACGAAAAATCGAATAAGAAAAATACATCAGAACCGTATACCAAGCGATAACAAAAATAATTCACATCAGTGGAGTATAGTCGAGTTTGGAAATCAAATTCTAAACACGGTCAGTAGCCTGATGTGTAACGCTTAGGTAAAATTTTTTTTTGTGATTCGAGCTGTCATAGCGTCAGTTCGAATCACTCGATCTTCTTCACTATTATTTCAAACCCCATAGAACCATGGACCAGCGTTGGTAAGCAAAACAAACACAGTGAGGTACTGTGTGTTTACTTTGGTTTTCAGGAGGGTCATCATAGAGCATGAACGTGGGTATGATTGCTTGAACAACGATCATCATCATCATCATCGGCACTACAACCGGGGACCGGTCTTGACCTTATTTAGCAAGTCCTAAGGCTTGTTAAATTTTCCATAATGATTTATTTTTTCTGGGCAAGGTCATTAGTCTTGCGCCAGAGGCTCCCCGACGGGGAAACGAACCCCGGTCCCCCGGGTGACAGGCGGGTATACTAACCACTATACTATCGAGGAGCCAACATCGATCATATTCATGCCCAAATTCCATGATCGGTTGATAGCCGATAATAGGGAATTCGTCGCAAGTGTTGCGAACCTAAGTGTGTGGGGCTTTTCAGGGCCCGAGGAGCCACGCATCGCTCGATCCCCACCATTCCCAGCATTGCGACTTACCTGGAAGTCGAATCTTCAGCAAGATGATACAACCTTGCTACGGCCTTAACCGCTAACCAAATTGCTGGAATTAATTCAGTTATCCCAAAGAATAACTGACATAAATACCTTTTAGGTAGCTTACCTTTCTTTGGGGGGTTTTTCCAAACCCCTTTCTCCACGATCCATTCCTGAAAACATTAAGTCCACGGCAAGGATGAACACCTAGCCGTGGCATCGAAAATTTCACCCTCGGACATGCATTGCACCCTGTGCATCACGCCCCTATTATCTTATGCCATGGAAACAAAATCAACACGGAGTTCCAAATTTACTCGTTTTTGTTTGTCCATGTCACCCATAAGAGTGCGGCTACCAGGTCTCACCAGTTTGCCACCGTCGACAAGGTTTCGGCTGACGCAAAGCAAACATTCCCCGCATTTTCAGCAATAGCTGGTTTTCTATTATCGGTTTCCACCGATCATGGACCGCAAACAAGCAACGAATTGGATGCGGCCATCAAGTGTTTACTTTTAACAACTGGCAATGGCTGCACCTTATATTCGTTTGCAATACCTAAACATCGCATTCATATCTGCCGGATTGTTTATGGTATACCAATTCCCTATTAACGGCCGCCAACCGTCAGCGGACCTGGGAAATTGCATGTCCATCAACCAAATGTTGATTTATGGCCTTTCCTAGGGTGACCAGATCTTCGGTTTGTTTTGTTTTTACACCAGAAGGTTCGGTTGCCGACAAGCATTACACAATCAATTGTGTACACAGCCGCAGGCCCATGCAATGTTTGCATACCCATTACCAGGAGATGCAATTACGACGCTCGCATCCATCCTCGTTCACCGGACGATCGTATGCGACGCATACACATACATGCGAAATGTATGCCATATTTCCCGGCCCAATCACGATTGACTGCCTCGAGTTGATCGTGTAGCTCCTCCCCTTTTATGGTTTTTCTTTGCGATGTCATTTTGATGGTGGCGAATGGAAGCCAGTCAGATTAAATCATTCGAAGTGCGTACAGGCCTTACGAACCTAGAGTCCTGATTCGCGTTACCGGGGTTGAGTATAGTTCCCATCAGTTCACGAATTGTTGAAGCAAGATTAATTATCAAGTGTTAATGAGTTCGTTTTAGTATATGATAACATTCAAATTGTAAGCATCATAACGTTGTGCTACACTAGTGTAGTCACCATCAGTTAACGAATTGTTGAAGCAAGATTAATTATCAAGTGTTAATAAAGGATAAACAGGAAAACAACTCCATCGTTTTATTTGACGGAAGTTGGTGATCGTGTGTTATTTTTGTGTCACCGGGTGAGCAACCATAGTGAACGATTTCGTCGGACAACGTCGGGGTGTTTAGTTAATCAGTGTCATACGTTGACGCACTCCCAATTACACCCCACAAGTGTATAGGAGAAATGCATGTTTACTCAATGGCCACTGCGTACAGCATCACTTAGCTTGTACGCAGATTGCCAACGTCTCATCGGTCGATGTGTCGGGTGTGTGTTTGTATTAAAACAACACTTGAAATTCCTGTCGGCGGCCAGCAATTGGCTGCGCTGTAGGTTGTTGTTTGGACGATCGACTGATGGTTCAGCGGGGTGAGGATGAACATGTCATGCACATGTATGAGAAAATGCTTTTTAGCATTGTGCATTGACATATTCATGGATAAATGCCGGTTACCTGATGAGGTAACCAAATTAGGTTTCGGACACATGCTGCGTTGGATGCAAGCTTGCCCCGGCTAGATGATAGTTTTGCCGTGGACTTATGTTTTCCGATGGGAGGTAATGCGGAGTAGCTTACGCTGCTCATTTTCAGGTAAGTAGCAGACAGGTAATTTACGGAAATGGGTGGTTCCTAGGGAATACTCTAAGAACCCCCACAAGTCTCTAGTGTTTGGATATGCCGTCAGTTCGGTTCTCAAGTGAGAGATCATTACGGGTATGGATGTTGTACTGTTTGAACACTGCAGCCAGGTGCTGTGCCAATACGTCAACTTTATCTTGGTGCAATGGTTTGGAATAGCCTCTCTACTATTTGTTCTAGTGCTTCTTCATTTGATTATCCTTTTTTTTATTAAACTTCTTTCAGGACAGCCGAACCTATAGCGCCGAGTCGGCGGCCCGAGATACCACCAAATAACCGTTCTTTTTGAACAATTGCAGGTAGTAGCGCTCAGGAAACACTTGCGCGGGGAGGAATTTTTACAGTTCCTAGCATTATTAGGGGGTTCTGCTCTGACATCTTTATTTGTTTAACTGGTCCAGGAAACTTTTGAATTCCTTGTTTTTTCGTGGGTTACTTGTTGTAGATAGGCGGAAATCTTCAAAGTATGTCTCTGGGGCTATCCAGACGTATGCCAGAATTTTACCCGATAAATCCACTAATATCAACAGATTTCAGTTGCTTTTCGCGGAAATCTAACTAAATATTCCATCGTGGTGCTATAGCGTTTGAAATAATAGTGAAGAAGATCGTGTGATTCGAACTGACGATATGGCAGTTTGAATCACGAAAAAAATTCAACCTAAGCGTTACCCATCAGGCTACTGACCGTGTTTAGAATTTGATTTTAAAACTCGACTATACTCCACTGATGTGAATTATTTTTGTTATCGCTTGGTATACGGTTCTGATGTATTTTCTTGTTCGATTTTTCGTTTGGTGTTCTTCACTATTTTTGCTTGTTAATTGTGTGTGTATCTGTTAGGGTCGCCACAGTGCGTTGTGAAGTTTGTCGGTTACTCCGCTCATCACATTTCCAACCGTGGTGGAGTGTAGCAACAGTAGCAATGGATTCCCTTGTCTTTAGCATGATCCTTCTTGCCGTTGTTCAGATTGTTGTTATCCCACTGCTGCCTTTGCATGCCTTGTGCGGTTTCACAATCATTTAGGCTAATTTCTATACACCTAAGCATATCTATATTTATTCTGCAGGATGCACCTTGCGTTCTTGAACGTTCGACATTTTTAACTCGATGTTGGGTGTAAATTTCGCCGCCGTAGTCTGGATTATATATTATGAAAATAAAAAAGACGAAGGTAGGTGTCTGGTAGTTGTCAATGGTTGAAAAGAAAAGGAGACCGAGCATGGTGTCAGAGCCATGGATCTATAAATAGAGGACATGGTTGCATGATCTTTGTCGCGTTTTTACGTCTCTCGGCTTCAACTCGCAGGGCACTCCATTTCCTTGCTTTTGGATAGCAATGGTTTTTAGGCGGATGATAGTCGCAGATATGAAGTTAGAAACGAATGCGGACGTTTAACATTAATTCATACATCCAATATTTTTTTTTTTTATATGAAGACACTTCTCTTCATTATTTTCCGTTTAATTTGTTTATCGAATGCACTGCTTTTACAATTAAAAAGCCGTCAACAACTTCACGTATTCTGCTACTCACAAATGACTTTGTTTCGCGTTTCTTGTCCGACGTAGGACCTGATTATAGTGCGGGCTTGGACGCCTTGTTGCCCATGTTAAGAATTTGTATGTAGCTCTTATCAAAACGGGTGAGTATTACGGGATGGTAGGCGTTGAGTGTAACACCCATGCTATTTGACTTGCTTCAGAAACTCTTTAGGCATAATGACCGTACTTGTGGCACCATTATTAACTTCGACATCTTTGTATAAAATTGTTTTTATCTTTTATTACAGCACCAGATAGTTTTTTTAACACGACAGTCAACATATGTTAATGCACATAATATCGTCTTAATATAATTTACTACTTTTCAGGTATATTGGGATGAGTGGCGAAACCTGGAGACCCAACGAGATCGCCTCGATTTCATTAGACGGAGACTAGCAGCAGCCTGCGTTTAAAGATACACACCCGCTTGTCCCTCGAGGAATTTCTTAGTATATTCATAGACAATAAATAACGTCGCAGTAGCAGGGATGGTCCTTAGAACAGACGGCAAGAGTCCGTTGTAGAGTGCTATAACTCCTTCGTGCCTCATAATATGTAGTCCAACAGAAATCATACTTTTGCGGGAGTTCGTCACCTGGATACGGCTTTTGATAACATCTGCTGGAAAGATCATCACCCACAGAGTCACACCCCCAACGGCCCCAGCGAACATGGTCTTCAATGCCCCAATGTCTTCCTTTCTCTGGCCAGGTCTGCGAAAGTGACAAGAAAGGAAATGACAAAACAAACAATAAATTTAAAACTTGCTAGTATACTAACTTCGCCAGTAACTGTCGTGTTCCCTCATATCCGCCGAAGAAAAAGAAGTACCCAGGCATTTCCCGCATGAACGTCGAAGTGAGACCACGATAGAGCCCCGGCACCCCTGTTAACAATAGGAAGTGTTTAAGAACTTGTGTAAATAAATAGTTTTTATAAAATTGATGTAAATCTTACCGTCTGTCTTTAGTATCTGCCGGGTTAACGCGAATGACGAAATGTGTTTTGGTTTTGTAGTGTCTCCCTTCAACTCAGTTGCCTAAGGAAGTAAAGATATCATTTGAAAATATAATTGTAATTAAATAAAATATCTATTACTTCTCTCATAGCTTGCAATTTGCATTTAATAAGCTCCGTTGGACACAGTGTGAAGGTGGAGAAGAAAGCTGCTAGGAATCCTGCAAATGCGTTGTTCAATACTGATAAGTCTTTAATGCTGTTCAAACCCTGGGTATAGGCTACGAACTTTTGGCATGCACCATAAGCTGCGAAGAGTACGGAATTCTCAGCAACATTAGCGGCTACGGCGGGAACTGAGCCTGCGTATAGACCTCGGAAAATTCCATCCTTCCGATAAGTCTTAATAAAACAGTCGACCATGCCATTGTAGAATTTGGGAAAGGTCTGGAGTTTTACTTTGACTGTGTCTAGAGGTTGGGAAACATAAACTTGGGCGACACCACCTGTGGATGAGAAAATGGAGTGTTATACAAATAGGAGTTGTGATGGTAAATAGAAGAAGAGAAAAAGTGTTGTGCATGTTTGAAGAGCCAAACGTAAAAACAGTACAATCCAAAGAGATCTGAAACCTTCGGAAACTAATTCCACATTAACAAAGTGGTCACAGAATGGTAGGTCTAAGCAGGCGGGATGATTCTCAGGTACTGGACACTGAAACTGCCTATCGATATATAGTTCCATTAGGAGTAGCGAATAACAAGGTTTTCATCAAAAGTTGGAAGGGTGTACTGGAGAAATGGTGTTATTATCCGTGTGAAGTATATCTGAATATGCCGCGTTATTGTGGCAACAAAACTCCGCTAACGGTTTGGCTCCTATATAAAATATATATCTATATTCTCTTATATCGATAAAAATGGCTGCATGATGATATGTAAATAATGATGATACGAAAATAATACCGTGGTGAGTAATTGAAGCCAATACAAAAGAAATGGAGTTCGCTATTAATAATACATGGGAAACGATAGGACCGTGCGTAGAATTCTTGACGGTAGACCAACGGGAAAGAGATCGGCAGGATGGCCGCGACAGAGATGGGAGGACAATGTTAGGTTTGACCTTGAGGAGATCGGATCGGTTGGTCAAGCGTGGAAGGAGAGTGCACATGACAGGGATCGATGGCGGTGTCCAGTCGGTGAGGTCATGAAGTTTCGGGTTCCTATAGGCCAATAAATAGTAATCATCATCATCATCGGCACTACAACCGGGAACCGGTCTTGGCCTTATTTAGCAAGTGCTGAGGTTTGTTAAATTTTCCATAATGATTTGGTTTTTCCGGGCAAGGTCATTACTCTTGCGCCAGAGGCTCCCCGACGGGGAATCGAACCCCGGTCTCCGGCGTGGCAGGCGGGTATATTAACCACTATACTATCGAGGAGCAATAAATAGTAATAGTAATATTAATAATATATTGCCTGTGCTACAAATATATCTTTCTAAATAGTTGTGGAAAAATTACAATGAAGATTTTTACAGAAGTGACCAAGAAGGAGAAAGCTGTTGGGATATTCAACAGTGTACCTTATAAAGCGTTTGATAACAATATACCAGACAAGTAGCCGAATGGGTGTGCGAACGACAAGCCTTTCAAATCCTCGGGAAACAATAGACATATTTCATAGGAGCCAAAATAAATGGTGTCAAGTTGTACAGTTGTTGGGCATGAGTTAATAGAGCACTAAGTTAGTACCAAGTCAATCTAGATTATTTTGTAGTTGATGCGGGAGTTGTCATCGCCGGAAACTTTAATGGAAGTGCGACCGAATGTGCTAGAAGATATGCTAACACAAAAGGAGGCTGGCTATTGGAAACAATTGCGTCGCCAGAAGCCAGAACCAACCATAGGCTCGAAGAAGACTTACGGAAGAAAGGAGATCGCTATCAAGCTCATATGTAAACAACTTCTAAGAATTGCAAAAAGGCTAGTTCGACTTATGTCACAGTTACCACCAAGCTATAAAGAAGGAACATTTAAAGTAGCAGTATACATCATCATCATCATCGGCACTACAACCGGGATCCGGTCTTGGCCTTATTCAACAAGTCTGAGGCTTGTTAAATTTTCCATAATAATTTGTTTTTCCGGGCAAAGTCATTAGCCTTGCGCCAAGCAGTATACAAACAGGTCATAAATAGAAGGACAACGTGTTCGACGGAGAATCTTTTGAAGTTGTAACTGGAGTCTGCAGCACAACAAGAGAAGAGACTACGCCGCAAATGGCCCACTAGTTAACAGAGATGGTAAATTCAGCGTGGGACACAGCAATACCTAGGGGCATGCCTAGTCAGGAAAGAAAACTATGTTGCTGGTGAATGAACGAAATAAAAACATTAAGAGCAAAGTGTGTGGGGGTTTAAGTTATATGCCAGACACGGGCACACTGTTCACTCAATTCCCCAGCACTTACCTCAGCGCGGATTGTTCACTTTTGTTTGGAGCGGACACAGGACTGAAAGCGAAATACATAACTGTTGAAGGTCCAGAAATAAAACGCTCAGCAACTACTTTATTTTTATCTTTATTGTTTGCAGTCAAAAGAGTTTTATATGTCATAACAAAATTCACTGTCTTAAACTAACCGTGGTGCATTGGTGGTGAAGATAAAAGCTGACTCCTCAAGCCATGGGATGGATCATATCACCAGCCGCACTGGGGTGGATTCCCACCGCTGTGGTGAGAAGCAAATCAGATATTTCTTTGGTGACGACCAATGAAAAATCAGCTCGGTTTAATTGGAAGGGCTTCCATTGTGGTCGTGCAGATCTGGTGGGATGTCCATACACTGGAAGCGAGGACAAACGATAATGCATCGGCGGATGGATGTGAAGAAGGGAATCAAAGGAGGCAGCTGTTCAAATAACAATCGAGCAACAGAGGCTGAAGGCATTGCTACCGTAAACGATAGGGGGTATGCCGGAGGCAGAAATAGATTTCTGTATATTATATAGGGCTCCTCGATAGTATAGTGGTTAGTATACCCGCCTGTCACCCGGGAGACCGGGGTTCGATTCCCCGTCGGGGAGCCCCTGGCGCAAGACTAATGACCTTGCCCAGACAAAATAAATCATTATGGAAAAATTTAACAAGCCTCAGGACTTGCTAAATAAGGCCAAGACCGGTTCCCGGTTGTAGTGCCGATGATGATGATGATATTGTATATACAGAGCCGCTTTTTCAAAGGTCAAGCGTTAAGATGCGCATTTGTTTGCATTAGCTAACGAAACATGGGACGCGGCCGTTGCAAGATTGTTTAAAGTAAACATTACGGTCGCGTCCAATTCGATGCTTGTTCATCGTTTATGAAAGCGGTAAGGGCCAATTGGCTGCAGCTGGTAAAAATTTACTGTACATGGGAACATTGGTTGTTTACACGATCGGCTACTGCGTATAGCATCACTTTGATGGTGCTCACATTGCTGACGTTTCATCGGTCGATCGGTCGAGTGTGTGTTTACATTAAACAATACTTGAATTCCCTTTTGGTAGCCAGCAGTGAACTATGTAGATTGTCGTTCGAACGATCGATCGATGGGTCTGCAGATAGGGCAAGGGTGAACATGTCATGCACGTGTATGGGAAAATGCTTTCTTAGCTATGCGCATTGACATGTTCGGGGATTAATGTCGGTTACGTGATGAGGTAACCGAATTAGATATCAGGAACATGATGCGTTGGGTGCAAGCATGCCCCTGGGGGAGAAGTTTGTAGATGCTAATGCAATAGCATTAGCGAATGGCAATTGTTCTAGGTGATTTAGGTGCTTAGAAGACTTCTTTGCGTAAATGATGATAAAGTAAGTAATTGCTTTAAAAAATGGACTTGCTAATAATACTTGTCCTTAACCCTAAAAGTAAGTTTATTAATCGTGATGGGAAGGTTGGTAGTGGCGTTTAATGGCACCGCCACAAGTGCTTATGGACTCATTGAAGAATGAAAATGGTCTTGTGGAGTAGCTCACTTCCACGACCACCTGGATAAACTAAAACAATGAAGAGGTGACTTGAAAATGACCATGAAAATCACGATAAGATGATTCAAACAAATTTGTGAGGTTGTGGTTCCTCATCATTATGATGACGATCCTCGGCCAAGGTAAACCTGAAGGGTTTTTGCCTCAATATGTTCCACTTAATATAAGAACATCTCATACGTCAACAAGCAGACACGGAGTGGAATATGATCATAATCTCTGGCAAGGAGGTTGTGGCGGTGCTGCGAACCGCACAAACCACCGTGGGTTAAATACCTTTCGCCTGGCTAAACCCCACGTGCACACAGATACGTGGACCCAATTTACCTTTCTGCCCAGCTAAAGGGGACATGCGTGGGCGCAATTTCTCGAGGGATTCCTCATGCCTGCACGGCCACCGAAGGAGACTACCCAGAAAAGAAATTGTTTGACGACCCATTAGCTGGCAAACACAAGTGGCCGGCGCGGGAGCGTCAGATGCCGACGGCCAGAAAAATCCCAGGTGATAAATGTATGGCCAAGGAATAAAAAAATGTATGACCCTCCCTTGAGCCAACCGCTATTTGGTTTTCCTTATCGAAAGGACTATTGTGGGAACAGATGTTAAACACTAAACCAAACAACCGACAATGTTCGTACAAGACAATAAAAACCATGTAAATATCGCAGGACTCCGACATGGTCAAACCCTTCACCCTGGACCACGAACGTGTAACATGGGACAAACTAAAAAAAGGCAGAAATATTCTTCAATGCGTCCACTGCCAAAGGTTTGGGCATTCAGCGGCGAACTGTGAAATGCAGCATCGTTGCATGAAATGCGGTCAGGATCAAAATGTAGAGGAGTACCCTTTGGGCAAAGAAAGGGTCGAAGACAGAGCCCTTTTAAAGTGTGCAATATATCGGAATGGGGGACACCCCGCTAACTGCTGAGGGTGTCCTAAATATCGAGAAATAACGTCGAAGAGAGTGGCTCAGCAAAGACAACTGAGACAAATCGCACAACACTGATACCTACAAATACTTCGGCACAGACTGAAACAACATCACGAGCAGGCGTGTTCACAATATTGCTCAATCTACAGAGCCAGATGACACGGCTGCAAGGTCAGATAAATGAGATCTACTCGCACTTGCCCAGTCTAAATACAAAATCGATATAAACCCCCTAACCAATTAATTCAAAGATCAATTAAAGCTCTTGTCGTGAATATAAATTCACTCATAAGGGCCGAGAAAAGAACCACTCATTTTAACCTGTTGCAAGACGAAAACCCTGATGGGGGTTCTCTACACCACATGGAGAACCAACCCACAATTCCAACCAACCGTGACCGCTAACAGCGCGTCACATCAACCCAACTCCACATGCAAAATCCGCAATAGCATACATTCCAAACTTTGCAATAAAACACACTCCAAAGCCCGCAACAGAATACAATTCAACAGAATATATTCTAAATCATCCCCGCATACATTTTCCCAAAATTGCTTCGGTCAATTCTTTATCTAAATCATATTCTTTGCTCGCGACCAAACTATTCTAATTTTCCCCGAAAATCATATTCTGTAATGAACGCATATTCCAATTTACAACGGAATACTCACCGTCTCCATCAAATACATCGAGCCGCATACATTTTCCCAAAAGCTTCGGTTAATATCTTATCTAAATGATATTCCTTGCTTGCAACCAAGCAATTCTAATTTTCCCCGAAAATCATCCCGGCTCACTTCCTGCCTAAACTATTTTCCCGCAACATTTAGTTCCCCGAAATTCATTTCGGCTCCCATCCTACCCAATACCAATTCCTCGTATACATAGCGCCAGAGGAATTTAACTCAGCTTATACGTAAACGATTCTCGGAAACCCAATCCCCTATACAGGCATAGCCACTCTTCTTGAAATTCGTAGTAAGTGGCAGTGAGTTTATTTCAGCTATGACTCAACCGCCACGACGCGATGAATAGTTTTTTTTCCATTTATTAGTCAGTCGAGATTCAACCGCCACCGGGGCCGGACACATAATCGAATTTTACCAACTGGCGTGCGCACACCCCCGAGTTATAGAGAGCCGAGTTTCGTGAGTTTTCAATTAGTCGAGCTTCAACCAGCGCTGCGTGCACATACGGCAGAATCGGTTCACCTATATAGTCGCTACCCATCCGCCAAGCCGTACACAGTCGAGTTTGATACGTTGCGAAGTACGCACACCCCGGTTCGAGTGTAGTCGCCGCACTAGTGCGAGAGATACCCCTTGCTGTTAAATACGTGATCCTATTATAAATAAACTTTTTGTTAAATGTACTCACATAGAACCCCTTGCTGTTAAACACGTGATCCTAAATAAACTGAAAATTGTTTTTATTTCTGGAATAATGGACGCCAAGAAGTGTTGGAAGGACATTTTCTTTTTTTAAGGACAACGCTCCTATCCACACAGCACGACCAACAACAACGTTATTTCAAGAGCATGGAATTAAACTTTTATGATGGCCAGCTTTAAGTCCAGACATAAACCCAATTGAGAACCTGTGGGGGATCCTGGCAAGGGCGGTTTACGATCAGGAAAAGCCAGAAAATCAAAACTTGGAACAACTCAACGAAAGAATTGTTGAAGCATGGAATAATACACCGGACAACACTTTTGTTACTCGTCCTTAGCTCACGAATCAATATTCATAGCGCACATAAAACACATTCTCAAACAATGAACAATTGATGCCTCTTTCACAGGCAATTAATGTTAATATCGCATACGTTGCGATATTCATTCAAATACCACATACAACACATACGCGCCTCCAAGCTACACGCTTATCGCTTTCATTCATAATCTCAAGGCCAAAAGCCGATTCGCATACTTTTCGTTTCGTAATCGCAGCAAGCTCAACACCTGGCTTTCACATGGTTTCATGTTTCGAATGCATTTTTTGCTTCATGCCTGAAAACAAGACACGGTCGGCATATTCAAAAGCGGTTGGCGACGATTTAATTGAGCATCGATCAAATGCTGAGATCTGCGAAAGAACAGACACAGGAAGGCAAACCGATCGATCAACGTACTTTAATTGGTTCGGTAAATGCAGCAATCAATTGAATAAATGCTTAAGCCAGGGCAATTAAGCGGTCATGATAATTTAGAAATACGAATGACTCGTGCCAGGCATTTTCATTTCATTTTTAAACATTTTTTTATTTTCTTTCTATATTCTTAGTTTCTAAATTAAAGGCTAGACAAAAAATGCTTAAATTCTAGCTTAAATATCTTATATAATAACTTACTGGTCCTTCGCAGACGCTCTAAGCTAAACATTACTTAATATTTGTATAATTTGCCTTTCTGCGACAGAACTTTGTGGCAATACTTATAATTATTTGAAAGACAAAGAAAAATTTGAAAAACTTTGTCGGTCGTGCCAGGCAGTTAGCCCCGATATGGGTCATACGGGTTGTGGGGGTTCTCTACATCACACGGAGAACCAACACATAATTCTAACCAACCCTGAACGCTAATAGCGTGTCACCCTAACCCAACTCACCATGCAAAACCTGCAAGCGCATCCATCCCAATATGCAACAGCATCCGCCCCCAATCCGCAATTGCATACATCCCCCAATTTACCAGGAACCCATTTTCAAGCTGAAATAAATGCATATTCCAATTTACAACGGAATATTAAACCCCTCCCTCAATTACATCACCCCACATACATTTTCCCAAAATTGCTTCGGTCAATTCTTTATTTAAGTTATATTCCTTCCTTGCGACCAAGCAATCTTAATTTCCCCGAAATTCATATGCTGTAATAAAACGCATATTCAAACCTACAGCGGAACATTAACCATAGCCACCAACTATACTGAGCCGCTTACATTTCCCCGAAATTGCTTCGGTTAATATCTTATCTAAATGATAGTCCTTGCTCGCACCCAAGCAATTCCAATTGCCCCCGAAAACCATTTCCACTCATTTCCTCCTTAAACTACACTTCTCGCCTGCAACCAAGCGACAGCTAATTTTCAACGAAACAATCACAACTATCAAGACCCTTGATCACACTTGGCTATGCTGCCGAAACGAATTTCCCGGCATACACAACCAACGAATCCAACTCAGCTTATACGGCGAGGATTCGCTGGAACTGAATTCCCTATGCAAACATAACAACCCCTTTCAAGTTCCAAGTAAGTGGCAGTGAAATTATTTTAGCTATGACTCCACTGCCACGACGCAATGAACTTTTTCTTGGCTTTAACCAGTCAGTCGTCGCTCAACTACCCACGCGCCCACATCAAATCGATATCCAATCGCCACCGGGGCCGGACGCATATCGAACAGTCGCCTTTTGTCAAACTCTGTCTTGTTTTGCGTTAAGTTAAGAATTGATTTTCGGGCCAAACAAAGTTAAACAAAAGCAACATTATACACAGTAAGTCCTCAAGTGTGGGCGACCTAACTTTAAATGAACGAGATTCTATTGTGTAATATATTATTAATTTTGAGCCTGGTTAGTCTATGTTTCAGTGCACTTTCCCAGATCTAATTAAGCTAACCTGTTCTATACTAAGTGGATTGCCTTGTAAATATAGTAACAATAATAAAAAATAAAAAAAGACGCTTAACAATAAAACCTTCAGTGAGTTTTCATTTACGCTTGATCCCTTTTCGGTGAACAACGTTCGGCGGAACTTTTGATTGTTGGGAAATAGGAGTTAACCTGCGCCCGTGCCGGCCCGGAACACCCCTATAACCCCACAGGGTAAACGCATTGTTTGCACTTCCTAGCCCATAATTCAGGTATAAAAGAGTGATTGCAAATGGACAGAAGGAAGAACTAATCAATCAAGTAAAGGGTTGCGGCCTTGCATTGGAACAGCGGGCCCTTTGTTGTGATTAGATTAAAATAGTACATTTTGATCGTATTACGGGGAGTTTGTCGGAACTTAAAGTAATAAAAGTCAAACTTAAAGTATTAAAAGTCTAACTTAAAGTATTAAAAGTCTAACTTAAAGTAATAAAAAGCGACTTTTTGTTAATACCTCAATCTAGAATCCAGCGGAACCACACCCAGGAGACTCGAGCAAAGAGCATACCAGCGGAGATTTTTGGAAGGAGAACACTAGCAGGTAAGTTGTGTTCTCGGAGGAGTATCCCCCGAGCAATAACCAATTATTGGGGCAGCCGGCATACATACAGCCGGTGCAAATAAATAACTTAATAATTTATGTTGATACCATTCATTGGTTTTACACTTTAAGGGGGTATTCTGGTCTAGGAATTTAAAAAAATCATTTTTTTTCATATTTTCAAAGCTTAATCCTCTAAGAATATGTCTTTAAGAGGATTTTAGAAAATTCAAATTATTTCCGGAGGTATGACTGTTTTGCTGACGCGCCGTCTAAACCGGCTCGGCCGGAACGAATAGAATAAAAGCATTAGGGACTTTTTGTCAACCTGCGACCCTGTTTCCTCGTAAAACCTTTATATATACATATATATATATATATATATATATATATATATATATATATATATATATATATATTGAAATACAATAACCGAAAGTAACCTTTATGTATTTTTAAATTATCTTTTTTATTTAGTGTGAGTTTACATCCAGTTGCGAACAGTTGAATTCTAACCTTCAAGCCATGTGCTGTGAGTAAAATAAAAATATTTCAATGGATTTCAAGTGAAATGAATCGAAAATCTTCAGCGAAAAGGATTACGCGTTGGGATCGAAGTAAAAAAAGGCGATTTCATGGTAATAGATTCACGGTAGAGGAAGACACCAGTTTTACGAGTGTATCGGCAGCAAAATTGAGCAAATCAAATGATGAAGAAGTGATTATTGACAATAATTACGGCTACTGTATTTTGAAGTGTTTCACAGTTTTTACAGCGATTTCTTCCATAGTTTTGTGTAATACCTGCAAGAAAGAGATACCATTTTCACGAACGTCTCATCGCGGACTAGGTTTTAAAATTGCATTTGTTATATAATTAAGTTCAATTAAATATCACTCCCCCTTTGAATAATTAACATCTCGTGTCTTATATATATATATATATATATATATATATATATATATATATATATATATATATATATATACATATCCTTCCCTTCCCTCCAAATCACTAATTTCCCTTTACAATAGAATATCCCCAAATACAATAGTAGATAATTTAAATAAAAGTAAAACACCCATTTTAAAACCTCACTCACATTGCAATAGCCATATTATTTTTATTAGCCATAGTCTCCCCCTATTAGCCAATTCCGCTTCCTAGAAATAACTATCGTGGAAGTGGAACGAAAAAGGGTATGTGCCGAAAAGACACGTGATTCGTTCTTGTTTAAACGTGCGTTGAGGAGTGTGCTCATTGCTCCGCACGATAGAAAATTAAAAGTTTTTCTGAATTCGGTAATCGTCGCGTGCGGTCCATTTATTCGCAAACGAGAACAAACAAGAGAAAAAGTTTTATATAATTAAGAAAAAAGAAAAAATTGGTCGCCAACCGAACGAGTCGGGAAAAGTGTGTGTGCGCGGTTGAATCAATTAGAAAAATTTAAATGAATGATTGTGCTGGAACTTTTACATTCTTTAACAACTAAATCTGTTCAAAATTTATCAATAAGAAATAAATAAATGAATTACATGTGCTGGAACTTTTACATTCTTTAACAACAAAATCTGTACATCAATACTTTCAAAAGAAATAAATAAATGTACTGAAACTTTTACATACTTTAATGTCTGGTGATGCAGAAGGAATTAACCAATTATAGAAAGACCACTAGGACTCACACATACAATCAAGAACGAAAAAAAAAGGGGACACATTTTGTGCAACAATACAACCTCCTAAAATAATTGTTAAACAAAATTTAACACATTGCAGTTGTGATCGTATACAATATGTACAATCATGTCCATTCGTCGATAAATCCTTCGAAGTAAATCGAAGAATGATATTTACTATGCGGCTTCTGGGAGTTGGAAGGGAAGGAATAAATATCTTCTGCAGTATGATGGATATTTGTCAAGGACTATCAATCTCTACTTACTATGCTTGTGCCGAAAACCTGCATACGGCCGCACCTGCAGTTTATAATCTCATTATTTTCAAAGCTGATATTATGAAGCCGATTTATGACAGTTTATCGTCGGAGGAGTTATTGACTCGATGTTAAGTTTCAGAAACTCAAAATAATAATGAGTCTCTAAACTCTTTGATTTGGACTTTCGCGCCGAAACATATTCATTCCGGAACTCACGTCATTGAAATTGCTACGTTTATTGCTGTTTGCATATTCAATGAAGGCTACATTCCTCTTTTAAAAATAATGATGCTTATGGGAGTCAAAATTAGTCCAGAAGCTTATTCATTCGCTGGGAAACGAGACAATGCCCGGATTGACGGCTCAGAGATACGAGCGTCTAACCCATCAAAGGAGGCCAGAACTGCTCGGTTGGAAGAGAGAAGCGCGAAAGATGCTTATTTCGAAGTCGAGGAAGGTCCAATGTATGCAGCAGGAATGGCAGATTAAATAAACGTAAGCCTAAAATATCATTTCATGACTTAGACCGCGAGAAACTTTAAACGCGTTTTTCTCGAAACTGTCTTTTTTAAAACAATACCCACGATTTTTCAAGTTCTACTCAACCGATTTACTTCAAATTTCATATATGTCTTCTTTATAGGCTTTTCTATTGTTTGAACTATTCTCAAATTTCAATGTTAACTATTTTTAAAAAATTCGAAAAACTAAAAAAAAGTGGTACAAAAATAATTTTTTTTTCAAGCAGTCGCCATTTTTTTCAACTTTTTTTTAGTTCCAACGATAGAGGCATTTCTGTAAGTTAATAATCTTTTTTTTTTCAGATTGCTAGGAGGGTTGAATCGTGGGTATGGTCGCGTGCCAACTTTTTGAGATTCCACACTTCATCAGCTGCTAACTTTTTGAATTTTGAATTTGTAGCGGTTCCGCCAAATCCCACGGTACACTTACCTTAAAAACCCCCATAATCATCACCCAAGACGCATAAATCTACGCCAATGGATTCGCATTCGCCACCTAAAAATGCTTCACGCATTATATAGATCAAATCTATGATCATTAAGTCCCTGTAAAGAAAACTTACCTTCATGCATTCTCTTCGCATACCACTGCTCCTTAAGATTTCTTTATTAGCTTACCAGGAATTTCCAATCAATTTCGGCATCTACGTCGCCAGTCAAATTTCCTTAGATGAATTCTGGTAAACAAAATAATTCGATTTACATACATTGTAACCTTCATGACAGGGATCATAAATACTGCGCCGTCTATTTTCCCAACGTCGCCAAGTAAATTTCCTTACGTACACATCGACCGGCGACCTTTTTCTTCCAGCAATAAAATTCCCGGTAATGGATAGTCGCTCCTGTGTATGTTGTTTTTACATTCGGGTGTACTGCGGGTGACCTGCGATTGCCTGAGTTTTACTTAGTGTCATATATATGAAACTAACTTGCCCGTTGCACGGTGCTGGTGGTTTTTTCTTGTTTGGTGACTATGGAAGATGTTCCTACCGGTGACGTCGCGGGGTAGGCATTTTTGATGTTTCTTTGTTTCTTTTTCATGAGGAGGAAAAAGTATTTAGTGTAAACGTGGTCTCAGAACGTGCAGTGCTCGCGTTTAGGCGTCCGTTTCATACGTTTTTCAACGGTAAATTTTTCTAACATAATGTTTAAAAGCGTTAAAGGATCGCGTAAGTCAGAGGTGCGTCCAGTGAGTCGATATTAAAAACGAAAAGGATTTATGGGAACTGTAAATGAACTGGAAACGGAGTATGCGACTACATCGGCACAAAAATTGGCTACATCGCCCGACTTCGCTCCAACGGTCACAGTGATGGCAGCATACGTGATGGTACTTTTTTTCCGAACTTTCAAAGATTATAAAGTGTAAAAACTGTGACGGTTCGATAAACTTTTCAAAAAAAAACCTGAGAAAGGGCTAGGATTCAAACTGATCGTCGAATGCAACTGGGGTGAGAGGGTCATCCAGTCCTGTCCACGAATCGCCAACAAAGCTTACGAAATTAATCGTAGAATAGTATTCGTAATGCGCATCTTGGGTGTCGGGTTAAATGGATTACATTGTTTTACTTCACTGATGGATATTGGCGAATTTACGAAACACATCTACTACGCTGCTCTCGATAATGCACACACCGCTTGTATCGGCGTTTTTTCTTCCGTGATAAAAAAGGCTAGCAAAGAAGAAAAAAAAAAACTGATGAAAGTGAAGATAAAAAATTTACTGCTTGTGGAGATGGTAGTTGGAGCAAAAGGGGTCATACTGCTAATTATGACGTTATGACATTGATCGGCAACAAAACAAACAAAGTTCTCGATCTTACTGTGAAATCGCGTTATTGCCAAGGCTGCAACCTTATGAAAACAAAGAAAGGCACCCCTGAATATGATACTTGGTGGGATGAACACGAACCAGTTTGCACATTAGATCACAATGGAAGTTCGGGTAAAATGGACCCTGAATAATGATAGAGATGTTCGAGCGCGCTTTTGATCTGCACGGCCGCATGCTACTACTATCTGGCAAATGGCGCCAAAACACACATACAGTGGTAAGAAAATCATTGAAGTTGCGGCTCTTACCGCAGCTTGTATGTTTAATGAGGGGTTTTTACCCGTATTGCTAATAATGCAAGTCATGAACATCAAAATTGGGTACGCTGCGAGAGCGTTTGCGAACGGGAGGGACAGAGATCGGCTGCAAGACGCTGACCGCAGCCTAGTATACAACTCGCACGAGGCACGAACAGCGAGGAAAAAGGCGAAAATGCAACCGGAGGACCAATTCGAAGTCGTGGAAGGAATTGTTTATGGTCCAGGAATAGATGTCTAACTGTTAGTATAAAAAATCCCGATGATTTCATGAAAAAAATCACTTTTATCTCTTGTGTAATTTATCTCCAAACTTTGAATGCGTTTTTCTCGAAACGACTTTTTTGAGTGCGGTGTAAGCGATAATATGAAAACGGTGCATGCGATTCTTATGAAAGTTCGCACACATATTTTTAACAAGCACACGCAAATTGTGAGTGAATTACTTAATTATTTATTTATTTAGTTATAACTAAAAAATAGAGCAAAAAAGGGCCGAAAAATCAATTTTTTTTTTCAATAGTCCGCCATTTTGTTGTTTTTTATCAATTTTAAAATTTTTTTCACTTGTGACAGTTTTTGTCTTTGCCACAGAAAATTAATGTTAATTTAATTTTTACCTGTAATCTTGGTGTCAGGAATGGTCAGGAATGTACAGTATTCCCGCTCTCGGTCAGATTAGTCCTTTCAATGGTGAATGATTTAGTTAGAATCCATAGATCATATATTGAAGCTCTTCTATTTCCATGGGCACCATTGAAACAGTTTTGTATTTTATAAACAGCTCTCCGGGACAGTGATCAGCATTTAATTACAAATAGATGTTCGTGACACTGTATAAAAAATTATAGTTTGCTGTTTTTGCACGTTCACACTCGGGTCATATCTGAGTTAGGATTTATATGAAGGGTACATTTTCTGAACCGAACCATTTGAAAGAATCTGACACTGAGAATTTTAATTTTTTTAAAAAATTAAATTAAATTAATTAATTATGAGATATATTTAAAATGCATTAAACAATTTTAACACTTTTGGGAATCTAGTGTATCTTTGAAAATACTCTTATTACTTTTCAATTTTCTAGATTTACTTTTAATTTCAAACAAAAAAAGGCACGGGCTTCTTTCTTTTTTTTTCTCCAACCAAAAATCTCCACCGGGACGACGAACAACCGTATTTCTTCTTCTGCCCTTTACAATCAACTCGAAAACGGAATTCCAAAACCGTATATCAAAAACATTGACCTGTTCTCTCTCTCGCTCCCCATTAACGTCCACTTCGAAAACCGAATTCGAACTCGAAGAGCTGCACGATCCACACCCGAATCGGGGCGTGTTCGAAAACTCACTTGTGGATCGCGCAACTCCTCCACCACCTTACCATCATACCATTTTAAAACAAATTATATTAAAATTACAAATTATCGAATGATGGTGGTGGCGGAAACCGTACTTAACACACTCACATTGGGCTAAACGTATTTAAGTTCAATAAACATTTTGCATTTTTCGTATTTTTTCACCGGGGACGAAAATAACCCTTACACGAGCAGAACGGATGGATTTGAACACCTGGAGGGGGGGGGGGGGGGGGGGGGGGGGGCGTTCCGGTTCCGGAGTGACTCGACAAAATTTACAAACGTTGTCGAAAGATGAATAAAATGATTAAAAAAAATTGTTGTTATATCTTTAATACTTTTTCTTAAAAAAAAATCATGAAAATAACCTATTTTTTGACCCGACAAACCGGAATGTCCCCTTAAACAATCTTATTTCCAGTCTACCACGAAGATTGTTAGCTATTAAAAGAAATAACGGACAAAGCATTCCATATTAAATAAAATATTATACAAACAATTAAAAATGTCTTGAGTTTATACTTTTTCAAAAGCCGAAAATTAATACCATTCCTGGTAAAAAAGCAATTAGGCCAATAAAGAATTTTCCCCGAGTTGGCGTCGGTTAACAATATTTTTTCACAATACTAGTTATAAAAGTTTGTTACTCAATCCAAGAAAACTGAAAATTTACGTTTGAGTCTATAATTTTTCACGTCTCTGTATTTTGTCTTACCCTAAAAAGCGTACACAAATTTGCAAATTCGAAATTTGTTATCATCCGTTCAATGGATACCAAATATATACTCGTATATATACCAAATAAATGTCGCAGATGAGTAATGTACAATGAAATAATTCTACATGCTCACCACAGTCGCTGGATCATATGATTTCGACAGCAGATATCAACAAAATCAACAACAACAAAATAAAATAAAATATAATAAATAAATAAAAAAAAACTCTCTCATTAACAGACGTCATTAACCCGTGGCCCTGTGCCTCAACACATCACACGAACAGAAGCAACAACATAATTTGATTAGACTTGTGATTATGATAATTTCCTTAGGCTTTTGATAACTCGAAATATAAACAAAACTAAATGCATGTGGTAGTCGTTTTTCAACACAATTCTTTTGCTAGATATTTTTCAACGCTAATTATTATTAATTCAACGCTAATTATTACGAAAATTATGTCAATCGATTATTTCTTACCTAATGAACCGGCAGTGAAGTCGATAGCGCCAGTTGTGAATGTATTAGGAGCGTTAGTATCCCTCATCGTCGTTGATAAAAAGACTCATTCACTATTTGACATCCGGCGAAACTAAAACAGCAACTGACGTCTAAATTTCTGGTTACCGAGAGCAAGCTAGTCAGAAGTGTCTGCTCTCAAACTGACCCGGAGCAGCACATGATTTTTGACGCCACAGCAGCACGAGCTCCTCTAATGAAGGCTGCTCACTTGAGAAAATTTATCTCGTCAGTGGCTATTGATAACGTCGAAGTAATCCAACAATTGCCCGAGATTACGACGATTGGTTGCGAAGTGGTTAGCGGGAACGAATTCATTTTTATAACAAACGCCGCGTTTACCACAATCACTGACGTATCTTGATTTGATTGGGTTTACTACATTACAATGCAGTGTTTTCCTGGGAAATGGTGCTCATCGTAATTTGAATGCGGCCTATCTTATCTCTGAAGTTCTTGAAATACAGGCTGTTAAATTGAGGCATTTTATTGTCTGCTGGCAAATGCGATGCACCATGTACCTAAAGTTATCAATAATATGACGTCATGGTATTGATAAACTTAATACCTGTTCAATACTAGCTGCGCTCGCGAAAATTATATTTACTTTTCATTTTTTAATTTGAGTTTAATTATTATTAGTATTATTATTATCATTTTTATTATTATTGTTATTATTATTATTATTATTATTATTATTATTATTATTATTATTATTATCATTATGATTATTATTATTATTATTTTATCAGGGCTGTGAAGTCGAAAGAAAATGACACGACTCCGACTCCGACTCCGAATCAAAAAAGCTCAATTTTATCAGGTTGTTTCCTACCTTTGCATATAGCCACCTTTTTTCATGTTATATGGATAAAAATAAAATAAGATCAAACTTTAATAATTACTTATTAGAATTTATTCTTAAAAACAACATTGCTTCTATTAAATATGTATTCGTCGAGGCTCTCAAATCAGAATTCAGAATTTTAAGGGCTGTTACGTCCAAAACCACCCACCCATAAACATATACCTCTTTGGAGCCAGTCTCCACCAATGAATTGCGGTACACGCGAAATCATCCACTAAAACGATGAAGCACTCCCCAAGCCCTAGCATTGCCATTGAGTCCATTATTTGGAAACTTCAAGGAATATCCCAGTGTAAACTGAAATACCCGTAACAGCATCCTTTGGACTCTCCTTTACAAAAAACCGTCTGGAGTGTCGTTGCTCTTTGGGCGCCCACCGCATCATTTGGGTGGAGTTATAGCGTTTGAAATAATAGTGAAGAAGATCGTGTGATTCGAACTGACGCTATGACAGCTCGAATCACGAAAAAAATTTTACCTAAGCGTTACACACCAGGCTACTGACCGTGCTTAGAATTTGATTTCCAAACTCGACTATATTCCACTGGTGTGAATTATTTTTTTGTTATTTATCGCTTGGTATACGGTTCTGATGTATTTTTCTTATTCGATTTTTCGTTCGTGTTCTTCACTATTTCGCCTGTGAATCGTGTGTATCTGTTAGAATCGCTACACCACTCCCGCCGCAGTAACTTCGTTACGATCAGATTCGTATGCGGACGACGGACGAACGAGAGAGAGAGAGAAACGAGAAAACGTCGGAGGCTGTGCTCTATGCGGAAGTCGTGACCGTGTGTGAAGTTCTGCTTTACTATGGGAAGTGTATGCTATGTTGTGTGTACAGATCACGTCGTAGTCACCATTTATAGCGTTTGAAATAATAGTGAAGAAGATCGTGTGATTCGAACTGACCCTGTGACAGCTCGAATCACGAAAAAATGTTTACCTAAGCGTTACACACCAGACTACTGACCGTGCTTAGACTTTGATTTCCAAACTCGACTATATTCCACTGATGTGAATTATTTTTTGTTATTTATCGCTTGGTATACGGTTCTGATATATTTTTCTTATTCGATTTTTCGTTCGTGTTCTTCACTATTTCGCCTATGAATCGCGTGTATCTGTTAGAATCGCTACAGAGTGCCTTCAGCTTTAAGAGGCTGATTTCAGCGCCGGTGTCCACGATTAGGCGCGTAGTGTTTCTACGAGCAATGTCCGAAGGGAGTTTGATAATTGGGACTTGTGTCGGCTAGAGCTGAGGACGGCTTTTGCTGATGTGCGTGTTTAGTTCGGTCGGGTTGGGGTTTCCTGACCCGACCTCAGGGAGTTTTCCGTTCTCTCCCATTCTGCTTTTTGCGAACATTGCGCCACCGTGTAGTTGCGTCGACCACAAAATCTGCACCTTTTCCCACTTTTCTTGGGAAGGTTGCTCTGCCTTGGAGCCTCTGTAGAGTCCGAGCTAGCAGAGCTGGATCGGCCTCGGCCTGCCTTTGATCGACGGTGCCGGGGTCGGGGCTTACGGCTCGCCGAGCCTGAAGATGCGCTTTTGGTCTGCTTTTGAGACCTAGTGGGCTCCGACCTGGTAGAGCTGGAGCGGCTTTCGTCCGTCGTGGGCCGACGGGGTTGTGGTCGCGGCTTTCGGCGTTTGCCGTGCTTCTGGGTATGCAAAGACTCGTAACTACCAGAGCTATTGGCGTTATTTCCTTTATTCGGCCGACGGTGTTGTCGTCGCGCTTTTTTCCTGGAAACCTCCTGCCACTCATGGTTTATCGTATAGGCCTGTGGGCCCTGTCGTTGACGCGTAGGCATGGCCACTTGGGTGCGTGTTGGGGAAATTCGTGGTTTTCCCCACCTTGCCCTGTATCCGCACTTGCCCCACGTGTGACCCTTACGGCCACAAAACTCGCAGCAACTTCGAATGCTATACACTCGGTGGTTTGATGTTGCTGGGTTTTTGGAAGTAGACGGTTGGTTGCGTCCCGGATGTGATTTCCTTTGGGACTCCCTCTGCTGATAATTTTGCCTATTCGGTAGGGGTGGTCTGGGATTGCGTTGTGGTGGTGCATAATGCGCACGGCAATCTTTTACGTCGTGCCCATATTCTCTGCAATCCCGACAGAACGAAGTATTTCGCCTTCTTAGGCACTCATCATATGTGTGCCCCTTTTTGTTACAAAAGCTGCACGTCATGCGTGCAACCAGCGGTTGCGACTGACGAGCGCCTTGGACCTGTGAGCTTTGATTTTGGTAGTACTGGCCACTTCTGCCCGGTTGTGGTACCGGGGCCGTAGGCCCTAACGGTAGAAACTCACCTTGTGGTTGGTACGGGTGTATCATAGTCATGGGCTGGGGTTGTTCCCGCTCCATACTGGGGTTCACCTGCATGTTGGATAGCGTCGATTGACCAACCATAAATGTCCCCAGTGGATTGACATACCGCACTCGTAGGTGGGTATTGCCAGTACAGCAAATTTTGGGGGTGCTGATTTTGTTCTTCAGAAGTTATTGCTGTATCTAATGGCCTTCTGCAAAATTGAGGCGAAATACCTATTCGCAGCAGGGGGATAATTGTAATGCGCTGACTGTGAATACTGTGGTTGGCTATTCTGTGGAGTGGTTGTGTCAATTACCCTATCATAAACTTGGTGGGATTGGTGGTCTTGTGGAGTGGTTGCGTCAATTATTCTACCATAAACTTGGTGGGATTGGTGGTCGTGTGGAGTGGTTGCGTCAATTATCCTACCATAAACTTGGTGGGATTGGTGGTGTTGTGAAGTGGTTGTCTGTGGTAAACACTGGTTAGGGTTGGCAACTGTGTAGATGTGCGAGGGCGTCGTGGAGTCCCCGATTACAGCTGAGCCTCCCATGGCAGAGAAATCGCGTCGTGCTAACATCTCCTTCTGGGAATGTTCCATTTGAGTGAGCCGTGTTAGTATCTCATCGAGAAGGCTATCTACGATGGGCAGAATATAATGTCGGTAGTGGTCCTCTCTAACATCACTCATTATCACGGATTTCGCCATTCTCTCAATTTGGAAGGCGAATGTAGCACCGCTTGCCTGTCCGTAACAAACTTTCGCCGCCTCCCTGCAACCCACAATGGCCTGTTTCACGCGGGCCCTAACCAACCGCCTACTTCCAAAAACCCAGCAACATCAAACCACCGAGTGTATAGCATTCGAAGTTGCTGCGAGTTTTGTGGCCGTAAGGGTCACACGTGGGGCAAGTGCGGATACAGGGCAAGGTGGGAAAAACCACGAATTTCCCCAACACCTACCCAAGTGGCCATGCCTACGCGTCAACGCCAGGGCCCACAGGCCTATACGATAAACCATGAGTGGCAGGAGGTTTCTAGGAAAAAAGCGCGACGACAACACCGTCGGCGGAATAAAGGAAATAACGGCAATAGCTCTGGTAGTTCCGAGTCTTTGCATACCCAGAAGCACGGCAAACGCCGGAAGCCCCGACCACAACCCCGTCGGCCCACGACGGACGAAAGCCGCTCCAGCTCTACCAGGTCGGAGCCCACTAGGTCTCAAAAGCAGACCAAAAGCGCATCTTCAGGCTCGGCGAGCCGTAAGCCCCGACCCCGGCACCGTCGATCAAAGGCAGGCCGAAGCCGATCCAGCTCTGCTAGCTCGGACTCTACAGAGGCTCCAAGGCAGAGCAACTTTCCCAAGAAAAGTGGGAAAAGGTGCAGATTTTGTGGTCGACGTAACCACCCGGTGGCGCAATGTTCACAAAAAGCAGAATGGGAGAGAACGGAAAACTCCCTGAGGTCGGGTCGGGACACCCCAACCCGACCGAACTAAACTCGCACATCAGTAAAAGCCGTCCTTAGCTCTGGCCGACACAAGTTCCAATTATCCAACTCCTTTTGGACATTGTCCGTAGAAACACTACACGGCTAATCGTGGACACCGGCGCTGAAATCAGCCTCTTAAAGCTGAAGGCACTCCACCCAAATTATGCGGTGGACGCCCAAAGAGCAACGACAGTTTGCACTGGGATATTCCTTGTAGTTTCCAAATAATGGACTCATTGCCAGGGGTATCGGGCAATGCTAGGGCTTGGGGAGTGCTTCATCCTTTTAGTGGATGATTTTGCGTGTACCGCAATTCATTGGTGGAGACTGGCTCCAAATAGGTATATATTTATGGGTGGTTGGTTTTGGACGTAACAGGGCGGAAAATAACCACTCTACGTATACTTGTGTTGGCGGTAATGCTGTAACGATCAATGCTGAATCTTTACGATTTCTAGATACCGCTGAATTGCCATTTCAACATTTAACTTATAAGTTCGATCGATTTTTTCCATTTTTTTCAAGGCATCATAAAATTCAATTTTAAATTTTAAAATAGAGTCTCCTTCATCTATATTGGGACTGTGATTCAAACGAGGACGTTTTAGTTTATCTTGTTCATTGGGATATTTTTCAAAATCCTCTTTAGATTCACCGGTGTTCTGCCCAATTATCACTCGTGAGCGCTCTGGTTTGCCCCTATAGTTTGGGCTTATAGTTTTAGGCCAAGCCTTAAAAAAATTTCATTTAAACTCGTTTAGTGACTCCTTTCAGCACCAGTCTTTAGTAAGGGACGAATATCTATCCGTTACTGAAGAGAAGCCTGAGTCCGGCCGGTCTGCTCAGAACTATTTCGTGTTCCTAAGGGTTTGTTTGTAAGGCTTCTATCAAGGGATTCTCTTTTTTGACGCCTTTTGTGGTTTCGGGGTGCGGTCTTGCTGGAATAACGGGGTCCAGCATTGTTTCGCTGCCTTCCCCTGGCGAATACTCGCCGCAGTATGGACCTTGTCAGGTCTCATTCGAACTGTTCCGATTGGTTGCCGTATGCTCAACCCTTCCTGTCTTATTATTCGCAAAGCCAACGGAAAAGCCCTCGCGATTTACGGTTGTTCGGGGAAACTCCAAACAACCACCCGGTCCATTGACCTTGCAATTTTTCGACAGGAAGTCGTAACCAACAACCCATCTTCCGCTAACCGCGGCGAGGAGTCCATTACTTGGAAGCTGCATGGAATTTCGTGGTGCAACCTGAAACTTTCATCACAGCTTCCCTTCCACTTGCCACTTGTCGCGGATTTTTGCACATCCACAACACTTCTCGGGCCTTCAATTTTAAGAGTACTAAATGAAAATGTATATAGTGTTTTGTATTTAAGTTTAATTTGCAAATGTGAATTGTTTGAACTGTTAGTATTTAATTTTTAAATTGTTTAAATGTCTTGTAATTTATGTACTTTTGTTGTTGTGTGGGGGAGTTACTACATAACAATTGTCAGGTGGTCGGTGACAGGTGCCACGTGGCAGGCCGACGTGAACGTACTAGATTTCTCCAGTGCATTTATTTGTGAATACGCAAGAGATTGACTGTGAATTATAGGAGTAAACATTGTCACGATATGATTGTGAAATCTAAATTTATCTCAAATTCACCTCGGGCATTTCCACTCCACAGGGTTCTAGAGGGTTTTCAAGTTTAATCATTCGTAATCCTATCTACTTTCTCCATGTTTTCTGGTTTGACACATATAAGGCGAATATTTATTGTTGGTACCAGTGAAAGTGTAGTTGTGAAGGTTTGAACTGGCACAATTCCCATCTAAAGATATTATAGCGTATCGCGATGACTACGACTTTGTCAGTTATTCGCCCGACTCGTTGTATTATAGCGTTTGTGACGATAGTGAAGAACATGTGATTCGAACTGACGTTATGACAGTTAGAATCACTAAAAATGTAACCAACTCAACACATCAGGCCACTGCCGTATGTACGAATTCGATTTCTAAACTCAAGTACACTCAAATGATGTGGAATTGTTATGTTATCGCTATAGTATACGCCTCTGATCCATTTTCTTATTCGATTTTCGTTCGGTGTTTTTCACTACTTGCTTGCATATTGTGTGTGCTTGTGTGTGTATCTGTTAGAAACGCCACACTACTCCCTCCTGAGTAACTTTGTTACGATCAACTTCGTGTGCGAACGACGGAGTGAGGAACGAGCGAGCGAGAGAACGTCGGAGCAGGCGAGTGTGCCGGTGCTCTATACGGAATTCGTGAACATAGTCGTAAAGTTCTGTTTACTATGGGAAAGTGTGTGTATGTACAGAGATCACGTCGGATTGTTGCGTTAAGCAAGGAAAATGAAGAAGGTGAATTGAACACACGATGAAACGGTTGAGAAACGAAGCAATGAAGCATCACACCGCTGATGCATCGGTTATGCACACAATCGAATGTGTGATTTACATTGGGCGATCGTGGGATAGTGTTTACTTTGCCCTATGGGAACAGCATTTTCGTTTATTGCTGTTGCTCCGCAATGGCCTTTGTTTAGGGGAAGTACATTGCGGCAGGGACAAAGGCTTTGTCGACGGATTGACAAAGCCTTTGTCCCTGCCGCGGTTCACTCATCGCCGGAGATGTGATGTTTGTCGACATCTGGCGCAGCTGTCCCAACCGTTTGTGTATATCCAGTTGATGGATCGATACACAATTTCTATGCTGGATCATGTCCTTCGATCATCGTGCAGGCGTAGGAAAATTGGTCGGACTTGTGGCCCATGTATCTGTGGATACGTGGCGTTGTTGACTCCAGAATGAATGTTACCGATTATTTCAGGTGAAAAGGAGCACTTTTGAGGATAGGTGTCTGTGGGCACGTGTAGTTTGGATATAGGTGAGTATGTTCCTTGGTGGAACGACGACATCTCGACCTATAGTGGTTTGTGTGGTTCGTAGAACCGCCACAATATTATTAATGCAACAATATTACCCAAGTAAATATTGGGCTCCTCGATAGTATAGTGGTTAGTATACCCGCCTGTCACGCGGGAGACCGGGGTTCGATTCCCCGTCCGGGAGCCACTGGCGCAAGACTAATGACCTTGCCCGGATAAAACAAATCATTATGGAAAAATTAACAAGCCTCAGAACTTGCTAAATAAGTCCAAGGCTGGCTCCCGGTTGTAGTGCCGATGATGATGATGATGATGAAATATTGGGCAAAGAAAAGACGAGATGCATTTTTTTTTCACATAATTTATGCACTTGTAATAAATAAGAAATATATTTTACACTTAATGCTGTTTCTTTTTTTTTGTTTTGTATTGTTTACAGAAATTACATAGGTGTTAACAAAAATGTGAATCTTGTTAAGTATTCTTTTCCTTACAAGTTATATCTAAGTACAGAAAACAAATTTTACAATTACCCCTGCCCAGCGTTACATATTTATTTTTTTGTTGATATTACAAATATCATCTAGGTGAAAATTCAAATCGTGAATGTCCATAAAATTCTGAAAGTTGTAAATAAAAACGAAAAATAAATTAAATAATTATTTTATAAAAGTTTGCTTGTTTTTTTTTAATCAATTATACAATTTTTAGAAACTTTTTTCATAGTTTATTTTAACTTTATCATCGTGTTTTCTTTTTAAATGTTTAATGATTATTTTTGTTGTTACTGCTGCCTTTTTGTACTTGAATATTTTCTGTGGGCATCAGGTGTAAAAATATAAAACTACATACATTTGAGTAATACAATTTTTTTTTAACATTTGAAGTCTTTTTACTTAATTATTGTATACGTGTTGTGATGATTAATGTTACATAGAAAATATATGTGTTATTACTTTGCTTAATATTTTGAATGAAATGCTATAAGATAGAAGACGTTCCAACGACATAGTTGGGAGGCGGTTAATATAATGAGAGCTCGAGGATCGTTTTTATGTTAGTTATGATTGTGAATGTTAATTCATTTATTAGAACTGAGAGAAGAAACTGTCGGAAGTCGGGTGTTGTATTCTTCTGCTTAGCAAAATCGAGCTAAACTAGAGGCAAAAAATGTACTAGAAGAATTATAAACTCATAAACGAATTTGTCCACAAAAAGACGTAGACCCTTGAGTAAAACCACTCTTCGTGTTAGAGCTTGGTGTAGCAATCCTGTGGACAACTGTCATATTTTCGAACTGTGTATTTTACATATCCTCCCGCATAATGAATATCATATATTCCTGATATTGTTCTCCAGAACCTTCTTTTAGGTTTGGATGCCATTCGTCAGTTGACATTTAATCCCTAGAGAATTGATGACGGCAATTTATTATGAAGCAGCTACGGTCACAAGAACGTAACATGTTCAGGATTTACGGCTCAATAAAGACGACTCCCATTTTCAACAAAAAAAAAACCATATTTCGACTTGGCTGGCCTTGTTAACAAACATAAAAGCTACTATTGGGTCATCGAAAGTCATCATTTGAAACACTAAAGACCACAACAATCCCGTAGAGCGACTGCATAGTGGGTCGGTGGCATTATTGGGCATATTTTAGGAAGGAAGCTACGGACAAATTTGTAACAGTTACTGGTGACTACTATCGTGACATTTTGGAAAACTTTCTCTGCCCAAATTGGATCCAATAGACTCACAGAACATTTGGTCCCACCAAGACGCTGATACATCACACCCAGTTTGTACTGCGATGCAAATCTTGCGGGAAAAATTTCCCGGCCGAATAATCAAAATGTGATGATGTCGACGATCTCCGGATTTCGTCGTTCTCGATATCTTCATATGTCCATGAAGGAAAAGGAAATATGCCAACAAATTCAACCACAACATTGATGCCTCAAACGGGTATTCCCAACGAAATTGTTAAAGTAACACCAAAAATATATGAAACTAATATAAAAAATATGGTAAAAAGGGTACGTCCTTGCGCTACGGCCAGATGCGACTACTTATTAGACATCATATTCTATTTATAATGCTAAAGACCAGGTTTTCCATTCATCATCATCATCGGCACTACAACCAGGAACCGGTCTTGGCCTTTTTAGCAAGTCCTGAGGCTTGTTAAATTTTCCATAATGATTTGTTTTTTTCCGGGCAAGGTCATTAGTCTTGCGCCGGAGGCTCCCCGACGGGGAATCGAACCCCGTGTCACCCGTGTGACCGGCGGGTATACTAACCACTATACTATCGACGAGCCCAAGTTTTTCCATTAGTAAATGATAAATTATAATATATTATTCCATTTAAAAGTTATTACCCCCACTTGGTAGAAACCTTGACGCGGTGCGGGGGCTTAAACTACAATGCATCGCTCAGACTATGCTGACGGAAGCATACGCTTCCAGTAGGGCCACCCATGTCAGACAGGCTAGCCAGGAGTAACATATAAAGATCTTCCACTCCTAATCCAGGGTGTTACGCGTCACCGTGCCAATTGGCTAGTTTTCAGCCAGGGGTATACCAACTGTATTATAACGGCGCCTCTCTGACACTGTTTCGAATCAGAGCAGTAAGCAGACCCTATCACACCAAAGAGGGGTTCTGATATGGCCGACTATTTGAAACCCCAAGACTCGTGGGAACAAAACTGAATAATCAATATACAAAAAACAGTCTCACGAAAAACCCGGTAGGCGTAGGTGTGATGAACCGACACTATCATAAGGCAACAAATCATCTAGAAAACACCCACTCGGTAAAAAGAAGACGTAGGGAAAACGGAAAAAGCGGGATATACGCGTCGGCACGTGGAATATAAACCAGGCGCGATACAGACGGTGGTAGAAAACGCGAAACAATATAAAATGGACATCGTCGCGCTTCAGGAAGTCCGACTCTCACATCAATTAGTCGAGACCAATGGGTTTACACAATGGGTTTACAAAATGGGTTTACACACGTGTGGAGGTGTTCGTTGAGTTAAAAAAAGCCTACGACTCAATCGCAAGCCAAAAACTCTACCTTATTGTAGCTGAGCTGGGAATCCCCAAAAATTATGCCGCCCTCACTCAAATCTGCATGAACGAAAACAAAGGGCGAGTTAGAATGGAAAACCACCTCTCAGAACTATTTGAAATCCGGGACGGATTAAAACAGGAGGGTGACCTCTCACCATGTCTTTTTAACCTTGTGCTCGAGTATGTTTTCAGAAAGGTACAAGACGACAACATGGCCGGATCAGCCCCGAACGGGGTCACACAAGTGCTCACATATGCTAGTGACAATCTAGAAACTGTAAGTAAAAACTGAGAAAGCATCATGCAAGTGGCAGAAGAGGTGGGCCTAGAAATAAGTGAAGACAAAACGAAATACATGATTATTTCGAGTGCGAGTGGACCTCAGGGAACACATATAAACGTCAGAGGCAAGATATTTGAAAAAAATCAAGATTTTAAATATCTAGGAACAATACTGACTGCCAGTAACGAAACGTCGAAGGAAATCGACAAAAGACTACACTTCGGCAACGCTAGTTGGTGGGCAGTCAGTTAACGGCTAAAATCCAAACAGCTATCACGTAACATAAAGGTCCGTGTCTATAGAACCATCATGAAGCCGATTGCTCTATACGGATGCGAAACATAGGCTCTCACAAAACGGAAAGAAAACGAATTCCGCGTATGCGAGAATAAAGTTTTAAGTGGTATCTTTGGCGGTAAATATGACGAGGAGGCAGGACAATGGGGGAAACTCCACAACCACGAATTGGAAGAGTATGTCGCAAATCTACAACACCGACAAAACGGCCGCGACAAAGATGGAAGGACAATGTTAGGTTTGACCTTGAAGAGATCGGATCGGATGGTCAAACGTGGAAGTAGAGTGCACAGGACAGGGAGCGATGGCGGAGTCGAGTCGGTGAGGTCATGAACTTCCGGCTTCCTACAGGCCAATAAATAGTAATATTAATAGATAGTATTTAAAAGTTATTAAAAAAACGTCGACCTGGAACATAAAAAGCGCCCTGGAGGCTTTCAAGTAAGCTCTATTGGATTTTTTTTAGGCCAATCTTGATTGATTGATTGAAGGCGGAACCCCCATTTTTATTTAGTTTAATGGAAGCTTAAAATTAATTTAACATAAAACTTTACAGACTATCTTATCTATCTATCTAGAGTAGTGGTTAAGACCTTAATCAATTATTCAATCGAAAACAAAGGAGAAGAAAACCAGGAAGTTGACGATTACTGGGCGATAGGGGAGGTAGGAGGACAGGAAAGAGCGAATGTATGTGGGGGTGGTAAACGCGGCCTCTGTGCGACAGTTGAGGGCATGTGTACGGACTGATACAGGGGCGGGGGATAGTGAGCAGGGGGGGGGGGGGGGTTGTGCGGTTGGCAAAGTTTAAGGGAGAACTAGTTTGAGGCCGGGTAGAGGAGAGGATTGCAGGGTAGAGGGTTATTGAAGGGAGGAGGCGGATTTAGGACGAGTTTATTCTGAGACGTCGTTTAAGAGCGGGAGTGGAGATGTTGAAATCGAAGGAGGTGGGGAAAGAGTTGGCCTGTCGTAGCATACGCAAGATGGGTTCGTTAGCGCCGTAAGAAGTGTGATGAGGGGGCACGTAAACAGTCGAGGGTTACATAGTTACGGGGGTTTGTATGCAATGTTAAAGTGGATAGCAAGTTGAGCAATTGATTGAGCCAGACAGAAGGCGATGGACAAATATGATGTCGGCATGAATTCTGCGCTCTTCAAGTGTGTTCAGATTGATTAGAGGGAACCGGCTTGTGTATGGTGGTAGAATCAGCGGATTTTCCCAGTTTAGTCCGCGGAGGGCAAAGTGCAAGAAACGACGTTGAACACCCTCAATCCTGCGAATATGAGTCACTTGATACGGGGACCAGACCTGACTAGCGTATTCGAGTAGCGGCCGGACAAAAGTTGTGTAGAGTGATCGGGTGACATAGGGGTTAAGAAATTCCTTCGACCAGCGTTTGACAAATCCAAGGGCGGCGTTGGCCTTGAGGATTATGTAATCAATATGTGCGGTAAATTTGAGTTCCTTGTCGCATAAGACGCCCAGATCGCGAATCAATTCAACCGATGTTATCGGTTGGTTCAGTAAGAGATAGGAGGTTGGGTGAGAGGGGGAACTCTTCCGAGAGAAGGTGATTGTGTGACGTTTGGCGATATTCATTTCTAGGCAATTATTTTGGCACCAAGTTGAGAAGCTGTCAAGATCCGATTGGAGAAGTGAGGAGTCCTGGGGAGAGCGGGTTGTCTTGAACATTTTGGAATCATCCGCGTAAAGTGAGATGAAGGAGTCATTAATGCTAGAAATGAGGCTTTAGTGTACAAAGCGGTGCAATGCTTTGGGTTCAAGGTTTTCTCCATCGGTAGAAACGACATTTTCCCAAGTTTCGGGCAGTGTACGGACCCCATGTCGAAAAAAAATCTCCGCGTTTTCGATGTCATCGAAGAGTCGGCTTATTTCTGTGTACAACTCATTCATATTAAGATTTGTATGTGACACATGTTTTCAAACAAAAACGTAATGATACGTCTCTAACATGAAATTAACAATAACAACCACTCTTGTAAATCCTTTAAAACGTAGTTGTGATATTAACTTGTGGAAATCCACGGTGCATGACACTTATTAACAGGTCATCTGAGAAGTAAGTCGCTGTGGGTCTGTCATGGTGTATACAATGAATGACGAACCTAATTTCCAGGTCATGATTGAACGACAGATATATGATGGCTTCTGACTTACTTGATATTGGTATGCAATGGAAATGTTGAAGAGAAAACTAGTATTTAAGAACCGAGTTGTTTATGAATAAATCAGCTGCAAGCTGACTACAGTCAAGTTTGCATCTCGCCTTTTTTTTGTACTTTGGCATATATCTATGGCATTCGTGCCCTGCCTTTAGGTCTCAGTATCGTCATTATTTTGGCAGATACTTAGGGCATTCGTGTCCTGCCTGATGATCCAAGAAGAGGAGTAGACTATAAACATATTTTACCATTATTACCGGGTTTAAATCTATTTAGACCCAAACGCTGGAAGGCTGTGTTCTGTATACTCTGTTTCTGCGATCTTGCCTTGATTCCTTCAAGACTACTCGTGTGAATCCATCGCATGGTAACTCTGGCAACTTATTACATTTGTCGTATCATATATTTGATGGCTGTAGTAATATGATCAAACAAATTCAGACTTCTTATTGAAGAACAACTTATAGCGCTTTGTGACTAAAGTGAAGAGAATACGATTCGAACTAATGCTATGGCGGTTGCAATCACAGTAAAAGATAAAATCAAAATTGTAATTCTCAACTAGTCTTTACTGAAGTGGAAATACTACGTTAATTGCTATGGTATACGGCTCTGATGGTTTATTTCATCGATTTTCTTTTGGTGCTGTTCTTCAGTACGGTTTGTGTACCGCGTGTATCTATTAGAAACGCCGCAAACTAAGTTATGTTGTAAATTGTGGCGATTTTTCATTTTTGTTACTGGCCAATCCACCTTAACGCTATGTAGCGTCGCGGCTAAATTGTGGCGATTCCACCAAGATTATGCACGTGAGTTAGGTTATTAAAAAACTCCTACTACAAAACATAGCACACCTGTCTGTGCGAAAAGTTCCAGGCAGCAGAAAACATTATGAACCGTTTAGTTAAGTAGGTTAAAAATTAGTTGAGTAAAAGTCATCGCTCCGTAGAGTAGATTCAATTATTTCTCATGAGATTGACGGTTCAATTGGCGTCATTTTGAAAACTGCCAAATTTGAACATTAATATTTTGTACTTTTTTACATCTATGTTAAAAAAAAAGAAAAGTGTTTATTTAAATGTATTATTCCTAATGTTTGAGAGCATTTTATTTGAATTAAAAGAATAAAACCGTTCGGATTAAGTCGCACAACCACAATGAAGGACACAGCATTAAATGAGAATCGGAAATATCATCAGCGCTTTATGTCAGAGCGTTTATGTAGTAATAACAGCTTATATGGGGAGTTGAGGTATATTTGCATACACGTACCCATGGTCTGATGGGATGGTTTTCTGGTTCTAACTTTCTCTAACGTGGATTAGAATCATCGAACCATGTTTACCTCTGCTTCACAAAGCGCTGCAGTACTACATGGGATAATTCCAACTCTGACACGAGCGATGAAATGGTATTTAAATGGTGGCAAAAAATTGGGAGGGACGCACTTCTACTACATCCTACTATCCAAGGGAAAGAATTTTTGTTTTCATAGGTGAAGTGAACTTATCAATGTGGATAAGGGTATTCAAAATCTTTGTAAAGTCAAATATGATAGCCGTCATTAAGCTTCCGTTTTCAAGATTCGCGTTGAACAAGCTTTCCTTGATCAATAAATAAATGACCCGGCTTGTTTCCTCGATTTCCGAACCGAGAAATAGATTTACGCAAATTGGTAGATTCGACAATGGACCTCTTTAAAAATCAGTAGTTTTTTTTTGTTTTGAAAACTTTAACAATCCGGCTATGTTGCGTTCGGGACCTCTGGGGGCGGGCGTTAGAATATACTCACAGCTATGCCGGCTTGTCGCAAATGGCGACAAAGGCTAAGCCGTAGTTTGCCCAGTTTCCCAAGGGAAATACTAAGCTATACGCTTAGTGTAATCGTTCGGAGAAATTCTGGGCCAGCTTTTGGAGCTTGGGTGATACAGCCGGTGGAGAAAGAAAACCAGCGTCTCAGCCACCGACTCAGGGCTAAAGATTCGCCTTTCTCGAGAAGTAAAGTAAAGAAGGATGGGCTCACTTATCTAGGATCAGTCCAATGAGCAGAGACCAGGAAGAAGGTCATGTGCACGTTTGTCAAATTAAAGAAGATCCAGTACGTTTTGTCAGAGCTTTTTAAATAAAACGTCCTCAAAGTGAAAGCTGAGTAAGTCATCAAGAAATAGACGTAAGCCAAGTCTCAAGAATTTATTTTTAAATTTTTTCACTAGTGAACAGGGAGTTAAACGAATATTATGGTGTTAAACTGGATGGCGATTGCTCCCACCATTGGATGAGATGGCTGCCAGGTGGCATCTAATGCAGCGGCTAAGTAAGTATACAGACTATTAATAGAAATCAAAATAGAAGTCATTATCTATTCATGGCCTCGTCCTTAAAGCAGCTTTAATGGCTTTCCTTGGATTACTGTCAGAATCACGATTTTTGCACCCTGTCTCCTCGCCGGTCAGCAGCTTGAAGAACTTGCCTCCACTGTTGATAGGGATCTCGGATTGTTTGAGGTCCAATAGAGATATAACACGATCTTCTTCAATCTGTATATAATTAGAACAAGTCAGCGGCTTGAAGAATTTGCTTCTACTGCTGATAGGGCACTCGGGTTGTTTGAGGTCCAATAGGGACATAACAGGATCTTCTTCAATCTTTATAGAATTAGGAGAAGTCAGCAGCTTGAAGAATTTGCCTCCGCTGCTGATAGGGATCTCGGATTGTTTGAGGTCCAAATGACATAACAGGATCTTCTTCAATCTTTATAGAACTAGGAGAAGTCAGCACCTTGAAGAACTTGCCTCCGCTGCTGATAGGGATCTCGGATTGTTTGAGGTCCAAATGACATAACAGGATCTTCTTCAATCTTTATAGAACTAAGAGAAGTCAGCACCTTGAAGAACTTGCCTCCGCTGCTGATAGGGATCTCGGATTGTTTGAGGTCCAATAAGGACATAACAGAGTCTTCTTCAATCTGTATATAATTAGAAGATGTCAGCAGCTTGAAGAATTTGCCTGTACTGCTGATAGAGAACTCAGAATATTTGAGGTCCAGTAGGGACATGGCAAGAAATTCTTCAATCTTTATAGAATTAGGAGAAGTCCAGCAGCTTGAAGAATTTGCCTCTACTGCTGATAGAGAGCTCAGATTGTATGAGGTCCAATAGAGACGTAACAGGATCTTCTTCAATCTTTAGGGAATTAGGAGAAGTCAGCACCTTGAAGAACTTGCCTCCGCTGCTGATAGGGTTGTCGGATTGTTGTTTCAATAGGGATATAACACGATCTTCTTCAATCTGTATATAATTAGAGGAAGTCAGCGGCTTGAAGAACTGTCTCCGCTGCTGATAGGGAACTCGGATTGTTTGAGTCCAATAGAGACGTAACAGAATCTTCTTCAATCTTTAGGGAATTAGGAGAAGTCAGCAGCTTAAAGAATTTGCCTCCGCTGCTGATAGGGATCTCGGATTGTTTGAGGTCCAATAAGGACATAATAGTGTCTTCTTCAATCTGTATATAATTAGAAGAAGTCAGCAGCTTGAAGAACTTGCCTCCGCTGTTGATAGGGATTGCGGATTGTTTGAGCTCCAATAGGGATATAACACGATCTTCTTTAATCTGTATATAATTAGAAGAAGTCAGCAGCTTGAAGAATTTGCCCCTACTGCTGATAGAAAACTGGGATTGTTTGGGATCTAGTAGGGACATGACAGGATCTTCTTCAATCTTTATATAATGGGGAGAAGTTTCGATGGTTCATATGATCAAGAGACTTCAGTTCGGGGGTTAATTTGATTTGATTCGTCACAATGTGGTTTGAATGATTCCTAATTCCGGTGATCGGAGTCAATCGACTGATTTGCCCTATTTTAAACTGATGCACTTACGACTACGACTTTGTCAGTTATTCGTCCGACTCGTTGTATTCTAGCGTTTGCGACGATAGTGAAGAACGTGTGATTCGAACTGACGCTATGACAGTTAGAACCATTAAAAATTGAACGAATGCTCAACACATCAGGCCACTGCCGCGTGTGCGAATTTGTTTTCTAAACTCAAGTACACTCAACTGATGTGGAATTGTTATGTTATCGCTATGGTATAAGGCTCTGATGCTTTGCTTATTCGAATTTCCTTTCTGTGTTCTTCACTATTTGCTTGCATATTGTGTGCGTATCTTTTAGAAATACCACACTACTCCCTCTTCAGTAACTTTGTTACGATCAACTTCGCGTGCGAACGACGGAGCGAGGAACGAGCGAGCTAGAGAACGCCGGGACAGGCGAGTGTGACGGTGCTCTATGCGGAAGTCGTGATTGTTGTCGCGAAGTTCTGTTTACTATGGGAGAGTGTGTGCTGTGTGTACACAGATATCACGTCGAATAGTTGCGTTAAGCAAGGATAGTGAAGACGGTGATTTGAACATACGGTGAAACGGGTGAGAAGCGAAGCAATGAAGCACCAGGCTACTGGCCGCGTGTACCAATTCAATTTTCCTTCGTTGTTCGTTCGGTGTTGTTCACTATTTGCTTGTGAAACGCCACAGTATCACTAGCACAGGAACAAGAAAGAATATAGTCACTCAAAATTATCCACTATAGCTACCATCCAGTGGGACTATTATTAGGACCAAAATAAGTAGTAAGCGCTCTTAAAGTTGCGACCACCGACTTAGAATTTCGATAGCAATTTTGGTGCCCATTCATTAATTTCACCATGATAAAAATGTAAACGTTGACTGACGTTTTGGTATTGACAGATACAGAAAAAATCTAAGAGTGCGTTTGTATTAAAACACAAAATTGTTATGTCCCTTTATAAACCCCATTAGGATTTGGAGGACTCGCGTGATGGGTTTTGTGTGTCAAGTTTTTGTGACGTCTGGCCAAACGACGGAATTCCCCATCAATAAACAAAAAAAAATCTCGCAGAGCAATTAGGCGTTAGTCAACAAGCTGTTTTTAGTGTCCTACATGAGATGGGAAAGATTCTGAAGGACGGTAGGCGGTTATCACATGATTTGAATGAGAAGCAGATGAAGAGGCGTCAAATCACTTGCTCGACTGAAAGTTTGAGTCTTTTTGACATCGTATCGCTATTAGGGATAAAAATTCGATCTGTGGTGACTCTGCAAGTCCCCACGAGCTCGAAAAATCCCAGGTTCTTTGGTCAGCGAAAATGATTCATACCTCACACATCCACCCAACTGGGCGCTCAATAAGGCTGAAAACCCACCGGACCAGTCAAAACGTTTCTGTTTCATAAGGCAATCCGCACTGTGCTCTGACACTTAAGGGTACTTCAAAATCTCCCATTGTGCGGCCGTTTGTGTAAAAAAAGGCAATAAAAGGTTTTTTAATCCAACCCACCAAGCGAAGCAGAATGAAACAAAAAAAAAACGGTTCGCTTTTTTACTTTGTTTGGTGTGCGTTGAGATAAAACAAAACTTACTGCCCACTCGATCCCTAAGGTTTGTTTCTTTCATCCGTCAAATATCTGCACTGGGAATTGAAGAAGAACAAAATTTTGTGAGCGAAAAGCGATTGGCTAGCTATCGACAACGAACCATGTTTTTGTGTTCGCTTTCGCTTTTTTGTTTCGATGCATGCGGTTTGTGTTGCGCCGTAAGAGATAACGCAACATGAGCAACGACGCCGGTTTTGAAACGTTTTGTTGTATTCGGTGTGTGTTACCCGTATGCATTAACATGTTTTTCGACAACCACTCACATGTGCTCGTTTGCTTTGGTGTGTGCTCTCTCATAAGAAACAATGTCACGATGTTTCTTCGAACACAATAAAGCTTTTTGACTCATTCAGTGTGTTTTCAGCCTAAGCCACGGGCTATTGTTCCATGTTTTTTATGTCTGCACGGATATTCTTTGGTTATAGAACCCAAATGGTTTGGCGACTTATCCACTGGGTGGACGAAAAGGCCAATCGTAGCGTCGTTAAGTATTGGGAGCATATGAAAATTCAAGTAATAAGAACACAACCAAAAAAGAATGGAGCATAATAATAGTTCGCGACCCTTCTTAAGTCAACGCGGACATTTTTTTCCTTTACGGAACTTCGCCATTGGATATGCTGTTTAGATATAATGGCATATTACGCGATTTATTTTCGCACGGAAGGATCAAATAAACAACCACCAGCTGGCCCCGGGATGATGAGTCCAATCGAGCTGCGACACTGCGGTCAAGGCCGCGTGTAGGGAATACTAGTCTCAAATAGAAACCAGACTGCGCAAATTGATACGACCCTGCATGTAGCTGCGTGCCTATGAAAGATGACGATCGTGTTTGTGTGTACACAAATTCTGCACCTTATCGGCTTCCATGGTCTGGTACAGAAAAAAGGGGTGAGAAACTTGTCGACCAGCGCGGGAGTGTGATATGGGAATGAGAAAATAAATAATGAAATTACAGCCCTGGAATAGTTTGGGGGAAAAGGATTAAGAAAGTGTGGTTGTATTTCGTACCTTTTTTCGTTCCCGGAGTCTTTCAAAGTCTTCGAGGAAGTATGCAATAGAAACACTTAAACCGCTTTCCCTATATTTATACAAAGCAGTAGATATCCACGTTTTATACACACTGCCACAAATAAGTTCTTAGCAGAGAAGCATGTTTGAGTAACTTGTAGCGGATCTAAGTCGAAGTTAGTATTTCAACGTTGTCAAAAAAGTTGCTTCGAGAGGACTGTCATAACTTTTTTATTTATAAACCGATTGCAACAAAATTAATATTACAGGATAGAAGAATGTTGTAGCTTTTAAACTGCCTGAGTATAAAGATGGCGCTAGCAGCTACTTGGGTATGATCCGAGTCTTGGAACGTATTTGTTGCACAGTATGTACTATTCGCATGAGTAACTTAGTCATAAGTTCACTGAGGAAGTAAGTTCCCCTTGGGAACATTTATATAATAATCATCCTCATCATCATCGGCACTACAACCGGGAACCGGTCTTGGCCTTATTTAGCAAGTCCCCAGGCTTGTTAAATCTTCCACAATAATTTGTTTTTCCGGGCAAGGTTATTAGCCTTAGGCCGCAGTTTATATCATAATATTGTATTTTATTATTCTCGTCATAAATATAAGGACAAAAAAGTTGCTTCGAGGGGACTGTTATAACTTTTTTATTTATCAACCGATTGCAACAAAATTAATATTACAGGATAGAAGAATGTTATAGCTTTTAAACTGCCTGAGTACAAAGATGGCGCTAGCAGGCACTTAGGCATGATTAGAGTCTCGGGACGTATTTGTTGCACAGTATGTACTATTCGCATGAGTAGCTTAGTCATAAGTTCACTGAGGAAGGTAGCTTAGAACAGGCTTGATGTATTTTACCTTCTCTCCTCTTAGGAGCATTTATATCATAATATTGTATTTAATGATTCTCGCCATAATGCCACCGTACTGGTAATGCCTCTAACAATCATCTATTACTTGGAAAGCCGCCATTACCTTATAACATTATATATAGGTGTTATAATTGAAATTAAACTAAAACAAACACACATGATTTAGATGATAAGTGATTGAGTAGAAACAGAAAATTAAATAATTTAATATATTTTGTATTATTCAAAAGTTACATGTTGTCTTTTCTAACTGCTCTTTACAATCTAACTTATTAATATCGTATATACTATTTCATATATATAAGTTTTAGATTTTGTTATAAAATTATAATCTATTTTTTTTTCATTATTTAAACCGCTCTGTTTTCTCATATTATCTCCCATATTACTATATTTTATATTTCATTTTAATTTTAACCGTTGGGTGGTGTTTATTGGCACATTTATTTCAATGTTCATTTATATAAGAATACAATTATTATACACAAATTATTTGTTTAGATTAAAATGTACGACTGGTGTTGGTGTTTAATACATGCGATTTACTTACAATTGGTTTTATATATATGTATATATATAATATATAGATTCAGATATACATGTATATGCGTAACAAAAATACAGATCGTATAAATATTCGTAGCAACGATTTTCTTTTATTATTTTATTAGTAATAATAATAATAATATTCATATTATTTTTATTATTTGATTTAATGAATTAACTTATATAGTGAATTGCGGAATTAAAATTTAAATGGTCTTATGAATATTAATTAATTGATGTGCGATTAAAATGGGGCTATTTAATTGTTACAAGGATTTAAAGATAAATTTGTGCATAGCAATAGATACATGATCTTGAGAAGGATATCTCTTATATAAATACGAACATCGGCATGCAAAAAAAAAAAAAAAAATTAGATATATAAAATTTAGCACTGGGAAGCATAAAAAATCAACAACAATTATGCAGGGTGATTCAGTGGTGGAATTGGAGATTCTGTTTGTTTAGGCCATTCGGTTAATTTCTGGTGGATGGCAGGAACAGTTATTAGGTTGGTGCATGGACGAGTTTAGACTTATTTAAGGAGTTATGCCACTGTATGTTTTTCACAAAATCAATTTTTTTTTATTGGCTTAATTGATGGATAAACTATTCAAAAATGTAAAAAAAAAAATTGTTTTATACCATGGCACAATTTTATCAGCTCATTTTTTTTGAACATACTAACGACGTAGGACGTAGGTTTCCGGCCTGACCTCTCAAATCTATACTAACAAAGCAATCCACCTGAAAATATATATTATATACAAGCTACTGAGATATAGTACTACATGTTGTGGGTCCGCCCTAAGCTGCGTGCTTTATACGATTGTAGTCCCGGACCGGGCGTTACGAGTAAAGGGCAAATGAATTCACGCCCTAATGCGCTCACTCTACATCTGACAGTTGTACCAGAACGAGCGCGCCTTTTGCTTCAACATGACTTAACACTTGAATTGCTTTTATACTAATCATTGTTAAGTTCCTTTTTAATAAATAATATCTTTCGTACGAGTAGTCGCCCGTTCATTTCATTTCCTGCTACAACACTACAGAATACAAGCCAACAAATAGACTGCTGGAGCCATCTGTAGGGCAGTCCGGAAACTTTTCATCCCACCCTCGTATGAAATTCAATGAAACTTAAAACTGGATTGGATGGATGGATTTTTCGGTATACGAAGGTATATGAAGATGATGGAAGGCCCGTAGTTGCCGATAGGCTTGACTTGTTACAATTATTGGATAGAAAACAATGAAACGAGAATGACGGATACTGCAACAATCCAGATCGCTGAAATAATTGGAAAATGAAGGCAATATACACGTAGAGTGCAATTTGTATAGTGTTGACATCGCTGACTAACGGTAAAAAAAAATTTTTATATAAATTTTCAAGTTTAAAGCATAAAAATCAGAACCTTAAACTATAAACGCGATTATATCAAAACTATGTTTTTCAAAATTCGTGTGACAGATAACTCCCTCCATTTTTATCCGATTGAGTTCAAACTTTAACTGTAGTTTCTGAATTAGATTCCGCAGAGAAATCCGTTCGGCTTTAGCCAAATATTAAAAATTATAAAAGTTATTAACAAAAAACGGTCTTTTTTTGGGGCAAAAAAATCGTCTTTTTTTCAAAAGCTTACCATTTTTTCAAAAATAAATATTTTCAAAATTTCGTACATAGTTTTCTAGACATTTTCATGTAGTTTAGGAACATTTTTTTTTAATTTGTTGCAGGATCAAGACTCTTCAAGATATTTGTCCGGCCCCGGAGCAACATTTTAAAAACACGTTTCCTTGACGGTGCCGCCATTTTGCATTTTTTATTAATTTGTACCTTAATACGTATATAAACATTTGGTAAATTTCGTTTTTGGGGTATTGGAGCGAACATATAGGGCAAAGTCACTGAATGCTTTCAACCCGGCGAACGCCAAGACGACCCTTGTTCCTGTTCAAACCAACTTAACATGTAGTCTCCACGTGACACTCCTGGATAGCTTCTTTGGCACCCGCCAAGTAGTGAACCAATGCATGCAGCGACATACTGCGAAAAGGTTGGCGCAAGGGTAATAACCTTGGCCGGAAAAAAATTATTATGGACAAACTAAGAAGCCTCGGATATGGACCCGATACACGACGACCACTCCGGAAACGATTTGATAATTTTCTCAAGGAACGTCCGCTCACTATACAGAGCTCGAGCTGCACAGCAGCTAGCCGATTATCATCATCATCATCGGCACTACAACCGTAAGCGGTCTTGGCCTTATTTAGCAAGTCTTGAGGCTTTTTAAATTTTCCATAATGATTTGTTTTTTCCGGGCAAGGTCATTAGTCTTGCGCCAGAGGCTCCCTGACGGGGAATCGAACCCCGGTCTCCCACGTGACAGGCGGATATACTAGCCACTATACTATCGAGGAGTTGCAGTTAGCCGATGGCCTGACTAAATATAAGGTTGACATAACAGCATTACAAGAAATAAGATGGACGTGAAGTGGTGTTATAAAAAAAAAACGAGTATGACATTTATTATAGCTGTCATGCGAAACGCCATGGCCAAGCCAAAAGCTGAGGCCTGTCATTATCGACTCTAATGCAATAGACGAAAGCCGGTGTACCCTTCACGTTTAAGGCAAGTTTAAGAACATAAGCCTCATAAACGTTCACGGACCTACAGAGGAGTCCCCTGACGACGAAAAAAAAGAGTTCGAAGAACGGGCCCTGAATGCCTGTCCAAGATACGATGTGAATCGTCCATGGTGATTTAAATGCCAAAATATGCTTAGGGCCGGTTTTTAGACACTACGCAGGTTCCCATTGTTGCCATGAGAACACTAATGACAATACACTACGAGTCATCGAACTGGCAGCATCAAAAAACGTGGTCGTTACGAGTACCAGGTTTTCGCGTAAAGGTATCCACAAAGCCACCTGGGTATCACCTGATGGGGCCATTCGCTACCAAATTGACCACGTGTTGATAGATCGCCGCCACTCCTCGAGCCTGATGACGGTACGAACGTACCGAGGTGCCAACATCGACTCGGATCACTATTTTGTTGGTAGATACGTATTGCATCTGCGGATCAAGTTCGAATCAACGCGGCTGCCTTACGCAATGAGAACATCAGTAACATCTTTGGTCATGCGCTAAAACTCGCCCTCGAAGAGCTCGACGGAGGGAGGGTAAGTCCTGGGGCCAGAATGCCGGGCGTAGAAGAGAAATGGATACACCTTAAGAATACTGCTATTACTACTGCCAACTCCATCTTAGGTAGTAGTCGTAGAGATCTCAGCGACTGGTTTGATGATGAGTGCAAACTAGCGACTGAGCGTAAGAATACTACATACCGGGCAATGCAGCAGACTCATAGAACGCGGATACGCGAGGTGAAATATAAAGAGCTTAGAAGATCTGAAAAAAGATTCCACAGACAAAAGAAAAGTGCCTGGAAAAAACGCTAGTCTGTGAAATAGAGGAAGCTAGAGAGCTTCTACAAAATAATCCGCAGCATAACGCGGTGGACACCACGCTGCACTGCTGGGTAGTCTAATCACCGATCCTGAAGGCAGGATCCGAAAAAAGACTCCACCGACAAGAGAAAAGCGCCTGGGGTAATATGAGAATATATTTTAGTATACGCGATCTATGTACAGCAATTTTTTTTGTATGATATAGAGAAAAGTAGAGAGCGATGGCCGCACCAGGCAAGGGAGTTCTACCAAATAATCCGCAGCATAACGGGGTACACACCACGCTGCACTTACTGCAAGGATCAAGAGGGTAATCTGATCACCGATGCTGAAGGCATTCTGTGCACTTTAATAAATTGCTAAATGGTCAGCTTACAGAAGAATTGGAGGCTCCACCAATGCAAGATCAAGATCAACTGCAGGCGCCACCAAGCATTGAGGAAACAGTAGAAGTCATAAGACAGCTCAAATCAAATAAGGCCCCCGGAGCTGATGGTATACCAGCTGAGCTGATCAAACAAGGAGGGAGCGCCTTACATCACACAGTTACTGAGTTCGTGGTGCACCTATGGGAGCAAGAGAAGATGCCGGAAGATTGGCGTCGCGGTATAATTTGCCCCATACATAAGAAGGGAGATATCACAGTGTGTAGCCTCATACACTCGGGTCATAATTGGTCAATATCAGTTTGGCGTTATCCCAGGCAAATCAGCGATAAATCAGATATTCACCCTTAGGCAGGGGATGGAAAAAATGTCTGGAATTTAAGTCTCTTCATCCATTCCATCACCTATAGTCCATGAAAAACCAGTCACCACTACAATAGAGAAGGCGGATCTACTTGCTGCACATTTTGCAGCCAACTCAACGCTGCGTGATACCACATCAGTTCCACCTCCACTTGAGCATAAGTAGCACACCATGAGCCAGACTCGCTTCCGAACGCGTACTCAAAGATCTAAACGCAAACAAATCCGCTAGTCCGGATGGCATTCCCCAAATCCTCTTGAAGAGATGTTCCTCTCCACTCGCTAAACCACTGCGGAAACTCTTCCATTTGTCTTATTCTAATGGCCGTTTCCCATATAGATGGAAGTCAGCGAACATTCAGCCAATTCCCAAGAGGGGGGACAAATCATCCCTTTCTTCGACCCATAGCACTAACTTCTATTCTCTCCAAGGTAATGGAATCACTTATCAACCGTCGACTTTCAAAATATCTGGAATCAAATGACCTCCTCAATGACCGCCAATATGTCGTAGCAACAGGTCCACAGGAGATCTGATGGCGCACCTTATCGAAAAGTGGAGCCATTCCACCCAATACTTCGGTGAAAGCAAGGTAGTCGCATTGGATATTTCAAAAGCCTTCGACAGAGTTTGCCATCCAGCCCTTTTGTCAAAATTCCATTCCTATGGAGTGGACAATTCTCTGATCCAATGAATAAGAGACTATTTTCTGGCCGTTCAATCCAAGTGGTTCTTGATGGTGTTAAATCTGTCTCCAATCAAATTAATGCAGGTGTTCCCCAGGGCTCGGTACTCTCACCCACTCTCTTCCTGATCTTTATAAATGATCTCTTGTCAATTACTCACAACTCAATTCACCCATTTGCTGAGGATAGCACATTGAGTTTCTCATACTCATACGAACACTCCCATCCAAACTCTTCGAACGTCACTACCAACCAGCAATTTTGCTTGATACATTAAATCCAGACTGTTACATCTCGCCACAGAACCCCTCTCAATTAGCAATCATTCTTACAACTTCCCACAGGCAATTAATGTTCATATCGCATACGTTGCGACATTTATTCATTTATACCCACCTTCCAAAGCTAAACCCCTATCGTGTATCATTACACCCGATGCAATCAAACAATTAACATACGATATCACATTCCCACTTCCCAAGGCCACTCGCTAAATGTATTTTGCTTCACGTTCAAAAACCAAGCAAGCACTTGTTCTCGGACCTACCCACACGGTTCAAAGGCATTTTTTGCTTCATGCCTGAAAGCAAGTGTCATACATGTTATATGACACGGTCGGTGCCTTCAGGGCTATTAGCGACGACTTCACTGAGCGTCGATCAAAATGCTGAGATCTGCAGAAGGACAGACACAGCAATGAAACGCAAATCGATCGAACGATACGATTTGAACGTGGGCCAATGTACTTTAATTGGTTCGGTATATGCACCAATCAATTAAGTAATTGCTTAAGCCAATACTGTTTTACCTTAAGCAGGGCAATTAAGTGGAAATGATCATTGGGAAATGCGAGTGACTCGTTCCAGGCATTTAGCCTCAATATTGGTCATACATTCTGGCTGAGGTAAACGCATCGTCTGCACTTCCTGGTCAATAATTCAGGTATAAAAGAGTGGTTGCAAATGCACAACGAGGAAGAAATAATCGATCAAGCAAAGGGTTGCAGCCTTGCAACGGAACAGCGGACCCTTTGCTTTGATTAGATTAGAACGTAGTGAACAGTCTATCTTCTTAAAAGTAACAGGCTGCGTGTCTGTTACTCGTAATAAAGTAATCAGTGTAAAAAGTTATTTAATAAGTTATTCTGAAAATCTAATAAAGTAAAACAACATAAGCTTACTTACTCGGACTCTACCACAGCGGAACCGCCCCCAGGAGACTTGGAGAAGACTAGAGCTAGAGCTAACGGGTAAATCTATTAAATTAATAACTTCGGAGGAGTACCCTCCGAGAGATAATTAACTATTTTATGTTAATACCATAAATGTTTTTGGTGTTACATTGGAGTCCAACGTGGGACGCTAATACTATACTTAGTTTTGGTGTTACAAGACCTCAATATCAGTGGGGATTATCTAACCGAATAGAATTCAATGTCTTCAAAAGTCAGTGCGGCCTCTTGTCGTCAAAGGTGTGCCCCAAAGTAAATATGCTGTCTATGAACGGCACTTGCATAGACGAAGGCGAGGAACTATCAATCTTCGGCAATCGAATTAATTCGACTCTTAATTGGAATGACCACATATTTGTAGCTGCGATAAGTGCAGCCAAATGTATGGGGTTCCTTAAGAGATGCAAAACATACTTCACTCCATCCAACCTGGCCACTATTTACAAGGCATATATTCGTCCAAAAATGGAGTTCAACTCCCATATTTGGTCAGGTACATCCAAAACTGAACTACATGTTCTCGACAGGATGCAAAAACGAGCAGTGAAACTTATTGGGGACTCAGTCGTAAGTCGGTCAATTCCGTCGTTAGAACACAGGCGCAACGTATTATGTCTATCTCTTTTCTATAGGTATTACCACCATCGTTGCTCAACTGAACTTGCTGAATGTATTCCGCCCCTTCAGACATTTTCCTGCGATATACGTCAATCTGTGAATGCGCATCATTCACGTTGAAAATGGACTCAAGGCGCACAAAGAAACATAGAGTCATTCTTTAGCCGAACCACACGAATGTGGAATGTTCTGCCCGATCATGTGTTTCCTGGTCGTTGTGATGTCCAGACATTCAAGACCAATATACATCGACACCTCCTTTCCTTATCCACTTCCTCTCCATCCGCTCGAACTGTGATCTGACATTTAAGGGTAGTTCAAAATCCCCTTTGGTGCGGGCGTTAGTGCAAAAAATAACAATAGAGAGTTATCCTGTACAGAGCACCATTATAATTATATCAGTCATTGTTGGTTTTATTTGCTCTGTAATTTTGATAAATATTATTTGTAAAAGAGCCAACGAATGCAGACAAGTTAGAGCCGCAAAAAAGATATGATAAAATGTCAGAATTACGATCGCAATGACTTTTGTTGGGACAACAAATTTAAAGCAGGGGGAGAGTTAACGGTGTGCACTATCATCGATTTGACCAAACAAAGATTCCCTTAGCATACCTATAAATAGCCCCCGCTTGGTAGAAACCTTGACGTGGTGCGGGGGCTTAAATTACAATGAATCACTCAGGCTATGCTGACGGAAGCATATGCTTCCAGTAGGGCCACTCATGTCAGACAGGCTAGCGAGGAGCAACACACAAAGATCTACCACCCCTAATCCAGGGTGTTACGCGTCACCGTGCCTATTGGATGGTTTGCAGCCAGGGGTATACCGGCTGTATTATAACGGCGCCTCTCTGACACCGGGTCGAATCAATCAGTAAGCAGACCTTACCACATCAAAACGGGGCTCTGATGTGGCGGACTATTTGAAACCCCAACTCTCGTGGGATCAAAAATGAATAACCAATATACAAAAAACAATCCCACGAAAAACCCGGTAGGCGTAGGTGTGATGAGCCGACACTACCATAAGGGAAAAAATCATCAAGAAAACACCGACTAGGCAAAAAGAAGACGTAGGGAAAAACGGAAAAAGCGGGATATACGTGTCGGCACGTGGAATGTTCGATCGTTATATAAACCAGGCGCGATACAGACGGTCGTAGAAAACGCGAAACAATATAAAATGGACATCGTCGCGCTTCAGGAAGTTCGACTCCCACATCAAGTAATCGAAACCAACGGGTTTACACTGGTGTGTGGAGGTACCGATACACATAACCTCGGAACTGGCTTCATCATAAGCAAGAAGATTACGTCCCATGTAAAAGATGTGCAATTTATTAATGACCGCATGTCGGTGCGAAAAATACAGGGCCCATGGTACAATTATGTATTTATAAACGTACACGCCCCAACAGAATCTACCGACGAAGAAACGAAGGACGCATTCTACGAGACCCTAGAGGAAGTATTTGATGGGATCTCATCATTCGATGTTAAAATCTTCCTCGGCGACCTCAATGCGAAAATTGGAAAGGAAGATATCTTCCAACCAACAATAGGTAAAGAAAGCCTACATGACGTTTCAAATGATAATGGTATTCGAATTATCACGTTCGCAGCGTCAAAAGATCTGGTAGTGAAAAGCACGATGTTCAAGCACAAGCAAATCCATAAAGCCACATGGATATCACCCGACGGCGTAACGCGTAACCAAATAGACCACTTCCTCATAGACAAAAGACACCACTCGAACATCCTTGATGTAAGATCATATAGAGGAGCAGATTACGACTCCGATCACCTTCTAGTGATGGGCAAAATTAGAAGTCGGCTTGCAGCAAACCCACATGGACAGTCACGGGAGACGAGCAAAAAGTTCGAGATTGATGAACTAAAAGACCTACGTAAAAGGGCGGAATATCAAGACGAACTAACGAATAGATTTAGCATCCTAGAGAATGACAGTAGTGAGGAAGAGGAAGCCATTAGTGTGGACATTAAATGGGCATCGATCAGAGACGCAATCAAACTAACAGCCCAAAAGGTATTCGGGTTTAAGAAAATAATTAAGTCCAAACCTTGGTTTGACGATGAGTGCAGGGCAAAGATCGAAGAACGTAAACGCCTCAGAATGATCCACTTAGAAGCATATGATGAAGTCAACGCAGTAAGATATGCGACAATTCGGAAAGGAACAACTAGACTTTTCAAACGCAAAAAAACGCGAATGGGAAAAGACTCGGATCGAAAAAATCATAGAAAATGGCAGAGCAAAGAACAGCAGAGGTATGTGTAGCGATTCTAACAGATACACACACAATTCACAAGCAAAAATAGTGAAGAACACCGAACGAAAAATCGAATAAGAAAAATACACCAGAACCGTATACCAAGCGATAAATAAAAATAATTCACACCAGTGGAATATACTCGAGTTTGGAAATCAAATTCAAAACACGGTCAGTAGTCTGATGCTTGACTGCTTCGCTTTTCAATCGTTTCATCGTGTGTTTAATTCACCTTCTTCACTATCCTTGCTTAACGCTATATAATTGGTGACTACGACGTGATCTGTACACACACGCAGCATACACTCCCCATAGTAAAGCAGAACTTCACACACGGTCACGACTTCCGCATAGAGCACAGCCTCCGATGTTTCCTCGTCTCTCTCGATCGTCCGTCGTCCGCATACGAATCTGATCGTAACGAATTTACTGCGGCGGGAGTGGTGTAGCGATTCTAAGAGATACACACACAATTCACAAGCAAAAATAGTGAAGAACACCGAACGAAAAATCGAATAAGAAAAATACATCAGAACCGTATACCAAGCGATAAATAAAAATAATTCACACCAGTGGAATATACTCGAGTTTGGAAATCAAATTCTAAACACGGTCAGTAGCCTGATGTGTAACGCTTAGGTAAAATTTTTTTCGTGATTCGAGCTGTCATAGCGTCAGTTCGAATCACACGATCTTCTTCACTATTATTTCAAACGCTATATATGTATGCCGGCATAAATTCAATTAGAAATGGCTACCGAGGGAGAGCCAAAATAATCCGAGACACAAACGGCTGTCTGGTGACAGAAACAAAAAATATCATGACAAGATGGAAGCAGTACTTTGAAAACCTGCTCAATGTGCGCACCCATCAACCACAAATAAACGCACCAGACGTACATACAGCCGAGCCTCAGATCCCAGAGCCCTCTTTCGATGAAGTTGTAGACGCGATAAATCGATTGAAAAACGACAAGACTCCCGGAATCGATTGCATACCGGCAGAGTTTGTGAAGCATGGAGGAGGGGCAACCGCTCGAAAGATCCAACAACTGGTTAAAATAATATGGGACAAGGAAGTCATTCCGGAAGAATGGAAAACCTCAATAGTCATCCTCATTTTCAAAAAAGGCGACAGATCTGACTGCGAAAATTACAGAGGAATATTATTGGTCCCAACCACATACAAAATATTAACAAATGTCATACTGACAAGAATCACACCGTACGTAGAAGAGATACTGGGAGACTACCAATACGGATTCCGTCGGAACCGGTCAACAAGCGACCAGATGTTCACAATAAGGCAACTGCTGGAAAAGAAGTGGGAATACGGAGAGACGGTTCACCAACTGTTCGTTGACTTCAAACAAGCCTACGACTCAGTCGCAAGGCAAAGATTCTATCATATTCTAGTTGAGCTGGGAGTCCCGAAAAAATATGCCGCCCTCATTCAAATCTGCATGAACGAAAACAAAGGGCGAGTTAGAATAGAAAACCACCTTTCAGAACCATTCGAAATCCGGGACGGACTAAAACAAGGGTGTGGTCTCTCACCATGCCTTTTTAACCTTGTCCTCGAGTATGTTATCAGAAAGGTACAAGACGACAACACGACCGGATCGTCCCTGAACGGGGTCACACAAGTGCTCGCGTATGCGGATGACATCGCCCTTCTGGGCGATAATCTCGAAACTATAAGTAAAAACTGTGAAATCTTTATGCAAGCAGCAGAAGAGGTGGGCCTAGAAATAAACGAAGACAAAACGAAATACATGATTACGGCGAGAGCAGGTGGACCTCAGAGAACACATATAAACGTCAGGGGCAAGATATTTGAAAATGTCAAAGAATTTAAATATCTAGGAACGATACTGACGACCAGTAACGAAACGTCAAAGGAAATTAACAAAAGACTACATTCCGGCAACGCTAGTTGGCATCCAGCCAGTAAACTATTAAAATCCAAACTGCTATCACGAAATATAAAGCTCCGTGTCTATAGAACCATAATCATGCCGATTGCTCTATACAGATGCGAAACATGGGCTCTCACAAAACGGGAAGAGAACAAATTCCGCGTATTCGAGAATAAAGATTTAAGGGGTATATTTGGCGGTAAATATGACGAGGAGTCAGGACAATGGAGGAAACTCCACAACCACGAATTGGAAGAGCTATACCGCAAAACTACAATAGTGAGAGTAATCAAGTCGCGAAGATTAAGATGGGCCGGACGCGTGACGCGAATGGGCGATGATAGGACCATGCATAGAATTCTTGACGGTAAACTAACGGGGAAGAGACCGACAAGTCGGCCGCGACGGAGATGGGAGGACAATGTTAGATTGGACCTCGAGGAGATCGGATCGGATGATCGAACGTGGAAGGAGAGCGCACAGGACAGCGAACAATGGCGGAGCCGAGTCGGTGAGGTCATGAACTTCCGGGTTCCTACAGGCCAGTGAATAATAAAATAATAATAATAATATACCTATAAATAGAGAACCTCTTAGCGTTCCCGTAAATAAAGAATCCATTAGCATTCTCAGAAATGACTATGACGCCACACCAATGGAAAGGACACCAAGATACCAATGCAACACACATGGGAGGCATGACCATCATAGCGAGTACAAATAGATAATACAATCTGCATCGCTGCTGATTTTTGTGTGAGAACTCGAATAGTGAAGAATGAAGTAAAAATCCAGTCGGGTGTAATCTAGTTTTAAAATTTAATAAAGAATCATACGAGACTAAGTTATAGCCTTGTATGAAATAATTTTTTTACTACTACTAAGAGACATGTTAAAGCAAAACAAAAAAAAGTAAAACTCTAAAAACAATTCATATCTTTTTAAAGCATGGCGTGCGCCTGCTAAAAGACGGTGGCTTTTTTTTTCATACAAAATGTGCCCAGGAATGCTCAGCCATATTCCTATATAGCTGTTTTCTTCGTCGAAATGTCATTAGAAAACACCATTTCAAGCCTAAGTTTTAATTTTGGAAATAGTAAGAAGTCCGTCGAGACCGAATCAAGTGAATACAGCGGGTGATTCCGTACATAGATTGATTTCGAACCACATATTTGGGGAACATTAAGTGGTTTTTGGTCATCCATCAAAGTCAGAGGAACAAATTTTACACAGACCTTTGTGTTGTACAAATTCCAGTGAACCGTGGTTCAGATCGTTCGTTTGGTGATGTTTAAAGCCTTCTCCATCATTTGCCGTGAAGCACTTCGATTATTTGCAACAAATAAGGGTACTTCTTGATCATTTCTGATGCTTGTGTTTAATTTAGGCCTTTACGATTATCATCAGCTACTCTTTCTCTGCCTTCCCAAAAAACATTTATGTCACAGAAAAACATTTACTCTACTCAAACAAGCATCGCCGCACACTTACTGCCTCATCCGAGATATTCCTGATGCCTTTCTACCAATTTTGCTTGAAATTAAATTAGTGCACTTTATATGTATTCCAACCTGCTCAATGTACGTATCCATCAACCACAGATAAATGCACCAAGCGTACATACTCCCGAGCCTCAGATCCCAGAGTCGTCTCTCAACGAAGTTGTAGACGCAATAAAGCGATTGATAAACAACAAGGCTCCCGGAGTCGACTGCATACCGTTCGTTGACTTCAAAAAAGAGTACGGCTGAGTCGCAAGGCAAAGATTCTATCATATTCTAGTTGAGCTGGGAGTCCCGAAAAAATATGCCGCCCTCATTCAAATTTGCATGAATGAAAACAAAGGGCGAGTCAGAATAGAAAACCACCTGTCGGAACCATTTGAAATCCGGGACGGACTAAAGCAGGGAGATGGTCTATCGCCGTGTCTTTTTAACCTTGTGCTCGAGTATGTCATCAGAAAGGTACAAGACGACTACATGGCCGGATCATCCCTGAACGGGGTCACACAAGTGCTCGCATATGCGGATGACATCGCCGTTCTGGGCGATAATCTAGAGACTGTTAGTAAAAACTGTGAGATCATCATGCAAGCGGCAGAAGAGGTGGGCCTAGAAATAAATGAAGACAAAACAAAATACATGATTACGGCGAGAGCAGGTGGACCTCAGAGAGCACATATAAACGTCAGAGGTAAGATATTTGAAAAAGTTAAAGAATTTAAATATCTGGGAACGACACTGACGGCCAGTAACGAAATGTCGAAGGAAATTAACAAGAGACTGCATTCCGGCAACGTTAGTTGGCACACAGTCAGTAAACTGCTGAAATCCAGACTGCTATCACGTAACATAAAGCTCCGTGTCTATAGAACCATAATCATGCCGATTGTTCTATATGGATGCGAAACATGGGCTCTCACAAAACGGGTAGAAAACAAATTCCGCGTATTCGAGAATAAAGTTTTAAAAGGTATCTTTGGAGGTAAATATGACGAGGAGGCAGGACAATGGAGGAAACTCCACAACCACGAATTGGAAGAGCTATATCGCAAACCTACAATAGTGAGAGTAATCAAGTCGCGAAGATTAAGGTGGGCCGGACACGTGGCGCGAATGGGGAACGAAAGGACCGTACATAGAATTCTTGACGGTAGAACAACGGGAAAGAGACCGGTAGGACGGCCGCGACGGAGATGGGAGGACAATGTTAGGTTTGACCTTGAGGAGATCGGATCGAATGGTCAAGCGTGGAAGGAGAGTGCCCAGGACAGGGAACGATGGCGAAGCCGAGTCGGTGAGGCCATGAACCTCCGGGTTCCTACAGGCCAATAAATAATAAAAACGATAATAATAAAAATTATATGTATTCCAACATCGATAAAAAAAGTTGTTTTGTAAAAATTTTCATAAATTTTCTATTTATAAGCCGATCGAAGAAAAATTGATATTATTAGAAAGAGAAATGCCACAGCTCCACCAACATATAGATGGCGCTACTAGTTACACAGACTTAGTTCGAGTTGTTAAAGATTATTATGGGCCTCGGAATGAACCTGCCTTAAACGGTCAAAGCCCTTGATAAGAAATTTGTTCGTCCTCATGCAGTCACAATTTTGGAGGAATCTCAAGTTTTCGAAAACCAGAGCTAACCTACAAAAACAGATTGCCATGTAGGGCTTTTCAGAATCTCGCATCATTTTCAACCCCATAAAAACCCTCTAAACCCCATATCTACCCTTAAGTCGAATCACTGGCAAGATCACACAACCTTGCCATAGTATTCACCACTGTCCTAAAATGGCTGAAAACAATTCGGTTATCCCCTTGGATAACCGTCATAAACATTCCATCATAGCCGAGGAGCTTTTCCTCCACATTCGGCATTGTATACTTACCTCGTAGCTACAGACCCATCGACCGATCGTTCTCTCGACGATATGCAGAGTAGCCACCGTTGACTACCTGCAACCGACTATATGTCCTTCAAAAATACCACACACCAGATGGAATGTTACCTTGAGCAGAATAAAAGATTACACATCCACCAGTCTCCATGCCCATTAGCGTCCAAAAATTAATGCCGGGCTATTTGCTGGCTTGCACATCTGCAAGCCAGATTTCTAATAGCCATGCAATAGGATATAATGAGCGGGATAAACCAAAGATCAATTAGCCTTTTTTTCTAGTTGCTATGGCGAGCGATCTTCTGTGTTACATCACAGAAGACCTAATTGCCGCCGCCAGCATTGTTCCCTTATGCTACATGAAACACTTCTGTCTATCCGATGTAGACAAGAGAAAACGTTTTCGTCCAGGCGGCAATTCCCTACATAAACAATGTAGTCAAAAAGATTCCTGCTCTCAGGCAGCCTTGGGTTTTTGCCGGTATTTATGACCATCATGGGAAAACCATTCTCATGATTTATGACTGCATTTTCTGCCAGCCTAAATTTGCGTCCCTCTAATTGACCAGATGTGTATTGGAATTTCCCTGGTACGCCAGAGGTATCTGATACTACAAGGGAAGATGAGGACGATTTCTACGAGGAGTCTGTTAATAACCGTTGCGGTACACGCACCTTTTTTTTCGAGGCAGATATTAATCGTGTAGGCGAACGCACGTATCGGAGTCAGGCTTTATACTGGAGTAACGTCAAGCGCGTTGTGAGTGTCGTATTTTTCTAACTCGAGGAAGTTTAGTTTTTTTTTTGTTCCTTGCGTTAATCTAGCCGTAAACCTACGGAATAGAATAATTAAGTACATATCCTAACTGACATTACCGAGACATATAGTGCCGTGTACAACTACCATAAGCAATAGACCCTTTGATAGAAAATAATATTAAGCTCGTACGGAAGTACCATACAAATTCACCATACAAATGTAATAAAATAAAACCGATAGTGAACAATAAATGAATTTCAAACTACAACTCCAGTGTTCTATTTCCACTCTCCGTGGGTGAACGATCTCCTGTGAACAATTTCGTCAGTGTACGTTGTGAGTTTTCTCTCCCAGACGTTGGTAAGTTAGTTAAACAGGTGCCCGTGCCTTCTCACAATACTAACAACCCACAGCCACATGTAATCGTCTATCTTATATTCAGGAAATCATTAGTGTTTACACAAGTTTGTATTGGACACAGTCAGCCCCAGATTCATATGTCAAATCTGTTCCATAACATTGTATTTCCGTCGACTTACATCGGCTCTCGGCTACCTGCCTTCCACCACTTCTACCACTTCTACCACTTCTACCACTGAATATCCTGCTTAACATCAAAAAGGACGAACAACATAAACCACTTAACACAATAACTTACACGAAACTTGTTCAATAATACGCTGGAAATGGATGATAATTCGATGGATTCGACGCATGATGGTTTGGTGAGGGTAGGACCGGTCGAACTGATGGGTGGTAGTTTCCAGAAGCAACTTGATGATAGGCACCAAAACCTCTGGCTGCCATGTGGCGATTTTGTGCAGCACTCTCCCCAAGCAGCCTGGTTTGATCAGAACCTAGTAGACGGTTATTCTGTTCCATCAACAAATGTGCTGTCGGATCAACTAGCAATCTGTGTTGCTCGGCTGTAGATAGCAGTCGATGATGATCGATGCCTTCACGATTATTATGTTGAATTTGTGATGGAAGGAATGATCGATTGTTACCGACGCCCATGTTGCCATTTGGCGTGAGATCTAGTGAAACCATCCGCAAAACATCATGATGAGGGTGGTTGTAGGGAAGTTGCGGTGGGGAGGATACAACATAGTTCGCTGTTCGACTGAGATCAACTGATGTCGCTTGATCGTGATCTTGATCATTCAATTGATCAGGCAGTAGACTGTGATTGTGCATCGACTGATGTTGTTGCATTGTTAGTTGGCTAGAGTGTTCTTGTTGTTGTTGCTGTTGCTGTGAGTGATGTTGTTGTTGCTGCTGCTGTTGTTGTTGTTCACGTTCGGACAAGATGTCGTAAATGTGATGGTGATACCTGCCAAGTCCCAAATTTGAGCCTGTCGGTGGTAATTGAAAGTTATGGTGATAATTTGAGCCAACATTGGATCGTGAAGTCATGTCTAGCCCCTGTAGGTCGGACAGGTCACTGTTGGAATTATTACGGTAATCTGAAGATACCTCGAGATCTTGATTGTTGCTGTACTTGAGGTTGGCTGCACTGGTCATGCTTTCGTATTTTGAGTATACTAAATCCATTTGGGACTGGTTGAACTTCATGCGCATGTCTTGACCTCCGGAGCTGTGACAGAATGGGAATTGAGAAGATTAACATTAGCATTTTCCATTAAGGACGACATCTTACCTGTTTTGAGGAAGAATACTGTTTTCGTCGTCACTGGAAAGTTGGGTGTGACCGGAAATGTTATGAGATCTATCGGTATCGTCGTCTCTTTTCCGACAAAGATCGTTTGCACTGAAATTGTACCGTGGAATCGAGGGTGAGGAAGCTGGTGATATGAGTTCGTGTTCTGTGTAACCAGACCCCGCACTGGCACCCACACTGGAAGCGTTACGACGTTGTTGCATTGAAGGAAGTGGCGAGGATGATGACATCCCAGTGCCTGTACCATTTGGACCGCTGTTATTTCCGAACATAGAGTAGTCTCTCCCCGGAGAAATGGTTTGTGGTGATGGTGGTGTTTGATGATGGCTGGAAAATCCCTCCGAGTCGCCACCACCTCCTATGTGCTGACCACGGGGCGTCGATCCTGCATCGACGTCGATATCGTTATTATTTTGGTTACTCTGTGGGTCAGTAGGTGTCGAAGTGTCAGGAGATATATCGCAAGTGTTCATGGAATTTCCAGTCGATGGATACATGGGCAAAGGTGGTACTTGCATCGAAAAGCTGTTTAAATTCTTCATCAGTTTAATCTCATTTTCCAGATTGTCCATGTTTGTCATGTTTGATCCACGGAATCTATCCGATTCCACATCGATTTGGGAGTTCATCTGATTTCCATTGTCCAGGTTCGAGTTCACCTGACCCTAAGGGCAAAGAAGAAAAACTGTTAGCGATTGGTTTATCTAGTTTCAGGATAACGTACCTTCAGTTCGTTGCCATCGTTGTCCATCATACTTCCCACGGAGTTGAGTGCTGCTTCTACTAGCATACTGGCGGACGATGAACCTGTGCTACCACCGGTCAGTCTTGTGTTCGAATTATTATAAAAGGTGTTCATGAACGACTGCGGGTGGGCAATAGAATTCATGTGCATTGATTGATGATGGGCACTCTCTGCTCCTACGCCATTGTGATGGAACTGGTTCATTTGACCGGCGTTCACTCCGCTTGGATTATTTGAGTCCACCACATCTAAGAATGACGAATTCTCATCTTCTTCGTGGGAGATTGGATGATTTTGGTGGTCAGATGTTGCAGAACCCATTAGGCGTGCAATGAAATCACGATTCGGTAGCAATTTACTTGGATCATCCACAGCAGCAGGTGGTACACCGGACATTCCCAGGCCAGGTGGTGGATTGCTCCCGCTTGCAAAAGCTCCACTTATCCCAGTCGATGACGGACAGTCTCTTACCATATGCCGATCATCGTCACTAATCCACTTTTTACTTCCTTTACTAACGACTAAATTTTGGCGCTGCATCATTGTAGGGGGCTGATTGGTATTTACCATGTGATCATGGTGCCTAAAGCTATTTTCATGGTCACCAGGGTTCTCTAAGTGTCCCGCTGCCATGTGTAATTTATCACTGCCATCGGCACCGTCAACCATAGCTGCTACCGCGGCAGCGGCAGCACTTGCCTGCTGTTGCTCCGATATCCTCTGGGCGGTTTTCGATAGAAATGTTTCAACCAGATTCATTTGGGCGGTCTGTTTTCGTCGAGCTTGATCGACTCGATCATCTTCTTCGTCAAGTTCTTCACCTACTTCGTTCAGATTTTGGTTCTTTTGTTTTTTCTTTCGTTTCTTTCCGGTGCTCTTAGTAAATATATTGTTTATCTTGGAAGACAGTAACGAAAGGTTCGTCTCATTGCGGCACAAGTCCTTAATGGATTTCCCCGACTTTTTGATACTCTCAAAGATATCGTCCGAGAATTCCGTGTCACTCTTACTGTCTAATATGCTCGAACTGAGTATAGAATTCTGATCTTCGAGACTTTTACGACGACGCCGTGGAGCTTGCTCTGTAAATTAAGTGAGAGTTGACGATAAGTGGAACGTGTATTATTTGAGAAGGTATTTTTGATGCATTTCACTTTACGTGGAATGAATTAATAAAGAGAGGAATAGCATATGAACCAGTAGAAGGGTCAAACATAACTTTTTTAGGCATCCCCTCTCATTTCTAGAACGAATTTCAAAATCCTCACCTAAAAAGTCCACTTTCATTCCACCCGAATACGCATCAAAGGTATAGGCCACACTTCGTTCAATCTTCGGCATTTGTTCCTGGGTATAATTGTGAACCTTTTTATAGTGAAACTGTAGGCACTGCTTCGTCGTAAACGCCGCCGTGCATTCTGTTTCTGCGCATCTGTTTCGTTTTATAAAAGGTAAGGAGTAAAAGAATTTCGAAATACTTGTTTGGTTCGTTTTATGAGAATAAGTTTTCGTAATTTACTTGAAAGGACGAACACCGGAATGTGTTAACATGTGGATTTTCAGATTGCTCCGATTCTGAAAGAGTTTTTGACATCGCGGGCAACTGACCACAGCTGAGTTCCGGCTGTGAACCTCTTTGGAGTGACGCTGCAAAGCCGCACGAGATCCTAGAAGTTTTGAACATAATTTACACTGAAAATCTCGTAAAACTTCAGCCATATCTAAAATGAAATCATGAAGAGATAAATTGCTTTTTGGTGATTTTCGAATGAAGTTATGAATGGAGTTGTTGGAAATGTGTGCATTTTTGTGTCTAGTAGATGAATTAAGGATACATGCGATGTGGGGTGCTGATGGTTTAAATGTTCGATGTGTACTTTACGGTTTAACATGCATACTAAATATAAGTATCTGATAGTTGAGTGGAAAGCAGTGCCATGGTGGTGAATGTTGAAAGTGGCCTAAGTGACTTTTCTAATACCTTTGACTCGTATTATTTGGCATGCAATATTCTCTTTAAAAATTGTGTTATTTGACATACGGCGGTAGATTGAAGAAAAAAACATTCTTTCTCGTTTACAATTATGGGAATATTCAAGGAATTTGTAACGTCGGTAAGTAGTTCGTTAAAGTTATTGAGACATATCATCGAATGAATTCAGATAATTTTGAAATTTTCACATAAATTTAGGCCGGTGCTTTTCCTCTAGAAAAGAAAAGTGTCAGAATAGTGTTGACGCAAGTTGATAGTGTTACACGTAAAACCTTCCACTCCCTAATACTTACCCGTTTGGGGCCATCCTCCACCATTAATCGGACTCATCTTCATATGAACCTCCATGCGTTGATTAACCGTAATGAACTTATCTAATACATTAATGAGTACCTGTAAAAGTGCATGAAAATCAAATGCATATACAGGCGGATCATTGAATCCATATACCACATAGGAAAATCTCTATGACGGCACAAAAGTAAACATAACACACATTGTGCTTCTCAAATAATAGTGACCAATTCCATGGAAACGATACATTGCTATGGTTGACCATAAATGATCACGTGGCTAAATACAAGGTTCTAAAGATATACGAGTATTACGCACATCCACACAATCAAGTCTCGCCGATCGTAAACTTTTTCAATGTTAAACAAATGAAAAATGTACTGCAAGACATGCATCTGTTGTGTGGGTAGGTTAATTACATTGTAGATTGCGTGACATTGTGGCGGTACTGTGGGGTACGAAGTATGATGCCTAACATGGGCACTAGATTCACTAATCCCCCAGCACTTGTACCACCGAACTCACTTCATGAAAATATCCATTAGCAGAAGAGGAGAAATAAATTATCGTGGTTGCTTGTAATTTGATTTTATTGTCGCTGGTGGTTTTGAATTTTACACTGTTAAAGGTATTTTTACTTGGTACTTGGCACCCCAAACACAAGCGATCAAGAATCGAAGCCAAATTACACTTTGTTTTAGTTCATTTAATTGCATTGGTTTTTTTTCAGTGTTTAGTGACAATTTACGATAAAGAATTTTAAATTTTCGATGTACCGTTTAGATGTTAAAGAATTTCCGAAATAATATATGTTATTATTATTTTTTTTTTTTTTGATAATGAATTGTAAACTCCGGTGGTATGCGTGACTCTAAGGTTTTTGCAAATGGTGCGACGTGCCCGACACTGTTAGTGGTTGGATAGCCACTGCTTTGGTTAGGGGTGAAATTCTGTGTTCTCGATTTTGCACACAGGACAACCAAAAGAGTTAATTGATAATCGACGAACGTGGTAGAATGAGAGAACAGAAACACGATGTACTGTGATCTCGGGGTGGCTTGGTTGTGTGTGGTGGTATCAATTGCAACTTCTGAGCATGACCTATTGCCCTAGTGTTACGGCTGTGGTGATCTCAGAGTGCATTGAGCCGTATGGAAACAAAATTATGGAAGAGAGGAAAATCTTGGTTGCGCTATTCACATGAAAAATGAGATCGTCGATCCCAAGCGAATGGGTGATCTGAAGAAAACCGAAGTGGCGCCAAATTAGCTAGGGTAATTTATCATAAAAACTAATTAGATATTTTGATAAATTCCCCAGCGGTTTCGCCATGATGCGACGGCGTCGTTTGCTTCGACTTGTTGTTGCTAACCGACATGATGTGATTTCCGATGGAAATCTCATGGGCTAGCAAAAATGGAGTTGCCGTATGGCAAAAGGTAGCTGAATTCAATTCTGCATTATCTGCATAGAATAATGAATTCAGCTATGTTTTCTTTTACAGGTAAAATAGCCGAACGGTGGGATAGGGGATAATGTGACGCGCTGTTAGCAGTCGAAATTAGATTAGGATTGTGGGCTGGTTCTCCATGTGATATAGAGAAATCCCACGTACCCCCCCCCCCCGCCCTCGTGACTTAGTCAAGAAATAAGGGTAGGGCGTAAGGAGTAGTTTGATGGGTGTCGGAAGGAGAGTTAGGTGCTTAGGATCGGTGTGGTGGCTTGGGTCAGTAAAGGAAGTGGACCTGGTTGGTACCGCGTGTGTTGCCGACAGGGACAAGGGGATTGCGGTGCGGTCCACTGACCTGTTGTGGTTTGTATGGACCAACAGGTATGACATCCGAGTAGGTCGTGACCTATCGGTAGCTCGCCCGCATCCGCAGTGACGAAGTTGCGTGTGCGGGATGGAGCAGCTTCACACCCAGTGTTAATTTTTCTCCGCAGTGATGGGGTGCCGTGTGCGGGATGAAGAAGAAAAGAGTCTAAGGTCGGCATTTTTCGTCCATACGTAGATATGGAGAATTGTTTGCCGCCCTTGGTAGACGTGTGGTTTTGTGGTCGCTGGCGTTGACGTACAGTCTTGGCCATGCGAGTTTGTGTTGGAGTGGTTGTCACCGGGGAATTACTTGTTTTTCCCCTTTCCACCCTGCCTTCGCACTTGTTCCATGTGTGACCTGTACGGCCACACAACTCGCGTCAACTCCGAATGCTATACACTCGGGGGTTTGATGTTGCTGGAGTATTGGAGGCAGAGGGTCGGTGTGGTCCCGGATGTGTTCTATTCTGGGACTCCCTCTGCTGGCGCGGTGACCTGTTCTGTGGTAGTGTCGTGCAACGCGCGGGGCATTCTACAATGTCGTGGCTATACTGCCAGCACTCTCGGCAGAAAGGTGTGTTTCGCCTTTTCCGGCACTCGTCGTATAGGTGGCCTAGTTTATGGCAAAAACTGCACGTGATGCGTGCAGTCACCTGATACAAGCGACGAGCGCCATGGTCCCTCGTGGTGTGATCCACAGGTGTGGTGTTTTCAGGGGGCGAATGTCGACCTATCCGTTGGGTACGCGCGTTTCAATGGGCGCTTGGAACCTTCGCGCGGATTTGGTTTAAATCCCGGCGGAGTGAGGCCTGCAACGCTAGAAGGTCGGATACTGTGACGGGCGCAGGGGGGCTGTCTGGGGAAGACTCGCTGGGCCTGCGGTCATGTGTTCGTTGGTGAAAACACCAACAAACAGGTTGTGCGAAAAAGCGCGTGCCTTCTGGAGGGTGTGGGTGACTGTGAAGATGACGCTGCTGGAACAGTAGTGGGTGCTGCTACCGGAGGTGATGTGTGCCGTGTAGGCGGTGCGACTTGATACGCTGGGAGCTCAGACTGTGGGTCTGAACTTTCCATTATCGCGTCAGGGATTTTTGCTATAATAGCCCAACCTACAATTCTGCATTATGTGCATAGAATAATGAATTCAGCTATGCTTTCTTTTACAGGTAAAATAGCCAAACGGTGGGATAGGGGATAATATGACGCGCTGTTAGCGGTCGAAATTAGGTTAGAATTGTGGGCTGGTTCTCCATGTGATATAGAGAAACCCCACAGTTCTTTAAAGCATTCCCCAAGAACCACCCATTCCCTTTCACCTGTCTCCCACTTCCCAAGCAAGTCTTTATACTTATCTGCAAAGGGGCAGCGTAAGCTCCCCTGCAGCATCTCTTACCTGAAAGCCACCTGGCATGCATATTAGCGAATTGTCCTGGCTCATGATACTTGAACCATTCAATACCTCCCTATCGGCTCAGCTTGTCAGCAATTATAATCGACAAATACACGCTGGCCAGCGTATCTGTTGACACAGCTGTAGCCGATATTCTTTCCACAGTTCACAATTGTATATCGCGCCTATACCCCTAGGTCCGCGACAGTTGCAACAATTCCCCGTTATCGGCTATCAACCGATCATGGAATTTGGGCATGGATATGATCATTGTTTAGGCAATCTTAACCATGTTCATGCCTATGATGGCCCGCCTGAAAACTAAATTAAACACACAGTATCTCACTGTGTTTGTTTTACTTACCCGCACATTAATCCAAACATATAGCCATCAGCCTGACCCTTTACCGCCGTCGACGAGGTTTCTGCTGACTTCTGTCAACAAATAATTTTCCTCCTTGTGCACCGGAGCCATATGGCTAAATCAAACAAAGCGCATCTAATACCAGTCCCTTTGTTTGCAGTATTGTTCGTCGTCGGTCCAATCAGACTAATGACCTTGCCCGGAAAAAACAAATCATTATGGAAAATTTAACAAGCCTCAGGACTTGCTAAATAAGGCCAAGACCGGTTCCCGGTTGTAGTGCCGATGATGATGATGACGATGATAAAAAACAAAATATATTTGTGAATCTTTGAGATCTAAACCAAATTTCAAAGGATGCGTAGGCCTCTTCTTGCAAAATAAATAAAAAAACATCTGATTATTTTAGAGGGAAGTTATTTTCGCTCCGATTTTTTTCTCACTTTTACAGGTGCCCTAGAGCACCTTCCACCCCAGTGGTAAGGTGTGCACGAAGCATACTCTCTTTTGTTTAGGTTTTACAAAAGACGTGTTCCTACCACCGGTGGTAACAGTTTCGCGACGGAAATATATTCAACATATACCACGGCTCATCGCGCTGGTGGCAGTCGGTAGAATCGGCGTTAGGGCATTAAGTGAAAACGTTTCTTCTGAAATTTGTGTTCCGGTGGGTTTCTTTACTGGCGCAGAAAGTTAGATACAGTCCACCACAATAACCAATTTGTTTTTTTCGAGTCGGAGCAATAACAAATTTGGTCCGTTTAAGCCGGATCAATAACATATGTCCCAAAGATATCCCCGGGGTATCACAGAGGTGTCCTAAATATGTCCCAGAATGTCCCAAGGCTGTCTCAAAGATGATGAGAAGATATCACAGGGGTGTCCCAACAGTGTTTTAAAGATTTACCAAGAATGTCTCAAGGTTGTCTCAAAGATGTCACGAAGATATCCCCGGCGTGTCCCAAAGGTGTTCTAAAGATGTCACAAAGATGTCCCAAGGGTGTTGTTTTTCTGGTTGTACTGTGTTGGGTAACTGGACTGGAGTTCGCTCGCCCTCCAGATGTTAATCGGAGCAGTATTTCGTTGAGTACTTTCCTCAATACTGTTTGCTTGATGGGTAATATTAGTGATACTGTAGCGTTCTACGAACGCACAATTCCGCGCAGGTAAGGTTCCTACCTTCAAAGAACTTACTTACCTGAGAGCGTTGCACGCGCCCACAGACGCGTGCCCCAAAGTCCCACGATAGGGCCTGCAACTCGCAGCCAACGTTGAGACCGACACCAAAAAGCAAGGAACTGAACGTCCCCAAAGCTTTTTAGGTCAAGCTCAACAATTATAACTCTTCATGCCTGAAACAAAGGTATAAACATCCATGCGTTCTATTCCTAAAAAAAAACAATTCCCAAAATGCCATACATGGCATTCATTTCGGCAATTCCGAAATTCAATACAAAAGAATTGCTATCATCAAAGAATGAGCCGATCAACGGATGCACGTGCGGGTAATCTAACGCAAGGACCACCCAAATCCGTTGAACAACAGAAGGCAGCCACGACCTATCGCAATCGAATATATCTCAACGAGACATCCGATAATTTATGAGGAGTTAAGCCAACAACGGCAATACTCCGGTCCCACGGCCACGCTAGAATTTCGCACCATTATAAAGATCTAATGGATTTCGATTCCGGGTACCAAGTTCAAATAAGCCCCACGGACTGCACGTCAAAACAATCGCCGAATATCTCTGGTCTGGGCGCCAGATGTTCTGTGCAAACAGAAGGCCGTGGAAATGAAATTCTATCAGCGATAATAATGATGTATGCAAAGATGACTTTCCCCTTTCAGGAAACTACAAAATATCCCGGGGGATGTGATAACATGCTGCTAACAGAAATTCGGAAGTTCTGTTAGCAGAGCAAATAGGGAGTATTTTCCGGATAGATACAGATACCAGTTTGAATCTGGGTATCTGTGTGAGCAGGATATGGTTGAGGGCAGATACTTAGTCTGATTTTGATCGTCACCGAGACGAGTTTTCGTCAAGGAGCAGCGGTAAGGGCGGAGAGAAGGATACGCGAGCTTGAAGAAGTAAAGAAACGTTTCGAGTGTGTCGGAAGTTTAGTGTTATCGTAGATTCGATTAAAAGTTACGCGTCATTTATATCCATAACAAAATATAATTGTGCAACAGAAGGACGAATTCCAACACTAAAATAAAAACCACGGAAAATGAACAAGGAATACAAGTGTTTTAATCGTCGCTATCATTTGCTCCGGTTTCGTTTTGTTTTCCTGCGAACAGTGTTCGGCGGAACACTGCATCATCGAATATAGACCAAGAGTCCGCCAAAATACCAACAAATGTGGACAGGAAAGATGATGTTTGTTTTTGGGGTCCGGTTTCCCACTAAACATAGGTCTCCGCTGATAGAAGGATTTAGTGCAAATGACCAAACATGATTAATCACTGAAATGTGGGCGCATTCCTTAGATTAAACCAAGATTCGATTTTAAAAAGGCATTCGGAATATTGTTTTTATTTTACTCACTTAATGTCAGAATTCAAAAATATTTCTTTTTTCTTGCGTGTAGTTCCTTCCTTCCTTACTTCCCAGCCGAGAGCTTTTATTGTTTCTTTGACGAGTTTTGCTGTATGACTCGGAGCATTATCATGCAACAAAATTACCTTTCCGTGTCTTGTGGCCCATTCTGATCGTTTTTCGATCAATAAAAGGTTCAAATTGTCGGTAGCGTTGCGCATCAACAGTTTCGCCAGGTTTTAGAAGTTCATGATACACAACCCCCTTCTGGTCACACCAAACACAGAGAAAAGTCTTTTTTCCGAACCGATCAGGCTTTGCAGTCGATATTGACACTGTTACGGACCGACATTGAGTCCAGCGGACCGACATTGAGTCCAGGTCCCCCCAGAATCCACTAATCCCCCTTTGATTCCCCTCATTACCTGAAAAAGGAAAATAACGCGCCAAGTAGCTAATTTGCATAAACTACTTTATGCAAATTCCTCAATAGTATACTGGTTAGTATACCCGCCTGTCATGCGGGAGACCGGGGTTCGATTCCCCGTCGGGGAGCCTCTGGCGCAAGACTAATGACCTTGCCCGGAAAAAACAAATCATTATGGAAAATTTAACAAGCCTCAGGACTTGCTAAATAAGGCCAAGACCGGTTCCAGGTTGTAGTGCCGATGATGATGATGATGACTTTATGCAAATTCTACTTGGCGGAGAAAAAAATAATAAAATAAAAAATAATACACCGGAAATAAATTCGGAATAATGACAATTCGCTGTCAATCTCCGAAGGAAAAACAAGCACAAAAAACTTCCTGCCAGTTCGTGAAAAATATATAACACAAAAACAACAAAACGGCAAAGAGGAAAAAACTGCTAAACATTTTATAACTCCAGCGACATAAGCTGAAACCCACACAAAAGACTCCAGAGATCGAAAAAACAAGCTGAAGCTGTGGAAATGGACTTGATCGAGGTTGGCCAAAGTGTTAAAATCAAGAGAACTGACGCGATTAGAGCTTGCTGAACAGGGGAGCAGCCTCCAACGCCCCCTGCAACCAGTCGCAGATACAATACATAAACCCAAGATACCCAAGATACCCAAGATAAACCACAGTAAGTCCCACCTTCTTACTTAAATTGATTTACCCTATAAATAAACATAACAAATTCCCTAAAAATATTTAATTGTTATAAATAAACATAACAACACTCCTGGATGTACCCATGATTTTTTGCGTTTAGGATTTTTTAAATAAATCCATTTTTCATCACCAGTCACAATTCGATGCAATACTGACTTCCTTTCGTGTCGTAGAAGCAACGTTTCACATGTGATGTTTCGCTTTTCCACCTGCCGGTCATTCAATTCATGTGGCACCCAGTTTCCACACTTTTGGATATTTCCCATAGCTTTTAAACGGTAAGATATTGTTTGTTGTGCAACATTTGAAATTTGTGCCATTTGTTTTTGACTTCAAGTGTCATCTTGATCCAATATTGTTTGCAATTCGGTGTCTTCAAACTTTTTTTTGGTGGTCTTTCACGTTCTTCATTTCGCACATCAAAATCATTATCTCTGAACCGCTTAAACCATCTTTTGCATGTTGCTTCCGATAGAGCATGATCACCATAAGCCTCGACAAGGATTCGATGCGACTCTACAGCACTTTTCTTCAAATGAAAACAAAAAATTAATGATTTCCGCAATTCATCATTTTCTGGTACAAAATTCGACATTTTTAACAGGATTAAAAAAAAAAGATCTTGTTTGTACAATGACTTGATGCATACTAAATATGTTTGACAGATGTCATAGCAACCAAATAAAAAAAATAAATGGGTTAGATCACAACAAACGTTCCTTATCGATACATTTGTATCGTGATGCTCACTTCAGACCGGTACACCTGGTAGATAGATAGATTAATAGATACGCAGATACATAGATAGATATATAGACAGGTAGATACAGAGATAGATAGATACATATATGGAATATCTAAAAGAAAGTTCCGCGGGGTTCAACGGGAATATGTGCCTGGTGGGAGGTGATTTTAGTCGGTAAAAGGGAGAGAGAGGGAGAGGGAGAGGCGAGGGGTACACGGAGAGAGAGATAGAGAGACCTAAAGTCTTCGATATTAACCAACTTCACGAATCACAGTGCCACCGAGACATTGATACAAGTTTACGTTATGTGAGCCTGTGCCTGCCCAATCGTGGCTTTGGTTACATCTTTTCGATTAATTAAAACGACATATTTTGCTACGAGGAAAATCCAAAAAGCCTACTCGTCGTTGGCTTTATCCTCGTAGAGGAATGCAGACATGTTGCCATGTCGAGAAACAAACGGAAAAGCCATAAGCGATGGAAAAGAAAAGGATAACCTTAATGGATAAGTCGAAAGTTGAATTTTTGATTAGTATCTAACCTGAAAATAATCACAGAAGGTGGTTTTCAAACAGTTTCGATTTCGGTTTAAATACATATTTTTTTAATAGCTGACACGACATAATTAGGACGAGAGTGTCAAGTGTGAGCGTTTTTCAACAAAAAGACGTCTGGTTGATTTCTATCAGTGAGTGAGATATTTTTGCAGAGAAGAGTTCAAGGCGAAGGAATTATGCGAAGTATTAATGGGTACAATTAGTTTGATTGTTAAAAAAATCTTTAAATAGTTTTTTATATGACAAATGGACATTTTTCGGCAAAACAAAAAAACTGGAAGGCCATTGTAAATAAATACATATATGCTAAACATTTTCCTAAATATTCAAGTCAATCCGGTGATTTGTTTTCGAGTTACGACTCAAGCAATTTTGAAAAACCTCGTTATGAAAAACGCCTTTATGGGGCATGTTACGGACCTCGCGTCCATGTCCTCGCCCAACACCCACTAATGTCCTCAAATTTTCCCTCTCTACCTGTAAATGGAATAAATATCGCCAAGTAGCTTGTAGCGATTCTAACAGATACACACACAATTCACAAGCAAAAATAGTGAAGAACACCGAACGGAAAATCGAATAAGAAAAATACACCAGAACCGTATACCAAGCGATAAATAAAAATAATTCACATCAGTGGAATATAGTCGAGTTTGGAAATCAAATTCTAAACGCGGTCAGTAGCCTGATGTGTAACGCTTAGGTAAAATTTTTTTCGTGATTCAAGCTATCATAGCGTCAGTTCGAATCACACGATCTTCTTCACTATTATTTCAAACGCTATAAGCTAATTTGCATAAACTACTTTATGCAAATTTTACTTGGCAGAAAATATAATAAAAAAAAATGTGTTGGCGCCGAACAAAAAATAAAAACGTCAACCGCAAAAAGATAATCAATCAATATCAGAGATAATGCTAAAGACAGAAGGCGAGAGATTTTCTGACAACGAAAACTAATTTTCATTAGTTCGGGGTGGAAGGCTTACGTTCAATATTAATAGTTATCAATAATAATATAAGATTAAGTGATAAAACAAACTAGCCAGCTGAACAGGGGGTCACAAGGATCAACGTCCTCTGCACCCTGAATACTGGTCAACAAGCAACGACCGCTCCACGGTCCGACCCCCAAGCAAGTCCCTTACCACTACCCTTACTATATTCATAGTTAAATATTGTTACAAATTGTTAAAATATATTACAATAGGCACACCTAATGTGACCGCCTCAAGAGAGGTGAATTTTGGGACATTATTGAAAGAAACGTCTTGAATCGAATGTTTTGAAATTTTGAGAATATATTTTTGTAGAAACGATCTATGTTGGAATTCGAATTATTACGTTCGCAGCATCAAAAGATCTGGTAGTGAAAAGCATGATGTTCAAGCGCAAGCAAAGCCATAAAGCCACATGGGTATCACCCGACGGCGTAACGTGTAACTAAATAGACCACTTCCTCATATACAAAAGACACCACTCGAATATCCTTGATGTAAGATCATATAGAGGAGCAGATTGCGACTTCGATCATCTTCTAGTGATGGGCAAAATCGGGAGTCGGCATTGATAAACTAAATGACCAGCGCAAAAAGGCTGACTATCAAGACGAACCAACGAATATATTTATTATCTTAGAAAATGGGAGCAGTTAGGGGTAGGAAGCCAGTAGTGTGGACACTGAATGGACATCTATCAGAGACACAATCAAACAAACAGCCCAAACAATATTAGGATTTAAGAAAACAATTATGTTCAAACCTTGGCTTGACGATGAGTGCAGGGCGAAGATCGAAGAACGTAACTGCCTCAAAGTGATCCACTTACAACGATATGATGAAGTCAACGCAGAAAGATACGCGACGAGACAATGAGACACTTCAAACACAAAAAACGCGAATACGAGAAGACTCGGATCGAAAAAAGCCTAAAAAATGCCAGAACAAAGAACATCAGAGGTATGTATGTCGGCATAAATTCAATTAGAAATGGCTAACGAGGGAGAGCTAAAATAATTCGAAACGCAAACGGCTGCCTGGTCACAGAAACAAAAAATATCGTGACAAGATGGAAGCAGTACTTTGAAAACCTGTTCAATGTGGGCACCAATCAACCACAAATAAACGCACCAGACGTACATACAGCCGAACTTCAGATCCCAGAGCCCTCTTTCAACGAAGTTGTAGACGCAATAAATCGATAGAAAAACAACAAGGCTCTCGGAGTCGACTGCATACCGGCGGAGCTTGTGAAGCATGGAGGGGAGTCAACCGATCGAAAGATCCACCAACTCATCAAAACAATATGAGATAAGGAAGTCACTCCGGAAGAATGGAAAACCTCAATAGTCATCCCCATTTTCAAAAAAGGCGACAGATCTGACTGCCAAAACTACAGAGGTATATCCTTGCTCCCAACCACATACAAAATACTAACAAATGTCATACTGGTGAGAATCACACCATACGCAGAAGAAATATTGGTAGACTACCAATGCGGATTCCATAGGAACGGGTTAGCAAGCGACCAAATGTTCACAATGAGGCAACTGCTGGAAAAGAAGCGGGAATACGGAGAGACGGTTCACCAACTGTTCATTGACCTCAAAAAAGCCTACGACTCAGTCGCAAGGCAAAGACTCTACCATATTGTAGTTGAGCTGGGAATCCCGAAAAAATATGCCGCCCTTATTCAAATTTGCATGAACGAATACAAAGGTCGAGGTAGTATAAACAACCACCTCTCGAAACCATTTAATATACGGGACGGACTAGAACTGGTGGATGGTCTCTCACCATGTCTTTTTAACCTTGTGCTCGAGTACGTTATCAGAGAGGTACAAGACGACAACATGGCCGGATCATCCCTGAATGGGGTCACACAAGTGCTCGCATATGCTAGCGACAATGTAGAAACTGTAAGTAAAAACAGTGGAATCATCATGCAAGCGGCAGAAGAGGTGGGCCTAGAAATAAATGAAAACAATACAAAATAATTGATTACGGCGAGAGCGAGTGGACCTCAGGGAACACATAGAAACGTCAGAGGCAAGATGTTTTAAAAAATTCAAGAATTTAAATATCTAGAAACAATACTGACGGCCAGTAACGAAATGTTGAAGGAAATTAACAAACGACTACACTCCGGCAACGCTAGTTGGCACGCAGTCAGTAAACTGCTAAAATCCAAATTGCCATCACGTAACATGAAGCTCCGGGTCTATAGAACCACAATCATGCCCATTGTTCTATACGGAGGCGAAACATGGGGTCTTACAAAACGGGAAGAAAACAAATTCCACGTATGTGAGAATAAAGTTTCAAGGGGCATCTTTGGCGGTAAATATGACGAGGAGGCAGGACAATGAAGGGAACTCTACAACTACGAATTGGAAGACCTATACCGCAAACCTACAATAGTGAGAGTAATCAGGTCGCGAAAATTAAGATGGGCCGGACATGTGGAGCGAATGGGGAACGATAGGACCGTGCGTAGAATTCTTGACGGTAGACCAACGGGAAAGAGACCGACAGGACGGCCGCGACGGAGATGGGAGGACAACGTTAGGTTTGAGCGTGAGAAGGAGAGCGCACAGGACACGGATCAATGGCGGAGTCGAGTCGGTGAGGCCATGAACTTCCGGGTTCTTCCAGGCCACTTAATAGTAGTAGTAGTAAATAGAAACGAACTATGTGTAGCAATTTTTTTGTATGAAAATGATCAATTTTCAAAGACTTATGCACCATCGCTCTCCAGTCCTGCAAATTCTGCCATCTATGCTGTTATTTAGAGGGCTGCTTTTTTATAAAGTATCGACCTCCATCCTTGTAATTTTAGTACATTATTTTTGAAGATATAAAATATCAAAAAATCTCTCGTAATCGCCCCTGGTATGACAGAATTCAATCAGTTGAGTATACTCCACCCTTTGATAAATACACACACAATACGCAAGCAAATAGTGAAGAAAACCGAACGAAAATCGAATAAGAAAAATGCATCAGAGCCGTATACCATAGCGATAACATAACAATTCCACATCAGTTGAGTGTACTTGGGCTTAGAAATCGAATTCGTACACGTGGCAGTGGCCTGATGTGTTGAGTATTGGTTCAATTTTTAGTGATTCTAACTGACATAGCGTCAGTTCGAATCACACGTTCTTCACTATCATCGCAAACGCTATAAATCCACGCGTAAATTAAGTGTTCGTTTTAAAAAATCACCGATCCTAATTTTCTCTAACCTCAAAAGACAAATCGGGTTTTCAAAAGCGTCATATTAGTTGTACGAATTTTGAACGGCCGTTCAACCGAAAGGTGGAAGGACGACGGAGTTGGTTGAAATGAGTGTCGATGCTATTATTCGGAAAAATTGTAACCCAATTGTCAAATTGTTGTGTTTCCAGATATCTACCAACGAATTTATTGGGTATTGTGGGTGAAACATTCCAGGTCATGCCACCGGTGATTGAGTTTCTGACCCAATGCTACCCAATAGTGGGCAAAACGGCCCTGAATATTCTTTAACATATGTCAAAAGCGATTATATGATATGGGGATGTTGACTTGATCCTTTCGAAGCAGATGTAAGAAAAATTTTTTAAATAATATTCGCACATGTTCCAGACCGAAACTTTGGTTATATATCGCAAGGCGTTAAAAAAGAATTGGTCCGCCTATTAGAGGTACATTTTTTCGAACCGTGGCTAGATCTCCTCAACTCTGGTAACTTTAAAATGGCAAAGAATATGTTGTATCCTTTGGCAGACATAATAAAGCGAATAATTCACATGAACCTAAAATGTCACCCTCAATTCTACCGCGTATGTCTGTCTGGATTTCCGACTTACCACTGTGCATTCGCTTTATATGCACTTTTAGTTTTTGTGGCTGGCAGAATTTACGCCCACAAAAGTCACAAAGGGGTCTGGCACGTTGGGGATTTGCACTGCATCCGTAGGTGCGATGCATTTCCAGGTAGTTGAGGCGTAAGAAGAATTTACTACAAAACTGGCACTGGTAGGCACCTTTGCCTTCATGCATTTCGGCAGCATGTTTCATGATGTTGTCTTTTCCGAGTACTGCTTCACCGCATACCTTGCAATGGTACTTTCGGATGGTCAGGCTAAATGATGGATCATGGAACACAGAACAGTGAGTACGATAAAAAAGCGGATGTTCGAATTTCAAGTTACAGCCGCCGCAATCTGGAAACACGAAATTTAGTAAACGAATGGGTAAGAACATTTTAAAACTTACTTGTCTTCTCGGTGTGTTTCTTTCGCCACATGGTGTTACAGTCGTCGCTCCAATATAACAGTTCAAAACCTGCCTTCAGTTCACGAGACGTCACCATGAACGCTTGCCGTTCGATTGAAACCAGGTTAACTGTTCGCTCCTCATAGGATACAGCAGGGCGGATGTACCTCAGCCAATTCGACGAATTAGGATCGTCACAGGAGATGAGATTCGACTTTTGGTCACCCTCACAGATCTCGAAAATCGTCTTCATATTGCTATCGTCGGGGATGTCATTTACTTGCACTGGCTTTCCGATAATCGGGCCCAGTTTGGTGAATGGCGGAATATCTATCTTGGCGAATACCCCAAATGTAGTCGCATCGATGTTACGTAGTTCGAACTCCTTGGGTATAGATGCTTCAGCAAAACTTAGAGGCAGTCTTACCTCTTCTTCAGAAGCTTGGGAACTACTGTCATCTTCGTGGGTGTTGTCATCACATCGTTCTTCGGTTTTGTCCATGTTGGATTTCAGTTTTTCCAGAGTTTCAATGTTCTTTTTCTCTATCCAACTGGACAGATCGATGGCATCTTTAATGAAACACATAGCGTTCCGTAACGCACATTGTTCGTAGTCATGGGTTACCGTACAGTCGCGACAGGAACGCAAACCGTAGTTTGTTTCATGGTCGTGTTCATCCTCTTCCTCGATGAAGTTCTGCTCATCTTTAATTTCAGTCGCCAGCAGACCTTCTTCGACATCATCACCATCATCATCTTCTTCATCATAGTCATCGTCCTCATCACCTCGTGGTTCTTGTTTTAGTTCCGGCTTCTGCCGTTGTTGCTTTAACTTCCCATTTGCCTTTCTAGACTTTTTTGACTTCGATCGATCGCGTATTCGAAAACCCTTGTCAGGTGAATTAACTTTATGCTGTATGTCGCCCCCAACTTCATCATTATCATTGTCGTTTTCATCTTCGTAGTCGTCATCTTCAGCGTCACTTGGATTAAACATCTGAAAGGATTCAGCTGAGGGCTTTTTTAAACACAGCGCACCTTTGAAACTGTCATTATGGATGCTAGCTGATTTTTCGGCTAGTTCGCTTTTAATTTTTTCGGCGATTCGACAGTCGAGGACTTCAGGCAGGGTATCGTTATCTAAACTACTGCTAATAGCTTTGTCCTGTGCCTCATGCTTCGGGACCTTCATGGAGAAATTTGGAAAACCTTTTGATTTCGCTGTGAAGCCATTCAGGGAGTCATTGAATTGTACCCGTTTCTTGGCTTTTGTACTGGACTTTGTGAGGGGCAGCGGATCGTCGGCCGTTGAAGGTTGACTGGGGTTAAAGCTTTTTGAGTTGAGACTGGGCTCAATTGGAAAGCTTGGCAAACTCTTCGTGGTGGAAGTTATCGACGAAAAGCTGTAACATAGATAGCGATTGTTAAAAAAAGATATAAGCAGTTGTGTGGGTTCAAATATAGGAGGTTAATGGCCAGCGGTGGATAATTTCTTTTTGCTAAGACTAACGAACCGGAGAAGTGCACCATGCACAAGCCATGATATTAGAAGTATGAACTTTAAGGGAGTTTGTAAAAAAGGCCTGATAAGAATTTTACTTAGCTATGAGAGGAGTAAGGCAGTAAGGATCCAAGCACCTTTTGAGCCATTTATCAAGAAGTCTCCCTTGTATTTCGCCTTTCATTAGCGATGGCAATGAGAAAGAGTTCTAAAAGTGTATATGTAAGGCAAACCGACAGTTATTGTAATAATTAAGAAATCCACAAAAAAGTCTGATAAGTTAAATGGTTCAGATTATCTATCCTGCAATTCCTGTTCGATCTTCCAACTTCTCTATAGTATCACGATCTCTTTATGAATGCAAAAAGATATATAAAATCAATGAGTCGGGTCGAATTTTTAATAAAGAAGTCATCTCGTAAATCAACTGAATCGAGAAAATTATTTTATAGTAAATAAGTTACAATCATCATCATCATCATCGGCACTACAACCGGGAACCGGTCTTGGCCTTATTTAGCAAGTCCTGAGGCTTGTTAAATTTTTCATAATGATTTGTTTTTTCCGGGCAAGGTCATTAATAAGTTACAATGTCTTCTCTTGAATCGAATTAGGTATTCTTTCCACCCAACACAAATATTAACAACATTAATAAAAAGTGTCTTATGTCTATAATATCCTTCTTAATGCACCACCATAAATCACACTGATATTGGTTTATGGTGCAACCAGTGTGCTATAAATGGAACCAGGTATACAATAAAATCCCTCCTCCGCTGAATTTCGAACGTCAACAAAACTATTGTTCAAGCTGATATTTGTGAAAGTGAATCTAAATGACTTAATGGCATGGCTGATTGTTAGTCAATTTTGAAGATATCGCTGCTATAAACAGAAACCAGGCTCAGAGATGTAATCTCTTCTGACGATATTATGTGTCGTATGAGCTATGAGAGCTATGAGTTAAAATGTCCATCATGAAAGTAGTAATTCTTTAAGTGTCCCCTCGCATGGTCTTGTATAACGCCTGAGTTAAAAAACTAAACTTTTCTTCGACTCAAAGCCTGGGTAGATTACATTATCGCGAAGCGGTAGTTGACACATTCTCACCGGACGACGGATATGAAAAAATCACTGGCGAGAAAAGTGCAGGTAAAATTGATCATTTAAACGCAAACTTTGCGATCCTCGTTTGGATGCTGCGCCTGCTTTTTTTCGGAAATCCGCCAATGGGATTTTTAAACCATGATAATATTGGTCAGTGGAGTAGTGTTATTGGGCGACACCCGAAATGCATGTACCTTATCCTGATCCTTTAGGTTGACCGTATACATTGGGTTGTATGCATTAAAATGCAATCCCTCTCCCATTAATCCCACGCTGGATTATGCTTCCACAGGAAGATAAAACGCAGCACTACCACATCGTTTGGGCAGCAGAGTAAAAAGTGACAAAGACGTCATAAGCATTCAGAAAAAATGTTGTTCCATAAACGAACACTAGAAAGAATGCGGAAATAGGAAAAGATTTGTGGCGGCTCTAAATTACGCCGCTTTTAAAATTCAAAATGATTCAGTAATTTTATGTCACAATAGTTCTCTCTTTGAACGACGCCACTCACAGTTTGTAGATACTACAATGAAAGGAAGAGAGTTTGGCTATAAGCCGATTGTGTACGGATTATAGTGAAATTACTTACGAAAAAAGGCGTAAAACCATCTCAGATTTTAAGCAGTCTTGGGGTACAGTTTGGGGATAATACACTTAAAAATCACAAGTGTATTCGTTGCGCAATCCATTTTTAAAAGGATGAGAAGCCGCAGAAAATGAAGGTAGCTAACGCCAACTAACAGTTACCGAACGACGAATTGTAATTACCTCACACTGGTGCCAACTTTTAGACGAGACAAACATGATATATGTTAGGAAAAGCCGCGACTTTTTCATAAGAGAATTTGTCCTTCAATGCCCGGTCCCATATTGGTACCCATTATAAATTTTGACTTGGCGCAAGGCTAATGACCTTGCCCGGAAAAACAAATTATTATGGGCAATTTAACAAGAGTCGGAAAAGGACCGGATACCAGTGGAGAGACTTGCTAAATAAGACCAAGACCGGATCCCGGTTGTAGTGCCGATGATGATGGTGATAAATTTTGACTATTATAAATTTTGAGTAGTAAACCATAAAGACATTCAGTAAACCGATTATATAAATTCCAGGTGGACAACAATAAATCAACATTTACTATAATGAACGAGGGTAGGCCGAAAAGTCATGCACACATGCTTGCAGAACGCGAGTGAAATGATCTTCGGAATCAGGCCTGGTGACAAATAGAAGTAACATTCCCTTTTAACACGAATGCGCAAGCGCGGGGTCAAGCGTCCATGCAGTGCCTTTCGAGAGCGGGAAGTGTGGCCTCATGTTCTAGTGCAAGGCGACTTAAACAGGAAAGGCGAATCTATAGCGCTGAGTCAGCTCCCTGAGCTGTTTTTTTTTCGACCGGGTTTATCAGCCAAGCTCCGATAGATGGTCAAGAATTTCTCCACACCTTTTCACGGAGCCAATAGCTTAATGGGCTGGTATTTCATCGGGCGACTGGGTTTTTGGACCCGACGTACCACTCAGTAGTTGTCCCGAACTGCACAATAGCAAGAGTCGTCAGTTGAACTTGTGGCGGTTCCGCCAAACCTCATGGTTCGTTTTCCTGAAAAACCCCCATAACATTCACCCAATCTCCTAATTTCACTAATGCAATCGCATTAGCATCTTAAATGCTCCACGCGTTAAAGCAATCAAATCTTTAATCTAAAAAGCCTCTGGAAAAGAAAACTTACCTTTCATGCATCTCTGCGCATACAATTCTCCGTAAGATTTCTTTCTTAACTTATCAGGCAGAATCCTCATTATTACAACCCAACTCCCGTTGTTTCCCGCCAATGCATTTGCATTGGCACCTGAAAACATTTTCCTTTCTCAAGGACATTAATGCTTTCAACGCATTTCATGAAAATACCTGAAAGATTCTGTTTTCACATCCAATCATCATCATCGGCACTACAACCGGGAACCAGTCTTGGCCTTATTTAGTAAGTCCTGAGGCTTGTTAAATTTTCCATAATGATTTATTTTTTCTGGGCAAGGTCATTAGTCTTACGCCAGAGGCTCCCCGACGGGGAATCGAACCCCGGTCTCCCGGGTGACAGGCGGGTATACTAACCACTATACTATCGAGGAGCCCCTTCACATCCAATGCACCAGTAGAATTCGCTGGAAAAATAATTCGTCTGCAAGCATGTATCATAAGTAGGAAAAATATTCCGGCACCATTGTTTGCCAAGCAATTTTGTCCCTCATGTGCACTCTAATCTTCCCACATGCACATATCTAGCAAATCCGTTGTCCAAGGGACAAAAGCAAATACAGCATCTAGCGTCATGTGCCATAAACCGAATTCCTTCGCATGTAAACATGCATAATATCCAACCCATGATTTGTTTTCCTACTAATAAGTAATCTCAAATTTCGTTCTTTGCCACAAACGAATTTCCCTGCATATACAAATGCAAGCAAGGGATTCGTTTTGGCGGCCGACCCAAGATACGATATACAATTCTCATTGTATAAAGTATTGTAATACATTAGCACCTCTTTTGAATGGCTATTCGCCTATTTACACAAGCGCATCAGTCATCTAAGACTTTTATGATGCCCTGGTCCCATCTTTGTTTTTAACACATTTCTTCGATGTAACGTCGTCTATTTATTTAGTCGCGATGCACATCCTAGACAACGATCTATACGGTCCCTTTGTCTTTTAATTTCCCTGGATCCATTCCTCATGAGCAAACAAAGACCCAATTAGCATCTAAGGAGATTTAGCTTGTTTGCTTAGCCGAGCTCACATCGTATGGATGCACATTATGCCCTTTCTTTGTTTTAGATTCGTTCTCATGGTTTTGTTCCACGAATGAACCATAGCTCACACATACATGTGTGATTCACTGGCCGAATTTCTATTGATAGCGATTTAATATCGCTGAGTCCATTTCCATCAGCCGATCACGCTGGTCGCCGAGCTCCCGCCCTCCGCCGCGCGGCGGAGGAGCGTAGATATACACAATCGAGTCGCAATTTGTCTTGAGACGTTATTTTCAAAAGTCCTCATTCGTTGTTAATTGAAATCGATTCGCGAAAGTCGGCTTTGGCAATCAAACCAAAAGTTAAGTGCTATTGGAAACGTAGTTTAAGTGAAATAAAATTAGTTCGAATAAAGAGAAGTTAACGTCAAAAATCCTCCAGTGCCTTTTCATTTATCTGTCCTCTCGGTGCTTTGGGTTTTTGCTGAACAATTTTCGGGAGAAGACAGTGGAACATTTAGTGGAAGATGTGGGGACGGAGTAGAACTCTGCGCCCATATCGGTGCCACGACATCGCCCCCCACAAACCTACGTTTGCACAATCAAATGCAAGACATAACTTCCTTATCAACTCAGCCATTGAGGCGGCATTTGATCAAAGACCCCACATCTTGTTTCCTCTTTACTAATTACAAGCGCAAATCTGGCGGTTATCTCAAGTCAGTTTCCTATGACACGATTACTTCAACTGACCCCCAAACTATTGCCGAATTTGTTGCTCCTTTCTTTAAGCAGTCCTTCACGGACATCTCGTTTGAGCCTAACCCTTCTTACTGCAAAGACCTGCTCGAATTCTCCCTTGGCCCCTTCATTTCTCAAGTTATTCAGCATCACCTACTTGAGGAAAAATTAAACCTACTTAAATTCAGCCCCGGCCCTGATTGGCTCCCTGCTGTCCGTTTAAAAAACGTTCCTCTTCTATTTCTCTCCAGCTCTCAAAGATCTTGAATCTATCCCTTACACAAGGTGAATTTTCAAGTATTTCGAAATCCTCTTTTGTCACCCCTAACATAAAAAGGACCCTAAAAACAATATTATTAACTACCATCCCGTCGCCAAACTTTTGCATATTCCAAAGCTGTTGTTGGAGACGGAGCAGCACTCGATGGCAACACTGGTACAGGCACTACTGAAATGCCGTCATGACAAACAAATATCAGCAAACAGCTGACATTTCAATTATATTTAAATGAGCTGTCATTCGTCGTAAATCATAGCAAGAGACACAGTTCCAAAAAGGATAGATATAAATAAAATAAAGAGAAATAGACTTAAAGGCACAACAGAATACCACCGTGTTCCTTTTACATTAACTGGAGGATTCTTATTGAGGTTCCGTCAACAGTCCATCCAACTAAAGGTATTCGTTTCCTTTATTCCTTACATTTGCAATTGTTTCAGGACGACAACAATCGACAGTTATATACCGTGCTGGTGGCCCACCACCAGAAGCAGTTGTTGGTGGAACTTGCAAGGCGCAGTCTGCCGTTCGCAGTAATATACGTATTGGACGACCGACTGCCAAACAAATTGGTCCTTCGAGCCGGATCCAGTCTGTGGATCCAATGCACTGCTGCCAGTTCGCAGTGGACAAACGAGTTGCAGATCCTTACGTCACGGTAGTAAGCGGTTACCATTGTCGAAATAATCAAGGACAACGGAAGACACATCATTTGTCACGAAGTGCTGCTAATCATCTCAGCCTTCGTTCGACCGTATGAGCTTTCGAACATTATAGTCCATCAAGCAACCGCTGTGCATTAACGCCATCAAATCAGTGACGCAACAATGAGCTGCCCACAATGTAGATACAATACTGCCGCCAGGTTCGTGGCACACTAACCAAAGCTGTCCCAACTACAGATACATATCAGATACATATATCTGCCCCAGTCGCAGCCCCAAGGTCCAGCCTAAGGACTGTCCGCCGTCATTCACGGCATATTAGAGGATCCACGATCCGAGGTAAACAAGACAAACACAACAGCTGCCGACTGGACAACCTCTCCTGCAGTGCAACGTGCGACCAAAGCGCTTCAACCGCAACGCAAAGCAGCAAGACAGACGGTCGTCCAGACGATCAAGGCTATCAACAAATACAAACTGCTTACTAAGCGACAAGACATACGGTCATCCAGCCGATCAAAGCTAGCCACAACCAGCAGCGCACTCAGTTGCGTAGAAGCCTAAGGCCAAGCTACAGCCGATCTACAAGAATTGGAATCAAGTAGCTAGTGGCACTTCGATCCACAAGCATCGAAAAAGAGGCAAACAAAGTTGTAACCCAGCAGCGCACTCAATTGCGTAGAAGCTACAGGCGAGCTACATCCGAGCCACAAGAATCGGAATCAAGTAGCTAGTGGCACTTCGATCCACAAGCATCGAAAGGGGGCAAACTAAGTTGCAATGGCTACCAGCGATATGACTGTTCCGACAATGAAACGGAGACGAGGAGTCACCAAGGGATTCCTCACGCGGTTGGAGGAGTTCGCGACCAAGTCAAAGGAGGTGACCAGGGAGGAAGTCGCAAGCAGACTGCGCAAACTGGAGGACTCATTTGAATCCTTTGAGAGCCTCCAGGAATGTATCGAGGAGAACGACCCGGACCTGAACATCGGGACTACCAGCAACAAGGTCAATCGCAAATGAACGGCACTGAACCACATTACAGTAGCTCGTCTCAGCCAACAAACTTCTTTGTAAATCAAATGACTACTTCTCTGACCAGTAATGGCTGGGGGACCTGCAGTGTTCCGACAACTTTACAGGCGTTGCAACAACAAGAGCCAACGCAAAGTTCTACACTGCCAATAAATATTCCTACATATAACGATATCGGCAACGGTAAAGCTGCGAATACGAATTATCAGCAAACTCCTTATGTTACGACATCGGTGTATCAAGGTGGAAATGAACTTGGTGTTTCTCCACCATCTTCCACACAACCGCAGCAACAAAACCTTCAAAATTATAATTCACCACCTGCTTCTAATATAACTCAGCAATCCTATTCCTCTGGTGCCACAAACACAATGACGGGCACTACGTACATAAACTCTCAAGTAACAAATGAACCACAGAGTTCTTATCAGGTATCTTCACAATCTTATTCAAATTCAGGGACTCCAACGAATGAACAAATGCAGCACTGGATCCGCTCCAGTTATTCACTCAAAGTTGCGGCCTCACATGCCAAAGGCAGCATCCCATCGGACGATACCGTCCAGCGACGGAACACTCGTCATCATCAATACACCCATCACCAATTCAGGGTGGGCGGCTCTCTCCATGCCTCCACATCAATAGAAGTCCAAGGCCCTGGGCCTCCGTCCCCTGAAACAAACGGCTTCGCCAATGATGGGCGAATGGAGCAACCACAACCACCACCACTGCAACAGCATAAACCTTTGCAACAGCCACAATCGTTGCAGCCACAAAATATTCAGCAGCAGTCCATGACTCAACAGCCTTTAACACAGCAACCAATGCCCCAACAGTCTCTGCCGGAACAATCTGTGGCGCAGCAATCTATGCCACAGCAATCTGTTCCGATACAACCTATATCACAGCAGTCTGGTTCGCAACAAGCTGTGCCGTTACAATCGACGTCACAGCAACCTGTTCAGCAGCAGTTTATGCCACAGCAGTCTATGCCGCAGCAGGCGGTACAACACCAATCTGTACCACAGCCGACGGCATCACAATCTTTAACACCACAGTCTACGCCACAGCAGTCTGTACCACAACAGTCTATGCCACAGCAGTCTGTGCAACAACAGTCTGTCCCACAACAGTCTGTACCACAACAGTCGGTGCCACAACAGTGTGTGTCACAACAGTCTGTGCCACAACAGTCTGTACCACAGCAGTCTGTGCCACAACAGTCTGTGCCACAACAGTCTGTATCACAGCAATCCATACCACAACATTCAATGGCACAGCAGTGTGTACCACAGCAATCTGGACAACAACAATCTATGACACAGCAGCCTGTCTCTCATCAAACCTTACCGCAGCCTATGACTCAGCAAACTGTGCCACAACAGCATAGGACACAGAAAAGTATGCAGCAGCAGTCTGTTCTGCAAGAGTCTTTGGACCCACAACCTATGGGGCAGCAATCTATACCACACCAATCACACCAATCAAAGGGCCAAAACAAATTGGCGATCCAGTTGGTGAATCAACTGACGGAGGTTCTTAAAGGCGGCGGATTCCCGCTACGTAAGTGGAAATCAAATCGCCAGAAGGTACTGAACTGGCTGTCCGCCAATTCACCGGGTTCTGAAGAAGTGTACCAGTTCATCACGAGCGAAGAAACGAAGCTACTTGGTGTGAATTGGCATCCCGGACCGGACTATTTGAGCTACAAGGTGCAGAAGATTCCGGAGATATCATCGCTCACGAAGAGGAAGGTCCTGTCACACGTCTCCAGACTGTATGATCCATTAGGATTGGTCGCTCCAGTGGTGGTGCCAGCCAAGCTGGTATTGCAAAAACTGTGGCTTAGAGGTGTCGATTGGGATGAACCACTGGATGAAGAGATCCGGAGAGAGTGCAAGGAGTACTTCGAAGGATTGCCAGCGCTGGAATCGGTGAAGATCCCACGGTGGTTGGGACATCCGAAAACCCTTCAGTTACATGGATTTTCGGACGCAAGCGAGAAGGCGTATGGAGCGGTCCTCTATGTCAGATTTGAGGAGGACGGTGCTTCCCAAGTACGTATCATCATGGCAAAGGCGAAGGTGGCCCCAGTCAAGCAGGTGTCACTCCCAAGACTCGAGTTATGTGGCGCTCAGCTCTTGGGGCGGCTTTTTTTTGTTCATGAGGAAGGCGCTTCAACTTAACGAGGTTCAATGTTTCGCATATATCGATTCCACGGTAGTGCTACAATGGCTATCGGATCATCCCAGGCGGTGGAAGACATTCATCGCAAATCGTACGTCGTACATTTTGGAAAGGCTGCCAAAAGGCCAGTGGCATTATGTACCGACTGCGTCCAATCCAGTGGATTACCTATCAGGGGGGCTTAAGGCAAAGGAGCTCGCCGGTGCAGAGCTGTGGTGGCGAGGGCCGGCCTTTCTGCGACACAAGGAGCTGAAGTTGCCCCGGACGCCCACTCATCAAGTCCGAGAGGCGGACACCGGAACACCGGTAGACCTCGAGGAACGAAGGGCATCGTATTTCGTAATACAGCAAGAGGAGCTGTCCGTTACAAGAAGAGTCTCCAGCTTCACTCGAACGGTGCGAACAGTAACGTGGCGGAAGGTGGACCTAACGGGCATTAGAGCAGGGAGAGAAGTATCAAGACGAAGCAAACGGATTGCGCTCAACCCACTCATCGATGATCCAAGTACCCTCAGGGAGGGCGGAAGACTAGGAGCAGCAAGGATGGAAACCGCAGTGAACTCCAGGTACTGAATCATAGGGAGTCGAGGACTTGTCCAGAGGGTCATCGCGGAATGCACAATTTGCGGCCGTCACAGGGGACGGGTGCTAGCTCAACAAATGGCGGCATTACCAGCCAGTCGGATTAATTCCGCAAGGCCAGTCAGTAACACCGACGTGGATTATGGAGGTCCTATCAGCCAGCTGTCCAGTGAAACTTTCCTGGCAGCATTAAGGAGATGGTGGCAGAAGATGAGACGGTTGAACCGACAGTTCAAGGTGGGCGGAATGTTGGAGACGGAGCAGCACTCGATGGCAACACTGGTACAGGCACTACTGAAATGCCGTCATGACAAACAAATGTCAGCAAACAGCTGACATTTCAATTATATTTAAATGAGCTGTCATTCGTCGTAAATCATAGCAAGAGACACAGTTCCAAAAAGGATAGATATAAATAAAATAAAGAGAAATATACTTAAAGGCACAAAAGAATACCACAGTGTTCCTTTTACATTAACTGGAGGATTCTTCTTGAGGTTCCGTCAACAGTCCATCCAACTAAAGGTATTCGTTTCTTTTTTTCCTTACATTTGCAATTATTTCAGGACGACAACAATCGACTGTTATATACCGTGCTGGTGGCCCAGTTCCAAAAAGGATAGATATAAATAAAATAAAGAGAAATAGACTTAAAGGCACAACAGAATACCACCGTGTTCCTTTTACATTAACTGGAGGATTCTTCTTGAGGTTCCGTCAACAGTCCATCCAACTAAAGGTATTCGTTTCCCTTTTTCCTTACATTAGCAATTGTTTCAGGACGACAACAATCGACAGTTATATACCGTGCTGGTGGCCCACCACCAGAAGCAGTTGTTGGTGGAACTTGCAAGGCGCAGTCTGCCGTTCGCAGTAATATACGTATTGGACGACCGAGTGCCAAACAGCTGTTCAAAAGCATTCTTCTCAACGCGTTATATTTTCGCTGCAAATCCATTATCTCACCCAACCTGCATGGTTTTCTTACGGGAATGTCGACCACCACCAATCTGGTTGAGCTTTCACCCCACACTCTGCGTGTTTTAGAGAATGACAGCAAAGTCGATGTAATCACAACTGATTTCAGCAAAACCTTCGACAAAATCTCCCACAATCTCATCCTCTTTAAGCTATCTTCCCTTGGTTTCGAACCCCTACTGATTAAGTGGATTTCTTCCTATATTAACGATCGAACCTACCATGTTAGATTCATCCATGTCAGATTAGATCCACCCTTTCCAATCCGTTTCTTCCCACGTCAGGGGTTCCACAGGGCAGTCATCTTGGACCCCTTCTATTTATTCATAGTATTAACAATATGGCTCCTCAATAGTATACTGGTTAGTATACCCGCCTGTCACGCGGGAGACCGGGGTTCGATTCCCCGTCGGGGAGCCTCTGGCGCAAGACTAATGACCTTGCCCGGAAAAAAAAAATCATTATGGAAAATTTAACAAGGCTCAGGACTTGCTAAATAAGGCCAAGACCGGTTCCAGGTTGTAGTGCCGATTATGATGATGATGATGATTAACAATATAGACTCTGTATCGATTACTCCTCTATCTGTCTCTACGAGGACTCGCTCTCCTCTCAAATCCTCACTTCTCCAAACAGATCTCGATAGCTTTTCGACTTGGTGCCAAAATAACTGCCTCGAACTAAATATCGTCAAATGTCACTCAATCACCTTCTTTCGTGAATGCTCTCCTATTCCGTGACGTTCCTATTTCTTACTCAACCAACAGATATCAACTGTACAATCGATTCGTGACCTTGACATGTTATAAGATAGGGAGCTTAACACTAAAGCTACCGACATTTCATATATACCTATCTCTACCACTAGGGGCCTAATATATTTTAGGATTTATAGCATGTAATAACTCTTAGTCCAATTTAGTGTCTGAATAAACCATTTTTCAATTCCATCTTCTTTATTTATTAAATCGAAAGATACATAAAAATCTTCAATTTGGAAATAAATAATGTATAAAGCTTATGTACATTCAACGCACGGGTCATTTGACCCGTCCGGGGTAGGTTTAGTGTTAATTTCATCCCACATACCGTATCCTCAAGGCCAACTCTGGCTTCGGTATTGTGAAACGCTAGTAGAAAGAATTCTCTAATCTCTACGTTACCCGATTGCTCAGGTCTGGTTTCCTTAGTATTCATCCCACATTCGCAGGATCGAAGGCGTGCAACGTCGTTTTTTCCGTTTTTTTTTTTTACACAAACGCGCGCACAAAAGTGGATTTTGGAGAACCCTTAAATGTCAGAGCACAGTGCGAGCGTTTTGCCCCTCGAGGATTGAATTGGGGAAATCCTCTGATTCTACTTTCATATATTTGGGTTTTTCTAACTCGATGGTTATCATTGAAAGGTATTCACGCCACAAGCGATCGGACAAAAAATGTGCTATATATTCCTGGCAAATTATGGCAAGTTACTCGGCCCAAAACCAATTTCGAAAATGGTTGGCACCGCATGAATTGTGATATTTCCGTTTGAAGTTGTAACTTTTTAATTATGTAGTATGAACAAAAGCAATTACTCTTTACTTGATTATAGCTTGGATATACGTGTGCTATAATTCTCAGTGGCCTAAGTTGCTACATAGCTCTGACAAATTATAGCAAGTTACTTGACCGGATGTTTTGAGATTATATATCTTTTTTATTATGATTGTGTAGGTATGTGATGCTAATGTGAGATTACGAAGTATTGACCAAAATGTTTCTATATATTCCCGGCAAATTATAGCAAGTTATGGAATCTCCGAATACTATTGGGAAGTACCTTACAATATCCAGTAACGATGATTCTAAAGAGGTTGTGGCAAGGAAATTAACTTGGAAATCTATAGAATCTGCGATATACTATTGGCAAACCCATTACAATATCCTGTAACGATGATTTTAAAAAGGTTGTTGTAAGGAAGCCATAATACTTTTTCCTGGCAGTCTACGGAGCCTGAAATAAATTTAGGAGTGTTTTTGTTTTGTTTTCTAACCCCGCGGCGATCTTGGCAAAGAGGTTGTATTATTCGCTCCTTTAGGTTTATGCAGGTCTGTGATATTATGACGTACATTTATCCAATCAATTTTCAATTAGCATCTTAAAGAGAATATGTATTTTCTTCTGATTCGTTAGCAGCGAAGGTCATTAGGTTATTTGAAATGAGAGCAAGAAACTAAAGGGAAATTTTCAAGTTTGTCTGGAAGGATAAATCTCGTTGCTGAATTTCCTACGTTATATTGCGAGTAGGTAGGCCTTAAATCGACCAAAATTGCACAAAAAAGCGTTTAATAATAGAAACTATAGGGAAATGCATAGAATAGAAAGCTAAATTGCATTATACTTTGTTAGGCTTTAGACATCTTCTTTCAATAAACAATCATCCTTTTCCTCAGGTTCTTATTTGAAACAACTTGCCTTTTCTTCTGGAGCGAAATTCAGTCCCGCCAAACTTTTCAATCCTTAGTCATTTAAGTTTTCAAAAGCCCCCGCTATAAAAATATGATCTAAACTCACCTTGAACTTCGTTCAGTGTCGTTATCTGCTAAGTTCAAAAGATATGCAACGAATTCGACGTCATTCTTAAAGGCCAGTCGTGTCCTGGTGACCTCCCATTTTTCGGCATTTTTCGTTCCAATGTAAATATTTTTACTGAAATTTTGATGACGATACTTTTTGCTACCACTACCAGTGTTACTGCCTCCGCCGCTACCACTACCAGCACTACTACCACCACTGGCACTGCCACCCTCAACACTGCTGCCGCCACCTCCCAATCCACCTGTGGTTGCGGCACTGTTATTGCTAAGGCTTGCACTGCCGCTCCGAATATCACTGAAGTTATTTACTAACACATCGTTACCGATAGCCGCACCTGATCCAACCGCGTTATTAACGGCGTTTATTGCCACGGAAACTGCATCTAATGCGTTACTACCCTCATTGTTGCCATTCAAGTTCGTATCACCGACACCTATTTCGGAAGTTGCCTGTGATGAGGAGCAGGCCCCGTTTAAGCCAACACCACCACTACCATCACTGCCAGTTAGGCCATCACCACTACCACCAACATTAGTACCATCACCAACTTCACTGGCACCATTGCCAACACTGTTTGTCACCGAACTAAGTCCGCCACGATTTAGGAATATACTTCGCGAATTCAAACTGTTCTCGGAACTGTCGTTGAAGTCGAATGCACTAAAGTCCGCGTTCGTTTTCGACATAGCGCTGCCCTAACCGTCCTTCCCGTCCCCTAGACAATATTGCGTACAAGCTGATGACTGTTCACGTCGTCCACTTGGTTCTGGCTATTATTGCCCGACACTGCGCGCCGATTCACATTTTATTTATAGGCGATGATGGTGATGATTTCTCATCTTCTGTTGGGAGGATGCTCCCCTGCCAGATCCTTCCATATTTTTCATTGAAAAAATCGAATCTCACTTTGTCTGGCGAAGGATTCAATTGTCGAACCATTTTATAATTCAAACGTGACGTATTATTTTATGTTCGCATCACACTGAACGCACGCACTACTGAAATTCCTGTAAAGGTTTGCATTTCCATGCACTGGGGCCAGGCCCCCCTTACAGGGATGGGCCATGGCTACCGTAGACTTTGAAAATTTCCTTAAACATCACGAATGCCACTAAATGGGATAAAGTATGAAATCCTTAAAATCGGTTGATCAAATCTTGTTGAAATCAGTTGAGATAAATGCGACAGATTTGTGGATGCACACAAGTCTGTACGTGGTGGAGGATAATGGACTCCGTGTCCAGGGTAGAAAAATGGGAGAGCTCGTTGGTCGCGCAAATGTCCTTAATCAGCAGAGAACTTCACTTGAATTTCGATGTTATATTATGATGTTATGTGATATAACTATTTATATTTTCAATCACTGAATAACGAGGGGATTCGATATTAAGGATATCGTTTGGGGGAATTATGTTATATTTTTTTATGCAGTGCCACTTAAAGTCGGAACAAAACTTTTATTTATGTTGGACAAAAGTTGCTGTCAGAACGAAAGTTTTTGCCACCCGTCTTCGTCCTGTTTTGCACACCTCGTCCTTTTTCTTTGTCGACGTCTTGTGTGTGCGTTTCCATCGTATTCCTCGTCTATGTTGGCCATTTGCTCTATTGCTCAGCCGCTTTCGTGTTTTATGTGAGTATCCTTTCGGAATGTTTATGATCCTTGTTTGTGTTGGTCGTAAATCCTGTGTAGTTTATGCAGTCATCAATTCCGTTATTTAAGGATGTGTTTGTATGTATGTTGGATAGGTAAAGAGAATCCCCAGAGAAAGGAAGTGAGCGGGAAAACAAGCATACAGAGAGCGGAAGTTGGCGTGTATCTATATTTGGGGTTCCTGTTCTGTGGAAATATCGCACGGCAGTTGTAAGAGAATGTTGAAAAGCTTTCCAAGGAAGAAGCTTAACACGAGGAATTCGTGGAGCTATTTTGATTTTGTAATAGATTGTATTCTTCGGAAAGGATTGCAATATGTTGGGATTTGGATGTTTTTTTTTTTCAATTTAGGGGATACCAGTTTAAAGCGAATTATTGTATAATTAAGCCAGATTTAGGGTCGCTGATTATTTGGTTTTAACTCTAATGAAAAAATAGAGTATCTCATTGAATCTTTAAAGCATCGTTTGTCTCGTTAACTGTGTCTCAATTAAATTTTAAATTGTTGCAACTTTTTGTGTGAAGTTTTTGTTAATTGAAGACAAGGCTGTGAAATAATAATTTGATTTTATTTTATTTATTCGCCTTAATCCAAGCTTAGTTAATATATATACCTTATAAACTATCTTAAAACTAAAGTAGTAATTAAAAAAGAGAAAAAGAAAATTATGTATATATGTATAATTAAAAAAAAACATGTAATTAAAAAAAAAAAACGATGAAAAAAACAAGGATGGAGAAGAGGACTTCGGGGTAGGGGAGGTAGGAGGCTGGAGAAGAGCGAGTGTATGTGGTGGTGGCAAATGTGGAATTTTTGAGATAACGACAGTGAACGGCATATGTGTTGGAATGTGTACGGGTTGTGACACACGTCGGGTGGGGTAAGGCCAGTAGGGGAAAGAGAGGAGACAGAGTTTGGGTGCAGTAGATGTAAGTTGGAAATCAAAGGAGGTAGGGTAAGGGCTTGCCCATCCGAAATGGGTTCATTAGAGCCGTAAGAAGTGTGGCGGGTGGGCAGATCGAATTGTGGGGGTTCTTAAAGCTCACCTGAAGAACCCCACATATTCGCAACCCATATTTGCATCCCAATCACCAGCATACCTGAAACATTTCCTTTCTCAAGGACATTTAATGCATCCAACGCATTATCTGAAAAACCCTAAAGAGATTTCTCATAGCATTCACGCATAATCATCATCATCGGCACTACAACCGGGAACCGGTCTTGGCCTTATTTAGCAAGTCTTGAGGCTTGTTAAATTTTCCATAATGATTTGTTCTTTCTGGGCAAGGTCATTAGTCTTGCGCCAGAGGCTCTCCATCGGGGAATCGAACCCCGGTCTCCCAGGTGACAGGCGGGTATACTAACCACTATACTATCAAGGAGCGTTATTCAAATTTCCTGTAAAGAATTCTTCACATCATACGGCATTATAAATCCCAAACCATCCGGCACCCTTGTCATCATAAAATGCTATGTCGGACAGCTTGCTTATACAGCTGCAATAAACCGACCCGCGATTGGTTTGTCCAATCGACAAATAATTACCGCATCCCAAGCATTATCATCGGAACCGAATCCTCTAGCATTTCCCAGCGCAAACAAGAACTCGGTTCCTACTGCAGTCTGAGAGGCCATAAACATTAAAACCCATTAGCACATTTTCCTGATGGCGACGCATCCAAACCACTCATCCACAATTGTAATGATGCCCTTATTTGTTTTCGACACCATTTCACCGATGAATTGCCGTCTATGATAGCCACAATGCACAGCGTAAACAATGATCTATTCGATCCCTTTGTTTTTTTTCCTCGTTTCAGGTTTCGTTTATCCTTTGCTAAATGCAACGTGTTGTATTCCAGAATACTACCCTTTATTAAATTTAACACTGAATCTCCTTACACATCCTTAAAAACTTCCCTTAACATATATTACATTCTCACTTAATACATACCATTCATAAACATTCACAATATTGCCAGTTACAGCACATTTAATAACAAGCCCCTTTTCATAACTTGCCCCTTTTTATTTCAAAACAGAGCACTTTAATTTTCGTTCAAATTTTATTCAATTTAAAAGTCACAGAAACTAAAGAAATACTTTGAGAAAATTTGTTTTGTTCATTTTATAATGTACAGTAAATTAGAACACAATGTTCTATAAGTAGAGAAAAAATTCAATAGTAAAATCAGTTGAGGAAGAGAGTTGAGTCAGATCAGTTAGTTGACTTTGAGTTTAAGTTTGAGAAAAAGTATAATTGAGTTCAGTCAAGTTAAATATATATTATAAATATAGAATAAAATATAGTAAAATATAAAAGAGTGAATAAATGAGTTTTGGAATTATAAGTTCTAATTGAAGTTGGGTTCTAGAGTTTTTAATTGAGAAAAGGAAGTAAAGGAATAAAAGAAAGATCCCCGCTCTTCCCTCATCAGAGGAAGCACGGCGCCGGACCTCAACATCGGTAAACACGGTGATGGGTACGGTCACACACGTATATCACCGCGTGCCAGAGATCGCCTTCCATTGGTCCCTGGTCAAAGAAAATTTCTTTTCCTTTTCACCATACCACCAAACTCACCCCATTAGCGAGTCGGGTCTGCACGAGCCAAATATCGCTGGAGGCTGATTACAACTATCAAAGCGGACGGATCGTCCGCCGGTACGGTGTGAAGCGAAAAGTAGAGTTCAAGTCGAGCGCGTTATCAATTAAAAAGTAATTTTTCTTGTGTGTCTTGTGTGTATAAGGCCATACAAGTAGAGTATGTGGGGTACGGGTAGATGTGCCAACGTATGGCACGCGGTTCGTTCGTATCCCCATTGAGTTCTGCTGCAAGAATTTTTCACCCGAGAAGATGGAATAAATAAACGCACTGAATGTTATTTTGAGGTTAATCCTTTTTTTTTATTTCACTTATTAATATTTTGTTTTTATATATATAATCCAAGAATACGGTTGAAATGAAGCAGCAGAATGCTAGGCACGCCAACACACTAAGTGAGTACGCCACGGTGGCATTTCCACGAGTTAAAACTGTGTGCATTATAAAATCGAACAATAAAAACTTGCTGACCGAACGGAATTGGAATGGATCTAATTTAAAATCAAACTCTTTTTAACTCTTTAACGGGAATGGTTGTGATACTCAAATTGCCGACAGACACGTCTTTCCTTTTGCTTGGTGGTCGTAGCGTGTGCACCAGTGTGCACACACTGCGGTTGTTGAATAACGATTCGTGGCGGTGTGACCATCCCCGATGATGCTTGAGTAAAGACTGATTCGAAAAGGGATGAATTTGGGTAATTTAATTTTTGCACTTGACAACCAAAAGAGAACATACTTCGGCTCTCTCATTGCCACCTGGGTCGTGAAGACAGTGCAACCGCGCAGCTTGTACGAGAAATCGTACAGGTGCGCTATAGGGTATCTGTCGGGAACCGTGTCCGCGTTCAGCAGTCTATAGTCTCCACATGGGCGCCACTCCCCGCTGCGCTTTTTAACTAGATGGAGCGGGCTGACCCACGGGCTAACTGAGGGTTGGCAGTTTTCCCGTCCTACCATGTAGTTGAGCTCGTCGCGTGCCGCTCGCAATTTCTCGGGGGCGAGACGGCGTGGGCGTTGACTAACTGGTGGGCCGCGTGTTTCTATGTGATGGTAGACCCCCGATACAATGTGTCTCTGGTTGGAGAGAGGGACTGTTGAGTTATTAAATTCTTCCAACAGCGGGGGGATCGAATCTAGGGTGGCATCAGCCTTCACCTCCATCCGTGGGACCTTCCGAGGCGGATGGATGGAGGTGTGATGAGCTACTAGCTTATTGTTGGCGGTATCCACCAGCAAGTTATATCGAGATAATAGGTCCGATCCTATTAACGGCTCGCTGACATCGGCTATCACGAAGTGACAGGAGGTGGGGCGCTGGAGGCCCAGACTCAACTTAAAAAACTTCCGTCCGTAAGTGGCTATAGGGGAGTTGTTCGCCACGAACAACTCTATGCGGGCGGGCACTTTATTGTGCGGGGCGAAAGACCAGGGGAGGACGGAAATGACGGTGGGCAATTCTAGTTTAACGGGGAGTTGCTCGTTTCCAACCGCATGGCTGTTTACAATTTCGAGCCTTTGCCCCAAAACGTCGGTGGTACACGCACCAAGCGTGTGTCAGGGCTCTGCTTGGATTGTTTGGCCTAGGTGTCGGCGCGCTACCGCTTGTGATCGGTGGGCTTCTAGGAGAGTCAAAACACCGTTGGAGAGTGAATGTCAGCAAGCCACATGGGATCCGACTAATACGAAAATACCCACTCGTCGGCCCATAAGAACCCATACACCACAATGGACCGTACCGCATACCTCCTGCCCCTGTTGGCATCATCTCGGCGTAAACGGGTCCATTGCCCATTATTTTTAATTGTACATAGTACAGTGTAATTTTTTGTTCCCTTTCATTTTTGCGCACATTGCTAACAGAACGAACCTTACCCTACCTTTTTATCGTGACTCCGTCGGGGGGGGGGGGGGGGGATTTAATAACGCCACCCCTTGCTTTCCCTAGGCACAACATCTAACTTTCCCTAGGGCATTACAGAAAGCATAAAAACCTGGAAAGCATTCACTTACCTTTCTATGGTTAGTACCGCAATACCTGAAATTCGGTAAACCTACAATTTTCGATGATGTAAAATACATCAGCAACAACGGACATTCACCACAGGGGCATAGTTGCACGAAACGCACCAATGTTCCGTAAGGCAATTTCGTTGCACATAGAGCAACCAACATTGCCCAAACAGTATCAAAGAAATACCTCCTAATGTGTCGGCCCCAGACCACAGGAGATATTTCTTCCTTTTTGTTGTCCCCTATGCCCACATCGTTCGGTCACCCGATCGACAAGCGAATTCATTGGCACTAGTGAAATGCCCCTGAAATACAACTCGGTACAACATTACGTAACCGACACAAACCCTTGACGTTGTCCATGCACACAAGAGGAAAGAATTTTTCCCACACACGTGCATGGTAAGTCATATGAGAGGACTCCAGTAACGCGCGCCCGATCAGCATGAATGTTCCACACAGTGCTGATCGGATAAACATTTCCTTATAAGGAATTTCAATTTCCACGGCGCGCATGCTCATGGACACTAGTCATGAGCGTACGAGGTAAATGCATCTGTGTGAGTGCACATCCTCAAGCGATAAATGGGAATCATCCCTTATATGGTAACCGAAGCGATGGTTGGCATTTTTGGTATTCTGTCATTTCGGTCGATATTCTTTAGTCGGAGACCAGCTACCTGTGGAAGTGCAACCAAAGTATCTTTTCGATAGTTCCGATTTTAAAACTAACCGTGTGTTATTTCGATTGTGTCTGCTAAACCCAATAGATTCTTTAAGCTAAATCATACACCAGTGACCCTGGATAGCATATTCTTTACAGTTTAAATCATTTCCATTAATTATTGACTTTTAACTAAATCATACCTCAGTGAGTCTGTATAGTAAAATCCGTGCAGTTCAGATTCACATCAATTAGTCAGACACCTAATTTGTGAGTGGAGAACCAGTCAAACAGCGGAGTCTCCTTAGTTCTTTAAGTAGGAAAGAAGCATTGTGAGTTCTTTTTGTTTGTTTAGTTTACACCATTGTTGTTTAAATAAATAAATGAGTAATGTTAGTGGGTAAAAGGTGTTTCCATTATTGATTAAACGGAAGACTTAAGGGACCAAGAGTGAACACGCCTATAAGACTACACCAACCCCTACAAGTACACTGTCTTTCATTGCGCTTGTGCGCCCGTTTCACCATCAGTGTAATTAGAATCGGTCCTTTGTAACCTAATCAAATTCAATAAATAATAATAAACTAAATCAGTGTGTTTCCATTTCCTGTTGTGGACGTTGCATGTGGAGTTCCGTTTGTGCTTTTCTTTCGGTTTACGGCAGACACTTTAGAACTTGTGGGGCGGAGTAGAACCCCGTGTCGTACGCCGGCACACGACTTCGTTCCCCACAGAAGAGACGAGGGTTTCGCAGGTTACGAGGGTTAGTGTGAAGTGCAATGATGGAGAGCAAGCTTGGGCATTTGATTGTGCCTGAAAGGAGACGGTGGATGAAAAGGTTATGGGCATGAGTTCTGCGCTCCTCCAGTGTGTTGAAATTAATCAGATGGTGCTGGCTTGTGTGTGGGGGGAGAATCCGAGGATTCACCGAGTTCAGTCCGCGGAGGGCAAAACGCAGAAAACGACATTGCACGCTTTCGATTCTGCGGATATGGGACGGGTAGTTTGGAGACCAGACCTGACTGGCGTATTCAAGAAGGGGGCGGACGAAGGGTATGTAGAGAGAACGGGCAACGTAAGGATTAGAGAATTCTTTAGATCAGCGTTTCACAAAGCTCAGGGCAGAGTTGGTCCTAGGAATAATATCATCAATATGCGGGATGAAGCTAAGCTCCCTGTCGAATAAGATTCCGAGGTCGCGTATCGAGGTTACAGATGATATCTGCTGGTTTAGCAAGAATTAGGAACGAGGGTGTGCTTGAAGGGGGAGGGGGGGGGGGGGGGGTTTCTTCCAACGCCACTACTCATCTCTTCGCCTATATTTCGGAAACATCACCAAGCCTACAAAAACCCTATACCACAAGTTCTTTGGCAGGTATAGCTGAGCAATTGCTTTCCTGGGAAGTGGGCATATCAATTTTCCTTTCACTGCAATTACACGCAGACATTTCTACTCTTACGAGTTTTCCCCACAAGATGCATGCAAAGCATCTTCGAAAATTTCCTGAAAGAGAAATCTCATTCATGTAGTGCGCTATTATACTCGTACGGCGCCAACGATATTTATCCCAAGCATGATTTCCACCAATTGCACTATCTTCTTATTTAGGAGATACGGTCGATTCCCCGAGCAACCAATATAGCGTGAAATGTATTTGGGCGCACGTATTCCCTTTTTGATTCCGCCGCACACGTGCAGAGGATACTCTTTCTGTCCTTAGCCAGCTTAAACATCTCGGCCGCTGAGCCGAGCGACAAAAAACTTACAAAGACACGTCGGGCGGTATAGTTGGTGCGCACCAGGGACAACACCGATAAAGCGCAGCTAAAGATACGAGATCGTCGGAAATGCTTTGTGCGTTGATCTAGGGAATAAACATCCAATGCCCTCCCAATGCCACATAGCGTACAATTGCAACCCTTTTGGTTGCGATCTAGTGTTCTGTTGTATCGACCGTCTGCGAACGGGCACTAGTAACCCAAAGTGCTGTGCGCAGTTGGATTAAATAAACACCATCGTACGATAATTTGCCACAGCTGCAGGGGTTGCTCGCGTCCCGGAGTCGTATCTGTGTGTCCGCTTTTCGTGCTGGGGAATGCCCAGCATGGGCGACCGTGGTAATGGAATATGTGTGCGCCGCCTTGTGTGGATCGTTCGTCGAGGATCGTTGTCGGTGTGGCGTGTGGACCGGGGATGCTGGGGAAGATTTTTCGTTGGGTAGAAAGTCAGTCGAACATTACCAACGGTCGGTGGACGAGCTTCTGGAGTTTTTCGGTGTACTTAAAAATTGAATCATTAGTTTTGTGGAAATTAAAATCTTTACAGTCAAGTCAGTTCATTTTGGTCGTAATTAACACTCTGCCTTTGTAAAATTAAACTAGCGTACCAAGTTGTAACTTCTATTTCGATCGACAAGAAAACGAAAATAGATCAGTGTAAAATTACACTAGTGTCCCATTTTGTACCTTCAATTTCGATCGACAATAAAATAAGTTTGTAAACAGTTTATGTATGTAAAAGTGAACTCTGTACATATTGGCAAGGTTAAAACCTCATAAAATTTAATCCTGAACTTTACGATAGAAAATACGTTTGTAATCATTTCATTTATTTCTACCGGCACTTGAAAGCCAGCCCCTTAAGTTAACGTAATTTAAATTATATCATTTGTGAAACAGTCACATGATCAATAAAGAACCATCGATTGCATTTTTAACTGGTGCAAAAAAGAATCGTACTATTTTGAGGAAATTACGGAGCGTGCCGGTGAATAACAGCACTGCGACGTTGTAGGCTTTGCAATCCAAACCATTTGTTGGGAAACTGGTGAACCTGTGCCCTTGAGGCACCCTACCTAATAGACGAAGTACCCATAGGCGTTTGCGGGATAAGGTGATGGAGTGACAGTTGACAACGTTGAGTTCGAGGCAGTTATTACGGAACCAAGTTGGGAAGCAGTCGAGATCCGTTTGGAGAAGTCAGGAGTCGAGAGGAGAGATCATCGTTTTGTAGAGTTTGGGGTCGTCGGCATAGCGGGAGATGGATGAGTATTTAATAATGGAGTCAATGTCATTGATGGTAAGGATAAATAGCAGAGGACCTAGATGACTGCCTTGCGGAATCCCTGACGTGGAAAGAAAAGGAATGGAAAGGGTGGATCTGAATTTGACACGGTAGGATCGATCTTTCAGATAAGAAGATAACCACTTGATCAATAGGGGCTCGAAACCTAGGGAGGACAACTTAAAAAGTATGGGATTATGGGAGATTTTGTCAAAGCCCTTGCTGAAATCTGCGGTGATTAGATCGACTTCGTTGCCATTCTCTAAGGCACGGAGAGTATGGGATGAGAACTCGATCAGATTCGTTGTGGTCGACCTACCCAAAAGGAAGCCATGCTGGTTGAGTGAGATGATGGATTTACAACGGAAAGATAACGCGTTGTAAAGAATCTCTTCGAACAGTTTAGGGATTTGAGATGGGATGATGATGGGACGGTAATTGCTTATATCGTTTTTAGGTCCCTTTTTAGGTATGGGGGTGACATAGGAGGCTTTCCAAATACTAGGGAAGATACCTCGTGAAAGGGAAAGATTGAATATCTTTGTTATACGGGGGGAGAAAGAGAAGAGGAACATTTCTTTACAAATATAGGCGGGAGTCCATCAGGTCCAGGGCTGAACTCGTCTTTGCGTAAGTTTAATTTCTCCTCAACTACGTGATGCTGAATAATTTGGGGGGTGAAGGGGCCGAGGGAGAATTCGAGAAAGACTTGGAAGTAGGACGGATTGGGCTCGAAGGGGATGTCTGTGAAGGATTTATTGAAAAACGAAGCGAATAGATTGGCAATATCTAGGGGGTCGGTTGAAGTGGTCGCACCATAAGAAAGGGAGTTAGGATAGGCATCGGATTTACGTTTGTAATGTATAAAGTGGAAAAAAGATTTGGGATCATTGATCAAATTGGATTGTGTTTTTGTGAGGTAGTTGGAGTAGAGGGAATTGTAGAGCTCGCTAAATTTATAAAAGGAACCGAGATGGTTGGAGTAGTTTTAGAAGCAACCCGTTTTGAGGAAAATGTTCCACAAGGTATTTCTCTTGTTCCGAAGAGTGCGGAGTGTGCGGTTGTACCATGGCGGCAATGAAATCGATGATCTGTGACGAGAATAGCGGCGACGGTATAGTAGATCTCCTTATAGAGAGTGGCAGTAGCTTCTTCTACACCCAAATGATCAAAGCGAAACGCTGTTTTGCTAAGATGCTCATTTAGAAGGCGGAAGTTAGCTTTGTGGAAGTTGTAGGAAATGCTGTCATGAGGTATAGAAGGCTGGGTTTCATGATCAAGATATAGTGATAAGAGTGGCGGGGGGGGGGGGGGGGGGGGGGGTACTTATCAATGGTAGAGAGGGTGTGTGGACTAGGGGCAACTGAGGACTTGTGTGGGTCTGCTGTAAACACGAGGTCCAGTGATGATTTAGGACATTGCTTATTTGATGGAGGCATGAGTCGGTGAGACCATTTATAAAAATACGTTCCTTGGAACTAGACGTTTGAGACGTAGAAGGCTTGTTCGTTAGACAATGTCCATTGGAGTTGGGGAGGTTAAAATCGCCAAGAACGACGATATCGTCTAGGGAGGTGCTTCACTCGGTTAGGTTATCTACGGGTTCTATTGCGAGTTCGTAGACACGCTGGGTCGCGAAGGAGATATATAGAAGCAGATAATGGTCGGTAGCTAGATCTGCGTGCGGGAAGGAGTGGTGCAGGAGGCGGCCTTGAGTTGGGTTCTGTGGATGAGTGAGGCGTGTCCGGTAGAGAAGGGGTGGTGGGGCGGGGGGGGGGGGGGTGGTAGTGTGTGGCCTGTGGAAGTTGGAATACTTCGCGCCTGTTTTGAGGTCGAAGAGGCGGATAGAATTGGAGATAGGGGCGGGGGGGGGGGGGGGGGGGGGTGATAGTGTGTGACCTGTGGAAGTTGGAATACTTCGCGCCTGTTTTGAGGTCGAAGAGGCGGATAGAATTGGAGATAGGGGCGGGGGGGTGTAGGGTCAGCAGGTTTGCTATTATTAGGGGGGGGCTTATTACGGGCGGGTGAGGTGGGGGATTTAGAATGAAGATGGCCGTCGTGATTGGGGCAAGGGAGAGGAGTTAGATTATGGTTTGGCGCAGAATATTGTAGATCGGCTCAACTTTTGATGATTGGGTTGGGTGAGCAGGATATGCGGGGAGAGGGGCGGGTACGTATTGGCTGGGCACGATTTGTAATTAAGAAAGGGGAGGGGGCACGGGGGGACTGGGATGTGAGTTGGTGTTGGGGCAGATTTAGGGGGGGGGCGGCTAATACTATGTACTAAGAGTTTAGGAGAGGTGGCATGGAGTTTTGTTGATTGGATGGGGTTGCTGTTACTTATTGACAGCCTGCCAACCCAGCAGTAATCGGTTTTAATCGGGTGGAAAACCCAGTCGTACCTGGGGGGAAGAGATACGCGGAAACTGGACCCAATTTCGGGGGGAGAAAGCAGGAAAGCTCGGAGCTCGCGGATTTGGGGATGCCCTTTAGCAGATAAGAGGTAGTTGGATTATTAGAGCGGTTAAGTTTGTTAATGCGGGCCAGCCATTCTTCGCTGGTCCAAGAAGTACCAATGTGGACAAATGGCGGGTTGTCATCCGGGACCGTCGCGTAATACTAAATTAAGTAATCAACCATGTTTTGAAGTGTTCAAAGAAAAAGATTAGAAACATTTCAAACACGGTGGCGCTGGAGTCAGCCTCCTGAACCACAGCATGTAGTGTAGGGGACGCAAATTTAAAGAATATGAAAAAAATGTGTTTTACTCTATACGATCATAGCTACCGAAAGGGTATTTTGAAAATATTAATTTTTAATTGATAGATGGACTTTTGGGGAAAAAAGCTAATTTTTTTTTACCGTAAACATGAGAAATCATTTGTTAATAAAATATCAAAAAATAACTTGGCGTGAAATATGATAAAAAGTTGTGGCAAAAAATTTAAAATCGATTGAATGAAAATTGTTTGAATTATGCTGCATGCCGTTTTGGACAATCAAGTTTCGAGAAAAACGCATTTATAATTTTGATATACAATACTTTACCATAAATCTGCCATCCCAGGACTATAAAAATCTCTCTCTCTGCTGCCAAATTCCTCGTCATTATCTTTCCTTGCCATGTTAAAGAGGGAAACCACATTACGAGGATGATTTTTATGCTTTTTTGTGCACTTTGTTTTAAAGGAGGGAATGATTAAAAGTGATTGTGGTTTGGACGGCAGTAGTGTGTTTTGGCCGGTTCTGGACCAAGAATTGACGTCACAGCGAGTGACGTTAGGAAGCTCCCCTGGGAGCGCTTTTTGATGTATTGGTTGAACTTACGGCGGGGCTTTTGATGTATTGGCTGAACTTACGGCGGGCTTTTTGATGTATTGGGTGAGCTAACATGTTGGAAAGCACATTAATTGAGGATATATATTATTAATTGTATATGAATCTTTCTTGTGATGGTTTTGCGTTAATGTTTTTAGATATCAAATAAAAAAAAACGTGTGAGTTTATATTTTTGAAAGCACATTGATTGGTTATATTAATGAACGAATGCGAATCAACGAATGCGATTTTGTGTGTTTTATTTTAGAGCAGTATAACTTTCGGTCCCCACATGTTCGAAAAGCAAAAAATAATTATGCTTATATTAATTGTATGTTTTATTTTAGAGCAGTATATACTTTTAGGTGTACAACTCTCGGGTATTGACATTTTTTTGCTTATATTAACTGTATGTGAATCCATTTTTCTATCTAACTGCTGGATCAACAAAAAAACACCTCAATTTTGTAATGTTTTTGTTTATATTAATTTAGATGGGGATACCTGTTATATCTATTATTACGATGTGCGTGTGTGGGTGTAGAATAATACCGATGCTTTGATATTGAAAAATTACGGTGTTAGATGTAGAATAATTACGGTATTTGATATACAATAATGGTGGAGTTTACGCATGGCATAATTATGGTGTTTACGTAAGTGCTAGGGTGTATAGGTAGGTAGGGATTATGAAGTATAGATAGATAGGAATTATGGAGTATAGATAGTTAGGAATTATGCAGGATAGCTAGTTAGGAATTATCGAGTATAGATAGTTAGGAATTATCGAGTATAGATAGTTAGGAATTATGGAGTATAGATAGATAGCGGGATTATGAAGTATAGGTAGTTAGGAATTTGGGAGCATATATATTTAACAATTGGGCAGCATAGGTAGTTAGGAGTTATGGAGTATACATAGTTAGGAATTATGGAGTATAGCTAGTCAAGAATTTGGGAGTATACATAGTTAGGAATTATGGAGTATAGCTAGTTAGTTACTATTATCCCTTCTTATGTATGGAGTTGACAAAATAGGATTTCCAAATATTTGGGAAGACACCATGTGTAAGGGATAAATTAAAGATCTGTAATAGCGGAAGAGAAAGAGAAGAGGAAATTGTTTTTTTAAAGGAACACTGGAAGTCCATAAGGTCCAGAGCTGAAGTCGTCTTTAAGTAATTTTAATTTTTCTTCAACTATGTGATGCTAGATAATTTGAGAGATGAAGGGGCCAAGGGAGAATTCGGGCAAGTCCTTGAAGTACGAGCAGTTAGGCTTGAAAAAGTTGTCCGTGAAGGATTTTTTAAAGAAAGAAGTGAAAAGATTGGCAGTAGTTTTTGGGTCGGTTGAAGTAATCGTGTCATAGGAAAGGGAGTCGGGATATGCGTCAGATTTATGTTTGTAGTTAATAAAGTGGAAAAAAGATTTAGGGCCATTCACCAGGTTGTTTTGTGTATTATGTGAGATAATTGTAGTAGAGAGAGTTGTAAGGTTCGGTGAATATATAAAAGGAACCAAGAATGTTGGAGTAGTCCAGGGAAGAGCGTGTTCTTAGAAAAATGTTCCACAAATTAATCCTCTTGTTCCGAAGAGTACGGAGTTTGCGGTTGTACCATGGAGCAGATGATACCGACGTCCTATGTCGAGAATAATGGACATATAGGGAAATGGCATTGTATATTTGCTTATAGAGAATGACAGTAACTTCTTCTACCTCTAGGTGATCAAAGCGAAATGCGATTCTGCTAAGATGCTCAGTTAGTAGGCAAAAGTTAGCTTTGCGGAAGTTGGAGAAAAAGTTGACGTGGGTTGGTGAGGTGTGGGAAAAGCTGTCACGGTAAAGGGATACGAGAAGTAGGGGGTGGTAATTGTCGATGGTGGAGAGAGAGTGAGGACTAAGAAATGCAAAAAAAAATTCGAGGGACTTCTCCCCTTAAGTGGACTTGTGCCATAGGATAGTGCACAGTTATTGTGTAGCTTTTCATTCAAAACATATTCTCAATTATGAAAACGGACAGTGCGTATTGTACAAAATATTGAGTGAAAAAAGCACTTTCAGGCAACATTATCAAACATTTGCACCAATACTTTATAACTAGCGTCATTACGCGGATGCCATGGAGACGGTCTGACGAGAGCATTGTGGCTGAACAGGCCAGTATTGAAAGGTCACCAGTGAAACTGAATTCTCGTTGTTTTACGCAGTTGGGGATTCTTCGCACATCTTCTCGGCGAAACAGAATGACTGTTAAGGGTATGGATAACTTTTGGTTCCAACAGGACGGCGCCAAATCTCATTAGCCCCATGCCGAGATTTTTTTTTATTGTATCTTTTATTTCTAGGGCCACTTAATTTCGAAAAATTGTGGTATCGATTGTGATCCACGATCGTTGTACATTACGCCTCCCGATTTCTACCTGTGGGGTTTGTGGCGGTTCCGCCAAACCCCATGGCTACTCACCCGAAGAGCCCCCATAACTGCTACCCAACTTTCATAATTTCCTGTAAATGCTTTGTGGGTAATTTTCGTATTGTGCCAAGACACGGGGACTCGGTTCACTCGGTTCACTAACCACTCAAAGTCAATTCACCAACACACCACGTCTAGAAACGTTTCTCCTTCTCTGCAACGATGACGCCAATTAAAACACTGGAGGATTTTAGTTTCTTAGCTTTTTATTTAACTGGTGTTATCAACATCTCCACTTTATGATGTATTTATAAAGTTATCAAACATCACCGCACTGTGATACATTTAGTTTTATTTTCTAAAAAAAACGGCCCGCAAAGAGGTTTTCTTTTACACAATCCCAATTTGACACTTTAATTAGAAACGCACAAGAAAAGTAATGACTCAGGCGTAAAGAAAGAACTCTCGGACGAACTCTCGATGACTCTCTGCGGGGATTCGTTAACGAAGGTACGCGCACCCTCCAAAGAATAAAATCTGACTCTTATTATTTTTTAGAATTAATAAAACCGACTAGCGCGACAGCAGAGATTCGACTTCTCTCCTCGAAGGATGCACTTTTTGACTCCTCCTCAGTGCTTGAGATGAGTTTTCACTCATGTCATCGGCGGGGAAAGCAATTTTTCTTTCGCCCCGACGACCAATGAAAAACGGTTTGCACCCCATTGGAAGGTTCTAATGGACATCGTCCTGATGAGTTGAATGTCTTTTTCTTGGAAAGCAAGATAAATGAAACGTGCTTTGGGGGAAAGAAAGGAAAAACAAGCATGAAACGGTTCGAATATGATGATCGGTGTACGGCTGGGTGTATTGCCATCGTACGATAGAGAATAGATTTTTGATTGACGTTAAGTCAACAGAGCTTTGCCCACAATGGCTAGGGACTAGAATATATGTGAGCATGTTTGTTTTAGAGGAAGATAACAAGGGACACGATCATGGGTATGATTGTATCCAATTCCATGGTCGGTTGGTGGCCGATCCTGGGGAATTTATTGCAGCTGGTGGAAACCTAATAGACATAGGAACATTGTATGTTTACTTATTGGCCACTGCATACAGCATCAATACGTTTGTACGCAGATTGCCAACGTCCCATCGGTCGATGTGTCGGGTGTGTGTTTATGTTGAAACAGCACTTGAAATCCCTATAGGCAGCCAGCAATGGGCTGTGCTGTAGATTGTTGTTTGAACGATCGACCGATGGTTCAGCAGATAAGGCGAGGATGAACATGTCATGTCCGTGCATGAGAAAATGTTTCGCATTGACATGTTTGGGGATTCACGTTGGTTGCCTGATAAGGTAACCGAATTAGATTTCAGCAGCATGATGCGTTGGATGCAAGCATGTTCCGAGGTTAAAGTTTGATGCCACGGCAAGATGGGTAGAATGACTAGCGTGGTAATGGTGAGACAGGTTAATTTGAAGGGAATGGGTGGTTCTTTGGAAATGCTTTACAGAACCTCTACAGCTTCACGCATCAAGCTTATCAAATTTATTTATTTAAAAGCTTTTGGAAAAGAATTCTTACCTTCGTTGATTCATTCGAATCCAAAAATTCCCCATAAGAATTCTATCCAAATTTATCACAGATCCCAATTATACATATGCATTACCTAGGAATTCCTGTAAAGAATTTCTCCCACAAAGGCATTCATGCATCTCTGCATTAGCGACCAAGAACAGAATTCTCGTTTAGTGTAAACACTCACACTAGAGTTCGACACTTGAGCCGCCTTAGATGCCATATACAATTGGCATAGATGTTATACAAACCGTCATTGTATAACCATCTGATTTGCTTCGCAATGACCTACAGCTATTGATACAGCTGCAAGCTACAGCTTTACCCCGAAATGCTCCGTTGTTTGAATCTTCAAACAATCATCGACTTCGCGCATAGCCGCCGGATTGAATTCAAAGCATAAACAATGCAAATATAGAATCCGTTTCTTACAACGAATTACCCCGCATATACAAATGCAAGCAGGGGATTCGTTTCGGCCACAGACCCAAAATACGATATACAATTTTCATTGTATAAAGTATCGCAACCCATTAGCACCGTTTCCCAATGTCTATTCGCCTATTTACACAATGGCATCACTCATCTAAGACTTTTATGATGCCCTCGTCCCATCTTTTCTTTTAACAACATTTCTTCGATGCATCGTCGTCTATTTATTTAGCCGCGATGCACATCATAAACAATGGTCGCCCCGATTCCTTTGTCCCTGCCGCCTGCCTGCTTTGTTATTCCATTGGCCTCGCGCATGAGTAAACAACACAGATCTAAACGATCACACCCATACCACTATGAGCTCCATTACGAGATCTTTTTTCGTCTATTACACACAATTCACAAGCAAAATAGTGAAGAACACGAACGAAAAATCGAATAAGAAAAATACATCAGAACCGTATACCAAGCGATAACAAAAATAATTCACATCAGTGGAGTATAGTCGAGTTTGGAAATCAAATTCTAAACACGGTCAGTAGCCTGATGTGTAACGCTTATGTAAAATTTTTTTCGTGATTCAAGCTGTCATAGCGTCAGTTCGAATCACACGATCTTCTTCACTATTATTTCAAACGCTACAAGAGACTTAACGTTTCTCTGGTGGTAAGTAAAAACATATCCTTAGTGGAGAGGATATCTACCACCACACCACCAAACTCACCCCAAACGAGGGTTGAATCATTGAGTATTCTTCCAGCCTTGAGTGCGCGCACATCGAGTCGTAATTCATCCATTCCAGGGATCGGTCGAGTGCACCATTCACGGTACCATGCACACACGATGGACAACATTGTCATCAAAACAATGCACCGTTCCATTCCAAAAGCGGCGCACATGGAGGAGAATTTTAATAGATATAGAAACTCAACTATTGATGCCCTCTATAGACAAAAAAGCGCTCTGCTCTCCCAGCTCAAACTGCTCTACAGACAGTTCAGCGATCCTTATAGCCAAGAAATAAAGACAATTAAGTCATTGATTAAAAACGTTCAAAAGCTGATCCGTGACAACTACATATCAGTAATTAATGAAGAATGGAAACGTAAAATTCTCTCCATTAAAACCAGTGGTGGGAATATGTTTCCGCAAATAAATAAAGTATTTAGAAGAATAGATCATAATGACATTCCCTGCCTTCGAGTCCCGAGGACTCCCGAGAATTGTCAAATATTGCTGAACGCAGGACTCAACCCGGAACACATCAACTCCAACGAAGAACTAATAGTAGTCGAGGATCCGCAAGAGAAAGCGAACTCCATTGGCGCCTGTTTCGAGGCAGTACACAAAGTGTATGAATCCATTCATTCTAACCTCGATATCGAAAACAGAGCTATCCAAAACCATATTTCGCTGCACAATGAACGGCAAAGTTGGCATTCCGAAAACAAAAGGTTCACCACCTTCAGTGAAAACAATAGAGCGGATGCGCCGCTTAGAAATTTGCACACAAATATATTTGTGAATACGAATGAACTCATGGACATCCTTAGATCCATTAAAAACAAGAAATCCTCTGGAACAGATGGTATTCCGAATACAGTTCTTAAACATCTGCCTCCGGAAGCGGTGAAAATTTTCACTACCTTGTTCAATAACGCTCTAAATAATGCATACTTTCCAAGACGTTGGAAAATAGCAGTAGACCATCCCATCCCCAAAAAGGGCAAGGACAGGAGCAATCCCGCTAACCTTCGCTCGATTAGTCTGCTTCCAAATATTAGCAAAATATTCGAGAAAATCATAAATACGGCATTGATAAACTGGTGTGATGAAAACGACATCATTCCGAACAACCAGTTTGGCTTTAGAGCGGGGCACGACACAGTTCATGCAGCTACAAAACTTGTTTCCGATATACAGTGGAACAAGGTAAAACGACAATGCACAGGCTTATGTTTGGTTGACTTTGAAAAGGCCTTCGATACCGTATGGTTAGAAGGACTTGCATATAAGCTATCAAATCTAGGTTTGCCCGAATATCTGTTATACATCATTTACGATATGATAATGGATAAGCAATTTGTGGTAAAATGTGGGGACAAAATCTCCAATAAAACTTTCCATATTAAAAATGGCTTACAGCAGGGAGCCGTGAATTCTCCCATTCTCTTCAATATTTATACTAGTGATCTAGTTGGGTCTCTTAATCATGCTATTGCATATGCCGACGATATTGTAGTGTACAGATCGGAAAAAAATATCGATGCCATTAACAGACTTCTTCAAGAAGACTTCAATAAAATCAAACCCTTTTGTGACGATTGGAAATTGAAAATTAACTTCCAAAAAACAGAAACCATCCTTTTCAGAACACCTCTTTCTACAGCTTCAAGAGATACAAGGCATAATTGGAAAAACTTTTCCATTGTAGGAAGCAATACGAGGGTTGCCTTTTATATTTCGGGATTAGAGAACAAAAACAAATATTGATCATCGAAAATCCCTTTATTGTTTTTCAAAATGTTCCCCATGAAGATCTATACACTTTTGCAGGCGTTTGAACCAATTGTCGAAGCACTTTTCCCACTCTGATTGAGGTATCTCCAACACATGCATTCTGAATGCAGCAACCGCTTCTTCAGGTGTCGAAAAACGTTGACCTCTCAGTTTGTTTTTGACGTACGGGAATAAAAAGAAGTCATTCGGTGCCAAGTCAGGACTATACGGCGGATGACCCATCAAATCGATGTTTTGGGTGCTCAAAAATGCAGTCGTCGCAGCCGATGTGCGAGAGCTCGCATTGTCGTGGTGAAGAGTGATCCGTCTTCGGCGGTTGGTTTTCCTGATTTCTTGGAAGACAACTGGCAAACAAATGGTTGTGTACCACTCAGAATTGACTATTCTGCGTTGTTCTAGTGGTACGGTTGCGACATGTCCAGTTTTTCCGAAAAAACAGGCGACCACTTGCTTGGAAGTGCTTCGTGCGCGAACAACTTTTGTTGGATTTGGCTCATCTTGAAACACCCAGGCAGTCGACTGCTGTTTACTTTTGGGCTCATACGCGTAAATCCACGATTCATCACCTGTCACGATGTCATAGACGTGTTTCGAAGCACCGCGACCGTATTTTTTGAGCATTTCTTTCGACCAATTGACATGAGCCTTTTTTTGGGCGATTGACAAATTGTGTGGTATCCAACGCGAACAAATTTTTTTGACAGTCAAATGTTTATGCAATATTGAATGTATGCTGGTCCCACTAACGCCTAAGGTTGTCTCAATCTCACGATAGGTCACATGACGATCTTCCAATATCAGTTCGCGCACAGCATCAATGGTTTTCGGAACAACAACTGATTTTGGAAGACCTTCACGAAATTCATCTTGGAGTGAACTACGACCACGATTAAATTCACCATACCATCGATAAACACTGGTCCTTGGTGGAGCTTCATCGCCAAAAATTGAATTAAGTTCATCCATGCACTGTTGCTGAGTTAATCCACGCCGAAAGTTGTAAAAAATAATCGCACGAAAATGTTGACGATTTAATTCCATTTTTGGGCCGAGATGAATCTTTTAAGTTACTGTAAAAAACACAAATAGCGCTCGTATGTCAAAACGGTCTGAGTGCGTATAACCTCAAAAATGTCCAACTTTACGATAGAGCTGTCAATTGCCGGGTTGCAACACTAGGGTTGCCAAATCCCGAAACATAAGAGGCAACCCTCGTAATCTTCCGCTGCAAATGAAAACTGTTGTCAGGTACCTTGGTATCTGGATGGACCAATACCTATACTTTGATAAGCACATAGCAGCTGCCCTCTCCGCAGCTAAAAGTGCATATGCAATGACAAGAAGTCTGTTTCGAAATAGTCTCCTAGATCACAAAGTTAAAATAATGTCCTACTCAGCATTTATTCGTCCAATATTAGTGTATGGTTGCCCGGTATGGTTCAACGTTTTCCCATCCTACATGGAAAAGTTTCGCATGTTCGAGAGGCAGTGCTTGCGTTCCTGCCTCGGGTTACATAGAACACCTGAGTCTCAATACAGGAAATTCTATCCTAATAAGACACTGTATGACAAATCAGGACTGAATAGGATAGACAATTTCATTATCAAAATTATTCGTGGTCACACTGCAAGGGCAATGTGCAGCGAAAATAATCTTATCTCGGGAGCATACTACCCCAATGACATATACCTGGAGAATCCATTCCAAAATGGGCTTATCCCACCAGAAGCGTTCCATCTATTGGATAGAAAAGGTCTTATCCAAAACAAGCACGGAGTCCCTATTATTTACCACACTTTTCGTGATGTGTAATATTATGGTTATGAATATTATGATGATGATGGGTGTGGTAACTAACTATTCAGTGCGTGCCTTGCACTTCCGCTGTGGAGATATAGTGGGAAAAGATTGGATTTATTACCTAATTATTCCGCTCGCTGTCCCGATGCTGAGCCACGGCTCCAACCGGTTTATAGAATTCTGTCTTCTGCTGTAGAGGGATCCTTATGTGTCGTCCCTTATCCTCGAAATGAGTTCCAGCTTCTCCCTTGTTGAATCTGCAGCACCAATTGTAACACAACCTCATAAACACTGAGCTGTATGTCCACTGAGATCGTCCATTAGGTAACACCACTTTAAAGGTCTTCTTCTTATGTGCCGTCTTTTATCCTCGAAATGCGCTCTAGCTTTTCCCTTGTTGAATCTGCAGCACCAATTGCAACACAATCTCATAAACACTGAGTTGTATGTCCACTGAGATCGTCCATTAGGTAACACCACTTTAAAGGTCTTCTTCTTATGTGCCGTCTTTTATCCTCGAAATGCGCTCTAGCTTTTCCCTTGTTGAATCTGCAGCACCAATTGCAACACAATCCCAACCGAACAAAAAAAAAAAACAAAACTTAAAACAACTCCACACTTTATTTAGTAGACATTAAATTGCGCTTTCATTTACAACTCAATTTCAAAACGAACAAAAAAAAATATCTGCCGTAACAAAAACGGTTCACAACAGTTCGGTCTTTCGGCTTTTTCTGCCCTTTCTTCCACACAACATTTTACGGGACTTCTTCCTTTCTTTTTTTTTCTGACAACGGAACGTCAACCAAAAAACCGTACTTCAAAACATTGACCCTCTGTCTCTCTCGCTCCCCATTCACGTCCACTTCGAAAAACAAATTCGAACTCGAAGAACTGCACGATCCACACCCGAATCGGGGCGTGTTCAAAAACTCACTTCTGGATCGTGCAATTCCTCCACCACCTTACCATCATACTACCTTAAAACAAATTATGTTAATAATTAAATACAAAATTATTAATTGATGGGCTGGCCGACGCACGTAACAGATGCCAGGGACAAACGGATTCTTTATAACAGTGATATATCAAATGCTGCAGTTCACTTGCGATTTAGCAATAGGCGATCGAGATAAATCTATAAATGACCGATCCCATCCCAACTGGTGGTGGATTGACAATGAAGAAAGGATTTAATATCCCCAAATATAGTAACATCTTCAGACGCTACGCCTTCCCTTCCCATCCCTCACTTCCCTTTTCATATTTATTTATTCTTCCTTTTCATTTCCATTTTTCATTTAGATTCCTTTTCGTTTTAAAATTTCTTTATGTTAACATTTTTTGTTTTTTTGTTATTAATTTTTTTTTGTAAACTTTTTTACCTTATATTATTTAAAAAAAAAAAAAAAAAAAAAATACAGAGAGAACTTCGTCTTCTAAAATATTCGGGTAATAGAAAATATATAAAAATATAAAAATATAAAAATATTATTGTACGCCGAAAGGCATTACACAAAATTGTATCGTGTAATTTAGAGTGCTCGTGTAGAGCCAGTAAATTATTTTAAGAATAAGAAAAGATTGTAAAATAGGACTTAGCATTTTAGTCCTAAGTCAACATTTGTTAAATTATTGTACAATAAATGCGTTATTCAATCAATCAATCAATCAAATAAAATTACGAAATCAAGACTAGTGCGTTTTATTTTTGGATTTCCCGGTGACTACCAACTGTGTGTTTCGGATCGTTCCTGAGAACAATTTTCCCTTCACTCCTGGTTGTGAACAAACACGGCGGCGTTTCGTTCTTTTGTTCGTGGATAATTGCGACGGAACTTTCGTTTAGTGGATGATGGAGGAAGGAAGTGAACCTAGTGCCCGTGACAGGCACATACTTCCTCCCCACTGGTTATTTAAATACAAAATTTACGTTGACAAGCCACGGTACCTCGAAGCCTTCAAATTTTAATATTCGACACGAAATGGACACTTTTAGTCTGAAACAATTCGATGATGGGAATCACAAAAAAACAAAAAACAAGCCTATTACGTTACTCACTCTGACGGATACCATTTATGTGTATTCCATCTTATTCAAAAACTGATGGAAACAAATTGGACTTCAGAGTATGAGAAAAATCGCTTTACAGCAAATAATGTGTGATTTTATTAAATTATAACCAAAAACAAAAAAAAAAAAAACATTCCGAATGTTTAAGTGGCCCACCTCGTAGGTTAGATAATTTAAATTGGTATATTGCATGATATCCGATTTCAACGAGCTCAGCATGCAGCGGTGTTTGATTAGCCTTTTTTTTTTGTATTTATTAATACTTAACCGAAAACTTTAAAACAAAAGAATATATAAGGATTTCCATCTATTGTGCGTCTAGGATGTCGTGAGATTCTCTTCGCAAAAGAATTTCTCCCTAGCAGTTTATGGACCGGCCCACTCAAGCCTTAAGCATATCAAACAAAAATAGATCATAAATGCAGACCTTTTTATTCCTAGTTATTCTTATTTTAATGGCTAATGTGTGTTACCGTGCAATTGGTTCGCGCTAATGGCGGTAAAATCGCAACTACTTGTTCAACGTCAATTAGACTTAAAAACACCACACTTGTCTTTTGAAAGCATGTGGTTCAAAGAAATTTCAAGACGCCAAGGTAATTTGCGTAGACTCATTCTTTGCTTTCCATTCACTATGATTCCGCGACCACTTCTTTGAAAGGATACCGCAATTGTGCGTTATTAAGGCTCGAAACCACTTTACAATCCGCTGTTGAAGTGCAGCGGAGACTTTAAAAATGTAGGTGACGATTCGTCAAGTTCTATTCAGCTAATCACCAAAAAACAATGGCAAATGTTGATTGCAAAGAGAGCTCAAAGAGACCGTCCCACAAGTGTTTGTTATTCACTGTTTTCCGAAGAGCGATAGCATCGAGCGAGAAACAACAAGGACATGCGCAGTCCGTGAGTTATTTTGGAACACCATGGGACATTTTTCTACTGTTCTTTCTATTTATAATTGGGATAGAACCCCCGTCGTGAGTTGATTAACTGACGATTTGTAGTCAGTATTAATCAAGCGGCTACTTTATGAGCTATAAAGGGATACTGATGTATTGGGGCTTTGGTATTTTGGATTTATACGACTGAAAGAAGACTAGATGATTTTAGGAGGATCTGCTGCTTGCCTTTCTTTAATTTGTCCTGATGTCTGTCTCATGTTATATGTGAATTTAAAGCTTATTTTAAGATTCTAGAATTTAATTTTATAATAATAATTCTCAATCCAATCTATCAGATTATGTCAACTTTTAGTCAACTATTTATTTATGAAAATATGGTAGCATATGACCTTTGACGTGTTTGTGGGTATTTTTCGCTAGAGGCGTCTGCACGGACGCAGGTTGAGCGAAAACACCACGGATTTATTGAGAGCACTAGTTGATCCGCCGGAGAACACAGAAAAGTTAATCCACCGATGTACACTGGGAAGCGATGACAATAAATGAAACACACAATCCTGTCGGAAACAGCTTTTTGTTTTTTTATTTTATGTTCTTTTCTATAGATTCACCGAACACTTATTTGCGCCGAGTTTCGAATTAAAAATAGTGCCACTTGTAAAATGACTTCTTGATCAATTACACGGTTGTAAATGTTAAAAATATAAAGGTCACACAAACTGTCCGTTTCATTTTAATGGTTGTCGGAACCGATCATACTACTTGTTCACCGTTCATTTTCCCGGACAATGGTCCTTACCGATATTCGCACCTGACACAAGGACTACTTGGTGAACGACCAAGGCGACTGGCGATTCTCGACTTCTGGCTCGCGTGTAATCCCGACAGGAGATAAATTCGGGATCTTCTGCTCCGTTCGGTGGCTAAAAACTGACTCAGATGATGCAACTCACATCCATCTGTTCGATGGCCGCGAATTGCGTAGATAAGGGAGGATTATATATATGGGCGTATAGGAAAAGTACAATGCCCTGCGATGAGGATGATGATCGGTGGACACCTGATCAAACAGAAGTACATCGTTGGTGATGTATGCCAGAGATCGAAATAGTTTTTTGTTTCAAAGTAAACAAAAACGCAATTTCACAGATCAATGGTGTATATGATGATGATGATGCACAGATGATGTATATGATGTGCCTATGATAGAAAAGGGGTCGTCATGGTATTTGCCTAAGATTCCTTGTAAACACCGATGTAGGCAATATCCAATCTAGTCATATGGCTCCAGTGCACAAGGAGGCAAATTATTTTGTTGACATAAGTCAACAGGAACCTCGTCGACGGCGGCAAAGGGTCAGGCTGGATGGCTATATGTTTAGATTAATATGCGGGTAAGTAAAACGCACACAGTGGGATACTGTATGTTTAATTTAGGTTTTCGGCGGGTCATCATATGCATGGCATGGGTAAGGTTACCTAAATAATTATCTTTTCCATGCCAAAATTCCAGGATCGGTTGATAACCGATGAAAGGGAATTGTCGCAAGTGTTGCGGACCTAAGGGTATAGGCGCGATATTCACTCATGAAACGTAGCAAGAATACCGGCTACAGCTATGTCAACAATTACGCTGGCCAGCGTGTATTTATCTTTTATAATTGGTGATTAGCTGAGCCGATTGTCTGGCACGGTGCATGTATGAATGAAATAATTTGTTTGGAGTGCATGGTTGATAAGATTTAACTTTCAGGTGGAAGAGAATGAAGTGTAGCTTACGCTGCCCCAAAATTGCAGGTAGGCATAGTGGGTTGGAAAGTGGTTAATTTACGAGGATGGGCGGTTCTTTGGGAATGTATTAAGGAACCGTCACTTCACCCCCCCCCCAGTGACGTAGTCACGAAACAGGTAAGGGAGATTGGGAGGGGGTAGTTGTTTGTGAGCGCGCGCTTGGGCGCGGGTGCGGGGAGGTTGTGCAGGTCGGGCGGCAGTTGTGTCTTGGATAGGAGGCTGTTCTGGAGCTGAAGCTTCCAGAAAGCAGGGCTTAAATCTTTCGACGCTGACCGTGGATCCCTTGCCTCTGATATCGATCTTGAAGACGCGGCCGTTGATGGGGCGGAAGACTTTGAATAGGCCATCATAAGGGGGGTGAGGGTTTTTTTGACCTTATCCACCCTGACAAAGACGTGCGTGCAGCTGTGCAGTTCAGGGTGGACGAAACGTTTTTTGGAGCCATGCCTGGCTACTGGTGTTGCTCTAACTTTACGTAGCAGGTCACGGAGATGCCCCAATTCGCGAAGTTGGTCACGCGGTGTTTCGCCGTCCAGGAAGAGTTCTCCTGGAAGAAGGAGGTTAGTGCCGTAGGTGAGCTCTGCTGCCGAAGCTCCCAGGTCCTCTTTAATACTTGTCCTCAGGCCGAGGAGGACAGTGGGCAAGGCGTCGAACCATTGGGTGTCGTTATGACACATGAGTGAGGCCTTGAGGGATCTATGCCAGCGCTCTATCATCCCATTGGATTGCGGGTGGTAGGCGGTGGTACGACTTCTTTGGCAGCCAAGGAGATTTGTTAGCTGCTTCAATATTGTCGCCTCGAATTGTGGACCTCGGTCCGAGGTTAAGGTGGTTGGTACACCGAAGCGTGTGACCCAAGTTGAGTAAAAAGCCTTGGCGACTGATTCGGCAGTAACTGCCCTGAGAGGTGTCGCCTCTGGCCATCGCGTGCAGCGATCCATCATCGTGAGGATATAGGAAAATCCTCTTGATGGAGTAAGCGGTCCCACTATGTCTATATGGACATGGGCGAAGCGTGCCGTGGGAAGCTTGAACTGTGCTGGCTCCAGTACATTGTGTCGCGCTATTTTGCAGCGTTGGCACTGGAGACAAGCACGGGCCCAACCGTTGACATCTTTGTTCATCTGGGGCCAAATGAATTTGCGACGGACAGCAGCGGCTGTCGCTCGGCCGCTGGGGTGGGCTGGGTTGTGGTAAACCTGGAACACGCCCTTGCGAAGTTTTTCGGGAATGTAAGGTCTAGCGGTTCCAGTTGAAACATCACACCAGATTTCGCCCAAAGGGCCGCGAAGAGTGAATTTCTTAAACTCAAGTGCCGTTTCGGCAGTTAGGAGGGACTTGAGCTGTTCGTCCTCCTGTTGAGCTAGGGCAAGGTCAGCGTTGTTTAATGCGGTACGCAAGTGAATCGTAATGATTCGAGAGAGGGCGTCCGCCGTAACGTTCTGTTTACCGGAGAGGTGCTTGATCTCCGTAGTGTATTGCCCGATGAGGTCTAATTGACGCTCTTGTCGGGGGAAGGCGCTTCCCGACTTATTCCGGAACGCGTAGTCCAGCGGCTTGTGGTCTGTTAGGATGGAGAGTGAGCGTCCTTCTATCATGAGATGGAAGTATTTGACAGCGTTGTAGATCGCAAGTAATTCGCGATCCTAGGCGCTGTAACGTCGCTCTGTAGGACTCAGTTTCCTTGAAAAGAAACCAAGTGGTTCCGGTCGGCCTTCGATGTCCTGTTCAAGGACAGCTCCGATTGCGGTATCCGATGCGTCGCATTGGATGGAAAATGCCGCTCCCCCGAGGGGGTATCGGAGTAAAGTGGCATTTGCCAATTGCTCTTTGGACAGTTGAAATACTCGATCAGAGGCTTCTGTCCATGGGATTGGGCGCTTGTCATTGCGCTTAGCTCCCATTTTCTGCAAACCGGCCCCTTATGTAACAACAGCTACTACGCGTAGCATATAATCTTTAGGACGCCCGGTTTTGTCTCGCGTGACACTTTCAACCTTTTCTGTCTCTTTTCTGAAGGTTGGCGCTCACGCTCACCAACCATAGCCTTCACGCAACCCCATGCAACCCTTCTCGACTCTCCTTGACCGCTAACAACTTTTTCTGCCCCTGTTCAAATATTGGCGCCCATGCACGCCAAAAACAGTTATCACGCGAAACCGTTCATCAATGCTCGACCATTCTACCCAATTTCAGCAAGCCAGCTCCCCTCGTTAACACAGCTACTACGTGTAGCAGCACCCGGCAGGACACCTGGCTTTGCCTCTTTATTCAAACTTCAGGACCTTCGTCCTTAGAACTCTTAACGTCTCCCAAAGGTCTCAGCAACACCGGTCCACAAATCAAATCGATACCACCGGACTGAGACAATATACCTGGTTCCCCAATCTTTAGCCACCATGGCCCCCCTTTAGCGGCAACTAAAGGCTATACACGCCCCTCTACGCCGCCTCAAATACCTAGGTGCATAATACTTCGGAGCGCACATCTAATAACCCTAGTGCGCCCTGGGGTTGGACACAATCAACCACCCACCAGGAGCCCCCTAACCAAAGTCCCCTATTTTTGTTTAACAAGCGCGACGGCCGGCACCTCACAGCAAGTTTCCATTCGGTCGAGGTCGCAGCTACCGCTACATTGGCACCAATGTACCGGTCCTCCCTCGATAGGTAAAACGTGCAATTGAGGGCCCGCCCTCCTCTACCAGTCCCAGCGGCAAACAAATCGCCATACAACAGTATGGACAGAAGACACCGGCTTTGGACTTGGTCCCTTTTCATTCCGCACATGGCAACCCGTCACTGCGGTTGGGAATTACCCTGGGATAAGTTCCCCTCCATCTCGCACACGCTATTTCGTCACTGCGGATGTGAGCGGATTTCCGATGGGTTCCGACCTATTCGGACGATAAGCCTGTTGGTCCATGAGACCCATAACAGGCCTATGGACCACGCCGCACACCTTTGCCCTTGATGGCATCAATCTGTAACATCTGTGTCCACCTCATTATCGACAAAGGCCCATACTATACCTGGAACTAGTCACCATGACAATTCCCCCGATTTAATTACAGCGCCTCCCGAAGGGCGCAGGGCAACCTTGTTCGTCAAGTGTCCAGCCCTCCGCCCAGCATAGCACCATTCATTCGAGCACCCGTACAGCCCTACCTATTTTTCTTGACTACGTCACTGGCGCGGGGGGGGGGGGGGGGGTCTGCCGTTGTGGCACCGCCAAACCCTACGGTCTACTTACACGAAAAAAACCCCCATAACTACTACCCAACTCCCTTAAGTTTGCTAATGCAACAGTATTAGTACCTGTAAATGCTTCACGCATTATATAGATCACCATCTATAATCTTAAAATCCCTATAAAAAAACTTAACTTTTCATGCATCCCTTCGCATACAATTTCCGTAAGATTTCTTTCTTTGCTTATCTGGTATTCTAAACCAATTCGGTACCAGACAAATTCCTGTAAACAAAATAATTCGGATTGCATTCATTGTAACCGCCATGGCAGGGACCATAAATATTGCGCCGTCTATTTTCCCAGCCGCGTCATGTACCTTTACATACACATTGCCAGGCAACTTTTTTTGTTTGTCTTATCAATAAACAACCCAAGCAGCTGCATATAATTAGCGCAATAGACGCCGAAACCAAATTCCCCAGCATTTCCTAATGCAAATATGAACCCGGTTTCTACTGCAGCCGGAGATGCCATAAACATCCAACTTTATTTTAGCACCTTTTTCTCCCAACGTCGAAAATAGCGACGTGTAAACAATGACCCGCATTACCAGCGGCGCATTTGGTCATTTTTCCCTATTGCCTTTGCCGCCTGCCTGTTCCGTTGTTCCACTGCACGTGTGAATAGCATCGATCTGAACGATCCCACACATACCACCATGACCTTTATCACAAGATCTGGTTTCCTATACCACCAAGAGAGACTTTACGTTTCCCTGGTGGTAGGTAAAAAAACGATATCCTTTTTGGAGAGGATATCGGTTGAGTCTTATTCCATCCGTCGACCACGCTGGTCGCATGCGCAGCACTCCCGCTCTCCGCCGGCAGCGGAGAAGCGTAACAAAATATTCCCCGAGTCATGGCGAGTGGTGTCGTGTCCTAATAAATCCAATTAACAGCGCGGATTAAGCATAAGAAATTTAAATTGATTTAAAAGTTGAAGTCGGTTAAAATTTACCTATATAATAATTTACAAGGTATAAGCCTTATTACTTGTGCATTAAAATATTTTCTGTCAACTTCTCACCTTCAATAAAATAACATTAATGATTAAGTAAACAATAAACCAGTGTTTTAATCTGTTGTGCTGCAGTTCCTGATAGTGTTTTCTCCTTTTGTTTGGTGATCGTGTTTGTGATTGACTTTCGTATTCGGCGTAACAATCGACGGAACTAATTAATTAATGATGGAGGAGGAAGCGAACCGAGTGTCCGTGTTAGGCACATGACTTCCTCCCCACAAGTTTGAATCAGATGTCTGTCCTTTTAGGTTATACGAGGACAGCTGAGAAGTTTCCGACCTAACAAAGATACAAGACATTTTTTCTTAAAATTTATTTTTATTTTTCGACATAGTCTCCTTGTAACTCTACACACTTCTGCCAGCGATGCTCCCATCTCTCTAATCCGTCCAAATAGTGCTCGGCGTTTTTCTCTGCAAAATAACTGTTTACGGAGGTGATTGCCTCCTCATTTGAAAAAGATCTCTGTCCTCCGAGCGCAATTTTTAGATTAGGGAACAAAAAGAAGTCGCTTGGGGCTAGATCTGTTGAGTAAGACGGATGGTCAAGCAGTTCAACCCGTAATTCGTGGATTTTCGTCATGGAAGCCGCTGAGGTGTGAGACGGCGTGTTATTTTGGTGAAACAGGATTTTCTTTTTCTGTGAATGTGGCTGTTTTTCCGCAATTTCTGTCTTCAGTTGATCAAGTAATGATGCGTAGTATGCCCTTGTAATGGTTTTTCCTTTTTGAAGATAATCGATTTAGATAACTCCATGACTATCCCAACAAACACTCGCCATCACTTTCCCAGCCGAAAAAACAGTTTTTCCTTTTTTTTTGGAGCCGATTCCCCATTTGCAGTCTGTGGCGGTTCTTTAAAGCTTTCCCACAGAACCATCCAATTCTTTAAACCAACCTGCTTTTCCCCCACTCCACAAGACAACATACCTACCTGCAATTTTGGACAGCGTAAGCTCTCAGCAGCATTTTTCATACCTGAAAAGAAATCTCTCCGACGGCATTCATAATTCCGGACTTTTCTGGTTCATACTCCATGAACCAGTTTACATCTCCTATCGGCTCGGCTTGTCAGCAATTAACGATAAACAAACGCTGGCCAGCGTATTGCGGACACAGCTGCAACAGATATTTCCTTTTATCGTACATAAATATACATTACCCCAATCCCGAGGTTCGCTACAGTTGCGACCAATTTCCTTTATCGGTTATCTACCGATCATGGGATTTGGGCACGAATATGATTGACGTTAGACAATCATACCCATGATCATGCCTAATGATGCTCCGGCCTGTAAAACAAACAAACACACAGTACCTCACTGTGTTTATTTTACTTACCAACCGCTGTCCATGTTTCCCCTGGGTGAGACGTACGCTTGCACACCTGCAAGTCAATTTCCTCACCATCATACCCATATTCCTTCCATTTAATTAGATCAAACAAAAGCCACCATAGCCTTGCTTATCGCCACGGAAAAATCTATTGCCTGCAATGGCATAAGTCTGGGGCGATTATGTAAACAGCTGACGTTCCCAAGTAGCATTGGCTAAATCACAAATAATGTGCATCGCATCGTATGACCCTCGAAATAGCGTTTCTGTTTATTTAGGACACAGAAACCTATTTCTTCCTTCGGCGATCTTCGCTATCGTGTATCTCAACAATGCCTGCAGTTCATTACACCAGTCCATGTTTATTCAGGTGCAGTTTCGTCGTTGCCGATATGCAGGCTAAGGGGTATCATACTTGTCCTATACGGACACATAGAGAATTCTCCCATTCGATCCTTTTGCTATCGCCCATTGGCCGTCGCCAAGTTGAGCCTAATCGCTCCTCCCATACCGATGTAATCCACCAACGTTGAATCTGCCGACGGCGCGAACATCCCTGCATCAGAAGGAGCGGGGAAGCTGTGGAACTCCCTCCCCACGCGCGCGTTCGCCGACCGTTACAACCTGCAACTGTTCAAAAAGAACTGCAACAGCTATTTGGTGGCATCTCGGGGGGCCCACTCGGTGCTATAGGTTCGCCTCTTCCGAGAGAGTCTAATAAAAAAACAAAACAAAAAATTAATGACAGTTCGATACTCTCACATCGACTCACTCAAACGACTTTCAAATAAAAACTACGCGTCCGAAATGGCTGAAATTTTGGTGAGTAACTGTTAAAAGATGCACAACTACATGCACAACTTTTATTGACGAGTGCTGTTATCTTCACGTTGAGGTCGGGAGTTGTTCAGTCCACCCCGGTACAAGTGGCTTGGTTCAACTGATATCTGAGACAAATGAGTTAGTTGGTGGTAGAATCGTTATTTACTATTTACTATTTATTGGCCTGTAGAGACCCGGAAGTTCATGACCTCACCGACTCGACTCCGCCATCGTTCCTTGTCCTGTGCACTCTCCTTCCACGCTTGACTATTCGATCCGACCTCCTCAAGGTCAAACCTAACATTGTCTTCCCATCTCCGTCGTGGGCGTCCGGCTGGTCTCTTTCCCGTTGGTCTACCGTCAAGAATTCTACACACGGTCCTATCGTTGCCCGTTCGCGCCACGTGTCCGGCCCATCTTAATCTTCGTGACTTGATTACTTTCACTATTGTAGGTTTGCGATATAGCTCTTCCAATTCGTGGTTATGGAGGTTCCTCCATTGTCCTGCCTCCTCGTCATATTTACCTCCAAAGATACCCCTTAGCACTTCATTCTCGAATACGTGGAATTTGTTTTGTTCCCGTTTTGTGAAAGCCATGTTTCGCACCCGTTTAGAACAATCGGATTGATTATGGTTCTATAGACACGGAGCTCTATGTCACGTGATAGCAGTTTGGATTTCGGCAGTTTACTGACTGCGTGCCAACTAGCATTCCCGGTATGCAGTCTTTTGTTAATTTCCTTCGACATTTCGTTACTGGCCGTCAGTAGTCAGCCAGATATTTAAATTCTTTAACATTTACAAATATCTTGCCTCTGACATTTACATGTGTTCCCCGAGGTCCACCTGCTCTCACCGTAATCATGTACTTTGTTTTGCCTTCATTTATTTCTAGGCCCACCTCTTCTGACGCTTACATGATGATTTCACTGTTTTTACTTACAGTTTCTAGATTATCGCCCAGAACGGCGATGTCATCCGCATATGCGAGCACTTGTGTGACCCGGTTCAGGGATGAGGCGGCCATGTTGTCTCTCGTACCTTTCTGATGACATACTCGAGGGCAAAGTTAAAGAGACATGGTGAGAGGCCATCGCCCTGTTTTAGTCCGTCCCGGATTTCAAATGGTTCTGAGAGATGGTTTTCTATTCTGGTTTTCTATTCTAACCCGCCCTTTGTTTTCGTTCATGCAGATTTGAATGAGGGCGGCATATTTTTTCGGGATCAGCTCAACCACAACATGGTAGAGTCTTTGCCTTGCGACTGAGTCGTAGGCTTTTTTGAAGTCAACGAACCGTTGGTAAACCGTCTCTCACGCTCACCAAGAGGAAGGTCCTGTCATACGCCTCCAAACTTTATGAGCCTTAGATAAGCTGGTATTGCAGAAACTGTGCCTTAAAAGTGTCGATTGGGACGACCCTTCCGGATGAAGGGACACGGAGGAAATGCAAGGAATACTTTGAGGGATTACCGGCGCTGGAATCGGTGAAGATCCAACGCTGGTCGGGACATCCGAAGCCCCTTCAGTTAACAGGGTTTTCGGATGCTAGCGTGAAGGCGTGCGGAGTGGTCCTCTACGCCAGATTTGAGGAGGAGGACGCAACCCAGGTTCGTATCATCATGCCAAAGGCCTAGGTGGCTCCAGTTAAGCAGGTGTCCGTCCGAAGGCTTGAGTTATGTGGAGCTCATCTCTTGGCTCAGCTTTTTTCGTTCGTGGGAAAGGCGCTTCAAGTTAGCGAGGTTCAATGCTTCGCATATACCGATTCCACCATAGTACTGCAATGGCTATCGGATCATCCCAGGTGATGGAAGATATTCATCGCGAATCGTACATCGTACATTTTGGAAAGGCTGCCAAAAAGCTAGTGGCATCATGTACCGAAGTTTCAAATCCAGCGGATTGACTCTCAAGGGGGCTAACCGCAAGGGAGCTCGCCGGAGCAGATCTGTCTTGACGAGAACCCGCGTTTCCTCGCGACCAAGAGCTGTGGTTGCCCCGGACACCCACTTACCAAGTGCGAGAGGCGGACATCAGAATACCGGTAGATCTTGAGGAGCGTAAGGAATTGTGTTTTATCACCAAGCAAGAGGATCTGGCCATAACAAGAAAATCTTCAGCTTCACTCGGGCGATGCGAACAGTGATTGGATAAAGCGATTCATCGACAACAGTAGCTGCAAGGGGGGCAACAGGTCAGTCAGGTGGTCGGGTGTTCTCGATGTTGAGGAATTGAAGATGGGCACACGCATCGTATTGCGAACGGCTCAGGCTGATTCGTTTGAGACAGATCTGACGACCATTTGGGCCGGGAAAAAATTGTTAAAACGAATGGAACTCGTTGCGCACGAGCCATTCATCGATGGTCAAGGTATCCTAAGGGTGGGAGGAAGACTGGAAGCAGCAAAGCTGGAATACGAACCAATATTGAGGCTGATGCACTTATATTTTAGGCTGATGCATCCTGGATGCTCGGCGCAGTGAACTCTCGGTATTGGATCGAAGAAAAATCAAGCTCGGTCGACTCCGGTGGACGGGACACCTAGCTCGAATGAGCGAAGAGGACCCTACCCGGAAAGTCCTCTGAGGCAGGATGTATGGAAGGAGACAGCATGGCAGACCTTGTCTGCGATGGAGGGATGGCGCAGACCAGGACGCCCAGAGCCTGGGAGTGCCAAACTGGATGATATCGGCTCGAAATCGGAATCGGTGAAAAGATTTGTTAAATAAGGCCAAGACCGGATCCCGGTTGTAGTGCCGATGATGATGATGATGAGGAGTTACAAGTGCAAACATAGTGGGGCTTTTAGTGAACCCGTGGCCTTGCCAGCACACAGCTAAAAGAAAGGCAGTCATCCACCACCTCTCGTCAAACAACGACACACCACCACTCACACCCATCCATACCCCCACAATCCAGGTTATTAATCTTTATTTGTGGACATATCCTAGCGATTTCCAGTCCTAATTCTTCATTGGTCCCTTGTGGATCGATATACCTTATAATAAAGGTAGCTGGTTTCCTATTCCGATGTTGGAAGGTGAAAAACTGATATTGTTCCTCTAACAGTTTTTTAACTGCTCTATCATGATCGACTAATGATCTGACTGTTATGGAAGTCCTAGATCCTTTTGTATTTGTGCTGAAATTCCGGTGACCCAGGACATTTTACGGGGTTTGAATTATAGCTTTGGTGCTGGTCAGGTTTTTGATGTTTGCGATAAACAAAATCACCCACATCCGTGAAGGTGTTGAGTTCGGTCTCAAGATGTCTGAAAAGAAAGGGGAAGGACGTATCTAAGGATAGTGTGGACAGAGTTAGTTCAATTGTTCTCTAACTACTTGGATGGTGGGATGGTGGGGAAGAAATCGTACAAGACCGGTAGGTCTTGAGTGCGGTAGTAAACGCAGATCACGTCTTTGGCGTCTGATAATCTGCGCTTTGGTCGGTGTGTATGTGTGTGTGCTTGTGCTGTCTTGTACTGTGCGTGCGTGTTTGTAGTATGTCAGCAGTAGACCCTATGGGACGGGTCCAGGAATCCTCTATTATAAAGGAGAATGTTGTTGGGAAGGGTGCTTTCTTCAGTTTTGTACTGAAGAAGAAATCGTGGTGGTCTGATCCGAAGAGATCGAAAGAGAGAAGGGTCAAGAATGCAAGACTCCCGTACAAGTGGCATCTCGCTGTTCTGAATGCTTTCGAGGTACTTGTATGCTAACTGAAGCAAGTACTCTTCGATAGGGGTAATGGAGGCACCTCCGTATAGGTGAAAGTTGGGGTAATGACGACCGTCAGGACTTCTGTAGTGGTTGGTGCATCTTCAGAGGAGTTTTCTTTCGAAAACTCCAAGCCTTTCCATTTGGGCCGAAGATATGCAGGACCATATGGGAAAGGCGTATGATATTTCAGATCGGATTAGCTGCTTATAGCAGAGAAGCTTAACAACTTTGGTGTCAACTGTGTTTCACTTCAAGATATTGTGCAGTTGCTTAGACCGACCGAGGCCCCTTTGAAGAATGTGGGTCACATGTTTGATGAAATTCATTTTTGGGGTATAGATGACCCCAAGACATTTCATTCTGGCCTGTGGTCTAATCGTAGTACCTCCTATTTTAATTCAGATATTCTGTGAATATCGAGAAGTAGGTTGGGAGTGTTTACTACTCAGAATTATAGCTCCTGCTTTGGATGGGTTAAGCCGAATTTTCCATCGACTGTAATACTGATACTGTTCGTCTAGATGACGGTTGAGTCGGTTTGTTGCGTTTTGGGCTTTTAGATGACGTGTACACTAGGACGTCATCCTCATAGCATATCTGGTTTACTCTACCATCCACAGGGCGAGGAATATCTGAGGTGTACGCCCTGTGGTACGCCTGCAGCGGCGTTAAAGGTTCGGGAAAGCTTTCCATTCCCTCGAACTTGGAAGGTTCTGTTTAAAAAGAAATTGGTAGATGATACTACACCGCGTTCTACTGATGCCAGTATTTAGTAATTTGAAAGCGGGGCCTTTGATTCAGGTTGTGTCAAAAGCCTTTTCAATGTCCAGGATCACCGCAATGGTGGGTTCCTTATTAACGAGGCGAACGCAAACGTGATTTTGAAATATGTTGAGAGCCATGGTGGTGCTGTGCGCTCTTCTAAATCCGAATTGGAAGTCAGGTTTTAGGTTCCTGACACTGATAAATTTATTTAGCTTCACGTATATGAACTGTTCACATATTTCGCTGGTGCAGGTGAGGAGCGAAATAGGACGAAAGCTTGAGGGGTGATAATTTGGTTTCCCAGCTTTTGCTATTGGGCAGACAACAGCATGCTTCCAGGCTTGGGGAAAGTACCCCATGTTGTAGGCATGGTTGAACAGCATGGAGAGCTTTATAAAGAATAAAGCAGAAGCCTTCGTAACGAGTGGTATGACAAGTTGTCGATACCGGGTGCATTCTTGGGGTTACGAGATTAAACTAGATTTTGTAGGGTATTTGGAGTGACGAAACCGTGACCATCATCACGTGTGTCATCGAAGTGATCCGGCTGATGAACTGAGGATCAGCTATTTATACCAATTATTCTTCTTGTTCCTTTGATGAACATGCGTGCCCTGTGAGTAGGGCGTTAGAATATACTCACAGCTAGGCCAGGTTGTCGTAAGAGGCGACTAAAGGCCGAGTGGTAGCCGGGGTCCCAACGCCCTGTGCGCCCGGTGAAATACCACCCTATCAAGCTTTAGGCTCCGTGATATGCCCGGGAGAAATCCCTGGCCATCTTTCGGAGCTTGGCTGATGGATCGGTTTGAGAAAAGGTTGGTTAGGTGGTAGTCGGTCCCAAGGTAAGACACCACCCCGTCACGCTGTACATTCCGCGATATCGCCGAGAGAAATCTTCGACGGTGTTTCGGATGTGTGGCTGATGGCCCGGACTGACACGGGGATAAGTCATGATGGTGCCTTCTGATATAAAGAATTCCGGAGGTAAACTAGTCTCCCATTCGGATTTCCGGGGGGACTATGTCAGGGGGAACATCATACGGATATCATGATAAATAATGGAACTTTGAGAGGTTCGTCATCGCATAACCGGGCTCGCTCTCGAGGCTCGGCCCACGCTCGTCTGGTGACGGCATTTTGTAACACCAGGGGCATCGGTTTCACCAATACCAGTGTAAAAGCCGTCCACCAATATTTGAAAACAACGAAACCTGATATCCTTGCGCTAACTGAGACCCAGGTCGATTCGTCAACTGATTCGACATATCTTCGTTGCTCAGGATACGACTTGCATTCGAGATTCCGTTTTAAGGGCGGAGTCTGCGTTTTCGCGCGGTCCAATCTGGCTTGCCAGAGGATGGAGGCATTGGAACCCAATAATATGGACATCATATGGTTCCCCGTCGGGGAACCTCTGGCGCAAGACTAATGACCTTGCCCAGAAAAAATAAATCATTATGGAAAATTTAACAAGCCTCAGGACTTACTAAATAAGGCCAAGACCGGTTCCCGGTTGTAGTGCCGATGATGATGATGATGATTGAGGGTCGTGCTGAAGAATTCCGTTAAATTCCTTTCTTGTCTTTACCGCTCCCCGAATGACGATCGACCGGCGACATTTTTCGAAAATCATTCATATACCGTCGACTGGATACAGATCAACCACCCGCCTTCTGAACTTGTTCTCCTTGGCGATTATAATGTGCACAATTCCGGCTGGTTGTTACATTCTAACAGAACCGACGAGGCTGGGAGGCTGGCGGAGATGTTTGGTGTAAGCCACAACTTGACTCAACTCGTGGGGAGCCAACGCGAGTACCGGATGCCTGAGGCGATTATGCGAACACCCTGGATCTGTTTTTGACATCCGAACCGAGTATTTATACCGTAGAGGTTTCTGCACCACTGGGAAACTCAGATCACCTCTTGGTATCTGTCGCGCAAGCACTTGCATATCAAGCGAATAACCGGCCTAGGCAGCTTCGCCATGTATGGAAGTATGGGGCTGCTAACTGGGACGATATGCGAGATTTCTTCGTATCCTTTCCATGGTCGGAGGTGTGCTTCGGAAACTCTTATGTTAACGCTTGCGCGGAGTCGGTATCAGAGATTATTCTTCTGGGGATGGGGATGTATATTCCACATTCCATCAAACGAAGTTCGTCCGATAAACCTTGGTTTGATAAAAAATGCTAGCTGATTACAGCGGCAAAAATAGAGCTTTTAAGCAATGGTGCTCCAATCCCGCCGATGTTAACAGAACAAATTTTGTTAGAATCAGAAACCCGTGCAACCAGGCGATCGATACCGCGAATAAGGGTCACAGCGACAGGATGATCAATAAGCTCCTTCGGTGCCCAACTGGTTCGCGGTCCTTCTGGTCAATGGCAAAAGCTGTCAGCGGTACCTTCGCAGCCTCCCCTTTCCCTCCGTTGGTGACAGACAGCGGGACGTTAATCACGAATTCAAAGGATAAAGCTAATGTGTTCGCGAATTTATTTTCGGCGAATTCAAACCTCGATCCCGGAGCCACCTGTGATCTCGCCGGTACAGTCTTCCATGCGGGATGCGAGATTTCGTCTGCGCACTATTCAACGCATTCTACGTGAACTGGATTGTAGGAAGGCAACCGGCCAGGACGGAATACCAGCAATAGACCTTAAGGACTGTGCTCCAGAACTATCGCCGGTTCTTGGCAGACTCTTCCGCTTATCTTATGCACGGAGGACCTTTCCTGCCTGCTGGAAAATCGCTCGAGTTCAGCCAATCCCAAAGACGGGAAAAAAGTGTCTCCCACAAAACTACCGTCTGATAGCATTACTGCCTATTTTATCTAAAGTAATGGAAAAAGTCATCAATACAGAGTTGGTTAAGTATTTGGAGTGCAACGGACTTCTGAATGATCGTCAATACGGATTCCGTGGCAGGCGGTCCACAGGAGACCTTTTGACACTTATAACCGATATATGGACATCTGCGATTGAACGGAATGGTGAGTCAAGGGCGGTCGCATTAGATATCTCCAAGGCTTTTGACCGCGTCTGGCACGGGGCATTGCTGAGCAAACTTCGTTCATATGGACTTTCCCAACAGCTTTGCGACTGGACGAGGAGCTTCCTCGAGAATCGATCGATCCGGGTTGTTGTGGGCGGCGAGTATTCGGATCATTATCCTGTTAATTCAGGGGTGCCCCAGGGTTCTACTTTGGCTCCAGCCTTGTTTTTGCTTCACATAAATGATTTGTTGGAGACAACGGATAACAAAGTGTTCAGTTTTGCAGATGATAGTACGCTTGTTTCCGCATTTTCGAGTGATCGGCCGATTGGTGCATCTACGTCGCACCAGCTGAGATGTAGACAGATTGACTCTCTGAATCAGGATCTGGATAAAGTCCTGCAGTGGGGAAGGGCCAATCTTGTCGACTTCAACGCAACGAATACCCACTATACTACATTCACAAAGAAAACTGGATCATCGGTTCCACAGCTGATGATGAATGGCCGGGCCCTCGAGGCAGGGGAATTTGAAATTGCTGGGCGTCACGGTCTGTGGGAATGTATCATGGCATAAACACGTGTCGAGTATCGCCAGATCAGCCTCAGGAAAACTGAGCTATCTTTTTAGAGCCAAGAAATATTTTACTCCGGCGCAACTTCTTCTCCTATATAAATCCCAAATTAGACCCGCGCTCGAATATTGCTCTCATGTTTGGAGCTCGGCTCCTAAACATACCCTCGACCTACTTGAGGGCGTACAGCGACGAGCGATCCGCCTGATCGGGAACTCGGCGCTGACGTCGGGACTACAGTCGCTATCACATCGAAGGCGCGTAGCCGACCTCTGTCTGTTTTACAGATATTATCACGGGTGCTGCTCTTCGGAGATTCTTGGCATTGTTCCACGCAATTCGATTTATATGCGCTCCACAAGACAATCCGACGGATCGCACCCGTTTGTGGTTCATCTCCCGATACATCCCTGTATCAGAACTCGTTCTGCTACAGAGCGGGGAAGCTGTGGAACTGCCTTCCCACGCGAGTGTTCCCGGAGCGTTAAAACCTGCAACTGTTCAAAAAGAACTGCAACAGTTATTTGATGGCATTTCGGGGCGCCCACTCGGCGCTATAGGTTCGCCTCTCCCGAGAGAAGTCTAATAAAAAAAAAAAAAAATGCGAACGGGGACACAGGGAAACAAAGGAGAATGTAAGCAGCGGCAGTTGGGGAGTTGAGAATTCCTGGCTTTTCTTCTGACCTTTCCTAGGAAAAATAAAATTACCAATGTATCTAAATTCCATTAAATCCCAAGCACATAGAAAAGCTGTTTGGAAAATGTTAACAAATAACATGTAAACAATTATGATATAATCACTCTATTATAAGTAAACTGTATTACTTATTGTAACTTTTAATTTTCGGACTGATAAATGCAGTATATATATAACAAAAGGGATTTGAGAAAAACATACGAATTTAATCAGCCAAGGACTGTTTAAAATCAAACAACTGATAAAGTAAAAGGAAAAAAAAAAACAAAGATGCGAAGAGATCTCGTATACGGTTGCGGATTGTTTTGATTTTTGTTCTTTAATTAATTAGAATCGCATAAACAAATAATTTACAGTTCCCATGCGATTTGTTTGTCAACTGAGAAATGTATGCGATTAAATGTAGAAGAAGGTGGGTCATTAAATATAAGGTTTTTCAGTTTGCTGCTGTATAATTTGGACAGCATCATTATTCTCATTAAGTGCCAGCGACATAAAATTGTTTAGCTTGACGGCGGTCGTCTCAAACAATTATTTAAGGAGAATGTAAATTTTGTGAATTGGCTCGGAGGTTGAAATGGCAGTTTTTTAAAATCCGGTCATGTTATGAATTGTAGTTTTTATAAATGTTTTCATTGGTACAACTGTTAATGGAACCTCCACATCGTCGCGTAAATGTCGTTAATTTGAGTGAAATAATACAGGAACAATAAATTCCGCAATATACAGGCATACTCGAGCAACCGGAAACCGGTCTTGGCCTTATTTAGCAACGCCTGAGGTTTGTTAAATTTTCCATAATGGACCTCGGGGAACACATGTAAATGTCAGAGGCAAGATATTTGAAAATGTTAAAGAATTTAAATATCTGGCTGACTACTGACGGCCAGTAACGAAATGTCGAAGGAAATTAACAAAAGACTGCATACCGAGAATGCTAGTTGGCACGCAGTCAGTAGCTAGCATCCGAAAACCCATGTAACTGAAGGGGCTTCGGATGTCCCAACCAGCGTGGGATCTTCACCGATTCCAGCGCCGGTAATCCCTTAAAGTATTCCTTGCATTTCCTCCGTGTCCCTTCATCCGGAAGGGTCGTCCCAATCGACACTTTTAAGGCACAGTTTCTGCAATACCAGCTTGTCTAAGGATCATAAAGTTTGGAGGCGTATGACAGGACCTTCCTCTTGGTGAGGGTGAGAGACGGTCCACCAACGGGTCGTTGACTTCAAAAAAGCCTACGACTCAGTCGCAAGGCAAAGACTCTACCATATTGTGGTTGAGCTGCGGATCCCGAAAAAATATGCCGCCCTCATTCAAATCTGCATGAACGAAAACAAAGGGCGGGTTAGAATAGAAAACCAGAATAGAAAACCATCTCTCAGAACCATTTGAAATCCGGGACGGACTAAAACAGGGCGATGGCCTCTCACCATGTCTCTTTAACTTTGCCCTCGAGTATGTCATCAGAAAGGTACGAGAGACAACATGGCCGCCTCATCCCTGAACGGGGTCACACAAGTGCTCGCATATGCGGATGACATCGCCGTTCTGGGCGATAATCTAGAAACTGTAAGTAAAAACGGTGAAATCATCACGTAAGCGTCAGAAGAGGTGGGCCTAGAAATAAATGAAGGCAAAACAAAATACATGATTACGGTGAGAGCAGGTGGACCTCGGGGAACACATGTAAATGTCAGAGGCAAGATATTTGAAAATGTTAAAGAATTTAAATATCTGGCTGACTACTGACGGCCAGTAACGAAATGTCGAAGGAAATTAACAAAAGACTGCATACCGGGAATGCTAGTTGGCACGCAGTCAGTAAACTGCCGAAATCCAAACTGCTATCACGTGACATAGAGCTCCGTGTCTATAGAACCATAATCAATCCGATTGTTCTAAACGGGTGCGAAACATGGCTTCACAAAACGGGAACAAAACAAATTCCACGTATTCGAGAATGAAGTGCTAAGGGGTATCTTTGGAGGTAAATATGACGAGGAGGCAGGACAATGGAGGAACCTCCATAACCACGAATTGGAAGAGCTATATCCCAAACCTACAATAGTGAGAGTAATCAAGTCACGAAGATTAAGATGGGCCGTACACGTGGCGCGAACGGGCAACGATAGGACCGTGTGTAGAATTCTTGACGGTAGACCAACGGGAAAGAGACCAGCCGGACGCCCACGACGGAGATGGGAAGACAATGGTAGGTTTGACCGAATAGTCGGATCGAATAGTCAAGCGTGGAAGGAGAGTGCACAGGACAAGGAACGATGGCGAAGTCGGGTCGGTGAGGTCATGAACTTCCGGGTCTCCACAGGCCAATAAATAGTAAATAGTAAATAACGATTCTACCACCAACTAACTCATTTGTCTCAGATATCAGTTGAATCAAGCCACTTGTACGGGGGTGGACTGAACAATTCCCGACCTCAACGTGAAGATAACAGCACTCGTCAATAAAAGTTGTGCATGTAGTTGTGCATCTTTTAACAGTTACTCACCAAAATGTCAGCCATTTCGGACGCGTAGTTTTTATTTGAAAGTCGTTTGAGTGAGTCGATGTGAGAGTATCGAACTGTCATTAATTTTTTGTTTTGTTTTTTTATTAGACTCTCTCGGAAGAGGCGAACCTATAGCACCTAGTGGGCGCCCCGAGATGCCACCAAATAGCTGTTGCAGTTCTTTTTGAACAGTTGCAGGTTGTAACGGTCGGCGAACGCGCGCGTGGGGAGGGAGTTCCACAGCTTCCCCGCTCCTTCTGATGCAGGGATGTTCGCGCCGTCGGGAGATGAACCACAAACGGGTGCGATCCGTCTGATAGTCTTGTGGAGCGCATATAAGCCGAATTGCGTGGAACAATGCCACAAATCTCCAAAGAACTGTATCCGTGATAATATCTGTAAAACAGACAGAGGTCGGCTGCACGCCTTCGATGTGATAGCAACTGTACTCCCGACGTCAGCGCCGAGTCCCCTATCAGGTGGACCGCTCGTCTCTGTGTGCCCTCAAGTAGGTCGAGGGTATGTTTGAGAGAAAGGTTCGAGTGAGGGTCTAATTTGGGATTTATATAGGAGAAGACTAATGACCTTGCCCGGAAAAACAAATTATCATGGAAAATTTAACAAGCCTCAGGACTTGCTAAATAAGGACGGGAATCGGTCTTGGCCTTATTTAGCAAGTCCTGAGGCTTGTTAAATTTTCTATAATGATTTATTTTTTCCGGGCAAGGTCATTAAAGTCTTGCGCCAGAGGCTCCTCGACGGGGAATCGAACCCCGGTCTCCCGCGTGACAGGCGGGTATACCAACCACTGTACTCCAAAATCCCCTTTTTGTGCGCATTTAAAGAGAAATTAAGTAAAATAATATTTAAAAAGTACAAAGCATAATGCATAAAGATTTGTAAATAGAAAATTGATTCTAAAGAAAAGTAACCCGGTGTAATCAGTGTTCTTTGACCATATCACTCAATCTCAGAGATGATTGAAAAATGCTTTCCTGCGAATGTTAAGCGTTTGGTTACATGTAGAGCAATGTTGTTGAATCAGTTTTAAGTGTTCATAATTCAGTATCAGGCTTCACGTTGATAATGCTCGAATGTCGTAACCAGTAGTTTGTGGTGGTTGAGTCGTTGGGCTCATATCGTGTTCCCAGCTGGAGTCACTTTTGTCATTTCCAGACTGAATAGTTGTACATCTTCTATTGTAGTCAGCATATGAAATGTCTAATGCTATTGGATTCAATAAGCTTGTGGGCACGTGACCGCAATACGCCTCCCGTCGAGAGAGCAATTCCAATCGCACACGGGGTTTTGTGTGCACAGGTAATTTAAGTATTTTTTTTAGGTCTATTTAGTACGAACTATGGACGAACTGCCTCACGCAATAATCTGCTCAATGTGATTCATCAAAACAATTCGCTTTCTGTTCGGCAGCGAATGTTCTAATTCCAGGAATCACTCAGTGCGGTATCTGTAAGCAACTAAGGGTTGAAATTGAGAGGTGTCAGAGTACACTAGAGAAAGCAAGTTTGTTTTCTAATCGTATACATTTCATATCACAGCAAGGGATCTTTCAATACTCTAAGTCTGTTTCCACTCTCCTTCGAAACAACCATCCTTTCGAACAGAGATTCACCTGGTAATTGACATTTATCTGTCAGCCGACCGATAAGTTTGCGCACAGACTAAACGGCGAAAAAGGGACCAAAAAAAGCCCAAATAAAAAAAAACAAAAAAACCAGAAAGGAAGTAATCCAAAAGTAAAATCCATCTGGTATCGAAGAAAGTAATTTATGTGGATTCGAAAAGTATTCGTCACCAGCAACGGTGACAATTTCTTTCACCCTCACACATAGGGGTGGCATAGAATAGAGTAATCGTACAACGCGTAATAGGGGAGAAACCAGTGCGCCGCCGGGCACTGAGGGATTTCTCTTTTTAGTCGCCATCTTTCCAACAAGGAACACACGATGCACTCAAAGAGAAGGACGATACCAACGGCAGGGCAGTAACGAAAATATTGTATTTCACGAATATCCTTTCGTTTTCGTTATATTGCTGGATTAATACCAGTCGCGAATTCGTCCTGTGAGCTACGGTCTTGTTTTTACGGTTTTCTTTTCTGTTTCCGAGTGTAACGAGGAAGTGTTTCCTTTCTCCTAGACCAACGGGTTGAACAGACAGACACAGATTTTTGCTTGTTTTATTTTTTTTTCATTTTTTTATTCGAAAAAACTTTTCGGTTCTTTTCAAGTTCTTTATAATTTTGTACAAAAAAAAAAGAAAGGAAAAAAATATGCAGTGAATTTAAATCCTTGTTGCACATTTTTGTGATACAAAAAGAAAAGAATAAAATAGAAAAAAAAATGAAATGAATTAAGTGAGACGTGTGTATCTGAAACCATTGGAAACGACCTGTTTAAAAAACGGGGTGTTCGATTTTTGCACACCACGAATTAAGAAAATTATTTTGTTGTTAAATCGGTGGAAGTCGAAGACGGGGAGCAGAAAAGTGACGGCAAAGAAATCGATATTGTATTTTGTGACATCCGTCGCCAGTCGCCTCCTCTGGCCGCACACGAGAGTCTGTGTAAAGCTTCAAAATGTGTTCTTTACAACGTGAGACAATCTAGTTATTGAGAGTTAAAGTTTCTTGATGAAGCATAAAACAAATTGTTCTTATAGTCTTTCATGTATCTGTTTCTGTATCTGTATCTCGTATCTCATACCTGAATAAACCAAACACAAAACACTTGTTAAATCTCCATCAACACGATTAGTAAATTAAAGACGAAGAAAAAAAAACGTAAAGAACTTAAACAACAATTTCCACCCACACCCACACAAGACATTTTTATGTTTTAAACTCTAAACACGAGCAAGGACTTTACAAAGATCCTTATTTGCTTTAAAATATCTCCTTGTTGTTGTTGTGTTTTTTTTCTCGTTTTATTAGTTTTTTGTTGGAATTGTTTTTTCTTTTGAAAACGTCACAGGTACACACACTCGTACATTTGAATTCATACGCATATCCCGAGTCAAGGAAGGACCTATCAATGTATGCCTTATTGTATCTTGTAGATGCTTTTGTTTTCTTCATAATTAGTAACAAACGTACAAGTATCCTGTAGATTGTTTATTTTTTCCGCTTACTTCTAGCATTGCGTCGTTTTTCATGTCGTATTCTTTTCCACCCTCCGTCCCACATATTTTTCTCTTGTTTCAAAATTGGAAAAAAAAAACTGATGGAGAATGGACTGATGATTGCGAGGGGGTTGCACCCACCCACTTGCCGTCACTACTGATGATGGGGGATTGTTTTTCTTGTTTCCTGTCGTTCGCTGCTGCCTATTTGACTATTGTCCTCCAGGGGGTGTGGAGTTTGGGGGTAATACTGGAAACAATGACAGGGAATGGGGTAGGAACGGCGACAAAGACAACAGCGGCGACGGCGAAATGACTGCGTATAGTCGCTTGCAATGTACTTCTGCCTTTGGTTCGGAAGGGGTGGAGGAGGATTAGTGCAAACCAAAGAGCACAAGAGTCCACATACTCTATTGCTGATGACGGTTGTAGTCTTCAACTATAAAATGCTTTGTTTTAAAATCTCGGGGTCAGGGACTGAGCCAGAGTGTACTCTGGTTTATTGTTGTTGTTGCTGTTGTTGTTTATCAGATTTCTCTCTTTTTCTTTCATTTAATCGCTATATATTTATATGCCCGGGAAGGAGCAACATATTTCAGTTCTGTGAATCATGACCCAGTCTGGTTGGATAATTGCCGATACCCGACAAGTGATTAATTCTCTCCAACATGGTACTGAAGCTCGTTTTGTGGTTTTCATACATTGAGTGTGGCTTTGATATTGAAGTAATGCTATTGATATGTAGTACTAGTGCCTCTCGAATTCCTTTAGTACTTCTCTGAGGGATTTTGTGCAATATGCTCGTTGGATCCTCTTAGGCACAAGTAGTCGGCAACAAAATGGATTCTTAATCATCTATTGGAAAAAAATATTCATAATATACATATATATATATATATATATATATATATATATATATATATATATATATATATATATATATATACATATATATATAAAGGAAGAGATGCACTGTCGAATTTTGGGGAATAATAAGCAAAATTCGCAAATAGAAATGTGAGAGTCATTAAAAACTTAACCGAGTTATAACAAGTGCCTGTAGTACTTCATAACAAATATTTGCAGATTTGAATAGATTCTCGGTGGCCTTAACTCTTAAGACATACCTTATAAAACTTTTCGAAACCCGTCTCTTTTCAGCTCCTAATGGTTTTGCGGTCGATTCTGGAAGCCTCATCTGTTTGAAATATGAGAATTTGTTCAATTCAGCGGAAACTTATTCAAGGTCAAATTTATTCACAGAAATTTATATTTCAAAGTACTTCCCATCAAGTACAATGCACGTATGTTGGCGCCTGATACAATGATCGAAACGTTCTACGTGTTCGTCAGAGCACTCTTCGATTTTCGCATTGTCTTCTCTTGGTTGCTAAAGCGCGTTCCCCGTAGCCTTTTTTTGGCTTCATTAAACAAAAAGAAGGGATCCAGGATCCAGGTCATTATTCAGTGCCATTTTTTGGTTGGGCCAAAGGATGTGGGATCTTGTAAAGATACCAAGCGCACCAGGCTCAGGGCCTGAGGTTCAGGAAGCAGGAATCAGAGTTGTACAGTAACATAACAACTCTGCGCCTATACACTGAAATACCCTGCATTTCTTTCCCGTCTCCTCGGGGACTTTTTTTTTTTTCATAGGCCTGATTAGCATTCTAGGTTGGTGTTAAAGGGAATAGACTTTTTTTACCTGGACTGGACTGGAGAGAAGCGCATTATGTAGTGATGTCAGGTATTTGGAAGCACTACTGTGGCGGTGCCAAACCCCACGGTTCACTTACCTAAAAAAAACCTCATAACTCCCATCCAATCACATAATTTCGCTATGCAATCGCATTAGCACCTTAAATGCTTTACGCATCTAGGATTATCTAAGGTATAATCTAAAAAGCTTCAGTAAAAGAATTCTTATCTTTTCTTGCATTCCCTTCGCATATAAATTCCTGTAAGAGTTCTTTCTTACCTTACCATAAATACCCGGTAATAAAATGCATCGATGCGCATATCATACGACCGCATATCAGGGAATCTTACCCCTGAGTTGGCTAATCCCAGCCTCAATATGTGTACATAAAAACTATCTATGAACACATCGGCTGTCGACCCTTTTAGCCAGCAATAAATAGTCCAACACCAGCTGCATGTAATTAGCACCATCCACGTTGAGACTATTTCCCTAACTCACACCATGAGTAAACAAAAGACCGCTGTCCTTCAGCAGGCATTCTGGCGATACGCAAACGATTCAATCATCCTAGTATCCGAAATGCACCTACCATCTAATGTTTACTCAGTTGAACTCTCAGGCCATAAATTCCTTTTATCCTACATAGTTCAGGATTTGTTTCCCAGTAACCTCTCACATAAACAAAGAACTCCACGATCCCTTTTTCCTTTCGTTGTTTCGGGTTCATTCCCATGGCATTGTGTATGACAAAAACCAACGTGATCTTCACTCACACATACACATACGTTGCCAAGTCTTTCTTCCTTGTTTTCACCACGGGAGAAACACTTTCTTTCTTGGGAAAACTCAGTCCAAAACGATTAAATATCGTTGAGTCAAATTTCATCCACGGACCGAGACGGTCGCTCCGCCATCCATCGTACCGGCGCCGGTACGGTGTGAAAAGTAAAGTAGAGTCGAGTCGGACGCGATACCAATTTAAAAATTAATTTTTCTAGTGCAGTGTAATCTAAATAAAATAAAGAAAAACCAATGTGAAATATAAGAACCTGTCACAATAAATAAAAAGTGCGTTTTCCTTTTTACTTCGTCCTGGTGAACTCCTTGTGGTCGGTGTGTTCCGGATTTTGTTTCTTTTTTTTTTGACGAACAGTTGCTGCAGCGGAACCTTCTTTTAGTGACGGTGGACACGAGGTAGAACTCTCGCCCATGCTGGCGTCGCGATCTCGTACCCCACACTACCACTAGAAACCTTGTTCAAGCTACGACCTGGGGTTCACTGACTGCTCGGATGAATCTGTAAAATAAAAAAGTTTAGTACCTGCGGTGCGAGTCACCAAATGTCATCACCGCATTTTTTTTTCCTGCAGCGATGACGGTCCTGAATCGTGGCCCGTAAAGGCAGCTGGTTGGTGGTAGGTACACATCCGACTGTCGATTGAGTGGTTGCTGGTTTTCGGTCTCATGGACTGCACTCTGGCGAGCCAGCACCAATCACACATGGAAAAGCGTACGACACTTGTAAGCTTGTTCACAGAATAGAATTGCATTTCGTAAACGATCAGCCGCCGTACTTAAACGGTTACTTCCGAATTAAGAATTGATCATCATAATCATCGGCACTCCGGGTTCCGGTCTTGACCTTATTTAACAAATCTCTCCACCGGTCCCGATTTCGAGCCGATGTCATCCAGTTTCGCACTCCCAGGCTCTGGGCGTCCTGATCTACGCCATCCCCCCATCACAGACTAGGTCTGCCGCGCTGTCTCCTTCCATACATCCTCCCACAAAGGACTTTCCGGGCAGGCTCCTCTTCGCTCATTCGAGCTAGGCGTCCCGCACACCGGAATCTACCGAGCTTGATTTTTCTTACAACATTAGCTTCAAGGTAGATTCGTACAACTCATGGTTACAGCGTCTCCGGAGTCATCCTCCCTCACTTACGGGGACAACAATTCTCCTTAAGACCTTCTTCTCGAAAGCGGCTATGAGGTCAGTGTGCCTTTTATTGAGCACCCAGATCTCGGATCCATACATGAGTACTGGTAAGACCATGGTTTTGTACAGTAGTAACTTGGATGTTCTGGATAAATTTCGGGATTTAAAGAGCCTTGGTAGACCATAGTAGGCTTTGTTGGATTTGATCAGCCGTCCGCGTATTTCTTCTTCCATATTGTTATCGGCTGATACTATTGACCCAAGGTAGTTAAAGGATTGCACTACTTCAAATTCGTGCTCCATTACCCTGATAGTTTGACCATCGTTAGGTCTTTTCTTCGCAGAAGTTTAGTTAGTGATAACATAACAAAATCCACATCAGTCGAATGTACTTGAGTTTAGAAATCAAATTCGCACACACGGCAGTGGCCTGATAGGTTGATTGATCCAATTTTTGGTGATTCTAACTGTCATAGTGTCAGTTCGAATTACACGTTCTTCACTATCATACCAAACGCTATAAGTTGCCACCATGTATTTAGTTTTCCCCTCATTAATGTGCAGTCCCAGTTTTTGTGCTGCCTGCTCGATCTGGGTAAAGGATTCCTGTACAGCCGATTCAACTCTACCGATGATTTCGATATCATCTGGGTAGGCAAGTATCTGGCTGAACTTGGTGACAATAGTCCCTCTAGTTGTAACCCCAGTGTCACGGATTGCTTTCTCCAACGCCAGGTTGAAGAGGAGGCGGCTTTGGCCGTCCCCTTGTTGGAGTCCATTAAAGATGTTTATTGGTTTGGACAGCAATCCCGCTATTTTTACTTGACTAGTTACGTTGATCATGGTCAAAGTCGTATCAATTTGTTTGGAATGCCGAACTCTCTCATGGCATTATATAGTTCTATCCTGGCTATGCTGTCGTAGGCGGCCTTAAAGTTAATAAAAAAGTGATATAATGGAATCTTAAATTTTACCATCGCCTGCCTAAGGGTGAATATCTTATCAATCGCTGATTTGCCTGGGATGAAGCCACACTGATATTGACCAATGATGACTTTATCTTATGAGGTATCCGATCTTGTAGGATAGAGGAGAGTATCTTATAGTCGGTACTCAACAATGTTATACCCTTATAGTTGCTGCACAGTGTGATATCTCCCTTCTTATGTGTGGGGCAAATTATACCACGACGCCGATCTTCCGACATCTCCTCTTGCTCCCATACGTGCACCACAATCTGATGAACTGCGTGATGTAACGCTACCCCTCCTTATTTGATCAGCTCAGCTGGTATGCCACCCATTCCGGAGGCTCTATTTGATTTGAACTATCTTATGGCTTTTAATGTTTCCTGATTCCTTGGTGGCGGCAGCATTTGGTCTTGATCGTGCATTGGTGCAGCCTCCATTTCTTCTGTGAGCTGACCATTTAGCAATTCATTGAAGTGCACTTCCCACCGCTCCAGAATGCCTTCAGCATCGGTGATCAGATTACCCTCTTTATCACCACAGTAAGTGCCGCGTGGTGTGTGCCGCCACTTACTGCGGATTATTTGGTAGAACTTCCGCGCCGGGTGCGGACCACGCTCTCTATTTTTCTCTATTTCACAGACAAGGTTTTTTCCCCAGGCACTTTTCTTTTGTCTGTGAAGTCTTTTTTCAGATCTTTTGAGCTCTTTGTACTTCTCCTCGCGTTCCCGCGTTCTATGAGACTGCTGCATTGCCCGGTATGCAGCATTCTTACGTTCAGTCGCTAGTTTGCACTCATCATCAAACCAGTCGCTCCGATCTCTACGACTACTGCCTAAGATGGAGTTGGCAGTACTAATGACAGTATTCTTAAGGCGTGTCCATTTCTCTTCCACGCCCGGAATTCTGGACCCAGGACTTACTCTCCCTCCGCCGAGCTCTCCGAGGGCGTATCCTAGCGCATGACATAAAGGTGTTACTGGTATTCTCATTGCGTAAGTCAGCCGTGTTGATTCGAACCTAATCCGGGGATGCAATACGTCTTCGTAAACGAATCCGCGCTCAGAAAAGTGTATCAACAAGGTAGTGATCCAAGTCGACGTTGGCACCTACGTACGTTCGTAGCGCCATCAGGCTCGAGGAGTGGCGGCGATCTATCAACACGTGGTCAATTTGGATGCAAGTGGCTCCATCAGGTGATACCCAGGTGGCTTTGTGGATATCTTTTCGCGGAAACCTAGTACTCGCAACGACCAAGTTTTTTGATGCTGCCAGTTCAATGACTCGTAATCCATTGTCATTAGTATTCTTATACAGACTGTGGGAACCTGCGTAGTACCTGAAAACCGGCTTCTGACCTATTTTCACATTCAAATCACCAAGAACGATTTTCCATCCTATCTTGGACAGGCATTGAGGGCCCGTTCGACGTTCTTTTTCGTCGTCACGGGAATCCTCTGTAGGTCCATGAACGTTTATGAGGTCTATGTTCCTAAACTTGCCACGTACGCGAAGAGTACATAGCCTCCGTTTATTGCATTAAAGCCGATAATGGCAGGCTTCAGTTTTTAGCTGAATAGAAAACCTACCCAGAGAGCACATGGTGTTAGGCGTGACAGCTGTATAAATGTCATACTCGTTTCTTTGAATAACACCACTCCTCGTCCATCTTATTTCTTGTAATGCTGTCAGCCTTATATTCACCGGGGCATCAGCTAGCTGCTGTGCATCTCGGGCTCTGTATAGTGAGCGGACGTTACATGAACAATTTTTTAAATCGTTTATCCATTTTCGTTTCCGTGGTCGTCGTCGTGTATCCGGTCCATATCGAGGCTTGTTAAATTTGCCATAATAGTTTGTTTTTACGGGCAAAATTATTAGGCTTGCGTCAACCTTTCTCAGGATCTTGTTGCATGCATTGCTTCATTACTAGGGGGTGCCAAAGTAGCTATCCAGGGGTGTTACGTGGAGACTGCATGCTAACTTGAATTGAACGGGGACAAGGATCGTCCGGCCTTCGCCGGGTTGAAAGCAATCAGCGACTTTACCCTGTATGTTCGCTCTCCTCCCCTCTTAAGAACTGATCATCATCATCATCGGCAGTACAACCGGGAAGTGGTCTTGGCCTTATTTAGCAAGTCCTGAGCCTTGTTAAATTTTCCATAATGATTTCTTTTTTCCAGGCAAGGTCATTAGTCTTGCGCCAGAGGCTCCCCGACGGGGAATCGAAACCCGGTTTCCCGCGTGACAGGCGGCTATACTAACCACTAAACTATGGAGGAGCCTTTATGTACTGATAAAATCACTAAAATTGATTTAGATAAATTGCACGAGCGACCGAACGGAAACGATCACCGAAGATCGCGAGATTCCTGTTCGACTTAGAGTTCAGAAGTCTCGCAGGTGTTCAGAAGTCGTAAGATCCTGCGACCGGTTGACAAGGATCGCATTCGGCTGTCACTATCTTGCGTTTAACGTAAATTGATCCATGATGCTGATGTTAGTAATTTTGTTGGCTTTTAGTCGGATGCACATACGTATGCTGGTGGTATTGGCTATGTTGGTAGCCGACGTATATTGTATGAAGCATTCATCAACGAGGATTTCCAACAATCACTTATTCCTTTCTGCAACTTCTCGTTTTACTCTTTTGAGTCTTTGGAATTTATTCTGAACTAGAGTTATGGGAATGCAAATTTCAGTCCAGCACTCCACTGGCCACATTGTGCAACCAATGAGATGGTTTGGCCTCGGAAGATTGTTTCCCTATTTAGTGAAACGGCCGTATAAAAAAATAGGTTCCTCTGCATCCTCTTTTTGCTCCATAGATTGTGGAATTTTTAATACCCATCATTCTTCGACAAGTACGTGGTGGTAGTTGAAGATTCCGTGTGGGCGCTTTATCCAAACTTTCACGGATGGGATGAGTTTAAAGGTAGATCCGTGTTTCATTTGTACTGCCATATAGCAATAGGAGCTTCTCTTCCTCCTAGTTTTATCGTTGCCATTCCACCCGGTTTTGCATCCTCCGTGGTTTTCCTTTTATAGGTCCAAAACATTTCCTCAGCTAGGATTTCCATGGCCAGTAATCCAATTATGACGAATGGTGCTTCATCAGAGATCACTCTGAAGCCGCATATAGACCTTATTGGGCAAAACCTTTGTGTTGTTCTCATCATTCTCTTCGACAGCCAACCCAGAGCTGACTGGTTGGTGCATTTTAACAGAACAGACGAAGCTGGGAAGGTGGCGGAGATGTGCGCTGTTAACCACAATTTGACTCAACTCATGGAGGAACCTATGGATATGGTGAGGTGATTATGCTTACACCCTGGATCTGTTTTTGACATCCGAGCCGAGCATTTATACCATGGGGGTTGCTACGCCACTGGGAAACTCTGAACTGCTTGGTATCGGTCGCGCAACTACTTGCGTTTTAAACGAATAACCGACCTAAGCAGCTCGCCATGTATGGAGGTATGGGGCTGCTAACTGGCACGATTTGCGAGATCTCTTCGCATCATTTCCGTGATCGGAGGTGTACTTTGAAGACTCGGATGTTGCCGCATGAGCGGAATCCGTCACGGAGATTATTCTCCTCGGGATGGAGATTTACATTCCGCATTCCATCAAACGAAGTTCATCTGATAGGCCTTGGCTTGATAAAAAATGCGAGCATATTACAGCGGCGAAAAATAGAGCTTTTAAACAATGGCGCTCCAATTCCACCGACCAGGTCAACACAACGAATTTTGTTAGAATCAGAAACGCGTGAAACCAGGCGATTGATACCCCAAAGAAGGCTTACAACGACAGGGTCACCAATGAACTCCTTCGGTGTCCAACCGGTTCACGTCCCTTCTGGTCAATGACAAAGGCTGTCAGCAATAACTTCGCTTCCTCCCCTTTTCCTCCTTTAGTGACGCGCAGCAGAGTAGTAATCACACATTCAAAAAATAAAGCTAATGTGTTCGCGAATTTATTTTTCGCGAATTCAAACCTCGATGCCGGTTTTTTGGAGCCACCTGTGATCGCACCAGTACCGTCTTTGATGCGGGATATGACGTTCGCCTGCATACTATTCAACGGATCTTACTTGGACTGGACTGAAAAAAAGCAACTGGGCCGGACGGAATACCAGCAATAGTCCTTAAGAACTGTGCTGTCGAACTGTCGCCGGTTATTTTTTGCTACCTACTGAAGTTTAGCCAATGCCACAGACGTGGAAAAAGTGTCTCCTAGAAAATTACCGGCCGATAGCATTACTGTCTATGTTATTTAAGGTGATGGAAAAGGTCATCAATGCAGAGTGAATTAAGTATTTGGAGTAGGACGGACTTCTCAATGATCGTCAATATGGAATCCGTGGCTGGAAGGCGGCTCGAGTTTAGCCAATCCTAAAGAGCTGGAAAAAATGTCTGCCAGAAAATTTTGGCGGCCGATAGCATTACTGTCTATGTTATCTAAAGTGTTGGAAAACGTCATCAATGCGGAGTGAATTAAGTATTTGTAGTGCAATGGACTTCCGAATGATCGTCAATACGGGTTCTGTGGCAGGCGGTCCACGGGAGACCTTTTGACACTTATAACCGATATATGGACATCTACGATTGAGGGGCATGGTGAGTCAAGAGCGGTCGCATTGGATATCTCCAAAAATCTTGACCGCGGAGTAAGTTTCGTTTATATGGACTTTTCCAGCAGCTTTGCGACTGGACAAAGAGTTTCCTCAAAAATCGATCGATCCGGGTTGTTGTAGACAGCGAGTCTTCGGATCTGTATCTTGTTAATTATGGGGTGCCTCAAAGTCCTATTTTGGCTCCAACCTTGTTTTTGCTTCACAATAGATAACAAAGTGTTCAGTTTTGCGGAAGATAGTACGGTTCTTTCCTCTTTTTCGAGTGATCGGCCGATTGGTGCATCAAGGTCGCACCAGCTGAGATATAGCCAGATCGAGTCTCTGAATCGGGCTCTGAATGAGTTCCTGCAGTGGGGAAAGACCAATCTCGTCGACTTCAGTGCAACGAAGACACAATATATAACATACACGAAGAAAGGTGGATCATGGGTTCCACAGCTGATGATGAATGGCCAGACCATCGAATCTGGGGAAAGCATGAAATTGCTCGGCGTCACGGTCTGTGGGAATGTATCGTGGCATAAGCACGTGTCGAACATCACCAGGTCCGCCACAGGAAAACTGAGTTATCTTTTTAGAGCCAAGAAATATTTTACTCCGGCCCAACTTCTTCTTCAGTATAAATCCTAAATTAGACCCACGCACGAATATACCATGTTTGGAGCACTTCTCATAAGCATACCCTCGACCTACTTGAGAACATACAGGGACAAGCGATCCGCCTGATTGGGGACACGGCGCTGACGTCGGCAATACAGTCGCTATCACATTGAAGGCGAGTAGCTGCTTTCTGTCTGTTTTATAGATATAATCACGGGTACTGCCCTTCGAAGAATCGTGGTGGTGTTCCGTTTATATGCGCTCCACTCGACAGTCTGTATCAGAACTCATGCCGTTACAGAGCGGGAAAGCTGTGGAATTCTCTCCTCGGGCTAGTGTTTCCGAAGCGTTATAAGGTGCAACTGTTCAAAAAGAACTAGTTTTTATTGGCCTGTAGGAACCCGAGAGTTCATGTCACCACTGACTCGTCTACGTCTTCTTTTTACCGCGTCGGTGGTTTCTTCATGTATTCTTCCCTTATGGTAGTGCCGACTTATCATACCTACGCCTACCCGGTTTTTTGTATGTTTGTTGTGTTTATAGTTTTCATTCATTTTTGTTCCTACGAGCTTGGGGAAACTGTGGGGAGGAAGTATTGTGCCAGGCATGGGCACTCCGTTCACTTCCATCCCCATCGTCTATGGTCACTAAAGTTCCACGGAAAGAAAGTCACAAAAAAAAAAAGAAATAAAGGCACCGAGGAACTGCGGAAAATTAAACGCACTGTCTGTCATTTGGTTTTAGTTTTATTTCTATTGCTGAAGATCACTTTTCTCTGTCATTATTAGATACGTTAGTGTTTTTTATATTCTACTTAAACTTGTTATTACTATTAATTGATTTTTATAAATTTTAATTTACTTCACACACGACTCAGGGGTATATTCGCGTCCTCGGCGCGCGACGAGGAGCGGGAGCGACAACGACCGTGGCGGTCTGCGGATGGAAAAGGACTCAACGATATTCGTTCGTTGGCAAAGGAAATTCGGACAGTGAAACTAGCTCTCTTAATTAAGGGGTGCATTTTCCATTTCCACATAAAGTCTCTCTTTGGGGTAACCAAACAGATCTCATACAGAAGATCGCCACGGTACACATGTATGTGTGTACATTGGTTCTTTTATGGATCAATGCCATGGGAATGAATCTAAACAAAGAAAAGGAAAATGTGCATTCATGGGATGCGAGTTCGGTAAAGCAAACAAAACCGAAACTCGTCGGATGCTAATTGGATCTTTGTTTGACATGTGCGTCGCGGCTAAATAAATAGACGCGACGCATCGAAGAAATAGTGTTAATGGGTTTTAGCTAGATTACCGGGAAATGCTGTTTATGGCATCACTGGTAACGGTAGGTATTGAATTCCTATTTGCATTTGCTTATGCTGTAGGATTTAATTGGTGCCAAGAGATGCGTATATTTATTTTGGTCCCTTGGGTGTAGGTCGCCAGCCAATGTGTTTGTATGGTGATTTATGATACACACGATGAAGCTGGGATAAGTCAACTCAAGGGTAAGATTCCCTGATTATGCGGTTGTATTATATATGAACCGATGAATTTTCTTTCAGGGAATTTATGATAAGCTTGGAGAGAATTCTTATAAGGGATTTTAAATGCGAAGTTATGCATGCAGGTAAGAATTCTCTTCTAGGGGATTTTAGCTACATGAACTTGATCGATTTGATGCGTGAAGCATTTAAGGTGCTAATGCTATTGCATTCGCGAAATTAGGAGATTGGGTGAAAGTTATGGGGGTTTTTCGGGAAAGCGAACCGTGGGCTTTGGCGGAACCGCCACAAAACCTAAGGCCAGCTGTTGGCAAAATCATGCGATTTAACTTCGGTAGACCGAAGTTTGCAAATCTAAGGTCATCCGATTTAACTTTGTTAGTTTTTCCCTAGGGCATTTGGAAAAATGATACTTATACGAATTAAAGCCGGTGTTACGTCTCCAGCGCCGTGCTTCCTCTTTTGAGGGAAGAGCGTGGGGGTTATTAAAATAATTAAAGTTTTCTTTATTAAAATAATTATTAGTTTTATTTTTATTTTATTGAACTCAGCTATCTCAAGCTGAGCTCTAATCTGAACTACTTTTACAATATAATTTTTCCTGTCTTTATAGAACATTTTGTTCCAACTAACTGTGTCGTATAAAATGAACAAAACAATCCAGAAGTCTCTGTTTATAATTTTGAATAAACTTTGAACGAAAATCAAAGTGGCTATGTTTTGAAATGAAAAATGTGCTTGTTATGAAAAGGGGCATGTTTTTAAATGTGCTGTAAGTGACTGGATATAGAATATTGTGTCTGTTTATTTATGAATTGTATTAAATGAGAATGTAAGATATGTGCGGATGTAGTTTTAAAAGTTGTGTTAGAAAGGGCATGAGATTAGTGTTAAAGCGAATAAGGGTAGTATTCTGGAATACAACACCGGTAGACCTTTTCCTATAAGGTGTTTTGAAACCTAACTTCATCTGAGTTAACTTTGTTATGAGTTTTTCCTTGGGGTGTTTTGAAACCAAAGACATATACAAAGATCATGTGGTATAACGTCAGTAGACATTTTTATCTCAGGTGTTTCGAAATCTAAGGTCATCCGATTGAAGGACACAGGGGAAAAACATCCAATGTCCGTTTTTTATGTTTTTTGGACTGAAATAATATTCTATAGTACAAACGTGTAGAACGGTACGCCAAAACATACTTTGCAGTAACATGCAGAGCCACGGAGTAATTTTCATAGAAAAATATTGATACAGTGCAGTAACCAGCAATGTCAAAGTCTTAATTTGGCAATTTCTCATCATTGTCTTTGTGTCATTGCACGTTTTTCTCCTGTGCCCCTCATTTAACTTCGTTAGAGTTTTCCCCTAGGATGTTTTGAAAGTTCAAAAAGAACTGCAATGGTTATTTGGTTGCATCTTAGGGTACTGTGTCGGTGCTATAGGTTCGCCTCTCCAGAGAGAAGTAATGAATTGAACATGTCCATAGCTGAGTATAATGATGTACTCACGTCTCATCACATGTGACGATATGCTTCAAATCCTCCCCTTCTTGTTGAAATCGATCCAGAAGTTTTCCACTGATCTCCGACCTGACCCGTTTCTGATTTACGGTCATCATTATCATCATCGGCACTACAACCGGGAATCGGTCTTGGCCTTATTTAGCAAGTCCTGAGGCTTGTTAAATTTTCCATAATGATTTGTTTTTTTCCGGCAAGGTCATTAGTCTACCGTCAGAAGCTCCCCGACGGGGAATTAGACCCCGGTCTCCAGCGTGACAGGCGGTTATTGATTTACGGCCAATGACCTCGAAACCCATCGCGCAGTCGTTTTTTTGAAGCTACGATCATCAGTGATGAGATTTCTCCAACAGTTAAGCGGCGATCATTTTCAATAACCTCTCGAACGGCACGGATATTGTCATCTGTACGACTTGTCCTTGAGCGTCGATCATGACTTTCGTTTTCGATAAGTTCTCACCCACTTTTAAATTATCTGGCCCACGTATACACACGATTCTGAGACAGTGTATCGTCACCAAACTGTGCCTTCAATATAGAAAAAATTGCCGAGGGTCTAACCCCCTCATTTGTTAAAATTTTAATAACAATCCGTTGCGCAACATACGTATGTACCTCTTGCTCGCTCATGGCTGTACTGACTACAAAATCGAACGCGACCGCTAGCCAATCCGGTTCCCCTACTCTTCATAAACCAAACAACAGCCACGCACAAGATTATCTAGCTTGCAACTTGCTGCTAAGCAAAGAAGTAAAATTACCGTTTATATTTGATTCACCGTCGTATAAATAAAAGAAAATAAACAACCAATATTAAATATGCACTTTTTCTCGGTCTGGAAATAAAGCACTTAATATCTTAAAAGTCCGTCGATCTATATAAATAACAATGCTCCCCTGAAATGAATTTCCTAAATAGCAAGTTTGTGCCCAACCATCACAAAAACTCGGAAAGGTCAATTATACTTAAGCTCAAGCAGTTCCAAGTCGCAATCATGACATGGTTTCTAACCTTAACGTACATGAAGATAGAAACAAATATAAATTTACCTTTATAACTCATTCATATCAGCATTCGAAGCGGCATCAAGGACAATTCTCTATATATTCCAAACCATCTATTGTATTGATGGGTATCTATTGCCACAGAGCTTAGTTGTAATCGCTACTTACGAGTGAAATCTTTTATCATGGATTCATGAAACCCGCATCACCCGCATACTTCACTCCCATTCTCAGTTTCCGTTGGCAAAACATTGTATTTCCGTTACAAATTTCGCAAAAGTGTGTCTGTTCGTCGCCGAACTTGATTATCCTCAGCCAAATCGTGCGCAAATTTATACCCTCTTCCAATACGCCTTCGAAATCCCATACCTGGTGGCTCTCTACACAGTCCTGGAGATGAGATGATATAGGTCTTTCTTTATATAAAATGTTACACTTCCCCCCTCAATCATTGACAACTTCCTTTCTATAAGGCTACAGGATTTAATGATGCGTTGCGAATTTTGAACGATGAACTCGGAGCGTGTGAGTGTGTTTGTAGATATGTATGATTCATTAAGGCTCAAGACTTCCTCTCGATGCGTCATTAAAAATTCACATGACATGGATGTTCTACAAAGAGGACATCTTGAACTTGAGGCTTTTATTTTCGATGCAACCTTCGAAATCCCATTCAGTGATTTCAAAAAGTGGAATTACAAAAAAAAAAAAAAACAACTTCATAGGGGGAGTATAATGAGAGTGAGGGCTTTCATAGGAACTGTATAGTTATGTGAGTCTACCATTGAATTAAACTTTTGCGAAGGGAGTAGAATGACATCATGTAGATGAGTTAACATTGGGCTGACGAAGAGTACCTGAAAAATACGGAACCGTACACAGCATTTCGGGCCATGTGATAGAATTCATTTTCTAAAATTCAAATGTAGTGACCGGTTTTCAAAATATTTTCCAGTATGTTATTTTGGTCTTAGTATTCAAGGTCCTTGTTTCGAATTCAAGGAATACGAAGAGAAGTACAAGTGCTGGATGAGAGATGGAAAAAAATAATTTATTGGCCAGAGAATTTCTTCAAGGATATTTAAAGTTCCATTTTTGGTTGAGATATCTCGTTAATTATGTAAGTGGTAGAATTTGTGAATTGTTCTAGATACATAAGAGCATTCAGGTCACGGAAACAGAATGTGATTGGAAGGGTTTTACACGAAAACGAGTCTTTGTGATTTTGATGGTTTTCATCGATTCTGGCGCATCAATTTATTAGCCAAATATAAATTTCTTATGATTTCAGGTTTCATTTTACAGGAATAAATAGTAAAATTTTTATGTCAAACTAAAACCGAATCGGGAGTTGAACCTGCACACACAGTTACGCGCACGTCCTACTTTCCTTAGTGTCATGGTGACTTGTAATTAGTATTACTAAAAATATTATTGTTATTAAAGTTTCATCATCATCATCATCGGCACTACAACCGGGATCCGGTCTTGGCCTTATTTAGCAAGTCTCTCCACCGGTATCCGGTCCAAATCCGAAACTTGTTAAATTGTCCATAATAATTTGTTTTTCCGGGCAAGGTCATTAGCCTTGCGTCGTGTTATTAAAGTTTAGTTATGTATAAATAATTAACATAATGAACTTACAGATAACGTTGGAAGGTTGAATAAGTGTTGAAATTGTTTGTGTTCTTCAGTTCCATTCTATAAAACAATAAGACAGCAACACGAATTGGTAATTGCGCGTTTTAACAACGCTGAATAATGCTTTGCTGCTTTGCTTTCCTCTGCCGTATGATTTGCGCTTGAAAAAACTGATCAAAATGCCGCTCGAATCTTGCAATTCTCTGCCACGTCACGCGCGGTTTTCGAAAATGGGGTAATGCACAAGAAGAGGCAAACTTCTTTTTTTTTTTTTTTTTTTTTTTTTTTTTTTTATTAGACTTCTCTCAGGAGAGGCGAACCTATAGCGCCGGTTGGGCGCTCCGAGATGCCATCAAATAACTGTTGCAGTTCTTTTTGAACAGTTACAGGTTATAATGCTCCGGGAACACTCGCGTGGGAAGGGAGTTCCACAGCTTCCCCGTTCTGTAACGGAACGAGTTCTGATGCAGGGATGTTGGCGCCGCCGTCTCTGTATGCTTTCAAGTAGATCGAACGTATGTTTAGGAGCCGAGCTCCAAACATGAGAGCAATATTCGAGCGCGGGTCTAATTTGGGATTTATATAGAAGAAGAAGTTGGGCCGGAGTAAAATATTTCTTGGCTCTAAAAAGATAGCTCAGTTTTCCTGATACATGATACATTCCCACAGACCGTGACACCGAGTAATTTCAAAATTTACCCAGCCTCGAGGTCCTGGCCATTCATCATCAGCTGTGGAACCGATGATCCACTTTTCTTTGTGAATGTTGTATATTGTGTCTTCGCTGCATTGAAGTCGACAAGACTGGCCCATTCCCATTGCAGGACCCTATCTAGATCCTGATTAAGAGAGTCAATCTGTCTACATCTCAGCTGATGCGATGCAGATGCACCAATAGTCCGAACACTTGAAAAGGGGGAAACAAGCGTACTATCCGCAAAACTGAACACTTTGTTATCCGTTGTCTCTACCAAATCATTTATGTGAAGGAAGAACAAGGTTGAAGCCAAAATACAACCTTGGGGCACCGCCGAATTAACAGGATACTGAGCCGAATACTCGCCGTCCACAACAACCCGGATCGATCGATTCTCGAGGAAGCTCCTCGTGCAGTCGCAAAGCTGTTGAGAAATCCATATGAACGAAGTTTAGTCAGCAATGCCCCGTGCCAGACGCGGACAAAAGCCTTGGAGATATCTAATGCGACCGCCCCTGACTCACCATGCCGTTCAATCGCAGATGTTCATATATCGGTTATAAGTGTCAAAAGGTCTCCCGTGGACCGCCTGCCACGGAATCCGTATTGACGATCATTCAGAAGTCCGCCACACTCCAAATACTTAACTAACATAACTCTGTATTGATGACTTTTTCCATTACTTTGGATAAAATGGGCAGTAATGCTATCAGACGGTAATTTTGTGGGAGACACTTTTTTCCCGTCTTTGGGATTGGCTGAACTCGAGCGATTTTCCAGCAGGCAGGAAAGGTCCTCCGCGCATAAGATAAGCAGAAGAGTCTGCCAGGAACCGGCGATAGTTCTGGAGCACAGTTCTTAAGGTCTATTGCTGGTAGTCCGTCCGGGCCGGTTGCCGTCCTACAATCCAATTCACGTAGAATGCGTTGAATAGTGCGCGGACGAAATCTCACATCCCGCATGGAAGACTGTACCGGCGAGATCACAGATGGCTCCAAAAGGCCGGGAACGAGGTTAGAATTCGCGGAAAATAAATTCGCGAACACATTAGCTTTATCCTTTGAATTCGTGACTAACGTCCCGCTGTCTGTTACCAACGGAGGGAAAGAGGAGGATGCGAAGTTACCGCTGACAGCTTTTGCCATTGACCAGAAGGAGCGCGAACCAGTTGGGCACCGAAGGAGCTTATCGATCACCCTGTCGTTGTGAGCTTTCTTCGCGGTATTAATCGCCTGGTTGCACGCGTTTCTGATTCTAACAGAATTCGTTCTGTTAACATCGGTGGGATTGGAGCGCCATTGCTTAAAAGCTCTATTTTTGCCGCTGTAATCAGCTAGCATTTTTTATCAAACCAAGGTTTATCAGGCGAACTTCCCAGTGGCACAGAAACCTCTACGGTATAAATACTCGGTTCGGATGTTAAAAACAGATGTAGGGTGTTCGCATAATCTCCTCGGGCATCCGACTTACAGCAAACATCTCCGCCAACCTCCCAGCCTCGTCGGTTCTGTTAGAATGTAACAACCAGCCGGAATTGTGCACATCAAAATCACCAATGACAACAATTTCAGAAGCTGGGTGGTTGATCTGTATTCAGTCGACGGTATGTGAAAGATGTTCGAAAAATGTCGCCGGTCGATCGTCATTCGGGAAGCGGAAAAGACAACAAAGAAATTTAACAGAATTCCTCAGCATGACCCTCAACCATATGATGTCCATGTTATTGGGTTCCAACGCCTCCATCCTCTGGCAAGCTAAATCGGACCGCGTGAACACGCAGACTCCACCCTTAAAACGGAATCGTGAATTTAAGTCGTATCCTGAGCAACGAAGATATGTCGAACCAGTTGACGAATCGACCTGGGTCTCAGTTAGGGCGAGAATACGAGTATCAGGTATTTCTGTTTGCAAATTTTGGTGGACAGCGTTAACATTCGTATTGGTGAAACCGATGCCTTTGATGTTACAAAACGCTGTTACCAGTCGAGCATGGACACAGCCTCTAGAGCGAGCCCGGTTATGCGATGGCGAACCTCTCAAAGTTCCATTATTTATCATGACATCTGCATGATGTGCCCGCCGACATAGTTCCCGCCGGAGACTGGGAGACTGGTTTACCTCCGGAATTCTTTATATCAGAAGGTACCATCATGACTAATCCCCGTGTCAGTCCGGGCCATCAGCCACACATCCATAACACCGTCGAAGATTTCTCTCGGCGATATCGCGGAATGTACAGCGTGACGGAGTGGTATATCACCTTGGGACCGACTACCACCTAACCAACCTTTTCTCGAACCGTTTCATCAGCCAAGCTCCGAAAGATGGCCAGGGATTTCTCCCGACCATTTCACGGAGCCTAAAGCTTGGTGGGGTGGTATTTCACCGGGCGCACAGGGCGTTGGGACCCCGGCTACCACTCGGCCTTTAGTCGCCTCTTACGAGAAGCCGGCCTAGCTGTGAGTATAAAACTACCTCCCGCCAGGTTCATATTCCCGTTGATCACCGCTCGTGACGTCGCAACTGCTGCATAATTTCACAGAGAACACCCTTTGGTACGGACGATGCCTGTTTTGAGCTAAGCATGTGTTCCATCATCAGTCCTGCCGGGGTAACTGTCCTTCTTATATGTCTCTCCAAAATCATTCGTGCGGTCTCGAATCTCACCCTTTCTGTGAGTACATGTTCCGCATTCTCTATTTTGCCTTCGCAATACAAGCAGTATGGGTAATTCACACGGTTATACTTGTGCAAGTATTGCCGACAGCATCCACGTCCTGATATTAGCTGAGTCAAGTGGTAATTCAGCTCGCCATGTTTCTTTTTCACCCATTTTTCAATATCAGGTGTCATGGTGTGGGTCTTTGGCGGATTTTTTGTGAGTCGACTGCTGATGCAGTGTTCCGCCGAATGATGTGCTCTGCCAGCAATGTCTACGAAAACAACAAAAGACACCGGAGCGAATGCTGTCACTAATTAAACACAAATTCTTTTTTTCCTATTTGAGAGCGCTCTTTATTTCATTGATTGTTACTTTTGACTTAAACGTCTAATACACAAATTTTACTTTTACTTTTTTTTTTATTATAATTGTTCAGGAGGTATACAAAGAACGACAAACTTCTATCATTTACTGTCCGCACTTCCTTTACTTCTTTTAGGGAACAAATTGAGCAGGGCACTGAGAGGCCTGACCTCGGGTTGGGGTCCGGGTGGTCATTCCTAAGACCTATTTGAGAGTGATCGGTGGTAACTGTAGGCAGCTCAACAAACTTCAATGCTTCGATACTGGTTTTTAGGAAGGCGTTGAGCTGCTGGTATGTGGGGGCTTCGCGCTGTTTCCTTTTGCTGTCTGCCAATCGCGTCCCGTGCGTGGATCCAGGCGCTGAGTGGTCAGGTAGACGGGTATGTCGTCCCAGGGGCTTACGGGGCGGCCAAGTGCACCCGCATTGGCGGCGTCGCGACGTTGACATAGTCTCACAGCAGGTTCCCTGGAGATAGCAGGTACCTGGAGGAGAGCGTTCAAGGCCGAGTGGACCAGAGCATGAGTATTATCGTAATGTTCTACCAGTTTCTTCCAAGCCCGCCTATAGTTTTCCTCCGTGACGGAGATGATTTTGATAGCCCTAGCGTCGTCCCGGAAGCTGGACTTTAGGTAGTAGAGCCGTTCCACATCCATGCGTTCTGGGTGGCCCGCCAGTACCGCCTGGAGCAGGTTTTCGAATGGCTTCCATTCCGAGTATTTGCCCGAGCATGTTCGTAATTGCACTGGAGGCAGTTTACGGGGGTGGGCGCGAGGTATATCGATAACATGGGGAATTATGGTGGAGGCTTTTGATGGTGCCGGGAAGTTCATGGTGAGAGCATGATGCGCGTTGATGAACTTCGCCTGCTCGTAAAATTCGGTAAATTTCCTCGGCCGAGTCGATGAATTATTCCGCGAAGTAGCGGTGACCCTTACTTTCTAGAGTTGCTAGCCGTATGATCTCCTCGTGCCGCTTTCGGATGTCCTCCCATTTCATCCTAAGGTACTGATGGCGAGTTTCCACTAAGCCCAACGTTGGTGGTTCCCTTTTCTTTGGACTGAGGAAGGCATGAGACAGCTGGTCTTGTGGCGCGAACTAAGTACCGATGAGTTTCTCGATCTGGGACATCCTGCTCATTTAAAGGCGAGCGAACCATCAACGAAAGTGTCCCGAGTTCTGGTCAATGATGTATTCGCACTTTCGTTACTCGATCGCGGTTCAGTTTATAGCGTGATGTAGGTGATAATGACCAAATAATGTTCGGAGATGCGCTATTGACGGTGCGGCGTCCACAGGCCTGGCTGACCAACGAACGAGTGAGTCCACAGGATGATGACTGACGAAGAAGAATCCACAGGAGGGGGTAATTGACGGAGAAGAATCTGCAGGTTGAGTTACTGACAATGAAGCATCCCCAGGGAAGTAGATAACTATGAAGACTCCACAAGATGAAGCAACTGATTATGAAGAGTCCACAGGATGAAGTAACTGACTATAAAGAGTCCATCGGGTGAAGTAACTGTCCCTGAAGAGTCCACAGGATGAAGTAACTGACTATGAAGACTCCACAAGATGAAGCAACTGATTATGAAGAGTCCACAGGATGAGGTAACTGACTATAAAGAGTCCGTCGGGTGAAGTAACTGTCCCTGAGGAGTCCACAGGATGAAGTAACTGACTATGAAGAGTCCACAAGATGAAGCAACTGATTATGAAGAGTCCACAGGATAAAGTAACTGACTATAAAGAGTCCATCGGGTGAAGTAACTGTCCCTGAAGAGTCCACAGGATGAAGTAACTGACTATGAAGAGTCCACGGGATAAAGTAACTGGCTATGAGGAGTCCACACGATGAAGTAACCGAGTATAAAGAATATTTTCGGAGGACAGCTAAGTCTAACAGGAGGAATCGAGAGAGACCCAATGACCGTTGAGTTGATTTGAAAAGCGACGCTTAATTCTTTTTTCCTGTCACCGACGCGTCGTCAGCTGGTGGGTGACAGTTGGCGAATGACAGGCAGATGCGAACGTACTAGAATTCTCTAGTACATTTAATTGTGAATCAGCAACAGTTTGATACCATTAAATGTCAATACGTCGTGTGGGCGAAAGACGATATAAATGATAGGAAAATAAAGTTTTGATGCACATTGGTCTCAAATGCTTGTGGATTATAGGCGCGTGGAAGGACATGCCGTCGCAGAGAGTTCCATGTTTGTGCCATGTAACAGTAGTAGTGTAGTTCGACTGAAGAACGATTCATTGTATTTATCTCTCTGCCAAAAATAGGCATTTAGTATATATCGCTGAACATTTAATAAGCACACAGTGGTTGAATATTTGTAAAACAGCGAGTTTAGTTGAGTGATGTTGGTGGTTGTGTCTTTACAAGAAAATCATCACCAAACTGTGTTCTAATGAGACAATTGAAGGCATGACGCTTGGAATACCATTTAGCTCTCTGTTAAGCACGTACGGTGGTGTTCTTGATATTCTTGATCAAACATTGAATGTTGCGCATGTGTCACTATAACAACGTACAATTTGTCAAAATATAGCCGGGACTGAGTGAGTAAGAACAACAACACAAATAATAATAAACACTTATTTTTCCCCTTCAACATAGTCTTCGTTTGAAGAGGAACATTTTTCCAACGAACGGTGATTCATGAATTCTTTGCAGGCATACGAGGGTAGCCTTTTATATTTCGGGATTAGAGAACAAAAACAAATATTGATCATCGAAAATCACTTTATTGTTTTTCAAAATATTCCCTATGAAGATCTATACACTTTTGCATGCGTTTGAACCAATTGTCGAAGCACTTTTGCCACTCTGATTGAGGTATCTCCAACACATGCATTCTGAATGCAGCAACCACTTCTTCAGGTGTCGAAAAACGTTGACCTCTCAGTTTGTTTTTTACGTACGGGAATAAAAAGAAGTCATTCGGTGCCAAGTCAGGACTATACGGCGGCTAACTACGACCACGATTGAATTCACCATACCATCGATAAACACTGGTCCTTGATGGAGCTTCATCGCCAAAAATTGAATTAAGTTCATCCATGCACTGTTGCTGAGTTAATCCACGCCGAAAGTTGTAAAAAATAATCGCACGAAAATGTTGACGATTTAATTCCATTTTTGGGCCGAGATGAATCTTTTAAGTTACTGTAAACAACACAAATAGCGCTCGTATGTCAAAACGTTCTGAGTGCGTATAACCTCAAAAATGTCCAACTTTACGACAGAGCTGTCAATTGCCGGATTGCAACACTAGGGTTGCCAAATCCCGAAACATAAGAGGCAACCCTCGTATTGCACTTTTAGTCTCAGTGAATTTTCTTTTATATCATCAATCGATTTATAATTGGTCCCACGGAGTGGTAACTTGAGTTTCGGGGACATTAAAACTAGTGGTGCCATCTAGCGGAAGATATCGGATTTTTTCATCAACGTCAGTATTTTCCGCCCTAAAAGTTCCAATTCCTAACATCGTCCTACATAAGGGATCATTTACAACGCATAGGATCTAAATTCTTGTTTATCCTTCAATCCAATCGGAATAATTGGGTGACAATTCATCCTCATCTATAATAAGAACCGAATTTATTCCTTTTGTCCATTTTACCTACGTCATGGGAAGGGGAGTCTCAATACTCAGAAATTCCATTATGGAGCCTCAACATATTTTCCAGGACTAACATTATAAGAGGATTTGGTTACATTTACCCAATCAATCCGGAATTGACAGATATGTATCACCATGGTCCTGTTTGTTGCCACTTACGTTAGAACGGAGGCACTTGAGCACACACACAACTGAAAGTATAGCATAGCAGGAAGGACAATCTCCAACAACATTTCCTTTCTTTTTCTAGATGATGGACTGTAGTTGCGTCTGAGAAGTTGGTTGCCTTAATCCTGATAAACCATTAGCACTCCTGCGAAGCCTTTAATCGACTGATCTGTGTAAGAGTTTATCCTTTTTACGAATTAGTTTAGCTTTTGTTCTGCTACGCAACGCAAATATAGGCAGATTCACATACAAGCAAACTTATGTTACACTTACCACTACCAAACATATTCACACACAACACACGCAATTGAATCGCACGCAAGGATTTGTGTTAATTAAGCCGCTCACGCTAAGTTCGCATTTTAGCTAATGCATGGCTTCACGAGTTCGGTGGTTTGGCATATCTCCGGTAAACAGAATGTCACGGCGGACGCCCTTTCTCGAATCGATACGATTCACTTGCGTTCCGCCTTGAATAACGCTGATCTTGCCCTGGCTCAAGAGGAGGACGAACAGCTCAAGTCCCTCCTAACTGCCGATACGACACTAGAGCTTAAGAAAATTACCCTTCGCGACCCTTTGGGCGAAATCTGGTGTGATGTCTCCACTGGAACCGCTAGACCTTACATTCCCGAGAAACTTCGTAAGGGCGTGTTCCGGGTTTACCACAACCCTGCCCACCCCAGCGGCCGAGCAACAGTCGCTGCTGTCCGTCGCAAATTCATTTGGCCCCGGATGAGCAAAGATCTCACCGGTTGGGCCCGTGCTTGTCTCCAGTGCCAGCGCTGCAAAGTAGCGCGACATAATGTACTGGAGCCAGCGCAATTCAAGCTTCCCACGGCACGCTTCGCCCATGTCCACATAGACATAGTGGGACCGCTTACTCCATCAAGAGGATTTTCTTATATCCTCACTATGATGGATCGCTGCACGCGATGGCCAGAAGCGACACCTCTCCGGGCAGTTACTGCCGAATCAGTCGCCAAGGCCTTTTATTCAGCTTGGGTCACACGCTTCGGTGTACCAACCACCATTACTTCGGACCGAGGTCCACAATTTGAGGCGACAATCTTTAGGCAGCTAACAGATCTTCTCGGCTGCCAAAGAAGTCGTACCACCGCCTACCATCCGCAATCAAATGGGATGATAGAGCGCTGGCATAGATCCCTTAAAGCCTCACTCATGTGTCATAATGACACACAATGGTCATCTTGCGATAACCAGAATCACCCACATCCGTGGAGATGTTGGGCTCGGTCTCAAGATATCTGAAAAGAAAGGGGAAGGACGTATCTAAGGATAGTGTGGACAGGGTTAGTTCAATAGTTGTCTAACTACTTGTATGTGGGGATAGTGGGAAAGAAATCGTACAAGACCGATTGGTCTTGAGTACGGTAGTAAACGCAGATCACGTCTTTGGCGTCTGATAATCTGCGCTTTGGTCGGTGTATATGTGTGTGGCTGATCACGAATTCAAAATGTGCCGCCATTTTATACTCTGTGGCGACAGAGAGTGGTTAAAATTTTATTTAAACATTCCAAGAAGCACAAACAAGATTTTGTGTGCTTCAATTGGAATAGGATTCTGGGAAGCGGATAGGGATTTATTTGAATAAATTCCCGGAAGAAGAAATTATGAAATGCATTTAGAATTAGGCATTTCATAATTTCAATGGATATAGGGAATTGAATCAATGCACGGCAAACGGACTTTCGTTTAAATTTATCGTGCACATGATTCAATTGGATTGGGATGTAGGGTAATTGGAAATTGAATCAATGTGCGACAAATTAATTTTTGGTTTAACTTGTCGCCCATATGATTCACTATGGGAATTAAGTTGGGCTTGTAGGTAATTGGGTGAGAGTAGTGATTTAGGATCACTAAAATATGTAATTAAAGGTAATCGAATTATTGCATTTTATGGATGTACATTACCTTTGTAAATGGCGCGGTAGCCCCACTAAACCAAACTAAAGTAGCGATAGGTAAAATTAAGCAGTGTTCTTTATTTTATAAGCCTTAGAATTTAGATCTAATTAGCTCTTTCGTATCTAAAGTGGGTTCCATGCGAAGCTGTCTCCATTTACTGGGATTTAACGTCAAAGACCCTTCATTAAAATCTACATAACAAAAAAACTCACTTATTAAATTTATTTATTACCTGAATATAGTCAGCGTAGCGTTCAACTTTGATGACGTTTGACTACAAGGACCAATCATTATACAGCTCCCCACATTCAAAAACACTCACTAAATAAATGTAATCCATACACAAATCTGAGCTGAATACCCTTCCGCTTTTATGAGGTTTAACGACAAAGACTCATTACAATTATTCGCATAACAAACATACTCACCTTTTAATGTTTAACTGTCATAAGGGCATCCCGCACTTCGTTTTGTTAAAAAAATACCACACAATTACGAAACACGCCTCCCTCCTATGACTTTTACGATTCAGAAGCCTTTTCATAACTTCCACAACAATTTGAATTGCAGAGTTGGAATTTCAAAAAAAAAACACACACGTGTACACACAATGGACAATTTAAAAAAAATGCTAATTGCTGCCCTTCTGTCAACTCTTGTGTCATCAAATCCTTATTCATAAAGACCCAACAGCCTTTTTATCTTGAAAAGCCCTAAGTTCAAGGCAGCACATGATAAAACACATTTTGATGTTGTATTATAAAAGGCTCCCCCTACAGTATAACACAAATAGGGTGTAGAACAAGAGATGACAAGGGGACAAGGCGTTGGGGAGAGAAATGTTTTTAAATCTCTCTTTAGTTTTGTAAGGCCCGAGGACAAACAATGTCTAGCTCATGACTTTTCCTCTCATGAATAAAACATTATTTGCAAGGATATAAAACTTAACTGTGTCAACAGCAAGAACAACAACTGAAAGCTCTTCAGCGAAATAATCCTCAGGCAAGTGGAAGGTGGCAACTTAATCAACAGAAACGAAGTGATACGCAACAAGAGATCCGCACAACATCCCGCTGCGGATAATCATAAGTAACGCACCAAACCAAGTGGCTAAGTATATACAAATTATGTACGCGCGAAAGGATAGAAAGGATGCACTTCAATCCGGTTAACTTGGTAGAGGTTTTGAAATTCAAATTCAACGACTCCATTATGATAGCTCGACTACGATTCACGCAATGTGAGTTATCACTTCAGAAAGGTGCTGTAGGTAGGTGGTAGTGGTGGAGTTTTATTTTGCCTGAGGTTGCTATGGAAGGAATTTATCTATTTTTGGCACCGGTAAACTTGGGCGAAGGAACAGCCAATCTATCACAAACGGCATAATTTACATGAACCTTTTTATTAAGTCGACAACAACGAATCTATTATTTTAGCACGATGCTGTTTTGCAGTTAGTTTTCTGTTCATGTGAATTTGGTTACCATCAGTCCTTCGGTTTGGATGGGTCAAAAAACCAATGTACGGTGGCGCAACATGTTCCGATTGATTGAGAATGCATATAATTTATCAAATCTTCACGACGTATGAAAATTCGGATTTTTGTGTTAATCACTAATTTGCCATTCTCCCACGGGATGAGGCAATTAAACTCTTACCAATTCAAAATACCATATTTTTTTTATTTATGGATGAATATCATTGAATCAAACAAATCGTGTTGACAAATGAATTCTTTTAAAAACCGTATCAGTGGATTTTGATTTGGGATCCTTGGCATGAATTATGGACCCCAAACGGCCATTGAAGCCACCGCACGCTGTCTGCGTGCCACATTTTGGTCCCATCTCGCCGAAGCCGTTGTTTGAAATGCTCGACATTCTCATACTTTTTAGAGCCAACTTTGCTCTTTAAAGACAGGAAAGTCCATCGGATTTACATCTAATGAATTCGACAGCCATTGAGAAATCCCTGGCCATCTTTCGGAGCTTGGCTGATGGACCGGTTCGAGAAAAGGTTGGTTTAGGTGGTAGTCTAGCCGGGGTCCCAACGCCCTGTGCGCCCAGTGAAATACCACCCCATCAAGCTATAGGCTCCGTGAAATGGTTGGGAGAAATCCCTGGCCATATTTCGGAGCTTGGCTGATGGACCGGTTCGAGAAAATGTTGGTTAGGTGGTAATCGGTCCCAAGGTGAGATACCACCCGGTCACGCTGTACATTCCGATATCGCCGAGAGAAATCTTCGACGGTGTTTCGGATGTGTGGCTGATGGCCCAGACTTTCACGGGGATAAGTCATGATGGTGCTTCTGATATAAAGAATTCCGGAGTAAACTAGTCTCCAATTCGGATCTCTGGGGGGACTATGTCAGGGGGAACATCAAGCAGATATCATGATAAATAATGGAACTTTAAGAGGTGCGTCATCGCATAACCGGGCCCGCTCTCGAGGTTCGGCCCACGCTCGACTGGTGACGGCATTTTGTAACATCAGGGACATCGGTTTCACCAATACCAATGTAAACGCCGTCCACCAATATTTGCAAACAACGAAACCTGATATCCTTGCCCTAACTGAGACCCAGGTCGATTCGTCAACTGATTCGACATATCTTCGTTGCTCAGGATACGACTTACATTCGAGATTCCGTTTTAAGGGCGGAGTCTGCGTCTTCGCGCGGTCCAATCTGCCTTGCCAGAGGATGGAGGCGTTGGAACCCAATAATATGGACATCATATGGTTGAGGGTCGTGCTGAGAAATTCCGTTAAATTTCTTTGTTGTCTTTACCGCTCCCCGAATGACGATCGACTGGCGACATTTTTCGAACATCTTTCATATACCGTCGACTGGCTACAGATCAACCACCCGCCTTCTGAAATTGTTCTCCTTGGCGACTTTAATGTGCACAATTCCGGCTGGTTGTTACATTTTAACAGAACAGACGAGGCTGGGAGGCTGGCGGAGATGTTTGGTGTAAGCCACAACTTGACTCAGCTCGTGGGGGTGCCAACGCGAGTACCGGATGCCCGAGGCGATTATGCGAACACCCTGGATTTGTTTTTGACATCCGAACCGAGTATTTATACCGTGAAGGTTTCTGCGCCAATGGGAAACTGGGACCACTGCTTGGTATCTGTCGCGCAAGCACTTGCATATCAAGCGAATAACCGGCCTAGGCAGCTTCGCCATGTATGGAAGTATGGGGCCGCTAACTGGGACGATTTGCGAGATTTCCTCGCATCCTTTCCATGGTCGGAGGTGTGCTTCGGAAACTCCGATGTTAACGCTTGCGCGGAGTCGGTATCAGAGATTATTCTTCTGGGGATGGAGATGTATATTCCACATTCCATCAAACGAAGTTCGTCCGATAAAACTTGGTTTGACAAAAAATGCGAGCAAATTACAGCGGCAAAAAATAGAGCTTTTAAGCAATGGCGCTCTAATCCCACCGATGTTAACCGAATGAATTTTGTTAGAATCAAAAACGCCTGCAACCAGGCGATTGATACCGCGAAGAAGGCTCACAATGACAGAGTGACCGATAAACTCCTTCGGTGCCCAAATGGTTCGCGCTCATTCTGGTCAATGGCAAAATCTGTCAGCAGTACCTTTATCGCGTATTGTGATTCGGACTGATGCTATGACAGTTAGAATCAGTAAAAATGTAACCAATGCTCAACACACCAGGCCACTGCCGCGTGTGCGAATTCGATTTCTAATCTCAAGTACAGTCAACTGATGTAGAATTGTTATGTTATCGCTAAGGTATACGGCTCTGATACATTTTCTTATTCGATTTTCGTTGGATTATCTCTGATACCGACTCCGATGTTAACCCATGCGCGGAGTCGGTATCAGAGATTATTCTTCTGGGGATGGAGATGTATATTCCACATTCCATCAAACGAAGTTCGTCCGATAAACCTTGGTTTGACAAAACATGCGAGCAAATTACAGCGGCAAAAAATAGAACTTTTAAGCAATGGCGCTCCAATCCCACCGATGTTAACAGAACGAATTTTGTTAGAATCAGAAACGCGTGCAACCAGACGATTGATACCGCGAAGAAGGCTCACAACGACAGGGTGATCAATAAGCTCCTTCGGTGCCCAACTGGTTCTTCTGGTCAATGGCAAAGGCTGTCAGCGGTAACTTCGCATCCTCCTCTTTCCCTCCGTTGATGACAGACAGCGGGACGTTAGTCACGAATTCAAATGATAAAGCTAATGTGTTCGCAAATTTATTTTCCGCGAATTCAAACCTCGATCCCGGTCTTTTGGTGCCACCTGTGATCTCGCCGGTACGGTCTTCGATGCGGGCTGTGAGATTTCATCCGCGCACTATTCAACGCATTCTACGTGAACTGGATTGTAGGAAGGCAACCGGCCCGGACGGAATACCAGCAATAGTCCTTAAGAGCTGCGCTCCAGAACAATCGCCGGTTCTTGGCAGACTCTTCCGGTTATCTTATTCACGGAGGACCTTTCCTGCCTGCTGGGATATCGCTCGAGTTCAGCCAATCCCAAAAACGGGAAAAAAGTGTCTCCCACAAAATTACCGCCCGATAGCATTACTGTCTATTTTATCTAAGGTAATGGAAAAAGTCGTCTGTGGCGGTTCCTTCGAACGCCACTAACCATCTTCCCATAAACCTAAGTAAAAACCCCCATCTAGGGCATACAACCAAAAAGAAAAACAAGTACCGTGACAGTTCCTTTGAACGCCACTACTTACCTTACAGGTACAAAAGGTAACAGTTTCCTGAAATACACTAAAAGTGTGTACTTACCTTCCATGCCGTACCTGTAACATTAGAAACCTGTGAAACATTAAGTCTCGCTGATATGAAATTCCAGCGGCATCAAATGCTATATTCTTAAAGCAATTCGATTTAACAACCAAGCAACCAATATTGCCTGTGCAATATCTACACGATATTCTTTTACGCGCCAGCTGCACACCAGCAGGAAAAGTTATCTTGCCTTGGCACAGCATGCCCACCTCGAGCGATCACCCGAGCGACCGATACATGAAGGGATCCGGCTGGCGCCCTGGCAGTCGAATGCGCAAATGGAAATTTACCATTAGAGTTCGATTGCGAGAATATACCAGCGAAATGTACACGATCGGCAATAATGCTTTACGCAGTCGTCGACCGTGTAAACATTTCAACCCTTTTGTCGTTGAGATACTCGCACCTGTGCGAACATTTAGATGGGACTTATGCTATGTCTGCATACTTGCGGACGCACACGATGAGCAGCAGAAGCAATCATCGTGTGTGTATTTCCACCCCTTTTGTGTTGAACCAAACGCAAAAGGGATATATTACCAAATATGGTCATGGAAGCGATGATGGGATTTTGGTATCCTATCGCTTTGATGAAATTATTTAATCTCGATTCGGATTCCGTGAGGGCAGGTTGCGCCCTCACGTTAATTTACATCCCTCTTGGGCCGTCCCAAGGGATCGTTAAACCTTACATGTGAGTCTGAATTGTCGCATCGGTGGCGTTTGTTTCGAGCGGAAATTGTATAGTATTTAATCAAAATAATATTGTGTATGAACTGCGAGTAACTTTAATGTTAATCAAATAATATTGTGTGCCAATTCGATTTCTAAAATATTAAATCAACCTAAACATCCAGTGTTTAGTACAATAGAAAATAAACTACATTGTATATCTTTTATTCATTTGTGTGCCAAGTTTTATTCAATATACTAAGCCAACTTAAATGACAGGGCTGGCCCGAATAAGGAACCAGGACTATATTTAAGTGTTCAATGTGTTGGTGTTACGTTAAATGTTTATTTCTTTTGAGCAACTAATAAACAAGAAAGACTAAAGGAATCGAGGTATTTTATTCAATCGGCGTTGGTACATTGACAATCAAGTTGGGTTGTTTGGGCGAACCTGCGCCCCTGAGGCACCTTACAGACGAGAACAACAAATAACAAACACCCATACATCAATATATAGTTGGTTAAGTATTTGGAGTGTAACGGACTTCGGAATGGTTGTCAATACGGATTCCATGGCAGGCGGTCCACGGGAGACCTTTTGACACTTATAACCGATATATGGACATCTGCGACTGAACGGCATGGTGAGTCAAGGGCGGTCGCATTGGATATCTCCAAGGCTTTTGACCGCGCCTGGCACGAGGCATTGCTGAGCAAACTTCGTTCATATGGACTTTCCCAATAGCTTTGCGACTGGATGAAGAGCTTCCTCGAAAATCGATCCATCCGGGTTGTTGTGGACGGCGAGTGTTCGGATCTGTATCCTGTTAATTCGGGGGTGCCCCAAGGTTCTACTTTGGCTCCAACCTTGTCCTTGCTTCACATAAATGATATGTTGGAGACAACGGATAACAAAGTGTTCAGTTTTGCAGATGATAGTACGCTTGTTTCCCCCTTTTCAAGTGTTCGGACTATTGGTGCATCTGCGCCGCATCAGCTGAGATGTAGACAGATTGACTCTCTGAATCGGGATCTAGATGGGGTCCTGCCGTAGGGAAGGGCCAATCTCGTCGACTTCAATGCAGCGAAGACACAATATACAACATTCACAAAGAAAACTGGATCATCGGTTCCACAGCTGATGATGAATGGCCGCGCCCTCGAGGCTGGGTAAAGTTTGAGATTGCTCGGTGTCACGGTCTGTGGGAATGTATCATGGCATAAACCCGTGTCGAGTTTCGCCAAATCAGCCTCAGGAAAACGGAGCTATCTTTTTAGAGCCAAGAAATATTTTACTCCGGCCCAATTTCTTCTCCTATATAAATCTCAAATTAGACCTGCGCTCGAATATTGCTCTCATGTTTGGAGCTCGGCTCCTAAACATACCCTCGACCTACTTGAGAGCATACAGAGACGAGCGATCCTCCTGATCGGGGACTCGGCGCTGACGTCGGGACTACTGTCGCTATCACATCGAAGGTGCGTAGCCGACCTCTGTCTGTTTTACAGATATTATCACGGGTACTGTTCTTCGGAGATTCGTGGCATTGTTCCACGCAATTCGGCTTATATGCGCTCCACAAGACTATCCGACGGATCGCACCCGTTTGTGGTTCATCTCCCGACGGCGCGAACATCCCTGCATCAGAAGGAGCGGGGAAGCTGTGGAAGTCCCTTCCCACGCGAGTGTTACCGGAGCCTTACAACTTGCAACTGTTCAAAAAGAACTGCAACAGTTATTTGAAGGCATCTCGGGGCGCCCACTCAGCGCTAAAGGTTCGCCTCTCCCGAGAGAAGTCTAATAAAATAAAAAATAAAAAAAAAAGTCGGTCCCAAGATGTGATACCACCCCGTCACGCTCTATATACCGCGATATCGTCGAGAGAAATCTTCGACGGTGTTTCTGATGTGTGGCCCGGACTGACACGGAGATAATTCATGATGGTACCCTCTGATATAAAGAATTCTCTTAGGCACTTGGTGTATTTGTTGTTGTGGGTGTATTGAATATTTCTGCCTGGGCCAGCATGATCCTTTTGAATAGTCCGTTTGGTACATTACCCATTACTTTGATAATTCGTGTGGCTCTTTTTATTTCTCCTGTGGTTACTGACTCCACCAATGTTTGCTGAGTCATTGTCATATTTTGAGCACGGAGATTTCCGTCGCTCGGAAATAGACTGGACACAATGGTGTTCATCAGTTTAGATTGGATACGTCTTCGTTGCCCAGGATACGACTTACAAGGGTGGAATCTCTGTCTTCACTCGATCCGATTGGACTTGCCAAAGGGAAGAAGCTTTAGAAACCAATAACTTGGATATCATTTCAATGGAATTCGTGTTAAGGAGGTTTGTAAACTTTCTTTGTGGTTTTTACCACTCCCTGAATGACGATCGACCAGCGACTCTATAACGTTTGAAATAATAGTGAAGAAGAACGTGTTATTCGAACTGACGCTATGACAGTTAGAATCACCAAAAATTGAACCTAAGCGTTACCCATTAGGCTACTAGCCGTGTTTAGAATTCGGTTTTCAAACTCGACTAGGCTCCACTGATTTGAATTGTTATGTTATCGCTATGGTATACGGCTCTGATGTATTTGCTTATTCGATTTTCGTTCGGTGTTCTTCACTAGGTTGCTTGTGAATTGTGTGTGTATCTGTTAGAGACGCCACAACACTTTCGAACATCTTTCACGTACTGTCGACTGGATACAAGTCAACCACCCGGCTTCTGAGATCGTCGTTCTTGGTGGCCTTAAGGTACACAACTGTGACTGGTTAGTAATTTCTAACAGAATCGGGAGACTGGAAGGCTAGCTGAAACGTTCGCTATTAGCCGCAATTTGAAACAACTGCTGCACGAAACTACGCGAGTGTCGAATAACCGAGGTGGTTTTGAAAAACTCCCTCAATCTATCTCTGTCATCCGGGTCAAACATTTATACTGTGGAAATGAAGTTCGTTTATAGGGAGTTTCAAACCGCTTTGCGGCTGGATGAAGAATTCCGGGGTGTCTCAAGGATTTAGTTTGGGTCCAACTCTGTTTCTGTTTTATATTAATAGTTTAGTAGAATCAACGGGTCATGGCGCAAGGCTAATCACCTTGCCCGCAAAAAGAAATTATTATGGAAAATTTAACAAATTTTACTTGCTAAATAAGGCTAATACTGGATCCCGGTCGTAGTGCCGATGATGATGAGAATCAACGGGTAACAACATATTCAGTGTTGCAGTACTGCACTTATTTTCTCATTTTTGAATGATAGGTTGGTTAACCTGTGGGGGTGGATGTGTCGTGGTGCCGGCACGGGCGCAGGTTCACACATACTCCACACTCAAAATCACGAAACTGCGCAACAACTGAAGAGTAAGAAATAAAAACGCCGATGATGCCTGTTTGCTTAATCGCCCTTTTTATCGTTATGTATTTTTTGAATCGGAATAGCACTGGGTTTGTCTATTGTGCCTTCTGATTTTTATACATTGAATTAAAATAACAGTGGCTTTGTCTATTATTTCTTTTTATTTTTACGCGTTCTCCAATCAGAATAACACTGGGTTTGTCTATTGTCCCTTTTTATTTTTATACATCCTTCAATTAAAATAACACTGGGTTTGTCTATTGTTCCTTCTTATTTTTATACATCCTTCAATTAAAATAACACTGGGTTTGTCTATTGTTCCTTTTTATTTTCACGTTTACGTTTATTGTCGCGACCGATTCGCTTTCAGTCGCGTCAGCCCACTAAAGGATTTAACGAGACTGACACGGCGGTACAAATCGATGGGGGACACTACTTTCGGAACGGGAGTGAATTTCCGAGTGCCAACTTCGCTTGGTTATCGCGACACTCGACCTCGTCTTGGTTCCTCGGTGGTTGGCGTTAGACTCTATTGCGTAGCCCCGGTGGCGGTGAAATTTCGGCTGATTAGCTGAGGTGCACGGTTCGGCGGACGATTAGAGACTGACTAAAGTGTGTGTGTGCACCTTGGCGGCTGTGACTCGACTGACTAATTATTGGCGAGGAAAAGTTCGTCGCTTCGTGGCAGTGGAGTCATAGCTAAAATCAACTCACTGCCATTTACTGGGAACGTTGAAAAGGGTTGCTATGCCTGTATAGGGGATTTAGTTCCGGAGAATCATCGTCGTATAGGCTGAGTTGGATTCTTTGGTTGTGTGTACCGGGAAATTGGTTTCGGCGGCATAGCCAAGTATGGTCAAGGGTCTTGATCGTTGCGATGGTCGTGTCGTGGAAAGGCGACGTATCGTGCTGGTGGCTTGCCAGTAAGAGGGAATTGGTGTGGTTCTACATGGCTTAGGTGGAATGGTAACCGAAATGGTTTTCGGGGGAACTAAATGGTGCTTGGTTACAAGCGAGGAGATACTTTAAGCAAGAAATGAGCCGGAATGGTTTTCGGAGGAAATTAGAACTGCTTGGTTGCAAGCACGGGATATAATTTAGATATTAACCGAAGCGGTTTTTGGAAAAAATGTATGCGGCTCGATGTAGTTGATGGAGATGGTGAGTATTCCGTTGTAAATTTTAATATGCGTTTATTACAGAATATGATTTTCGGGGAAATTAGGATTGCTTGGTAGGTTGGGGATGTATGCAATTGCAGATTCGGGGACGAACGCTGTTGCATATTGGGACGTGTTTTTGCATGTTGGGAAATGGATTACAGGTTCGGTTAGGGTGATGCGCTGTTAGCGGCAAAATTGGTTGGCATTGTGGGTTGGTTCTCCATGTCGTATAGAGCCCCCACAAACCCATCAAGGTCGCACCAGCTGAATTGTCTTCAGATCGACTCTATGAATCGGAATCTAAATGAAATTCTACAATGGGGAAAGGCCAATCTCGTTGACTTCAATGCAACGAAGAAGCAATGCACAACGTTCACAAGGAATAATGGATTGTCGCTTCCACAGGTGATGATGAATGGCCAGGCGCTTGAAACTAATGAAAGCATAACTTTGCTCGACGTGACGAACAGGTATTGAACATTGGCACGAACGGGTATTGAACATTGGGAGGTCTGCCTCTAGAAAACTCACTTATCTTTTTAAAGCCAACAATATTTTACTCCGGGCCAACTTCTTCTCATGTATAAACCTCAAATTTGGCCCGCGCTCGAATATTGTTACCATGTTTAGATATATGCTACTAAGTATACTCTCGAAGTACTTGAAAGCGTACAGAGACGGACAATGCGACTGTGAAAATGCAGTGCTAACATCAGAACTGCAGTCGCTATCTCATCGAAGGCGCATAGTGGACCTGTCTGCTTTACAGATATTATCACGGGAACTATTCCTCGAAAATTCGTGGGATTGTTCTGGGAAATTCAGTTTATTTGCGTCCCACAAGACAATCCAACGAAGCCCACTTATTTGGAGTTCATCTTTCAACGGTGCATACATCTCTATGCCAAATCTTCTTTTATTAGAGGACGGGAATGTCTTGAACTCGCAGGGACGACATTCAAGTAGTTTGATGGTGACTTTGTGCTTGGAAACATTCCTCGCGATTTCAATCCTTTGGTTGTGAGCGAAAAGTTTCCAATCCTCACAATATTAGCTGTGTTGGCTTCGGCTAAAATGGATACCCACACTTTAAAAGCCCCATACTTTTCACAACAGTGATTTGTTCAGATTTTTTATCTTATCATCTGCTCAACCAAAAGCAAAGACAAAAACAGTTGCAGTTAACTATTTCCATCGCACAGTTATAAGTTCACTTATCGTGAGAAAAGTAGTTTACAAAAAGAGAGTACTTTAATTTATTTATTCAAGTTATTTATACGTTTGGCTTCGACCGTCTTGCGAATTGTATCACAATTGTATTGTTTAGTATACAAATCACTACTTTCTATGATGCTCGAAAAATGTCGGATATTGTCGATATCAAAGTCGAATGACATAGTTCAACATTTTAACTAGCCTTTCTCAACCAGATCCGGATAGTATTTAACTCCACGGATTTCCTCCTGAACTGACCACATCTCAACATGTCTGTAATATAAACCGTCAGTATTTTCATTGGAACTCCATCCTCATGGGGCAGTCCTCTTATAAAATATATGTAAGCCCTAATGCCCGCGTCAGCATATCCTCCGCAACTCCGATGTCCTTGGCACATCATTTCTACTCAAATCTGCCATCAATCATTGAACGTAAATTTCTGGTCGAATGCGATGGCACACCATCAGGACGCTTGACAATCCCCAAAGTAACGCTGTAGTGTTGTATGACCACATAATGTCAAACGTGGCCCCGCCACTTCATCATTTATGTTCTCATATCCTTTGGCATACATTCCATGTAGGTCATCGGTAATTGAGATAGCTATTGTGCAAGCCAAAGTAAAAACTCCGGCAATAGGTTTAAACTGACAATTGGCGGGCATTCGATGGTATCGTAGTTTCGTGCAATTGTGTATTTAATCGGCTTTGACCTCTCCCCCAAGGAGCTAATTTTAGCATATCCTGCTGTCAACGGAGAATGAGGTGCCAAAGCAAAGAGAAAAAAGTCTCCATCGAAATTATGTGCCAATCAAATCCTTGTGATTGTCAGAGTGTCAATCGGGGAAATCAGAAAGGAATTTCTATTGATGGCTCCCAATGGAGTATTCGATGCGAGCAGGGGTATGAGAAAATCAATTTCAACAAGAATACATACCATATCTTTATATGATTTGCAAGACGGGCAGAGTCCTCTGTTGAAGTCATCTAAGGACATAAAAAACGAAAAGAATATAAAAAAAAGCAAACACGATAAACAGGACACAAAATGGAGCTATCAAATAAAACATAAGCCGAATCTGGGACACGAGGACCTTTTTTTTCTTGTATTTCGTTGGATTCCTGTTTTCATGAGGCATGTGTCGATGGCAGGATGTGGGAAACTGCCATTTGAAAGGACATGCAAACATCGGAACCCTTTTAAGTAGACTGCCAGCTGATATTTGGTTCCTTTACCCAGGCAACACTAGTGGCCCCAATAGACCGTACATGACTCCCATATGTTGCATAATATCTCCCGCACAACAAGGAGGCGAGAACTCATTTTCGTTGACATTAGCCGGACATCTAATGGTGAAAGTATTCCGGTAGTTGTATACACAGTTAGTGGCATGGACTTTCCAGAACCGGGTTCTGACTGTTTTTGGGGGCCTTTATTATAGCCACTAAAAACCATTCGAAATAATGAAATGTGAAGGCTATACAAGCAAATGGCTGTTTTTGTGCGCTAAATTTCTGGCATGCTTGGGTGGTCATATAGTATCGCAAGAAACTATGAGAGGTATTGATAAGCTTGTTTGGAGTTGGGACTTGTCCTCGCAGTGCTAGTGAATTATAAATGATTAGAAGAGATTTCGAAGAGGACGTTTTAAGTATTATAATTGGTAAACTGCACCGTGGGCTGACTCCGTCACAAGCTGGTGTATTTGAAGGGTTTCATGTGCATATGCTGCATTGGAAGGCTCTTTTGACCATAATAGTAAGAAAGTGTATTGAAAATTGCCTCTGGACTGATTGTCAGATAGATGTCTGGCATGGAATTGTGGGGGTAATGTATGAATGCCGACGTACGGCAAGTATTCACTTTTTTCCCAACGCTTGTTCCACCAGACACACTAGATTAAACGGATTCCAAAGGCTCGTCAAAAGTTAATCCACTTATAGATTCAATTTTTCTTTTACAACACTTGCGAACCGTTTGTCTTCAACACCTTTCACAAACGTAAAAATGAATGAATGAAAAGCACTGGGGTTTAGGATAGATTTAAGTTTTTTTATTCTTTATTGTTCTCAATTGATTTTTACTTGACTTACGGAGAAAACAAAATTATTGTTCGAAATAAATCTTCACTTAAATTAATTACTGGGAAAACAGAATTATTGTTCGCAATTAATCTTAACTTAAATTACCGAGAAAACAGCATTATTGTTCGAATTGATCTTCACGTAATTTGACATAAAAAAAATTAAATTACTGTTCGGTATTGATCTTCACAACATTTAATTTAGAGTTGACTCCTCCGGTGGTTGTTACTCGACCCTTTGGCGGTTGAAATGCGACCCGAAACGACAGCGTGACTGTGCACTATGATGGTAGAGATGTGACTGACTCTATTTAGGGTGGAAATCGTACTTTTGCTTTTTACACATTGATCTGCCAATGGTAATCATCTTCTCCTGTGTGTTCCTCATCCAGGTCGAAACGTACTTGTGTATTCGTTCGACGTCGATGGGCGTAGCCAGAATGGAGAAATCAAAAGGGAAAGCACAATAACCCAGGGTGGATCCGGCTAGGTGTGTGTGCGTCAATGCCGTGTATACGGCTGGTCTACTGACCTAGTGGTGATCTCTTAGGTCAACGCACTATAGCAAGACAAAAATACGAGAGAGAGGGCAAACATAGCTAAGGTTATTCACCAGCAAAAAGAGATCATTGGTCCCACGCGAATGGGTGATCTGGGAAAAGTCAATAGGACGCCGCATCGGCTGGGGATATAATTCCATTCTGTGGAATGTTCAATAGTACCCAAGCCTATGCACTATGACGTAACCGCGTCGCTTGGTTTGGCTTGGTTGTTGCTAACCAATACGAATGGAATTTCCGGTGGAAATCCCATGGTTAGCGCAATAGTGTTGCCGTATGTTGTTGATTGTAGCTAAACTCAATGATGCATTATCTGCATAGAAAAATTAGTTTAGCTATGCGTCCCTTTGACATGTCCTGCTGGTAAATACCTATCAAGGGAAATGGGTAGGTATTGTGGTTGGAATTGTGGGCTGTTTCTCCTATAGGATAGAGAAACCCCTACAGAATATTTGAATTTAGCAGACCTAATCTTATACTCAATATTTGTATTGGAAAATACATATTACATTAAATTTATCACGGTCTATGGTAGAATTACAGGCCTCAGGTATAACAAAATATGCATAAAAGTATAAAAAATTAATAAAAATGCGTAAAAACCAAACGCCCCAATAGCAGATGTCAGTTGAACCTGAGTTTAATGGCACACTATTTGAAAAAAATATTGCTACATATAAAATAAGCAAATAACTGGAAATGAGATCAATAACATGTCAAAAATATCTCTAAAGGGACACTTGTGCCAACACAAGCCTCTTAGGATCGCTGTATTCACATCTCAAAGGAATAAACAAGCGCCGTCGGGTAACAATGAATTGTATGTATACATTCCTCCATATCTTGTGTAACCAAAGAATGCACTGCACCACACATGCACAGTGTGAATGCACGTTAAGACTACATCCTAAGATAGTGTGACTTGAATGCAATAGTGCCATATTTCAAGCGTAAAAGTCAATTTAAAATTATCCATCCACCTTCCCAGTCGCAGATAAAAGAAGATAAAAGATAGTTTATTTTAAATCTCTGGCCGAAACGGTCATATCTACAAAGACGGTCGCTTATATTTTAAGTGAAAAAAGAGTCCTTTACAAAGAGTCAAAGGAAACGATCATTTTAAAGTAACCAAAAACTAGGGAATGGGGAACTGAACAAAGATGGATAGACAATAGTAGAAGTGGTAGGACAGGGAAGGCGAGGATAGGCCCGAGCCAAGGGTGTGAGTATGAGTGGGGGTTGTCGAAGTGCAGGCGGTGAGTGAGGTATGGTCGGGAGGGGTGAGAGAGGAGACGACGTTTGAGAGCGGGAATGGTAAGGTTGAAGTCAAAGAAGGCGGGCTACGAGTTTCACCACCGCAACTTTCGCGAATTGGGTTCATTAGAGCCGTAAGAAGTGTGATGGGCGGACAAATGAAAGAGATGAGGGTTTCGCAGGTTTCGGGGGTTTGTGTAAAATGTGATGGAGGAGAGCAGACTTGGGCAGTTGATTGAATCTGAGAGTAGACGGTGGCATAAATTCTGCTCTCTTCAAGTGTGTTGAGTAATTAGATGGAGACGGGTTCTGTGGGGAGGAAGTCGTCGCACCGGCATGGGTACGAATTCTACTTCCTCCTCCATCATAATTAATAGTTCCGCCGAACACTAAATGATTACGATGAAGCAGAGGAAACACCAACGAAAGTAAAACACACGGCTATTGAATACGATTTTTATTGTTCGGCTATTAAGTTCTTTTACAGCTTATTCTTATTGCAAAGTTATAAAACATTTACGGACACGTACAACAATAAGGAAAAACACTTAGGCAGAAAAACAAAAGAAACTCGACTCGCGTAAAGGAGTTTAAGATGGACTCAAGGGTGTGGGCATCCCCCGTACGTACGTTACGTGGGATGATCGCGACTTCGTGCCCTCGACTGGACGGTTGTAATTAGACTCAACGATATTCAATCGTTGACGAGGGAATTCGGTCATGAAAACATACCTGAAACTCAAGGACGGGGCATAATGGGCATCCAAGAGATGTGTGTTTGTTGAAACAAATGAATCGCGTCTCGTCGGATGCTAATGGGAAAAGATTCGGCGAATTAAAGGACAAGGGAAATATGACTTGATGCATAGTTCGGCAATGAGGGTCGGCTAGATAAATAGCAGCCGCTCATTAAATAGAAAATGTGATTCGGATACCACAAACGATATGAATTGTCTATGGTATCACAGGAACCTATGTAGGAACAGCGATCTTCGATTTACACATGGTGCGAGTTAGGGAATTTTATTGCTGGAAGAAAAAGGGCGCCGGCCGATGTGTACGTAAGGAAATTTACTTGGCGACGCTGGGAAAATAGACGGCGCAGTATTTATGATCCCTGTCATGAAGGTTACAATGTATGTAAATCGAATTATTTTGTTTACCGGAATTCATCCAAGAAAATTTGACTGGCGACGTAGATGCCGTAATTGATTGGAAATTCCTGGTAAGCTAATAAAGAAAGCTTAAGGAGCAGTGGTATGCGAAGAGAATGCATGAAGGTAAGTTTTCTTTACAGGGACTTAATGATCATAGATTTGATCTATATAATGCGTGAAGCATTTTTAGGTGCCGAATGCGAATGCATTGGCGTAGACTTATGTGTCTTGGGTAATGATTATGGGGTTTTTCAGGAAGGGGAACCGTGGGATTTGGCGGAATCGCCATAGTTGTATATGGGGGTAGAATCAAAGGATTTTCCCAATTCAATCCTCGAAGGGCAAAACGTAAAATAAGCGTTGCACGCTTTCGATCTTGCGAATATGGCATGAGTGGTAAGTTGACCAGACCTGACTAGCATATTTAAGAAGGGGCGGACAATGGCTACATAGAGCGATCGGGAAACGTAGGAATTAGAGAATTCTTCCGACCAGCGTTTCACAAAACCAGGGGCAGAATTAGCGTTGAAGATAATGTCATCAATGGGATTAAGTTAAGATCAGTATCACATAAGATGCCAAGGTCACCAATTGATTGTACAGGTGATATATGTTGGTTGAGTAAGAAATAGCAACGTAGCGGGGAGGGAGATAGTTTACGGGAAAAGGTGATTGAGTAACATTTGGCAATATTTAGTTCGATGCAGTTGTTTTGGCATCAAGTTGAAAGGCTATCGAGATCCATTTGGAGAAGTGAGGGGTCGAGAGAAGAAGAGTGGATCGTCTTGAAGAGTTTTGGTAATCCGCGTATAGAGAGCTGTATGAGTGCTTGCTACTGGAGCCTATATCGTTAATAGTAAGAATGAATAGCAGGGGTCTAAGATGACTGCCCTAGGGAAGAAAAGAATTGGAGAGGGTAGATCTAAATATTGTTAATGATATATTAACAAATAATATTGATTTTGGGTCAGAAAACTTACCCCGGATTTGACTTGATAGGAGCCTGGACTGATGTGGGCGAGTTCCGCTTCTGCTGCGGATGGGAGTGGTATTATTGCGGTTCTCAATGAAACTCTCCTTTTGTTTTCCTTTTTGTTTCATTTATTTATTTCTGTTAATTATAAATTGTATTTTCTTGTTCAATTTCCCAATTTCTTTTCTAAATTGAACAATTACTCTTCTTTCTATTCAGAATTTCTTTTCTAAGTTGACCAATGTCTTTTCTTTCTATTCACATTCTCTGTTCTTTCTATTTTTCTTTCATTTCACAATTACAATTTCTTTTCAAACTGGACTTTCTAATTTTTTGATCATTTTATTTTAATTTCTAACCACACGCGTTGACTGTTGAAATCACAAGAAGTAAGTCTCGTGTCGTCCCATTCAATATCCTTTTAGGCGATTGTTATTTTGTGGAAACGGAATTAGGGAGACTATTAGGGAGACTACGAGTATTAGGGTGACTATGTCTGTGTGCAGTATGTTAGTAATTTTGAAATAGGGGTTTTCATTTCTTTTAATTATTTGTCTATTGTATGCTGGAATATTCTATGGTATTTGTATGTGATGTGTTGATGTTGGTAAAGGATATTCATGTGCCGACACGAGATTGCAATAGGGGGGTGATAATTAAATGAACTTAATTATATAACAATCTGACATGGTAGGTTCGATCGATAAGATTAGAATTCGAATTCATACAGGCGGCAGTGGCCTGATGTGTTGAGCATTGGTTAAATGTTCAGAGATTCTAACCGTCATAGCGTCAGTTCGAATCACACGTTCTTCACTATCGGCGCAAACGCTATAATTGGTGACCCCGACATGATCTGTACACACAGCACACACTCTCTCATAGTAAATAGGGCTTTACTACTACGATCCCGACTTCCGCATAGAGCACCGGCACACTCGCCTGCTCCGACGTCCTCTCGCTCGTTCGCTACCCACTCCGCCGTTTGCACATAAAGTTGATCGTAACAAAGTTACTGAGGAGGGAGTAAGGTGGCGTTTCTAACAGATACACGCACAATATGCAAGCAAACAGTGAAGAACACCGAAAGAAAATTAGAATAAGAAAAAGCATCAGAGCTGTATACCATAGCGATAACATAACAATACCACATCAGTTGAGTGTACTTGAATTTGGAAATCGAATTCATACACGCGGCAGTGGCCTGATGTGTTGAGCATTGGTTACATTTTTAGTGATTCTAACCGTCATAGCGTCAGTTCGAATCACACGTTCTTCACTATCGTCGCAAATGCTATATACTCAACTGATGGGGAATTGTTATGTTATTGCTTGGTTTTGCTTATGCGATTTTCTGTGTTGTTCTTCACTATTTGCATGTGTACTGTTAGAAATGTTACAAACTCAACTAGATTGGTGGTGGGCGACCTGCCAATAAGGAAACCATGCTGGTTGGGTGAGATGATGGATTTGCACCGGAAACATAACGCGTTGTAAGGGATTCCTTCGAACAGTTTTGGAATATGTGAAAGTTTGGCGATGGGACGGTAGTTACTAATATACTTTTTAGGTCCCTTTTTATGTATGGGGGTGACACCTTGTGTAAGAGATAAATTAAAGATCTTTGATAGCGGGTGGGAAAGAGAAGAGGACATTTTTTTTAAAGGGACAGCTGGAAGTCCATCAGGTCCAGAGCTGAAATCGTCTTTAAGTAAGTTTAATTTTTCTTTTACTGCGTGATGCTGAATAAGTTGAGAAATGAGGGGATCAAGGCAGAATTTGGACAGGTCTTTGAAGTAAGACGGGTTAGGCTCGAAAGAGTTGTCCATGAAGGATTTTTTAAAGAGAGAAGTGAACAGATTGGCAGTAGTTTGTGGGTCGGTTGAAGTAATCGTGTCGAAGGAACGGGAGTTGGAATAGGCGTCAGATATACGTTTGTAGTTAATAAAGTGAAAAAAAGAATTGGGGCCATTGAACAGGTTATTTTGTGTTTTTGTGGGATAGTTGTAGTAAAGGGAGTTGTAAATCTCGGTGAATTTATAAAAGGAACCTAGATAGTTGGAATAATCCAGGGAGAAACGTTTTCTTAGAAAAATGTTCCACAAATTATTCCTCTTGTTCCGAGCAGTGCAGGTTTTGCGGTTGTACCATGAAGGCGATGAAACCGATGTCCTATGTCGAGAATAAGAGACATGTAGGGAAATGGCATTGTAGATTTTCTTATAGAGTGTGGCAGTAGCTTCTTCTACCTCTAGGTGATTAAAGCTATAAACAATTCTGCTAAGATAGACATTTAATAGGCGAAAGTTAGCTTTGCGGAAGTTGTAGGAAAAGTTGACGTGGGGTGTTGAGGTTCGGGCTAAACAATCACGATAAAGGGATATGAGACGTGGGGTTGGAGTATTACTTATTTGACAGAGGCTTGAGTCGGTGCGACGACTATAAAGAGACATTTCTTGGCACTAGTGGGGTTTGAGGTGTAAAAGGACTGACCGTCTGACAACGGGAAGAACTCTAACATTCTGATAGAGAGCGTGTGATTTGTGGAAGTTGGTATATTTCGCATCGGATTTGAGCTTGAAAAGGGGAAGGGAATAGACATAGGGACTGAATGTGATATGGGGCGAACCGTTATGGTGGAGATTTTTTTTTACGGACAGGTAAGGAGGAGTTCCAGAGTGAAGGGTGCTGAAGTGGTTAGAATTAGGGAGAAGAGTTGGATTAAAATTTGGCTTGGATTTTGTGGTTCGAGTTGTCATTAGAGATTGAGAAGACGGGTAGTTTTAGGGGGGGGAGGGTGGGTACGCATAGGTGGGGGTGGGTATTTAAGGGATGTGTTATAATTGGAATGAGGGGTACGGAGTATGGTTACAGCGGAGGGGTGCAGCGGGCGGGTGATTTTGCTGAGTACTGCGCTCCAAATTTGACAGATTTGCACTAGCAAGAGGAACGTGAATCAAGATATTAGATGTTTCCCGACACTAAAACATCCCCAAAAATAAAACAAGATTAAAATGTTTCCTCTTTCGTTTTTTCTCTTTTTATTTTTACTAATATCGTAATGTTGTATTCTATTTTATTTTATTTCATTTTTTGCGGAATTACGCGATTGTCTGCAACTCTTACCTTGTACGTTAGTTGACGCTTCGGTTTAGTTTAGTGGGGCTACCGCCCAATTTATTTGGCTTAGTGCAAGCAATATATGAACTAACAAGCTAAGGTATACACAATCTTACAAACTAAAGAATGTAAAATTAACTTAATTAGGCTTAACCTATAAGACGAGTGGAGGATTGCTTTCTCGTGGTATTGCATCTCTGAACTCCTACGAATCAAAGCAAAGCTTAGCCGTCCGTACAATCGACACTCGTCGGGGCGTTAGAAAAAAACAATATGTTTGGAAAGGACAGACAGACGATGCCATCCATTAGGATGGGCAGGACAACACTGTACACGTGTCTACGACTGCAAAGAGATTGCGAAAAAATTTGTGAAGATGAACAGTTAGGGGCGTGATGTTATTATTATTATTATTTATTGGCCTGTTGGAACCCGGAAGTTCATGGCCTCACCGACTCGGCTTCGCCATCGTCCCTTGTCCTGGGCACTCTCCTTCCACGCTTGACCATTCGATCCGATCTCCTCAAGGTCAAACCTAACATTGTCCTCCCATCTCCGTCGCGGCCGTCCTACCGGTCTCTTTCCCGTTGGTCTACCGTCAAGAATTCTATGCACGGTCCTATCGTTCCCCATTCGCGCCATGTGTCCGGCCCATCTTAATCTTCGCGACTTGATTACTCTCACTATTGTCGGTTTGCGATATAGCTGTTCCAATTCGTGGTTGTGGAGTTTCCTCCATTGTCCTGCCTCCTCGTCATATTTACCTCCAAAGATGCTTCTCAAAACTTTATTCTCGAATACGCGGAATTTCTTTTCTTCCCGTTTTGTGAGAGCCCATGTTTCGCATCCATATAGAACAATCGGCATGATTATGGTTCTATACACACGGAGCTTTATGTTACGTGATAGCAGTCTGGATTTCAGCAGTTTACTGACTGTGTGCCAACTAGCGTTGCCGGAATGCAGTCTCTTGTTAATTTCCTTCGACATTTCGTTACTGGCCGTCAGTATCGTTCCTAGATATTTAAATTCTTTAACTTTTTCAAATATCTTACCTCTGACGTTTATATGTGTCCTCTGCGGTCCACCTGCTCTCGCCGTAATCATGTATTTTGTTTTGTCTTCATTTATTTCTAGGCCCACCTCTTCTGCCGCTTGCATGATGATTTCACAGTTTTTACTAACAGTTTCTAGATTATCGCCCAGAACGGCGATGTCATCCGCATATGCGAGCACTTGTGTGACCCCGTTAAGGGATGATCCCGCCATGTTGTCGTCTTGTACCTTTCTGATGACATACTCGAGCACAAGGTTAAAAAGACACGGTGATAGACCATCTCCCTGCTTTAGTCCGTCCCGGATTTCAAATGGTTCTGAGAGGTGGTTTTCTATTCTGACTCGCCCTTTGTTTTCGTTCATGCAAATTTGAGTGAGGGCGGCATATTTTTTTGGGACTCCCAGCTCAACTAGAATATGGTAGAGTCTTTGCCTTGCGACTGAGTCGTAGGCTTTTTTGAAGTCAACGAACAGTTGGTGAACCGTCTCTCCGTATTCCCACTTCTTTTCCAGCAGTTGTCTTAGTGTGAACATTTGGTCGCTTGTTGACCGGATCCTACGGAACCCACATTGGTAGTCTCCCAGTATCTCTTCTGCGTACGGTGTGATTCTCGCCAGAATAACATTTGTTAATATTTTGTATGCGGTTGGGAGCAATGATATTCCTCTGTAGTTTTCGCAGTCAGATCTGTCGCCTTTTTTGAAAATGGGGATGACTATTGAGGTTTTCCATTCTTCCGGAGTGACTTCCTTATCCCATATTGTTTGGATGAGCTGGTGGATCTTACGAGCGGTTGTCTCTCCTCCATGCTTCACAAGCTCTGCCGGTATGGAGTCAACTCCGGGAGCCTTGTTGTTTTTCAATCGCTTTATTGCGTCTACAACTTCGTTGAGAGACGGCTCTGGGATTTGAGGCTCGGCTGTATGTACGCTTGGTGCATTTATCTGTGGTTGATAGGTGCGTACATTGAGCAGGTTTTCAAAGTACTGCTTCCATCTTGTCACGATATTGTTTGTTTCTGTGACCAGACAGCCGTTTGCGTCTCGAATTATTTTGACTCTCCCTCGGTAGCCACTTCTAATTGAATTTATGCCGACATACATACCTCTGATGTTCTTTGCCCTAGAATTTTCTAGGATTTTTTCGATCCGGGTCTTCTCCCATTTGCGTTTTTTGTGTTTGAAGAGCCTCATTGTCTCTCTCCGAATTGTCGCGTATCTTTCTGCGTTGACTTCATCATATCTTTCTGAATGGATCACTCTGAGGCGTTTACGTTCTTCGATCTTCGCCCTGCACTCATCGTCAAACCAAGGTTTGGACTTAATTGTTTTCTTAAATCCTAATACCTCTTGGGCTGTTAGTTTGATTGTGTCTCTGATCAATGTCCATTTAGTGTCCACACTATTAGCTTGCTCTTCCTCACTGCTCACATTCTCTAGAATGCTAAATCTATTCGTTAGTTCGTTTTGATATTCAGCCCTTTTGCCTAGGTCTTTCAGTTTATCAGTATCGAACTTTTTGCTTGTCTCCCGTGACTGCCCACGTGGGATTGCTGCGAGGCGACTCCTGATTTTGCCCATCACCAGAAGATGATCGGAGTCGCAATCAGCTCCTCTATATGATCTTACGTCAAGGATATTGGAGTGGTGTCTTTTGTCTATGAGAAAGTGGTCTATTTGGTTACGCGTTACGCCATCGGGTGATATCCATGTGGCTTTATGAATTTCCTTGTGCTTGAATATCGTGCTTTTTACTAACAAATCCTTTGACGCTGCGAACGTGATAATTCGAATTCCATTACCATTTGAAACGTCGTGTAGACTTTCTTTACCTATAGTTGGTTGGAAGATATCTTCCTTTCCAATTTTCGCATTGAGGTCCCCGAGGAGGATTTTAACATCGAATGATGAGATCCCATGAAATACATCCTCTAGGGTCTCGTAGAACGTGTCCTTCGTTTCTTCGTCCGCAGATTCTGTTGGGGCGTGTACGTTTATAAATACATAATTGTACCATCGGCCCTGTATTTTTAGCACAGACATTCGGTCATTAATAAATTGCACATCTTTTACATGGGGCGTAATCTTCTTGCTTATGATGAAGCCGGTTCCGTGATGCGTACATGTATTCTCCCAGAACTTGGTGATAAGATAAAGCAAATACCAGTCAGTGACAGGGAGTTGAGAAGTGCGGAGTTGCAAGAAGAAAGTTGTAAGGAGCAGTAGTAAAGAGCGGATGGTGTGGCATAGGGTGCATTACAATTCCTGAGTGGGTCTGTGGGGGTTCGAAGTAGGTGTACCAAGACACGGGCACTGATACACTTCCTCCCCACTCGTCTCTGATCCAATAGTGTTGATAAAAGTTCGTAAAATATCCAAAAGTGGCAGGAAATAATGAAAACGCCGGCGTGTTGTTTTTCTTTTTTTTTTTAAACTGACAAATGATCCGTTTCTTTATTTCACTTATAACTTATTCTTAATATTATTAATTGATTTTTTTTTAATAAATATTATACAAGTTGAACTCTGCTTTCTTTACACTGCAATCGCCGTAATTAAAAATTTTACCAAATGCTGGTGAGCACTTTGATGTCGAGATGTGATTCGCGCAACGATAATATTCGACTGGCTAAAATTGATGTAATTAAATTTGCCTCCAAGTAGTAGCGTGACTGCCCGCGGTTGTAGTTGGATAGGGACTGCTTGTGCGTGTGCACACTTTGATGTAGAATTGAGACTCGGTGCGGCGTGACCGACACCGATGAGAAATGACAAGCGACTGATCCTAATTAGGGATGAAAATATGGATTTTACATTCGCACGGCTATTAGGCAATCATCATCGCGCTGTCTCACGAATCTATTCAGTTGCATATCTCAGTGAGGTGAATAATGCTTGGACATCATTCGACAGTCACTAGGCATGCGAAGGATGAAAACAACAAAGGAGAGAGCGCAATAACTTCGGGGTTGGCTTAGCTTGTGCGCTTGTATCAACGCAGTCTCTGAGGATGACCTGCTGCCCTAGTGCGATGACCGTGGTGATCTCAGAGTGCATTGAACCGCGGGAAGATAGAAACGGGAAGGAAAGGAAAATGTTCTGTGGCTATTCACCTGTGAAAAGAGATCATTGATCCCCAGCGAAGGTAGTGTCTGGGGAAAGTGAGTAGGACGCCCACTTGGCTAGGGAAATCTGATGATGGGAACTAAATCAAATACTTTGATAATTTCCCAAACGGTTGCATTATTATGCAACCGCGTCGTTTGTTCAGACTATGCCGTTGCTAACCGACATGATGCGATGTCCGGTAGAAATCTCATGGGTTAGCGAAATAGAGTTGCCATATGGCGAATTCTATTATGCATTACTTGCATAGAATAATGAATTCAGCTACGCGTCCGTTATTGAAATATGTTTTACAGGTAAAATAGCTTGTAAGGGGAATAAGGGTAGAAATGACGCGCTGAAAGCGGTCGAAATAAGGTATGAAATTGTGGGTTGGTTCTCTATGTGCTATAGAGAGCCCCCACCGGTCCACTCCGAGAAAGGGAGAATTGGAAGGCGCAATTGTATTCTGGAGTGCGGTATTTACAGATAGTCGAGTGTCCTGATGTATGAATGTGGTTATGGTGTTTTAATATGATACTCTGAAGGAACTTTTATTTATTTTCGAGCTTACTCGAGGGAACTCAAGCTATTATTTCGGAGGTAGGAATTATTAGCTACCACTGTTATTGTTATGATGATTGTGTTAGTTGTCTCAGTGGTTGTTATACCGTTATTGTTATGATGATTGTGTTAGTTGTCTCAGTGGTTGTTATACCGACAGGCTTCATGTGTAATACATAATTCTACCGCATACCATCATCATCGTATAGCATATGTGTAGGCACCTTACAAGACTTTCTGCTCGAAGCCGCCCACGACAATGACCTTGAAAAGTACACAGCAGCAGTTTATTAACGGACGGCGAGATCAACAGATGATCGGCTACAAAAAGAGTATAACGGGAAAACGGGAGTCAGTCAGTTATTGGCAAGCATTATACCACGTGTGAGGGTGATCGTAAATAAAGAGTTTTTCAGGCGGCTGTTTCGTTATTCTTTTTGATCTTCGTTTTTCGAACATTTCACATGTAAGCGATGTTTCCCTAGGTTATGAATTGCTATTGCTTACGCTATTCGAAAGCGAGGGTGTTTGTGATGTCCTTATTTCATTGTTTTGCCGCCTCAGTGGCTGGGCTTGGTAAGTAGGTTGTGCCATGCAGTTGATTGTGAAAACTAGGTTGAACTGACGACTAATGCTATTGTGCAGTTCGGCGGAATTACAGAGTGGCAAGTAGGGTCCCAAAGCCCAGCCGCCCGATGAAATACCACCCCATTAAACTATAGGCTCACTGACAGGGTTGGAAGAAATACTTGACTATCTTTCGGAACTTGCTTGATGGACCCTGTTAGAGATGCAACTACGAGGGTGGATTACAAAGTTTCCGACCTCAACGTGAAGATAGCAGCACTCGTCAATAAAAGCCAGCGAATGTAGTTGTGCAGCTTTTGACAGCTACTCACCAAAATTTCAGCCATTTTGACACGTAGTTTCTATTTGGCAGTCGTTTGAGTGAGTCGTTGTGAGCGTTTTTGGGAAATTGGGCAAAATAGAGTATCGAGCTGTCATTAAATTATTGTTATTGAAAGGCAGTACGCCTACGAAAATCAAAGATGAGTTGGACTCTGTGTATGGGGACTCTGTACCCTCATTTTCCACTGTGAAATTATGGGCAGCTGAATTTAAAGGTGCCCCGTTGGGGAGCCTCTGGCGCAAGACTAATGACCTTGCCCGGAAAAAACAAATCATTATGGAAAATTTAACAAGGCTCAGGACTTGCTAAATAAGGCCAAGACCGGCTACCGGTTGTAGTGCCGATGATGATGACGATGATGAATTTAAAGGTGGCCGTGAGACCGTGGGAGACGATGAACATTCGGGACGTCAAAAAACTGCAACAACTGACGATACATCGCTAAAGTTCACCAAATAGTGCTAGACGACCGCCGAATTAAAGTCAGAGAAATAGCAGAGGCTATGAAAATTTCCAAAGAACCTGATCGGAAACTTTTCAGCCAACCATGTATATTTCTATGCAAATTATATTGAAGCTCTGCTATCGTGGTGATGGAGGTTATTGTTTTGTTCAGCGAGTTCAACTTTCACTATAAACTGCGAATGACGAGAGAAGTAGTACCGCCGAAAACTTCAATACACACTGGTGAAAACCGAGAGAAGTACAACTGCCGAATCGTTCAATTGAAAAAACCAGTAGGAATTCAAAACCGAGTGACTCTTAAAAATGTCTATTTCTCTCTCCGTCCCCGACGCGTTATCAGCTCGTAACTGTCAGCTGGCAAATGCGAATGTACTAGAAATCTCCACTGGTAATTTGTGAATCCTCAACAGACCCGGTTGAGAAAGAATAGCAGCTCAGGGCTGTGGGAAATTATTAGGAAGGTAGTTTCATATATTGTATCCGGAATTATCTTTTATGAAAGTGGATTTCATATTTTGTATCCTGTTGATGATAATGAAATTCTGTGGACATTGTTATTGGGAAGCTTTAAGAATGTGTAATGGATAGATCTCTCGGTATAATGTCTCATTCCTCTTTCATTGTTAATAACTTTGACTCAAATGTTAAAATTTGTAAACCAAACTCTTGATTCGAGATAATTAATATAGGTTGGAATGGAGCAATGATCACTCCTCTATTTTGTTCATACATCAATCTCGATTGCTTTTCATCATCATCATCGGCACTACAACCGGGATCCGGTCTTGGCCTTATTTAACAAATCTCTCCACCGGTCTTGATTTCGAGCCGATGTCATCCAGTTTGGCCTCCCAGGCTCTGGGCGTCCTGGTCTACGCCATTCCTCTATCACAGAGAAGGTCTGCCGCGCTGCCTCCTTCTATTTCTTTTATACTTCAGAAATTTGCTCCTCTTTAATTCTACAGTTAATTCTTAAATTCTAACCTCCGCACCAACTGCAGAAACCGGAAAAAAATTCAATAAATATAAGCCCTAACCGCGTCTCATATACACTTAGTTGCTCCACTCTCGTCAGCGATTTGTCACTCAGAAGTTACACTGAATATCTAGTATAGTCAGATTTATGCCACAACCATGACAACGAATGGTGTTCTTGATTTCAATAGGTAATAACTAAGTAATGCTATTTGGGACAAACACCAGACTTATAATGTAGCAAACGATAAAAATACTATGCCAGCTCTGTAGGATAATATTATTGATATGCTCTATTGTTAGCTGTCAGAAGCATTGTTATTTTTACTTCTCTTATAATCTGAAGTTAGTTGGAACAAGGTGTGTCGGATAATGTTTCCAATTCTTTATCAGTATTACATTTGATGGATCTCATCAGAGGTCTAAAAATGTCTGTGCGATATCTCGTTGCCGAGCGAGGAATGTCGTCGGTCGAGATTCTTAGTGTTCCGCCGAACGAGGAATGTCGTCGGGGAATATCCAACGATGGAGCACGTTGCTGATGGGTTGACGCAATGGCGTCCGGGTCAACGATGCCTGAAACAAATGGGTTTAGATTAAGAAAGGAACAGCAATACCTTTCTTGATAATCTTCCGGCTTGAAGTTCCCGCTGAATGGACGTATTTAATGAACCTGATTGTCCCTCCCGCGGAGCCTCTGGCGCAAGACTAATGACCTTGCCCGGAAAAAACAAATAATTGTGGAAAAATTTAAGAAGCCCCAGGACTTGTTAAATAAGGCCAAGACCGGTTCCCGGTTGTGTTTCCGATAATGATGATGATGATTGTCCCTCCGTATGCAGTGATGATCACTTTGATTTGAGTTGGGCTTCAGCAGCGAATCCCGACTTTGGGGCACGGTTAGGAGACATATTTGTATACATGAACTAATTAACTTGCGAAAACTTAAATAAATCACAAACTCAAATGAAAACTGACAAATTCTCAATGGACTTATCGCTGAACACAACTTTACTCACCAACCACTTAAAGCAGAGATTTATAGCAAAAAAAGGCACAGGGTATTTTACGCAAATTAAAACCCAATCCAATCCAATTAATGTTGATCATTGATTGACAGTTGATGATGGACTGTCAACAGGTGTGGTGAATATGTTTGTCGGGGAGTGTACTAGACGATGAGCGTACTAGATTCTCCCCGAGCATATAGTTGCGAATCCGCAACAAGGTCAAAATGATCTCCGGGCGGAATGCGAAAAGTATTTCATCGTCCGGGCAAAATTAATTTTTTATAATACCTAGTTCGGTTGGGTAGGTCGCAATAAGGACGGGGTGCTCTTAAATCAAATAAAATACAAAATATTTGAGATAGAAATCAAATACAAATCAAATACAAACACGACATATAATCATCATCATCATCGGCACTACAACCTGGAACCGGTCTTGGCCTTATTTAGCAAGTCCTGAGGCTTGTTAAATTTTCCATAATGATTTGTTTTTTTTCGGGTAGGGTCATTAGTCTTGCGCCAGAGGCTCCTCGACGGGGAATCGAACCCCGGTCTCCCGCGTGACAGGTGGGTATACTAACCAGTATACTATTGAGGAGCGACATATAATATTTGAGATAAAAGTTAAGTAAAACATAAAGTAAAATACAAATCAAATAAAACACAAAATACAATATTTGGGATAAAGGCAAATTTTTTTTTTAATTGTAAAGTATAATTGTTTTAAATTAAAACTCGCCTTAAGATAAGTAACATCTAGTGATATTTTAACCGTTGACAATATGGCTGCCATGGCGTTGTAAAAATATATCCTCCCTATTGGGAAATCCATTCTTAAATTTTAAAAACATATCGTTCTTGTTGCGATATTCCATTACTTACTTGTGAAAAAAATCGTCCTTATTTTTATACAAAACCGTTTTATTAAAAATTGTCCTTATTTTTATACAAGAGAGAAATCTAAATTTTTTGAAGTTGCGAGATCTATCTGCGGGGGTTCCACCAAACCCCACGGCCCACTTACCTGAAAAACTCCCAATATCCGCAACTCAACTCCCATTAAATCCCGCCAATGCGATTGCATTGGCACCTGAAAATATTTCCTTCTCCAAAGACATTAATGCATACAAGCATTATAAAGAATCCCTAAAAAGAATTGCGTCTACAAGGGCATTCATATGTTACAAAGCATCTCTGCATTAGCGACCCGAAAACCGAATTTCCAATTAGTGTAGATATTCACACTATAATTCGATCCAGCCTTCGCCATAGATGCCATGCATAATTGACGCAGATGGTATACACAACCGTCATTGTGTACCCATCTAAATTGTTTTCCGAAGACGTGCAACTATGAATTCAATTGCAAGCACTTCACCAGGAAACATTGCTTTGTTTGAATTTTCAAACAATCACCGACGCCAAGTTTCGCCGTCAAATCTGATGCAATAGCTTAAATATATGCAAAACAAAAGAATCCGATTCTCCCAGTCGCAGGTAATCATGTATACGATCATTTAGCATCTAATGAGTGGCTGCTATTTAGACAGCCGACCCTCATTACCGAAAGATGCTGTAGGTCGTTTCACCATTGTTCCTTTTTTCCTCGTTTCAGGCAAAACGCATCGATCAACACGGTGATGTGTACCAACACACACATACACCACCGCGTACGTGAGATCGCTTTCCATTGGTCACTGGTCAAAGGAAATTTCTTTTCCTTTTCACCACACCACCAAAAACTCACCCCAAACGATAAAATATCGTTGAGTCGTATTTTAACCGCCGATCCGGACGGTTCTTCTTCCGCACCCCGTTTCGCGCCACGGGGATGCGTAAACCCGAGTCGAGTAATAACCCCCAGTCGTGTTCTAATCATTTGTCCTTTTGATTTACCGTTTACAACTTAGTTCGATAAAGTGTACCCCCAAACAAACGGTTTCTAGTAGGGTGTCGTTATTCCGTTTCCCGAGGCATTGTGTTGTGAGTTATTCGCGTATTAATACATGTACATCCTTCTCAAATAATCCGGTAAAGAACAAAATAAATATACACGTTTCATTTAGCAATAAAATAAAATTAATGAAAATAAAAATCATTTAGTGTTTCTATTCTGCTTGTGGTGATCGTTCGCTCCGTATTTTGAAACTCGAGCATTTTTGGCGGTGTTGCTCAGAGTTGTGTCCAGTGAACAGTTTGTGGGGACGAGGTAGAACTCTCGCCCGTGAGGCGTTACGACTTCGCACCCCCAAATATCACAATACATTAACAATTTAAACAGCAACCACGTGAATGACCAAACCACAACGCTCTCCGAAAATGCTCGAATGTTGTCCGGCGTGACTCCGTTGTCGTTTTGCCTCTTCTCCTTCTTTCTCTTCTCCTGTATGTTCTCCTCTCTCTTTTCTCTAATTTTCGCAGCATACTCATAAATATTTGAAAACTGTCAAGAAATTATGAAGGTGATGCCGCGCAGAAGAGAAATTCTCAAATTTTACAGAGACGCTTAATTAGCGGAGAAAATTTTGAATTAAAAGCCAACCAACAAATTAGAGCTGCCAGAATAGTTATTGAAAAACCGAATGGTGGGAAGCAAATTTTATTGAACATAATTTAGAGCTTTCGCTTTCCTTTACACCTTCCCTCATCAAGAAGGGATTCCTTTCTTTACCTTTTTTTTTGGTAGACGGGTAATTTCAACTCCTTATTGCTGATCTTAGTATTGTGTATAGAAATTCTCTTACACAGGCGTGGAAGCTAGCGATCATTGTGCGCTCTCTCAGACACAATCCACGTCCCAAAAGTTCAATATGACTGTATTTATTCATTCTATTTTGCTGTTATCATCATCATCGGCACTACAACCTGGAACCGGTCTTGGCCTTATTTAGCAAGTCCTGAGGCTTGTTCAATTTTCCATAATGATTTGTTTTTTCCGGGCAAGGTCATTAGTCTTGCGCCAATTTTGCTATTATGCACTGATTTTATTACCAAAAGACAATATACAACACCACCCTGAACGATATGTCTGATAGTAGATCAAATGTAAAAAGTCCCTCGTTTACTCTTTGAATGCTTGAAATGTTGCTGCATGTGCCCACTTTTTAATTAAGCTCCCTACACCAAGTATCATTTTTGAACCATTGTAGACTATTTTATAAAATTGAATAATTAATTTGTCTCTACACGATTGCTCTTTACGACAGTGCTGACACTAAATGACCCAACATGCACACACCTTTTTACTCCGAATCATCCACGTACAGATTTCGTAGGTGAAAACAGTGTTCTTCCATCCTGTGGAGATTGCCTGCTGCTTGCTCGCATGTGATTTTTTCTTTTCTTCTATTCATCCTTATCCTTTTTTCTAAAGTTTGTTGTTTTTTTTTTTCGTTAATTTTATTATGTCTACAAAATATTGATTGGAACTGTTTCATTTGTCTTGTTTAGCCACCCACCATCCATAATGGTTAGTACAACATTGACGACGGCAACCACTCAACAAACGACGTCCAGTGGCTCTAATCAAGCAACGCACCAGTTGCGCTCACAAAGTGCTATTCATTATTCCACCACACTCCAATCATCAGCTATTCGAGGGACCTACTATCTGAGCAACAGTTCTCTGTCTATGCTAAACGGTGGCGACACAGATACGAAGGAAACCGGAAATACACCACTTCAGTCCTCATACAACGGCGTATATTCATCTAACTCTCGGGCATCGTCTTCATCGTCCGCAGTAGTTTCGACAACGTCCACTGTCCAACGGCCTAAGCCCGATTTGGTGTTGAACAGTCCGACAGCATCGTCCTCGACGTCAAAAACATTACGAAATGAAGTCAATCTTCTTTCAGCATCGTCTGCTTCACCTCCGCTAAGCGAACAGATTTCTCTTTTGTTTCCGAAATGTCGGCCAAGAAGTGATGCGAATGCAGTGAATAATCAGGCACAGTCTCCTCAAGCAGCGTCAGTCTCATCATATTCATCGGAGTCACTATCATCGGCAAGGATTTCCACAAATCCTTTCCTGTGTCCACCAAATTCTAGTGGAAGCGAAAGTACGCCAAATAAATTCGAGTCCACTAATCAAAAAACACAAGAAGCTGTCGAGATGTCGAGAAAATTATCCGGCTATAATCATCAGATGCATCCGCATCACTATCAGCAGCAACATTACCATCATCAACAGCAGCAACAGAATCAAAACCAAACGGTAACTAATGGTCAGCGAAACGTTAAAAGTGCAGCCAATCAAAATCCGTTCATCAGCCACAATTACTGGGAGACCCGCCACAACACGACACCTGCTGGAACCGTCCTTAACTCCCCAGAGTACACTTCAGATAATAATTCCCGACGCCATGCTTATAATTACCTCCAAAAGCCACAGCACATCCGGTTAGGACGAAGTCCGGTTAGTCATCAAAATCCCACGCGGGAATTCTGCTCCAAAGAGTCCGGCGAAAAGGACCGCGAATCCCAGAAGCAGCACGACGAGGCCGATGACTACACCCGCAATGTGGCTATGGTCACAAACGGCGAAGTTGTTGTCTTCGACGACATCTCCGACAGCTGGCAGAGTGAGTATGAGTAGTATGTGATCAGATAACTTCCGGAACGAGTCTGGTAGCGGATGTCCAGCTTAGTCAGCAACGCGTTGCAATGTCCTTGGATGAGTAAAGGGGGCGAAGATAGTTTATCTTACCATAATTTCTCTCTCATAAATTAGAAGTCTAATTCCGAAGAACAGTCCATGAGTGACAGGATGTCCGGTTTTATCTCGTCTGCTCCTTCTCGGGGGTAAAGGGAGTAATATTAAGGACCTTCAAACTAGTGTTTTCTTGTTCTTTCCATTCCGTCAGTTCGTTTTGGTTCTTAGACCATTTATCCGATTGTTAGCATTCGCACACACATTCTTATTATAATTTTGTTGCTATCCAACTGTCACGTCAAATGCAAAAAGTTACGGGACTTGAGCTATTCTGTCGACTAAAGAATTGATAGCCGCGTCAGTGGTGCGGTGGTAAAGATGTTGTAACCGGGGCGTGAGTACGTAGGTTCAACTGTCGGGTATGTGACATTTATTTACGATCTATTCTTTCAAAGTGGTGACACAATGTCGAATCTGAAAAGAATTTCAAGAAGTTTTTTTGTATTATATAGTCAATGATGCTCTTTTGCCTCTTGGAAAACTGGTCAATTCAGAAATAGAAAGGTATGTAGAAGAGTTAAGAAACAGTTGAACTGGAAAAAACTTGAGATGGAAAAGATTTCGAAGGAGAGCTTGAAAAGAAGAGGATATGGCAGAACCTGAGATGGTACATATTGAAGTGGAAAAAGTTGCTAGCAAAGGTTGTGGTGGAAAAGGGTGAGGTGGAAAATGATGAGATGTAAAAGGTTGAAGGGCATGATGTTCCGATGGAAAAGGTTAAGAAGTATCAGGTTGAAATGTTTAATGTTTAGGTGATCAGGGTTGAGATGGAAAAGACTACGGGGCTCAGGACAAAGAACTTCGAGGTTGAATAGCTCAAGGTTTACACGAATAGAGAGAATCTCGCTTGAATGGCTCAAAGTTAGAAATTGGAAATTGAAAATTTTATATTTAAAAATATTATCTCGAAAGTGAGAATGAGGCTTGGGCCTGGGAGTTTGCCCACAAGGAAGCTCAAAGTTTGGCAGCTTGAAGTTTATAAGTGAAAAAGGAATGTGAACAGAAAGTTTTTTAAACACGAAGTATAAACATAGGCTTAAGGTAGGCATGGCTGAGATGCACCCAGTTGAAATACATAAGGTTGTGGTCCAAAATATTGAGGTTCAGAAGATTGAGGCGCACACGGTTGAAGCCTACTGGGTTGATATCTACAAGGTTGAGCTCTAAAAGTTGACTCTGCAAGGTTACGGTCTAAAAGATTCAGGTCCGCGAGGTTAAGGTCCACACGGTTGAGATAAACAAAGTTGAAATATACAAGGTTCAGGCCCACTAGGTTAAGTTCGATAAGTATGAGGTCCGCAAGGCCGAGGCCCACAAGCCTGGGGTCCACAATGCTGAGGTCCACAAGTCTGAGACCCACAAGTCTGAGGTCTACGGGTCTGAGGTCCACAAGTCTGACGTCCACAAGGTTGAGATCCACAAAATTGAGGTTCAGATGATTGAGATTCACGAAATTACGGTCCACAAGTTTGATGCTCACGGGGCTATGGTCTACAAGGTTAAGCTATTTAGAAGGTTGAGGTCTTCACGGTTAAGATTACAGGTTGAGGTCCACGCGGTTAAAGTATACAAGGTTGAGATCCATAAAATTGAGGTTCAGGCGATTGAGATTCACGAAATTACGGTCTACAAGTTTGATGCTCACGGGACTATGGTCCACAAAGTTAAGATATTTAGAAGGTTGAGGTCTTCACGGTTGAGATTACAGGTTGAGGTCCACGTGGTTAAAGTACACAAGTTTTAGGTCCAAAAAATTGATGTTTACAAGATTGGAGTCCATAAGGTGTAGGTCTAAAAGGTGGGGTCCGTAAATTGGAGCACATGAAATAGAGTTTCAGAATGTTTGAGTCTACGGAGCCGAGGTTCACAAGGTGAAACACACTCTACATGGTTTAGATCTATGAGATTGACATCCACAGGACTGACGCCTATAAGGTTGAAGGTATTAAGGTCCATGTACACAAAGTAGAAATACACAACTTTGTGGTCTATATGGTCGAGGCACAAGAGGTTGAGGAACACAAGGTTAATATCTACAAAGTTAAGTACATACGTTTCAGGTCCGCAAGGTATAGGTCCGCACCATTGAGATTCACAAGGTTGAGCTTGACTAGGCTGTGGTCTTCAATGTGCACCCCACGGGGTAGAGGCCCATAAAATTGGAGCGCTTAAGGTTGAGTTACAGAAGATTAGTGTCCATAGGGTCGAGTTTCATTAATTTGAGATTCACAAGATTGATCTCCATAAGGTTGGCATATACAAGGTTCATTAGGTTGAAGTCCAGAAGATTGAGTTCCATATGATGCAGGTTCACAAATTTTAGGTTGACAAGATTGATGTCCACAAGGTTGAGATACACAGAGTCGAGGTTGAGGTCTATATGGATGAGGTCTACTGGATTCAGGTGTACAAAGCTGAGGCCAACAAGGTTGAAAGCAATAAGGCGGGTGTACACAAAGTAGATATACACAATATTGATGTCTATAAGGACGGGGTACAAAAAGTTGACGAACACAAGGTTGAAAAGGTTGTACGCTAACAGTTGAGTCCACAAGGTTACGGTCTACAAGATCCAGGTCCACAAGGTTGACAATCACAAAGTTCACGTGCACAATGTTGAGGTCCACAAGGTTGACCTCCACCAGGTTGAGGTCCACAAGGTTGAGCTCCACATTGTTGAGGTCCACAAGGTTTAGGTTCACAAGGTTGAGGTCCACAACGTTGAGGTCGACAACGTTGAGATCCACAACGTTAAGGTCTAGAAGTTTGAAGTCCATAAGGAAGAGGTTCGTAAAATCGCCGTCCGAAAAATTGGTTCATAACTTCGACGTCTGGAAAATTTAGGTACATAAAGTTGAAGTTGACGAGGTCCAGGTCCACATAGCTGAGGCCCACAAAGTTGAAGGCAATAAGATTGGTATACACAAAGTAGATATACACAATATTGAGGTATATAAGGACGGAGTACAAAAAGTTGAGGAACATAGAGTTGAAAAGTCTGCGCGGTAAAAAGTTCAGTCCATAAGGTCAAGGTCCACAGAATTCAGGTCCACAGGATTCAGATCCACTTGGTTGATGTCTGCATAAGGTTGAAGTCCACATGGTAGAGATACATAAGTTCGGCGTTTGGAAAATTGGGGTACACAAGCCTGAGGTTGACAAGGTTCGGGTCCACATGACTGAGGCCCACAAGCTTGAAGGCAATCAGATTGGCGTACACAAAAAAGATATACACAATATTAAGGTATATGAGGACGGAGTACAAAAAGTTGAACACAGGGTTGAAAATTTTGAGCGGTAAAATGTTGAGTCCATAAGGTTACGGTCTATAAGATCCAGGAACACTAGGGTGAGGTCCACAAAGTTGACGTGCACAAGATTGAGCCCCACGAGGTTGAGGTGTACAAGGTTGAGGTCCATAAGGTCGAGGTTGACAAGGTTGAAGTCCGCGAGGTAGAGATTCTCAGGTTCGACGTCTGAAAAATTGGTCCATAAGTTCGACGTTTGGAAAATAGAGGTACACAAGGCTGAGGTTGACGAGGTTCAGATAGACAAAGCTGATGCCCACAAGGTTGAATGCTAAAAGATTACTGTGAACCAAGTAAATATATACAATATTGAGGTCTATAAGGACGGAATACATAAAGCTGAGGAACACACGCTGGAAAACGTTGCACGGTAAAAAGTTGAGTCCATAGGGTTACGGTCGACAAGATCCAGCCCCACTAGGTTGACATCCATAAAGTTGACGTGTACTAGGTTGAGGTCCAGAAGGTTGAAGTCCACAAGATTTATAAGGTAAAAATTTGAGTTCATAGGGTTACGGCCCAGAAGATCTAGGTCCACTAGGTTGAGGTCCATAAAGTTGACGTGTACAGGGTTGAGGTCTAGAAGTTTGAAGTCCACAAGGAAGACGTTCATAAGTTCAACGTCCGAAAAATTAGTTCAAAACTTCGGCGTCTGGAAAATTAAGGCAACTTATATCTGGAGAATGGGGAACTAAACAAAGATGGATAGATAATAGTATAAGATGGGAGGACAGGGAATGGCGAGGAACGGTCGGAGGGTAATGGTGATGTGAATTATAAATGTCAGAGCAGAGCACGAGCATACCTGCGCATATCCTTAATGTTTATTGTATATCTAATAATTTAAAATCGTCTCATTTTCGAAGCAGATTTGAGAGTTACGACCAAGTCACCACCTGTCACTCCGGTTCCATCAATAGACCAAGAGCTAAACAGTCTGGCCAAGAGTTGCGAGAGTGAAGCCTGCAGAAATTACAACAGCTACTTAGACAAGAACTACGAGATCAATATTGAAGTTAGAAATGGAATTATCGGTAGGTACTTTCAAAACTTTAATCGGACAATCCCAATTGACGTGCCACCATCTGCTTCCAGAGTACGAGGGCTCACCACGAAGATTCGGTCAAGCAATTTCCGAGGATGATGAGCTGCACTCGCCAAATTATAAATTCAATGCAATAACGACCTCACCAAACAGAATGCATCATATACGGCCCGGTTTTCCTCAGGTACACTACTCATTAATTGTTTGGATGTAGCCGTTGAATGATTTACCTCCTTCCCTGAACAGCGCATAGTTTCTCCTTCACGTGAATCTCCTCCACCGTTGTTGAACTTGAAGAACTCAGCATCTGAGAATCCTGAAGATACCAGCAATGATGCTTCCGAAATAGGTACGCTATCGGACATGACAACATCAGAGGTAGTGTCGGAATCAACGGGGGCAACTACAGCCGGCCTGCGTTCGACGGGCGCAACATTAAACGAAGCCACCCCAACCACAGCAACAGCAAAGTCATCGACCTTTGACTATCTGTATGAATTCTCCGAGACAAGGAAGGTACTTGAAGAGTTCTTCAAGTGTCCATCAACTGACGAAAAACCAATTGAGAACGGAAGCGATGCTGACAGCATTGTAAGATTCATTTCATACTCCTCTCCTAAAGGTTAACAACCATTCTTCTCCTCTTTGACCAAAAGGACATACAATACGAGTTCCACAGTACAGCTGTAAGGGACGACGATGATCAAGTAGTGCAACCCCAATTGGAAAACAATCTCTCTGGCCAATCGATGCAAATGAATAGCAGCCCATCGATGGATGAAAATTACCAAGTCGATGAAGACGAAGTAGACGACGACGAAGAGGTATCCGAGAGCCCACAACCGATACCGACAGCACCCAAGTGTTTGTCGAATAAACCGCAGCAGAATCAGAATCATGCATCCTTGCACCAGAATAATTTCTACCAGACGAACGGATGCATAGACAATCGTCGGTCGATTGGAAAGGACAATGAAAAGCTCGTTCAATATCGTCGGGATATTGATTTCTTCTTAGAGTCGGCCAGTCGTAGCAGCGGCGATCAAATGGATGGCCAGGATGGGATTAATCAGAACCCGGCAACAGGACGAAGTTATCGCTGCTCCCCGGATACCACGGATTATGATTCAAACTGTGGAGACCTTGACAGTAAGTTCTTAGTAATATGTTTTGGAAATATTATTTGTTGTGGGAAATGGGGGACCAAAGGATTTGAAAGGTGGGGTCACAGGACTTGAATAGAGCAATTGGAAATGAGATATGACAACAAGTGTTATGTGGGACAGAGTGGTTGTTTGCTTTGGTTTAGTAATTTCGCCAAAATCACAAATGTGTAATGACGTATCAATCCACAGGGTGATGGAGAGAAGAAGAAGGTGACGGAAATATGCTAATATATGTCGGTTGAATTTAAGTGTTATTTTTAAAGTAAGGTAGCTGTTATATGAGTGCCTGTCCATTTCACATCAGTTTATTTTTTTATTTCAAATACATTTTAATATCCAGCTCCTGAATATGCATATGAGGGTACGAATTGAGGTCGGTTGATCCCCCGAAGCGGTGAAAGACACATTTGTGTTGAGTAAAATGACCTCACTGTGTATTATAATGATGATTAAACATTTATTCTCATTTGTCTTATATTGGTATTCGACGTATATTGACACCGTATCACAACACAGTGCCGACGGAAGAAGCGAAAAGGCATAAAGAATGCAGAATTTGATATGCTTTGGAATACCTAGGGATCAATTATGAGGTAACACGAAAAAAAAGTAGTAGATTCAATCGGTCGGGCTGAAGAACGGTTATTTGTGTTTATTCGTACATCTGAAATTAATATTTAACGGACGGAAGTCCATTCTTTGATTGACGAGTACCATGTAAAGGAATTTAATGATGTGGAATCAATTGCGCCTAGGCCCCTAGTGAGTTTTACTGCTTGTGTTTGTGCCGTAACGAGTATATGCAGCTCTGTTTCGGATGCATCTAAATAGAAATAGGAATTGTATTATACTTCTTGTATTATTAATTGTGCCAAGATTTGATTCAATGACCTGAAAAAATTCATTGGTCCGGGTCCCTAACTTTTGAAGAGTGATCCTCTGGCGTTTCCGCCAAACCCCACGGCCCACTTACCTGAAAAACCCCCCATAACTACTACCCAACTTCCTTAATTTCGCTAATGCAATCACATTAGCACCTGAAATGTTTCACGCATCAAATAGATCAAGTTTATTTATCTAAAAGTCCCCGTAAAGAATCCTTACATTTCATGCATCCCTTCGCATACAAATTCCCTGTAAGAATTCTTTCCTAACTTATCAGAAATTCCAAAACCAATTCGGCACCTTCGGTGCCAAGCAAATCCCCCTAGACGAATTCCTGAAAACAAAATGATTTGGTTTACATACAATGTAACCATCATAGCAGGGACTGTGGGGTAGTTTAACTAAGCACCAAGCACGGGTGCGGATTCAGCTAACTCCCACGATATTGTTCCTCCGAATACACCGAAAACTATTCACAAAACTCCGTTTTTGCGAAATACGAGCGGACACAGACAACAAACAAATAAAATTTCGAAAATCGTTTATAATCCTTTTTATTTAAATCATATAATAAATACACAGGACTTAACTCAAGTGGTTGAATACGGAATTCAATAGAAGATTGTTCACTGTTACTAGTTTTAATATTTTGTCCTTTTAATCATTCAAAAGCACACGTCGTTCTGGTACACGCACGATAGCGATACTTCAAAGTATAATAAAAAAAAGAAAAACTTCGACACCGACGAAAAGACTCCACTCTCAGCGCGTGTGTGCGGTTAAACAGTGAAAATCTGACTAACTATTGGATGTCTCTTTACAGACATCCAACAAAAACGAACCTAAGGAATTCGCCGCCGAAGGCCAGCCAAGGTGAAGGTCAAATAGAAAAAAAAAAAGGGGAACAGGAAAACTCATGTAGCAGGTCAAATCTGCTGCTACATGTTTGGGAAAGATAAACTGCCGCCAGCTGCAAGGGATAGATTCTTATTTGACGTGAGTCAATAAAACCCTTGCCGAAGGCAGGAATCTATTTTGGAAAAATGAATCAAACATTGGGTATGGCCGTTGTTAGATCATTTAACATAAACATATTTCGGTGATATATCTTGTCTTAGGGATATGTTAATCCCGTTGAAGGGACTGTCAGGCGAAAGTATCCGCTTGAGTGTTTACTTTGTGTAAACTAAAATTGGTGGTCATGACCGATGCTGGTGATCGTTCCGAGAAACGGTAACGGATCACAAAATCGGTCATGCTGAGATAAGTAAATATGCGCGCCTGAAAGGCCAATGTTTAATTTGATCTTCTTTACTGGTAGGAAAGATAGATCATAGACATGCCGTTGAAAATCTGGCTTGCAGATGTGCAAGCAACCCGAAATAATGCTAGGTCAATGAATGGGTACAAAGATAACACACGGAAAGATCAGCGTGTGTTGGTAGATATGTGCCATCCATTGTTCGGTCGCGGAAGCTCGTGGTGATGCTGAATTGATGTCATGGCAAGATGATAATCTTGCCATAATTTATGTTTTCAGAAATGGCCGTGGAGAAGGGGTTTGGAAAAACCCCCAAAGAGAGGTAAGCTGCCTATAAGGTATTTATGTCGGTTATCCTTGGGGATAACCGAATTAATTCCAGCGAATTGGTTGGCGGTTAATGCCGTATCAAGGTTGTATAATCTTGCTGAAGATTCGACTTTAAGGTAAGACGCATTGCTGGAAATGGTGGGGATCGAGCGATACATGGCTCTTCGGGCCCTGAAAAGCCCCACAGGACCATAAACATTGCGTCGCCTATTTCCCGTCCTCACCAAGTGTATCATAAATCACCATACATACACATTGGCTGGCGACCTACATCCAAGGGACCAAAACAAACATACGCATCTCGCGTCTCGCATAAGTTAGAATTAATTAGCACCATGTGCATGGGCATTGCGGCTATCGTTACAGCTGCAATGCATAGCTCAGACAATGATCTACCCGATCTCTTTGCCTTCCCATATTTCTGGATCTGTTTCTCACGACTAGCGAGATTGAACAAACAGAAACCCCAATTAGCACCCAATGGGATTCGGCTTGTTTACTTAGCCGAACTCACATCTAATTGATGCACATCATTCCATTTCTTGTTTTCAGATTTGTTCCCATGGACTTATGAAAAAACCAATGTGATCTTCACTCACACGTACACATACATTACCAAGTCCTTCTTCCTTGTTTTCACCACGAGAGAAACACTTTCTCTCTCGGTAAAACACACCCCATTAGCGAGTCGGCTCTGCACGAGCTGTTTATCGCTGAGTCGTATTCCAACCATCGATCCGGACGGTGCGTCTTCCGCTCCCCGTTGCGCGCACGGGGAGGTGAACAACCAGAGTCGTGTGGGTTTCATCCCTTAGTCGAAGTTAATTTCCGAACAGTGATCCGAATAGTATAGTGGTTAGTATACCCGCCTGTCACCCGGGAGACCGGGGTTCGATTCCCCGTCGGGGAGCCTCTGGCGCAAGACTAATGACCTTGCCCAGAAAAAATAAATCATTATGGAAAATTTAACAAGCCTCAGGACTTGCTAAATAAGGCCAAGATCGGTTCCCGGTTGTAGTGCCGATGATGATGATGATGATGATGATGATCTGAATTAAATTAAAACCATCGATGTTAAGTGTTGTTGTCCCATTAAGTTAATTTCCAAGTTTTTTTTTCAATCAGAATATAATGACATTTGTGCTTGCGTAGTAAAAGTTCACTGCATATTGGTGTAGTTGTAACAATAGACAAAATTTGAACAATAAAATAGAAGCCATTCGAACATTTAAACAGTGGCTTTTACTTTCCTCCTGGTGATGAACGAAAAGTGGTGGACAGTGTTTTTCTTTACTCCCAGTTGTGGACAAATGTGACGGCGTTTCGTTTTTTTGGTTCAGCGTATTGCTCGGAGGAACTTTTATGATGGATGAGGAAGGTGAACCGGGTGCCCATGCCTGGCACAACACTTCCTCCCCAGAGTCCTTCCTCGTTCGCTAAACCCCTAAGAAAGATTCTTCATTCGTCCTGTTCAAGTAGCGAATACCTAAATAGAGAGAAGTCAGCGAATATCCAACCAGTTCCTGAAACTTGTGACAATATTGTTAGGCTACGTTGGATCCTCAATGAGGTTTCATATTCCTTTTTGCCTCAACTTGTGGCCAAGTTAGACGGCGTGAACTGTTTTTTGCACATCTTAAGAAACTCCAATATATGGCCGCATTTTCGCAACTTCAAGTACGGTCGTTTCAATGAATCGAATCAATTAGGGGGCCAAGAATCTATTGTTCGTTTGCATCGACGATGACATGGCAGTTTGTCGCGAGTATGTCTGTGTTGGCTATCCTCCTATTTTAAGTTCTTATGTCGGGAAAGGCGAACTAGAGGCTAAAAGTAAATATATATTTTAGCATTCTCTGATATAAGAAAGGTTCCAATGGACTGCTAAAATAAAGCACTGGTTTATCGACGTTGGATAAATTATTGATGCCAAAAGGTTGTCAGCTAGTTGAATGCCCGAAAGAAAGAAATTACGACGCTCCCTTTCGGTTTACGAATATTTACAATGTTATCACAAGTCCTATAATACGGTAATATTTACTGTTTTCACAACTCTTATAATACAGTCTGTCGTGTTACACTCTGTACGAAAGTTTTGCGTGCCCATAATGCCTTATACTCCAAATCAAAAGGTTAAGGGCGCACGCACATTATCCAGACACATGACTCCTTCCCGTGTTAGATGATAATTCTCGACCGACTTTCTCTAGGAAAACTCTCACTTTCTATTGCATCTTATCTTTATCCGTTGGTAGAGCGTAGATGCATCCTGTGCACGTTAGTCATCGAAGATGCGATTCCCGTGTTAGATGATAATTCTCGACCGACTTTCTCTAGGAAAACTCTCATTTTCTATTGCATCTTATTTTTATCCGTTGGTAGAGCGTAGATGCATCCTGTGCACATTAGTCTTCGAAGATGCGATAAGGACCATGTTGTATTTTCGCATTTTATAGGGGCAATTTTCGGCAGTGTAATATGTGATTCACAATAGCCCCTCTTCTCCGGGGTTGTTATTTTCAAACACTGCAGCGATGCCTTGCTTTAGCTCTCGGTAAAAAGTTACTGTTTAAACGTCGTAGAGTAGGTTAAGGCTGCAGCAGGTGCGGGACACATCATTTTGCTGTCGCGGTTGCAAAGCAGGGAACCACCAGTGTGATCGATACAAGACTAATCTAACCACTGGCGTGGTTATTCGATAGATTGCATCAACTAGACACATCAACAGGCGTGGGTATATGGATATGATTACGAGACAGAACTAGCACAACCACAGAGGTGGTTCGTCCCTTCTACAGCGATAACTAGAAACATCCACAGGCGTGGGTATACGAATACAATTGCGAAACAGAACTCGTCTTCAAATAATCAAAAACGGAGAAGCGAAAGAACTTACAAGTCGTTAAAAAATAGTTCATATCCAAAGCGAATCAGGGCGAAAGAAACACAACGAATTTTTTCGTACTGGTTACCACCAAGTCATTAGTCTGAAGACGGGTGGTTCATTCGATGATGTTTGCCTTGGGAGTAGGGCGTTCGAATATACTCACAGCTAGGCCGACTTATCGTAAGAGGCACCTTAGGCATACCTTATGCGGTGACTGCATCTAAATTCTTAGACGATCAGATTTCTAGAAAGAAGTTAAACTGAAGAGCTAGAAGCAGCAGCCCAATCACCATTCTTATTTTTTTTAGTCTGATGAAAACCATGAGAAACATTAGACTCACACCTGACATCAGATGGTGAACTTGTTTGCTTTATAAGTGGAAATTTCGGCTTTCTGAATAGGGCGTTAGAATATACTCACAGCAAGATCGGCTTGTCGCAAGAGGCGACTAAAGGCCGAGTGGTAGGTGTGGCCCCAACACCCCCCCCCCACCGCCCCGCCGCCCGGTGAAATTCCACCTCCTCAAGCTATAGGCTCCGCGAAATGGTCGGGAGAAAACCCCACGGTTCACTTACCTAAAACCCCCATAACATTCAGCCAATTTCCTAACTTAACTAATGCAATCGCATTAGTACCTGAAAATGGTCCACGCATCATATAGATCAAATCTATAATCTTAAAAAGTCTTTGTAAATAAAACTTACCTTTTCGTGCATCACTTCGCATACAATTTTCCGTAAGATTTCTTTCTTTACTTATCTGGTATTCCAAACCAATTCGGCACCTTCGGTAGCAGACAAATGCCTGTAAACAAAATGATTCGGTTTGCATACAATGTAACCGTCATCACAGGGACTATAAATATTGCGCCGTATATTTTCCCAGCCGCGCCATGTGTACAACAATGTTCCCTACATACACATTGGCTGGCGACTTACACCCAAGGGACCAAAGCAAATATGCATTCCGCGTCTCTTGGCATCAATTAAATTCTACAGCATAAACAAATGCAAATGGAATTCAATACCTACCCTTACTAGCGATGCCATAAACACCATTTCCCAGTAACCTAACTAAAACCCATTAGCACATTTCCACATCGCATCGTCGTCTCTTTGTTTAGCCGCGACGCATATTTCCAACAAAGATCCCATTAGCATCCGACGAGTTCGGTTTTACTTACTTTACCGAAATCGTATCCATGAATGCACTTTATGCCCTTTCTTTGTTCTAGGTTCGTTCTCATCCACGAAAGAACCATGCACACATACCACCATGATCACGATTAGCGAGTGAGCTCTGCACGAGCAAGATATCGCTGAGTCGTTTTCTACCCACTGACCGCCACGGTCACGCGATCTCCCGCTGTCTGTAGCGCTGCAGACATGCGAATATAATAATACCCGGAGTCGTGAGAGGTGTTCCGAACTTGTCTGTTTCCAATTGTTTGGCTAGTTTGTGCCGCAATTCGTTTGAGATAGTGAAAAAGAATTTATAAGTGGGAAAAGTAACTTTATTTTAAAACAATGAACTATAAATTGCTGTTTGATCGGTGCACTCTTTGCTCTGGTCGCCATCGTCGTTGCTGATGTCTCCACAAAATGTCACCACAATTAAAGCACCATTATTACAAATAAAAAAACATTAATTAGGTTCGAGAAGAGGTTGGTTTAGGTGGTAAGTCGGTTCCAAGGTGAGATACCACCCCGTCACGCTGTATATTCGATATCGATGCGATACCGTCGGGAGAAATCTTCGACTATGTTTCAGATGTATGGCTGATGGCCCGGACTGACACCGAGATAAGACATGATGGTACCTTCTGAGATAAAACATTCCGGAGGTAAATTAGTTTCCCATATTTATCTCCGGTGGGGCTGTGTCAGGGTGAACATCATGCAAATACGATGCGGCGCAAAATTAATCACCCTATCGGAATGTTATAATTTTTGCAGATGGCGTCGTATGCCAATCGTATTTGACATTTGTTAACCAGTCAGCTGCAGTATAGAAACAGATAAGCTATATTCCGCAAGAGCTTGGAAAAATTGTGTCGATTTTTTTGAACAACGAAGAGGACGATTTTGTGTCGAAAATCATCATGAGCGAGTAGGAACTCTTTGTATTTCCACTCAAGCGGTTACGTCAATAAGCAAAATCTTCGTTTCTGGGGCACTGAAAATCTGCGTGTGATGCACGAAAAGCCGTTACATCGACTCGAAGCCACTGTGTGGTACGGCGTTCACACGGGAGGAGCGATTGCGCCGTATTTTTTTGAGGACCCTATCAGCAATACGGTTTTGGCGGATTTTGGTCTTTTGGTCGGAAGTGTTCCACCGAACACTGTTCAAAAACAGAAACAACCCGGAACACGGAGAACACTATCCCAAATGAAATGCAAATTCTTTTTTTTTTTGGAAACGGTCTTTTATTTTATAGTTTTTTTATTTAAAGGTTTTTACATTTATTTCTGGTACGCCGTATATTAAAAAAAAAAACACAACAAACTTTCACGACACCTTGTACCGTCTTAATTTTTGAAAATATCCTTATTTATTCCTGTCTATCGCATATAGCCTTTCACTTATTGTTTTCAGCACGAAATTTGACACTATAAAAACGGCACACGTTAGGATACCACGAAAGTGTCACGACGAGGATAACCGTCTCAGAATCCGTATTTACTGTCCGCACTTCCTTTAATTATTTTTGAGAACAATGTAATTAACCGATAAACACATTTCCGATGTCCCTAGTGAGGATCGCAGGCCTGCGCACGTTGAATTGCTGTGCGTTGAACGTCGAATATATACGTTTATGGTGTTTTCCTTTGGTGGCAGTCCGGTCAATGTACTTAGGTTAACTCGCGTATTTTTAAAAGGTTTAACTTCGAGTCGGACAGTTTCTTTCGCGATTTATCGCGTTGCGCAGTTCCACCGCCTTAGGGTTCTCTATGCCGACTGAGTCATTTTCCTCTGGGGATGATTCTATTCACCCCATAGTTCTCTTTTCCCTTTCATTTCCCTTGTCCTGGTGATTCTCTCTCAATCGAGAATCTCTCCACCAGGGAAGATCGCACTCACATAATAGACGCGGAGGTTGCCGTCAGTGAGATCGCCAGAATTTTCACACTTCTGTTGCGTTGCTTATGCAAACATTCGGGTGTGTTGTTTATTCTTGGTGATCCTGGGATCCTGATAAATATCGCATTTGCTTTGCCCTATGGGAACAGCGTTTTCGTTTATTGTTGTTTCTCCGCAATGGCCTATGTTTAGGCGAAGTGCGTTGCGGCAGTTGCAAGGGTTTTGCCGACGGATTGTTTTACGGCAATTGACTTATCGCCGGGGATTTGATATTTGTCGACATCTAGCGCAGCTGTGCCAACCACTTGTGTTTATCCAGCTAATGGATCGATACACAATTTCCATGCAGGGTCGTGTCCTTCGATCCCCGTGCAGGCGTAGGAAAATTGTTCGGGACTTGGGGCCCACGTATCTGTGGGTTGTTGACACCAGTATGGATGTCACCTTTGGTCAGGTGAAAAGGTGGACTTTGGGGATACATGTTCGTGGGCTTGATGGAACGAAGACATCTCGTGGAACCGCCATACGGCCACTGTTACTAGCGAACGCTACAGCGCTATGATAAACGACCTCTTACTGCCGGAAATAGATGAGCGGGACTTGGTGAACATGTGGTTTCAACAAGATAGTGCAACCGCACACACAACACAACCCACAATAGATATTGTGAAGGAAGCATTTCCTGGTCGCGTAATCTCCCATTTTGGCGATTTGGCATGGCCAGAAAGATCACCCGATTTAACCACCCCAGACTTCTTTCTTTGGGGCTACTTGAAATCGTGCCAACAAGCCTCAGACAATCAGTAGACCTTGAGGAGAATATTCAGGAAGCGAACAGTTATCACCGGAAATCTTGCGGAAAGTCATGGAAAATGCGATAAAACGGGCACAAATGTGTATCAACACTGGCGGCAGCCACTTGACGGATATCACCTTTTCCACTTAACAGAAAGAATTGTAAAGGTTCAAATAAAGATATCCTTCACTCAAAATCATTTTTTTTTATTTAGTAAAAAAGTAATACAAAAACAAAATTGTATGATTAATTTTGCGCCACTCTGTATTTTGATAAATAACCGAACTTTAAGAAATTCGTCACGGCGTAATCAGGTTCGTTCTCGAAACTCTGCTGACGTTCGACTGATAACGACATTTTGTAACATCAGGGACATCGGTTTCACCAATACGAATGCGAACATCGTCCATCAATATTTGCAAACAGCCAAACCTGATATCCTTTCCTTAACTGAGAGCCAGGTAGATTCGTCAACTGATTCGACATATATTCGTTGCTCAGGATACGTCGTACGTTAGAGATTCCGTTTTAAGGCTGGAGTCTGCGTGGGGGGAAAAGTGTCTCCCACAAAATTACCGGCCGATACCATTACTGTCTATGTTATCTAAGGTGATCGAAAAGGTCATTAACGTCGAGTTATTTATGTATTCGAATTGTAACGGACTTCTGAATGATCATCAATACGGATTCCGTGGCAGGCGATACACGAGAGGCGTTTTGACCCTTATAACCGATATATGGACATCTGCGATTCAGGAGTATGGTGAGTCAAGGGCGGTCTCATTGGCACGGGTCATTGTTGAGCAAACTTCGTTCATACGGACTTTCGCAGCAGTTTTGCGACTGAACGCAGAGCTTCCTCGAATATCTATTGGTCCGGGTTGTTGTGGATGACGGGTCTTCGGATCTGTAGCCTGTTAATTCTTGGGTGCTGTTTTGGACCCAACCTTGATTTTGCTTCACATAAATGATTTGTTGGAGTCAACAAAGTGTCCAGTTTTGAGGATGATAGTACGGTTCTTTCCTCTTTTTCGTGTGATCGGCCGATTAGTGCATCATCGTCCCACCAGCTGCGACGTGGCCAGATCGACTCTCCGAATCGGGATCTGGATAAGGACATGCAGTGGGGAAAGGCCAATCTCATCGACTTCAATCCAACGAAGACACAAAATACAACATTCACAAAGAAAAGTGAATCATCGGTTTCACAGCTAATGATGCATGATCAGGCCCTCGAATCTGGAGAAAGGATGACATTTCTCAGCGTCACGGTCCATGGGAATGTACTTTGGTGTTAAGTTATATTTTTTATTAATTTTTCTTACCTGCTGGTTGGATAGGTCCGCTAGGGCTGCTTACGGTGGCTAGAGGCCTGTTGGATGAACACACGGCCGCTGCGATCGGCGTGTCGAGCCCAGTTGATGGGGCAGGGCTTAGGCTGAAGGCGGGGTCGAGGCGTATACCTTTCTCGCTTCTTTGGCGGAAGGCTTCCTGAGGAGCCGATCCTTCAGTATAAGGTCCTTTCCAAATGGTTCCTGGATTGGGGGAGTCCGTGTCTCACCAACCCGCTGGTCTTTGTGGCTGGATCGGTCCTGACGGGTCCCAGCACGAGCTGTCTGTAGTTTCCTCCAAAAAGGGGACAGGAGCAGAGCAGCAATCGATATTCAAGTTTCAACAAAAAAAGACGGGTTTGTTTTAGTGTAATTTGAATGTTCTTATAATGTGAAGGTTGGCCGTGGATTCGGCCACCTGGACTTCGACTGATCGGCTATGGGTTCGCCCTCTGGAAATTTACTGACCACGAATCAAAAAAAAAAAAAAAAAAAAAATGGGCGGGTGGCGAGAGGCCGACTTTGGGGAAACAAGCACAAATGTGTCCTTCATCTTGTCTCTGGCTTCTGGTCATCTTGCGATAACCAGAATCACCCACATCCGTGAGGATATTGGGATCGGTTTCAAGATATCTGAAAAGAAAGTGGGGAGGAGGTATCTAAGGATAGTGTGGACAGGGTTAGTTCAAGTGTTCTCTAACTACTTGGATGGGGGGGTGGTGGGAAAGAAATCGTACAAGACCGGTAGGTCTTGAGTGCGGTAGTAAACGCAGATCACGTCTTTGGCGTCTGATAATCTGGGCTTTGGTCGGTGCGTGTGTGTGTGTTTGGGGTGTCTTGTACCGTGTGTGCGTGTTTGTTGTGTGTCAGGAGTAGACCCTATGGGATGGGTCGAGGAATCCTCTATTATAGAGAAGAATGTTGTTGGGAAGGGTGCTTTCTTCAATTTTGTACTGAAGAAGAAATTGTGGTGGTCTGATTCGAAGAGATCGAGGGAGAGAAGGGTCAAGAACGCAAGACTCTCGTACAAGTGGGTTCTCGATGTTCTGAATGCTTTCGAGGTACTTATATGCTAATTGTAGCAAGTACTCGTCGATAGGGATAATGGAGGCACCTTCGTATAGGTGAGAGTTTGGGGAAGTGCACAACTTGCATTGCGACCAAAGGACCAACAGCAAATCCAAGGAGCGCTATGAAGCAGTACAACGTGGGTGTCCCTTTCGAGCGAATTGCGATCGATATCTCAGGACCATTTCCAAAAACCAATGACAATAACAAATACATGTTGGTCATCATGGATTACTTCAGCAAGTGGGTGGAAGTCCTTCCAATTCCAAACCAAGAAGCAATAACCGTCATTGCGCAGCTTATCAATAATTCGATCAGCAGATATGAAGTTCCCTGTGAGCTTCATTCCGATTAAGGCCGAAACTTTCAATCCCAGATATTTCAAGGCATCTGTGCGGCACTGGGCGTAAGGAAAACCAGGACCACACCCTTACATCTGCAGTCAGACGGAATGGTCGAGAGGTTCCACCGAACAATAAAAGAGCATTTATCGAAGGTCGTTAGTGATCACCAACGAGATTGGGATAAATTTGTACAAACCTTTCTCATGAGTTATAGATCGGCTAATTACGATACGACAGGCCATTCTCCAGCAAGAATTATATTTGGACGGGAGATAGGATTACCAGCCGATCTGCGATTCGGAATACCTCCAGACGACATAGATAAGACTGAAGACTACGTAGCCGAATGGAGAAATCGCCTCGATGAGATTCATCATTTGGTTCGAGAGCAAATCAAGGTATCAAGTGACAGGATGAAATCAAGGTACGACGTTCGAGCCAACGCATCCGGATTTAATGCATGCGATAACGTATGGCTTTATAACCCTCATCGGCAAAACGGAAGGTCTCCGAAGTTGCAGCAACATTGGGAAGGACCGTATACGATTCTCATAAGGATTAACGACGTTGTCTATAGGATTCAGCGAAGAGCGAACACCAAGATGAAAGCGGTACATCGGGACCAACTGGCGACTTTTTGTTAAACCAGAAGACCACCGAACTTAGTTCGGGACGAACTAATCTAGGCGGAGGGTAGTGTGACGCATATGACAATCAGTACGAGTATATTCTAGAGAGTCCAATACAAAGTACTAGAATATTCTAGAAAGTACTAGAAAACTGGAGACTATGAACAGTAGAAAATTCGAGGTTATGGAACGGACGGAAACGAAACGCCGAATCAGAATGAGGAAAAACGGAGTAAATACGTCGCACGCAGATCAGGAAGACAAGTAAGAAGTGAGCAGAGTAGCAAGCGATAAGTAAGGAAGCGATGAGTCAAGAAATCGTTAAGCGTACGGTAAAAGTAACGATTGTTATTAACAGACTAATAAAGTGTTACATTAATTCAAAATCGATTTAACGGCTCTTATTTATTAAAATAATTAATCCAGCGAACCCTAAGCTCGCTACAATATGTTAGAAGGTTTCCACAACCAAACAATCCATTGGGCAGGTTACAAATACGAGTGAGAAAGTAGATGTAAGTTGCAAAATTGGTTGCATGATAATGGGGTAAAGGAATTTTAATATCAACTGCTTTGTAGTGTTTTCTTTCTTTTATTTTCATTCGGGACAGATTTTAGTTATATAACAATTTGTTGACAAATTCTAAGTCGTCAGACCATTTACCAATAATAAAAACGAATTAGGGTATGTTCTTAATTGAACCACTTTCCTTTCTATTCCAAAACAGAAATGCTTGTCGTCTTCTAATTTATTTAATGAGACTGTTGTAAAATTTTGAAATTAGCCTTTTAATTGACGCGAAAAACTTTCATTTCTACCCAAAGTAAGCCAACTGTCGAAAAAGCAGCACACATGATCTGCGTAGAAATGGCGAACACTCAATAAGGTACTAGGCGTTCATGATATCAGGAAACGGAATACGTATTCCCAAAGAAGGCGTAGTTTGAACTTTAAACAAGAGATATTGGTAGTATTGGTTAGGTTCTACGATGAGAAGCACAGTTTCTTTTCACAGCGCAGGCACAAACCGAAACCCCGTAGTACGCATGTTTGTCACTAGGTGGACGACACACTGATCATTCTAATCTGTTAATCCAACAACATTATGTTAATTAACATAAATTGTGCCATCACCTACTGTAGTTCTACATGTTACTGGCTAATGAGTTAGCGCTCCCTGATGGAAATGTATTTATATTATTGCGATATGTGACGGCATTGGGTCGTCTTTGATCAGATAACAATACGAAAGGAATCCTAATATTAAACACATACGACACACCTTCGGTGGCATGCGATCAAGTAGTTCATAATATATAAGTTAATGAGGGTATACGCATGGTATATTTGCATGAAAATGAAAAACTGGAATACTGATTGTTATACATTCATCGCAAAGTTGCCATCGTCACTTTTGATTTTGTAGACGTTTAGAGAGCGAAAAAGATTTTTCCTTCAATGAAATTCTGAGATATGATTTAAGAAATCTCCAACATTGTATGTATAAATTTCACTGAGTAAAACCAAACAGCTTTCGGCTTTGCACCACAACTACGAGCTCAAGAATCTAAATTACTTCCGCACCACGCTTTTACAAGAGTATCGTTCAACAGGTTAATCACGTATCATCTGCGTTTTTCCCTCTTAAAATAAACATTTCGTGACTGCAATTCATCGAGGGGATTTTAGAGCAATGTATGTTGGGTATCAGTTCCACTTATCGTGTGATAAGTCCTAAATAAAAAAATTCCCACGTGCTTGATATATTTATTTCTTAGACAATTGTCCGTATAAAATACAATCTCATTTCACTGTTGCCCTTTTAATTCATGTGGTAGGTGTAGTTTTTATTTCTTATAAAATCTGTTGAGAGGTAAACCAAATACAGTCAGGAAAATCTGATAAGGTGGTGTCGATATAAACTTCCTTATTAACAATGCTGTCGGAAATAATATATTATTGATAATTACGCTGCTGATGCGTCCCTCGTTGTCAATCAATAGAAAGGAGTAGTACAGCCAGAATCACTCAAGGATGTGAGGCCCGATATCGGGATACTTGAAAAAGACGAAGGTTATTGCTGACAGTTTCCACAGAGTTATGCATGTGATTTCTAAATACACAGAATTAAATCGCACAATATCGGTCGGTCGTAGGGTGGAGAGTCTTGTGATGTCCATGGGACCGTTGTGTATGGAAAACTGGGCGCATATATGTCATAGTTCGTAGAAGCCGCGCAGGAGTCAGAAGTACACCGAAAAAAATAATATTTAAAACACTTCTCTTTGACAAGCACAGTGTTGTATCCCATTACATAAACCTGTGGGGGTTCTCTATACCACATGGAAAACCAACCCACAATGTCAACCAATCTTGACTGCTAACAGCGTGTCACCTCAACCTAACTCCCCATTCTAAACCTGCAATACACACATTAGCAACCATGCAAAACCTGCAAACGCATCCATCCCGAACTTGCATGAATCCGTCTCCCAACCCGTAATGAAAGATGTTGTATTCCAGAATACTACCCTTTATTAAACTTAACACTGAATCTCCTCACATCCTTAAAAACTTCACTTAACATATATTACATTCTCACTTAATACATACCATTCATAAACATTCACGATATTGCCAGTTACAGCACATTTAATAACCTGCACCTTTTTATTCATTCAAAACATAGTAACTTTGATTTTCGTCCAAATTTTATTCATTGTTAAAAGTCAGAGAGAAAATTAAATAGAAAAAAAAATGAGTTTGAATTAGAATCAGTTCAGATCCAGTTTAGTTTTGAGAGTCGAGAAGAAAGAGTTTGAGTTCACAGTTTTGTGAAATAGATTAAAAAGTTTGAAATTAGAGAGTTTAAAACAGAGCTGTAAATGGAATAAGAATAGAATAAACCGATAGAAGAAATAAAGAAATTTACAAAGAAGAAGAAAAACGAATTAACGAATTATTATTTATTCGATAAAGAAGACAGACAGAAGACGTCTTACCATCCTCTATTAAAGAAAAGGTCCACGCTCTTCCCTCGAAAGAGGAAGCACGGCGGCGGACATTCAACAAAGGCATTTCCCAAAACTTCTAACACAATACAATTCAATAGAACACATTCTAAATCATCTCCCTCAATTACATCACCCCACATATAATTTTTCCCAAAACCGCTTCGGTCAATTTCCTAATTAAGTTATATTCCTTCCCTGCGACCAAGCAATCTTAATTTCCCCGGAAATTCATATGCTGTAATAAAACGCATATTCAAACCTACAACGGAACATTAATCATCACCACCAACTACACCGAGCCGCATACATTTCCCCGAAATTGTTTCGGTTAATTCTCTATCTAAATTATATCCCTTGCTTGCACCCAAGCAATTCCGATTTCCCCCGAAAACCATTTCAGTTCCTATTCTACCTAAAAGATGTAAAACCACACCAATTCTCTACAATCAAACCGTATGCATTTTTCCCATAAACCACTTCGGTTGATTTCCTCCTTAAACTATACTTCTCGCTTGCAACCAAGCGGCAGCCAATTTTCTGCGAAACAACCTTCACAACGATCAAGACCCTTGATCATACTTGGCTATGCCGCCGAAACCAATTTCCCGGTACACACAACCAACGAATCCAACTCAGCTTATACGGCGAGGATTCCCCGAAACTAATCCCTTATACAGGCATAGCAACTCTTTGCGAAGTTCCTAGTAAATGCCAGCGAGTTGATTTGGCTATGACGCCACTGCCATGGCGCAATGAATAGATTCTTTCCATTTATTAGTCAGTCGAGTCGCAATCGCCAAGGCGCACACACACGCTTCGTCGGGTCCCAACCGCTCAGTGCTACTAAAATAGTTCGGACGAAGGTTTTAATCTACGCGAGGCAAAATGGAGCGAGTGCTTTCGGGAGGTTGTAACGTAATAAATATTAGTATTTGCAAATAAACAAGGCATGGACCGAAATAGTGATTTGCTGAATTAAAAACAAACGAGGACGATCGTCCTCACCACACGAGGCACCCGGGCGTGTAGTCTTCAAATACTACAGAGACTTATCGGACAGAGACCGCAAAACGTTTTCAAACAATGTATGCATGATATATGTGATAAATTTCATTTAAAAACAACAATAAAAAGGAAAGGGCGACCAACAGATCAATCACAGCGTGTTTCATTTTCCCTCTCGTGCAATGGCGCGCGGCGGAACTCGGTTTAATTTGTTCAGTGGACTAACGCAGTTGTGGACAATAGCTGGCGATGGAACCTTAGTGAACCAGTGCCATACGTTGGCACATCTACCTCGTTCCCCACAAACCCAATTTCCTAATCAATTAACATCGCACATGATCCATTACAATCACACACAATTTATTTTAATTCAATTAACATTACATCGCTCACGATGCGATTCCTCGTTAATTGCTCACCAGTGACGCACACTTATTCCCCAAGCTACACGCTATCCACGAGTAGATTTTTTGCATCGTGTCGCATCTCCAAAAACAAGCGTCACACCTGGCATGGGAAACTGCCAGCGTCTGCAAAAATGCGGAATAATGATAATTGCCGTACGCCAGGTGTCGTGATAACGTTTAACGGAATTCCCATCAAAATGCTGACGCCTACGAAAGACAGGCACACGGAAAATGACGAAACAAATTGCTTGAAACGAAGCTGTGGCGAACGTACAAATTCCCCACAGGAAAAAGTCCAGACCAACTTGAGGTAACGCACCTACCTGGACAACATCACGTCCACAGACGCGATCCCAAGCCCAGCGGGGGCCGCCAGTAACCCAACGTTGAGTCGACACCAGAAGGCAAGGAACTTAACGTCCCCAAAGCCTCTAATACCGAGCTAAACGCTCCAAACCTACGACCTGAAACAAGGAGAAACATTCATGCATCCTTCGACGTGTGCAATCGCAAGCTAAGTGAATGCCAGCACCTCAAGTCGGCAACCCTGAACATCTGCACGAGATGCAGGGATTTACAATTAAAACAATTAACCGACCAACGGACGCGGTGCGGTTGATCTAAACATCAGATCACCCAAATGTTCACCGCGAACAAAGGAGCGCATTCCTTAGCCTCGTAAAAACCCAGATGGCGCGAAAAACCAAGCACCACGTAACTCCAAACAATACCCTGTTTGGAGTTTTACGAAGGCCAGCTGCAATAAATAAATACGGCACAGCATTGCGCCGTTGCCACTGTCCGCCAAGCAGAAATGCATCAGCGGAATGTTTGTTTTTCACACCATGTGAAAAATTCTCTTGGATCTCAAATCCAATAGATACCAGCGGACTAGACGTCCAGGCGATCGTCAACACCAGATGGTTGACCTAAACAAGCAGCGTGGGAATAGAATCCACCGTCAACAACGACGGTGAAGCTTCCTTATGTATGAGTGAGAATTTTCTCCTTACAGTAAAATGTGTCTGCACAACTGCAGATACAAAAAACACAGATACTGGGAAAACAGTATCCGATAGGTTGCAAGAGGGGATTCGGTGATATACAGACAATCCTTCTGGCAGAGAGTTTTTGAATCGTCAACGAGACGAAAAGGAGTCTTTATTAAGTAGACTGACGAATAACGCCGAACTAAGAGGTCGAAAGATAACATCCAGCGGAAGTAGAGCCTGAGAAACCCCGTCGCGGAGATAAACGCAAAGTGAAGAAAGACAATAAATCAAGGTAGCGGGAGTAAGTGAGGTTTGTGAGCTAACGTAGTAGAAACTAACTCGTGCTGTGGAGTAACAAAATTGTCGTGCGCGTAAACAGCAACTTGTAATATCGAACCGTGGTGATTAAGAAAGTCGTACGTGCACTAACTGTAATAGTGTAAGGAAAAACTTGTAATATCGTCAGCATTATCTGTATTACATGGACATAGTGAACTTGTAATGTCTAGTGTAAGGAAAAACTTGTAATATCGTCAGCATTATCTGTATTATATGGACATAGTGAACTTGTAATGTCTAGTGTAAGGAAAGAATCTAAAAGCTTAAATATAAAATCAGATATATACACGGAAGTCTTGCGTGTTTCAATTTTTGTACTGTATGCGCTCCGGTGTGTTTGAATTTCATCTGCGATAAACAGTGTTCGGCGGAACACTTGGACAAATACGAATCACGACTAAGTTAAACAATTAGAAACGCCAAAAAGCTACTGCACTTTGAGTGAACCAATTAAGTGAAATATCGTTTAAGCGAATATCAATTAGAGGGTACAAAGTGACGATAGCAATTAAGCACAGCAAATGACTCGTACCAGGCAATTGAACTCAACATTAGACATGCATTCGGGGTCATGCCAGGTGAAGTAGAATTAGTTGCATCGTTTTCCATTCCGCTCCAATAATTTAGGTATAAAAGGAGTGGTTGCAAAGACATTAAGTGAGAGTTAATCTATTAGAGTAAAGGGTCGCAGCCTTGCGATGGAACAGCGGGTCTTTTACTCTGAATAAATAAATGTTGTTATAAATATTTTAACAATTGTTTTAAGGGTCTTTATTTTTCATCAAACTCACTCCCCCTTGAAGGAAAAGCAGCTGTTGCGCTCAGCGTATAATATTTGGGACTCTATATGTCGACCCAAATATTATCTACTAGGATAGGGATCAGGTATTTTTAGGGATGTTTATTTATTTTAAATATTTGTCTATTGCATGGTGGGAATATTCTATTGTACTGTTAAAGTGCTGTTTTGGTATTGGGAAAGGATATGCATTAGCCAGGATTTTATGTATTTTAGGGGGGTGATAATTAACCGATATTAATTATATAACAATGTTAAGAGTTAAGTAAACAAACAAAATGTAACGGCCTCGTACAAATACAGCGGGTTTTTGCTATCCAGTTACTGTCCACGGCAAGTTAACCCCAACGTTAAATTTTTGGCACACCCGGTAGGATCTCGGACACAACAATCCATCAAAAAAAAAAAAAAAGCATAAAAATAAAAAAAAATAGATCGTCAATTTGATTTTGATCTTGTCATTCTCCTAGACAGGATACAAAATATGAAATCCACTTTCATAGAAGATAATTCCGGCTATAATACAACAAACTACCTTTCTAATAAATTCTCATTTTAAACAATCAAATTGGGCACCCATTCCTATTAAACAAAGTGATCGAAACCAGGAATTGGCAGAGATTAAGCAGCACAAATTAACACATAATTTCTTTGCGCAATTTTCTTGAGTTGAGCTGAGTCGGTGCCCTGAGCTGCTATTTTTTCTCAAGTGGGTCTGTTGTGGATTCGCAAATTACCAGTGGAGAATTCTAGTACATTCGCATTTGCCAGCTGACAGTTACGAGCTGATAACGCGTCGGAGACGGAGAGAGAAATAGACAGTTTTTAGAGTCACTCGGTTTTGAATTCACACCGGTTTTTTTCAATTAGACGATTCGGCAGTTGTACTTCTCTCGGTTTTCACCGGTGTGTATTGAAGTTTTCGGCGGTACTACTTCTCCCGTCTTTCGCAGTTTATAGTGAAAGTTGAACTCACGAACAAAACAATAACCCCCATCACCACCGTAGCAGAGCTTCAAAATGATTTGAATTGATATATACATGGGTGGCCTGAAAAGTTTCCGACCTAACAAAGATACAAGACATTTTTTCTTGAAATTTATTTTTATATTTCTACATAGCCTCCTCGTAACTCTACACACTTTTCCCAGCGATGCTCCCATCTCACGAACCCGTCCAAATAGTACTCGCCGTTTTTCTCTGCAAAATAACTGTTCACGAAGGTGATTGCCTCTTCATTTGACAAAAATCTTTGTCATCCGAGCGCAATTTTTGGAAAGAATTCGCTTGGGGCTAGATCTGTTGAGTAAGGCGGATGTTCAAGCAGTTCAAACCGTAATTCGTGGATTTTCGTCATGACAACCGCTGAGGTGTGAGACGACGTCTTGCTGAAACAGGATTTTATGTGGCCGTTTTTCCGAAATTTCGGCCTTCAGTTGGTCAACTAATGATGCGTAGTATGCTCCTGTCATAGTTTTTCCTTTTTGAAGATTATCGATTAAAATAACTCCATGACTATCCAATAAGGCTCATAACCTCGCCCGGAAAACAAATTATTATGGAAAATTTAACAAATTTTGTTGCTAAATAAGGCCTAGACCGGATCCTGGTTGTAGTGCCGATGATGATGATGATGGTGACTATCCAACAAAACAGTCGCCATCACTGTCCCAGCCGAAAAACCAGTTTTTGCTTTTTTTGGAGCCGATTCTCCCTTTGCAGTCCACCGCTTTGATTGTATTTTTATTTTGGGCGCATAACGGTGTTTAATCTCGGTTCGTTTACCGAAAAGGCGAACGACTACGATATCGAATAAAGATATGCAAAACGAATCATACGACAACGAGAAACTTTATTACAACGAACAACGAAACGATTCGATACATTAACGATTCAAATACAATTCACAACGAACAAATCCCATCTAATTTGCATAATGCAAACTGACAATAACAATAACAGAAACTATGACAACACAAAAACAAAATAACAAACGATAACAAAAAAAGGCAAGTGCTGCCAAACATGCAAATTAATTGTAAATTATAACAACAATGAATAAAACTAACAATACGAATGAATATAACTATACTAATTAATAACAAATGTGATAACAGAAAATACTAACAATAGGAATAAATCTAAATAATGCGAATAAATCTAAATATGATAATTAATAACAAAGGTTTCTTCATGCACGACGCGACAAACGGTGTATCTAAGTTTCATCGACAGTAATTAATCAGGGCCAAAACTCGGAGATATTACACCTAAATTGCGCCAACAAAGCTTTGGAAATGTTCAAACGAACACTTTTTTGGTCTAACGTGAGCAAATGCGGCACCCAACGCACGGACAGCCTTCTCATGTCTACATCCTGATTTAATATGTGACAAACACGTTTTTAGACATTTTCATAGCGTTTGCTATCTCTTACACTTTAATTCGGCGGGCGTATAGCACCATTTGGTGAACTTTAGCGATGTTATTGTCAGTTGTTGCAGTTTTTGGACGTCCCGAACGTTCATCGTCTCCCAAGCTCTCACGGCCACGTTTAAATCCTCTCCTCGAAAGCTGTGGTGGTACATGAATCATCTGTACCTCATGAATATGGCGTCTTGGCAGCCAGTTATTTTACCGTCTCAGGTGAGTCCAGGCACTGTTCCTTGCCTAGCGCCCCGATGGTGGGCATGGAGTTCATAACCTGGCTGGCAAAGACTCCAATCTCGTTCGGGTCCTCTGTGACTCGAGGCAGTCTCTTTAATTTCGTCACAGGGCTAATGCGCCTGGTCTTCCAAAACTAGTCTGCAGTTCATTCATTACCTCTTGTAGGTCTTCGGCTATGAATAGGAGACTTCAAACAGCCTCTTTTGCTCGGGCCGAGTTTCGCTCGGGCCACTTTCGCCTTCGCCTCGGCGACTTACAAACTCGCTTCGACCTCGGCTCGCCTCGACGACCTTACCGAGCTTCCTCTTGAGACTGTTGCTTATGCTCCGCGCCGCCCTTTGGTACATCGGTTCAGTCCCCTGTCTGAGGCGCGCTTCTGGCTTTAGCCGATCTTGTTATCGGCATCCTCGTTTTATCGCGGAGATCCGGCTCGAAGGACCAAAAATGTCGCTGAAAAGAAAAGAACTGAAAATTGCAGATGACGCTTTTTCCAACGACGTCGCAACTCCCCACAGTGGATTGTATATCTGGCACTGGCCCGCTAAACGAACTATTTTCGTTAGCTAATTGTACTCCCAGACCCGGACACTGCTCTGGATGAAAGGGCGCTGTAGTCTTGCCCAGTACAATTCACTGCGACCTGCGAAACCAAGAAAAGGGTGAAGGCAACACGATCAAACGAATCGCGCGGGTGCAATTGCCCTCAACGCTTAAGACGGGGACGAAACGAAACAAAAGAAGCAAAGCCGGTACAATTTACTTTTTCTAATTCTTTATTTTGTGTTAAATCGTTTTCTTATTATGTAATCTTCTTCTCTTTATAATTGGTCTCGTTAACACCGTTTGTTAAGGAATTCCCCTGGCGACTCCTACTGTTCTAAAAAAAAAAAAAAAAAAAAAAAAAAAAGGGTGGCGAGAGGGCCAACTTTGGCGAGACAAGGACAGATGTGTCCTTCATCTTGTCTCTGACTTCTGGTCATCTTGCGATAGCCAGAATCACCCACATCCGTGAGAATGTTGGGCTCGGTCTCGGGATATCTGAAGAGAAAAGAAAAAGGGGGGGTATCCAGGGATAGTGTGGACAGTGTTAGTCCAGGTGTTCTCTAACTACTTGTAAAGAGGGATGGTTTGTTAATAGTAGACCCTATGGGATGGGTCCAGGAATCCTCTATTATAGAGGGGAATGTTGTTGGGAGGGGTGCTTTCTTCAGTTTTGTACTGAAGAAGAAATTGTGGGGGTTTGATCCGAAGAGATCGAGAGAGAGAAGGGTCAAGAACGCAAGATTCCCGTACAAGTAGGTTCTCACTGTTCTGAATGCTTTCGAGGTACTTGTATGCTAATTGAAGCAAGTACTCGTCGATAGGGGTAATGGAGGCGCCTTCGTATAGGTGAGAGTTGGGGTAATCACGACCATCAGGCCTTCTAGAGTGATTGGTGCACCTTCTGAGGAGTTTCCTTTCGAAAACTCGAAGTCTTTCCATTTGAGCCGAAGATATGCAGGACCATATGGGAAAGGCGTACGATATTCCAGATCAGATTAGCTGCTTATAGCAGAGAAGCTTAACTTTGGTGTCAACCTTGTTGCTCCACTTCAAGATGTTGTGCAGTTGCTTAGACCGACCGAGGCCCCTTTGGAGAATGTGGGTCACATGTTTGACGAAATTCATTTTTGGGGTATAAGTGACCCCAAGATATTTCATCCTGTCCTGTGGTTGAATCGTAGTATCTTCCATTTTTATTCGAATATTCTGTGAATATCGAGAAGTTGGTTGGGAGTGTTTACTACTTAGAATTATAGCTACTGCTTTGGATGGATTAAGTCGAATTTTCCATCGACTGTAATACTGATACAGTTCGTCCAAGTGACGGTTGAGTCGATTTGTTGCGAGGTTAGGGCCTTTGGTTGACGTGTACACCAGGACGTCATCCGCGTAGCATATCTGGTTTACTCTCCCGTCCACAGGGCGAGGAATATCGGAGGTGTAAATATTGAATAAGATGGGGCCTAGAATGGAGCCCTGTGGTACGCCTGCAGCGGCGTGAAAAGTTTGGGAAAGCTTTCCATTCATTCTAACTTGCAAGGTTCTGTTTCGAACGAACTGGTAGATGATACTACATAGCGTTCTACTGAGGCCAGTATTCAATAATTTAAAAGCGAGACCTTCGATCCAAGTTGTGTCAAATGCTTTTTCAATGTCTAGGCTCACCACAACGGTGGGTTCCTTATTAAAGAGCCGCACGCAGACGTGGTTTTGGAATATGTTGAGAGCCATAGTGGTGCTGTGCGCTCTTCGAAATCCAAATTGGAAATCAGTTATTAGGTGCCTGGCACTGACAAAGTTATTTAGTTTCTCGTATATGAATTTTTCATATATTTTGCTGATGCAAGTGAGAAGCGAGATAGGGCGAAAGCTTGAGGGGTGATACGTTGGTTTCCCAACTTTTGCTATTGGACAAATAATAGCGTGCCTCCAAGCTTGGGGAAAGTACCCCATGTTGTAAGCATGGTTGAACAGAATGGAGAGCTTTATAAAGTATAAGGCAGGAAGCCTTCGCAACGAGTGGTATGACATGTTGTCGATACCGGGTGACACTCCTACTGTTCTGTTGATGTGCTCGCCTTGTATAGCCCCGCAGCTGTCTTCTTGTTTGCTCGTTTTCTCGTGAGTGGTTTTTCCTGAACTCATTTCCTGAGTGCGTTTTCCCTTTTGAGTGGTTTTCCGCAATCGGTGTGCAGCTGATCGTCATGCTTCCTAGGAATTTGTTTGGTGGTGCTTGCCTTGTCTTTCCTGGGAAATCGCATCGCCAACATCCGGAGTACTTCAGGGTTCTGTGTTAGTATCAAATCTATTTCTCTTTCGTTTTAACGACTAATAATACTCGTCCTTTCAATTTTAACGACTTACTAATACGCATCCCTTCAATTTTCCTGATGATCTTATACCTGTGTCTTCATTTTGGAATGTTTGTGTAGTTAACGCGTCAACATTCCACTAGTTGAGATGCAATTATATTGAGTCCCTAAATCTGGAAACTTGCGCAACTCTTATAATTTTTTGCATTCAGCTTTTTCTTCATACAACTCTAACTAATTTCTGTGTTGTGCTTTTACAGGCCTGTCAGGGGAATTTAACGGTGTGACGTCGTATTGCAACTACACGAAATGCTACAATACCAGCATGCCGGTACTGGAAGATGGACTGTCCAGTGGGCACACGTCCGACGCTGAAAACAATAACCGACAACCGCTTCAGCTGTCTGGAATCTCAATGTTGATGGATTCCAAACGCGTTCAAGAAAATAGCAATCATGTCAAATCTAATCGTGCCTCACCCAACGTTGATGCATTCATGACAGTCAACGAAAGTCCTGTAAATGGTCAGCTGGACGACTCTGGCCGAGATTCAATCCGATCGAAGCGAGAGCATGAGATTCTTGGACAGAGCCCGAGTAGTAACAACAGCAAGGTGTTTCAAAATATTGATCCTGACTTAGATTCGTTGTATTCTATAAGTAAGATAACACCAATCTTCATCTATACCAAGTGTATTTCCGATGTTTTAATATCTCTTTACAGGTGTTTTTCATCGAAGCACAGAAGTAGTTCATGCTACACCGCCACCACCAGCGCCAGCACCACATAGGAAGCCAAATGTCGCTAGTCCGGTTATCTACGATAAAAGTCAATCTGAATTTAAAGATCAAAGACCGAGTAATCTATTGGGCAGCAATTCCGTAAATATCTTAAATCGAACAAAATCCTCGCGTTCATTGGAGAAGACAATCGCTTGCAATCAGCCACCTTCCATACCTGAGCGACTAAGTAACGCTTCACCTTCGAGCAGTTCACCGGTATGGGTGCCACGCTATCTCGATAGCAGTGCGGGGAAGAGTCTTCTTGATCCGTCGGACAGACTAGGAAAAAATCTGAGTGGAGATGAAGAAGATGTTGACACAGATCTGGAGACTGATCGATTACTTGGACATCAGCGTCTCGATGACCAAGGGTTTTATGACGATAACAAATCTTCGACTTGGGACCGTAAGCCTCGATCTTTGTTGGCTTCGTCATTGTCGAAATTTTCACCGAAAGTTCAGCAGCAAAACTCAAAGAACAGCAGCGGATCATTATCCCTGCGACAAGGGTTTAATTCCTTGTTAGCTAGCACACCCGAAGTCCCACCGCCTATTCCAACAAAGAGTTCCACGTCTGGATTACTTCATAATATTGGTGACTCTCTATCGTCTCTAGATCCCAGCGAAAAGTCACCAGAGAAGCCGCATGTGGAAGCACGAGATGACTGCACCATTGTTACCATCGGCAGCCCAAGTGGCGGTTCTGGTTCCGAAGGCTCCGGCCATGGAAGCAGCAATCAGAAAAAGGACAACCAGTCAATAGTGTCCGGGGAGAAGAAAGTTAAAAAGAGTAAGAACCAAGAAGGTAAATTGTTGGGTTTCCTTCTGCTTTGACGATTGATGTTTTCACATATCCTTAAGCCGGCCTTGTTACCGGCCGCCCAGGGATATGGGGAAACGTTTGTCTTTTGGTTTTCTCTTGCTAATGTCTCTATTTTTGCATGCGTTCGGTTTTTGAAACTTGCTGCCTTCGCATTGATTGATTTACATATTTGTAAGGAATTTGTGTTTCTAGAGCGTTCGTTTGAATCGAACCGCTAAGTGGCTTTAGACTTATGCAAATCTTTCTTTTCTTCCTCTGCGTTTTGTTTCGTGGACAATGTTTGGTGGCACTCTCTCAGGTGGAGCAGTGCTAATCGAGGGAGTCTTATTCCGGGCAAGGTATTTAGGATCGACGCAACTTGTATGCGAAGGCCAACCTACGAAATCGACGCGAATGATGCAAGCCGAGGAGGCAGTGTCTAGGATTAAGGTAAGCAGACATCTCATGAATTGTTTCGCAGTATCATTCTATGATATTTCATTTTATTGACTTTCATATTTGTACCTGAGCTTGTTGCTAAATCATCCTGCATCGTTTGATTGTGTGTACTCGTATCTGCTAATTATTTTTTTATTTTATATCAGGCGGTCAGTGCGTTGAAGTGTGCACATGTCATGTGCGGCTCAATTCCTATTTACTCAGTTTAGCTCAAAACGAGTTTAAGCTTTTTTTTTTAATACACTTCTCTCGGGAGTGCGATCCGTCGGATTGTCTTGTGAAGCGCATATAAACCGAATCCAGTGGAACAATACCACGAATCTCCAAAAACTGTACCCGTGATAGTATCTGTAAAACAGACAGAGGTAGGCTACGCGGCTGTAGTTCCGACGTCAGCGCCGAGTCCCCGATCAGGCGGATCGCTCGTCTCTGTTTGCTCTCAAGTAGGTCGAGGGTATGTTTAGGAGTGTGATATTATTCTCTTCCCTACCACTGTGTTCGTGTATCCTCAGTTGGACTATCTGTCTTTGAGTCGAGTCAGAGTTGAAGCTTGTAATCACCTTTTTAATATCCTCTGCTGGACTATATCTTCTGGAGTCGAATCAGAGTTGAAGCTTGTAATCACCTTTCTAATATCCTCTGCTGGACTATATCTTCTGGAGTCGAGTCAGAGTTGAAGCTTGTATTCACCTTTCTAATATCCTCTGCTGGACTATATCTGCTGGAGTCGAGTCAGAGTTGAAGCTTGTAATCACCTTTCTAATATCCTCTGCTACCGTTTTCCTATCGCTTAGCGTGGTTGCGAGGCACCGTTGCGGCCCTCTAGCACCTGTGAATCAAGCGTTAAAGAATGCATAGTTTACCTGGGTATAACGTCAATTGTAACTGCATCGACCGGTAATAAGACCAACTCTTTGTGTATCTCGACAGGAAACAGCCAACCAAAAACAGAACATCCAAATGTAATTCAAATTTATTTAGCCTCTTGTGGCCCAACCACGACTTGACAAACTTTTTGACTTTTACAGATATTTAATTCTTTACTCGTCGCGTCGTGCGATTTTCAAAACTTTTTACTTTTTCTTTAATTTTTCTTCAGCTAACGCGCACCAATTCTATCGTACCTCTGTTCTTTTTTTTCTGTCTGTCAAGACCACACTCGCTACTCTCTCCGAATCTCCACCCACTCCGAAAAGGAATCCAGCTTCCACACGATCCACAACCGAACAAATGTATGTTCGTACATTCAACATGTGGATCGTGTGTTTTTTCACTACTTTACCACACAGATTACACATTAAAATAGAATAAATAAAGGGGATGGCGGAAGCCACACGTAACAGGAGCTGAGCTCCAAACATGAGAGCAATATTTGAGCGCGGGTCTAGTTTGGGATTTATACAGGAGAAGAAGTTGGACCGGAGTAAAATATTTCTTGTCTCTAAAATGAAAGCTCAGTTTTCCTGAGGCTGACCTGGTGACGCTCGAGACGTGTTTGCGCCACGATACATTCTCACAGACCGTGACGCCGAGCAATTTCACTTTCCCCAGATTCGAGGTCCTGGCCATTCATCATCAGCTGTGGAACCGATGGTCTACAATTTTTATGTGAATGCTGTATAATGTATCTTCGCTGCATTGAAGTCGACGAGATTGACTGCAGAACTGTGGGGGTTCTTGAAAGCTACGCAACAACAACACCCACAATTACAACCCCAACTCCCTTCGCCACCCTGCAGTTACCTGCAAACATTTCCTTCCCAAAGACATCTAATGCATTTAATGCACCACACCCAAAATTCCCTGTAAAGCAATCATTAACATTCATGCATTTAATGCATCATCAAAATTCCCTGAAAAGAATTCTTTACATGCAAAGCATCATTATAAATTAGAAAACCTAATCGGCGCCCATGTCAGCCAGCGTACCCCGCCACACACGTGCGCCGCACATTTTCCAGGCTTATCCACAGTCACGGCAACCTTTTGTCCAACTGACAAAAACAGTTTGCGAATATCGCGTCTAGCCGCCAAAAACCGAATTCTCCAGCGTGTAAATATACACACAAAGAAGTCGACCCTTTTCGCAAGCAAAGATACAGTGCACAATCACCATTGTGTATCTGGTTTGCATTTAGCGCCAGTTTCTCAATGGCTTGCGGTCTATTTACATAGCTGCATGCACGTCTTCTATGATGCCCTTTGTCTATTCCCTATTCTCAGTTTCGTTTACCCATGACCTCGTAGCACGAGTAAACAATAGATCAACTAGCACATTAGCTAAGATCAATCCAGAGAGATCCTCTGCAATTGGTCACCACAAAGAGAGACTTCACGTTTCTCTCGAGACAAGAACACTCACCCTTAGCTGAGAGTGGACTCACCACGAGTCTCTCGAGGTTAATCCTTAAGTACACGAGTAGAAATTCAACCACCAAACAGGTCGGTCGCTGGTGAGTTTTAGCAGAGTGCGCACGGGAGTGCTCACACCCCCGAGTCATTTTTAAGAGTCGTAATTAAACCCCCACCGAAGTCGGGTCGCATTTCACAAAGCGGAAAGAATTCGTTGAGTTTATCCATTTGGAGAAATAAATGGAACAAACTAAATACTAATGAATGTGAATCTTGTGCCGAAGTTCTACTTACTTGTTTTATTTTTCCTTATGTGAACGGGTTACGGCGGAATTCAGTCTTTTATCTAGTGAACGTGTTGGGGAATTCAGTGAACCCGTGCCCGTGCCCGTGCCGGCACACCAACTAGCTACCCCCACAGAACCCTATCTCGATCCTGATTCAGAGAGTCAATCTGTCTACATCTCAGCTGGTGCGACGTAGGTGTACCAATCGGCGGAACACTCGAAAAGGAGGAGACAAGCGTACTATCATCAGCGAAACTGAACACTTTGTTATCCGTTGTCTCCAACAAATCATTTGTGTGAAGCAAAAATAAGGTTGGAGCCAAAATAGAACCCTGGGGCACTCCCGAATTAACAGGATACAGATCCGAAACCTCGCCGTCCACAAGAACCCGAATCGATCGATTTTTGAGGAAGCTTTTCATCCAGTCGCAAAGCCGCTGGGAAAGTCAAAATGAACGAAGGTTTCTCAGCAATGTCTCGTGCCGGACGCGGCCAACAGCCTTGGAGATATCCAATGCGATCGCCCTTGACGCACCTTGCCCCTTAATCGCAGATGTCCATATATCGGTTATAAGTGTCAAAAGGTCTCCCGTGGACCGCCTGCCACTGAATCGGTATTGACGATCATTCAGAAGTACATTATCATCATCAGCACTACAACCGGGAGCTGGTCTTGGCCTTATTTAGCAAGTCCTGGGGCTTGTTAAATTTTCCATAATGATTTATTTTTTCCGGGCAAGGTAATTAGTCTTGCGCCAGAGGCTCCCCGACGGGGAATCGAACCCCGGTCTCCCCCGTGACAGGCGGGTATACTAACCACTATACTATCGAGGAGCCCATTCAGAAGTACGTTGCACTCCAAGTACTTAACTAACTCGGCTGTGATGACCTTTTCCATTACTTTAGATAACATAGACAATAAAACTATCGGCCGATAATTTTGTGGGAGACACTTTTTCCCGTCTTTGGGATTGGCTGAACTCGAGAGATTTTCCATCAGGCAGGAAAGGTCCTCCGTGCATAAGATAAGGGAAATAGTCTGCAAAGAACCAGTCCACGTAGAATGCGTTGAATAGTATGTGCGCGAAACCTCACATCCCGCGCCGAAGACCGTACCGGCGCGATTACAGGTGGCTCCAAAGGACCGGGATCAAGGTTTGAATTCGTGGAAAATAAATTCGCGAACAGATTTGCTTTATCCTTTGAATTTGTGACTCCTGCTGTCTGTCACCAATGGAGGAAAAGAGGAGGATGCGAAGTTGGGGCGTTTCTAACAGATACACACAATACACAAGCAAAGAGTGAAGAACACCCAACGATCTCTCGGATAGAAGACTGCTGTATGATACAGATGAGGGACCACAGAAATATCAAATATCAGCCGGTGTACCTCAGGGATCTGTATTAGGTCCGCTGTTATGGAATATAATGTATGATGGTATGCTCCGGGTCAATGTACCGGAGGGGGTTAGAATCATTGGGTACGCAGATGATTTGGCAATAGTGGCCTTAGCTAAATATCTAGATGATCTGGAGAATATTTGCTCCCAATCAATCCAGAGCATGAAATGCTGGCTAGATATAGCCGGACTGAAACTAGCTGGACATAAGACGGAGGCAGTTTTTATAAGCAGCCGCAAGAAAGTTGAACACCTTGATTTGGAAATAGAAGGACAAATAATCAGATCCAGTCCTTATATTAAATATCTTGGTTTGATACTCGACAACAGGTTGAACTTCAAGGAACACCTGAGGAAAACGAGTGAAAAAACGGCAAGAATATGCAAAGTTTTAGCGAGACTGCTACCCAATGTTGGAGGACCCCGGCCCCACATAAGGCAACGGTAAAAACCCGGTATGCCTCTGGATCGGCCAAGAGGTATCTTTTGAAGGTTTCCACCTTCCTACCGAAACCAAAAAAAAAAAAACCCCAACGAAAATCGAATAAGAAAATGTATCAGAGCCGTATACCATAGCGATAACATAACAATTCTACATCAGTTGACTGTACTTGAGTTTAGAAATCGAATTCGTTCACGCGGCAGTGGCCTGATGTGTTGAGCATTGGTTACATTTTTAGTAATTATAACTGTCATAGCGTCAGTCCGAATCACACGTTCTTCACTATCGTCGCAATACGCGATAAAGTTACTGCTGACAGCATTTGCCATTGACCAGAAGGAGCGCGAACCATTTGGGCACCGAAGGAGTTTATCGGTCACTCTGTCGTGTTGGCCATCTTCGCGGTATCAATCGCCTGTTTGCAGGCGTTTCTGATTCTAACAAATTTCATTCTGTTAACATCGGTGGGATAAGAGCGCCATTGCTTAAAAGCTCTATTTTTTGCCGCTGTAATCTGCTAGCATTTTTTGTCAAACCACGGTTAATCAGATGATCTTCGTTTGATGGAATGTGGAATGTAGATCCTCACCCCGGGAAGAATAAAAGAAGCGACCGACTCCGCGCAAGCGTTAACATCGAAGTCTCCGAAGCACATATCCGACAATGGAAATTATGCGAAGAAATCTCGCAAATCGTCCCAGTTAGCAGCCCTATACTTCCAAATATGGCGAAGCTGCCTAGGTCGGTTATTCGCTTGAAATGCAAGTGGTTGCGCGAGCGATACCAAGCAGTGATCTGAGTTTCACAGTTGCGCAGTAGCCTCCACGGTATAAATACTCGGTTCGGATGTCAAAAACATATCCAGGGTGTTCGCATAATCGCCTCGGGCATCCACCACTCGCGTTGGTTCCTTCACGAGTTGAGTCAAGTGTGGCTAACGTCTGTACGATGTTCGAAAAATATCGCTGGTCGATCGTCATTCGGGGAGCGGTAAAGACAACAAAGAAATTTAACAGAATTCCTCAGCACGACCCTCAACCATATGATGTCCATGCTACTGCGAAGACGCAGACTTTGGAAGTATTGGTGGGCGGCGTTCACATTCGTATTGGTGAACCCGATGCTAGTGATTTTACAAACTGCCGTTACCAGTCGATCGTGGGCCGAGCCTCGAGAGCAAGCCCGATTATGCGACGACGAACCTGTTAAAGTTCGGTTATTTATCATAATATCTGCATGATGCAACTCCTCGATAGTATAGTGGTTAGTATACCCGCCTGTCACGCGGGAGACCGGAGTTCGATTCCCCGCCGGGGAGCCTCTGGCGCAAGACTAATGACCTTGCCCGGAAAAAACAAATCATTATGGGAAATTTAACAAGCCCCAGGACTTGCTAAATAAGGCCAAGACCAGCTCCCGGTTGTAGTGCCGATGATGATGATTTGCATGATGTACCCCCTGACATAGTCCCCTCAGAGATCCGAATGGAAATCTAGTTTATCTCCGGAATTCTTTCTATCAGAAGGTGCCATGATGACTTATGTCCGTGTCAGTTCGGGCCATCAGCCATTCATCCGAAACACCGTCGAAGATTTCTCTCGACGATATCGCGGAATGTACAGCGTGACGGGGTGGTGTCCCACCCTGGGGCCGACTACCACTTAAACCAACCTTTTCTCGAAACGGTCTATCAGCCAAGCTCCGAAAGATGGCCGGGGATTTTTCCCAACCATTTCACGGAACCTATAGCTTGATGGGGTGGCATTTCACCGGGCGACAGGGCGTTGGGACCCCGCCTACCACTCGGCCTTTTGTCGTCTCTTACGACAAGTCGGCATAGCTGTGAGTATATTCTAACGCCCTACTCACAGGGCTATGGTAGCAGAGTGTAGTAACTAAAACACTTATTAAAAAAATGAAGCTTAGTCTAATACGGATACACTTTCATTTACATTACATACGTTCTGGTTTCAATAGCTATTTGGGACTTAAGAGGTGGGAGGATATCCCTTAAAGGAAAGGTTGTATTTGAAATTGGGTAGGGACGAGCTAGGTAGGCAACCACATCAACGACAACGATAATAACAACAGAAGAAGCAGCAACGGAAACAGAAATAACGCCGGCAACAGCAACAGCAACAGCAACAACCATGACAATGACAATGGCAATGGCAATGGCAATGGCAATGGCATGGGAACGGCAACGGCAATGACAATGACAATGACAACAGCAACATAGGTTAACCTAAACATAAAACAACATCTGGAACTCGTGATCAACGCATTTCTAGAAAGTAAGCACAAAAGGACCCCTGCCGGATACCCTGGTACTGTAGTAGCGGAACTTATCGCGAACAAAAGTAAAACGAATTAGGGTAAAAGGAATCGAACGACTTTAATAAATGCATAAAATAATACTAATTATCGTCCGGAAATATATTTAAAATTAAATATTTGTCACATATGTGACGGAAAGGTGAAGTGCTAGCACCGCATAACAAACAGACCCCAAGTAAGCCTATCGTAAATAACTTATGTAGCAGGTAAACACACTGTCATCGCAAAGGAGCATCAATTATGAATGGCCATTCGGGAAATAGGACATTCCTTCTATTCACGTTCCACTAATGTACTTCGCACAAGCAGGAGCACAAGTTAAGTAATTTCAACAATGACGAGCTTCAGTTTTACAAAGTTCAAGACATATTTATAGACGTTCTTGTGTTTGCTCTTCGAAAGCCTATTTCTGTGGACGATTGACGTGAAAACTTCGCTTCCGATTGTTCACATAACTGGACGGGATATCAGAAGATTAGGAAGGAACTTAGGCAAGTTAATGCTATCAGAAGCAGATTTCACAGTCTGCGTTAAGTAAGAAACACGTAACAATAAATGACAGTACGTAAAATCTTAACATCTGGCTGAGTTCCAGAGGGTGTTAATTAGCCCTTGTTTAATTGATGAACATGTCCGCGGAAGACTTTTGTTACCCTTATAGTTTCATACCTTTTTCTTGTCTTAACCTTCGGTCAAAATGTATACACTCTCAATGACTTTTGCGTTCTGGACCAAGGAAGTTTTTCCACATGAAAGGAGGAGATCATTCGAATGTGATTGTGAGAGGACCTAGTTCGGATATTAATATTCTTTCTTAATGTCGTTGCGAGCCAAAAATGTTTGGCATCTAAATACGAAAATTATGACGTTAATTTAACTTGAAAAATGTAAAGTATGTTGATAATTTGTTAACGTGATTGTGAAAGTTGAGTTCTAGTGTAAAAAATTCGAATCAAGTACTAACCGCCTTGTGAATTCTCTGTAGTGAACAGTTCTCAACTGTTCTTCCTCCTGCTAAACTAATTACAGCTCCGTCAGAACCATCTTGTAAAGTGGATCGTTACATTGGCGCAGTGATCTTCCATTTGATTTAAAAAATATTCTTGTGAAATAATTTGAATGGAAAACTGAAGGTAGATAAACTTCGAAGAATTAATTTAATATAAAATGCTTCGACCACATTCCGAGAGTACAATTTCTGTGTTGAGTGGAGTGTAGTGCCGTCACAAACTGTGAAATACTAAACCTTTTTATGTTGGAGTAATTTTTTTTAATGTCGTTGCGAACCAAACATTTTAAGCTGCCGAACTTCTTAAGTGACAACAAATGTTTTGTATTTACTACTCAGTGTTAAGTTTCAGAATTAAATAACTAACCAAATGTATGTATCCCCAGCGCCTTGGATGTGACCAAACTAAAAATAATTTTTATTAACCTAGCACATCTATTTCCTACATGGTTCAGCTTAGGGCAACGCATTTGTGTCTGCAAAAAGGTCATTTAAAAAAAAAAAAACGTTTTCCGCTGTTTAAGTAAAAATCACTTAATTCAATTAAACAAGATTTGTTTACATAATTTTTTGGATATGATATCGTTCAACTGATCCCACATTGTTCGAATAATATAAGACGTTCTATCTATTTTCTGCATTTTCCAGCACAATAGATAGTTTTCGGCCGATATGGCGGCTATGTTGATCTGAAGGTCGTATAGGCTCCTTGGCTTCTTGGTATAAGCCTCTGATTTCAAGCATCCCCAGAGGAAGAAGTCTAGCAGCGGTGAATGGGGAAGTCGGTCAAAATCACAATTTTTTGATATTGTAGCGAGCTTAGGGTTCGTTGGATTAATTAATTTTGAATAAATAAGAGTCGTTAAATCGATTTTGAATTAATATAATACTTTATTAGTCCGTTAACCACAACCGTTACTTTTACCGTACACAACGATTTCTTGACTTATCGCTTCCGTACTTATCGCGTATTTTACTTCTTACTTATCGCTTGCTTCTCACTCGAGACTTATTACTTTCTACTTGTCCCCATGAGTTGTGTGCGACGTATTTATACCAGTTCCCCACATTCTGATTCGGTATTTCGTTTCCGTTCGTTCCATAATCTTGAATGTTCTATTATCCATAGTCTCCAGTTTTCCAGTACTTTGTTTTGGACTTTCCCGAATATTCCAGTACTGATGCGTCACGATATCAAATGACTGAGCAACAATGGCTCAAAGAAATCGATTGTAGCTTTAGCTGAGTGTAGCAGACCAACGTCTTAATGAAACCAGCGATCCATACCACTTTCACGAAATGTTAGCGTAAAAAAGGTTGGTTATCAAAGTCCGGTAACTCCCTTGATCAACGGTTAGTGTTTGATCACGCTCATCTTCGGAGAAATACAGCCCGATAACTATATCAGAACAAACTCCACAGCAGACAGTTACGTCTTGAAGAGATAATTTCTCATTTATTTGAAGATCTCTGTTACCACAGTTTTGTTTGTCCACAATTCTGTATTGTATGAAGTGTGCCTCATAACTCATGGTGTTTTTTGACAAAAACTTCTACTATTTTGTCAATTGGACGACGAAATTCGCATATGACAAGGAACAAGCTTTATTGGCTAGCTAAAGTCATTGAGCTCTTTGAATTTCTTTTTTTTTTCAATTGTTTCTATTTATTAAATTTGTCTCGGGAGAGCCGGACCGAGATGCCACCAAATAACTGTTGCAGCTCTTTTTGAAGATTTGCAGGTTGTAACGCTCCGGGAACACTCGTGCGGGGAGGGAGGGTGGCGGTGCCGCCAAACCCCACGGTACACTTACCTAAAAACCCCCATAACCTCATCCAAAGTCGCATAAGATTTGCTAATGCAATCGCAGTAAGCACCTGAAAATGTTTCACGCATTAATTAGACCAAATCTATAACCTTAAAGCCCCTGTAAAGAAAACTTACCTTTTCATGCAACTTTTCGCATACAATTCCTGTAAGATTTGTTTCTTACCTTATCAGGAATCTCTAACTAATTCGGCACCTTCATCATCATCATCATCATCGGCACTACAACCGGGAACCGGCCTTGGCCTTATTTAGCAAGTCCTGAGGCTTGTTAAATTTTCCGTAATGATTTGTTTTTTTCCGGGCAAGGTCATTAGTCTTGCGCCAGAGCCTTCCTGACGGGAGGCACCTTCGCTGTCAAGCAAATCTCCCTAGACGAATTCCTGTAAATAAAAGGATTTGAATTACATATAATGTAACCTTCACCAGGAGCCATAAACATTGTGCTGTCTATTTTTCAGCTTCGCCATGTGTATGATAAATCTCTTAACGTACACATTGGCCGGCGACCTTTTTCTCCCAGCAATAATATACCAGCAGCTGCATTCAATTAGCGCAATCGACGCTGAAGCTCTATTTCCCTAACTCCCACCATGAGTAAACAAAAGACCGCTGTCCTTCATCAGGCATTCTGGCGATACGCAAATAATGCAATGGCTACCCTTACTAGCGATTCCATAAACATCATTTCCCAGTAACCTAGCTAAAACCAATTAGCACTTTTCCACATCGTATCGTCGTCTCTTTGTTTAGCCGCGACGCACATTTTCCAACAAAGATCCCACTAGCATCCGACGATTTCAGTTTTATTTGCTTTACCGAAATCGTATCCTATGAATGCACTTTGTGCCCTTTCTTGGTTCTAGGTTCGTTTTCATCCATGAAAGAACCATGCACACACACCATTGCACTGAAAGAGTGCATTTCCTACAGCGGCCGCACCCTTAAGAGAAAAGTTTTTCCCTCTCTTCCCTTGTTTATTAGGCCTAACCTAGGATGGAATTCATGCCAGAGTTCCATCCTCGGTGAGTCCTATTACAACCACCGTTCGGGCCCGTCGGTTCACTCCCGATGGTTTTAAAAACGGGCTGTTTGTGAAGTGTTGGTTGACTTGATAGCTCGTCTCACATTTAAAGTGGTAGTGAAGACTAAAGTGTTCGGAATTAAATTAACTGCAAGCGAACTTTTCTTTTAATAATTGAATAAATTGACAGTCAAATATAAGTGCATAAACCTGTTCAACATGTAACCGAAAACAATAAGGATGTAATAATTCATTAAACAGTGTCTTTCAATTAATCACTTCTAGTGGACGGTGTGTTGTTCGTTCCGTGCTTTGGTGTTCGTTTTGTTGGTTGTTTACAAACGTGGCGGCGTTTCGTTCATTCGTTTGGCGATTAACTCTTGTCTTAACTCTTAGTGACTATTCGGTTGGCGGAACTTTATCTTAGTGAATGATGGGGATGCGAAGAGAATCAGCGCCGTACGTCGGTGCACAGTGCTTCGCTCCGCACAGGAGTTCCACAGCTTTCCCGCTCTGTAACGGAAGAGTTCTGATGAAGTGATGTTCGGGCCGTCGGGCGATGAAACGCAAACTGGTGCGATCCGTCGGATTGTCTTGTGGAGCTAATATAAATCGAATTTCGCGAACAATGCCACGAATCTCTGAAGAACAGTATCCGTGATAGTATCTGTAACACAGACAGAGGCCGGCTACGCGTCTTCGATGTGATAGCGGCTGTAGTCCCGACGTGCCGAGTCACCGATCAGGTGACTCGCTGGTCTTTGTATGCTCTCAAGTAGGTCGAGGGTATGTTTACGAGCCGAGCATCAAACACGAGACCAATATTCGAGTGCGGGTCTAATTTGTGATTTATACAGAACAAGTTGGGCCGGAGTAAAACATTTCTTGGTTCTAAAAAGATATGTCCGTTTTTCCGAGGCTGATGTTCGAAACGTGTTTATCCCACGATACTTTCCTACAGACCGTGATGCCGAGTAACTTCAAGCTTTCCACAGATTCGAGGGCCTGGCCATTCATCATCAGTTGTGCAACCGATGATCCACTTTTCTTTGTGAATGTTGTATACTGTATCTTCGTTGCAATGAAGTCGACAATATTGGCCTTTCCCAACTGCAGAACCCTATATAGATCCCGATTCAGAGAGTCAATCTGTCTACATCTCAGCCGGTACAACGTGGATGCACACATCGGCCGATCATTCGAAAAAGAGGAAAGAACCGTACTATCACACGCGAAACTGAACACCCTGTTATCCGTCGACTATAACAACTCATTTATGTGAAGCAAAAACAAAGTTGGAGCCAAAATAGAACCTTGAGGCACCCCAAAATTAATATGATACAGATTCGAACACATTCCCACTGCCCACAATAATCCAGATCGACCGATTTTCAAGGAAGCATTTCGTCCAGTCGCAAAGCTGCTGGAAAAGTCCATATGGAGGAAGTTTGTTCAGCAATGCCCCGTGTCAAACACGATCAAAAACCTTAGCCATATCCAATGCGACCGTCCTTGACTTACCCGTCAATCGCAGATATCCATGTATCGGTTATAAGTGTCAAAAGGTCTCACGTGGACCGTCTGCCACGGAATCCGTATTGACGATCATTCAGAAGTCCGTTGGACTCCAATTACTTAATTAACTCGGCATTGATGACCTTTTCCATTACCTTAGATAACATAGGCAGTAATGCTATCGGCCTTTTTTCTCCTCTTTGGGATTGGCTGAACTCGAGCGATTTTCCAACAGTCAGATAATGTCCTTCGTTCATAAGATAATCGAAAGAGTCTGCCAAGAACCACCGATATTTCTGGAGCACATTTTTAAAGGGCTGTTGCTGGTATTCGGTTTTGGACGGTTGCCTTCCTACAGTCCAGTCCACGTAGAATAGTACGCAGAGGAAACCATACATCCCGCATCGAAGATCGAACCGCCGCGATCACCGGTGGCTGCAAAAAACCGGCATCGAGGTTTGAATTCGTGGAAAATAAATTCGCGAACACATTAGCTTTATCTTTTGAATTTGTGACCAACGTGTCGCTGTCCGTCACTAACGGAGGAAAAGAGGAAGAAGCGAAGTTGCTGCTGACAGCTTTTGCCATTGACCAGAAGAGACGCGAACCGGTTCAGGACCCAACGAATTTATTAGTCACTATGTGTTGCAGTTAGGGCAAGGATATCAGGTTTCGCCATCTGAAAATATTGGTGATCGGCGTTTACATTCGTATTAGAGAAACCGATGCCAGTGATGTTACAAAATACCATTATCAGTCGAACGTCAACAGAGCCTCGAGAACGAGCCCGATTATGCGATGACGAATTTCTTAAACTTCGGTTATTTATCAAAATATTTGCATGGTGTTTCCCCTGGCATAGAGCCGTCCCGTAGATCCGAATGGGAAACCAGTTTACCTCCGGAATTCTTTATCTCATTAGGTATTTTATCGGTTGTTTACTGATTGCGGCTTGTGTTCCGCCGAACACTGTCCATAAAAATCAAATCACTGTTTTTTTACTTTGTTTTTCTTTTTTATATGTGTATTTGAGCACCCTCTCTGGTGAATACTCGCGCCGACACGTTTCGTTTTCGCGAAGGTAGCCGGTCTTTTCCCTGCGGTTGTTGTAACTTGACTAACTTAAAAACTTTTTTTAAGTGATGGAAAACTCACCCGGTTGTTCTTCCTTTCTCTTCCGTTCTCTTATCCCTGGGTGTTTTCTCTTTACCAAGGGATTTCTTCTTTTCAGGAGATCGCACCCGCACTTGTCCTACGATTTCGTCTTTTTCGTATGAATACTGCGTGGATGCCCCCATACACACAGACGTGAACGTTGCTGTCCGTGTGGCCGGAAATATGCCGATGATCGTCAGGATTTTCACACATCTGCGGTAACCCTTTGTGTACATTACCTGCGTGTGGTTTATGGCCCTGGTGATATCCTCGGCCGAAGCCATTATCTTCGGCTGCGATATTTACATGGTTTTTATTTCCTTGTAGGAACAGTATCGGTTGTTTGGTTTATTGTTTAACCTTTGCTCCCACAATAGACCTTTCGATAAAGAAAACCAAATTGAGGTTGGCTCAAGGGAAGGTCATACATTTGCTTATTCCTTGGCCATACAGTTATCACCCGGGATTTTTCTGGATGTCGGCATCTGGCGCTTGTGTTTGGCCAGCTAGTGGGTCATCCTTTTTCATTTTCTGGGTAGTGTCCTTCGATAGCCATGCAGGCATGAGGAATCGGTCAAGAAGTTGGGCCTACGTGTCTGTGGATAGGTGGGGTCCAGGACGCCCGTATGCATGTCCCCTTTAGCTGGGCGGAAAGGTAAATTGGGCCCACGTGTCGAAAGGTATTTAACCCCACAGTGGTTTGTGCGGTTCGCAGGACCGCCTGATTACCATCATAACTTATCTCCGTGTTAGTCTAGGCCATCAGCCATACATCCGAAACTTAGTCGAAGATTTATCCCGACGATATCGCGGCCTGTACACTATGACGGGGTGGTATCTCAACTTGGGACCGGCTATCAGTTAAACCAACCTTTTCTCGAACCGGTCCATCGGCCAAGCTCCGAAAGATGGCCAGGAATTTCTCCCGATAGTTTCACGGAGCCTATAGCTTGATGCGGTGGTATTTCACCGAATGGCAGGGCGTTGGGATCCCACCTACCACTGGCCTTTTAGTCGCCTCTTACGACAAGCCGCCCTAGCTGTTAGCATATTCTAACGCCCTACTCACAGGACCTTCTGTTGTAGACGGTTCCTTCAACTCAACAGGATTTATGCGCTGTAATGCGGTTAAGGGTTTATATTTGTTTGGAGCCCAAAAAGGGTCTTTTCTCAATTTTTTATGAATCGATTAAACAACTCCTCAGGAATATGAAAATATTTTTTGTTGGCTTAAATTTGCAAAATGACCGCTGTTGGTCACATACATACCGACCTATTTTCGCATTCAAATCACCAAGAACCACTTTCAGATCGTATGTTAAGCAGGGATTGAGGGCCCGTTCGACGTTCTCGTAGTATTCTTCTTTTTCGTCGTCAGGGGACTCCTCTGTAGGTCAGTGAACGTTTATGAGGCTTGTGGCGGTTCCCTTGGACGCCACTAATCATCTTGCCATTAACCATTTAAAAACTCCCACCTAGAGCAGCCGAAAGCCGATAAAACAAGTACTGATTGCTTGCCTAGCAATTAAGCATGTACTTACCTTTTTGTCACCCACCTAAAGTGTCTCCTAAACCATATTTTCGCTGATTCAATGGCACGAACCACAAGAGACATTTTCCTCACGGGCATCATGTGCTAGAAAGTAATTCGCCGGGTGTATGTTGCATCATCGGATTTTCTAGTAGGAAATTATAACATGCGACATACACCAGGCAACCAACATTGTCCGAACCATATCACCAAGATATACCCTTACGCGTCAACCACACCCGGAGGAAATGTTTCATCTTTTCCTTTTCATACATGCCCACAGCGGTCGGTAATCCGCCCAAGGAATTCGAGTTCTCCTAAATGGAAAATTTCCATCGAGAATTCGGCTACGTGGAGATGCCACCAAGATGTGCACGATCAGCATAAATGTTTTACGCAGTTGCTGATCGTGTATGCAACAAAATCTATTTGTCGAGATAATGGCGCCAGCTGCAACCATGCCAGCTAATGTTTCCTTAGGAAATTATTATAGGACCGTGGACCGCTTGCTCATGCACAGCATGAGAGTGCGATGTAACCTCATCTGTGTGTGTGCACATCCTTTCGATGATCATCTTTTAAGATCATCCTTATATGGTCATCGGGGCGATGAATGAAAATTTCGGTGTCCTGTCGTTTCGATCTGTATAATCAATCGCGATACGGATTCCGTGGGGCAAGTCGGGCCTCCATGTTAAATAATTAGGGAGTCGAGTTTTAGCAGCCACAACTTACGGTCGTGCCATTGGGTTTAGGAATAGTAAAACCATTTGTTCTATACTCTAATTCAACTAATGTCAAGAAGTGTCGTAAAAATATAATTTAACCGTTTATGTTAACTTGTGTATATAGTTCTATACTCTAATTCAATTTAATGACAAGATGTGTAGCAGATCAATGGATGGTGATTAATTTGAAACCTAAGGAAGTTAATGACATTAAAGAACATTCATTTAATTTGTGTTTCATTTCCTTTTTTTTATTGTTAACGGCGAGTGGCAGAGTTTTGCTACGAATTGTACAGTGAACTTGTATAAGAGGGAATTTTCGTGAACCTGTAGCGGTTCCGCCAAATCCCACGGTTTACCTTCCTGAAAAACCCCTATAATCATCACCCGAGACGCTCAAGTCCTCGCCAATGCATTCGCATTCGGCACCTAAAAATTCTGCACGCATTTAGGAGATCAAATCTATGATCTTTAAGTCCCTGTAAAGAAAACTTACCTTCATGCATTCTCTTCGCATACCACTGCTCCTTAAGATTTCCTTACTAGCTTACCAGGAATTCACAATCAATTTCGGCATCCACGTCGCCAGTCAAATTTCCTTAGATGAATTCCGGTAAACAAAATAATTCGGTACATACATTGTAACCTTCATGACAGGGATCATAAATATCGTGCCGTCTATTTTCCCAGCCTCGATGGTGTACAAAAAACTATCTACACACACATCGGCTGGCGACGCTTTTCAGCCAGCGTTAAACGGTCTAACGGAGATGCATGTAATTAGCACCATCTGCGTTGAGACTAATCCCTTACCAATCACCAAAACGTATCGCAAATACGTCTACCATTTAATGAGTTGCAACTTGTTTACTCAGTTGAACTCCGAGGTCATAAATCTCTTTTATTCTACATAGTTCCGTTTCCCAGTAACCTTCTCACATAAACAAACATCTCTACGATCCTTTCCCTTGCTTTGTGTTTCAGGTTATTCATCATAGCGTTGAGCCACGAAAAGAACCGACGTACACACACACTTGTGTATCGTGAAGATCTCCTCTATGAGATCGGTTTGGTTACTCAAAAGAGAGACTTTACGTCTCTCTTGGGAACAGGAAATGCACCCTTAATTTAAGAGAACCAATTTCACAGCTGAATTTCTTTTAACAACGATTGAATATCGTGGAGTTGTGGCGGTTCAGCCAGATCCCACGGCTCGCCTTCCTGAAAAAAAAACCCATAACCACCACCCAGTCTGCATAAGCTTTCGCTAATGCAATTCGCATTAGCATCTTAAATGCTTCACGCATCAAATAGATCCAATTATTATAACCCAAAAGTACCTGCAAAAGAATTCTTACCTTTTCAAGCATTCCTTCGCTTACAAATCCCCTGTAAGAGTTCTTATTTTCCTTATCATAAATTATCCTGAAAAGAAAATCCCCGGTTCACATATCATGTAACCATTCCAGCCAGAGATAATTATCATGACGTCGCCTTTTCCTACCTTCATTCATGTATATGATAAATTTCTTTATGTATACATTGGCTGGCGACGTTTTTTTCCCAGCAATAAAATTCCCCGACTCGCACAATATGCAACCCAAAGCAAATACGCATTCCGCGTCCCTTGGCATCAATTGAAATCCAAGCATAAACAATGCAAATGGTCATTCAATACCTACCCTTACTAGCGATGCCATAAACACCATTTCCCAGTAACCTAGCTAAAACTAATTAGCACATTCCCGCATTGCATCGTGGTCTCTTTGTTTAGCTGCTACGCACATGCATCCGACGATTTCGGTTTTATTTGCTTTACCGAAATCGTATCCTAGGAATGCACTTTATGTCTTTCTTTGTTTTAGGCACACATACCACCATGATCACGATGAGAGAGTGAGCTCTGAGCGAGCAAGATATCGTTGAGTCGTAATTCAATCTTCAGAGCGGTCGGGTCGCTCGTCACCCACCGTACCGGCGCCGGTACGGTGGGTTAAAACGTTTGTGCCGCAGTTCGTGTGTGGAATGTCTAAGAATCTATTAAAATCACCCAACACTAGTAATAAGTATAAGTAAGGATCTTTCATATAAAAAAAGTTTAAGCATAAATAGCATCGCCGGAGTGTTTTTGTTTCTGTGTTGTGTCCGCTCGGTCGCGAAGGTCAACCATCGTTTTCTTCCCCCTTGCGTTGTGAGCAGTGTTCGCGCGAAGAATTTATGATGGGGGAGGAAGTGAACCTAGTGTCCGTGTTAGGCACATTACTTCCTCCCCACAGAGTCCTTTTACATCCGCGGACCAGAATGGTCACGCTTCACTCCCGCTCTCCGCCGGTTGCGGGGATGCGTTAAAATCGTAGTCGCGAGTGTCCGTGAATTTAATTTTGTGTTACAGTAGCAGTGAGTCAGAGTCGTCTATCGTGTTTAATGTCGTGCGGCGGTAGTTAACTACTTTAATGAGAGTCATTGCGTTCGTGTGTAACAACAATTCATTACAGTTCACTTAGATTCAAAAAAAAAAAAAAAAACACGAAATAAACTACATCCATACAATTAAAATAACATTTACTTGTAAAGCAGTGCGTTTCATTTCTTTACTGTGGCACTTTCTCCTGGTGTTTTCTTCTTTCCTCGGCGATCAATTAGTGGACAGCGTACTGTGGAACTTTAGAGGAAGTAGTGGGTGGATGGTAGAATCAGCGTCCATGCCGACGCAAAGGTCATCCTCACCACAAACCTGTCGCATTGACGGTACATGATGAAAGACAGCGAACTAGCCTCGGTGGTACGAAAATTACCACAGGCTTATGTTCTTAAACTTGCCTCGCACGCGAAGAGTGCATAGCCTGGGGTGTCACGTGGAGACTGCGTGTCAACTTGGATTGAACAGGGACGAGGATGGTCCTGGCTTTCACCGGGTTGAAAGCAATCAGTGACTTTGCCCTGTGTGTTCGCTCCCATCCTCCCGAAAGTCAACTCAGGCTCGCAAATAAATATAGAGTCATTCTTTAGTCGAACTACACGAATGTGGAATACTCTACCTGATTATGTGTTTCCTCGTCGTTGTAATGTTCAGGCATTTAAGACCAATGTACATCGATACCTCCTTTCCTTATCCACCTCCTCTCCTTCCGCTCGCACTGTGATCTGACATTTAAGGGTACTCCAAAATCTCCGTTCATGTGCGCGTTTGTATGAAAAAAAAATTTTTTTTTACTGTTTTTCCTTTTCGTGGCTTCGTTCTTTTTTATTTGAATATTTTCATATACCATATATTAATTGTGTTTTGACTGTTTTTGTGACTGGAATTTATTTATAAATAGTCGTTATATTTTTAATACTCGCGACTCATAAGTACAACTTTTTAACTCAATCGCCGAATTGAAAACACATCCACACTCGGTCATTGTGTATCCAACTGAAAGCTATGGAATTCTTGCCCTGCCTTAGAGTCAAGTGGAGATCACACTTTTAAGACCTTCTACCCCTGATAGCACTGTTCGAACGAATTGGACCCGACACAACAATGAGTTGACCTCTACAAATTTGAAGAATAAGCTTCACCTTCTACGTCAGATTTTTGCATTATCCTGCTTGGTGACGCACGAATCCTTACAAGGCTACTTTCCCAGCATCCTAGTTGACATGGCGATCCTGCCATAATAAACCAACAGCTTCCTACCCCCAACAGCTTCTACCTTAGTTCTTCGTAAATCGGCTTGATTGCTGCAAAAACATCTTTATAGAAAGGAAGCTAATGCTTATAAGTAGAAAGAGTACCTAATGCTTTGCTCCGCTGCCAAGAGCACCAAGAATCGACTCCGACTAGACACATCTCTGGATGTTTTATGGTAGACGGTTGTCCATATATCATCTCTCAGCTGATCCAGTATTGCGTGTAATAGCAAGTCCGTAAAAAATAGTAAGTTCATCAGTGAGCTTACCCGTTAATTTACCTCGGCCTCCGAGGAAATAAGTAAAGACGCAAGGGCGATTGTAATACGTTTTAAGCACCTTCCTATAAAATAGCACGTTCATTAATTTTGTTGTCTGCTTAAATCATTTGGCTGTATATGTATTAACTTAAAACTAAAGACACCATTTAAATTGTTTCCCGCATTTTATTTTCATATGCTCGTCGCTAAACTTGGATGTGATTTGTATCACCGTGCTCCTGTAGACGTTGGTAAGTGTCATCTCAACAGTATCTTAGTTCAGTTAAAAAACTTCATGGCGTTACATTTTTCAAACTAGCAGCTTCCTCTTTAACTTATTTTGTCGGCTCACCTTAACAGCAGATGAATAACTATAATTATTTCTAATTATTTAAGGCCCCCGATGGTGATGTTCAGCCAAGCACTGAGGTTGACCTATTCATTTCAACCGAGAAGATCATGGTTCTCAACACTGACCTCAAGGAGATAATGATGGACCATGCCTTACGTACTATATCCTACATAGCGGATATCGGCGATCTGGTAGTTCTCATGGCACGCCGGCGTTTTGTGTCCCAGGACATTGATGATGGACCGAAACTCAACCGTACTCCGAAGATGATATGCCATGTTTTCGAAAGCGACGAGGCTCAGTTTATCGCGCAATCAATTGGTCAAGCGTTTCAAGTAGCTTATGTAGAATTTTTGAAAGCTAATGGAATTGAAGATCATAGTTTTGTCAAAGAAATGGATTACCAAGAAGTATTGAATAGCCAGGAGATCTTTGGTGATGAACTTGAAATATTTGCTAAAAAAGAACTCCAAAAAGAAGTTGTGGTACCGAAGGCGAAAGGGGAAATATTGGGTGTTGTGATTGTGGAAAGTGGTTGGGGGTCGATGCTACCGACAGTTGTTATTGCAAATTTGATGTCATCTGGAGCGGCAGCACGTTGCGGCCAATTGAACATTGGTGATCAATTGATCGCCATCAACGGACTGAGTCTTGTCGGACTGCCTTTGTCCACTTGTCAGACGTATATCAAGAATACTAAAAATCAGACTGTGGTAAAATTCACCGTAGTGCCCTGCGCTCCAGTGGTGGAGGTGAAGATCAAACGACCAAATACGAAGTATCAACTTGGATTTAGTGTCCAAAATGGTGTGGTAAGTGCTTATTGTTTGTAAGATAAGAGCTCCTCATATGAGGTAAAATTCTGACTTGTTCAATACAATTTCCGATTTTGTACAGGGTGGTACTTTGGCGGTATTTATGTTGGGTAACTTCGGCGGTGTGTTTCGGGTATGTTGTAAGTGTTCCGCCAATCACTGTCTGAAGTAATATCCACACCGGAGCACCAATGGAGTGAAAACAATTGTCCAAAAACAAACACTGAGGGTTATTTGTCGATTTAAAATCCTTTTTTTATTTTCTTTTTTTTAAATAATTGTTATAATTAACGGAATCTGTTCGACAATAGTGTCTCACAATATTTAACAATACAAAGTAAAACGCAGCGAACAATATTCAATAACAGTAATTAAAGCGCGGCGAACAACACAGACGATACACACGTTAACTCCTTGAAGGGAGGAGGCTCCCTGTACCACTCCTCGGGTCGACGATCAAAATCTCTCTGCCTGTCTGCCCACACAGATATCCAGATTCCAAAACTGGTATCCGTATCTGTACGGAAAAAATTTTCTATTCGATCTGCTTACAGAATTCCGGAAATCTCTGTTAGCAGCATGCTATTTCATCCCAGGGGTAATTTCCTATTTTCCTGAAAGGAGAAAGTCATTCCTTGCATACATCATTATCATTGGTGATAGAATTTCATTTCCACGGCCTTCTGTTTGCACAGAACATCTGGCGCCCAGACCAGAGATATTCGGCGATTGTTTTGACGTGCAGTCGTGTGTCTTATTTGAACTTGGTACCCGGAATCGAAATCCATTAGATCTTTATAATGGTGCTCCGTGGGACCGGAGTATTGCCTTTGTTGGCTTAACTCCTCATAAATTATCGGATATCTCGTTGAGATATATTCGATTGCGATAGGTCGTGGCTGCCTTCTGTTGTTCAACGGATTTGGGTGGTCCTTGCGTTAGATTACCCGCACGTGTATCCGTTGATCGGCACATTCTTTGTATCGAATTTCGGAATTGCCGGTTCGATGAGATGTTCCCGGGCGCAGGCAGCATGTATGGCATTTTGGGAATTGTTTTTTTTCTTTTTTTTTTGGAATAGAACGCATGGATGCTTATACCTTTGTTTCAGGCATGATGAGTTAAAATTGTTGAGCTTGACCTAAAAAGCTTTGGGGACGTTCAGTTCCTTGCTTTTTGGTGTCGGTCTCAACGTTGGCTGCGAGTTGCAGGCCCTATCGTGGGACTTTGGGGCACGCGTCTGTGGGCGCGTGCAACGCTCTCGGGTAAGTAAGTTCTTTGAAGGTAGGAACCTTACCTGCGCAGAATTGTGTGTTCGTAGAACGCTATAGCAATTTTCATATTCGTTATACGAGGGTTGCCTCTTATGTTTCGGGATTTGGCAACCCTAGTGTTGCAATCCGGCAATTGACAGCTCTGTCGTAAAGTTGGACATTTTTGAGGTTATACGCACTCAGAACTTTTTGACATACGAGCGCTTTTTGTGTTGTTTACAGTAACTTAAAAGATTCATCTCGGCCTAAAGATGGAATTAAATCGTCAACATTTTCGTGCGATTATTTTTTACAACTTTCGGCGTGGATTAACTCAGCAACAGTGCATGGATGAACTTAATTCAATTTTTGGCGATGAAGCTCCATCAAGGACCAGTGTTTATCGATGGTATGGTGAATTCAATCGTGGTCGTAGTTCACTCCAAGATGAATTTCGTGAAGGTCGTCCAAAATCAGTTGTTGCTCCGAAAACCATTGATGCTGTGCGCGAACTGATATTGGAAGATCGTCATGTGACCTATCGTGAGATTGAGACAACCTTGGGCGTTAGTGGGACCAGCATACATTCAATATTGCATAAACATTTGACTGTCAAAAAAATTTGTTCGCGTTGGATCCCACACAATTTGTCAATCGCCAAAAAAAAGGCTCGTGTCAATTGGTCGAAAGAAATGCTCAAAAAATACGGTCGCGGTGCTTCGAAACACGTCTATGACATCGTGACAGGTGATGAATCGTGGATTTACGCGTATGAGCCCGAAAGTAAACAGCAGTCGACTGTCTGGGTGTTTCAAGATGAGCCAAATCCAACAAAAGTTGTTCGCGCACGAAGCACTTCCAAGCAAATGGTCGCCTGTTTTTTCGGAAAAACTGGACATGTCGCAACCGTACCACTAGAACAACGCAGAACAGTCAATTCTGAGTGGTACACAACCATTTCTTTGCCAGTTGTCTTCCAAGAAATCAGGAAAACCAACCGCCGAAGACGGATCACTCTTCACCACGACAATGCGAGCTCTCACACATCGGCTGCCACAATTGCATTTTTGAGCACCCAAAACATCGATTTGATGGGTCATCCGCCGTATAGTCCTGACTTGGCACCGAATGACTTCTTTTTATTCCCGTACGTAAAAAACAAACTGAGAGGTCGACGTTTTTTGACACCTGAAGAAGCGGTTGCTGCATTCAGAATGCATGTGTTGGAGATACCTCAATCAGAGTGGCAAAAGTGCTTCGACAATTGGTTCAAACGCATGCAAAAGTGTATAGATTGTCATGGGGAATATTTTGAAAAACAATAAAGTGATTTTCGATGATCAATATTTGTTCTTGTTCTCTAAACCCGAAATATAAAAGGCAACCCTCGTATTATTTTTATTTGATAGGAAACTGTATGTAGTTAAAATAATATTCACAACTATGAAATTTTATGTACGGAATAGTTGAATAGTGCTGTTAGTCAATACAGTGAGGCAAGTATTTTTCTTCAACTTGCTGATTACATATTTCGGTTCTGTTACTCAATGTAATACCACCATCAGTTATCGTTAATCTATGCCGGTTTTTTAGCATTTAGAATTCCCTTATAAACTTAAAGGTGCCTAGTGTAGGTAGCCGAAAAGACATCAAATTTAATATATCAGCGATTTGGCGATAGCTATAACTTCAAAAAGGCATTATTCACCTGCTCCATTGCAGATAGATAACTATTTCAAATATTTTTCCAAAGTTATTTCGCTTATTAAATTTATTTATTGACGGCATTCTTTAGTGAAAACATCAGGAACCAAACACCATGTGGATACAAACGCTCTCCAATGAAGATAATATTGATAGTTTAATTATGTAGATAAGCCTCTAGACCAATTTTGATAAACATCTTAAATACTTTCTTACACCGTTCTCTAGAGATTTCACAAAAAATACATCCGGGTATTGGATATTCAGTAATCGTAATACTACTGTCACAAGAGGGTAGATATAATGGCATCCCATACGCTCTTTCAAAGGTCTATTTACACTGAGGTGTGAAAGTATGGGACTGGTGACAGCGGCGAATGTGAGTGCTTTAATTTTATCTAGGAAATTGTCCGATCTATTAAGAGTTTAGATTGGAAAGATACGTCAAATGGAATTCTTAAAATTATGCAAACGACGGAGATAACAAAACCATTGTAATTTTGCTTGTAATAGAAAACAATTGATACTCTGTGAATGGAGGAGTTTCAGAGGACTTCAGGTTTTTTTTTTTCAGGTAGTGGTTGGGACTAATTTTATTACAACTGTTTATACGCCTGATTTGATGGCAATGTGTATTGCAGGTCGTTGTAAATCGGCTCGCGTCTGACTTCTATAGGAACAGTAGAGGGATAATCCACCTATTTATAGTACTTTCCTTCACCATTTAATTTCTAAAATTGCTATTTACTAAAATGTGCAGACTCAGAAAAATTAGGAGAACGGGATTTAAAGTGGTGGGAAATACTTTCAGTAATTACACTTTTAAGATCGATTGGTGTTGATACTAATTTTCTTTGGGTGAAGCCTTTTTTTTCCATCAAGGCTGCACTATCATGATTAGGATTACCACATCCTCTCATTTGCATGTGAAAATTATAGAGAAAATGCAGTATCATCACTCAATTTCTAGGCTATATATATTTGCCTGATTAAACAACCGGTATCTGATACTAATGTTCAGAAATCGCATTAGTTCCCTGTAGAAGTTGGTTGGACTGCATGTGTAGTCGCAATTGGGTTTTCTGATCGTAAAAAGCGACTAAACGTGAATGTTACCCATACAAAAACGTAGGGTTTGGTACCTCTAAGTCCTCTACAGCCTTTTGCTTGCCCATTGTCAGTTTCGCTTGCTGTTTAGGTTTACGTACGTATAGTACAGGCTGGGCTGTGGAACATCTGGTTACTCTAAATTATGCCGCCTTTAAATTTCAATGATCTGTTTAATCTTTTTTCGCCGTTATAAAATTTCAGAGTTTACCCGCTGATCATAGCGGGCCGGAGTTCTCGGCAATTTACGAATGGACACGAGTAAACTGCGAAAGGGCGAGAATCTTGTAGTTTCTAGAAAATCCGGTGGCGTCGGTTTTAATTGCGGTTCTTGATTTGGTTAGGACAGAACCTTTATATCTTCTGTTTTCTATATATTGCTTGTACTAAGTTATACTGTGAGCGTCAAAAGAAAGTGTACAGCTATGAACTGCATTCTTGCAACCCTGTTAAAGCAAGGGGGTTCAGTCTTTTAGTAAAATATGTATGTTATTTTTTAAGGTAGTTTATTTTTAATGAATTGCCATATAAAACTTAACAGAAAATAATGAAGTAAAAATACAATAGCTCCTCAATAGTATACTGGTTAGTATACCCGCCTGTCATGCGGGAGACCGGGGTTCGATTCCCCGTCGGGGAGCCTCTGGCGCAAGACTAATGACCTTGCCCGGAAAAAACAAATCATTATGGAAAATTTAACAAGCCTCAGGACTTGCTAAATAAGGCCAAGACCGGTTCCAGGTTGTAGTGCCGATGATGATGATGATGAAAAATACAATAATAAAATAAAAAAATATATTTCAGTTTTAAAGCGTATTTTTACTTCATTATTTTCTGTTAAGTTTTATATGGCAATTCGTTGAAAATAAACTACCTTAAAAAATAACATAAGTATTTTACTAAAAGAACAAACCCCCTTGCTTTAACAGGGTTGTAAAAATGCAGTTCAATGCTGTACACTTTCTTTTGACGCTCACAGTATAGCTTAGTACAAGCAATGTATAGAAAACAGAAGATATAAACTTAACAACTAACTTAAAAACTAAGGTGTGATAAACTAGGCTATGTTGGGGAAGGAGGCAAAAACGTAGGACATCTTAATTTGGTGATGGCAAATCCTCATTGACTTAGCTTAGTACAAGCAATATATAAAAAAAGAAGATATAAACTCTTAATACACCCTTCCAACTAATAGCCGTAATTTTAAATGGTGAAGAACAATTCTGTTCAGTGTAACCCCAGCTCTGGCGCGGCTGACGTCTATTTGTGCTCTCGGGCACTGAACGAACGCTAACTTCACTGTCTCTCTTTTTCCGGTGGTGAACGTCAGGGTTATTGACAGAAATATAAGACCCTTCATTAACATTATTAGAATATATAAAGAACCCTAACCTATTGTGACGCATATGACAATCAGTATTAGAATATTCGAAAAAGTCCGAAACAAAGTACTAGAAACTGGAGACTATGAACAATAGAACATTCAAGGCTATGGAACGGACGGAAACGAAACACCGAATCAGAATGTGAGGAAACGGTATAAATACTCGCACACAGATCATGGAAGAAGTGATAAGTAAGAAGTAAGCAGTAAAAGACGCGATAAGTACGGAAGCGATAAGTCGAGAAATCGTTAAGTGTACGGTAAAAGTAACGGTTGTTATTAACGGACTAATAAAGAGTTACATTAATTCAAAACCAATTTAACGGCTCTTATTTATTAAAAATAATTAATCCAGTGAACCCTAAGCTCGCTACACTATTATAAACATAACAATTAACTTAAAAACTAAGGTCTGATAAACTTAGCTATGTTGGGAAAGGAGGCATAATATCAATAAATAAATAGAAAAAAATTATTTGGTGAGGGCAATACCCTCATATATTCAGCTTGGTAGTAGTAAAATATGTCAAAAAAAAAAAGAAAAAGACTTAAACTAACTTAAAACTATGGTATAAACATCTCAACTAAGTGTAAGTGGGGGGAACGCGTTGAGTGGCTAGAATTATAAAAGACGGTAGATAGTTGGGCAGAGCGGAGAGAGTAGAGGGCCTTGGAAAATCACTGGTGTGATAGTTACTAGAACGGGTTTTGATGAAATTAGGGTATTTGTTTGATGTTATTGTGGAGGGGGTGGGGTGGGAAACACAGAGAGAGAGCGGCTCAGAGGATTTTGAGGCATTGAGAAGGGTGGGGCTAGGGTTACAAGAGACTCTATTAGGAGGAAGTTTGAAGGAAAACCTTGTTTTACGAGAGAGGTTGTATTAGTCGGTTTTCCGTTTATTGGCGGAATCAGCGTTGTCTTAATTAGGTCCGGAAGGAGCTAGTGTGGGTATGGGGCGGGCAGTACGAAGAGTGCCATCGAGGTTGGGGTATGCATTAGCCGGTTGGTAGATTTAGGCGTGAGAGTGCGATGGGCCGTGATAGTGGGTTTGAAGGATGGGCTGCGTCTTGCTACAAAGCGAACAGGTCAATTGAAAAGTCCCCGGCCTGACACATAGATGGCGGCACTAGAATTAAATCCGTATGATTTTTAGTTAGCCCTAACATTCAGAAGACGTTTGACAGATGTCGGATCATTAGTTTGTGAATTATAGTATTTTGAGTCAAGCAACTTCTGTTATTGTGAAAAAAATGGATAAAAAGGAATTTCGCGTGTTGATAAAATATTGCTTTTTAAGGGAAAAAATACAGTTGAAGCAAAAACTTGGCTTGTTGACGAGTTTCCAGACGCCGCCCCAGGAAAATCAACCATCAAGGATTGGTATACTAAGTTTAGACGTGGTGAAATGAGCACCGAAGACGGTGAACGCAGTGGACGCCCAAAAGAGGTTGTTACCGACGAAAACATTAGAAAAACCCACAAAATGATTTTGAATGACCGTAAATTGAAATTGAATGAAATAGCAGGCACTCTAAAGATATCGACTGAACGTGTACATCATATCATTCACGAATATTTGGGTATGAGAAAGCTCTGTGCAAAGTGGGTGCCGCGCGAGCTCACTTTTGACCAAAAACAACGACGAGTTGATGATTCGGAGCAGTGTTTGGAAATGATCAAGCGTAATAAACCCGAGTTTTTGCGTCGATATGTGACAATGGATGAAACATGGCTCCATCATTTCACTCTGAAGTCCAATCGACAGTCATCCGAGTGGACTGCACACGATGAACCCGCCCCAAAGTGTGGAAAAACGCAACAGTCGGCTGGCAAGGTTATGGCGTCTGTATTTTGGGATGCGCGCGGAATAATTTTCATTGACTATCTTGAAAAAGGAAGGACCATCAACAGCGACTATTACACAGCGTTATTGGACCGTTTGAAGGACGAAATCGCCGAAAAACGACCGCATTTGAAGAAAAAGAAAGTGCTGCTTCACCAAGACAATGCACCGTGTCACAAGTCAGTGAAAACGATGGCAAACATCCATGAATTGGGCTTCGAATCGCTTCCGCATCCACCGTATTCTCCAGATCTGGCCCCCAGCGACTATTTCCTGTCCTCAGATCTCAAAAGAATGCTCGCTGGGAGGAAATTTTCGTCGAATGAAGAGGTGATCGCCGAAACTGAGGCCTATTTTGAAGCAAAGGACAAATCGTACTACAAAAGAGGTATCGAAAAGTTGGAGGGTCGCTATAATCAGTGTATCACCCTCGAAGGGAATTATGTTGAATAAAAAAAATGTGTTTTACTATCGAAGGCCGGGGACCTTTCAATTGACCTGTCATGTTGATGAGAAGTTTTGGTTGGAGATCTTGTTGAATTAGAGTGAGCGGGTGAGGACGTTTACGATTGGGGCCATTTTTATGAATAAGGAAGGTGTTGATGTTAGTATCGTTTTTTTAAAACAGATTTTTTACCCAGTTTAAGAGCGTCACTTGTTGGGTAATGAAATAGTTTCAAATAGTCCCTCTTTGATATGTTAAGGGCTGCTTACTGCTCTGATTCGACCCGATGTCAGAGAGGCGCCGTTATAATACAGCCGGTATGCCCCTGATTGCAAACCATCCAATGGGCACGGTGACGCGTAACACCCTAGAAGAGGGGGTGGTAGATCTTTGTGTGTTACTCCTCGCTAGCCTGTCTGACATGGGTGGCCCTACTGGACGCGTATGCTTCCGTCAGCATAGCCTGAGTGATTCATTGTAGTTTAAGCCTCCGCACCACGTCAAGGTTTTTACTAAGCGGGGGATATATATATATGTATGTATATATATATATATATATATATATATGTATACATATATATATATATAAGTATATATATATATGTATGTATATATATATATATATATATATATATATATATATATATATATATATATATATGTATATATATATATATATGTGTATATATATATATACATTATAATTTTTTTTGAACACTGGTCCTGTTGTGTATGAGTCCAGAGCCTTCCTCTCTGCTGTGTCTGGTCGCCACAGGTAGTAGTGGTTATTAGCGACTATAAACGAATACAGTTTAAAAAGATCACCTTTATATATTGATTTTAATTTTACACTGGGTCCCTCGTATAACTACTGACCGCACTCGACGCTGCTCAATTTAGGTGATCGGATGAGAATCGATACTTTCAGCGTGGTATGGTCTGGGTTTTACTTCGATTCAAGTTATACAATGTATGGTTTAATATAATTATTGTTCAAAATTATAGTTGTTACAGTTCATAATTGAGAAAAAACATTTTAGATATTTTAAGTTACTGAGTTTGTGCTAAATAAACCACAATAATATATACGCAACTGGAACTCAGCAATGGGCGGGTAACAGTCCTATACTTCACCCTTGCGTTGATACTGCCGTTTTTATTACAAGGAATAACTTGAAATATTAAATAAGTGTTGATGTGAAGTATTTCCGAACTATAGCAGGTGTTGTTTTTTTACTGTAGAGCAAGTATGGAGAGATGAATAAAGCTTGGATTTTTGTTACAGATAGCGCTTACCTGTTGTTATTAATATTTATACGACACAATACACAATCCCGAAGGTTAATATAGGTTTAGAACTTTTGTTACTGATAACGCTTTACTATTGATTATTAATACGACACAATACACATTCCCAAAGGTTTAATAGTTGTTCAATATGCTTGTTTAGCGCTCCGTAAACTATTGTTAATGACCCCGGTTTAAATAATATAAGATAACATGGGGCACAGTTTGGAATTGCCTATTTAAATTTTAGTTACAGATAGCGCTTTACTATTGTTATTATTATTTGTACCACACAATACACATTTCCGAAAGTTTGAATAGATTGTACTTCAGTATCTTTATTTAGGACTCGGAAAACAATTGTTAAATACCCCGATTAATGTTGCGTACTTCGTACTTCCCAAACGATTAATTATATATTTCGTATGCACACAAGACAATTTGAGTAGTGCGGCGAGACAATTTGAGAAAGGACGAATCGTATCGTTTGAAGAAGGCAACAACGCAAAGATGTTCAATGAAAGGTTGCAAGTTTTAGGGTCTTGGGGAATATAAAATATTTTTTGGGCGCGAGTATAATGAACATATGCTTCATTTTAGTGTCTTTATTGTTATGGAAATCTGCTTTGAATTTCCATTTAAAATTAAACGAAAATCGAAGAAAAATTTAGAAAATCATTTTAGATAGCCACTTGAAAAATGTATATGGGAATACGCCGTGTGAGTAGGGCGTTAGAATATACTCACAGCTAGGGCGGCTTATCGTAAGAGGCAACTAAAGGCTGAGTGGTAGGTGTGGTCCCAACGCCCTGCCGCGCGGTGAAATACCACCCCATCAACCTATAGACTCCGTGAAATGGTCGTGAGAAATCCCTGGGCATATTTTGTAGCTTGGCTGATAGACCGGTTCGAGAATAGGTCGGTTTAGGTGGTAGTCAGGCCCAAGGTGAGATACCACCCCGTCAGGCTGTACAATCCGCGATATCGTCGGGAGAAATCTTCGACTATGTTTCGAATGTACGGCTGATGGCCCGGACTGACACGGAGACAAGTCATGATGGGACCTTCTGAAATAGAGAATTCCGGGGGTAAACTAGTTTTCCATTCGGATCTACGTGACGGACTATGTCAGGGGGAACATCATGCAGATATTTTGATAAATAACGGAACTTTAAGAAATTCGTCATCGCATAATCGGGCTCGTTCTCGAGGCTCTGTTGATGTTCGACTGATAATGGTATTTTGTAACATCACTGGCATCGGTTTCACCAATACGAATGTAAACGCCGTTCACCAATATTTTAAGATGGCGAAACCTGATATCCTTGCCCTAACTGAAACACAGGTCAATTCCTCAACTGATTCGACATATCTTTGTTGCTCAGGATACGACTTACATTCGAGATTACATTTTAAGGGTGGAGTCTGCGTCTTCACACGGTCCGACCTGGCTAATCTAGGGGGAGGGTAGTGTGACGCATATGTCAATCAGTACTAGAATATTCTAGAAAGTCCAAAACAAAGTACTAGGATATTCTACAAAGTACTGGAAAACTGGAGACTATGAACAGTAGAAAATTCGAGACTATGGAACGGACGGAAACGAAACACCGAATCAGAATGAGGAAACGGTATAAATACGCCACAGCTGATCAGAAGAAGAAGTAAGAAGTAAGCAGTAAATGACGCGATAAGTCAAGAAATCGTTAAGTGTACTGTAAAAGTAACGGTTGTTATTAACGAACTTATAAAGTGTTACATTAATTCAAAATCGATTTAACGGTTCTTATTTATTAAAAATAATTAATCCAGCGAACCCTTAGCTCGCTACAATATCTTCTTTGCTCAGGATATGACTTGCATTAGAGATTCCGTTTTAAGGCCGAAGTTTCTGCCTTCACGCGATCCGATCTGGCTTTCCAAAATATAGAGGCGTTGAGCCCAATAAGTTAGACATCATGTGGTTGACAGTCGTGCTGAGGAATTCCGTCAAATTTCTTTGTTGTCTTTACCGCTCCCGGAATGACACTCCACCAGCAACAGTTTTCGAGCATCGTTCACGTACCGTCGACTGGATACAGACCAACCACCCGGCTTCTGAAATTACATTCTAACAGAACCGAAGAGGCTGGGAGGCTGGGGGAGATGTTCACTGTTAGCCGCAATTTAACTCAACTCGTGGAGGAACCTACGCGAGTGCCGGGTGCCCGAGGTGATTACGCGAACACCCTGGAGATTGTGACGCATATGACAATCAACTGGATATCTGGCAGGTCTCCAAAATAAGGTGCTGCAAAACTGGAGACTATGAGCAGTAAAAACGATAAGTCGCCAGTGAGAGAATGTGCCACCGGGAATGAGAAACGAAAAGTCAGGGGAGAAATGAAGTAACGGTTGTCATTAGCGGACGAATAAAGTTTATTATTTCATGAGAATAATTAATCCAGCGAATCCTAAACTCGCCACAATATGTTTTTGGCATCCGAGCCGAGCATTTATATCGTGGAGATTGCCGCGCCACTGGGAAACTCATATCACAGTTTAGTGTCTGTCGCGCAACCACTTGTATTTCAAGCTGATAACCGACCTAAGCAGCTTCGCCATGTATGGAGACATGGGGCTGCAAGCTGGGACGATTTGCGAGATTTCTTTGCATCCTTCTTTCCTTGGTTGGAGGTGTGCTTTGGAAACTCCGATGTTAACACATGTGCGGAGTCGGTCACATAGATTATTCTTCTCGGGATGGAGGTCTACATTCCGCATTCCATCAAAATAAATTCATCTGATAAATCTTGGTTGGATAACAAGTGCGAGCGGATTACAGCGGCAAAGAATATAATTTCTATCCAATGACGGTCCAATTTCACCGAGGTTAACAGAGCGAGTTTTGTTAGAATCAGAAACGCGTGTAACCAGGAGATTGATATCGCGAAGAAGGCTTACAACGATAGAGTGACTAATACATTTTTTGGGTGCCCAACCGGTTCGCGTCTCTTCTGGTCAATGGAAAGGGCTGTCAGCAGTAACTTCGCTTCATCCTCTTTTCCTCCGTTAGTGACGGGCAGCGACACGTTGGTCAAAAATTCAAAAGATAAAGCTAATGTGTTCGCGAATTTATTTTTCACGAATTCAAACCTCGATGCAGGTTTTTTGGAGCCACCTGTGATCGCGGCGGTTCGATCTTCGATGCGGGATGTGAGATTTTTTTCTGCGTACTATTCTACGTGGACTGGACTGTAGGAAGGCAACCGGCCCAAACGGAATACCAGCAGTAGTCCTTAAGAACTGTGCTCCAGAACTATCGCCGGTTCTTGGCAGACTCTTTCGCTGATCTTATGAACGAAGGACATTATCTGCCTGTTGGAAAATCTCTCGAGTTCAGCCAATCCCAAAGACGGGAAAAAAGTGTCTCCCACAAAATTACCGACCGATAGCATTACTGTCTATTTCATGTAAGGCAATGGAAAAGGTCATCAATACAGAGTTAATTAAGTATTTGGAGTGCAACTGTGTTCTGAATGATCGTCAATACGGATTCCGAGGCAGGCGATCCATGAGAGACCTGTTGACAACTATAACCGATACATGGATATCTGCGATTGACGGGTAAGTCAAGGGCGGTCGCATTGGATATCTCCAATGCAGTTGACCGCGTCTGGCACAGGGCATTGCTGAGCAAACTTCGTTCATATGGAATTTTCCAGCAGCTTGGCGACTGGATGAAGTGCTTCCCCGAAAATCGATCGATTCGGGTTGTTATGGACGGCGAGTGTTCTGATCTACATCCTGGTAATTCTGGGGTGCCTCAAGGGCTCATTTTGGCGCCAACCTTGATTTTGCTTTAGACAAATGATTTGTTGGAGTCGACGGATAACAGGGTGTTCAGTTTCGCGTATGATAGTACGGCTCTTTCCTCTTTTTCGAGTGATGGACCGATTAGTGCATTAACAGCGCACCAGCTAAGATGTAGTCAGATCGACTCTCTGAATCGGGATCTGGATAAGGTCCGGCAGTGGGGAAATGCCAATCTCATCGATTTCAATGAAACAAACACACAGTCTACAGCGGTCACAAGGAAAAGTGGAACATCGGTTCCACAGCTGATGACGAAAGGCTAGGCCCTCGAATCTGGGGAAAGCTTGAGATTGCTCGGCGTCACGGTATGCGGGAACGTATCGTGGCATAAACATGTGTCGAACATCGCCGGATCCTCCTCGGGAAAACTGAGCTATTTTTTTAGAGCCAAGAAATATTTTACTCCGGTTCAACTTCTTCTCCTGTATAAATCCCAAATTAAACCCGCGCTCGAATATTGCTCTCATGTTTGGGGCTCCGCTTTTAAGCATACCCTTAACCTATTTAAGAGGATACAGAGACGAGCGATCTGCCTGACCGGGGACACGGCGCCAACATCGGGACTACAGTCGCTATCACATCGAAGGGGCGTAACCGACATCTGTCTGGTTTAAAGATATTATCACGGGTAGTGTTCTTCAGAGATTCGTGATATTGTTCCGCTGAAATCGGTTTATATTCGCTCTACAAGACAATCCGACGGATCGTACCAGTTTGCGGTTCATCTCCCGATGACGCGAACATCCCTGCATCAGAACTCGTTCCGTTACCGAGCGGAGAAGCTGTGGAATTCCCTCCCCGCGTAAGTATTCCCGGAGTGTTACAACCTGCAACTGTTCAAAAAGAACTGCGACAGTAATTTGATGGCATCTCGGGGCGCCGTATGGGAATGTCGCAAAAGGTGGGGGTTTTGGGAACATTCGAATCATTAGTCGAAGTTTTAGCAATCAGCGGGTTTTGCAAGATTTGCTGAAATGATAATAAGTTGATGACAGGCATCAGATGTGGCGTAACTTCTAACCCAAGCTTCTATAAATTCCCAAGGTTACTAAAGATGCGTGCGGTTCTTGTTTGTTTTGTTGCTTCTAGTAATAGAAGCTGTGGAACAAGCTGTAACTCCCTTTCCGCACTAGTGTTTCCGGAGTGTTACAACCTGCAGCTGGTCAAGAGGAACTGCAACCGTTTTTTGGTGGCATCTCGGGGCACCCAATCGGCGCTATAGGTTCGCTCTCCCGAGAGAAGTGCAATAAAAAAAAAAATAATAATAGTACATCAATTGGTAACAGAGTTCAGAGAACCGTAGATTGAATTGACGTGTCATTCAAGTAGGTGATCAATAACGTTTTTCTTCTTCTATTGTTTACGGATGGGGTGATTCTCCGTTCGAAGCAATCTCTTTGAGGTTTCTTGCTAAGCATTACCTTTTTTTTGTAATCAAATCTTGAAAAGATGGACAATACAAGATTCACACATATATGAACTGGATTACCAATAAAAGGATTAACAATGCAGTGTCCCACTTGCATAATATTAACGTTTTCAAATGTTAAATTTACAAGACCTTCATTTTTGCAACATATTTTTTTACACGACTTCCTACAACATCTCTCTTATATTTCACTTTACAGATTTGTAGCCTTCTGCGGGGAGGAATTGCAGAACGAGGGGGTGTACGTGTGGGTCATCGCATCATTGAAATCAATAATCAAAGTGTTGTTGCAGTGCCACATGAAAAGATTGTAAATCTTCTGGCAACATCCGTTGGAGAGGTTTTAGATCACTTTCATTTTCCGGTAACTCACGATTTAATATCTTTTTTAATATTTTCAGATTCTGATGAAGACGATGCCGACGTCAATGTTTCGACTTCTTACTGGACAAGAAAATCCTATCTATATATAATTAATTTTATGTTTTATTTAACGACCATTAGAGAATAGGGATTTTATTGAAAGGCAAGGGTACATATGTTATGAATGAGAACACACCGTCATACATGCGATTATTTTCCTCTATGATATTTCTAAACTGTCTGCATCGGTGTTTTATATCTACAGTGTCTTTTGGCTTATGAAAATGCAAGTTTAAGTTTCTTTACGGTACTAAACTGTTCATTACTCATCTTAACATCCTATTATTTGTTATTTTTATAGGTAACATTATAAATAAAACAAATTGACTAGTGATTGTTAGTTCTTATAGAAAACTAGTGCCCCGATATAGTTATATACATGTGCAATATCAATTCATAAACTTTTCCGTCCGCTTAAATTAAAAAAAGGAAAAATATAAATTATAATTACCTAAACTTACGCAATGTTATCACAGAACACATCCATATATGTATACAACTCCTATCATGCTTAAAGGTTTTGAGAGTTTCAGTATCTATCTGTGATGCTAGAAGAACATCGATTTGCGTGATGTGGTTGTTTGGGGGGAATATGAAGAGCAATAGTGAAGAAAACGGAAAATTTAGAAGGAATTTTATTATACTACTAGAAGGAGATATCTGTAATTGGTATTAAATTTAGTTAATCCACTTAAATTAGAGCAGAGTTCTCCCTGAACATACGATTTATTTTGTTTACACATCTTGTCAGCGTGTGGCTTTTTTTGGCAATCTCAATTTCATTGCCTCCTAAAATTGGCTCAAGGTTCCAATTTTGGTCATTATGTTATTATACTAGGGCTATCCGATAAGTATCTGGCTTAGACCAGAAACGGCGCCGCTAGCATCTAAAGAGTGACAATTTTAGTAAAGATAATTTTTCACGGGAACATTGTCAAGTACCTGCGTGGCTTAGTTTGTGAATGACAGCCATTTGAATGGAAGACATTTTGTGATTTTGTAAAGTCAAGGCTACGTAGTCATCATACAGCTCCCGTATATGTATATCTAATAACTTCAACCATTTAGAAGGGATTCTAAGAATTATTGGCAAATACCAGCAAATCACAATCACGGATTGTCTCAATTATTCGAAAGACCTTTACTATTATCAATTAATAATACTTGATTACCGAATTAGAAATAATTTAATTTGTTTAATATATCTTTTCCTTTTTTAATACATATATATGTACATTTATTTAAGCGCGTTGTGTTTGTTGAATTTCAAATTTTTAATTTATTGCGATGTTTCATAATAGAATTTCATATTTTACCTGAATGACATTTTCAAATGTCAACTAACTTTTGACAGTAAAAAATCGGAAAGTCTACCGAACGTCAAATTTTCGTACTTTCCTCTCTGTAACATGACTTTACAGTAGCTGAAACACCGCTTCCGTTTTTATATACACCTCTCAGGAGAGGCGAACTTATAGCGCCGAGTCAGCGCCCAATTACATTTTGACAGTAAAAAATCGGAAAAGCTACCGACGTCAGGGATTCATACTTTCCTCTTTGCAAACTATTTTTACAGTAGCTGAAACACCGCTTCCGTTTTTATATACACCTCTCAGGAGAGGCGAACTTATAGCGCCGAGTCAGCGCCCAATTACATTTTGACAGTAAAAAATCGGAAAAGCTATCGACGTCAGGGATTCATACTTTCCTCTTTGCAAACTATTTTTACAGTAGCTGAAACACCGCTCCCGTTTCTTGTATACATCTTTGGCGATTTTAGGTTGTTTTTTTTTCCCGCCAATCACTGTCCACAGCAGAACAAAAGACCGGAGCGAATGCCGTCACCAATTAAACACAACACCTTTTAGTTTTAAGACTTGTTTATTGTTTATCGTTATTCACACGATTCATTTCATTTCATTTAAGACTTGTTAATTGTTTATTAATAATCACACAATTCAAACCAAAAGATACAACGCGCGTTTTCGAGATGCTTTTTATTTTGCATTCGCTGCGACAACCGACACACGTTCGACTCACTTTCTCTTTTAATTTTTTACTTTAAGTCGCGGTTACTCTTGACACCCTGGTCCTTCGAAGGAGACCTCTCGTCGCGATGGCTATCAAATTCAGACTAACTGTCTCTTGCCTCAAATATCCCGTTCACATTACTCAGGCTGCATCTACAAAAGGAAATTTCTCATCCTGTCTGCTAACAGATTTTCCCATCGTATCTGTTAGCAGCGTAAAATTTCCCTTTCCATCTCAAAGGAAGAATTCTCCATCGGATCTGGAAAAGGAGAAATCTTACACATGATCATTATCATTATAATCTTCATCATCACCCTTGTTATGGTGATCGAAATTCAGATGGACGGTTGTCGATTTCGTGCCGCCTTTATTTGCACGGGCGTATAGCCCGTGGTTGTTTGCCTTTTGTAAACATAACCGAAATCCATTAGATCCTTCTAATGGGTGTGAAATTCTACAAAGGAATCGTGCGACTGGAGTATTTCTTTTGTTGGCTTTACTCTCGTAAACATTCCGAATTCTCTTGTTGAGATAATCACGGTTGTTTACAATTTGGCAGCGGATAGGCGATATGCTTTATTGCATTTAGCTACCAACGTATGCATCCGTTTTTTTTTTTTTTTTTTTTTTTTTTTTTTTTTTTTTATTTTTTTTTATTAGACTTCTCTCGGGAGAGGCGAACCTATAGCGTCGAGTGGGCGCCCCGAGATGCCATCAAATAACTGTTGCAGTTCTTTTTGAACAGTTGCAGGTTGTAACGCTCCGGGAACACTCCCGTGGGAAGGGAGTTCCACAGCTTCCCCGCTCTGTAACGGAACGAGTTCTGATACAGGGATGTTCGCGCTGTCGGGAGATGAACCACAAACGGGTGCGATCCGTCGGATTGTCTTGTGGAGCGCATATAGACCGAATTGCGTGGAACAATGCCAAGAATCTCCGAAGAACAGCACCCGTGATAATATCTGTAAAACAGACAGAGGTCGGCCACGCGCCTTCGATGTGGTAGCGACTGTAGTCCCGACGTCAGCGCCGAGTCCCCGATCAGGCGGATCGCTCGTCTTTGTACGCTTTCAAGTAGGTCGAGGGTATGTTTAGGAGCCGAGCTCCAAACATGAGAGCAATATTCGAGCGCGGGTCTAATTTGAGATTTATATAGGAGAAGAAGTGGGCCGGAGTAAAGTATTTCTTGGCTCTAAAAAGATAACTCAGTTTTCCTGAGGCTGATCTGGCGATACCCGATACGTGTTTATGCCATGATACATTCCCACAGACCGTGACGCCGAGCAATTTCAAACTTTACCCAGCCTCGAGGGCCCGGCCACTCATCATCAGCTGTGGAACCGATGATCCAGTTTTCTTTGTGAATGTTGTATACTGGGTCTTCGTTGCGTTGAAGTCGACAAGATTGGCCTTTCCCCACTGCAGGACTTTATCTAGATCCTGGTTCAGAGAGTCAATCTGTCTACATCTCAGCTGGTGCGACGTTGATGCACCAATCGGCCGATCACTCAAAAAGGAGGAAACAAGCGTACTATCATCCGCAAAACTGAACACTTTGTTATCCGTTGTCTCCAACAAATCATTTATGTGAAGTAAGAACAAGGTTGGAGCTAAAATAGAACCCTGGGGCACCCCCGAATTAACAGGATACAGATCCGAACACTCGCTATCCACAACAACCCGGATGGATCGATTCTCGAGGACGCTCCTCGTCCAGTCGCAAAGCTGTTGGGAAAGTCCATATGAACGAAGTTTGCTCAGCAATGCCCCGTGCCAGACGCGATCAAAAGCCTTGGAGATATCTAATGCGACCGCCCTTGACTCACCATGCCGTTCAATCGCAGATATCCATATATCGGCTATAAGTGTCAAAAGGTCTCCTGTCGACCGCCTGCCACGGAATCCGTATTGACGATCATTCAGAAGTCCGTTGCACTCCAAATACTTAACCAACTCTGTATTGATGACTTTTTCCATCACCTTAGATAAAATAGAGAGTAATGCTATCGGACGGTAATTTTGTGGGAGACACTTTTTTCCCGTCTTTGGGATTGGCTGAACTCGAGCGATTTTCCAGCAGACAGGAAAGGTCCTCCGTGCATAAGTTAAGCGGAAGAGTCTGCCAAGAACCGGCGATAGTTCTGGAGCACAGTTCTTAAGAACTATTGCTGGTATTCCGTCCGGGCCGGTTGCCTTCCTACAATCCAGTTCACGTAGAATGCGTTTAATAGTGCGCGGACGAAATCTCACATCCCGCATGGAAGACCGTACCGGCGAGATCGCAGGTGGCTCCTAAAGGCCGGGATCGAGGTTTGAATTCGCGGAAAATAAATTCGCGAACACATTAGCTTTATCCTTTGGATTCGTGACTAACGTCCCGCTGTCTGTCACCAACGGAGGGAAAGGGGAGGAAGCAAAGTTACTGCTGACAGCCTTTGCCATTGACCAGAAGGAGCGCGAACCAGTTGGGCACCGAAGGAGCTTATTGATCACCCTGTCGTTGTGAGTCTTCTTCGCGGTATCAATCGCCTGGTTGCACACGTTTCTGATTCTAAGAAAATTCGTTCTGTTAACATCGGTGGGATTGGAGCGCCATTGCTTAAAAGCTCTATTTTTTGCCGCTGTAATCAGCTCGCATTTTTTGTCAAACCAAGGTTTATCAGACGAACTTCGTTTGATGGAATGTGGAATATACATCTCCATCCGCAGGAGAATAATCTCTGATACTGATTCCGCGCAAGCGTTAACATCGAAGTTTCCGAAGCACACCTCCGACCATGGAAAGGATGCGAAGAAATCTCGCATATCGTCCCAGTTAGCAGCCCCATACTTCCATACATGGCGAAGCTGCCTAGGCCGGTTATTCGCTTGGTATGCAAGTGCTTGCGCGACAGATACCAAGCAGTGATCTGAGTTTCCCAGTGGCGCAAAAACCTCGACGGTATAAATACTCGGTTCGGATGTCAAAAACAGATCCAGGGTGTTCGCATAATCGCCTCGGGCATCCGGTACTCGCCTTGGCTCCCCCACGAGTTGAGCCAAGTTGTGGCTTACAGCAAACATCTCCGCCAGCCTCCCAGCCTCGTCGACTCTGTTAGAATGTAACAACCAGTCGGAATTGTGCACATTAAAATTGCCAAGGACAATAATTTCAGAAGCTGGGTGGTTGATCTGTATCCAGTCGACGGTATATGAAAGATGTTCGAAAAATGTCGCCGGTCGATCGACGTTCAGGGAGCGGTAAAGACAACAAAGAAATTTAATGGAATTCCTCAGCACGACCCTCAACCATATGATGTCCATATTATTGGGCTCCAACGCCTCCATCCTCTGGCAAGCCAGATCGGACCGTGCGAAGACGCAGACTCCGCCCTTAAAACGGAATCTCGAATGTAAGTCGTATGCTGAGCAACGAGGATATGTCGAATCAGTTGAGGAATCGACCTGGGTCTCAGTTAGGGCAAGGATATCAGGTTTCGTTGTTTTCAAATATTGGTGGACGGCGTTTACATGTGTATTGGTGAAACCGATGCCCCTGATGTTACAAAATGCCGTCACCAGTCGAGCGTGGGCCGAGCCTCGAGAGCTAGCCCGGTTATGCGATGACGAACCTCTCAAAGTTCCATTATTTATCATGATATCTGCATGATGTTCCCCCTGACATAGTCCCCCCGGAGATCCGAATGGGAGACTAGTTTACCTCCGGAATTATTTATATCAGAAGACACCATCATGACTTATCCCCGTGTCAGTCCGGACCATCAGCCACACATCCGAAACACCGTCGAAGATTTCTCTCGGCGATATCGCGGAATGTACAGCGTGACGGGGTGGTATCTCACCTTGGGACCGACTACCACCTATTCTCGAACCGGTCCATCAGCCAAGCTCCGAAAGATGGCCAGGGATTTCTCCCGACCATTTCACGGAGCCTAAAGCTTGATGGGGTGGTATTTCACCGGGCGCACAGGGCGTTGGGACCCCGGCTACCACCCGGCCTTTAGTCGCCTCTTACGACAAGCTGGCCTAGCTGTGAGTATATTCTAACGCCCTACTCACAGAGCCGTTGTTCGGTCTATTTACCGAAAATGCTAATTCCTTGTAAACATCGTGCAGATGTTTAGGATGGGAGATCTGTATGCGATGCTTGCTGCATTTGACGCATTGCTGAGATGCGATGCTTTAGCTGCCCTTTTGAATTGGGTAGAATACCATGTATGGATGCGTTGAATTCGATCTTGGAAGCTATTGAACGTTAAGTTCCTTGGTTTTTGCTATCAGGTTCAACGTTGTTGCAATCTCATATAGCCTTTATTACAGGTATTGTAATGACTATTGGCCGCGTGTCTGTGGGCACGTGTGCTGCGAAAGGTGAGTAGAGTTCCTTGACGGAAAGGATAACTCACCTGTAAGGAGTTGTATGGTTCGTAGAACCGCTACACATCTCTCAGGAGAGGCGAAGCCCAGCTCCCTGGCAAGCCATTAAATAATGGTCGCAGTTTTTCTTGAACAGTTGTAAGTTTTAACGCGCCGGCAGGGAGCTTCACAGCTTTCCCGTTCTGTAACGGAGCGGTTTTTGGTACAGAGATGCGCCTGCAATCGGGAGATGAACTGCAAATTGGTGGGACTCGTCGGGATATGGAGCGCAAATAAACCGAATTTCGAGAAAAAATATCACGAATCTTCGAGGAACAGTCCCCACGATAATACCTGTAAAACAAAGATAAAGGTTCGCTAAGTTCGGAGGTGACAACCACTGCATACCCGATATCAGCGCTGTGTCCTCGATCTGGCGGATCGCCAGTCTCTGTATGCTCTCTACCAGTTCTAGGGTATGCTTAGGACCAGAGTTCCAAACATGGGAACAACTTTCGAGCGCGGGTCTAATTTATTACTTATATAGTAGAACATGTTGGGGCGGAGAAAAATTTGTTTTGGCTCTAAAAAATTAACTCCATTTCCTAGAGACGGACCTGGCGATGTTCGATACGTGTGTATGCCACGATACACTCCCAGAGATTATCACAACTTGTCCTTTCCTTCGATTCAAGAACCTGACCATTCATCATCAGTTGTCGAACCGACGATACATTTTTCTTCGTGAATTATGTCTTCATTGCATTGAAATCGCCGAGATTGAGCATTCCCCACTGCAGAACCTTATCCAAATCGCGATTCAGTTTCAACTGGTGCAACGTTGAGGCATTAATCGGCCGATCACTCGAAAATGGGGAAACAACCATACTGTTTTCGTTGACTCCAACAAATCATCTATGTGAAGCAAAAATAAAGTTGGAGCCAAAATAGGACCTTAAGGGGGAAACCTCATCTAAATAGCCTGTTTTTCAGGAGTTTTTTTTCGAAAAATGTAATGCGTAGATTAATTTGCAATTTAAGGCACAATTTATATACATTATAATATTGTAGCGAGCTTAGGGTTCGCTGGATTAATTATTTGTAAATAAATAAGAGCCGTTAAATCGATTCTGAATTAATGTGACATTTTATTAGTCCGTAATAACAATCGTTACTTTTTACCGTACACTTAACGTTTTCTTTATTATCGCTTCCGTAATTATCGCGTATTTTACTGCTTACTTATTACTTATTACTACCACACTTATCGCTTGCTTCACGTTCTACTTGTTACTCCTTAGCAATCGCTTGTTTCACTTCCTACTTCATACTCTACTCCCGACCTGCGTCCGACGTATTTATACAGTTTTTTCCTCATTATGATTTGGTGTATCGTTTCCGTCCGTTCCATAGTCTTGAATGTTCTATTCCAGTTTTCCAGTACTTCCCAAAATAATCTAGTACCTTGTTGCGGACTTTCTCGAAGATTCCAGTACTGATTGTCATATGCGTCACACTACCCTCCGCCTAGATTAGTTCGTCCCGAACTAAGTTCATTGGTCTCCTGGGCCAACAAGACGCTAGTCGGTCGCGATGCACCACTTTCATCTTGGCGTTCGGCGGTGGAAGTTCTTGACCTTCATCCAAATTTTCTACTGCTCTCCTTTTCGCGTCAGCTCTAGCCTGCCGCCATTCTTTCTTTTCCTGACGACGGAATTCCTCTTGCATTTTAGGGATCTCATGCGAACAGTATAAGAGAAAATGCATGTGCACACCCTTAAGCTCTTCTGGAGTTTGCGCATCACGTAAGCGATCTAGATCTTCATCTTTAATTACACGCATATCATCTGGTATTCGAGCATCTGTCGATTTCATAACCGTATCCAACTGGCAGTTCCGCATGTTTTCAAATAACTGGAGCGGTTTGTTCTTTGGAGCTGACAGTAAACACCAGCGTTCGTCGTAGTAATAGACTTTCCATAGATCGTCGCACGTTAATTCTGGTTTCACGTGTTCTTCTCTATAGAATGCAATGAACGGCACCTCTAGCTGTTGATTACGCCTACAATCTAGGGCTTGCTTGATCTTTCCCCCCGTATGTGGTGGCTTACAATAGCGGTCTCGATCTCCAACATCCGCTGATCTCTCTTGGTCGGAAACAGTTGGTTTACAAAACGCATGTTTGTAAATCCATTCAGCTTCATCTTGTAGTTCATTGGGTCCCTCTGTAACAGGCGTAACCGGAACTTCGCGCGATTGCATTCGCTCAGGAATATCTGTTTTACGGATTTCATTGTCCAAATCAGTAAAGTGACCCTTTTCCAATTCATCATTGAAATGTTTTGCCGCCTCAGTTTCCCTGTGACTACGTTCAGAGCGGCTTTCAACATCCTCTTCGTCGTCGAAGAGCTGTTCGTCTATAGCCTCACGTGCTGAACCTTCATCGACGTGCTGTTCCTCTCCATCACTTTCTTTATCGTGTGTACGACGCAGACGCTTGGAACGCTTTCTGCCTTCGACTTTCAAACCAAGATTCTCTTCAATAAGGTCACAGTCGTCGTCTTCCTCTCCATCACTTTCTTCGTCCTGTGTACGACGCAGACGCTTGGAACGCTTTCTGCCTTCGACTTTCAAACGAAGATTCTCTACAATAAGGTCACAGTCGTCGTCTTCCAGTCGGTCGTCCAACTCGTCATCATCATTGTAAATCCGTTGCAGAAAACGGCCTGAAGCATCAGTGTCTTCATCATCACTGCCGTCCTCTTCAATCGGGTTATCATCGATGAAATCCTTCAGTTCTTCACGTAACACATCATCGTCATTTTCCTCCTCTTCCTCACTGCTGTCGGCCATAGCTTTGCTCTTCCTGAGTTTCTTCATTTCATGTGGCTCCAATTCCTCCTCATCCTCAGATTCTTCCGCTTCCGGGTCCCAGAATTCTTTCATACACTGCCTTTGGGCATCCAATTTTGCATTAACCTCTGCAGCTCGCGCATCCAATTTTGCCTTAGACTCTGCAGCTCGCGCGTCTAATTTTACAGCTCGCGCATCCAATTTTGCAGCTAACAGCAAAATAAAAACAAAACGGATTTCTGTTTAAATTAAGGATTTCTATTTATTACGTCCGAACGGCACGAAAGCTGGATGCTAAGAAAAAAGAAAGAAGTGAAAGTTGACAAATGTGAGTTTGGCGTTTCTTGGTGTGAATGACAGTTGTGTGCCTTAAGGGCCCGAATGCAATGAGAGGAGTGAGTGTTATAATTTAGCTTTGACTGCGTACAATTTGAATACAGTTTTTTAATTTGTTTAACAGGGAGTGTTTACTTTCTTTTGAAAATAAACTACAAGGAGGTCTCGGATCACTTTCTAACTTTTTTTCTCGTATTTTTGAGGAAATTTGCTATCAATTTAGGCAAAAACAAAAAATGGCTAAACAATTTCATTTTACATGAGGTTCCCCCCTTAAGGCACCCCGAAACTACTTCGATACAGGTCGGAAGACACGCCATCAACAACAACCCGGATCGATCGATTCTCGAGAAAGCTCTCCGTCCAGTCAGAAAGCTGCTGTGGAAGTCCGTATGAAGGAAGCCTGCTCAGCAATGTCCTGTGCCAGACGCGGTCAAAAACCTTTGAGATATCACATGCGACTGTTCTTGATTCACCATGCCCTTCAATCGCAGATGTCAATATATCAGTTACAAGTGTGGAAAGATATCCCGCAAAGCCACGGCCTCGGAATCCGTATTGAAGATCATTTAGAAGTCCGTCGCATTCCAAACATTTAATAAACTCGGTATTGTTGATATTTTCCATCACCTTGGATAACATAGATAGTAATGCCTTCTTCAGGATTGGCTGAACTCGACCGATTTTCCAACAGGTCCTCTAAGCATAGTTCGCCGAAAAAAAACGATAGTTCTGGAGCACCGTTTTTAAGGACTATTGCTGGTATTCCGAATGGGCCGACTGCTTTCCTACAGTCCAGTTCATGACGAATACGTTGAATAGCTCGTGGGCGGAACATCACATCCGACATCGATAAACACACTGGCTCGAACACAGGTGGCTTCAAATGATCGGGATCGAGGTTTGAATTCGCGAACACATTTTGTGTTTTGTGCTTTGTCCTTTAAGTCTATAGCGTTTGGGATGATAGTGAAGAACGTGTGATTCGAATTGATTGAAACTGACCAAAAATTGAACCAATGCGTAACACATCAGGCTACTGCCCGTGTTTAGAATTCGATTTTTAAACTCAAATATATTCAACTGATGCATTTTCTTATTTGATTTTCGTTCGGTGTTCTTCACTACTTGCTTGTGTATTGTGTGTGTATCTGTTAGAAAGGCCACAAGTGTGTGACTAGTGTCACGCTTCTGGTTACTAACGGGGGAAAAGAGGAGAAAGCGAAGTTACTACTGAGAGCCCTTGCCACTGACTAGAAGGAACGCGAACCAGTTGGGCACTCAAGGAGTTTATTGGTCACTCTGTTGTAAGCCTTTTTCGCGGTACCAATCGACTGGTTGCACGCATTTCTGACGCTGACAAAGTCCGTTCTATTGACCTCAGTGGTTTTGGAGCGCAATTGGTTAAAAGTTATATTCTTTGCCGCTGTAATCTGTTGGCGTTTTTTTATCAAACCAAGGCTTATCAGATGAATTTTGTTTGAAGGAATTCGGAATGTAAAGGTCCATCCCAAGAACAATCTCCGCGGCAGACTCGGCATGTATTAATATCGGATTCTTCAAACCACACCTCCAATCATGGAAGGGACGCGAAGAAATCTCACAAATCATCCCAATTAGCAGCCCAATACCTCCATAGTTGGCAAACCGCCTTAGGTCGGTTGTTTGTTTGAAATGTAAGTGGTTGCGCAACTTATACCAAGCACTGAGTTTCCCAGTGGCGCAGTCGCTTTCACGGCCCAGATGTTAAAAACAGATCTAGGGTGTTCGCATAATCACCTCGAGTATTCGACACTCGTGTAGTTCCCTCCAATGTGGAATATAGATCTCCATCCCGAGAAGAATAATCTCTGTGGCCGACTCCGCACAAGCGTTAACATCAGAGTCTCCGAGCACACCTTCGACCATGGACAGGATGCCAAGAAATCTCGAAAATCGTCCCAGTTAGCAGCCCCATACCTCCATACATGGCGAAGCTGCTTAGGTCGGTTATTTGCATGAAATGCATTGAAATGTGGTTGCGCGACCGATACCATGCAGTGATCCGCGTTTATCACTGGCATAGAAACCTCTACGGTATAAATACTCAGTTCGGATGTCAAAAACAGATCCAGGATGTTCGCGTAATCAGCTCGGGTATTCGACACTCGCATAGGTTCCTCCACAAGTTGAGTCAAGTTGTAGCTAACAGCGAACATCTCTGCTAGGAATCCTCTATTATAGAGGGGAATGTTGTTGGGAAGGGTGCTTTCTTCAGTTTTGTACTGAAGAAGAAATTGTGGGGGTTTGATCCGAAGAGATCGAGAGAGAGAAGGGTCAAGAACGCAGGAGTCCCGTACAAGTAGGTTCTCGCTGTTCTGAATGTCTTCGAGGTACTTATATGCTAATTGAAGCAAGTACTCGTCGATAGGGGTAATGTAGGCACCTTCGTATAGGTGAGAGTTGGGGTAATGACGACCATCAGGCCTTCTAGAATGATTGGTGCATCTTCTGAGGAGTTTCCTTTCGAAAACCCGAAGTCTTTCCATTTGAGCCGAAGATATGCAGGACCATATGGGAAAGGCGTACGATATTCCAGATCGGATTAGCTGCTTATAGCAGCGAAGCTTAACTTTGATGTCAACTTTGTTGCTCCACTTCAAGATGTTGTGCAGTTGCTTAGACCGACCGAGGCCCCTTTGAAGAATGTGGGTCACATGTTTGGTGAAATTCATTTTTGGGGTATGGATGATCCCAAGATATTTCATCCTGTCCTGTGGTCTAATCGTAGTACCTCCTATTTGTATTCGAATATTCTGTGAATATCGAGAAGTAGGTTGGGAGAATGATAGCTACTGCTTTGGATGGGTTAAGTCGGATTTTCCATCGACTGTAATACTGATACAGTTCGTCTAGGTGGCGGTTGAGTCGATTTGTTGCGAGTTTAGGGGTTTTGGATGACGGGTATACTAGGACGTCATCCGCTAGCATACCTGGTTTACTCTCCCGTCCCTAGGCCGAGGAATATCTGAGGTGTAAATATTAAATAAGATGGGGCCTAGAATGGAGCCCTGTCGTACGCCTGCAGCGGCGTTGAAAATTCGACGACCTGGCAGATGATACTACACAGCGTTCTACTGAGGCCAGTATTCAGTAATTTAAAAGTGAGACCTTCGATCGAGGTCGTGTCAAAAGCCTTTTCGATGTCCAGGCTCACCGCAATGGTGGGTTCCTTATTGAAGAGGCGCACGCAGACGTGGTTTTGAAATATGATGAGAGCTATAGTGGTACCGTGCGTTCTTCTTAATCCAAACTAGAAAACAGGTATTAGATTCCTGGCACTGATAAAGTTATTTAGCTTCTCGTATATGAATTTTTCATATATTTTGCTGATGCAAGTGAGAAGCGAAATAGGACGAAAGCTTGAGGGGTGATAATTTGGTTTCCCAGCTTTTGCTATTGGACAAACAATAGCATGCTTCCAAGTTTGGGGAAAGTACCCCATGTTGTAGGCATGGTTGAGCAGAATGGAGAGCTTTATAAAGAATAAAGCAGAAAGCCTTCGTAATGGGTGGTAGGACTTGTTGTCGGTATCAGATGACTTCTTGGGGTTTCGAGATTTAACTAAGTTCTGTAGTGACGAAACCGTGACTATTATCACGTGTGTCGTCGAAGTATGCACTGTTAGCTGAGTTGAAGATAACTATTGGCTCGTTAAAGTTGTCGAATTTATTGTGAACCTCTGAACTAATTATTGCATTCGGGTCCGGGTCGCCATCCTCCAGAGTGAGCTTGTGATTATTTTCAAAGGTCTCTCCCATGATGTTTGCTTTATTGGCAACATTATTGACAACAAGACCGTTGTGCATGATTGGCCCAGTGATACGAGAAGTGCCACATATCTTTTTAACATTTTTATAAACGTTCTGGTCCATCTGAATACCCTTCAATTTGTGCGATTGTTTTGGGATCATTGTTTTATCAGTGTGCCAATATTGTCAACAATGGATCGCAATAGTGGCTCCCTTTGCGTGAAGCGGTGACAGTATCTCAGTCTGCAGAACTTTTTACGCTCCCGAGTGAGATGAAGACTGAAGTCGTCAAGGGGAATCTGATAAGTCTTTTCAAGTTTGTACTTCGGGACATGAGTCCCAGAAGTTTCAACTAGAATCTCGTGAAGTCGAGTTGCAGCGTTATTTTTCTCAACCGTCGTTAGGTTCCTATCAGTGGGAAGAGAGAGTTGATGGAGTTTATCCTTCAATGTAATATTGAAGTTGTCCCAATTTGTGCGCCCATAATCGGGTATGTATCTGATATGAGCCCGGGATGTTCGATAGCCGCGGATGAAAATGGTCACAGCGTTGTGGTCAGAGACACCCGCCAATACTTGGGGAGCAGAGATTTGGTGGAGTATGTCTTTGAACACAATAAAGATTTCCAGGACTGCTCACGAATCCAAAATATGCCACCCTTTTATACTCTGTGCCGACAGAGATTTGTTAAAAAATTGAACTTAAAAATTCCAAGCATCACAAACAAGATTTTGTGTGTGTTTCGTCGTGTGTCGTGCATATGATTCACGTGGGGAACATGATTGGGATTATGGGTGAGGGTAACGAAATTGGTGTTTTTGGTATAATGATGGGGATTGGGTGGGAGTAGTGATTTATTATCACTACAACTATTTCCACACATTGTCAGAGTTGTTTTGTTTAATATATATGTGATTTTCATCATCATCATCATCATTGGCACTACAACCGGGATCCGGTCTTGGTCTTATTTAACAAGTCCTGAAGCTTGTTAAATTTTCCATAATAATTTGTTTTTTCGGGCAAGGTTATTAGGCTCGCGCCGGATATGTGATTTTACATGCGTTAACAATTTTTCAGATTTGCGAGATATTTTTTTTAATAACTGCGCGATTCTATTCTCATCACAACGCTTGACTCACAGAGCAATGTTCTCGCAGTACTCGCCCTTTTTCTCCAGATATTCAGACTTCCAAATCTCTATTGACTTCCTTGTTTTTTTTTCGTCGACATCTTTTCACAGTATTCACCCCTTTCCTCTAGATTTTCCGACTTCCAAATCTCTAATGGCTTCCTTGTTTTTTTCTCATGGACATCGTTTCACAGTACTCACCCTTTTCCTGTAGAGTGTCCGACTTCCATATCTCTAATGGCTTTCTTCATTTTTTCTCGTGGACATCTTTTCACAGTACATCGAAATCTTTACTGGCTTCCTTTTTGTTCTCGCCCAAGGAAATCGTACAATTTATTTGCATTTTAGTCGGCGCTGATGGGATACGGATGCATCCCACGCTGCCAAACACGACCGCCGTCGCTTATGTGATCGAGGATAGGCTAACGTTCATGTTGGCTTTTCAGACTTTGGCGGTGTTCGCAGTTGGGGGCAATTTTCAACTCTGTGAGTTATAACGCGTGATAAACTTTTTCCGCTTGTAGATATTGCTATCTTTGTACACAGTGGGGATCTGTTAATTTTATCATTCGTTCGACGGATGTATTATGGTGTTTGTCCCACTACATAGAACGCACGTTACCTTTCCCTTAAACGTTTTTAACGTGAATCTTATTGGCACGATTTCCGTGGGGGAAATCCCAGTTGGTACTGCCTCAAAGGAGGATCGTAAAATCTTTTTATGCTTGATGCACCTTTGATTGCGTTTTTGTCGACTGATTTTTTAGAAGGTTGACAACGATGCTACGCCTGACAGGTCGTGTTTATTCATCAGTGGCCAACTGTGTTTTACAATCAACATATCAATATATGTCTCGAAGTGGACGTGCATGCGTGGAACGCATGAAGAATATGCGTCATGTGTCAAGAGATTTCTTCGTGGAGTTCGTGGAGGATACGAGTGGATATGACTCACTTGCTGGGCGAATAATTTGATTTTATCCAGAGTTTATGTGGAATTTTGTGTAGTTGACACCCAATATCTGGTTGATGGATGTCGTGAACAGCTGATCGAATGCTTTATACCCATTCCTTGTTCTCTTGACTTGCCTCCGATTACATAATTTTTTAAAAAGTTTTATGCTTATATATATATATATATATATATATATATATATATATATATATATATATATATATATATATATATATATATATTATATGACCATGGAAATGTGTTTAAGAACCTTACAAAGTCCATCATAACAAAATTTGTGACAAATCAATGCATTGCAAGTTTTTAGTTCTGCTTGTGAATAGTTTTCTTGAACATGTAATTAAAGTTAAACGTCTTCAACGTTTTGCTCCAACTTTGTGTTAAATCTTATGATAGGGACATTTTCACTACATTTGACGTGGATACTCGTCATAGCTTGATTTTATTTATGCACCGCATGAGAAATCTTTAAATCAAAATTCCGCTGTTAACTGGTTAAAGGAAAAACTGATGTTAATTTCTTTACTTTCGTCTTCAAACAGCCACAAAATAATCGAATGTTTTTCTAGCCGAACAGTTGAGCTTCATACCCTTGTAAAAATATATCAACAACTTACTAATGTACAACACAGCTTATTACAACTTTTCAGCAGAACTACAGAGTTATCTCGTTAAAAATACATCTAACACAACCAAACGCTTCCTATGCCACCTCACTATTCCTTAAGCTAACACACGCAATTGAAAACGTTTTTTCCTTACATACGTTGTTTATCGTGTATATACAGACAGCAACTAAGAAATAAGTAACCATTCAATGAGATGCATTCAGCTTTCTAAGGCATATAAAACTTCTAAATATATATACATACATATTTACATGAATGATATTTAACTAAAACTAAAACAAAATCGATTTATATTTACATACTTAGCCCTTTAGTTCATTATGTATATGCATCTTTGAATACAGAAAGAAATATATATACACATAAAACGCATTCAAACAAATTTTAAAATCGTCCAAAACTTATTAGTGTGTTAAATCATGCGTTTATATATAAATAAATATATGCGAAAAAAAATGAAGAAAGAAACATCTGTTCAGAATATGTATATAAAATATAAACACATAATGTTACTTATACACACACGATATATTGAAAAAGATTTCTTATAATACAAATATAGTTTTGATATGGAAAGCTTGCTATTATAATGATATACAAAAAACAAGATGAAACAAAAACAATAACATAAAAATAAAAAACGTAAATCAATAAATATAACATAAAACTAAGCAAATTTAAAAGCAAAAGAAAGTAAAAAATGAGAAATATATATTGAGTAGCTACATTATATTTTAAGAAACTACATATATACACTTCAAATAAATAAATAAAAGAATTAAAAAAAAACCATAGAACTCTTGTTAGAAGGTTTTAAGTATTTTAATAATTGCAGAAGAAGAGAAATATAAGTTTCGTTTTATTAATCAACAACTCTTAGAACACAACAATTAGTTACATTCGCAGCACTGCTCTTTGAAATAAACTTTCAAATAAAACCTATTTATTAATATAAAGCCAATCACACACAACAATAAAAAACAATTTCAAAAATTGAACATAACGCGTTGTACGATATTCAAATGCGATTGAAAATCAAACTCACTATAAGCAAATTAGGTTAAAACTATATTTCACAACAAAACACAATATAAAGCGAAACAATTTACTCAATCTTCAATTGAGATATATAAGAAAAAGTATACATAATATATCTTACTAAAAAAATTGAATTGAAAAGACGGAGAAAAAAGAACAACAAATAGAAAATTTAATACAAAACAAAGTTCTAATTGATAAAAGTTTAAAACTGCGCTAGCGAAGGATTAAATATGAATTGTCAATGAGAATTCTTTATAAATGTTGTTACGAGTCCTTTTGTTAAACTTACTTAACCGCTCAGATATACCTAAATAGATTGTAAAAGAAAATTATAACAAATAAATAACCAAAAAGCAAAAAAAAAAAAAAGAAGAAAAAGTGTAAACTGAAACACAAAATAAAACAAAACTATAACAATAAGAGAAAGAAACAAATTGGTTAACAATTCAAAGAAACTAACATTAACTGCTATTTGCCTTTTTCTAGTGTGTCTTAAGATAAATAGCTCCGACTTAGGAAACTACCCTAAAAATATTATTTTTAAACGATTTTTAACATGACATAATTTAATTACGCTCGCTGTCAGCAGGACTGTTGAATTTCCGAGAATTGTTAGCGATAAAAACTAACTAATGATTGATTTATTTTATATTTAAAAGAAATATGTTTTCTGCGTGCTGTTGTCCCTTAATCCCTAAAACAAATACTGTGCAAAATAAACTTACTTATAACAGATTTGTCGACTAAATACCCGGAGAAAACCTTTTTTGGATTTGTTCTATTTTGTATTTTGATAGATCTATAGGATGCCGTTTATTAACGGTTGCGTCGTTTTATATTTATTTTACCAAGGGTGGAATTGTGAAGACGGCTTTTGCTTTTTCACAAGAAATCGCTTTGGGTTTTTTTTTTTTTTCCTTTTAGGTGGTAATTGGGTTCACATTACTCAGTGAGATACTGTTTTTGGGAGAAAAATCCTTGGTAGAGTCTTTCACGAATTAAATATAATCAAGGAAATCAACATTTAGATTCGATGTTTTATTAGTTTTAAGATTTATAAATTGTTAATTATCATTATAGAGATTATGTATTGTTCTTCAATTTGAACTTAATTTTTAGTATTATATTTAATGAAATTGCGCATCACATTGGACGATTGGTGAAAAAGCACTACCTCTAGTAGTGGTCGAAACCAACTGACCAACATAGCACAACTACAAAAACCGACGCTATCGAATTTTCTAGGAAATTATGAAGGATTGACGTGACTTGTTGTTCTCTCTCACCTTCGCACTGCGATCTATACTTCTTCCATCTGCAATTTCATAGACCTAACAGATAAAAGGGTCCACACTAAGTCATCCATGTGTATATTTGGTCCCCTCGGTATTATTTAGAGACATCTTACCCAAGTGAGCCAATAAGGCAAACGAAGCAAGCATCATACAGTGCAAGGAGAGAGGTAGTGGCCCAGAACGCCACTACTCTTGGAGTGACTTGCAATTATTGCAAGACAGACAAAAAAAGACAGACGAAGTTTCTAGGTATTTCTAGAGGATTGAGGTGGCATACCTATTTGGACCGCGTAAAAAAGAAACACACCAATTTTCCTACATAATGTCAGCAAGCAAAGCACAATATCCGTAAATGGCAATGATTAAGCAAACAGAACGACTCTACCAACCGATACAGTTGTTGGGGTTCTCTATATTACCTTCCAACAAATTTTGACCGCTAACAGCCCGTCACCTTAACCCAATTCCCACTACAAAACTTGCAAAGAATACATTTCCCCAATCTGCAACAGCATCCATTCCCAAATCCGCAATAGCATATATTTCCAAATCTGTACTAGAATGCATTTTCAAAGCCTACAACAGAATACATTCCAAATCCTGCAATAGAATACATTTTCAATCATCTCCCTCATCTACAATCAAACCACAATTAGGTTTCGCCGAAAACCATTCCGGCCCATTTCTTGCCTAAACCATTTCTCTCGCTTGCAACCAAGTAGCACTTAGTTCCCCAGAAAACCATTTCGGCTCCCATCCTAGCTAAACCATTCGAAATAATACCAATTCTCCTTACTGGTGAGTCACCAGCACGATGCGTTGCATTTCCACGAAACAACCATCGCAACGATCAAGATCCATGTTCCTTTGTCTAACCGACAACCCATGCCCGTACTTGGTTATGCCTCCGAAACCGATTTCTCCGTATGCACAGCAACAGAAGAATCTAATTCAGCATGTATGGCAGAAATTCCCCGAAACAACATTCTCTATGTAGGCATAGCAACCCTTCTCTGTGTTCCTAATAAGTGGCAGTGAGTTTACTTAGCGATGACTCCACTGCCACGACACCCTGAAAGGATTCTTGCCTCCATTTAGTCCGTCGAGATTCATCCGCCGAACGGTGCGCATTAGTCAGATTACATCCCTCCATCGAGGCACACGAAGTCGAGATTTAACCGCCACCGGGGCCGGTCAATATAGTCGAATATCATTCATTGTGGAGCGCGAAGCGTCGAGAGTAAAGAGCCAGGATTGATTCCAAAACAGGATACATAGTATATAAAAAAACGTCAATATCTTCGGGTCGCGTTTAGTGAATATAGTCGTTTTTAAATCATAACTAAATCACAAAGAACAGATTGTAATTGCTGAACTACAATTAAGTACGCTAATGTTAATGATTAGTGTAATACCATTTCGCAAACCAAATAAAACAGAACATCAGAAATATAAAGAAAAAAACTATCTCAACCAAAAACTATTCCGACAAAAATAAAAAAAAAACTAAGTTCAACGAAGCCCGAGTGTTTTATTTGTAGTGTTCCCTCCTTGTGGATGACAGTTTCGCATCAGATTTTCAAGTGCTCGTAACGTGCCCGAAGTGCGATCTTCTAGTGGATGGGTACCAGTGAATAACTTCAATGTATGATCCAATTAATCAAACTTTTAAAATAGTTGCAAATGATCTAAACTGACTCAGTGGTGACTGTTCCTTGGCTGTGAGTTCTGAATAAGAAAAGGAAAATAAAGAAACACAAAGTACAAACGAGCTTACCATTACCAGTGCTATTACCCGCAACTATTTGTCGTTCCTGGGATTTCCGTCGGTGGGTGATAGTGAACCCGTGCCGTATGTCGGCATCAATGCCTTTACCCCCACATAATTGCAAGAGAAAACAGCGAGGGACAAAACTTTCATGAGCGACTTCCGCCATCACCGGGTTCATTGTGTTCAATCTTCCAAATAAAAAAATGAATAGGGAATCGCGACACCAAGCCCATTTATCGAAAAACCCCGATCGGAACAATATTCCCATATCCGACCAAATAAATAAAAATCATCTGGGGAACACTCCAAACGTCAACAGATGTGCCGATGATATAATTCCAGTGTGAATATTTACACTGGCAAAGAATTCGGCTCTTGGCAGCTAGGCGCGAGTTGCGCTATGCTTTGTAGGTTGAATAAAAGCCTGGGTACGGATACACTATAAAAATCTGTCGCGCACGTGTGGGACAGCAAACGCAGACAGACAGGGGTTCTGCTGATTGTTTCTATTATCCATTTCGATTATCTAGTATGGCAACCGAAATATTTCTTTTTAGAACAATGCTGAGATACATTGATGTATGCGGTACTGGCGTATCGATTTCTTCCAGGAAAAATGATATAACACATTAACTGCGTGAATGTCCTTGATGGGGCAATGCTTGAGGGTGTTAATGCGCTTGCATAAGCGAAAAACCAATGAGGTCTCTAGAGTTTCAGGGCAGGAAGATTTGGAGGTAAGTGAAAAAGGTAGCAGTGGCGTCAGTAGAACCGCCACAGATCTTCCGGGCGGTTGCCAATCCTCCATGGTTTATAAGCTCTGCCGGTATGCAGTCGACTCCGGGAGCCTTGTTATTTTTTAATAGAATTATTGCGTCTACAACTTCGTTGAAGGAGGGTTCTGGAATCTGTGGCGCGGCTGTATGTACCTCTGGTGCGTTTATTTGTGGTTGATTGGTACCCACATAAAGCAGATTTTCAAAGTACCGCTTCCACATTATCAAGCAAGAATCTGCGTCTCGAATTATTTTGACTCTCCCTCGATACCCGTTTCCCATCGAATTTATGCCGGCATACATACCTCTATCTTCTTTGCTCTGACATTTTCTAAAATGTTTTCGATTCGATTTTGGTCCCATTCGCGTTTTTTTTTTCATTTGAAGAGTCTAGTTGTTTCTTTCCAAATCGTCGCGTATCTTTTTGCGTTAAATTCATCATATCTTTCTAAGTGGATCATCCTGATGCGTTTACGTTGTTCGACCTTCGCTTATCATGAAACCAAGGTCTGGATTTAATTCTTTTCTTAAATCTTAATACTTTTTGGGCTGTTCGTTTGATTATATCCCTTATTGATGCCCATTCCATGTCCACATTATTTGTTTGATATTACTCATTACTCCCATTCTCTAAGATGGTAAACCCATTCGTCAGTTCGTGTTGATATTCAGTCCTTTTGTTGTGCCAAAGTAAAGTATAATTTAGTTTTGAAGAGACAAGTCAGTTTCTTTAAGGCGATGTTGACGATATACATTCTCACTGATCGTACATTTTCGGTAACTGTACATTCTCTCTGTCCGTGACATCTAGTAAATTCATGCTTTCTTTAGAGTTAATGACTTGGCAGTTCGTAATACGTTGTGGCACTGATGGTGCATTTGTATTTTACGCCGTTTATAGATTCTTCATTGCATTGATGTCAAAACTTAACGAGAATGGCCGTTACAGGAAGCATTCTAGATCTCTAGAGAGGAACTCAATTTGATTGTGTTTTTATTCATTTTAATTTTCTCAGGGGAGATGTATGTAAAGCGTGAAATCACCGCCCTAAGAAGCCATGTTTTCCTGATCTCGGAAAGATGGTCAAAGAATTCTCCTAATAATTTCACGGAGCCTATGTGGGGGTTCTCTATATCACACTGAGAACCAACCCACAATTCTAACCAACCTCGACCGCTAACAGCGCCTCCTCGCGACCAAGCAATCTTAATTTCCCCGAAATTCATATGCTGTAATAAAACGCATATTCAAATCCATAACGGAACATTAACCATCACCACCAACTATACCGAGCCGCATACATTTCCCCGAAATTACTCCGGTTAATATCTTATCTAAATGATATTCCTTGCTTGCACCCAAGCAATTCCAATTTCCCCCGAAAACCACGTCGGTTAATTTGCTCCTTAAATCATTCTTCTCATCTGCGACCAAGCGACAGCTAATTTTCCACGAAACAATCATAACGATCAAGACCCTTGATCATACTCGGCTATGCCAATTTCCCGGTATACACAACCAACGAATCCAACTCAGCTTATACGGCGAGGATTCGCTGCAACTAAGTTCTTATGCAGGCATAGCAACTCTTCTCGAAATTTCCCCTAAGTGGCAGCGAGTTTATTTGAGCTATGACTCAACCACCACGACGCGATGAATAGATTTTTCCCATTCTTTAGTCAGTCGAGCTTCAACCGCCATGCCACACACATCGGGTCAGTCGGGTCCCAACCGCTCAGTGCTACTAAAATATTTCGGATGAAAGTTTTGATCCACGCGAGGCAAAACGGAGCGAGTGCTCGCGGGAGGTTGTAACGTAATAAGTAATAGTATTTGCAAATAAACAAGGCGCGGGCCGGAATAGTGATTCGCCGAATTAAAAATGAACAAGGACGATCGTCCTCACCACACGAGGTACCCGGGTGCGTAGTCTTCAAATCCTGCGAAGATTTATCAAATAAAAACTGTAAAATATTTTCGAACGATGTATACAAAGTGACAAATTTCGTTTAGGGACATAACAATAAAAAGAGAAAGTTTACAACCAAACAAGCCGCAAGTGCTTCATTTTTGCTGTTTCTTGGTGGACGGTTATCGACGGAACGGGCGACTATTCTTCTGTGAAATCCCAGTGAACGACCTTCAGCGACTTAGACGGTGGAAGTTTGGTGAACCCCGCGCCCTTGATAGCGCCTCGACCAAAACCTCCCACACCTATATCTTAATAGGGTGGTATGGGGGTTCTCTATACCCCATGGAGAACCAACCCACAATGCCAACCAATTTTGACCGCTATCAGCGCATGACCCTAACCCAACCTGTAATCCATCCAAACATGCAAAAACACATCCCAATATGCAACAGCATCCGCCCCAAACCTGCAATTGCATACATCCCCAACCTACCAAGAACCCATATCCAAAGCTGTAATAAATGCATATCCAATTTACAACAAAACACTCACCATCTCCATCAACTACACCGAGCCGCATACATTTTCCCAAAATTGCTTCGGTCAATTCGGTATCTAAATTGTACTCCTTGCTTGCGATGAAGCAATCCTAATTTCCCCCGAAAATCATATCCTGTAATAAACGCCTATTCAAATTTACAACCGAATACTCACCATCTCCATCAGCTACATCGAGCCGCACACATTTTTCCAAAAACCGCTTCGGCTAATATCCCATATAAATTATATCCCTTGCTTGCAACCAAGCAATTCCAATTATTTTTATATTCAATTTTTATTTGGTAGATAATTACATTTATGGTATATTTTACAACTAGTACTTAAGAGATTTAGGAAAGCAATTCCTTTACAACTATAATCTTAAATCTATATAACGACAATCTATATAACGACAAAGCAATTCCAATTTCCCCCAAAAATCATTCCGGCTCACTTCTTGCTTAAACTATCTCCTCGTTTGTAACCAAGCACCATTTAGTTCCCCCGAAATCCATTTCGGTTCCCATTCCACCTAAACCATGTAGAACCACACCAATTCCCTCTTACTGGCAAGTCACTAGCGTGGTGCGTCGCCTTTCCACGAAACGACCATCGCAACGATCAAGACCTTTGACCATACTTGGCTATGCCGCCGAAACCAATTTGCCGGTACACACAACCAAATAATCCAACTCAGCCTATACGGCAATGATTCCCCGGAACTAAATTCCCTATACAGGCATAGCAACCTTTTTCAAAGTTCCTAGTAAATGGCAGTGATTTGATTTTAGCTATGACTACACTGCCACGACGCAACCTATTTTTCCTCGCCAGTAATTAGTCAGTCGAGTTTCATACACGTTAGAGTGCGCACGAAGAGCGAGTCGAGATAGTGCGCGCACCGCGCAAACATCACGCGCCCCGTTCTCATTGTCACAATTTTTGAACCCGGATTTAAATTTAAAACAAATGAAATTACGTGAAGATATGGCCAAAGACAGTGTTTCAGACATTAAGATAATCGCCTTCCGCTTTGTCACATAAACATTAATCCGCCAGGAATATTTTATTCAACAGTCATCCTCGACTGTTACGTCCTGTTCATTTGCAATTAGTGTGTTGCGTGTTTATTTCGGAATCGATGTATATATTATATTCGAGAAACTATTGTCACGACTCATTAGACGGTTTTTGTATGTTCCATCTCGTCGGCAGCCGATGAGCTGTTTTTTCCAACTAACGAGCGCCATTTGGATACTAAACTCGAAAGTGTGATTAATTAATAAAGTATCATAACCATAAGTGTATTTGAATTGTTGTCTACTGAATAAAATACAATTGTCACCAAAATCAAAGCTACAGTTGTTAATAAATCGGACCGACTTAATGGAGTGTAATCGGAGACAGCGTTTTATTATTTTGACATTTTCCCGACTTTCTCGTGTGTGCCTGGTGATTTGTCTCTTCCCCCTCTGGAATATTGGTAAACCCGTGCCCGTGCTGGCACAATCCACCGACAACACACCACAGTGGTATTTCACCGGGCGGTTGGGTCTGTTATCCCTTTTCTTTATTCTTGTTTATTATATATATTATATTTCACGTTGTCTCTCTCTTATGGTGTGCTTCCTCCTGTGTCTTTTTTCTGTTTTCTTTGTTCTTGTCGTCTTTATTTGATCTCCTTCGTGATCGTCTACCTCTATTTTATTACCTAAGTACCATTTACGGTCCCATTCAATAAATCCGCCCCATTCAGTCATATCGAACGAACGTCCTCTGACCATGTTTCTGATGTACTCATATTGCTTAATTTAAAGAATTTTTTTGTTTAATTTATTTATTTTCTTTTCGTTTATTATTCTTACGATTTTGATTTAAATTTAAATTTAACTTATAGTTTTTCTTTTTTGTGTTTTTTTTTAAATTAATGTTTGTTTTGTTATATAAAGTTCTCAAAGATAAAATTTGTAGATAATAATATTTGACATTGACATCTTATTATTTGACATTGGCTTAATATCATACCATTCTCCTTCCTAAAAACGATTTACAATAAACATTAGTTTCCAAACTTTATCCAAAAGCAAAACTTCACAGAATTTTACGCGTAATTTAACTGCTAAGTATGGACTAAAAAATGTTTTATGTGGAATGTATCAAAGAACAAATATGGTTTATAAATATAAGATAGTCGTCAATCTTACTATATAAACATTTATTCATTGCGTATTATTATAGAGACACGTACATTTATCATTTTATAAATAAATAAACATATACGTACCGAACGTTTATAAACACTTATTACATATTCTTTGAATGGTCGACCGTTGAACCCGCGTGGTAAATAAGGCTAGAAATTAAATAAATCTCTTCCATAAAAAAAAATTAAATCCAACTAATTGTATAAAAACATTATTCCCATATAAAAAAAAAATCCGGAAGTCCCGAAAATATCAATGTATATTTTATGTGAAAAAATATTGCACTGAATATTGGAGTGTTAATTATGGACCTTTCTTTTCAATTTCGTTTTTCGCTACTTGCATGATTACAATTACACTCACTACTTTATAGTACTTGTTTATTTGCTAAAATAGTTCTTATGTACTAAATGGATTTCTAATTGGCGCACATCAAACGTATTCCTTTCGCAAAAGTAGTTTTGTTCCGGAAGAGGAATAATACTCTTGGTGAGGAGTTTGTTGCGCATTGCAACTAATGATGTTCAAGGGTCCTTCACAATAACGTGCTTAAAAATAACTCTCCACCCTCTATACTCGAAAGGATAGCTTGTGTCACAACCCCTTAGCTTTCAAATACATTGAGCTGTGACACAAGAAACACGGGGCGAATTCAAGAGATCCGTACAACAGTACTACTCTTGGTCGTAAACAACACAAAAGCCCTGGAGAGAAGAGGAGCGATACAGCGTGGGTCGAACAAGGACCAAAGAAAAGACAAATAGCAACTGGGGACGGAAGAAAGGAACACGAAAGAGAGAACGTGATAGAACGGTAAATGGTCGCGAGTGCTGTGTATTACAACTGTTACTGCTCTGGGGACGGCGCTCCCTTCTTTCCGCGTGTATTGTATTCCGACGATGGTCGGCCAAACGATTTATTAGGTTAGCGTACCGTACCTCCAGAGTCGGATCCTGCTCTGAATGAAGTGCGTTTTTGTCCTGCCCATTACGGTTCTTGTATTGTCCAAATAAAACGCCGCAGCTATAGTTACTTAAGCTGTATTACTCGGTATGCACTGAATTCTGTTGTGGCTTTATGGAGCGGGTTGCGGTTCCGCCAAACCCCAAGGTTCGCTTTCCTGAAAAACCCCCATAACTTTCAACCAGTCTGCATAAGCTTTCGGTAATGCAATAGCATTAGGATCTTAAATGCTTCACGCCTTAAAGAGAACAAAGTTGTAATCAAAACAGCCCCTGGAAAAGAGAATTCTTACCTGCATCCATAACTTCGCATTTAAAATTCCCCATTAATGTTCTCTGGCTCCTCGATGGTATAGTGGTTAGTATACCGCCCTGTCAGGTGGGAGACCGGGGTTCGATTCCCCGTCGGGAAGCCTCTGGCGCAAGACTCAAGACCTTGCCCGGAAAAACAAACCATTATGGAAAATTTAACAAGCCTCAGGACGTGCTAACTAAGGCCAAGACCGCTTCCCGGTCGTAGTGCCGATAATTATGATGATGATGGTAAGAGTTCTTTCCAAGCGTATCATAAATTCCCTGAAAGAAAATTCATCGGTTCGGATATCATACGACCGCATGTCAGGGAATCTTACCCTTGAGTTGGCTTATCCCAGCCTCATCATGTGTATCATAAATCACCAGACAAACGTATTGGCTGGCGACCTACACCCAAGGGACCAAAACAAATAGACGCATTTCTTGGTACCAATTAAATCCTACAGCATAAGCAAATGCAAATAGGAATTCCCTACTTACCCTTACCAGTGATGCCATAAACGCCATTTCCTGGCAATCTAGCCACACCGCATTAACACCATTTCTTCGTTGCGTCGCGTCTATTTATTTAGCCGGGACGCACATCTCAAACAAAGATCCAATTAGCATCCGACGAGTTTCGGGTTAGTTTGCTTTACCAGACTCGCATCCCATGAATGCACATTTTTCCTTTCTTTGTTTACATTCTTTCCCAAGGCTTTGATCCGTAAAAGAACCAATGTACACACATACATGTGTACCGTGGCGATCTTCTGTATGAGATCTGTTGGGTTACCCCAAAGAGAGACTTTATGTCTCTCTTGGAACAGGAAATGCATCCTTAATTTAAGAGAGCCAGTTTCACTGGCTGAATTTCTTTCGACAACGATTGAATATCGTTGATTCGTTTTCTATCCACTGACCGCCACGGCCACTTGATCTCCCGCTCTCTGCGCGCGGCGGAGAAGCGCAGATATCCGGAGTCTTGTTGTGGTGTTGAGTGCGTTGGCCAAAAAGTGTCACAGCCACCGAAGCGGATATTTCATACAGTTGAGTTCATACCAATTAACTTTGACGTGTCGATAACTATGTAGTGTAATTGTTCTTTCCCTCCCTCGCTGGCAATATTCCCCCAGGACCACTCAATCTGTAGAATTACGAATTAATATAACAAAATAAATGCATCAAAACACCGGCATACATCTAAACCAATAAAAGAACATTTCCTAAAGATAACAGCTAGTGTTTCCTTCTTGTGGTGCAGTTTCATGGGTGTTGTCGTTCATCCTTACGCGTTTGTGAACAATGAACTTGGTGTTCGGTTTGTTGGCTCGCGAACGATGTGTCGGAACTTTAGTGACAGAATTGGTGGAGACGAGGTAGAACTCCCGCCTATACTGACGTCGCGATCGCGTACCCCACAAGCGCACTACAGTAAATCATGTGCAACGAAACTGTCAGTTATCTCTTCACAACTCGGAGCTCCCGTGGCAAGTTCTGATGCTCTAAAAAAAAAAAAAAATTGGGTGGCGAGAGGCCGACTTAGAGAGACAAGGACAAATGTGTCCTTCATCTTGTCCTTGGCTTATGGTCATCTGCCGATAACCAGAATCACCCACATCCATGAGGATGTTGGGCTCGGTCTCAAGATATCTGAAACAGAAGGGGGGAGGGGGGGCATCTACGGATTGTGTAGGGAGCGTTAGTTCAAATCTTCTCTAACTACTTGGATGGAGGGAGCTGATCCCGAATTCAAAATGCGCCGCCATTTCAAACTCTCTATTTAAAGAGATTTGCTTGAAAATGTGTATCAAAATCACAAGAAGCACAAACAAGATTTTGAGTGTGCTTCAATTGGAATGGGGTACCAGGAAGGATATGGGAACTTTTTTGAACAAATTCCCAGAAGATAAAATCACGAAATGCATTTAAAATGGGCATTCCGTGATGTTAGGATTATTGGGAATTGAATCAATGTGCGACAAATGAACATTTGGTTTAATTTGTCGCGCATATGATTCAATTGGGGGTAATGAATCGGGGTAGTATAATTGAATATGGTTGATAAGTTTATGATATAATAATGCGTGATTGGTTGATTTAGGATCACTACACTAGCACGCTCTGTAGTTTCGGTTTTTTGAACGTAGCATATATAAACATTCGGCATACGTCCACAGGACTTAACAAACGTTTGCTTTTTTAGCATATTGTAGAAAGTGGAGTTGATATTGAGAACCTGTTCTTCTATTTCGTCAATTGAAATGTATCGGTTGTTGGTGTTCGCATCGATTGATGTTCCCGTCCCTTTAAAACAATTTTTATTCCGTTTTTAAAGGGTTTTTCATTGTCTGGTTCGTGCTCTATATTGATATTGTGCTAATCGAGTTTTATGTGGAATACTTAGCAGCCAGAAAGAGGAAGGAATTGCTTTGTTGCTCTCTTTTGTCTGAGCGCTTTAGTTTATGGTAGAACGATGAGTCAGCCATACAGAGTCGACAGACGGCTCATACTTGTGTGTATTTTTTTTATAAAGTCCGTACATTTGTGTGTAATTGTCACTAAAGCGTCAGCAGGGACGCTGGTTAAGTAAATAACACCACCGATGAATCCTTCCCTAAAATAGTCCGCCAAGGAAGGAGAAAATAAAACACCTGATTTTCCTTTCATTCACTCACACATTTATTTATCAATTGTTCTCAACATCTACATTTTCTGATGTATTTATAAACTTAGCAAATATCATCGCACTGTGATTCATTTAGTTCGATTTTCTAAGGAAAAAAAAGGCGAGCAAAGCGGTTTTCCTCTACACGATATCAATTTGGCACTTTAGTTAAAAACGCGCACGAAAAGAAAAGACTCAGGCGTATCGAAAGAACTCTCGGACAAACTGTCGGCAACTCTCCGCGGGGATTCGTAAACCAAGGTGCGCACTCTTCAATGAATAAAAACTGACTCCCTGATGCAACTCACATCCATCAGATTCAATGGTGGTGAATTGCCTCGATGGAGGAGGAGCAAAACGATCAACTTGGCGGCGGCCAATCGTGATCGAGTATGGGAGAATTTTCCTATACCGTATAGGTAAGTTCGATGCCGTGCAATGCAGATAATGATCAGCAGACACCTGATCAAACAATGTACGATCATCAGGGGCCGCGGCGATGTGGCCATAGATCGTTGATGATGTACGCCTGGGAACGAAAATAGGTTTTTGCTACAAGGTAAACAAAAACGCTATTTCACAGGTCCAATGATGGGATGCACAATGTTCATGATGTGCCTATGTTGCAAAGGGTCATCATTGTATTTACTTAAGATTCCAGGGAAATGCCGTTGTAGCCGATATCTGCTGGTGACGATAGTTCCACCAGAGATTGGGAATCTATTTGCTTTAGTTGAATGGCTCTATAGCAGAATAGGGAAAATTGTTCATGGACGTTAAGTCCACAGAAAACTCAGCGACGGTGGCTATGGGTTATTTGTTTGGGTTAGATGATGGGTCTTCATGGGGCATGAACGTGGGTAAGCAAATGATCATGTTCATGCCTAAATCAAATGCTCGGTTGTATAGTGATTAGGAAATTGATCGCAACTCAGCGAACCTTAGGGGATAGATAAGATATACAATTATGTACGGTAGAAGAAAATATCGGTTGCAGTGTTTGTTTATCGTTAATTGATGACAAGCTGAACCGATAGGGGATGTAAGCTGGTTCATGGAGTATGAACCAGAAAAGTTCGGAATTATGTATGCCGTCGGAGAGATTTCCTTTCAGGTATGAAAAATGCTGCTCGAAGCTTCATCATCATCATTGGCACTACAACCGGGAGCCGGTCTTGGACCTTATTTAGCAAGTCCTGAGGCTTGTTAAATTTTCCATAATGATTTGTTTTTCCGGGCAAGGTCATTAGTCTTGCGCCAGAGGCTCCTCGACGGGGAATCGAACCTCGGTGTCCCGCGTGACAGGCGGGTATACTAACCACTATACTATAGAGGAGCTTACGCTGCCTAAAATTGCAGGTAGTTATGGTGTCTTGTGGGTGAGGGAAAAGACAGGTTAAGTTTAGGAAGTGGGTGGTTCTTGGAAAAGACGTTAAAGGAACTATTAATAACCTTTTGGTACAAAAGAAAAGGAAAGACCGTTATTTCATGTCGGAAGGAAAAATAAATTTAGGAAACTTTTAGAGACGTCTCTAAAAGTACATTAGCTACTTGGATTCTACTATATTTTCACAGATTTCCTTTTTTCCATTAAAAAAACTTATCCTTATTTTCTTACCTCTGCATATACAAAACCTCAGTTTTTTTTCGAATTACAGATTAAAGCCTGATTAAAACTTGACATCAAATCCTTATTTCGCCTTCTTGGCTTTTATTTGAAATTAAGCACACGACGTCTTACTTTCTGCTCCATTGACCTCTAACATTATTCTCTTTCCTGTATAACAATACCCACCAAACTCGGTCGTTTTTTTTCACAAAAGAATATCTGACAGAAGCACAAACGTAGTTTTAGATATAAATGTCAAAAACAAAACAAAACAAAAACATTGTTGTAAACTTTCTTCAGGTTCACAAAAAGAGAAAAGTTAACAAAACATGTCTCGCAGATGTGGAGACTTGAATCATAAAAAAAAATGTATTTGAATGACTTATCGCGACCAGAAGTTCCGCCACGCACATCTCGCGTCGAACAATATAAAGTGAAAGTTCCCAGGTAGCTTGCAATTCTTATCGTGTATCTAGGTCCGCATCCATCGACAAAGCCGTCCACTGTGATGTCGCTGTTGTGATGTCATCGTACTTTCCATTAATCTTCTTCGTAAATAAAATTGTTTCTAAGAAGAAAAGTGATTAAATCGTGACAAGCTCTCAGCAATGTGCTCGACTTGTTGCTATGCCTAATAAATTATATGGATTTGAAACATAAGCAAGAATTGTGTTCACGGCAAATTTGGCAAATCGGCGACGAAGTGAAAGATACTCTGTTAATAGATACGCCAGAGTAGAGGTGTGGACTCAATGGCAATCCAAATTTGTGGCGGGGCATATGTGGGTAATTGACTTCCTTCAGCACATCATGGAGCTTTAAATGAGGTTAATGGTGTGCAGCGGCCTGCAGACATTTTGGCGGTGGGTTGTGCATTTCAAGCACAGAATATGAATGACTGGAGAGAGTGTTCTGGAATCTCTTCAGTGCACGTACTGGGAGGAATGCATCGCTAGTGAAGTGTAAAACGAACTTCAAGAGCGGGACTTATTCAAAGGTAGAGATGCTATCTTAAATGACCAAGGTTTAGTCAGAGACATTGTTACCTATTTGGCAGTGGAATTTTATAAATGTCCAGAGAAGTCTCGCTTATTCGTTAAAAACACGCTTTCGTTTTCAAACTGTGATCTACGTAAAGTTCACCGGCTTTAGAGAGTGAAAGGCAGTAACTCAAGTGAATGAGACGTAAGGGCAAGCATAGAAATAATCTTATAAAGTTTTGATAAAGGGCTCTCCCATTGAAGATTTCGTATAGAAACTCATCATTTGTCAAATATTCAGATGTGAATTTTTGGAAAATGTACGCTAGTAATAAGAATATGGCACTGAAGATATGTGCTTTGATATGATGTACTGAAAACGCTGATTTCACTCTAAAAATAGAAAATGATTTTACTGGAATAGTTCGAAAGCATTAAAGTTACTTTAGTCAATTACGTTATCGGTGTTTTATTGTTGTGAAATTTCGAAAATGATTCACAAATTTGAGCAGGGCCAGTTACGAGCTAAGTAAGTGAAGTGGCATAAATAAAGTAAGTGAAGATTGTTTTAATTATTCCGAAATTATAGAAGAGCGATCATTACTTCTGGTTATCTGAAGCAATTCAAAAAAAAAGAGAAACTTTTGTGATTCCATAAACTTATTTTCTTGATTAATGCGAGGTTTTCGCCCCTTGTGAGCTATCGCTCGCTAACAAAAACGGTATCCGTTTCAATTGCTTTCGTACTTTTGAGATATATTCGCTCAATACGTTTAGAAATAAGTGTCATAATTTACTGTTTGCTGATACAGTGTGTTACAAATGTCTCAATGATGCTTTGCTCTAACTCTGACGTCAATTATAAAGTTTTTGTCGCCCGGAGAAAATTTTTTAAAGAATAGGTAGTTCTACATATTTATTTATTTATTTTTTTATTGACTTCTCCTAGGGAAAACGACCCTGTGTGGATTTAGGAGTATTGTGCCAAACACGAAAAAAAAAACAAATCATTATGGAAAATTTAACAAGCCTCAGGACTTGCTAAATATGGCCAAGACCGGTTCCCGGTTGTAGTGCCGATGATGATGATGGTGTGCCAAACACGGACACACAGTTCACTCCTATCCCCATCCGCCTGTCACTAATTGTTCCGACACGTACCAAAGGAAATACCAACACAGGACAAGTAAAAATAGAAAACACACCATTTCCTTGTTTAGTTGTATTTTTATTTTAAAGAAAAACACTATTATTGAAATAACTTGTTTGAATCCATGGATTATTATTCCGTTTCATTTTCTTATTGGATACCAACATTTTACGGTAGCACTGCGTGAAAGTTACAATGTGAAGTCAATGAAAACACAATCTTCGAAGAATGCAGCAAATATAATATTCGACATGGCGGTTGCAAACACTGCACTGTAGATAACCGACTTTTTACTTTTTTTAGCGCGCTTACTCGACTCGCGGTGCATTCGCGTCTCCGTGTGCACCGGCGGAGAGCGGGAGCGACAACAACCATGGCGGCCGGCGGATGGAAATGGACTCACCGAGGATAGAACTCTGACATGAATTCGATCCTAGGTTAGGGTTAAGAACAAAAAAGAGAAAAACTTTTCTCTTAAGAGTGCGGCCGCCAAGGAAATGCACTCTTTCAGTGTAATGGTATCCGTGTGTGACCGTGCAGATCGATGTTATTTACCCGTGCTCGAAAGCAGTGGAACAACAAAACAGGCAAGCGACAAAGACAAAGGACATTTATGATCCGTGTCTATGCTGTGCATTGCAGCTACCATAGACAGTAGTTCATCGGAGAAATGTGGTAAAAGCAAATAAGGGTATCATGCAGACATGGATGAGCGGTGCTGATGCGTAAGTAAATGTATCGCAATTAGGAAGAAGTGCTAATGGTTTTTCTATTTACACAATGGGAAATGTGTATCGCTGGTGATGCTAAAGGGATCGAATTATATACATGATTACATGCGAAGGAAGTCGTTTTATGGCTCTAGGGTAAGATGAGAGTATTTGCTTTTGTCCGATGGTCAAAGAGCTGCCGCGGCCGTGGAAATGCCGGGGACATGTGGTTTGCATGTGGGGTACGAGTTGATGTGCCGGACATGGGCACCTGTTTCGCTTATATCCCCAACGTTACTGGGTAAATAATTCCAAAGTAAAAGCACCAAGGAAAGAGCAAAAATAACAAACACACTGTGGAAGTTGTCTAGTTTAATAATATTCTTATTTTTATTGTTTCTTAATTTTATAACTTGCCGTAGGCTTTAATAAATTATTTGCGATTGTCACAAGGTTCACTATATTAGGGAAAATCCCTGTACATTAAAAATACACAGGTACTCGCGCAGGAACTTTTCACTTTTGACTCAACTGTGGTAACGGGTGTGTGTGCGTCGCGGACAATTTATAACTCCTTGTGCACGGTGTGGTGGATGTTAAGCGACTGCATGCAGCGTAACGTGTGTACGCTACTGTGGTTGGATAGTGACTGACTTGAATTAGGGCGGAAATTGTGATTTCTGCTTTTACACATCGATCCGCCAATGGTAATCATGCTCTCTTGTGCATTCCTCAACTCACCACACTCATCGAGGTAGAAACGCACTTGTGTATTCGTTCGACGTCGATGGGCGTAGCAAGGATGGAGAAATCAAAAGGAAAGCACAATAACCCAGGGTTGATCTGGCTTAATGTGTGTGTATCAGTGCCGTGTATGCGACTGGTCTACTGACCTTGTGATTATCTCATAGGGCATCGCACTATAGAAAGACAGAATTTCGAAGGAGAGGAAAATTTAGCTGGTGGAATTCACCTGCAAAAAGATATCATTGATCCCAAGCGAATGGATGATCTGATGAAAAGCCGAAGTGACGCCAAATTGGCTGGCGTAATTTATCATGAAAACTAATTAGATACTTTGATAAATTCCCCAGCGGTTTCGTTATGATGCGACGGCGTCGTTTGCTTCGACTTGTTGTTGCTACCCCACATGCACATGTATGGCGGAATTGTATTGGTGGAACAAGGGTGCCTAGTGGTCTGGAATCTATGGTGCATATGCACGTTAAAGAATTGTTTTTAGGAATTTCAGATAATGCGTTGTGTGCATCGAGTGTCCTTGGAGAAGGAAATGTTTTCAGGTGCCAATGCAAATGCATTGGCGGGAAACAACGGGTGTTATAGAATTCCTAAAAAGGTAATGAAGAATTCTTACAGAGAATTGTATGCGAATAGATGCATGATGGTAAGTTTTCTTTTACAGAAGCTTTGAAATAAATAAATTCGGTTGATGCGTGCAGCATTTACAGGTGCTAATGCAATTGCATTAGGGAAGTTAAGAGATTTTTAGGTAAGTGTATCGTGGAGTTTGGCGGAACCGCCACAACCCTATCTCGTTGGTGCTGAGGGCTAAGTTAGCGACACTATCTCATACTGAGAGACGATTGGGCAGATTCTCTACTATCTTCTATTTCTTCTTGCTGTTATTACTACTTCAAATGAGTATATTGTCCGAACTCTAATGTACAACAAAGTCATCAAACAAATCCGTATACGTATATAACGCCCCAAAAATTTAACATTCTGTATTTTAATTAAAATAATGCTCTGAGAGTTACAAATAAAGCAGGTAGCGAAGATAAATAAAAGGGACTTAACATAAAGGTTTCGGATATAATATATATAATGCCACTGCGTTATGGACTCGCATACTCCACACAAAATAAAATAATCAAGCGAAAGGTATGGATGTGACCACACTCATCTAATTAAAGAATCGACGCCAAGCTGATCGAATTTTTCACATGTCAACAACTAAAGCCGATACAATGGAATCTTCCACATAGTAACAACGAAAACCGATACAATGAAATCTTCAACACGATAACAAGGAGAGTCGACACAATAACATACAGCATAACATATAAAAATCATATAAATATAGGAGCCAAGTCAGAGTAAGTTAGTCTTAATCTTGGATCAACGAATGTAAGAAATGATCTTAAACCAAGTTATATATTTTTCGACATCCGATTTTTGAAGTCGTTAATTCGCACGAAGTCTGGACGTCGTAGTCTGGAGGTCTATTGACACTGCCGAGACTACTGTACTGCAGGACTGGATGCCGTGGTTGGGATATCGACGCCTACTGTTGTTATTACAGTGAAGATTTTCGGGAATGACAATTATAACTCATCGATTTGTAGCCATTACTTTACTGAGAATGTTGGAGCGCACAGTCGGTGTCCCAGATGAGTTCTTAGAGACGAAGCAAACACAAGGTTGAGCTGATCAAACGAGGAGGGACAGCGTTACATCACGCAATTCATGAGATCGTGGTGCATGTATGGGAGCAGGAGGAGATGCCGGAAGATTGGCGTCGTGGAATAATTTGCCCTATACATAAGAAGGGAGATATCACATTGTGTAGCAACTATGGGGGTATAACATTGCTGAGTATCGACTATAAGATACTCTCCACTATCCTACAATATCAGATAGCCCTATACGCTGAAGCCATCATTGGTCAATATCAGCGTGGCTTCATCCCAGGCAAATCAGCGATTGATCAGATATTGACCCTTAGGCAGGGGATAGAAAAATGCCTGGAATTTAGGATTCCATTATATCATCTATTCACAGACTTTAATGCCGCCTACGACAGCATAGTCAGGGTAGAACTATATAATGCCATGAGAGAGTTCGGCATTCCAAACAAATAGGTAGACTTTGTAGGTTGATCATGACCGATGTAACTAGTCAAGTAAAAAGAGGGGGACTGCTGTCCAAACCTATAAACATATTTGATGGACTCCGACAAAGGGACGGTCTGGTCTGCCGTCTCTTCAACCTGGCGTTGGAGAAAGCAATCCGTGACTCTGGCGTCACAACTAGAGGGACTCAACGTTGGGCGCGTGCAACGTTCTCAGGTAAGTAAGTTCCTTAAAGGTAGGAAACTTACCTGCGTGGAATTGTGCGTTCGTAGAACGCTACAGGTTTGTGGCCGTTCCGCCAAACCCCACTGTCTACTTACCCGAAGAACCCCCATAACTACAACCCAACTTTCATAGTTTTCCGCTAAGGCAATCGCATTAGCACCTGTAAATGCTTGACGCATCAAGTATCTAATGTACTTACCTAAAAGCTCCTGGAAGAGAATTCTTACCTTCATGCATTAATTCGCATTCAAATTCCCTACAAGAATTCTGTCCAAACTTATCATAAATCCCAAGCCCAATTCGGCACCTTCGATTGCCAGGTAAATCCCAATCTTACCATATGCATTTTCCTTAGATGAATTCCTGAAAACGAAACAATTTGGTTCACATATAATGTAACCATCATAACCAGGGATAATAAACATTGCGTCGCCTATTCCCAGCCTCACTATGTGTACAACAAATTCCTTTACATAGACATTGGCTAGCGACCTTTACCCAAGGGACAAAGGCAAATATACGCATCTTGAATCTTAAGGAATAAACCAAATCATATTGCTTAAGCAAATGCAAATATAAATTGTGTACTTACCCTTGGCAGCGATGCCATAAACACCAATCATCAGCGAATACGCTAAAACCAATTAGCACCATGCACACGATGCATGGCGTTCTATCAATACAGCTGCAATGCACTTCATAGACAATGATCTACACGATCTCTTTGTCTTCCAATATTTCTGGATCCGCTTGTCATGACCTCGCGGCATGAGCAAACAGAAACCCATTAGTAACCAATGAGATACGGCCTGTTTACTTAGTCGAACTCACATCTCATTGATGCACATTATTCCCTTTCTATTTTTCAGATTCGTTCTCATGGCCTCGTCCCATGGAAGAACCCATGTTCACACATATATGCGTACCGCTATGATCTTGTCTATGAGATCCGGTTACCTACCCCCAAAGAGAGACTTCACGTTTTTCTTGCGATGGAAATGCATCTCTAAGCCAGCGAATTGATATCGCTGAGTCGGATGAGAACCAGCGATCGTGACGGTCGGTTCGCCTCTCGCTCGCCGTAGCGCCGCGGATACGCGCATGCACCCCGAGTCGTGGCTAGTGTTGCATCGAATACAGTAGTATTAATTATAATCAATCAATAGTAGTTAAAATCCGGTTTTTGTAATCCCACTGAATGCCAAATGAGCCGCCGTGAATAAAAACGAACAATAAAACCAATCACCAAATCAAGTGCTATCTTTGTGTTTGTTAATACTTAAAGTTTAAAATTAAAAGGAACCTTTTACAACATTAATCCCGTGTGTTTAATTTCTGTGCTGTGGTATCTTGGTTGTGTCTATCTCTTTCTTTGGGTATTTGGCGATCTATCATCGGCGGACTTTTTAGCAGTTGTGAAATTGTCTCGGTGGAACAATTTATGATGGAGGAAAGAAGTGAATCAGCGCCGTACGCCGGCGCACCATATTTCTTCCCCACGGGTTGTGAACGAGGATTGTCGCCGGGGGTTGTGATGGTGGGGGGGGGGGGGGCTTAGAGTAAAGGGACTTAGAAAATGACTGGTTTGATTGCTTAGTGGAATGGGCTTTGATGAAATTGGAATGTACTTGAGAATGACGATCGAACTGGTGCACGCGGCCATTAGTCTAATGCTTCAACACTTCTCGTTCGCTTAAAGCTAAGCGGTATAAGGGCTCTTAAGTAGATCTTCCGATGCTGCTGCTCCGACCAAAGATCGAAAATTAACTACTTGATGTGAGAATTTCATTCCCTAGGCTGTTACCTCCCAAAGAGAACGTCACAAACGGTTATAAATGTTTTTGAAGAAAGCTCTAAGCACAATTTCCTTGAGCGCAAAGTCTGGTGCAGATTTTACGAGATCTGGGATGTGTGAACATTGCTTCGCGTTACTAAAATTTAAGGGATTCACTCTTCGGTGATACCCTTACAGAGTTCCACGAGTTTCGCTATAAAAAAAGTTAGAACCAATAAACGACGCATCAGGCTGCCGATCGAATGCACACTATGCTGTCTCAACATGTCACTTAAAGTGTTTGATTGCTACGTGAATGCTCTGGTATATGACACCGATGATTACACAGATTCGCCTGTTCGCTATGTTCTTCACTACGTGTGTGCGGGTGTGATCTGTTTGAGTCGCTACAACGTCAAACTTGAATGTATTCTCTAAACGCGAATGAAAAGTCTGGGTTATCCGGGAGAAGCCAAGAATGATGACATGTTGCGTTTGGGGGCGCCTGCCCGTGTTAATATCATCAGTCACGGGGTGAGCTGAAAAAGAAGGTACTTGAGGTGTTGCTGCGTTTTGGAACTGGGAACAACATTTTAATGGTCTGCAGAAATAGAAGAAAGAAATGCAGAAGACACGCACGTGTCACACTTTCTTCTAATTGGTAAACTATTTTCTTCATTTAATATCAAGTTCCATGTTTAGCATGACGTCTCAGATAGTGAACATAAAATAAATAAAATACATATGGTAACAATAAGTTATTGTAGTGGTTTTTATTCTAAACTAAAACCAAAACCTCTAGTCGATTACTTCCCTTGGCAATTAGAAAGTACGATGTTGACTGAAACGGAATAACAACCAAATGTTCTCCTTGGTCGGGAGTTGAATGAGACATAAATGTTCTTATTCATTCATCATAAAAAATACTGAAACTGGCCACGAAGTTGTACTTATAGTTAACACCACGATCGAAATTCATGTTTTTAAAACTCATGGAAAGTTCGTCTGGCTGACGATCTTCGCTGCAGCGGGATGTTCTGTCTACATTACTTTTGTATTGTGAATTCAATTTTCGAAGACAATGCTTAATTAAGGACACTTGAAGAGCTCCCAGCATCTCATCTTCTCTTTTTGTCTCGTTATAATGAAACGAAATAATCTTTCAAGGGCAAGATGTAGTCCACAATTTATCGTTAAACCTGCCTGAATTTAAGTCATGCTCTCAGATGGCGCCACCCACTCAAAGTGGATTCTCAAGGTAATCTATGTCGCTGTGCTACTCTCACATAATGCCCGCAGGTAGTGCCCCATCATACCTAGATTTCCCTTACAATTGAGAGGTAGCACTAATAGTATCTACAGTTGCACCGTATTGATGGGTACGAAAATTGCTAAGCAATCACCGGAGGTCTTTATCCGCTGAAAATGGGTGAGCGAGCACCTTAAATGTTTGGTCTTCACGGTAAAGAATTGATTGGCCTCAGAGGCTCGGAAGGTGCGTACACCTGTACTCATGCATTTCATTTGATAATTTGATTGAGCAAGCAAGTGGGTGGCAGCCGGTAAGCGCGATGATGAAATCTTCGTGTACTGGAAACACATTTTCATGTGATTGCATTTTCGTGGATGTCCAAAGGAAGGAGAGTCGCTGCAGCTGAAGCGCACGTCTGTTATTGGTGGCGAAGTATTTTCATTTACGAATGAAGTGGTGAAACAAATTGCCGAGGAACTAATTGGATGTTCGTAGAACAATCGGAATTAATTTGTATGTTCATTTAAAAATGGGCGATTCACATGCAAGACGTCCGGAGTTGCTAGAAGACAATTCGTATCCCACCTCGTAATGAGAATACATGTATTTTAAAGGCGGCTCCGGTGTAAGGTAACGTAACACTTTTAAAAGTCGTTATTCAGTCATTAAAGTACCGCAGTGGCACAATACGAGAGCAACGACAGTTTCAGTTACGTGACTAAGCAATAATCTACTCAATGAAAGTTCTTCCACTATTTGCGCTGCAGTGAACATTCGTGACGAGTCATTTATGTGACACTATTTCTGGCTAACGGAATTCGATGGTTTTCGCTGATTTCACTTAGGCACTTCCCATTGCTCAACTAGTTCTGGTCAAAAACGTAAATCGGTCTGTTGACACGCGTGCCCACACATTCCACTCCCCAACAGACAGATGCCTGATTGTGCCAAGCGAAAAAGAAAGTAAAACTTTTTGCCACCCCACATAAATGGGGCGACAACGGCAACAGAAAGCAGCAGAATGTACTCGCAACGTGTTCGGATATCTAGTCGTATAGTTGACGTTTGAGCTCTGCCTCGTGTCCTAGTTCGTGCTTTGTCGTCGATGATGGTCAGGGGTCTCAACTGCGACATGAATAGGCAATTCCTAGTCGTTGATGACCGTAATGGTTTTATGGGGTCTTCAAAAGTATATTTCGAAAATATTTTAATAAGTTTGTTGTCCCGCGAATTTTTGGACCCGACTACGTTTCTGAATGCAAACGAGTAGTAACTATGATGGTCATAGAATACGACTGTTGGTTATGAGGTTGTATTTGATTAATGAATTCCATGGATCAACTAAGGTTGTTCGAGGAAAGCGCATTCTTGAAAAGAGAAGTCGTCTCAGAATTGGAAGTGATGGCAGTAATGGAAAAGTGGCCGACTTCTATGTAAGTAATAACGTGATTTTTTCTTTTATATCGTATATGTGAACAATTATTGGAGTATTGATGATGATGTTGAAGAACACGAAATATTTACGAAGTCAGACCTACTCTGACTAAAACAATAAAGAATATCCCTGCTTTGTTATATACGAGGTGGACCTAAACTGTATACTGGATTTCAATATACGATAAAAGAAGAATTAAGGACTTAAAAGTGTTTTATTTAAATTTGCAGAATCTACCAAAAAAGGAAATTTTAATCATATCGAATTTTTAACAATCATTGTGTTATCCAAGTGACTTTAATTGTAAAATTGTTGACGTTATTCAAAATTCACAAAAAACACGCTGGTATGTTATTCTTTGATTGACGTTGATTCCCCAAACAACGTAATATTGGAATTGGTCGACTTGCTTTCATAGACAGAATTTGTCATTTTAATGAGTCCCTTAAAAGGAATCGGTTTTTTTTTGTTAAGTTAGTAAAACCCTCCTTAATAACCAAGTCCTCTGTCATCTAGTTTGCTTACAGCGAATTGTAACTGGGATAAATTAGTTGAACAAAGAATTTGCCTTACGTTTTGTCTTTCATAGGAAATTTCTTGTGCCAAATCATTAGAAGTGTTAAAAAAGGTTTATGGTGACTTGACTATATCGAGAACAGAGGCATACGATTGATACAATGATACGATCTCCCCTCGTCCCGTACGGCCTTCAGTGTCTACCACTGACGGTGAGATTGAAAAATTAAACAAAATCGACGTTTCAGTGTTAGAGAATTAGTTCGGGAATTGAACAATGATAAAATGCTCGTTTCTGTAATTTTAACAAATATTTGGGATTGAAACATATAGGCACTCGACTGATTCCGAAAGTGTCTTGGAAAAGGACAATCGGAAACAAGTCGCTGAAGACATCATTTTTCGAGGATCCAATGTCATGAATCGCATCATGACGTAACGAAACATGAGTCTATGAATACGACATATTAGAGACCAAATCAACGGCCGAATGACGCTTGGGAAGGAGAAATCTGGAAATCTGAAAAAAAAAACTGCTCTAAAATTAAGATGTTGCCGAATATTTTCTTCGATTGCCCTGGTGTGGTATACTTCGGATTCATTCCGGAGTGACATACAATCAACAAGGAGTTTGCGCGAGAATGTTCGTCGTAGGAAGTCAGATTTCTGGAAGGGTAACTAATTGGTGCTTAATGATAAAACACCTTTATAGCGTTTGAAATGATAGTGAAGAACGTGTGATTCGAACTGACCCTATGACAATTAGAATCAGCAAAAAATTAAACCTAAGCATAAAACATTAGGCTACTGGCCGTGTTAAGAATTCGATTTTTAAACTCAACTATACTCCATCATCATCATCGGCACTACAACCGGGAACCGGTCTTGGCCATATTTAGCAAGTCCTGAGGCTTGTTAAATTTTCCATAATGATTTGTTTTTTCCGGGCAAGGTCATTAGTCTTGCGCCGGAGGCTCCCCGACGGGGAAACGAACCCTGGTCTCCCGTGTGACAGGCGGGTATACTAACCACTATACTATCGAGGAGCCCTCAACTATACTCCGCTGATGTGAATTGTTATGTTAACGCTATGGTATACGGCTCTGATGCAGTTTCTTACTCGATTTTCGTTCGGTGTTCTTCACTATTTTGCTTGTGTATTGTGTGTGTATCTGTTGGATACGCTACACCTCCTCATACAGCAACAATTGCCACGGAGTACAAAGACAAAAACTTTATAAATACAATCGACCGTTCGTCGTATTAACCGTATTTCGTGTCGTGGAACTACTTCAAATTGTTGGAAAACAAGTGGGAATACGGGGAGACGGTTCGCCAACTGTTCGTTGACTTCAAAAAAGCCTACGACTCAGTCGCAAGGCAAAGACTCTACCATATTGTAGTGGAGCTGAGAATCCCGAACAAATTTGCCGCCCTCCTTCAAATCTGCATGAACGAAAATAAAGGGCAAGATAGAATAGAAAACCACCTCTCAGAACTATTTGATATACGGGACGGACTAAAACAGGGGATGGCCTCTCACCATGTCTTTTTAACCTTGTGCTCGAGTATGTCATCAGAAAGGTACAAGATGACAACATAGCCGGATCTTCCCTGAACGGAGCTCGCATATGCGGATGATATCGCCATTTTGGGCGACAACCTAGAAACTGTAAGTAAAAAACAGTGCAATGATCATGCAAGCGGAAGAAGAGGTGGGACTAGAACTAAATGAAGACAAAACAAAATATATGATTACAGCGAGAGCAGGTGGACCTCAGGGAACACACATAAACGTCAGAGGCAAGGTATTTGAAAGAGTTAAATAATTTAAATATTTGGGAACAATACTGACGGCCAGTAACGAAATGTCAAAGGAAATTAACAAAAGACTGCATTCCGCTAACGCTAGTTGGGACGCAGTCAGTAAACTGTTGAAATCCAAACTACTATCATGTAATATAAAGCTCCGTGTCTATAGAACCATACTCATGCTGATTGTTCTATTTGGAAGCCAAACTTGGATTCTCACAAAACGGGAAGAAAACAAATTCCGCGTGTTCGAGAATAAAGTTTTAGGGAGTATCTTTGGCGGTAAATATGACGAGGAGGCAGGAAGAGGAAACTCCATAACCAAGAAGTGGAAGATAAAGCTAATGTACTCGCGAATTTATTTTCCTGTGATCCCGGTGGTACGATACGGAATGTGAGGTTCCGCCTACGTACTATTCAACGCATTCTACGTGGACTCGACTGTGGAAAGGCAACCGTCCCGGACGGAGTACCAGTAATAGTCTTTAAGAACTGTGCTCCATAACTATTGCCGGTTCTTGGCAGACTCTTTCGCTTATGTTATGCACGGAGGACATTTTCAATTTGCAGGAAGTCGACTCGAGTCCAGCCCATAGAAGGCGAAAAGGTGTCTCCCACAAAATTACCTGCCGATAGAATAATGTCTATATTACTTAAGGTGGTGGAAAAGGTCATCAATGCCGAGTTAATTAAGTATTTGGAGGGCTACGGACTTCTGAATGATCTTCAAAATGGATTCCATGGCAGGCGGTCCACGGGAACCTTTTCACCCTTGTCGCGGTTCCACCAAACCCCACGGTTCGCTTTCCTAAAAAACCTCCATAACCTTTACCCAGTCTGCATAAGATTTCGCTAATTCTTCATTTCGTTCTTGCTTCACATAAATGATGCGTCACGGTCTGTGGGAATGTATCATGGCATAAACACGTGTCGAACATCGCCAGGTCAGCCTCAGGAAAACTAGCTATCTTTTTAGAGCCAAGAAATATTTTACTCCGGCCCAACTTCTTCTCCTATATAAATCCCAAATTAGTCCCGCGCTCGAATATTGCTCTCATGTTTGGAGCTCGGCTCCTAAACATACCCTCGACCTACTTGAGAGCATACAGGGACGAGCGATCCGCCTGATCGGGGGCTCGGCGCTGACATCGGGATTACAGTCGCTATCACATCGAAGACGCGTAGCCGATTTCTGTCTGTTTTACAGATATTATCACGGGTACTGTTCTTCGGAGATTTGTGATATTGTTGCACGAAATTCGGCTTATATGCGCTCCACAAGACAATCCGACGGATCGCACCCGTTTGTGGTTCATCTCCCGACGTCGCGAATATCCCTGCATCAGAACTCGTTCCTCTACAGAGCGGGGAAGTTGTGGAACTCCCTTCCCACGCTAGTGTTCCCGGAGCGTTACAACCTGCAACTGTTCAAAAAAAAACTGCAACCGTTATTAGATGACATCTCGGGCGCCCACTTGGCGCTATAGGCTCGCCTCTCCCGAGAGAGGTCTATTAAAAAAAAACAAAAAAAAAAAAAAAAAAAAGGATCTTAATGCTTTATGCATCTAGGATTATCTAAGGTATAATCTAAAAAGCTTCAGTAAAAGAATTGTTACCTTTTCTTGCATCTCTTTGCATACAATTCTTGTAAGAGTTCTTTCTTACCTAATCATAAATTACCTGAAAGAAAATTCATCGGTTCATATATAATACAACCGCATAATCAGGAAAGTTTGCCCTTGAGCTGGCTTATCCCAGCTTCATCATGTGTATCATAAATCACCAGACAAACACATTGGCTGCCGACCTAAGCCCAAGGGACTAAAACAAATACACGCGTCTCTTGGAACCAATTAAATCCTACAACATAAGCAAATGCAAATAGGAATTCAATACTTACCCTTACCAGTGATGCCATAAACACCATTTCCTGGTAATCCAGCCAAAACCCATTAACACCATTTCTTCGTTGTGCCGCGACTATTTATTTAGCCGCGACGCACATCCCAAACAAAGATCCGATTAGCATCCGACGAGTTTCGGTTTTGTTTGCTTTACCAGTCTCGCATCCTACGAATGCACATCTTCCCTTTCTTTGTTTAGATTCCTTCCCATTGCTTTGATCCACAAAAGAACCAGTGTACACACACACATGTGTACTGTGGCGATCTTCTATATGAGATCTGTGGCGACTCTAATAGATACACACAATTCACAAGCAAAATAGTGAAGAACACGAACGAAAAATCGAATAAGAAAAATACATCAGAACCGCATACCAAGCGATAACAAAAATAATTCACATCAGTGGAGTATAGTCGAGTTTGGAAATCAAATTCTAAACACGGTCAGTAGCCTGATGGGTAACGCGTAGGTAAAATTTTTTTCGTGATTCACGCTGTCATAGCGTCAGTTCGAATCACACGAACTTCTTCACTATTATTTCAAACGCTATAGATCTGTTGGTTACCCCAAAGAGAGACTTTACGTCTCTCTTGGAACAGGAAATGCATCCTTAATTTAAGAGAGCCAGTTTCACTGGCTGAATTTCCTTCGACAACGATTGAATATCGTTGAGTTGCTTTCCATCCGTTGACCACGCTGGTCACATGCCGTTCCCGCTCTCCGGTGCGCACAGAGACGTGAAAATACCCGGAGTCGTGTGGGTAATCGTTTTTAAAGTATTTTCGTAAAGGTGTGAACGTATAACAACCGCAGACGTGTTGGCGATCGTGTCAAAGTTGGTGAAAGTATTGATTAAAATTTTGCCATTTTATGTGTTGTTCGATTTTGATATGCATTCAAAACTAGAGAATAAATCGAAGTGAAAATATAAACGTAACGTAAATGTATTTCAATCAGTGTACTTTTGTCTCCTCAATAAACAGTTGTTAAAGTTAAAACAAAATAACAAGGACCAAATAAAATTTAAGGACTTACTTCGAACAACGTGTTTTCTTTACTCCCGGTTGTGGACAAACGTGGCGGCGTTTCGTTCTTCTCTCGGTTTGCTGCGGCTGAACTTTCGATTAGTGATGGGAAGAGAAGTGAATCAGCATCGTACCCGGTGCAACCTACTTCTTCTCCCCACACCCTTATAACCGATATATGAATATTTGCGATTGAGGGGTATGGTGGGCCAATTGCAGTCGCAGTGGATATCTCCAAGACTTTTGACCGCCTCTGGCACTGGGCATTGCTGAGCAAACTTCGTTCATATGGACTATCCCAGCAGCTTTGGGACTGGACGAAGAGCTTCCTCGAAAATCGAGCGGTCCCACTTGTTGCGAACGGCGGAGTGTTCGGATCCGTATCCTGGTAATTCCGCGGTGCGCCAAGGTTCTATTTTGGCTCCTACCTTGTTTTTGCTTCACATAAATGATTTGTTGGAGTCGACGGATAACAGGGTGTTCCATTTCGCGGATGCTTGTTTCCTCTTTTTCGAGTGATCGATTGATTGGTGCATCAACGTCCCACCAGATGAGATGTAGACAGATCGACTCTCTGAATCGGGATCTGGATAAGGTCTTGCAATGAGGAAAGGCCAATTTCGTCGACTTCAATGCAACGAAGAGGCAGTATACAACATTGACAAAGAAAAGTGGACCATCGGTTCCACAGCTGATGATGAATGGCCAGGTAATAAACACGTCTTGAACATCGCCAGATGTGGCTCAGGAAAACTGAGTTGTATTTTTAGAGCCAAGAAATATTTTTATCATCATCATCATCATCGGCACTACAACCGGGAACCGGTCTTGGCCTTATTTAGCGAGTCCTGAGGCAGGGTCATTAGTCTTGCGCCAGAGGCTCCTCGACGGGGGATCGAACCCCGGTCTCCCGCGTGACAGGCGGGTATACTAATCATTATACTATCGAGGAGCGGAGAAATATTTTACTCCGGCCTAACTTCTTCTCCTGTATAAATCCCAAATAAGACCCGCGCTCACTATTGTTCTTGTCTTTGGAGCTTTGTTCCTAAACATACTTTCGACTTACTAGAGACCACACAGAGACGAGCGATACGCCTGATCGGGGACACGGTTTGGGGACTATAGTCGCCATCACATCGAAGACGCGTAGTCGACCTCTGTCTGTTTTATAGATATTATCACTGGTACCGTTCTTTGGAGATTCGTAGTATTGTTCCGCGCAATTCGGTATATATGCGGTTAAGAGACAATCCGACGGATCGCACCAATTTACGGTTCATCTCCCGACGGCGCGAACATCCCTGCATCAGTACTCGTTCCGTTATAGGGCGGGGAAGCTCTGGAGTTCCCCCTCGCGCGAGTGTTCCCGGAGCGTTACAACCTGCAACTGTTCAAAAAGAACTGCAGCAGTTATTAGATGACATCTCGGGGCGTGTCAGCGCTGTAGTTTCGCCTCTCTCGAGAGAAGTATATTAAGAAAAAAAAGTTCATTTTCTGGTGATGCCACTTAATGAAAAATCCCGGGTCTTTTCAGTCCATGTAGTATTGCATCATATAAAAGTGCAACTATCGTAGATGTAGCAGCTATTTTGTTTTTCTATTAAAGCCCATAGGGTTCAACAATTTTCTGTCAATACATTTTTTAGTATTCTGAAACGATCTATTTGACCCAGCAATAGGCTTTCCTCGATAGTATAGTGGTTAGTATACCCGCCTGTCACCCGGGAGACCGGGGTTCGATTCCCCGTCGGGGAGCCTATGGCGCAAGACTAATGACCTTGCCCAGAAAAAATAAATCAGTATGGAAAATTTAACAAGCCTCAGGACTTGCTAAATAAGGCCAAGACCAGTTCCCGGTTGTAGTGCCGATGATGATGATGAATAGGCTTTCATACCACAGCATCGTCTGGTCACAGTCAGATTCACTTGATTCATTTCAATTCATACGATTACATCATAAGCAAAGTGAAAGACACAAAAGAATTCCATTGAATCCATTTACCTAATTCCAATTACTTAGAGCGCATTCAGTACAATAAAAAAATATTTAGAGTACCCTCCGTTGAATTGCAGATTGGATTTTCAAGTCATCAGCACCATAAACGAATGTAATTATTTGGAATTCTATGAATACCCATTCCTCCAGCCCTTTTATCATTCCCTCAGATACTTTCACTTATCCAATTGAGTTATACTTTAGCCCATTAAAAACTCATAAGTCCATTAAAGGAAAGTGAAACCCATCGTTTAGCACGGTTTTCGCACAGAACTTGCCTCATTGTAGAGCCGTCAAGCGATTATTAATTAACGGCCCGAACAAAGGGTTCGCTACTTTAATTTACGAGATAATGAATTTTTTTAACAAAGAAGGATGAGTCCGGCGACTGGGTACATTATGAATACATCGGTAAAGGGAGTTTTCTGGTCACGTTGCCTTTTCAATTTTTTTATTTTTTATTTTTTACATTCATTCACACAACCCGGAAAAAAATGATTAGGTAGCTAGACTAGTTGACCGGTATTGGCGGTTCTGAAAACACTGTTCAAACCTTTGGAACGCAAATTTTCAAATATTCCTTTGGCTCTTATCTCTTATAAAAAAGCGACAAATTGCAAGGTTTCTATCTAAGTTCGTTGGTGTCTCTGTCTTGAGTTAGTTTATGTTGAGGGCTGGACTGAAACCTATAAGCCTGCTTTATTAAACCTCATTACCCCTTCAACTATCATTTCTTTCACAGGTTGTTGCATCACTTATGATAGAGTCAACAGAAAATAGACGGAATGCCTGCGAAAATACTTTACGTGACGATCTCGCAACAAGTGTCATAAAATGTAGTGGCTTGTAGCCTCTGCCTGACTTGTAAGTGCTTAGGCAAGACGCTCGCAGCCACCCAAGAGATGCCCTGCGGCCGTCGCACGTAACCAGTTACTTGACTTTGGCTCACACAATTACGGCAATCGCGTCTTGTTCGTGACATTTTTGTATCGCCAGTGCTCCAGGGGGGCAAATACTACCTACTTTCATTTCATCGGTCAGACCTCATATCGCAGCTCATGAAAGTGAAACTGGTCGGGTTGGGTTGAGCTGTTGGGGCCATTGAATTCGTAAATCAGCATCTTCCTGCTAAATCATCTCGCTTCGGGTGTCAAAACGAAAACTGGGATCGAATATTTCTCAGACATGGTACATGGTATGTATGCCCCTGTTCGGGGTACCTTTAGTCTATGTTGCCACCGGTACCCACCGAGTCAACACACATCACTCATTCATCAGATGAGGCATCGCGTGGAAAAGTATCTGCTCGTTTCCTAGTTGAATAGAAGTATTGTCTCTGAATATTTCCCTCGTTACCCCTTGTTACCGTGTCTGCTTGAATCGCTGAGACAGTTGCCTGGTTTACAAGTGAAAGTTGTGTTCGGTCTTTGAGTTTCTAACGTCAGCTATTTAGGGTCATAAAAATCATTTACTGTACCTTCTTACCCAAGAGAAGGTATAATCGCTGAGAGGCACCGGTTAAACTCGTTGTAATATGTCATCCGCTAAGAAATGTCTACCAGCTCCAAAATCCGTCTGAGGTCATTGGCAGTTCTAACGTTCGACTCTTCGCGGGCTTTCGATTTCTGCAGCAGGTTACACAAACATGCTGCAGATCAACGTTGTAGGGTTTCTTCTTGTCACTGTTTAATCGTAAGCTTGTTTTTTCACCACTATTGTCGGCAGTAAAAGTGAAAATAGTTCACTTGTCATAACGTAGAGTGACTGGTTGCGCAAGGTGCCTACAAAGAAGTCTAATCGTAGAGTTTGCAGATTTCAGTTAGACTATTCACGTTGTACCTTGGACGCAAAATATTCCCACGTAACTCAGCATGTGGGGAAAATGTCGGTTTTGCAACACGAGCACCATAAGTAACATGAACGCAACCAATTGTAATAAAATTGAGGTAAAACTCTGCTTGAATGGGGACGTTAAAGGGAAAGGCAAACAAAGAAGACGACCGTTGGCGCAATTTGGACGAGGAGACCAAACCAATTTATCGTATTTTGACCTGGAATATCAGGCCAACAGTTGACACAGGTTGGGTAGTCGGAAGTTTTGAAATCTTTCATTGGCTCGTTAATGCTCATTAATGAACGTACAGTTAATACTTTTGTGGTCTGGGAGAGTGATTGGTTAGACGTTTGGCGACAGGGAACAATTGGACTTGTTAAAAGACTAAATTGTGACTGATTACATGCGGTCAGTGTCGCGAAGTTTATGGTTCAGTTTCTAGGTCTAAGACATATTAATACAGTTTCAGATGCAATTACGGATCTCTGGCAGATATGTGGCGACTTTATGTATCTCCACACTAGCTTAAAAAATCACTAGACCAGGAAAGGGGCCATACCCTGTTGGGTACAGTATGAGGTTTTAGACACTCTATCGGAGGCTGTACTTGAATGAGACGGTCAGGGGAAGTTGAGGCCGTTGGGTTTCTTCTCAACTGAACCCAATCCAGCGGCGATACAGCACCTATAATCAGGGGCTATTTATTATGTACAACACCGGAAAGCACTTCTGACACAGATAGAACCTTGCACACGGGCCCGAAACCATAATGAAAAAGACAGAGTGGCGGTTCCGCCAAACCCCACTGTTACTTACCCGAAGAACCCCCATAACTGCTACCCAACTTTCATAATTTCCTGCTAATGCAATCGCACCTGTAAATGCTTCACGCATTAAGCTTATCAAATTTATTTATTTAAAAGCTTTTGGAAAAGAATTTTTACCTTCATTGATTCATTCGAATCCAAAAATTCTCCATAAGAATTCTATCCAAATTTACGTACATTTATTTGTCTCCCTCATTAAACCACTGACAGTGTTTAACGAAAATAATGTACGAATATGCCAAATAACAATAAAAATTGTAATTGACTTAAAAGCAACCAACAACAAAAACTCTTAATTTATATGCATATATACATATATATGCAAGCACCATCATATTGTTTAAAAAAATAAAAATATTTTCATTGTATATTCATAATTCCGTGCTTTTAAATATTATTTTAACTGCTTCTCCTAGTCTTTACTCATGTTGATATAAATTAATATAAATATATACACACAGATTAATTCTAACCAAATTAATGGAAAGCAGTTTTCAATTTTTACTTTACTTTTAATCCGTTTTAATAGCAAGAAACACTTTGAAGTTTAAGCATTATAAGCAAATTAAAGCATCACCGCCAATTAAATTATAAGCATTGTAAACCCCTTCTGGGTACACATAAAGATACAATCGTTTTCGCTAGTATACACGACTCCACATGACTCGGCTCGCACGCACTCTATTTTGACTCCGCCTTGTATTTCCTTCAACCCTATTCGACTACACACGACTCCGCTTCCTACTTCTCTCGACCACCAGCGACAATACCCGACCACCATCGACTTATTTTTAGCCTCATTGGCCACCTTTCGACTCCACTCGACAGCCTCCGGCTCCGTTTGCCCCCTTAGTCTCGCTTCGTCCCTTTACTCCATCCAACCTCACTCGACCCATTTCAACACCCGTCTGGCTTTTCTCTTACTATTGGCGCACAACGCCCCTAGTTAACTCCTTCAAACCGGCTCCTCATCACACTTTTGCTACTCCGCGTAGCACATAATCAATGGGACGCCTGGTTTTGTCCCACTCGTAATACTTCAACCCCTTTCTGGCCCTCCTTAAATATTGGCATACAATGCCCTCTATTTCAACATCTTCTTTTTCGGTCCTTTCCTAAATATTGGCGCACACTCTCGCCATTGCTCAACACCCATTTTTTGCAAACCGGCCCCTTAGCTAACAACAGCTACTACGCGTAGCATATAATCAATAGGACGCCCGGTTTTGTCTCGCGTGAAACACCTCACCCTTTTCTGTCTCTTTTCTGAAGGTCGGCGCTCACGCTCACCAACCATAGCCTTCACGCAACCCCATGCATCCCTTCTCGACTCTGCTTAACCTCTAACACCTTTTTCTGTCTCTGTTCATATATTGGCGCCCATCTACGCCAAAAACAGTTATCACGCGAAACTGTTCATCAATGCTCGATCTCTCTACCCGATTTCAGCAAGCCAGCTTCCCTCGTTACCACAGCTACTACGCGTAGCAGCACCCATCAGGGCACCTGGTTTTGCTCCTTTATTTAAATTTCAGGACATTCGTCCTTAGATCTCCTACGTCTCCCAAATGTCTCAGCAACACCGGGCCACAAATCAAACCGATACCACCGGGCTGAGACAACATACCTGGTTCCCCAATCTTTAGCCACCATGGCTCCCCTTTAGCGGCAACTAAAGGCTATACACGCCCCTCTACGCCGCCTCAAATACCTAGGTGCATAATACTTCGGAGCGCACATCTAATAACCCTAGGGCGCCCTGGGGTTGGACACAATCAACCACCCACCAGGAGCCCCCTAATCAAAATCCTCAATTTTTTTTTTTTTTAAACAAGAGCGACGGCCGGCACCTCACAGCAAGTTTCCATTCGGTCGAGGTCGCAGCTACCGCTACATGGGCACCAATGTACCGGTCCTCCCTCGATAGGTAAAACGTGCAATTGAGGGCCCGCCCTCTTTAACCAGTCCCAGCGGCAAACAAATCGCCATACAAACGTATGGACAAAAGACATGTGGCGATTCCGCCAGATCCAACGGCTCGCCTTCCTGAAAAAACCCCCATAACCATAACCCGGGTCTGCACCAGCTTTCGCTAATGCAATTCGCATTAGCATCTTAGATGCTTCACGCATCAAACAGACCCAATTATTATAACCCTAAAATCCCTATAAAGAAAACTTACCTTCATGCATCCCTTCGCATACAATTTTTCATAAGATTTCTTTGTTTGCTTATTTGGTATTCTGAACCAATTCGGTACCAGACAAATACCATAAATATCGCGCCGTCTATTTTCCCAGACGCGCCATATACCTTTTCATATACATTGCCTGGCAACCTTTTTTGTTTGTCTTAGCAACAAACAACCCAAGCAGCTGCATATAATTAGCGCAATAGACGCTGAAACCAAATTCTCCAGCATTTCCTAATGCAAATATGAACCCGGTTTCTATTGCAGCCAGAGATGCCATAAACATTCAATTTGCTTTTAGCACCCTTTTCTCCTAACGTCGAAAATAGCGACGAGGCATCGTGTAAACAATGACCCGCATTACCAGCGGCGCATGTGGTCATTTTTCCCTATTGTCCTTGTTTTCGAACACATGCAACAACATTGAATCTGTTCGATCGCGCACATATACCACTGCGCCACTAGTTACACCCTTAAGAGAAACGTTTTTCTCTCTCTTCCTTTTTCTTCCTTAGCGAAATCATCTCTGCATGAGATGACGATCGTTGGAGTCTGATTCCATCCGTCGACCACGCTGGTCGCACGGGTCACTCCCGCTCTCCGCGCCTCCAGCGGAGAAGCCTAAACAGTAACACGCGAATATATCCCGGAGTCGTGTGTGTTTTATTTTGCAACGCTAGGAAGTTTTAGTTTATTTTTCCACGTAAATTTATCCGTGAATCTATGAAATAACGTAAATTTATTGATCCCAAATTGTTTATTATTGAAAACATATAGTGCGGCAAAAAAAGTCGGTATACCATAGTCTCTTTGATAAAACAATATCCATAAGTTTATACGAAGTGTTCAATAGCTTTTGTGAAAACGTATAAATTATACAAAAATGTAAAAGACAAACAATAAACAAGTCATAAATTTCATTAACTGTTTGATTTTCAAAATATAAAAGTAAATTAAATTCAAAACTAGACGCATTTCATTGCTAAAGCGTGTTTCCTGTACCTGCTGCGATACCCGCGCCGTCTCAATTAGTGACAATTGGATGGAGGAGGAAGTGAACCGTGTGCCCGTGTCTGGCACTATACTTCATCCTACCCCACATTGGTGACTCCGAGTTTGAACAATCGCGCCTTCGGAACTACAAGTGACTATTCGGTGCGGCAACTGTGTCAGTGACTTTTTCGGTGAGCAATTGTGGCGGCAATTGCCAAAAATCAATGAATGGGCAAACATCGCCCCAACGACAGGATCACCAAGCGACGCACCAGCACCAGTTACCCCAACACATCACCAGACTAGCAGCAACACCAAACAGCCAAGGCTTTACCAACATCACCTGGCCGGGAGCAGCACTCGCCTCAACAGCAACGGCCAGGATTTGGTAAGTTCCATTTTCTCTATTCTTTGTTTTTCTGAACAGGGAAAATCTTCCCAAGCGAATGTATATTTTAACAAAGCCATTGAATTAGCACCGGACCACGAACAGGCTCTTTTGAATTCAGCGATCCTCTTGCAAGAACTTGGAGGTGACGAGTTACGCAAGGTCTCATGGGAGCGGCTATTCACAATACTGAAAAAAGATCAAAATAATGAACGAGTCTATTTCAATCTGGGAATGCTAGCAATGGACGAACATAATTTTGAAGAAGCGGAAAACAATTTCAAACGTGCTATTCACATTAAAACTGATTTCCGCAGTGCCTTGTTTAACTTAGCTCTATTGTTGGCAGACGCTAATCGCCCTCTGGACGCAGTTCCATTTCTAAATCAATTAATTCGTTATCATCCGGATCACCTAAAAGGCCTTATACTCCTTGGAGATATCTACATCAACTATATGAAAGATCTTGATGCGACTGAGGTATGTTATCGAAGTATCATTAAATACGAACCACATACCATTCAGGGACTTCATAATTTGTGTGTGGTTTTCGTTGAACGCAAGAAGCTTGTCAAAGCACGAACCTGCCTCCAATACGCCCATCAATTGGCTCCGAAGGAGGAGTACATTTTAAAACATCTAAAAATCGTTCAGAATCGCCTCGAAAAGATTTATAAGCTACCTGATGAATCCCCAGAAAAGCAAATTGCTTTATCTGATTACGATCCAAATGAATTCAGTATGGACAGGATACAGAACACGAATACCTCCGGGACACCAGCAGCTACAGCAACGAACCGTTCCATAACCCCAAACCCTATAACGTCCTTATAGCATAATATTATTTACAAGCACAGGGAATATTAACAAATTATTGGTTTTAAATTATAATAAGTTTTATACTGCGAAATAGTTAAGCCTGAACCGTAACAGGATAATAGAATGTATTGTATTTTATATCTATCCATTGTACTTAATTCAATCGATTCGTTAGTCAAAATTTTATTAGAAAAACAGAAGTTGAATATGAAAACCAAAATAAAAAAAGTTTTTAGGAAAATGTTTTCAGGGTTTTACTGTTTTTATCGTTGTTAGTGATTCTTATTTAGACGGGAGGATATTGATATTTTATAAAAAAGTTGTATCTTTGTTATTTAATTAAAAATGAAAACTTATTGGCAGGAATAAAGTTGTAGTTATATACCGCTAGCTGGTGTTTCTAAACACCTCATGATATACATGTGAACAACTCGACTGGCTGCGATTATCCTTAACAGACACCGCTTAAAACCCTTTACAGTTTTATGTATGATGTAGTAATATTAAATTCCTTAAAACCTTTTTAATTTTTTTTTCTCCTTTCCTTTTTGTATTGTCTTCATGTAAGCTCCTTCTGAGCGAAACTTAAAATTTGTTTCCTAAAAAACATTTGTGTGCATTGACATTTGTTATTCAAAAATTATTTACCGATTTGAAGTGCAAATTACCACACACAGTCCTAATTAAGCGATTTTCATGGTAAAGGTAGACAACTGGTTCGAAACAGTTGTCCTGCCAGTCTAGGAAAATCGTTTAATAAGCTTGACTGTTAAAGGCTATAAAGGATATCGATATTTATATGAATGAACGTATGTCCGGAAATATGTTCATTTGTATGAATGCGTTTCTTTTATTTTCTTTTAAAACAAACAAACATTAATCCGAATATTAAAAATATTTTTATATTCTCCTCTTTGTTCTCCTAAATGTCTGCCTTTCTTCTGCCTTACTTAACACTTTGTATATTAAGCAAACTCCAGTTATTTAAAGAAAACAAGACCTTATATAAAACACTTAAACGCAATCGTTTTTTCCTTTTTTTTTTTTAAGTACTATAAGCTCATTTTGATTTAACATGTTTTTTGGATAACAAACAAATAACATTTTGTTGCACACTATATCTAAGAAATAAATTCAAATATTGGGACTTTTAATTAATATATATGAAGTTGGTTCAAGGTTATTAAGGATAACATTGACTTGTTTTATTCTTATTTAATAAATTTTTTTTTGTTTGCTTTTATTCTTTGTTTTTAACGACCAATAATTATATACATGTTATTTGAAACTTACACCAGTAATTATCACCAACACCAACAAACAAACAAAATGTTTATATCTACTAAATAGCTTAGACTTTGTCCTATATGAATATATTAGAATACCTTCAATTCAAAGAAAAACAAAACTAATGTAATAGCCCAAGTAAGTGTGTCTGTTCTCAAAACTTGTAAAACAAATATCGAAATACAATCCCATATATCGACAAGTGACACGAAATAAACATTCACACCCATTTAAAATACACTTATTGTCATATTGTCCGATTTCCTTGTTGTTCCCCTCAATTTCTGTTTTTCTTTCGTCTAGTTTAATGTTTCGCATATTAAATATTCTGTTAATCTAATCGAATAGAAATGGTTGCTGCAATTTTATACATTTTAAAAACAAAATAACAAATATTGTAAGCCCCTTCAGGGTATTAAGTAGCGCACAACCCTTTCCAGCACGCACACGACTCCGTTTACTCACACGCGACCTCTCGACTCTTCGACTCCATTTGTCCAATCCACTCGACTCCGATTACTACTTCTCTCGACTTTTCGACTCCTCTCGACTCCATTCATTCCTCCACAACCGACTCCTCTCTTAATAGCTCGTCTCTTACATCGGGACACAATGCCCCTTAAACACTGGACCCCACCCAACCTCACTTGACCCCACATCGGCTCAATTTATTCCTTTAACCGGCTCCTCATCACACCCTTCGGACTCTTCGAGTTCAAAGTGATGACCTTTGGCCTTCTTTAAATACTGCCAAAGCTCGCCTCTATGCGACCCTGTCCGCCTACTCTCGTCTATATACATTTCTGCAAACCGGCCCCTTATGTAACAACAGCTACTACGCGTAGCATATAATCAATAGGACGCCCGGTTTTGTCTCGCGTGAAACACCTCACCCTTTTCTGTCTCTTTTCTGAAGGTTGGCGCTCACGCTCACCAACCATAGCCTTCACGCAACCCCAAACAACCCTTCTCGACTCTGCGTGACCTCTAACACCTTTTTCTGTCTCTGTTCATATATTGGCGCCCATCTACGCCAAAAACAGTTATCACGCGAAACTGTTCATCAATGCTCGACCTTTCTACCCGATTTCAGCAAGCCAGCTTCCCTCGTTACCACAGCTACTACGCGTAGCAGCACCCATCAGGGCACCTGGTTTTGCCCCTTTATTTAAATTTCAGGACATTCGTCCTTAGATCTCCTACGTCTCCCAAATGTCTCAGCAACACCGGTCCACAAATCAAACCGATACCACCGGGCTGAGACAACATACCTGGTTCCCCAATCCTTTAGCCACCATGGCTCACCTTTAGCGGCAACTAAAGGCTATACACGCCCCTCTACGCCGCCTCAAATACCTAGGTGCATAATACTTCGGAGCGCACTTCTAATAACCAGGAGCCCCCTAACCAAAATCCCCTATTTTTTTTTTTTTTTTTTTTTTTTTAAAAACAAGAGCGACGGCCGGCACCTCACAGCAAGTTTCCATTCGGTCGAGGTCGCAGCTACCGCTACATTGGCACCAATGTACCGGTCCTCCCTCGATAGGTAAAACGTGCAATTGAGGGCCCGCCCTCCTTTACCAGTCCCAGCGGCAAACAAATCGCCATACAAACGTATCGACAAAAGACACCCGCTCTGGACTTGGTCCCTTTCCATTCCGCACACGGCAACCCGTCACTGCGGATGGGAATTACCCTGGGATAAGTTCCCCTCCTTCTCGCACACACTATTTCGTCACTGCGGATGCGAGCGGATTTCCGATAGGTTCCGACCTATTCGGGCGATAAGCCTGTTGGTCCACGAGACCCATAACAGGCCGATGGACCACGCCGCACACATTTGCCCTTGATGGCATCAAGCGGTAACAACTGTGTCCATCTTATCGATAAAGGCCCAAACCATAACCAGGATCTGGTCACAACGATAGTCCTGTAACATTACCACAGCGCATTCCGAAGCAACCTCCCTATCATCACAGCACCCACCATCGAGCATTCCCTCGCCCCTACCTTTCTTTTCGTGACTACGTCACTGGGGGGGGGAGTACTGTGGCGATTCCGCCAGATCCAACGGCTCGCCTTCCTGAAAAAACCCCCATAACCATAACCCGGGTCTGCACCAGCTTTCGCTAATGCAATTCGCATTAGCATCTTAGATGCTTCACGCATCAAACAGACCCAATTATTATAACCCTAAAATCCCTATAAAGAAAACTTACCTTCATGCATCCCTTCGCATACAATTTTTCATAAGATTTCTTTGTTTGCTTATTTGGTATTCTGAACCAATTCGGTACCAGACAAATACCATAAATATCGCGCCGTCTATTTTCCCAGACGCGCCATATACCTTTTCATATACATTGCCTGGCAACCTTTTTTGTTTGTCTTAGCAACAAACAACCCAAGCAGCTGCATATAATTAGCGCAATAGACGCTGAAACCAAATTCTCCAGCATTTCCTAATGCAAATATGAACCCGGTTTCTATTGCAGCCAGAGATGCCATAAACATTCAATTTGCTTTTAGCACCCTTTTCTCCTAACGTCGAAAATAGCGACGAGGCATCGTGTAAACAATGACCCGCATTACCAGCGGCGCATGTGGTCATTTTTCCCTATTGTCCTTGTTTTCGAACACATGCAACAACATTGAATCTGTTCGATCGCGCACATATACCACTGCGCCACTAGTTACACCCTTAAGAGAAACGTTTTTCTCTCTCTTCCTTTTTCTTCCTTAGCGAAATCATCTCTGCATGAGATGACGATCGTTGGAGTCTGATTCCATCCGTCGACCACGCTGGTCGCACGGGTCACTCCCGCTCTCCGCGCCTCCAGCGGAGAAGCCTAAACAGTAACACGCGAATATATCCCGGAGTCGTGTGTGTTTTATTTTGCAACGCTAGGAAGTTTTAGTTTATTTTTCCACGTAAATTTATCCGTGAATCTATGAAATAACGTAAATTTATTGATCCCAAATTGTTTATTATTGAAAACATATAGTGCGGCAAAAAAAGTCGGTATACCATAGTCTCTTTGATAAAACAATATCCATAAGTTTATACGAAGTGTTCAATAGCTTTTGTGAAAACGTATAAATTATACAAAAATGTAAAAGACAAACAATAAACAAGTCATAAATTTCATTAACTGTTTGATTTTCAAAATTTAAAAGTAAATTAAATTCAAAACTAGACGCATTTCATTGCTAAAGCGTGTTTCCTGTACCTGCTGCGATACCCGCGCCGTCTCAATTAGTGACAATTGGATGGAGGAGGAAGTGAACCGTGTGCCCGTGTCTGGCACTATACTTCATCCTACCCCACAGACACCCGCTCTGGACTTGGTCCCTTTCCATTCCGCACACGGCAACCCGTCACTGCGGATGGGAATTACCCTGGGATAAATCCCCCTCCATCTCGCACACACTATTTCGTCACTGCGGATGTGAGCGGATTTCCGATAGGTTCCGACCTATTCGGGCGATAAGCCTGTTGGTCCACGAGACCCATAACAGGCCGATGGACCACGCCGCACACATTTGCCCTTGATGGCATCAAGCGGTAACAACTGTGTCCATCTTATCGATAAAGGCCCAAACAATAACCAGGAACTGGTCACCACGACAGTCCCGTAACATTACCACAGCGCATTCCGAAGCAACCCCCCTATCATCACAGCACCCACCATCGAGCATTCCCTCGCCCCTACCTTTTTTTTCGTGACTACGTCACTGGGAGGGGAGTACCGTAGCGGTTCCGCCAGATCCCACGGCTCGCCTTCCTGAAAAAAACCCCCATAACCATAACCCGGGTCTGCACCAGCTTTCGCTAATGCAATTCGCATTAGCATCTTAGATGCTTCACGCATCAAACAGACCCAATTATTATAACCCTAAAATCCCTATAGAGAAAACTTACCTTCATGCACCCCTTCGCATACAATTTTTCATAAGATTTCTTTGTTTTCTTATTTGGTATTCTGAACCAATTCGGCACCAGACAAATTCCTGTAAACAAAATAATTCGGATTGCAATCAATGTAACCGTCATGACAGGGACCATAAATATCGCGCCGTCTATTTTCCCAGCCGCGTCATATACCTTTTCATACACATTGCCTGGCAACCTTTTTTGTTTGTCTTACCAACAAACAACCCAAGCAGCTGCATATAATTAGCGCAATAGACGCTGAAACCAAATTCTCCAGCATTTCCTAATGCAAATATGAACCCGGTTTCTATTGCAGCCAGAGATGCCATAAATATCCAATTTGCTTTTAGCACCTTTTTCTCCTAACGTCGAAAATAGCGACGAGGCATCGTATTAACATGACCCTCATTAAAGAGCGAACCATTTGGTCGCCTTTTCTTTTGTCCTTGCCGCCTGCCTGTTTCGCTGTTCCACTGCACGTGTGAATAGCATTGATCTCAACGATCCCACACATACCACCATGACCTGTATTACAAGATCTGGTTTCCTATACCACCAAGAGAGACTTTACGTTTCCCTGGTGGTAGGTAAAAAACGATATCCTTATTGGAGAGGATATCGTTGGAGTCGTATTCCAACCACCGTTCGCGACGGTCGCGTCATCATCCGCCGTACCGAGTGCACCGGTACGGTGCGAGGCACAAAGGTCGTATCCCTTTGCAGAGTCAATCGGGTTTACTTTATTTTACATTAGTCGGTGAATAATTATAAACTCCTTTCGTTCCGTTTAATGTAAATATTTTCATTGTTCTAAGATTTACTTTAGTAAATTAAATTAACCTTTGTCAATGGTTTTGCAATTAAAGTGAAATAAAAGAACATTTAGTTATGGAAGTCCTACCGTGCGTTTTATTTTTCGGACTGACAGCGTTTACTTCTTTTGTCTGTGAACATTTTGCTGCGGTGTTCGGTGTGCGGCAATTTCCAATTTATTAATCGGAGTAAGTTTGTTTTAGTGAACGAGTGGGTTGGCGGTAGAACTCTCGCCCATGTTGGCGACTCGACTTCCTACCCCCCACAGAGTCTTATTCCAACCACTAACCGAAGCGTTCGTCGTCCATCCCCTTTAGCGTGTGCATCGGAGTGCACACGCCTCGGAGTCGTGTTCATACTTTTTACACTGTCGAGTCAAGAGTCGCGTGCCACAAAAAATGTATTTGGTTAGTGTAGTGTCCCATACAGAACAATTAAACAATAATTGTCTCCTCCGGTTGCCTCTTGCAAATTTGTTAAAGATAAAGAACAATAAAGAAAGGATCATTCGAACATTAAATCCGTGTGTTTTATTCAAAGTGCTGGATGTGGTGAACAGTTTCTCTTCCTTTTAGTGAAGTGTGAATTCGGTTTGGTGGAACCTTGTCGAACAGCGAGTGTTAGTGGGACGAGGTAGAACTCGCACCCATGCCGGTACTACGACCGCGTACCCCACAACAGCACAAAAGGGAATCGAAAAAGAAATCATCAGAGCTGTATTCCCGAACATTAAATGTACTAATACACATCCACATTAAGAAATGAGTTGAAATTTACTCGTATACTAGGGGACGTGTTTTGAGGTATTAATGCTTGAGTTCTAACTTTCTATAACGTGGGTTCGAATTCGTCGTAAATTGTTAAAATCTCAATATCAAAACCGACAATAAACCACTGGTTTCCTTTCAAGAGAGTCGGAAAATTAATATCCTGGTCGGGAATGCCTATCTAATACTTACAGGAACGCGAAATATAACAGCTGACGCTGCCTTTAATCCGAGTTCATCCCGCTATGGGTAACGCCTGCTTAAATTTTACAGGAACTCCCTTTTACACGCTCACAAGAAGGGATATGATGCGATTTTTCGACACCGATCAGGGAATAGTTACACCGCAAGGAAACTCTGAAGGGATATTTCGAAACCGACTACAACCCAGTCTATCTAGGTGGATGCGCGAACGTACAGCTGTGGGGAACGAAGTCTGAGGGCCACCATGGGCGCAGGGTTCTACTTCGTCCTCACCGATTTAACACAAAGTTCCGCTGACGCGAATCACCAAAGATATCCAAGGAACCCACGAGAGTCAAAACACTGATTATTTTCAGTCGGAAAAATGTTCTTTTTATGGAATTAGTTGATAGATATCTTTTGTAATTAATCAAACGTACACGTGTATTAGATGTCACCTGGAACCTTACGAATATTTTAATTTAAGCCTTCTCATGGCCATTGTTCTAACGTTAACAATACACATACTATCTAAGCACTTCGCTCTGTGATTCCGACTATTCAATTAACTGGGGAGGAAAAAACGACTCGATACGCGTTCGCGTCTCCGCAATCGGGGATAAGAAAATAAAAACACACGGCTCTGGTAGAACGCCTCCGCAGCGCTACGGACAGCGTGTCATACTAACCCATATCCATCGGTATTTTATATAGTAATGACCTCGATATAATTTTCATAGACAGAGTACATATGCAGTGATTTAGGATAACGCAAGGCGGGAAACTAGAACATTGTCAGAAAAAGAACAATTGAAGAAGTTTCGATTGATTTTGTCAATAAGGAACTCTACCGGTTTAACGTTAGCCTTTTCATGTAGTTCATGTGTCGAATAATGCCATGGCAAATTCAGCAACAATTTCAATATTTTATTTTGACACCTTTGCAATTTTATTTTGTGTGTGCGAGCACAATTACACCATACGGGGACGCCGTCCAGGAGTACGAGGGTTCCTTTTATATTTCGGGATTAGAGAACAAAAACAAATATTGATCATCGAAAATCGCTTTATTGTTTTTCAAAATATTCCCCATGAAGATCTATACACTTTTGCATGCGTTTGAACCAATTGTCGAAGCACTTTTGCCACTCTGATTGAGGTATCTCCAACACATGCATTCTGAATGCAGCAACCGCTTCTTCCAGTGTAGAAAAACGTTGACCTCTCAGTTTGTTTTTTACGTACGGGAATAAAAAGAAGTCATTCGGTGCCAAGTCAGGACTATACGGCGGATGACCCATCAAATCGATGTTTTGGGTGCTCAAAAATGCAGTTGTCGCAGCTGATGTGTGAGAGCTCGCATTGTCGTGGTGAAGAGTGATCCGTCTTCGGCGGTTGGTTTTCCTGATTTCTTGGAAGACAACTGGCAAACAAATGGTTGTGTACCACTCAGAATTGACTGTTCTGCGTTGTTCTAGTGGTACGGTTGCGACATGTCGTTTTTCCGAAAAAACAGGCGACCATTTGCTTGGAAGTGCTTCGTGCGCGAACAACTTTTGTTGGATTTGGCTCATCTTGAAACACCCAGACAGTCGACTGCTGTTTACTTTCGGGCTCATACGCGTAAATCCACGATTCATCACCTGTCACGATGTCATAGACGTGTTTCGAAGCACCGCGACCGTATTTTTTGAGCATTTCTTTCGACCAATTGACACGAGCCTTTTTTTGGGCGATTGACAAATTGTGTGGGATCCAACGCGAACAAATTTTTTTGACAGTCAAATGTTTATGCAATATTGAATGTATGCTGGTCCCACTAACGCCTAAGGTTGTCTCAATCTCACGATAGGTCACATGACGATCTTCCAATATCAGTTCGCGCACAGCATCAATGGTTTTCGGAACAACAACTGATTTTGGACGACCTTCACGAAATTCATCTTGGAGTGAACTACGACCATGATTGAATTCACCATACCATCGATAAACACTGGTCCTTGATGGAGCTTCATCGCCGAAAATTGAATTAAGTTCATCCATGCACTGTTGCTGAGTTAATCCACGCCGAAAGTTGTAAAAAATAATCGCACAAAAATGTTGACGATTTAATTCCATTTTTGGGCCGAGATGAATCTTTTAAGTTACTGTAAACAACACAAATAGCGCTCGTATGTCAAAACGTTCTGAGTGCGTATAACCTCAAAAATGTCCAACTTTACGACAGGGCTGTCAATTGCCGAAACATAAGAGGCAACCCTCGTATAGCTTGAAAAATGATTTTAAAAATTATAATTTTATTTCCGAGGCTAAGCTTTGACTTTCTACACACTAATGGATACATAACTCTTGCGACTTTGTTTATTTTGTGAATTCTGGTAGTGATGTTGTGGGGAGGAAGTAAAGTGCCTAACACGGACACTAGGTTCACTTCCTCCTCCATCATAAATTGTTCACGCGAACACTGCTCACAACGCAAGGGGGAAGAAAACGATGGTTGACCTTCGCGACCGAGCGGGCACAACACAGAAACAAAAGCACTCCGGCGATGCTATTTATACTTAAACTTTTTATTACGAATGGTCCTTACTTATACTGGTGTTGGCTGATTTTAATCGATTCTTAGACATTCCACACACGAACTGCGGCACAAACGTTTTAACCCACCGTACCTGCGCAGGTACGGTGGATGACGAGCGACCCGACCGCTCCGAAGATTGAATTACGACTCAACCGATATCCTCTCCGATAAGGATATCGTTTTTACCTCACACCAGAGACACGTAAAGTCTCTCTTGGTGGTATAGGAAACCAGATCTTGTGATAAAGGTCATGGTAGTATGTGTGGTGACCGTGTGGATCGATGCTATTCGCACGTGCAGTGGAACGACGAAACAGGCAGGCGGCAAAGACAATAGGGAAAAAGAAAAGGCGACCAAATGGTTCGCTCTTTAATGAGGGTCATGTTTATGTAACGTCGCTATGACGGACGTTGGAAAAAAGGTGTTAATGGAATACGATACTTTATACCATGGAAATTGTATATCGTATCTTGGGTTAATTGCCGATACGCATCCCTTGCTTGCATTTAGGTATGCCAAGCAATTAGTGGTGGCGACGAAAGAAATGCATCATTGTTTGTCTATTGAATCGCTAGTGTTGCAGCTGTAAAAACAAGCTGACGACATAGTATTTTAACTCAGACAAAGGGTATCGAATGTTTGCTATTTATGGTGCATATGCACATTAAAGATCAATTTTAGGAATTTCAGATAATGCTTGAAAGCATTACATGTCCTTGGAAAAGGAAATGTTTTCTGGGGCAAATGCATATGCATTGGCGGGAAACAATGGGAGTTATGGAATTCCTAAAAAGGTCAAGAAGAATTCTTACGGAAAATTGTATGCAAAGGGATGCAATGAAAAGGTAAGTTTTCTTTATAGGGATTTTAGGGTTATAATAATTGGATCTGTTTGATGCGTGAAGCATTTAAGATAGTAATGCGAATTGCATTAGCAAAATCTGGTGCAGACCGGGTTGTGGTTATGGGGGTTTTTTCAGGAAGGCGAGCCGTGGGATCTGGCGGAACCGCCACAATGTGTTTTTGGAAGATAAGTTTTTGATCTAGAATAATACCTAGATATCTACACTCTTCGGACCAATCAATATCAACTGCACACATACTGAGTTTAGTGCCATTTGGTAGGTAGCAGAGTTTCCTACATCTCGAAAACCAGACAGCTTGTGTCTTATTACCATTTATTTTTATTTTCCATTTCCTGTAATATACTGCTAGTTTGTCAAGAGCTGCTTGCAAAGAGTTGTAGACGTTAGTGAATAAGGCACCCGAAGAGAAAATGGCCGTATCATCGGCAAGCATAGCTACCTGAATGTTTTCACCTAGACATGGTAAATCTGCGACAAACAATGTGAATAATATAGGACCAAGGACCGAGTCTTGGGGTACACCATAGTGGATTTGGTGAGTAGAGGATTTGTCGGTTCCTAAACTCACAACATATTTTCTCGAACGAAGAAAGCTCTGGATAATTTTGATAAGCGGTATTGGCAGCTTAAGTTTTAGTAGCCTATAAATCAAGGCATCGTGCCATACCGTATCAAAGGCTTTTTCGATGTCTAGAAGAACTAGTCCCGTTGACTCCTTGTCGATGAATTTACCAGCTTTGTGGTTTTTAATGCGCAAGACTTGGTGGATTGTGCTGTGACCACTACGGAAACCGAACTGAAAGTTTGGTAAGATGTTATTGTCTTCACACAAAACGAGCAATCCTTTCCTTAATGATTTTTTCTAAGAGCTTACTTAGACAGCTAAGTAGACTAATAGGTTTGTAGCTTTCGGGGCTGTTCTTCGGTTTGCCGGGTTTCGGGATATGTATTACTTTTGCTGTTTTACAACAGTCCGGAAAATGATAATTCTTAACACAAGCGTTGAAAATGAACGCTAAATAGTTACTTGCAGCAGGTGGAAGCGCTTTGATTAATTTGTTGTTAATATTATCGAGACCCGCAGCCTTTTTTGATTTCGATTTTTTTATCAATTCTTTAACTTTGCTGATATTAGTTGCGTAAGTACTTTCAGCTGGTGTTTGAGAAAGTACATGGATAGTGTTAGCAACTTCAGCTTCAGTATACGCGTCGCTTAGATGCATAGATATGGAGTGGTTCTTACTAAACGTGTTAGCAAGAAGATTCGATTTCTCCACTGGAGAAATAAACAGCTTGTCGTGAACGTTAAACGGAGGAATACTTGATCCTCTCTTTTTTATAATTTTTGATATTTTCCAGAACGGTTTGCTTGCTTTGTCAAGAGAGGAAAGGTGTTTATTCCAACACTTGTTCCTATATGTTGAGATTTCGTTTTTAATGATATTATTTAAGACTTTAACATTAACTAGAAAACAATCGATTCTATAACGCAGCCATTTTCTTCTTTCAGAGTTTCGTAGCCTAATCAGATGTAAGATATTTTCAGGAAGCGGTGCCTTATCAACTGGAGCAGTGGAACATTTACGTATCGCAAGATCGGCGGCCCTATTGATAACAGAGACAAAATTATTACATAGGATATCAATGTGCTCGCTGCGTTATAGAATTTAAGCTGGTATCACCTAGAACCATGATTTATAACAATTCCAGTTGGGGGGGGAATAGTTGATGACTGTTCTTATATTTCTGTAGAAAGGTGAATTGCAGACGGTGTTTCACAGTAATTGGCTGGCGTTTTATTTGCCTTCATGACATTTGAGGGCACTTTTCTTGGTAGATTTCCTAAGAAAGGATGCACAGGGGGCATGGTAATCAACCGCGGATCGTGGTATTTTCGCTCGCTTGATGCATTTCTGACTAATTGTATTTACCTAGCATTCGGGTTGTCAGACAATCCTGATTTGACAACACAAGAACCATAAAATAGTCATGCAGACACATATGGATATGGCCCGGACGCCACAAGCTAGCGTTACAGATGTGGAACACCAAGGGTGTGACCTTTTCCTGTGCGAAAGGTGTGATGGTTTTCTGAAGTTGTTCGAAGAACTTGGGAAATCTCCACGCACATTTTTAGCAATTTCGAAATTTAGTTTTTGACAGTTGAAAAGGTTGTACGTGTTTCGGGGTGCTCCGCGATGTTTGTCTTTTTGTTCAAGTCCGACTGCTTGTTCGTAAGTTTTCAATAGAAAATAGCAAGGTTATTTGCGCCAAGCCATCGTACTGGCTGAACACTAAAGTGTGCACAAAAGGAGATTTTGCAGAATGTCAGAACGCAGTGCGAGAGGAAGAAGAAGTAACAGATAAGGGGATGAGGTATCGATGTGCATTGGTCTTAAATGCCTGGACATTATAACGACGAGGAAACACATGATCAGGTATTGCATTCTGTTGTGCATAAAATGTTTATTAATTAAGATATAATAAAAGAAGGTTATTCACTTGCTTCTTCTATTACCTTTCGGTTTTCTTGTTCTGCTGTTCAGGTTGCTAGGGGCGTTGAGTGCTTGAAACCCCCAGTTGAGATCCTTTTCTATTTTCTTCTGAGCTCGTTAATTGCATCACACAAAATTGTTCAGTCACTTGCACAATTAAAGATTTATTAATAATGAGAAATTGAGAAACTGCCACTTATAAACCGTCCTCTCTCGAAGATTCGCGGCGAACCAAAAACTTTCCACAACTGAAGAACTTTTATCAAAAAGATTCTCTTATTTGTTTTAGCTTTCGCCGTCTACTTTTTTATTTTTATTTGTTATTGTAGTGATCCTAAATCACTACTCCTGTGGGGGTTCTTTAAAGCTACACAAAAAACCACGCACAATTCCAACCCCAACTCCCTTTGGCAACCTGCAGTTACCTGCAAACATTTCCTTCTCAAGGACATCCAATGCATCACCATAAATTCCCTGTAAAGAATTCTCTAACATGCATGCATTCAATGCGTCATCCGAAATTCCGGAAAAGAATTCTCTCTTTTGTCCAATCGAAAAAAGCAGTTTCCGCATCTAGCGTCTAACCGCCAAGAATCGATTTTTCCAGCATATAAACATGTATACAAAGAATTCCACCAGCAAAGATACAGTGCACAATGACGATTATCTATCTGAATTGCTTTTAGCACCAATTTTCCTTATGGCTTGCAGACTATTTACGCAGCTGCACCATGTCTCCTATGATGTCCTTTGTTCATCCCCTTTTCTCAGTTTCGTTTTCCCATGACCTCGTTGCATGAGTAAACAATGGATCAATTAGCACACTAACTAAGATCGACCCAGAGAGATCCTCTCCAATTCACCACCACAAGGAGAAAATTCGCGGTTCTCTCGAGGAGAGAAAACTCACCCTTAGTTGAGAGGGACTTGTGGGGAAGAAGTATGGTGTGCAGGCGTACTGCACCGGCTTCCCTTCTTCCTCCATCATAATACCGCTGTAAATAGTCAACAAGGATCCGACGGTCACGCACCGAACACCGCAGCAAAATGTTCGCCAAGAGAAAACGTCACACACCGGAGAAATTAATCGAAACACACTGGATTGACTGTTTATTATTTGTTTCTTTATTGGGTAAAATACTAGTTACTTTTTGATTAATTCAATGAACATGACTTAAAAATTGCTTGGGACCTTACAAATATCTTAATTTAAGCATTCTCCTCGAATCGTTCAAACGTACACAATACACGAACTAACTAAACACTGTTTTAGTATTATTGGTTCTTTCATTTTCACTTTACTATTGCTTGCAACAAACTATGTTTTTTGGGTTATTTTATTTTTATCTCGTACGATAAACGATATGGGCGTAAGTAAGTTCCTTGCTTTTGTGCGTACCCGGCCACAGATATATTTATTTTTTGTTCGTCTAGATTTTAGGCACTTGAATACCGCACGACACGCGTCACACCAACACGACATTATTAGAATGTAATACTTTTTACAATACTAGGTAGTAATTCACAAGAAACTCGACGGCCGAATTACGCGTCCCGGAGCGCTGCAGGAGCGGAGATGGAGACCCGACCGGCTCGGTCACGTGATGGAAAACAGAACTCTGACTTGAATTCAATCCTCAATTAATGGAGAGTGGTGAATATCCTCTCGGCTAAGGATATGTTTACTTAACACAAGAGAAACGTAAAGTCTCTCTTTGTGGAATAGATAACCAGATCTCGTAATGAAGATCATGGTGGTATGGGTGTATGTGTGATCGTGAAGATCACATTGGTTTTCTCATGCAACAAGACCATGGACAAACAAAGCAGAAAGACGGTAAGGACAAAGGGATCGTGAAGATCATTGCTTATGATGTGCATTGCGGCTAAATAAATAGACGGCAATGCATCGAGGAAATGGTGGTAGAAGGAAAGATGGGAGAAGGGCATCATAAAAGTCTTGGATGAGTGATGCCCTTGCGTAAATAGACGCATAGCTATTGGAAAAGGGTGCTAATGGATTGGGATACTTTATACATTGAAAATTGTATAGTGTATCTTGGGTCGGTGGAAGAAACGAATCCCTTGTCTGCATTTGCATATGGTAATTCGTCTGTGGTAAAGCACGAACTTGGTGATTGTTTGTATTTAGGAAATGTTGGAGATGCCGTAATTGTTTGTCGATTGAACAAACGAATCGCTGGTCAGTTTGGTGCAGCTGTCAAAACAAGCTGTCGGGCATTGCATTCTAATTATGACGACGTGTGCCGAATGGTTTTGAATTTCATTTAATTTTTTTTTTTTTTTCATTTTTCAAACATTTTTTTATTTTCTTTTTATCTTCTTAGTTTCTAAATTAAAGGCTAGACAAAAAATGCTTAAATTCTAGCTTAATTATCTTATATAATAACTTACTGGTCCTTCGCATACGCTCTAAGCTAAACATTACTTAACAATTGTATAATTTGCCTTTCGGCGACAGAACTTTGTGGCAGTACTTATAATTGTTTGAAAAACAAAGAAAAATTTGAAAAACCTTGTGTCGATTTTTTTTGCCTTTTTTTTCTTAAAATTTAACTTACTTAATTTTTTTTTTTATTAATTAATTTACAAGCTCTTAACTTAACTTAACTTAAATCTTATACTACCCTAATTCTAGAAAAGCTAAGTCTATGTAAGCTGGCTGATGATAGTGTGATTCTATACCGGCATTGCTATCCAGGTCTTTATATGCCATTCGCCCACCAGAACTGTTGACGCTGTCTAATACTATCGTCCCGGTCTCTGTGGGAGATAGCCGTACTGAAGCGCAAGAGCTCTTCTTCGGTGCGTGTTACTTCCCGGTCGTAGCACAATCGCCCGTCTACGGATGATCTACTTACATGATAGATCAGCGGAATTCCGGAACTATCCTGTATAAGCCCTTTCATGTCCAAGTCAAGGAACGCCTCTGGCGGAATAAAGCCGTTGCGACGCACGCTCTCATAGTACAGAGTGTTTGGACAATAGGCCTCGAAAATTAGGTCATTGGACGAGTTTATTGCTGTCGCAATATGTCCTCTGATTAATTTAATCATAAAATTATCCACCCTATTTATGTACGCTTCATTATATAAAGTCTCATTTGAATAATACTTTTTATAGTCCGATTCCGGTGTCCGATATAATCTGAGACGACTTCTGAGACACGTCCTTTCGAACACCCGAATCTTTTCCATCAAATTTGAACCTATGTTAAACTATACTAGACAACCATATATGAGCATTGGCCTGATTAGCGTCATGTAGCATATGACTTTTACCCTGCTGTCAAGTTGGCTACTGTGAAATAGCCTCCTTGTCATAGCAAAAGATTTCCTCGCTTTGAGCAAAGCAGCCTCTACATGTCTGTTGAAATACAGATATTGGTTTAGCCAGATGCCCAGGTATTTAACTAAACTCTTGGTTTCCAGTTTATCTCCATGCGGTCCCACGATAACTAGCTTTCGCCAGTTTTTCCTTGTGTCGTCCGTGGCTTTATACAATGGAGTTCTAAATAGGATGGCTTCATATTTCTGGAAGTTGATCTTAAGTTTCCAGTCATCGCAATAGCGCTGCACGTTGTTGAAGTCTCGCTGTATTAAACTATTTATGATCTCAACTTTCGGAGCTGTTCTGTAAATTATGAGATCGTCTGCGTACGCAATAGCCTGCGGGAGTGCATCTAATAAGTCGCTAATGTAAATGTTAAAAAGAATCGGAGAGAGTACCGCACCCTGTTGCAAGCCATTCTTGATATTATACGTTTTATTAGAGGTCACATTACCACTTTTGACCACGAACCTCCTGTTCTTTAACATTTCGTAAAGTACATATAGTAAAGGCTTGTGTATGCCATGTCTGACCAGTTTGTAATATAACCCTTCGATCCAGACGGTATCAAAGGCTTTTTTCAAGTGGATCAGACAGGCCCCTGTGCATTGGTTCCTGCATTTATTCCATTGTATGCCAGAGACCAGTTTAGCTGCGGCATGTGTGGTTTCATGACCCGCCTTAAAGCCAAGCTGGTTATTTGGAATATTGCTGTTGTCGTCTACCCATTTTAGCAGAGCTTTGTTAATAGTCTTTTCAAATGCTTTACTGATGCTTGGGAGTAAACTTATCGCACGCATGTTCATTGGGTTTGTACAGTCTTTGCCCTTTTTTGGGATGGGCTGAATGATAGCCGTTTTCCAACGCGCGGGATAATATGCATTATTCAACGCGTTGTTAAACAGGACCGTGTATATATCTATTGCCATTGGGGGCAGGTTCTTGAGTACGATGTTAGGTACTCCATCTATTCCCACTGACTTTTTGCTTCTTAATGAGTCGAAGATACTCTGGATTCCTTCCCTTGTGATTAAAAGGCTATTAGCCTCACCATTGGGATTAATGTCAATTGACAGATTATCTTCACTGAATTCGGTAAAACCGTGATTCTCGGGTTGCCAAAGTGAAATTTCATTTTGGAGGTGCAGGTGATTCAATAGAATTTTGTCCTCCAGGTCGTGATTTCGGTGAATCCTTTCATTCACCTTGTACATTTCCTGAAAGACAGCCCCCACAGCGTTCACCTTTTCCAAAGGATCTTCGATCACGAACAGCTCACTATTGAGGATAGCGTTCTCTGTATCTATACCAATGTTGGTTAGCAGCTGCTTGTTTACATCAGTACGTGGAATTTGGAGACACTGAATCTCGTTTTGATTATTTCTCCTGAATATTTTATTTATTTGTGGGAGCATATTCGGGTTAATAGTTTTTATAGCTCAAATTCTGTTGTTCCAATACAAATTTGTTGCTAATCTATAATTAGCTTTAAGTAATTGTTGGAGGTTTTTTAATTGAGATTTCAGTGATATTATCTCCTGGTCTTGTCTGGCTGTAAACTGTCTGTGTAATTGTTTTAGTTTCGATAGCAGTCTGCTCTTTTTCTTGTGGAGTGCGTTTATCGTTGTATTTCTGTACATGTTTATGTGATCTGTAACTGTTGTTTTGGGAATTGTTTTGTCCATTGTTCGTTTTACGGTTTCGTCCATTTGTTGAATGTATTTGTCGATTTCGTCATTTGTCATTTGTAAGGAACGATGGATATTCCGTAGCTAGCAGGTCAGTTCTATATTCTATATGATACAGATCTAACCAACCGGCCAATTGATTTCCTCTGATTTTAGATATATAATTTCCCTAATTTTTATGCTTGGCGTTCATATCTCCACCTAGGATAAAGTAGTTTTTGTCCAGGTGCAATTGTAAGCATCGAAAGAGAGGGTCGAGCTCTGCGATAAGGAGGGTTGTTGGTGCTCCTCAGGTGCATAGACCGCAATCGTTTACAAACCCCTTCTTCGCTGAAGGGGTATGCGTACGACACAGGCTTCCAGCAGCCGGAACCTGCGCACTTCTCCACTATATATAACTTTATGTTGGATTCCTTTTCTAATAAACAATACACTTGTTACAGGAGATTTTTGCAGTGTGCGGGCCCGACGCAAGTCTCTAGGTCAGAGAACCGACAGTAGTTGGACACACTCACCCAAGAGTGGACAATTGTGGGCATATCTTCTTCAGAGTTAATAACACGCATTCGGAGGATCACCCAGAGTGCACAGCGATAGAGTATTTTCAATCGACATCGATGGAAAGCCATCCACTGGGAGTGCTGATAGATTATTTCCTCTAACCAAACGCCGAGATACTACCTAAAGAGCCACACTAACAGTTTCACGAGGCGAGAACAACTATTGGAAGTCTCCCCCTGAAACAGTGACGGAGATCCGCAACAACCCAAAAGATGGTAGGCGCCGATCAAACAAGTGTAGTAGCCATCGTGTAACTATCTCAGCCCAATCCCCCTAGGTGGCGCAATACCGCGTCTACACGAGCGTGTAAAAGAGGATGCTCCGGAAATCCCCAAAGTGCGACAACTAATGACATCGCAAGCATCACCTACAATTCAGACCAGCAAAACCCAGCAGAGAAACAAGGGTGTGCATTTTGGCTTCTATACATCCAAACTCAGTTCACTTCGATGAGCTGGGCGACAACAATAATAGCACAGAATATTGTCATCATCATCATCGGCACTACAAGCGAGAACCGGTCTTGGCCTTATTTAGCAAGTCCTAAGGCTTGTTAAATTTTCTATAATGATTATTTTTTTTTTTCGGTTAGCAAATGGGCCATACGCCTACATGTTTCCTACATCTACACGCCTATCTCGCGATATGTGGTTGTAATACCGAAACTGTCTGACCAACCAAATGTTGTGTAAAAACAATTAGTCAAAGGCACCATCGCCAGATGCCGGCAACATTAAAAAATTCCAGGCAATAAAGGCACAGTGACAAGTTCATTAAACAGAAACGAATTTTACGATGCTCGTTGGAATTACAGAGCGACTGGGATTTCTTTCACCGAAATCTTACTAATAGAAACAACATCAATAAACCATTAATGGTAATATAAAGTACTTCCTGTATTGTAGCACACAGCCTAGACTTTATCCTCTCGAAAGGTAAAATAAGCCATCGCCGCTGTACCCGCAGAGAACAATGTAATGTGGAGCTGTTTCACTTGTGTACCTGCACGGGCGCGGATTCACCTAAATACCCGCTACTGAAAAGTCAAATCAAACACCAACAGAGGACGTAACGAATAAAAACACGATAAATTTGCTGCAAGGTTTCTTTATTGAGTTGGTTTTCCAGTATCGAGTTTTTCTTATGCTAGTTATAAAACAGGTTGTTGAATTATTAACAGTAAATGTACTTTTTAAACTTAAGCAACTCCACACTTAGAATAGTCTGAGAATACACCAAAAGACATTGTCTCCAATCACACGCCGGTAAGTAGGTCCAGCTTACTAACCATTTGCCGCTTAGATTTTGATGACACTTATATTTGTTCAGAAGGTAACGAATTAAACAACGATTGGGATACAATCCGTGATGACACTTTATTTATTAATCACGCCCCCGAGTTGTGACAACGATTTCACGAATGTATAATATGCACTTGTGGGGGTTTCTCTATTCTACATAAGAACCAACCCACAATCTCAACCTAAATTTCCACCTAATTTCGACCGCTTTCTGCGCATCATACCTACCCATTTCCTTTATATGTATTCCCCTGTAAAACATTTCAAACGGACGTATAGCTAAACTCATTATCCTTTGCAGATAATGCATAATTGAGTTTAGCTACATTCTTGTCATACGGCAACTCCATTCTTGCTAACCACGAGTTTCCCATCGGAAATCTCATAATGTCGGTTAGCAACAACAAGTCTAAATGAACGACGCTGTTGCAACATAGCAAAATAGCTGGGGTTATTTCAGCGTCTTAGAGTCTGGTTCTCACGCGTATTATTTCCCAAGCATCAGCGGCATCCTATCGACTTTCCCTCAGATCACCCATTCGCTTGGGATCAATGATCTCTTTTTGCAGGGGAGTAACATCAGCTAGGTTTCCCTCTCATTCGTATTTCTTTCCACGGTTCAATGTGCTCCGACTACACCATAGCCGTACGACTGGGTCACCAGGTCATGTCAGTAGCTGCATCTGATACCAACACACACAACCAAAGCTACCCCGAGATCACAGCATATCATGTTTTCTGTTCTCTCATTCTTCATGTCCGTCAATTACCCTATTAACAAAAGTTACTCACACTTTGAAGGGCGTGAGGTTGAGAGAGCAGAGGCGTGGTCTCTTTTGGTTGTCCTGTGTGTGGGATGAAATATGAATTTCAACCCTAATTCACACCAGTTGCTATTCATTCATCATTGGTGTCGGACGCGCTGCGCTAGTTTTTAATTTAATTCGCCACCGGTCATAAAGTCGTATCTCAACCATTACTGCAGTCGCGTCGCCGCTCGTCGTCGTAATAAAAGCAAAAACTGCAAAATTTCGTCTCTATTGTCAAAAGTTTCTAAGTATAGAAGAGGTTTATTGTTTGTCTGTGAAGCAATTGTGTATTGAAATTATAGAGGTGAAAAACGTAAATAAAAAAACTAAATCAAAATAAAGAACAAAAAAAAAAAACAGTGTTTTCTTTTCGTGGATTTTCTTCGGACGAACATTTGTTTTTCGTAGTGACGGTGCCCATGATCGGCATCATACTTCTTCAACCCCCACACACTGATTTCGACTTAAATACTCGACACACGAATTTCAAAACGAATGGAACGTAACGGGGACTTGACTCTTCACACGTGTACTCTCAACGGGGGATGCGATCTGACTCCTCGAGACGTTGAGTCAATCGTACCACCGGTCGCCACTGGGGTGGATTTCCACTGCTGTGGTAAGAAGCGAATCAGCTATTCCTTTCTAGTGGCGATCAATGAAAATCAGTTCGACTTAATTGGAAAGACTTCCATTGTGATCGTGGTTGGATGTCCATACACTGGAAGTGGGGACAAACGATAATGCATCGGCGGTTGGATGTGAAAGGAGAGAGATCGATCATGTCGCTGTTCAAATAAATGAACATGAACGACGGCTAAAGCCATGCCATTGTAAACAACAACATTGTTCTGCCGAATGCAGAAATAGATTTTTCTGTGATGTTGAGTCAACAGAAAATTTGTTCACGATGGTAAGAGCTAGGATGGAGATTTGTGTGATTTAGAAAAACGGATCGTGGGACACGGCCGTTGATATGGTTGTTTGGATAACAATTATGGCCGTGTCCAACTCGATGATCGGTTATCGGTTTAGGCGATCGATCATGGGAAATGTGGCTTGCAGATGTGCAAGCAAGCAACTTGCCAGGCTTGTCTTTTGGACCAACGGATTGTTGGAAAAAGTAAACACAGGAGGATTGCTGTGTGTTTAATGAACATGGTTACCGACCAGAGGAACCGATCGGGTTCCTAAATGGTTCGTAAATGATGAATCGGAATGGTCTTGGATGACTTGATATCGTTTGATGCCATGGCAAGATAATGTTCTTGCCATGGATTTATATTTCAGGTTAGAAATGATTGAAGGAGAGCTTTGTACTGCTCGTATGCAAGTAAGAGGGTATGATTGGTAATGTATTGCAGGTTGGGAATGGGGAGTTGGGTTAGGACAATGGCTGGTTCTTCGGGCGAGCCTTAAAGAACACCCACAGTAAGTAAAAAGAGTATACCATGGGTTATAAAGCATGAAGCGGGAACTTGTTTATAAAAAGTAACGCCACCAATGTGTAAAAATGTAACATGATCCTTATCGCATTGCGGCTCCACGCTCACGTCCTTAGCGGTGAGATTCATCTGTACCCTACCAGTGAACTGTGGTGGAATTTAATTTAAAAGGACGAGTTTCCTATGCGGGCTTCCTTGACGAGCTCGAGATCGAATCAACGTGATCCCTGTCTGGGACTTAAGCTTCCTATAATATCTCCGTCAAAATTTGACGAACATTACATGAAATGGGAATAGATAGTTCAGCAAGCTGTTCACGAAACTAGTGCGCAATAAAAGAATATCCAACGCCGAGAAGATGCACCATCTAAAGGCTAGTAGTTGTGATATCAAATCTTCCCACGTATTATCATATATTTCACAACATAAATTAATAATATTTGAAAAAAGAAGAGAAAACTTGATTAAACTGTAAAACAAACAATTTCAGTTCATTTGGAAAATAGCTAATTTGTTTAATGCAGATTTCTTAATGTACACATCTTTTCATTAATTAAAAAGAACACCAGGTATAAATTGCCAATACCAAACGACTAACTGATATTCCGGAGCCAGAAAACACATCTCGCCAAGCATTTTTGTTAGTTCGTATGATATTGTTTTAAAAATGCTTAGACAAAAACAAATACTATAAATTACATAATTTTTAATTACTTTTCCATTATCCATATTTATTTTCTGGCAATAAAAAATTGTTATCTCTTCAAGTACTGAATTAATATATTTAACAAATCTGCTACGTGTACATTTAGTTCAAAAACAGTAAAACCAAGTAAGAACCGATATATTATGTCGTTTGTAGTTAATAATGTTTGGCATTGTTAGACAAATTGGCATAGTTAGAAATTGGCTTAATATTTTAATAATTCCTTATGAGTGTGTACCAATTAGAATAAATCGCAATAAAAAGATATCAAAATATTTTTATCGACAATCGTATCACTTTACAAAAGTTTCTCCAAAGATGTAGAATCGTATGCTAGGCGAGTACAATGAACTTAAATTTATAAACGAATGTTTCTTTCGTATAGCCACGAACTCAAAGTACTAAACACAATATGTGTACGAAACAGCAGAACGAAATATCATATTATCTTACCTCAGCTTCCAAAGACGCAAATAAAGTAAAATGACCCCTAAAACTCCTTGTTATTATTTTAGTTAATCAGTTTATATCTATGTACATTTATTTTTTACACTTTATAATTTATTGTAACACAAATCTTTTTAATAAGACGTAGTAAATAAAGACAACAAACAAATTGAACAAAGAAAAACGCAACAAATTAATATACACATACAAAAGAAGAAAAAAGGAAATTGTAAACACCACGTAAAAATGCCCTATAAACACACAACTCCGCTCGACTTCAAGCGACTCCGCTCACCCACACTCGACTTCTTTTCGACTCCATTCAACCGTCCGGACCACCCCACTTCGTGGTTTCGTTCCAATTCAGGCCAGGTTAGGCCACTGCGAACCCCGCGCCGTACCCCGTAGGCCGCAATTGGCTCCGGAAAATGTGCTGCATCACCCCAGACGTTCTTCTAAAGTCTTCCAGGTCGCAGCATTTTTTAGGTATAGGCAAGGTAAGTAAATCTTTTACTCACCCAACACCATTCAACCGCTTCAATTCTCACGACTCCGCTCACCTTCTCTTGACTCCCTTCGATCCCTTTCTGCCTCGTCTCTACATATGCGCACATGCCCACCAACCGACTTCATGCGACTGCGCCCGCCTCCTCTCGACCCTACACGACTCAATTTCCGCAATTCCGGCGCCCGACTACACGACAGCTACTACGCGCAGCATACCCTCAGTAGGACGCCCGGGTCTACCCCCTTACTCTGACGCAAGGACCATCCTCATTGGGACTCTTGATGTCCCCCAAGGCACCTCGGCCCAATACAAGCGGCAACACAGTGGGCAAAATACGTCCAACTATGCCGCCTCATGCACCAGGTGCACCATTCAACGCTCCGGAGCGCGCGCTAGTTAACAGTAGGGCATCCTGCAGTTGGACACAACCAACCACTCAACAGGAGCCCCCCCCCCTCCCCCGCCCACTAGGTCACCTACCGACATCAAAGCGACCGCCCGGCACACCCTCATAAGTTGCCTGACGGCCGAGGACTCTGAAATAGCGAGTTCCGCCGTCGACACCCTCATATATTGCCTGACGGTCGAGGACTCTGTAATAGCGAGTTCCGTCGTCGACACCCTCATAAGTTGCCTGACGGTCGAGAAGTCTGAAATGGCGAGTTCTGCCGTCGACACCCTCATAAATTTCCTGACGGCCGAGAACTCTGAAATAGCGAGTTCCGTCGTCAACACCCTCATAAGTTGCCTGACGTCCTAGGACTCTGAAATAGCGAGTTCCGTCGTCGAAACCCTCATAAGTGTTCCCGGCCTCCCACAAGTACCAGCGGCAAACAATTCTCCATACTAACGTAAGGACGAAAAATGCCGACACTGGACTCAAGTCTCCCCCATCCCATCTCCTGGCACTTTGGAGAACCGATGTCAGCGAGCCCCCAATAGGTTCTGACGCCCAGAACAGATTAGTAACCCACAACGCTCCTACCTGCCTCTCCCCGCACGCAGCCGTAAGGACAACCCCCGATAGACCCTGTCTTACTCGGATGACACCCCCGTTGGTCCATGAGACCCACAATAGTTCAGTGGACCCCACCCCACACCCTCTGCCCCTGCCGGCATCACGCAGTAACAACCAGGTCCACTCTCATTACAGACCCAAGACCAACCATGACCCAGAAATTCGTCAACACGACAGTTCCACTAACTAACCACCGCGCCTCCCGAAGCAATCAGGGCCACCTTGCCCTCCAAGCGTTCAGCCCTCCTTCCAGCACCTCACCATCCCCCCACACTCCCCTACTTGTATCGTGACTACGTCACTAAGGAAGGGGTGCTGTGGGGGCTCTCCAGCTTTACGCAAAGAACCGCCCACAATTCCAACCCCAATTCCCTTGGTGCAGTTACCTGCAAACATTTCCTTCACCAAGGACATTTAATTCACCTAGTGCATTACCTAAAATTCCCTGCAAAGATTTCTTCCCATTCATGCATCCAATGCATTTTCAAAATTTCCTGAAAAGGATTCTGTTGCATACACAACCATTATTAGGAAACTATTCGGCACCACTGTTTGCCAAGCAATTCTGCTACACACGTGCACACCACATTTTTCTGGCAAATCCATGGCCTCGGCAGCCGTTTGTCCAAGCGACAAAAGCAAACACACGCATCTAGCGTCTAGTGGCCATAAATCGAATTCTTCAGCATACAAACATGCAAACAAGAATCTGACCCTTGCCGCCAGCAGATTCGGTGCACATCCCTTTTAGCACCCTTTTCCTAATAGCAATGCAGACTATGTATGCAGCTGCATTCATGCCATTAATAATGTCCTCTGTTCGTCTTCTCTTTTCTCAATTTCGTTTCTCATGAGCTTCGTTGCACGAGCAAACAATGGATCTATTAGTACACTTGCTAAGATCACCATGGAGACATCCTGTCCAACTCTCCAGCACAAAGAGAGATTGCATGTTCTCTCAAAGAGAGGAAAATTCGCCCTTAGCTGGGAGAGTTTTTCACAGTCAGTCGCGTTTCAACCACCAACCGTAATCATCATCGTCATCGGCACTACAACCGGAATCCGGTCTTGGCCTTATTTAACAAAATCCCTCCACCGGTCCCGATTTCGAGCCGATGTCACCCAGTTTGGCACTCCCAGGCTCTGTGCGTCCTGGTCTACGCCATCTCTCCATCGCAGACAAGGTCTGTCGCGCTGTCTCCTTCCTTGCATCCTGCCACAAAGGACCTTCCCGGTGTCCCGCCCACCACAGTCTACCGAGTTTGATTTTTCTTACAACATTAAATTCAAGGTAGATTGCGTATAACTCATGGTTGTAGCGTCTCCGGAATCGTCCTCCTTCACATACGGGGCCAACAATTCTCCTTAAGACCTTTCTCTTGAACGCAGCTAATAGTCGTCGCGGTGTGCACACCATCGAGAATTAGTAACGAACCATTTTGTTGAGCTAGAGTTGAGTTTTTCCGAGCAAATCCATTTTTGCAAACGGCAGATAAAGAAAGATTCGAGTCATTTTTCCGATGCCGGTCGTGCATGATCTACAGTTCGCGAATTTTCAATCATTCTTAAGTTTAAAAATACCGTCAAACGTAAAAACGAACAATTAACAACAAAAATGTATTCGGTGTCAGCAGCGTGTTACATATGGAACAATCAAATAAAAACGAACAATTCGCAACGAATCACTTCACAAATGCATACAAAAAATCATCTTAATTTACCAAGTGTTCTTAATTGTAATTCCAATTTATGTATTTGTTACATAACCATTCATGCATCCAATGCATTTTCAAAATTTCCTGAAAACGATTCTTTTGCACGAGAACGAGGGTTCTGCTCTCACTAAATTTAAGGACTAACATAAGCAACCCAAATAATATTTTCCTCCTTAAGCTGCTCCTTACAAATTGTAAACTTTCTAATTAATCTGAACAATCTACATACAATAAAAATACATTAAAATAAAAAGCCGTGACCACCAGTCATAAAACCAGTGTTTGATTTGTTTTTTTCTTCTGTGTTAAAAGTTTTATCAAGCAGCAGGACAACTGAGTGCATCAGTAGGATTATTTGGTGTGTTGATAAGTGGAGTCCTTCAAATCGTGACAATTTCCTGTGAACAATTTTCGGCGGTACTGTTGATGGATCGTAAGGGATGATAGTGAACCAGTGCCCGTGCTGGGACATCTACTTATCTTACCCACACAATACCGTCTCGTTTTTAATCCCTCAATTCAATAGGCTTCTTAAGGTCTATATCTCGAAACTTTCCTCCAAAAAGTCTATACAAACAAATCACGAATAACTTTAAGTGATTCTTCTCGAAATAGTTTGAAAGCTTGCAGCTCTGTTACAAATTCAACATATTCTTCACGCAATTGATTTGTGTCAGAAACGTCTTTAAATTCCAAATTATTAACATTTAGTTAGCTTAAAATTACAAATAGTAAACCTTGATAAACATTTCTCTTTTATTACTCACGGAGTTAAACGCGTGGATAAATAGCCAAGTTTTCAACTGAATTGCCCTGACTTTTAAATTTCTCTCGCCAGGTAAACTTTGATGCCGAAAATGTATGTTCGAACCAAATATCAAGTTTTCGTCTAAAACTTTTAAGCAAGGTGTTTCTAAATCGTAATTTAGACCAAAGTTAAATTTGGCTAGATCTTAACATATACGCCACAATATCGTTGCACCCATGAATCATGACGATCACCCATGGTCCGATGAATCTGTTCGAACCATTTCGAAGTGTCCGTTCGAATCACGTTTTTTAACATTTCGCAAGACGCTGTACAGTCTACAAACTGTGCAGTTGATTACTTCGGGTTCCCCATTAATCTTGTATCGTCTGCTCAATATAACAATGTCTACTGGGTCAATTTTAAATCGGAGTTATTAAGAATACAATGAAGGTATAATCGATTAAACACATTCTCATGTTAAAAAGGCATTGTTAAACGGTCTCTGCGATTGAATTCATTTACGAAATTTACCACAAGAAGAGCCCAAACTGAGAATGACAATCTAGGAGCGACAGTTAAAATGTATATATGCACACAATTATAAACTCGTGCTTTTGGTGCCATGTACCCAACAACAGGTAACCCGGTATGATAAAAAGACCCTATGTAAATGTCAATTTTAAGCCATAACTGTTTAAACCATTGTGAGCGTGAAGGGCTTTCACAATCTATAGAATATTCTATTTATATTTACAAGATATGTCGCCATGTCCTTAATGTCGGTACATTGTTATCTTCATTGAAATTCCTTCCAATTTCGGACAAACAGATAAACCCAAGGATTCGTTCTTCAGACGAGCTTCAAAAGCCAACAACGCATAGCCAGGTCATGCATTACCCCACCATTTCATCGTATAGATACTTATGGAAAATGTGCATCGCTACTAGCTTTCCCTATGTTTCCCGTTCCACCCTCCCGCAAGATGAAATGAGAAAGGTATGCGTTTTCAACATAAAAAACGATTGCATTCCACACTAACCGATTATTGCCGGTGACAGGTTAATCGGTGACCTTTCACTGATGATATCGCTAAAAATCGCTGAGTCTCAGTGGTTTACCTATGGGAATTCAAACACATATCGTTAACATAAATTTCCCTCGATTCACAGTCACACCGTAGCAAGTTGGAATTTATTGCTGCCGTGTGTTTGCTTCTTGATCTTCACAGGTGAGCACTTTCCTTTCTTTGATAATGCAGAACACACGTGTCTGACTACGATCGACTAGTTGCGCTGTACTTCTCTGTAATCATAACTAAGGAATTCCGAAGAATTTCACCTTGGTACATTTCTGACGGATCGGATTGCTGCTGCCTCTTCACAGCAACGCATTAGACCGAACTAATTACATCGCTAATTGTCAGCTGTGCCAAATTCTTCGGCGGCCGCCGAAATTTCCCACTAACCAATCGATGCGATCGGTCTTCGAAATCCAACCGAAGCAGCACGCCGAAGAACGCAGTGGTAAGTACGTAAATGACGGATTCGAACGGCAAGCTGACGTAGTGGTCGATACCTTAACAAAACTCTTGGATCTGGTAGATACGTTTTCCCTCGGCTTCTTGTTGTTATTCGCTTCTCCCAATTCTGCCAGCAGTAGTTGTGGTACCGTTGCGGTGACGACTGTGCCTCTGCCAACTTTCAAGACTTAGTCAGAGCGTAGTTATGGCCGAGTGCGCCAAAGTCTAAGACCCCCTAAGCGATCAAAACTTTAACCATACGATACCGTCGAGTTAGTTGCTCGTAGAAACTAATCCGGTACGGATGTAAGCGTCAACCGATCCGATACGCTTGGTGATTTCAGTACATACCGTCAGTACTCGTTTGATAAGCTTTAGGTACAACTAAGTGCTCATAGGTCGTGCGAATCCTTGTTGCGCCCAAATCCATTGGAAAGAGTTGGTAGCACTGGTTCAAGGACTTAATTACTCAAGGGCACCGGAGCGGTCAGCTGTGAAAATAGTGATAACAATTCAACGGGATAAAATCAAAAGCACAACGAACTTTTTAATTTAATTTAGTTTTATCTCACGGTCGGGCAGGTTTAATGCACATTTCGTTGGTTCGTCGACTACCGTGAGTTCGGCTTGGCATACATATTGAAGAAAGTTCCCATAGCTGGGAGATTTGTTTTTCGGTGGTTCGGTTGGTTTTGACGAAAAAAGAGAATAAGAGAAGGAATATAGAACGAAGCAGGTTTTTTTTTTTCGTGTGACAAACAAGACGAAAGGTGTTTGTAAACAGGTTGCGTGTGCGCGTGCGTATGTGCCTCGAGTTGACCCAAAATTCAAAAGCGAATAACGTATATTTGCCCAGTGTGCAGTGTATCCATCGGCGGCAGATGCATTAGATACATTAAGACATCACCGTACTAGCAGCGTAAATATAGTTTTGAGCTGCACCATGGCTAACGTTGTGTGCTTAGCTATATTGATTCTAACTTTCTTGGGATACTATAGAGTTGCTGGTGTACATGGCATCGGTAAGTAAGGAAGCTAGTTATTAGCAATTAACCTAGAACCTGGCATTGGTGTTGTATTACAAGTTTGTTCTGTTGGATGAAAATGATACCTTGGATAAGCAAGCAACACAATTGTTTGACAAGACGAATCGAGGTCAGGGGAAGAGGTGAAAAATGATATTGATATATTGCAGGATGGTAATTACGAAGGAAGGATGTTATCTAAGGGGAAATCTAATCTAATGGAGGTGAAAGAAGACCATGAAATGGAGCATATTGATGTTTTGGACAGCAGTTGATTGCGGAAGGAATGCTTTGGTTTCGATTGCGATTTCTGTATTTGTTGAAACTTTCGTCATTTGATAATCTGGCTGAACGGCCACTTATCATAGTCAAATAGGTTAACTGTGCATCAGCAGCTGATGAAAAGTAGGGTTTGAAGTGTGACCAGGTTGTACGAAGTATACTTTATTAGGTATGTTTGGACTATAATGAGATTTGTTTTATCCGAACTATATAGTTATTTATTTTCGGTATTTAAAAAGAGTTATGTCACGTGTACCTCATGTTTCATACCCCTGCCACGAGGAAAATTATTTAAGGAACTAATACGAATTCGAAAATTGTCGAGCATTTTTTGTATCTGATCCTGTTTATCTAACATAACGAAACTAGTTTTCGAAAATATTTACATTCTTCGAGAGTAGAAAACATTTTTTCAAGTTAATTCTTTTTTTCAATCAGTAGAGGGCGTATACGCCGAGTTATCGAAACAGTGTTTGCCCTATTACGGATATTGATCTAATGGTTAACAAGCAACAAATAAAAAAAAACCGAAACTAAACTCTTAAAGAGGAAGGTTTCATGCACAGGAATTCAACATTGTTTAAAAAATGGGTTTAAAAAAAGTTCAAGATAAGTGAGCAAATCTACGTTTTTAACACATTCTTTTATTATCGCGTGTTTAGATAAATTGTGGAGAACTATCATGTAGGATATGTTACCAAACACAATGCACTAAGTTTAATTAAATTCGGTTCAACAGATCTGGACATAACCTATTCGCAGTTTGAAAAACAGAAAATCGAGAAAAATGCGTTTTTCTACGTTTTATTAGTAAAAACATTTTGAAAGTCGAGTTAATCTGTTATCTCTATACTGTTAAAGATGTTTTAACAATTAATTTAGGATTTTGTATTTTTGCACAAAACTTACCCCCTTTTTTAATTTCTGACAATGTCCTAGATGCTGTTCTCCTGATTGGGCCTTAGTCTGAGTGTACCTTCCGGTTTTTCCTTGAAGGTAGCTGTCCGCGTCTCTGTACTATACTGCAGTTCGAATATGAGACCAAATTTATTCACACGCTGGATCGAGGACAAATACTCCACATTTATTTATAGGCATTGGCATCTGTCCCTCGATAGTATAGTGGTTAGTATACCGGCCTGTCACGCAGGAGACCGGTGTTTGATTCCCCGTCGAGGAGCCTCTGGCGCAAGACTAATGACCTTGCCCGGAAGAAAACAAATCATTATGGAAAATTTAACAAGTCTCAGGACTTGCTAAATAAGGCCAAGACCGGCTCCCGGTTATAGTGCCGATGATGATGATGATGATTGGCATCTGTCTATCACTTTTTCGTGTGCATTTGTTTAGTTTATCGGATATATCAGAATTTCCGGTAAATTCAGAGCACTGCCGAACGTTACGCACATTTCCGGAGCTCGATTAGCTTAGAGTTTTTTCTTTTTTATTTTGAAATAAAATAAAATAATTCAACAACTTATTCCTTTTATTTTTTTTTTCTAGCTATTTTAAATCTAACCGAACCGCAGGCTTTCACTGTTTATTGAACAAGGCGGAAATCTCGTGTCGTTACATTTAATATCCTTTTTTGTTCCACTTCCACTATTGTTATTTTGAGGAAACGGAATTAGGAACACTATTAGGGAGACTATGGCTGTGTGCAGTATGATTGTGGTTTCGAAATAGGGGTTTTAATTTATTTTAATTATTTAACTATTGTATGTGGGAATATTCTATTGTATTTGTTGTATTTGTATGTGATGTGTTGATATTGGTAAAGGATATTCATGTGCCGACACGAGATTTCAATATTTATAGGGGGGGGATTATAATTAAATGAACTTAATTATATAACATTCCTCCCCCCTTACAAAAATGGAGTTTCATTCTTGGAAGAGGAATGAAACTCACCTTCGACAGCATGCGGGTGTGTGCGCGGCGGTTGGCTTTACATTATTTATAATTTTCTTTAGACTATTTTTATTTCTATTTATTTTATTTTTTGTTAGTCTAAATTTATTTTTCATTGATTAGATTGGTTTTCTGTTTTGAGTTTACTCTATAGTTAATAATTTTAATTTTGTTTATAATTTTTAAATATTTTATTTACAATGTCTGATTAATATTTATTTTTAATAATTTTTATATATATTATTTATAATATTTTTGTTTTGTTAGCATTTATTTTTAATAATATTTATATATATTATTTACAATGTTTTTATACAGTTTATAAACATATGTGCTTCATAGAATATAACCATTCGTGTACAGATATGAACAGATGGAACAATATGGCATCTTTGTGTTTACGTATTTTGCTATACTGGTTTTCCTACTCAACCATTTGATTTCCCACTAGTATTAATGCTGGAACTTAATACAGCTCTTTCAAAATCCCAGGTTTTATCCTCTATTCGAAATAGGGCTTTAGCCTGTTATTGTGCACTATCACACTTTTCCTGACTATTTTCAGGACCACGTTTACTGTATTACAACTACATTGTAGGGACCCCTCCATATGGGAGCTAACTTCCCTTGTTTCTGCGCATTCCGCATCAGAACCTTGTCGCCCACATGAAACGTGAAAGGCCATACCGTACGGTCTTGGTACCTTTTGGATTTCCTCTTGGAAATCAATAGGTTACGCCTTGCTATTCCATTTCATAAATAAACTTAATTATATATCTTGTTTGGCAGCTTTTATCCTCCAAATATTCTTTCTGAAATGTGGTTGACCAAACCTTTTCTGATCATAATCTATTTTTTGTCCTTATTTTGGGTGTATTCGAAACCAGCAACTCCACTGTTGGAGTCCATGACTTCTGTCATATTTAGGAGGGTTATTTGTTCTCCATTAAAAGTAGGACATATGCACTCCCTCAACGACGTCTTTATCTAAAAATAAGTGCCTCAGGATGATCATCCAAAAAGGGTGATTATAGCATTCGTTGTTATTGTATCTTCAAACCACGTCTGGGTATATCTTCATTAGTCAATTTTTCAAAAACCATTTTGGTATTCTGTTGTAATTTCTTGAACCTCATTCGTTGTTATTGTCTGTTCAAAGAGCGTCTCGGTATATCTTCATTAGTCAATTTTTAAAAAACCATTTTGGCATTCTTTTGTAACTTCTTGAACGTCGCCATGAAAGAATATGAACCCTAGCTGACGAGTTGACAACAACAGATTCTGGATTAAGTTTAACGCAGTGTTCGGATTAAAATACAAAATTATTAGTCTCTTTTGGAAAAGTCTTTATTAATTTTAATTTTTATTAATGATTAAATGATTAAATGAAGACATCGTTTTTTTAAATTAAATTCGGCTTTTATTTTTACATTTTTCACTTAAGTCTAAATGCTGTCCTATTTGCAGTTATTTTTCTTAAAGGATAGGCGTAGACACATCTATGTACATCGTGATCTTTCGTGAAAAATCCAAGAGTAAAGCCTCAGTTCCACTCCAGAAATTGTCTTCTCGTGGCAAAAAATTTGTCTGCATAAGTATATCATTTCTTACTGTACGGTCGGAACTCTATCGTTATCTCTATTGGACTCTATTAATAGTACAGGGTGGGCCTGTGGGGGTCCTCTACATCACACGGAGAACCAACCCACAATCCTAACCAACCTTGATCGCTAACAGCGAGCCACCATAACCCAATCTGTAATCCATTTCCAAGCATGCAAAGAACACATCCCAATATGCAAATATCTGATTTTGTGCTAAGTAATCGCCATTTGCGGGGTGTTGATTTTCTTCTTTCATTCGAAGGAAACGGCGGCTGAAGCGCATCGAGAGCCCCACAAAGTTTACGGAGAAGCTGCTCTATGTGAAACAACATCCCGTGATGGATTCCGTCGTTTCAAACCCGGTGATTTCGATGCTGACGACCATCCGCGTGAAAGAAGGCCAAAAACCTTCGAATACGCTGAATTGGAGGCATTGCTCGATGAGGATCCATGCCAAATGCAACAAGAGCTTTCATCAGCATTCGGAGTTACCCGCCAAGCCATTTCCAAGCGATTGCATGCGTTGGGAATGATTCCTAAGTAAGGAACTTGGGTTCCTTATGATTTGAAGCCAAGGGACGTAGAGTGCCTTTTTTTCCGCCTGTGAACAGCAAAAAAGAAAGGGCTTTCTTCACCGCATCCTAACGAGTGATAAAAAATTGGGTAATTACAGCAACCCAAAGAAAAGAAAGTCATGGATAGTGCCCGTGTTATGTTTTTTGTAGGGGTTTGGTTTCAGGAAGCGTGTTTCTTAGTCCTGAAAAGAACTAAGTGATCTCTTAAAATAGCTTCTGAAAAGTTGTCCCACAAAACGGGTCGTTGTCGTGCTTCCTCTGATTTCAAAGGGAAGAGCAACGTCCTTGGATTCGGCCTCTGTCCTTAGTCTTCATTTGGTCTTCCGTGGGGGCCAGGAGATACTTAGCTAGCCGTTGTTGGGTAAAAATGAAAGCACGTCTTGTTTCCTTTAGAATGCGTTTTTATTATTTTCTCAAAGATTATCCTGGGGTACTTCCTCCAGGGACTATAGACGAATTTAGACTGCGGCCCGGAGATCACTTAACTATTCCTTTATAAAGGATAACAAATCGAAAATTGTATCCCAAAGATACACATTTTCGTACAACAATCTCGATATTTCGAGTGAGATGTTGTGTTTACTTTAGCTAAGAATTCAATTTCTTGAATTCTTATGAAACTATTGCGCAGATGTGGGAATGTATCTGCTTTTGAGTTTTTGTTTGTTTTCCTCAATGGAAAATTTTCGGATAGAGATAATGATCTCTGAATTTTGGATTTGGGTGATGCTGTGGGGCAAATGTGAAACGTAAACGAATATTAGATTCGTTTATTGCGAATTTGATTTTAATTCAAGATTTTGCATTTAATTATGCCGTGGGGGCAAATGTTATGTGATAAACGAATGTTTCATTCGTTTATTGCGAATTTTGGTTCATGTTTGAGTTATTGTGGGTTTTGATAAGATTTTGGCGTTTTAGCGTATTATAGCTAGGATTTGGATGTAGGAATGGGGGAAAAAGGTAGTAGGGCTTTTTAGAGCACTACACCCGGTCGTGCTTCTACTTCGTCGGGTTGGCCGAATATTGACGCTGCGAAGGTTATGCTGTGTAATTGGTCGGACCAGGATAGTATCGAAACCGAACGAAACCAGCACTCGGAAACGGTATCAACTTCATTTGATGATGAGATGAACACATTTACCGAAACGGTGTTCGAGCTCTGCCAGAAATATAGGAAAACGTTGTAGCTAACAATGGGCAATACTTGGAATGATTTATTAGTAATCACTTTTTCACAATAAAGTTGCATTTTCATAACAAAAAATTACCGGGAACTTAGTTGCGAACCTAATATTAAAACTCGTTTCGCTAAAGAACGGGGAAGCTTTAGAACTCGAGTGTTTTCAGAGCGTGTTAACCTGCAACAGTTCAACTAGAACGCATATTGCGACGATAGTGAAGAACGTTTGATGCGAACTGACGCTATGACGGTTAGAATCGCTAAAAATTGAAAAATTGAAATGAACACATCAACCCACTGCCGCGTGCACGAATTCGATTTCTAAACTCAAGTACACTCAACTGATGTGGAATTTCTATGTTATTGCTTGATATATGGCTGATGCATTTTCTTTTTCGATTTTATTTCGGTGTTCTTCACAATTTGCTTGTTTATTGTGTGTGTATCTATTAGAAACGCCACGTTACTTTGTTATGATCAACTTCGTGTGCGAGCGAGGAACGAGCGAGCGAGAGGACGTCGGAGCGAGCGAGTATGTCGGTGCTCTATGCGGAAGTCGTGATCTAGTTGTAAAGTTCTGTTTACCTATGGGAGATTGTGTGTTGTGTGTATACAGATCACGTCGGGATCACCAAGTATAGCGTTAAGCAAGGATAGCGATCTTCACCATCTTGGTGAAATGAACAGACGGGGAAACGGGTGAAAAGTGAAGCACTTAACATTAGGCTACTCACACGTGTACGAATTCGATATCTAAACTCAAGTACACTCAACTGATGGGGAATTGCTATTGTTAATGTCTTTGCACACCACACACACTTTGCACACCACTTTAAATAAAACACTCTTTTGTTTTTATTAAACTTCTAGTCTTCATTTAGAAATTACTGTTCCTTTATTTTTATCCATGCGCACAACTTTAACTTATTAATATTGTTCCGGACATTATTTCAAATCAATTCCATTTGTCGACACAACTTGAACCTATTAATTTTATTCCAGATACTATTTCAAATCAACTCCATTTATCAGCACAACTTGAACCAAAATTCTCAAAACAACAAACAACTGACCGTCCCGGTCAACTATCTCGAATCAACTCGATTTGTCGGCACAATTTGAACTTATTAATTTTGTTCCGGACACTATTTAAAATCAACTCCACGCTTTTTTTTGTCTTAGTTCCCCCCGAACGAAGACTTTTTCTTACATCCTGCAGATCGAAGGATATGTCCTTTTGTCTGCATGGCCCTTTTGGCAGCCGCTATTTCCTTTCTTTATCTTTCCCGGCTTAGGATCAAAAGAGGAAACACAATGGAAAAATCAACAGAGGATCGTGCTAATGTACATTTATGATCCTCTATGTTGGTGGGTGCTAAAACGAACGTGTGGTTCGTTTTATGGCGCAAGTTGTTTGTTTTAGAAGAATGGAAAAATATATTGCCTGTGGGAAATGGTTTGGGTAAACAAACTTTTAAAGGATCATAAAATTGGAGACGTGCATTTTATGAGTTTCAACAATTTTACTTGAAAGTTGGTCATCTGGTCCGCAGATTTGGGTCGAGGGGATTTTGCGTGTTGAACATATGGTTCGTTTATCACGTCTTGGGTTTAGGTTAAATGTAATATGAGCAGATTGAACGCGTAGTTCAATTTGTTTGATATTGAATTGATATCGCGATATTCAATGTATGCGCGATTAATGGTGGAAACTAGCTCCAAAGAAGTAGGTATTAAGGGGTTGAGGGTTTTGTGCGTAACACAATGTTATTGCTTTGTATACCGCTGATGCATTTCCTTATTCGATTTTCTTTCGGTGTTCTTCACAATTTCCTTGTATATTGTGTGTGTATTTGTTAGAAACGCCAGAGGCCCACTTCTCCCGAGAGGAGTATATAAAAAAAAGTCTATATGTCAGTGCTTATGTTCTGGTTCTCGCACATACTATTGCAAATTCAGTCTTCCCTTTTGGGGCACCGAATTTGAGTAACGTTGTATAGCTTAAAAATAATTTATTGACTTTCTAATCTGTCAAATCTTGAGTTTTTGAATGTGGCGGCGGCGTGATTCACCAATTCTGTTTTTTTACGCCGCGTTTTTGAATCTTCGAATGCATTTTTTTTTCCTTTTTTCACCTATTCCATCTGAAGCAACGACTTATTCACTTCTTTCAAATATCTGAATATTTGACTTGCGAACTACACTCCTTTGATATCTTCCCACCATTTTATATGTTCATTTTTTGTGGGTTTGTAGGGACTTCCCGTTCCCTGTTCTGTGCACTATTCCTCTACGCATCGCTATCTGATCCTCTTTCATCAAGGTAATGCCTGGGAATGTCATCAATCTCCTCCGCAGCCCACACGTCTCTTATTTAACTACCTTTTCTACTTTTTTATGTATCTTAGATCTAACTTAATTCCACCATAAATTTAATTTAACTACCTTATCTACTTTTTTATGTATTTTAAACCGAATTTTATTCTACCCTAAATTTAAGATAAGGTCTACTTTTTTATGTATTTTAGATCTAACTTAGTTCTACCCGAAATTTAACTTAACTGCCCTATCTAATTTTGTAATGTATTTTAGATCTTACTTAAAGTTTCCCTAAATTTAACTTAACTACGTTACCTACTTTTTTTATGTATTTTAAATCTATCTTAACCCTAAGAAAGCAAAATTTATTTAAGCTTATAGCGTTTTGTGACGAAGTGCAGAATGTGATTCGAACCCACGACATGAAAAAATTAAAAGCAAATCATCAACAAATTTTACCACGGCCGCCTGTTTACGACGATGCTTCAGCGATTTACTTAAACTGTGTGAATGCTATGTTAATTGCTCCGGTATACGGCCCTGACGCATTTTTTTCGATTGCCTTGTGTGCTGTTTTCCATTGTGGTTCGTGTTGGTCTGTTGGAATCACCACACTACTCCCTTCCCAGTAACTAGGATCACATTGTGTGGAACCATGGAGCAGGCGCAGTGATACCAGTAGGCTAGAGAAGAGGTAGTGACATAAAATCCAGATTTCCAGTAGTAGAGTGTTTTACTGTGGATATAGATCACGTCAAGGTAACCAATTTGGCGGTTTTGGAACTAATGAAACTTATTTTCTGATTTTAAATATAATCTTTGAGTTTATTGGTGATTGATTTACCACTCATTAGCATATACAAAAACAAAAATTTAACTTACCTTAAGTGCTGACAAATTACAACTGAACTGATCGATTATAAACTTCATTTCTATTAGTGAATTTATGTTGCATGTTCACAGGTACAGAAGAATTGACTACACATGACACACTCACCGATGATTCATTCTCCACTCCTTTACTTAACTCTTTTTAGTTGCTCTCCTTTTCTTAACTACTCGGTGGAATACAATTCGCTAAAAATTTATTTTCCCTTGCCATGCCCAAGGAAAACTCTTCGAATTCCTCTTAAATATATCCTGATCATGCGTTTTCTTCTCCTTGTAATGTCCAGTCATTTAAGACCAATGCACATCGATAGCTCCTTTCCTTATCCACTTCCTGTCCTTCCGCTCCAACTGTGCTTTCACATTTAAGGGTACTCCAAAATCCCCTTTTGTGCGCACTTTAGTGTAAAAACAAGCAAGCTTTCCAATTATTTAGCAACAGTCGGTCCAATTACAAACACTAAAATTCTGGTCGCCTGAATTTACCATCCACGGACACCAAGGTTTTTGCTTGATTCATCTTTCTATGGGAAAAACAAATCCTGGACTGCGTGTCAAGATATAGGAAAATAATATTCTACCTTATAGTAATTTATTGCAGCTCCTTAGGGCAAAGCTCTGTGAAGGAAAATCCAGGTCGGGGTAGGCATAAAGAGGATCAAGATATTTGTAACTGTTCGATGGTGCTATTGATGCTTCGAATTTCACGTTATTGTTCGATATGACTTCGATGGGGCTAGTGACGCTTGAAATTTCAAAGGATGTCACCACCTGGCAGCACCACAGTTGGATCATCTGTTTATTCAACCTATATGTTGCGAAATCGTTTTAGTTTTGAAACACGTATTGGTTTCGAACTAAGTGTCAAAGAATATCTGTGTAGGCATGGAACACACGGCGAACATGCTCATGAGTCATTAGCTATAGTTCGGTATAGAACACATGGCGGAAAGAATCAATTTCGCTGAGAGTTGTGAATTTTCGAATTATCTTTTATACACTTTCCACCGTCTATGTTAGTTAGCATATATTTACCAGAACTGCTGGCGCTATTTGTTGACGTATCTCCGGTCTGTTTAGGCTATCGCTCTGTTGAACCACTACTAAAGGCTTACAAAATAAAAATGACTTACTTTAATCGGTCATTCTGATTTTTGTGTTGTACAAATTCCTGTTTGTTGATATCGGTCACGTATCGTTATCCAATGATGTCACAGTGCGCCCTGGAAATCCCGAAATGATCCACAAATTACCAAATAAATCATTACAGGAAAGGTGATAAATTCCGAGGACATAAATTACACGACTTCTTATACCCTTCTCTTTCAATACGCTGACTTTTTTAAACTTGTGTATAGACGATCATTAAATGTAATTGATACACCACCTGGTTGAATAGCGATGGATGACTGATTCATAACCAACAGCCTAATTGCAGATCTCTCTAATGTAGGCAGCCAAGCATTAGGTTGAAATTAGGCGAAACACAGTTGGATTTAGGTCGAAGACGACAACAAGATGTACCTTGATGTCTTTGGTGTTCGGCTGTTATATCTGGCCTTGAGTGTGTGCTTCTGTACATGTTATGTATTACAATTCCATTAAGTGGCAGTTTACTTTATGAGCAATTCATTACAAATATGTTGGGTTACCTTGTTTTTAGATAATGCGCACTGGGTGTGATTGGAATGTAGTCATGCTTCAGGTGTTGGAGTATCCTTGATGTTACATTTACCTGACTTGTGTGCTGCGTGGAATTAATTTAAAAACTGTATTTTGACTGCAGTCACGCACTGACTTACGCAACATCGGTGACTCTTGAAAATAAATTTTTGGTGGGTGCGACTAATTGATGATTATGAGTGGAATTGTGAAAGAAAATGAATGCAAACTTGAGAAGATATTGAAGAGCCGAGTAGCTCGAGGAGGATTGGAACTCGTGCAGTTAGGTGTAATGAGTCAGTCAATCGTTGAGCTAAGCTGTTTAAAGTTTAATTAATTTTTTATTTATTCAAATAAACACATTTAATAAAAATAATCGGATAATCGTATCGACTATTTAAGAAGAGGGTTAATAATCTAAAAGATTTTAAGGTAAATAACCGCCTTTACAGCTCTACAACCCTTTTAGCAACGTTTTCCATCATGTGCTTCAATTCTTCAATTTGAATAATTTGTTCAATTAGGTATTCTCTCAGCAGTATGTAAATGGAGTGAGCATTGTCCGCGTAAACCTTGCTCTTCAAAACCCAAAAAAAAAACCAAGTCTTCTGATATTAGACCGTTTGATATTGGTGGCCAATTAATATTTCCTCTTCGAGAAATTATTCTATTACATAATTTTTGTTTCAAAAGATCGATCGTTTCCCTTGCTGTACGGTATGTTGTACCGTCCTATGGAAATTATACACTCTGCATATTATTATCTTGTAATTCATTCTATGAAAGGTTATTAATCATCGTCAAATGTTGAATACTATTTACGGCAACAAGGTTTCCAGCTTCATTTGCAAACATGTATGGACCAACCATTCAAAAAGATCAAAAACAACACATATCAGTTGTTTTTTTTTATGGATGAATTGGTTGTTGCAATATCTGTTGTAGATTTCCTTCAGTCCAGACTTGAGAATTTTGTTTTCTTACATATCCACAAACTGGACGTTCACCAAAATGAGCTTAGTCAAAAAAAAAAAAAAGGCCTAGGTAAAAACCTGTTTTTCCATTCTTTTTACTGCAATAGTCCAATAGACCATTGTACCACATTTCATGATGACGAAGTGGGTGATCTGTCTCAAATGGACCAATCGTTGATGTAGTGGACTGTATTTTAAAATTTCCTGCGCCACCTGGTTAAGGATATCTGGATATAAAAGAAACCTACCAGCAATGTAGAAAAGAAACGCCTTCCCCTTGAGCCCTAACCCGAATTTACTGTAGTGTCTCCGGATGCCGCGGTATCAATTTAATCTTCCTTTTCCCTCGCGGGTTTCCGTTGCCACCGGTGGTGCGGACACATCTTTCGTAAGCCTAAAAAAGGGAGGAATATGCATCGGGCACCCCTTACCGCTGGTGAGAGGAAGTGCTCTTGTGGGTAAGAAGTATGTGCCAGACACGGGCACTAGATTCACTTCCTTCCACCAGCATCTCTAAAAGCTCGAGTTGAAGAGAACACCGACAAAAGAACGAAACGGCACCACGTTTGTTCACAACCAGGAGTAAAGGGAAAATTGTTCTAAGGAACGGTCCAAAACACGCAGTTCGTAGCCACCGGGAAATCCAAAAATAAAACGCACAGATTCTTTTTTTTTTTTTTTTTTTTTTTTTTTTTTTTTTAGACTTCTCTCGGGAGAGGCGAACCTATAGCGTCGAGTGGGCGCCCCGAGATGCCATCAAATAACTGTTGCAGTTCTTTTTGAACAGTTGCAGGTTGTAACGCTCCGGGAACACTCGCGTGGGAAGGGAGTTCCACAGCTTCCCCGCTCTGTAACGGAACGAGTTCTGATACAAGGATGTTCGCGCTGTCGGGAGATGAACCACAAACGGGTGCGATCCGTCGGATTGTCTTGTGGAGCGCATATAGACCGAATTGCGTGGAACAATGCCAAGAATCTCCGAAGAACAGCACCCGTGATAATATCTGTAAAACAGACAGAGGTCGGCTACGCGCCTTCCATGTGATAGCGACTGTAGTCCCGACGTCAGCGCCGAGTCCCCGATCAGGCGGATCGCTCGTCTTTGTACGGTCTCAAGTAGGTCGAGGGTATGTTTAGGAGCCGAGCTCCAAACATGAGAGCTATATTCGAGCGCGGGTCTAATTTGAGATTTATATAGGAGAAGAAGTTGGGCCGGTGTAAAGTATTTCTTGGCTCTAAAAAGATAACTCAGTTTTCCTGAGGCTGACCTGGCGATACCCGATACGTGTTTATGCCATGATACATTCCCACAGACCGTGACGCCGAGCAATTTCAAACTTTCCCCAGCCTCGAGGGCCCGGCCACTCATCATCAGCTGTGGAACCGATGATCCGGTTTTCTTTGAGAATGTTGTATACTGGATCTTCGTTGCGTTGAAGTCGACAAGATTGGCCTTTCCCCACTGCAGGACTTTATCTAGATCCTGGTTCAGAGAGTCAATCTGTCTACATCTCAGCTGATGCGACGTTGATGCACCAATCGCAGGATCTCACTCGAAAAGGAGGAAACAAGCGTACTATCATCCGCAAAACTGAACACTTTGTTATCTGTTGTCTCCAACAAATCATTTATGTGAAGCAAGAACAAGGTTGGAGCTAAAATAGAACCCTGGGGCACCCCCGAATTAACAGGATACAGATCCGAACACTCGCCGTCCACAACAACCCGGATCGATCGATTCTCGAGGAACCTCCTCGTCCAGTCGCAAAGCTGTTGGGAAAGTCCATATGAACGAAGTTTGCTCAGCAATGCCCCGTGCCAGACGCGGTCAAAAGCCTTGGAGATATCTAATGCGACCGCCCTTGACTCACCATGCCGTTCAATCGCAGATGTCCATGTATCGGTTATAAGTGTCAAAAGGTCTCCCGTGGACCGCCTGCCACGGAGTCCGTATTGACGATCATTCAGAAGACCGTTGCACTCCAAATACTTAACCAACTCTGTATTAATGACTTTTTCCATTACCTTAGATAAAATAGACAGTAATGCTATCGGACGGTAATTTTGTGGGAGACACTTTTTTCCCGTCTTTGGGATTGGCTGAACTCGAGCGAGTTTCCAGCAGGCAGGAAAGGTCCTCCGTGCATAAGATAAGCGGAAGAGTCTGCCAAGAACCGGCGATAGTTCTGGAGCACAGTTCTTAAGGACTATTGCTGGTATTCCGTCCGGGCCGGTTGCCTTCCTACAATCCAGTTCACGTAGAATGCGTTGAATAGTGCGCGGACGAAATCGCGCATCCCGCATGGAAGACCGTACCGGCGAGATCGCAGGTGGCTCCAAAAGGTCGGGATCGAGGTTTGAATTCGCGGAAAATAAATTCGCGAACACATTAGCTTTATCCTTTTGATTCGTGACTAACGTCCCGCTGTCTGTCACTAACGGAGGGAAAGAGGAGGAAGCAAAGTTACTGCTGACAGCCTTTGCCATTGACCAGAAGGAGCGCCAACCAGTTGGGCACCGAAGGAGCTTATGGATCACCCTGTCGTTGTGAGCCTTCTTCGCGGTATCAATCGCCTGGTTGCACACGTTTCTGATTCTAACAAAATTCGTTCTGTTAACATCAGTGGATTGGAGCGCCATTGCTTAAAAGCTCTATTTTTTGCCGCTGTAATCAGCTCGCATTTTTGTCAAACCAAGGTTTATCAGACGAACTTCGTTTGATGGAATGTGGAATATACATCTCCATCCCCAGAAGAGTAATCTCTGACACCGACTCCGCGCAAGCGTTAACATCGGAGATTCCGAAGCACATCTCGGACCATGGAAAGGATGCGAAGAAATCTCGCATATCGTCCCAGTTAGCAGCCCCATACTTCCATACATGGCGAAGCTGCCTAGGCCGGTTATTCGCTTGGTATGCAAGTGCTTGCGCGACAGATACCAAGCAGTGATCTGAGTTTCCTAGTGGCGCAGAAACCTCTACGGTATAAATACTCGGTTCGGATGTCAAAACCAGATCCAAGGTGTTCACATAATCGCCTCGGGCATCCGGTATTCGCGTTGGCTCCCCCACGAGTTGAGTCGAGTTGTGGCTTACAGCAAACATCTCCGCCAGCCTCCCAGCCTCGTCGGTTCTGTTAGAATGTAACAACCAGCCGGAATTGTGCACATTAAAATCACCAAGGACAACAATTTCAGAAGCTGGGTGGTTGATCTGTATCAAAGTCGACGGTATATGAAAGATGTTCGAAAAATGTCGCTGGTCGATCGTCATTCGGGGAGCGGTAAAGACAACAAAGAAATTTAACGGAATTCCTCAGCACGACCCTCAACCATATGATGTCCATATTATTGGGCTCCAACGCCTCCATCCTCTGGCAAGCCAGATCGGACCGTGTGAAGACGCAGACTCCGCCCTTAAAACGGAATCTCGAATGTAAGTCGTATCCTGAGCAACGAAGATACGTCGAATCAGTTGACGAATCGACCTGGGTCTCGGTTAGGGCAAGGATATCAGGTTTCGTTGTTTGCAAATATTGGTGGACGGCGTTTACATTAGTATTGGTGAAACCGATGCCCCTGATGTTACAAAATGCCGCCACCAGTCGAGCGTGGGCCGAGCCTCGAGAGCTAGCCCGGTTATGCGATGACGAACCTCTCAAAGTTCCATTATTTATCATGATATCTGCATGATGTTCCCCCTGACATAGCCCCCCCCCCCCCCCCCCGGAGATCCGAATGGGAGACTAGTTTACCTCCGGAATTCTTTATATCAGAAGACACCATCATGACTTATCCCCGTGTCAGTCCGGGCCATCAGCCACACATCCGAAACACCGTCGAAGATTTCTCTCGGCGATATCGCCGAATGTACAGCTTGACGAGGTGGTATTTCACCTTGGGGCCGACTGCCACCTAACCAACCTTTTCTCGAACCGGTCCATCAGCCAAACTCCGGAAGATGGCCAGGGATTTCTCCCGACCATTTTACGGAGCCTAAAGCTTGATGGGGTGGTATTTCACCGGGCGCACAGGGCGTTGGGACCCCGGCTACCACTCGGCCTTTAGTCGCCTCTTACGACAAGCTGGCCTAGCTGTGAGTATATTCTAACGCCCTACTCACAGGGCACTTTGTTTTTACCGTTTACTATTTAACTTGCATGCCTGACATTTACATATAGAGATTACCGGATTTCCAGTCATCGAACACAGCAATTCAATTCAGCTCACTATAGAAAGTAAGTTTTATATAGACTTTGGAACACAAATCTTACTTCAAACACTGTTGTGGGAAACGGTTATTAACTTATTTTACTCTAAAAATCCACAGTAACGCAGTTGCTACCGGAGCAACTCGGAGTCTGTACACCCTTAGATAACGAACGCTTAAAACTCACGACCGCGCCCCTCTCGCGTAGAATTTTGTCGCGTGTGGCGATTGACAGTTAAACTGGTTCGACTCCGCGAAGGGATACACTCATGGGTGTGTACTTTCGTGCACACCCTACAGGGAATGCTGAACGGCTCGTCCGATCGGTTCTATGATTAGAATAAGACTCAATCGAGGGTTGGAATCTGGCTCCTGATTCGCCTCGATTCGGTGGTGGTGGATATCCTCTCCGCTAAGGATATGTTTTTACTTACCATAAGCGAGACGTAAAGTCTCTCTCTGTGGAACAGAAAACCAGATCTCATAATAAAGATCATGGTGGTACACACGTATGCGTGTACATTCATGGGACAAAGCCATGAGAACGAAACTGAAACAAAGAAAGGGCATAATGTGCATCCATGAGATGTGAGTTCGGCTAAGCAACCAAGCCGAATCTCATTGGATGCTAATTGGGTTTGTGTTTGCTTATGTGAGAAGGTCAGGAATATGTAGGACAAAGGGAATTATGATCTGAGAGTTCAACTGAGTAAACAAGTTGCAACTCATTAGATAGTAGATGCATTTGGGATACTTGAATGGTTTGAGTTGTTTGCCGTATCGCCAGAATGCCTGCTGAAGGACAGCGTTCTTTTGTTTGTACATGATACATGATACGGAATTAGTTTCAGCGTCTATTGCGCATGCATCTGCGTTGGATTGTTTATCGTTGGTGCAAGGGTCGCCAGCCAATGTGTATGTAGGTAAATTTATTGTACACATCTTGAGGCTGGGCATAGCTAACTCAAGGTTAAGATTCCCTGATTATGCGGTCGCATTATATGTGAACCGATGAGTTTTTTTTCAGGGATTCCTCTAGGGGAAAATGCACGTGGTGAAATTGGGATTTGCCTGGCACCGAAGGTGCCGAATCGGTTTTGGGATTCATGGTAAGTTAGGAAAGAATTCTTATATTAAATTTGTATGCGAAGAAATGCATGAAAGGTAAGGATTCTTTTAAAGGGACTTTTAGATTATAAATTTGATCTATTTGATGCGCGAAGCATTTACAGGTGCTTAATGCGATTGCATTAGCAACAACTTATGCAGATTGGGTTGTAGGGATGGGGGTTCTTCAGGTAAGTAGGCAGTGGGGTTTGGCGGAACCGCCACACCCTAGGGTACCTGTAAAATTACGAAGTCCGGTTGAACGCCCTTTACCACTGGTGTGGAGGAAGCCTTCTGGGGTACCTAAAACAAGAAGAAAAGGAGCGGACCCTCTAAAGGAAATGCCCCCCTTAATATAAATTTATTTTAGCAGAAATGTCTTACACTACCCTTGAGTTCTTCAACTCAACTATTTACAAATTTTATATTCCTTATATACTAATTGCACACAGCCACGTCGCCATGTGCCATTGTACAGCGAGCAATGCTGCACGTGCTGCTGTTGTGTCGGTCGCGTCTGCCCAGGGATCGACGCATTGTTGATTTGTTGCAGCCTCTACCTGGGTAATTCATCATCTTCCATGCAACGTCTTCTCAGGATAGTTTGTGTGATCTTGTTACTTATTATCCAGTGTCTAAGAGTAATTATTTGTTTTCTTCCCTCGATGCGACGCCTTGCTGTTGTTCCTGATGCGGCGTCTTCTCAGGGTTCCGGGGAATCCACAGATGTATCGGCTCGGCGTCTCTCCTGGACATGGAGTGACGCGTCGCCAATACTTGTGTTAACTCTATTTTGTTAATCTTTAGATTCTAAAGTCTAAAGATTCTCCTGCAAACTATCAAATAAATAGAATTGACGAATTGATGTATTTAGTTCTGAAGTGAATCTGTCACTGCTTCTACTTCACCCCTATAAGAAAATACCATTATAGGGCATAAAACAGAAATAGAGACAAACTTAAAAAGTTAACCCAACTTTGGACACCGATATAATTCTCGGAAATTACATCGAATAGTGTAACATGTAGAGTGTTGAAATGACCCAAACGGCGACCAAACGAGGTCGGTAAAGATGGCCGGACATTTGGTGCGACTGGAAACAAGTCAACTAGTATGAGATACTTAATAAATAAATTATAGAGTAAATAAATATATATATAAATATATATAAATAAATATATAATATATATATATTCTTCTCTCAGGAGAAACAAAATAATGTATATATAAATATATAAATAAATATATAATATATATTTATATATATATATATATATATATATATATATATATTCTTCTCTCAGGAGAGGACAACTTATAGCGCGGACACGAAGCCCCGGGATGCCATTAAATAACCGACATCAGCACCGTGTCCCCGATCAGGCGGATTGCTCGTCTCTGTATGCTTTCAAGTAGGTCGAGGGAGCAGGGCACTATTCGAGCGGGGGTCTAATTTGGGATTTATACAGGAGACAAAATAGATCCTTGAGGCATCCCGCAATTAACAGGATACATATCCGAACACTCGCCATCCATAACAACCCGCATCGATCGATTTTCGAGGAAACTCTTCGCCCAGTCGCAAAGCTGCTGGGACAGTTCGTATGAACGAAGTTTGCTCAGCAATGTCCCATGCCAGACGAGGTCAAAAGCCTTGGAGTTATCCAATGAGACCGCCCTTGACTCACCATGCCGTTCAATCGCAGATGTCCATATACCGGTTATAAGGGTCAAAAAGTCTTGTGGCGGTTCCGCCAAACCCACTTACCCGAAAAACCCCCCATATCCGCAACCCAACTCCCATTGTCCCCGCCAATGCAATCGCATGAGCACCTGAAACTATTTCCTTTTCCAAGGACAATTAATGCATACAAGCATTACCTACAATTCTTAAAAAGAATTTTTTCTACAAGGGCATTCATACATGTATCAATGCGTCTTTGCATAAGCGACCAAAAACCGAATTTACAATTACTGTAGATTTTCACACTAGAGTTTGACACTTGCGTCGCCATAGATACCATGTTCCATTGACACGGATGGTATATACAAACCGTCATTGTATAACCATCTAATCTGCCTCGCAATGACTTGCAACTATCGATACAGCTGCAAGCACTTTACCCAGAATTGCTTCTTTGTTTGAATTTCCAAACAAGCATCGACTTCGCGCATAGCCACCGGATTGAATTCAAAGCATAAACAATGCAAATATAGAATCCGTTTCGCACAAACGAATTTCCCTGCATATACAAATGCAAGTAAGGGATTTGTTCCGTCCACCAACCCATTAACCCCTTTCCCAATGTCTATTCGTATATTTACACAAGGGCATCACTCATCTAAGACTTTTATGATGCCCTCCTCTCATCTTTTTTTACCACATTTCTTCGCTGTATCGTCGTCTATTTATTTAGACGCGATGCACTCCGTAGACAGCGATCTTTTCGATCCTTTTGTCTTTACCGCCTGTCTGCTTCGTTTACCCATTGCCGTCGAGCACGTGTAAACCACACCGATCTGAACGATCGCACACATACCACCATGATCTTCATTACAAGATCTGGTTTCCTATTCCACCAAGAGAGACTTTAGGTTTCTCTGGTGGTAGGTAAAAACGATATCCTTACTGGAGACATCACAAACTCACCCCTCAGCGAATCATCTCTGCACGAGATGATTATCGCTGAGTCCTTTACCATCCGCCGACCGCCATGATCGTCGCCGACTTCCGCTCTCCGGTGCGCACAGAGACGCGAAAATCACCGAGTCGCGTGTGTGTAATTATTTTGAAACAGAAAAGAACAATAAAATAAGTAAAAATCATGTGCCTCATAGTCATAACTCGCATTTCCCACGCACAGTGTATTGTTTGCAACCGCCGTGTCGAATATTATATTCGCTGCAGTCTTCGAAGATTGTGTTTTTATTGACTTCACATTGTAACTTTCACGCAGTGCTACCGTAAAATAAATAAAACTAAATAAAAGAAATAGTGTGTTTTATATTTTCACTTGGCGTGATGGCATGTTCTGTGACAATTGTTCGACGCTGGTGTTTCCTTTCCTGCTGCAGTGAATCACCAAGAGTTTGGCGGAACCTTGTCCGGCACCATACTTCTTACCCACAATCTCCCGTGGAACGCCTACCACGGAATCCGTGTTGACGATCATTCAGAAGTCCGTTGCACTCCAAATACTTAATTAACTCTGCGTTGATGACCTTTTCCATCACATTAGATAACATATACCCTAATGGCTTCGGCCGGTAATTTTGTGGAGCACATCTTTTCGCCTTCTACGGGATTGGCTGAACTCGAGCCACCTTCCTGCAGATAGAAAATGTCCTCCGTGCATAAGATAAGCGAAAGCGTCTGCCAAGAACCGCCGACAGTTCTGGAGCACAGTTCTTAAGGTATTCCGTTCGGGTCGGTTGCTTTCCCACAGCCCAGTTCACGTACAATGCATTGAATAGTCTTACGATATTAAATAACAATTCAAATCTAAGCTATGAAAATGTGTAAGCTAATGATGTGACTTACTTGGTTTAGTGTTGACTCGTTGGACCGTTCTCGGCCCCTGCTCCCTAGTTGCAGGCAGTAAGGAATCCTGGTCCCCCTGTTGTATTGAATTTGTTTTCGTTTGTAGGTATTATTTCGCCAATATCCTTGGGTAACTGCCACTGGGCGCTGCTCTCTTCAAGTTGATCTCTTGGAAAATGTAGAGGTGCTAATACCTCATAGATACCATGTCCGTTTGTATCAACACACAATATCACAATTTCTGATTGAAACTTCTCTAAAAATCTACGAATAGTGCATAACGCTATATGAGCTTCTAGGTCAGATGGAAAATTTCTCTGAATTGTACTTATATCACATAAAGCGATTGCTTTTAGTTTCAGTTTTCTAGCCTTGTTATTTTTTTTCGGCGCCAACGCCTTTTATTATTCTCTTTTCTCCCAAGTAGAATTTGGATAAAGTAGTTTATACAAATTAGCTACTTGCCGATATTTCCAATTTACCGGTAGTGAGAGGAAATTCGTGGCTTATATTGGGCATGGACACGAGGTCCGTAACAATAGTAAGTGAAACCTCACATCCCGCATCGAAGACCGTACCGATGCGATCACAGGTGGCGCCAAAGCTCCGGCATCGGGGTTGAATTCGCGGAAAATGAATTCGTGAACAGATTAGCCTTATCTTTTGAATTTGTGACTAACATCCCGTTGCCCGTCGCCAACGAAGGAAAAGAGGATGAGGGAAAGCTACTACTGACAGCCATTGCCATTGACCAGAAAGGACGCGTACCAGATGGGGACACAAGGAGTTTGTTGCTCACTCTATCGTTGTTGGCCTTCTTGAGGTATCAATCGCCTGGTTGCACGGGTTTCTGATTCCAATAAAATTCGCTCCGTGACCTCAAACCGATTGGAGCGCCATTGTTTAAAAGCTCTATTTTTGCCGCTGTATTCTGCTCATATTTTTTATCAAACCAAGACTTATCAGATGTATTTTGTTTGATGGAATGCGGAATGTAAATCTCCATCCCGAGAAGAATAATCTCTATGACCGACTTCGCACATGCGTTAAAATCGAGGTCTGCAAAGCACACCTCCGACCACGGAAAGGATGCGGAGATATCTCCCAAATCATCCCAGTTGGCAGCCCCATACTCCAATACATGGCGAAGCTGCTTAGGTCGGTCATTCGCTTGAAATGCAAGTGGTTGTGCGACCGATACCAAGCAGTGATCTGAGTTTCCCACCCAGTGGCGCAGCGACCTCCATGGTATAAATGCTCGGCTCGGAAGTCAAAAATATATCCAGGGTGTTCACATAATCACCTCGGGCATCCAGCACCCGCGTAGGTTCCTCCACGAATTACATCAAATTGTGGCTAACAGCGTACATCTCCGCCAGCCTCCCAGCCTCCCAGCCTCTTCGGTTCTGTTAGAATGTACCAACCACCCGGAATTGTGCAGATTAAAATCGCCAAGGGCGACAATTTCAGAAGCTGGGTGGTTGATCTGTATCCAGTCGATGGTACGCGAAAGATGTTTGAAAATTGTGACCAATCGTCATTCGGCGAGCGGTTAATACAACAAATAAATTTAACAGAATTCCTCAACCGCATAATATCCAAGTTATTGGGTTCCAAGCTCCCAACGTCTGGCAAGCCAGATCGGAGCGCGTGAACACGCAGACTCCACCCTTAAAACGGAATATCGAATGTAAGTCGTATCCTGAGGTACAAATATATGCCGAGTCACTTGACGAATCGACCTGGGTCTCAGTTAGGGTAAGGTTATCCGATTTCGTTGTTTGCAAATATTGGTGGACGGACTTTATATTCGTATTGGTGAAATCGATTCCCCTGTTGTTACAAAAGCCGTTACCAGTGGAACGTCGACAGAGCCCCGAGAACGAGCCCGATTAAAACATGACAAATCTCTTAAAGTTCGGTTATTTATTAAAACATTTGCATTATCTTCCCGCTGACATAGTCTCCCCGGAGATCCAAATGGGAAAATAGTTTACCTCCGGAATTCTTTATCTTAGAAGGTACCATCATGACATCTCCGTGTCAGTCCGGGCCACCAGCTAGACATCCGAAACATAGTCGAAGATTTCTCCATACGATATCGCAGAATGCACAGCGTGACGTGGTGGTGTCACGCCTTGGGGCTGACTACCACCTAAACCGACCTATTCTCTAACCGGTCCATCAGCTGAGCTGCGAAAGATGGCTAGGGATTTCTCCAGACCATTTCACGGAACCTATAGCTTGATGGGCTGGTATTTCACCAGGCAGCAGGGCGTTGGGACCGCTCCTACTACTCGGCCTTTAGTCGCCTCTTACAACAAGCCGGCGTAGTTATGAGTATATTCTAACGTCCTACTCACAGGACATGCGTACGTCTAAAACTAAATTCGAATCTGTATTGTCGACAATTAAATCGTTTGAAGCTAAAAATTCTCAGAATTGCCTATCAGGAGGAGAGGAGTTATGTTCCATCGGGATAGTGTTAAGCCACTCATGTCTATAACAAGTAGTCAGAAACTTTGCAAGCTTGGTTGGGAAGTTTTGATACATCTATCTTATAGTCGGGGCATGTCTCTAAGCAAGTATTATCTTGTTTATTATTGGAAAAAAATGGTGATAAGAATTCTGCCTCAAGAACCGTGAAACTTGCTGGATCCAGGTTTTCTCCTATAGGGAGCAATACTTCTATGACAGAGGCACCACAGAGGTATCTTCAAAATGGCAACAGACTATAAAATGAAACAAAATAAAACAAAAGCATATTCGTCCCAAATACGACAGTCCAAAGCACGTTGAACAAAGTCTTGAAATAAGTGAGAATCAATGGGCTTCTTTTTCCCCAAAATATAATATTATAAAGTCGACTAATTTAGCTTTAGGTACGAAAATTTCAGTCTTCCGAATGTTCTCATCGCTTCTTCTTGAACGTGGCCACCCTCTTTGTTTACTATTCGTTGTCGATGCCGTTTGCTCGAACTCCTTGACCCAAGCTTTGATCAAATTAACACTTGGACACTCACTTACACGGCGTAATCCATATTCAATTTTAAAAAGGCGTTGTACAGTAACGTAGGAATCATTGTGTTTGTAAAATTGTTTTACACAAAAAATCACGCCGTTGTCCGTGAAGCGCTCCACCGTGCCTAAAATTGCATGAACCGACGCACAATTCGCCGCCCCCCCCCCCCCCCCTAACGGTTTTTAAGAAATCAAGTGTTGCCAACATTTATGACCCACCCGATATTTCTGCATCCCCGAGGGCACTGATGAGCAACACCTTTTTAGAGTTTGTGGCGGTTCCGCCAAACCCTTCTGACTAATTACCTATAGAACCCCCATTTCTACAACCCAATCTTATAAGTTTGCCAATGCAACCGCATTATTGATCAAGTTTATTTAACTAAAAGTCCCTGTAAAGAATTCTTACCTTTCATGCATCTCTTCGCATACAAATTCCCTATAAGAATTCTTTCCTAACTAATCATGAATCCCTAAACAATCCGGCACTCCGGTATGCCAAGCAATTCCGCTGTCCACGTACACACCGCATGTCCCTGGCAATTCCACGGCCTCGGCAGCCTTTTGTCCAAGGGACAAAAGCAAACACTAGCGTCTAGTGTCATAAACCGAATTCCTTCGCATGTAAACATGCATAAAAATTCGATCCCTTTTCGTTCAGCAAGATACGGTACACGACCACCCATCGTATACCTAAATTGCTTTAGCATCACCAGCATAATAGCAACACGGCTATTTACCCAGCTGCAATAGATTTGTGGGGGTTCTTAAAGCTCACCTGAAGAACGTCCCATATTCGCAACCCATATTTGCATCCCAATCACCAGCATACCTGAAACATTTCCTTTCTCAAGGACATTTAATGCATCCAACGCATTATCTGAAAATCCCTAAAGAAAATTCTCACAGCATTCGCACATTTAATGCGTTATTCAAATTTCCTGTAAAGAATCCTTCACATCATACGGCATCATAAATCCCAAACCATTCGGCACCCCTGTCATCGTAAAATGCTATGTCGGACAGCTTGTTTATACAGCTGCAATAAACCGACCCGCGATTCGTTTGTCCCATGGACAAGCACTTCCTAGTATAAACAAGAACTCGGTTTCTCCTTCAGTCTGAGAGGCCATAAACATTACAACACATTAGCACCTTTGCCACGACTGTAATGATGCCTTTATTTGTTTTCAGCACCATTTCTCCGATGAATTGCCGTCTATGATAGCCACAATGCACAGCGTAAGCAATGATCTATCGATCCTTGTTGTTTTTTTTCCCTCGTTTCAGGTTTCGTTTATCCTTTGCTAAATGCATCGATAAACACGGTGAGGGGTACGATCACATACACACCACTGCACCAAAAAGATCGCTTTTCCTTAGTGGCCACACCCTTAAGAGACAATTTTCTCTTCCTCCACCATATCTCACCCTTAATTGAGGATGGAATTTAAGTCAGAGTTCTATCCTCGTGGAGTCTTATTACAACCACCGTTCACGGCGGTCGCGTCATCATCCGTCGCACCGAGTGCACCGGTACGGTGCGAGGCACAAAGGTCGTATCCCTTTGCAGAGTCGATCGGGCTTACTTTATTTTAAATTCATATCGATAAATAAGTATAAGCTCCCTTTGTTTCGTTTAATGTGAATATATCTATTGGCCTAAGATTTATATTAACAAATAAAATTAAAGTGAAATAAAAGAAAATTTAGTTACCACAGTGTGTTTTAAATTGTCGGACTTACAGCGTCTACTTCTTTTGACTGTGAACATTTTGCCGCCTTGTTCGGTGTGTGACAATTTAAAATTTATTAATCGGTGGAACTTTGTTTTAGTGACGGTGGGACGGAGTAGAACCCCGTGTCTTACGCCGGAACACGACTTCGCACCCCACTGATTCAGCCATGATTTGTTTTCCAACGGGCAAACAATCACAACTTCGTGCTTAGCCACCAAACGAATTATCCAGCATATACAAATGCAAATAGGAATTGAATACCGACCCTTACCATCGATGCCATAAACACCATTTCCCGGTAATCAAGCTAAAACCAATTAGCGCATTGCCACATTGCATTGCCCCCTATTTATTTAGGCGCAATGCACATCTTAGACAAAAACCTAAGCGTTCCCTTTGTCTTCTCATATTTCGGGATCTTATCAGCAGCGGCATGAGCAAACAAAAACGGTTAGCATCCAAGGAGATTCGGTTTGTTTGCTTTACCGAACTCACAACCTTTGGATACACTCTATGCCCTTTTCGTCATTTCAGGTTCGTTTTTATGGTTTGTTTCATGAAAGAACCCATATACACGCTTACATGTGTACTACCAACGATCTGCACGGCCCCTTTGTCCTTACCGCCTGTCTGCTACGCTTATCCATCGCCTTCGCGCGTGTGTTGAATATTATGATCCTCACGATCACCCATGCACACATACTACCATGATCTCCATTACGAGATCTGGTTTTCTGTTCCACAAAGAGAGACTTTATGTCTCTCCTGTGGTAAGTAAAACATCCTTAGCAAGAGGATATTTACCACCACCGAATCGAGGGGGAATCAAGAGCCAGATTCCAACCCTCGATGGAGTCTTTTACCACCCACCGACCGAGCCGGTCGTTTTGCTCCCACTATCCGTAGCGCTGCGGGCACGCGTGTTTTACCCCGAGTCGTGGCTACTCTTGCGTCGAATACAGTAGTGTTTAATATATTCAATTAATAAAAACAATAGTGCAAAATGTAAAACAAAAGCAAACAATTTAAGTAATCATGATAAATAACCGAACTTTAATGGGTTCGTCATCGCATAGCAGGGCTCACTCTCGAGGCTCTGCCCACGCTCGACTGGTAACGGCATTTTGTAACATCAGGGGCATCGGTTTTGCCAATACGAATGTAAACGCCGTCCACCAATATTTGAAAACAACGAAACCTGATATCCTTGCCCTAACTGAGACCCAGGTCGATTCGTCAACTGATTCGACATATCTTCGTTACTCAGGATACGACTTACATTCGAGATTCCGTTTGAAGGGTGGAGTCTGCGTCTTCGCGCGGTCCAATACGGTTTGCCAGAGGATGGCTGCGTTGGAACCCATATTATGGACATCATATGGTTGAGGGTCGTGCTGAGGAATTCCGTTAAATTTCTTTGTTGTCTTTGCCGCTCCCCGAATGACGATCGACCGGCGACATTTTTCGAACGTCTTTCATATACCGTGGACTGGATCCAGATCAACCACCCAGCTTCCGAAATTGTTGTTCTTGGTGATTTTAATGTGGACAATTCCGGCTGGTTGTTACATTCTAACAGAACCGACGAGGCTGGGAGGCTGGCGGAGATGTTTGCTGTAAGCCACAACTTGACTCAACTCGTGGGGAGGCCAACGCGAGTGCCGGATGCCCGAGGCGATTATGCGAACACCCTGGATCTGTATTTGACATCCGGACCGAGTATTTATACTGTAGCGGTTCCGCCAAACCCTACGGTCTACTTACCTGAAAAACCCCCATAACTACTACCCTACTCCCTTAAGTTTGCTAATGCAACAGTATTAGTACCTGTAAATGCTGCACGCATTTAAGACATCAAATCTATGATCTTTAAGTCCCTGTAAAGAAAACTTACCTTCATGCATTCTCTTCGCATACCACTGCTCCTTAAGATTTCTTTATTAGCTTACCAGGAATTTCCAATCAATTCCGGCATCTACGTCGCCAGTCAAATTTCCTTAGATGAATTCCTGTAAACAAATAATTCGGATTGCATTCAATGTAACCGTCATGACAGGGACCATAAATATTGCGCCGTCTATTTTCCCAGCCGCGTCATGTATCTTTTCATACACATTGCCTGGCAACCTTTTTTGTTTGCCTTATCAATAAACAACCCAAGCAGCTGCATATAATTAGCACAATAGACGATGAAACCAAATTCTCCAGCATATCCTAATGCAAATATGAACCCGGTTTCTACTGCAGCCAGAGATGCCATAAACATCCAATTTGCTTTTAGCCCCTTTTTTCTCCCAACGTCGATAATAGCGACGAGGCATCGCGTAAACAATGACCCGCATTACCAACGGCGCATTTGGTTATTTTCTTCCTTTTGTCTTTGCCGCCTGCCTGTTTCGTTGTTCCATTGCACGTGTGCATAGCATCGATCTGAACGATCACCACACATACTACCATGACCTTTATCACAAGATCTGGTTTCCTATACCACCAAGAGAGACTTTACGTGTCTCTGGTGTTAGGTAAAAACGATATCCTTATCGGAGAGGATATCGGTTGAGTCGTCTTCCATCCGTTGACCACGCTGGTCGCACGCGTGACACTCCCGCTCTCCGCGCACGGCGGAGAAGCGTAGACAAGTAAGTCGAGTTGAGTAATCATATTTACAATTAAAATAAGTGTGACGTCTTCTATGTTGTTTCTGTGCGTTCTTCTATCCTCGCGTAATTGTTTGGTTTAGTTAATCGAATTCAGTGTAATAGATTTACGGTCCGATAAGGAAAAATAAAATTATAAAGTTAACGTGTAACAACATACGACGTTGTTTTATTTGTCCAGTGATTACGAACAGTTTACCTCTAGTGCCGCGGCGGAACTTCTAACTTGTGAGGACGAAGTGCCCATGCCGGTGCCACGACTTCGCCCCCCACAATACCGTAGAGGTTTCTGCGCCACTGGGTAATTCAGATCACTGCTTGGTATCTGTCGCGCAAGCACTTACATATCAACCGAATAACCGGCCTAGGCAGCTTCGCCAAGTATGGAACCATGGGGCTGCTAACTGGGACGATTTGCGAGATTTCTTCGGATCCTTTCCGTGGTCCGATGTGTGCTTCGAAGAGTCCGATGTTAACGCTTGCGCGGAGTCGGTATCAGAGATTATTCTTCTGGGGATGGAGATGTATATTCCGCATTCCATCAAACGAAGTTCGTCTGATAAACCTTGGTTTGATAAAAAATGCGAGCTGATTACAGCGGCAAAAAATAGAGCTTTTAAGCAATGACGCTCCAATCCCACCGATGTTAACAGAATGAATTTTGTTAGAATCAGAAACGCGTGCAACCAGACGATTGATACCGCGAAGAAATCTCACAACGACAGGGTGATCAATAAACTCCTTCGGTGCCCGACTGGTTCGCGGTCCTTCTGGTCAATGGCAAAATCTGTCAGAGGTAACTTCGCATCCTCCCCTTTCCATCCGCTGATGACGGACAGCGGGACGTTAGTCACGAATTCAAAGGATAAAGCTAATGTGTTCGCGAATTTATTTTCCGCGAATTCAAACCTCGATCCCGTCCTTTTGGAGCCGCCTGTGATCGCGCCGGTACGGTCTTCCATGCGGGATGAGAGATTTCATCCGCGCATTATTCAACGCATTCTACGTGAACTGGATTGTAGGAAGACAACCGGCCCGGACGGAATACCAGCAATAGTCCTTAGGAACTGTGCTCCAGAACTATCGCCGGTTCTTGGTAGGCTCTTCCGCTTATCTTATGCACGGCGGACCTTTCCTGCCGACGCTGGAAAATCGGTCGAGTTCAGCCAATCCCAAAGACGGGAAAAAAGTGTCTCCCACAAAATTACCGTCCGAGAGCATTACTGTCTATTTTATCTAAAGCAATGGAAAAAGTCATCAATACAGAGTTAGTTATGTATTTGGAGTGCAACGGACTTCTGAATGATCGTCAATACGGATTCCGTGGCAGGCGGTCCACGGGAGACCTCTTGACACTTATAACCGATATATGGACATCTGCGATTGAACGGCATGGTGAGTCAAGGGCGGTCGCATCAGATATCTCCAAGGCTTTTGACCGCGTCTGGCACGGGGCATTGCTGAGCAAACTTAGTTCATATGGACTTTCCCAACAGCTTTGCGACTGGACGAGGAGGTTCCTCGAGAATCGATCGACCCAGGCTATTGTGGACGGCGAGTGTTCGGATCTGTATCCTGTTAATTCGGGGGTGCCCCAAGGTTCTATTTTGGCTCCAACCTTGTTCTTGCTTCACATAAATTATTTGTTGGAGACAACGGACAAAGTGTTCAGTTTTGCGGATGATAGTACGCTTGTTTCCTCCTTTTCGAGTGTTCGGCCGATTGGTGCATCTGCGTCGCATCAGCTGAGATGTCGACAAATTGACTCTCTAAATCAGGATCTGGATAGGGTCCTGCAGTGGGGAAAGGCCAATCTCGTCGACTTCAATGCGGCGAAGACACAATACACAACATTCACAAAAAAAATTGGATCATCGGTTCCACAGTTGATGATGAATGGCCGGGCCCTCGAGGCTGGGGAAAGTTTGAAATTGCTCGGCGTCACGGTCTGTGGGAATTTATCATGGCATAAACACGTGTCGAGTATCGCCAGATCAGCCTCAGGAAAACTGAGCTATATTTTTAGAGCCAAGAAATATTTTACTCCGGCCCAAATTCTTCTCCTATATAAATCCCAAATTAGACCCGCGCTCGAATATAGCTCTCATGTTTGGAGCTCGGCTCCTAAACATACCCTCGACCCACTTGAGAGCATACAGAGACGAGCGATCCGCCTGATCGGGGACTCGGCGCTGTCGGCGGCACTACAGTCGCTATCACATCGAAGGCGCGTAGCCGACCTTTGTCTGTTTTACAGATATTATCCCGGGTGCTGTTCTTCGGAGATGCTTGATATTGTTCCACGCAATTCGGCTTATATGCGCTTCACAAGACAATCCGACGGATCGGACCCGTTTGTGGTTCATCTGCCGACGGCGCGAACATCCCTGCTTCAGAACTCGTTCCGTTACAGAGAGGGGAAGCTGTGGAACTCCCTTCCCACGCGATTGTTCCCGGAGCGTTACAACCTGCAAATAGAACTGCAACAGTTATTTGATGACGTCTCGGGGCGCCAATTCGGCGCTATAGTTTCGCCTCTTCAGAGAGAAGTCTAATAAAAAAAAAAAATAATAATAATAATAATAATATTAATAATAAAATAAAAGGGCGGTGATCACCTCCTCGAAAGTATAGTGGTAAGTATACCCGCCTGTCACCCGGGAGACCGGGGTTCGATTCCCCGTCGGGGAGCCTCTGGCGCAAGACTAATGACCTTGCCCGGAAAAAACAAATCATTATGGAAAATTTAACAAGTCTCAGGACTTGCTAAATAAGACCAAGACCGGTTCCCGGTTGTAGTGCCGTTGATGATGATGATGATGATGATGATGATGATGATGATGATGATGATGATGATGATGATGATGATGATGATGATGATGATGATGATGATGATGATGATGATGATGATGATGATGATGATGATGATGATGATGATGATGATGATGATGATGATGATGATGATGATGATGATGATGATGATGATGATGATGATGATGATGATGATGATGATGATGATGATGATGATGATGATGATGATGATGATGATGATGATGATGATGATGATGATGATGATGATGATGATGATGATGATGATGATGATGATCACCAATTAATTCATGCGTTTCATATAATTTTCCGTGCTGCACTCCCGATGTGTTATCGTTCATTCCTTTCTGTTCGAGAACAATTCTGGTGAGGAGAATTCTTTTGGTGCTCGCATTTGCTGCGTTTCATTCGTTTGCATTCGAGGAACTATTAAGTGGATGATAGAGGAAGGAAGTGAACTAATGCCCGTGTCTTGGCACAATACTTCTCTTCTCCACAAGTTGTTCTAACGAATAAGACTTTGGTGGGGCTACCACTCCGTTTATTGGTTTAATTCAAGCAACATAATGACCTACAACAAAAGTGTATACTCGTATAACTTACAAACTAAAGAGCTTAAGAGCCTTCTTAACTAAGCTTACCGTACGAACAAATTGACTCATAAGACACATTTACGTGCGATAGTGCTTCAGTGGTGCGTCTGTTGAATTCCGAATAAGTGTTACTAGAAAGGCCCGCTTCCATATATCGCTTACAGCACTTTCAATTCTAATTATTAGTCAACGATTTTAAACACCCTATAGGTTTTTAATGTGCCACTTTAAATGCAAGTTCATTTCATCAAAAACACCTTAAGAATACTAATGACAGTTTATGGGCATTGGTGAGTGGTCGGTGTTCCTAATGATCGTTTTATGAGCCAACGGGCGAGTGCCCCACCCTTTTCTTTGATTACAAATGAAGTTTTTATGTAATTTCTTAATCGGCATCTGAATCCAAGAGATGCACAATTAAATGCCAAACGCGAATAAGTAAAATCCACCGTTGTTCCTGGATTAGCACGTTCATAAAAGTGCCACTTGTGCTTATAGCGATAAAAACATTTTAACTCTCTTTTCACGCCGTCAAGTTTCTCGACAAAAATTTAGCGCAACCGTATATCTGTGTTGGCCCTCTAGTTGTCCGCCGTTCTACACAAGGCGTTACCCATTAACCCAAAGGATAATTGATTAGACAAGCTTTACTAGTTTAAGATGACCACTTTTAGCATACATCTAACACGGACATCATCGTTGATTCCCGTGCTCCACCGTGCTTATGAAATCGGTTCCTTATCAGCTTTCACTTTCTGCCTAAACCCAGTTACCAGATGTCAGTGTCGTTTGAACGCTAATTGCAAATATAACCGTATGGCCGAACAACGGATTTAATGGTGGTACACGCACATCGCATCTGAATTGCCCTCAACGTGCTTAACGCAAAAGTTGGGAATGTTAACGATGCCTATCGGTCCTAATTGTCCAATGAAAGCGGCGGCTTTCCTTAATGCACTTTCTTATATTTGCGTCATATTTCGCAGTTATCGGGATCACCGTTGAGCTCGTTCAGTTCGAGTAGCCGTTAACGACCGGAGCTCTAGGAAAGGGTGTTTTTATTTTCAAATTACCCTCTTGACCTGTTGTGTTGTGGCGGCAGCGTATTATGGTGTAATGAAATAAGCATATCGGGTGAGAAGTTAATTCTATGCCCGTGGCACGTTTGTGGGCGGAAAGGCATGCTATTGAAATCAGTTCCGATAAAAGTGTACACCAAATAGTGGTGGTTTTAAGTTGGCAATTAAATTCAGGTTTCAGGGGAATGAGGTTGAGTTGTTATATTACTGCAATCGAAATAACATTCCAAACAAGTAGTCAGAAGGAGTACAGATGGAGACTATAACTCTTTGAACTCCATCAACACCGCAAGACTCTACTGCAAGATAATTTCGTGTAAGGCATTTGGAACGGGCCATTGCCTAACAGTGGATATCAATTAACCGGCAACTAGTCAACTGGTAAATCCAATTCACTGGCTTAGTGAATAGTTAACCTCAACTGTTGCTTAGCCTTTCATGCGGACAGTTGTCGTTTTTGGAGCAATATTTTGCGATTCGAGATAAATGAAAGCAATAAACCTAACACTAATCGTCTTGATATATGTTGCTATGGCAAAGATAGAGGCCGGTGGATTTCAAGCATTCAGAGATCTGAAAAACAGTCTGCGTAGGGCCGAGTCTTCTTGAAATACAGGTTCGTTAAGTTGCTGCAATTTTATAAGAATACATAGCAAGTTTATGATAAAACTGCTACAATAACTCATAGCTTTCGATGAAGACTATTTACGCACAGTCATACACATGTTTCAACTTCCTTATCGACATAGCCACTGATTGGAATAATTAACTACATATAAACAAACACTGAATTATATAATCTACCTAGGTGGTTTTGCTTTCACAATTACGTTTCGTGATTTGTGCGGCTCTGACCCTCTATAGCACCGAACTAAACATTTCGCCACAAGATGCGGTCTGTTCCAATGCTACTCAGGTATATTCGTATGTACGTAGATACAGTGAACATCTAGTGGAATCTATAGATATACGAGATTATGTGAAAAGGCGGTGCATCCATTAAACCATGTGAGATATACCTCGAACTATTAAGACCTTTTGTGAGCTGTCAGTTACAAACCATCTTGTCGGTAAAGCAGTGTACGTTGCCAGGGATCTCGTACTCCAGACGGAAATGAAATGCCCCTTCGGAACAACAACCACAGAAAGGAAATTGAAGTCTGTATATCCTCGGAGTCAAAAACGGATCGCTAATCAACGGAAGTAGCACAAGCAACATTTACAACCAGGACGACCTGAAAAGGAGACTTTTTAATTACCCTATTCAAACAGGCGACAAAAACTCAAATATCAAGAAAGCCATCAATGTGTCTTTAAGTCAATTATTGTCACCATATATATTTTTTGTACTTTAGAACATATTAAACAAGTGACAAAAACTTTGGGTTGAACCTCCTCTTAAGAGGGCAAGCGTAGATGAGAACTCCGTATAACACATTCTCCGTTGAAAGACGTTGACGAAGCCGGTGCACATTTTGACAGGCGTTCACCATAAGAAGATAAGTAATTTTTCTTGTTGTACGAGGATTGCCTTTTATATTTCGGGATTAGAGAACAAAAACAAATATTGATCATCGAAAATCACTTTATTGTTTTTCAAAATATTCCCCATGAAGATCTATACACTTTTGCATGCGTTTGAACCAATTGTCGAAGCACTTTTGCCACTCTGATTGAGGTATCTCCAACACATGCATTCTGAATGCAGCAACCGCTTCTTCAGGTGTCGAAAAACGTTGACCTCTCAGTTTGTTTTTTACGTACAGGAATAAAAAGAAGTCATTCGGTGCCAAGTCAGGACTATACGGCGGATGACCCATCAAACCGATGTTTTGGGTGCTCAAAAATGCAGTTGTGGCAGCTGATGTGTGAGAGCTCGCATTGTCGTGATGAAGAGTGATCCGTCTTCGGCGGTTGGTTTTCCTGATTTCTTGGAAGACAACTGGCAAACAAATGGTTGTGTACCACTCAGAATTGACTGTTCTGCGTTGTTCTAGTGGTACGATTGCGACATGTCCAGTTTTTCCGAAAAAACAGGCGACCATTTGCTTGGAAGTGCTTCGTGCGCGAACAACTTTTGTTGGATTTGGCTCATCTTGAAACACCCAGTCAGTCGACTGCCGTTTACTTTCGGGCTCATACGCGTAAATCCACGATTCATCACCTGTCACGATGTCATAGACGTGTTTCGAAGCACCGCGACCGTATTTTTTGAGCATTTCTTTCGACCAATTGACACGAGCCTTTTTTTGGGCGATTGACAAATTGTGTGGGATCCAACGCGAACAAATTTTTTTGACAGTCAAATGTTTATGCAATATTGAATGTATGCTGGTCCCACTAACACCTAAGGTTGTCTCAATCTCATGATAGGGCACATGACGATCTTCCAATATCAGTTCGCGCACAGCATCAATGGTTTTCGGAACAACAACTGATTTTGGACGACCTTCACGAAATTCATCTTGGAGTGAACTACGACCACGATTGAATTCACCATACCATCGATAAACACTGGTCCTTGATGGAGCTTCATCGCCAAAAATTGAATTAAGTTCATCCATGCACTGTTGCTGAGTTAATCCACGCCGAAAGTTGTAAAAAATAATCGCACGAAAATGTTGACGATTTAATTCCATTTTTGGGCCGAGATGAATCTTTTAAGTTACTGTAAACAACACAAATAGCGCTCGTATGTCAAAACGTTCTGAGTGCGTATAACCTCAAAAATGTCCAACTTTACGACAGACCTGTCAATTGCCGGATTGCAACACTAGGGTTGCCAAATCCCAAAACGGATCGCTAATCAACGGAAGTAGCACAAGCAACATTTACAACCAGGACGACCCGAAAAGGAGACTTTTTAACTACCCTATTCAAACAGGGTCCTCGATAGTATAGTGGTTAGTATACCCGCCTGTCACGCGGGAGACCGGGGTTCGATTCCCCGTCGGGGAGCCCCCGACGCAAGACTAATGACCTTGCCCGGAAAAAACAAATCATTATGGAAAATTTAACAAGCCTCAGGACCTGCTAAATAAGGTGAAGACCGGTTCCCGGTTGTAGTGCCGATGATGATGATGATTCAAACAGGCGACAAAAACTCAAATATCAAGAAAGCCATCAATGTGTCTTTAAGTCAATTATTGTCACCATATATATATTTTGTACTTTAGAACATATTAAACAAGTGACAAAAACTTTGGGTTGAACCTCCTCTTAAGAGGGCAAGCGTAGATGTGAACTCCGTATAACACATTCTCAGTTGAAAGACGTTGACGAAGCCGGTGCAGATTTTGACAGGCGTTTACCATAAGAAGATAAGTAATTTTTCTTGTTGTAAATATTGTAGCGAGCTTAGGGTTCGCTGGATTAATTATTTTAATAAATAAGAGCTGTTAAATCGATTCTCTTGGCAAACAATTTATACCTCCCTTTTTGCCGATGAGATTTATAAAGCCGCACGTTATCGCCTGCATTAAATCCGGATGCGTTGGCTCAAACCTCGTACCTTGTTTTCATCCTGTCACTTCATACCTTGATTTGCTTTCGAACCAAATGATGAATCTCATCGAGGCGATTTCTCCATTCGGCTACGTAGTCTTCGGTCTTATCTATGGCGTCTGGAGGTATTCCGAATCGCAGATCGGCTGGTAATCGTATCTTTCGTCCAAATATAATTCTTGCTGGAGAATGGCCTGTCGTATCGTGATTAGCCGATCTATAACTCATGAGAAAGGTTTGTACATATTTGTCCCAATCTCGTTGGTGATCATTAACGACCGTCGATAAATACCCTTTCATTGTTCGGTTGAACCTGTGGGGGTATAAGGGTAGATGTGCCAACGTATGGCACGAATTCCTTATACCTCCCATCGATCCGAGGGAAATGTTCATCTTTATTGAAGAATGCGTAATTGTAAACATTTATAGGACGCACGTCCACTTCCTGGTTGTACCGAATCCGATGCGCATATTGGACGACATCTCCTTCGAGTGGATAGATAAATAAACGATTGAAGTCTAATTCGAATAAGTGAGTTAAGACACCAAAGTAATCAATAAAAAAGATAACAGATAGCACTGCCAGCAAGCGTTTTAATTTATTTAAAATATTCACTAGAGACAACATTCCGATGCGGTCACACAACACATAACTCAGATTATATTTCGACTAATTACAATTGTAATCCTACAGTGTAGGATGTCCGCGGACGAGCGTGTGCATGAGCATGCACACGCGGTGGCAATTCGCGACACCACCACCTTTGATTAAACACGTTAATCGACTCACTTGAAAAGGGAAGAAATTGGATACAACCAAAAGAGAACATACTTCTGCTCTCTCATTGCCACGTTCTTCGATGTGTGGTAGGTTACATCGGTAATCTGATGATCGAAGAGAGCGGGACAATAAGAGAACAGAAACACGATGTCCGATTATCCTAGGGGTGGATTTGGTTGTATATGCATGAATCAATGTAGTTCTGAGCGGAACCCGTTGACCTGATTCGGTAGTATGGTAAGTTCAGTGTACATTGATCCATACGAAGACAGAACTGAGAAAGAGAGGGGAATTGAGCTGATGATATTCACCTGCAAAAAGAGAACATTGATCCCCGGCGAATGAAGTGTCTGGAGGAAAGCCGAAGTAACGCTAGGGAAATATTATCACGTGATTCAATCGAATGTGGTGATAAATTTCCCAAGCGGATCTGCAATGATACGACAACTTCGTCCGGCTGGATTTGGTTGTCGCTAATCTACATGGACACGAGTTGCCGTATGGCAAAAAAGGTAAGCTAAACTCATTTATGCATTGTCTGCGTGGTACAATGAGTTTAGCTATGTGTCCTTGGTGGAAACATGCTTTGCAGGTGAACAGGTAAGTAGTGGGAAATAGGGTTGATTTGACGCGCTGAAAGGCGGTCGAAATTAGGTAGGAAATGTTCGTTGGAATTGTGGGTTGTTTCTCATGTAGAATAGAGAAACCCCCCACAGTACTCCCCCGCCAGTGACGTAGTCACGAAATATGGTAGGGCGGAAGGAGTAGTTTGATGGGTGTCGAAAGGAAGTGAGGTTGGTGATGGATTGAAAGGATGGCTAGACGCTTGAACGATAAGGTAGGTCTTCTCGCTTCGGAAGGCGCGGTGGTGAGGTATTGGAACTGTCCTGAGTGACGAGTTCTTGGCTCGGTGGGCCTGGGTCGATACAAGGAGTGGACACGTTGTTACCGCGTTGATGCCACATGGGCAAGGGGTATGCGGCGTGGTCCACTGACCTGTTATGGGTCATTTGGACCAACAGGTTAGTCGTCCGAATAGGTCAGGGCCTATCGGGATGGAAGAGGTTCGAGCCAGGGTTGATCGCATCCGCGGGAGTCCCTAGAAAGAAGAATTCTTGCGTGGGAGTAATGGTGGTAGAGGCGGGCGTCCTGACTATTGTTTGCTACTCGGAGTAGCGGGTGGATAGCAAGGAGCTGGCCTGGGGAGTCGGGTATCCTACTGGTTGTTTGCTACACGCAGTAGCTATGGTTCAGTGAGGAGCCGAAGTTGTGAAAGGGCGTGAAGCCGAGATGGTTGAATGGGGGGGCGTCGTGTGCCAGTATGCCACTACGGGCCAGTAGGTCGAACTGTGTCGAATGGTTTGGTCGGTGTCGAACGATGTCGACTGGGTTGCGTATGGTTGAGGAACGGCGAGCTGGGTTACGTGGAGTCGGTTGATGGGCGTCGTTGTGCCGAGGTTGGGAGAGAAGCCGGTTTGAAAGAGAGGGCGGAGTCCGAGGAGTGTTCCGTGAAGTTGGGCGGAGGAGAAGGGTGTCGGGTTAATGGAGTGAGATTGAGCCGTTGTCGAGGAGGTGTGTTAATGCGGTGTTGTGCGTGGGTGTGTGCCCGGAAGGGGCTTACAATGGTTTATAATATGATTATTTACAGCCAGTTATTTTCTAGGGATTATATGCTTAATTACATACAATATCCTATTTATTAATTACACTTTTTCTTAAATATAATAATAATAATGCAAAAAAATATTTTCTTTGATTATGAAATAAAATTAAGTAATGTTCACAGATTCAATTAAAACTAAATGTGTTAAAAAGGAAAAAAAACCGTCTTCATTGACGTTGTTAGTGAACAATTTATGTTGTATTGTACATCTAGTGTAAAGAGAACATTTACTTGTATATATGGTATTCGTTATTGTTTATGTGTATATAGAAACCTTAAACTTATAGATTTCACATAGATTTCCCAACGTATATGTATATTTGTTTGTTTCTTTCATTGTTGAAAATTTTCTGCTTATGTTGGTTTTGCTATGAAAATAATTTATATATCGTTTAAAACTAGAAACAGTTTTATATGTACGTATATACACATCATTGCTGTAGTAAGATTTCTTATGTTAAGGTTTTTATGCATTAAGTTTTATATCTGCTTCTAGAATAGCAGTAGTATCTCAATTTTTCTATCAGTTATAATTTCAGTTTCATAGATTTTAAAGCATATTCTTAGGATTTGCTGTTTCTGATCGAAACTTCTTAAATACGAAATTTCCATAAATCAAATGTTTTACAAGAAATTCATTAAGTACTTAAATCGAATAGTAGAGATACTTATTCTTAAATTGTAAAAAGAAGATTCAATGAATTAAAATAATAATAATGATAATAATAATAAACAAGCACTGCTTTTGGCTTTAAAATTATGTACAAGAGTTTCATGATCTTTCGTCATGCATTGTTACTTAGGTTTACACATTCTGCTTAATTCTATGCTATAATTCTAATTCCTTACTACAACAAATTTGATATAAGCAGAGGAATGATAATTAAAGATACTCCGTATTCACATACAAAAACACATTAAAGTAAAAACTTAAAGCTAAATCTAGGGAAAAAGTTGTTTAAACTACTGTACTACATTATTTGCATTGGTGTTTTTTGTTTTTATTTATTTATAAGTTTTTTCAATCTGGGTCTCGATCAGGGCTATTCCCTAAAAATTTACTCGCCTGTGTCGTTGATATTGGTGATGGCGCAGATGATGAAGATGCAGATGCTGTCCTTGATGGGGTGATAATTCTCGCTTAATCCTCATCTTTGAAAATTTTCACTTTTATGAGTCACGACGATGTATCTGTTGCTTGATTCTGCCACGCCACTTTGTATATTCTTTCTTCAATATATTTTTATTGTTTTTGAAATTTAGCCCCGTTTCCGAAATGTTATTGCTTAATTTTGTTTAATTTTGAACGTTTATGGAATTTTGAATTTTTTGTTGATTAAATTTCTTTATTGTCTTTTTTAAATAATTGATTTTATTTATTTTCAATGAAGTTTTGTTGATTTTTTGTTAATTATTTTTGTTGAACGATTGTTTAACTTTTTACTTTAGTTGAATTTTGTTTAATGTTTTGTCACTGCGCTCCGTTAAAGTTTTTGTTTTTATTTGAACGTTTTTGTTGAAGGTTGCGTGCTGTTTTTTTCGGGTTCACCACTGTGGGGGTATAAGTGTGAAATGCCAGCGTATGGCATGTATTCCTTATACCTCCCATCGATCCGAGGGAAATGTTCATCTTTATTGAAGAATGCGTAATTGTAAACATTTATAGGACGCACGTCCACTTCCTGGTTGTACCGAATCCGATGCGTATATTGGACGACATCTCCTTCGAGTGGATAGATAAATAAACGATTGAAGTCTAATTCGAATAAGTGAGTTAAGACACCAAAGTAATCAATAAAAAAGATAACAGATAGCACTGCCAGCAAGCGTTTTAATTTATTTAAAATATTCACTAGAGACAACATTCCGATGCGGTCACACAACACATAACTCAGATTATATTTCGACTAATTACAATTGTAATCCTACAGTGTAGGATGTCCGCGGACGAGCGTGTGCACGAGCATGCACACGCGGTGGCAATTCGCGACACCACCACCTTTGATTAAACACGTTAATCGACTCACTTGAAAAGGGAAGAAATTGGATACAACCAAAAGAGAACATACTTCTGCTCTCTCATTGCCACGTTCTTCGATGTGTGGTAGGTTACATCGGTAATCTGATGATCGAAGAGAGCGGGACAATAAGAGAACAGAAACACGATGTCCGATTATCCTAGGGGTGGATTTGGTTGTATATGCATGAATCAATGTAGTTCTGAGCGGAACCCGTTGACCTGATTCGGTAGTATGGTAAGTTCAGTGTACATTGATCCATACGAAGACAGAACTGAGAAAGAGAGGGGAATTGAGCTGATGATATTCACCTGCAAAAAGAGAACATTGATCCCCGGCGAATGAAGTGTCTGGAGGAAAGCCGAAGTAACGCTAGGGAAATATTATCACGTGATTCAATCGAATGTGGTGATAAATTTCCCAAGCGGATCTGCAATGATACGACAACTTCGTCCGGCTGAATTTGGTTGTCGCTAATCTACATGGACACGAGTTGCCGTATGGCAAAAAAGGTAAGCTAAACTCATTTATGCATTGTCTGCGTGGTACAATGAGTTTAGCTATGTGTCCTTGGTGGAAACATGCTTTGCAGGTGAACAGGTAAGTAGTGGGAAATGGGGTTGATTTGACGCGCTGAAAGGCGGTCGAAATTAGGTAGGAAATGTTCGTTGGAATTGTGGGTTGTTTCTCATGTAGAATAGAGAAACCCCCCACAAACCTTTCAACCATTCCGTCTGACTGTGCATGTAAGGGTGTGGTCCTGGTTTTCCTTACGCCCAGTGCCGCACAGATGCCTTGAAATATCTGTGATTCGAAGTTTCGGCCCTGATCGGAATGAAGCTCACAGGCGACTCCATATCTGCTGAGCCAATTGTTGATAAGCTACTCAATGATGGTTGTTGCTTCTTGGTTTGGAATTGGAAGGACTTCCACCCACTTGCTGAAGTAATCCATGATAACCAACATGTATTTGTTGTTGCCGTTTGTTTTTTGGGAATGGTCCTGAGATATCAATCGCAATTCGCTCGAAAGAGGCACCCACGTTGTACTGCCTCATTGCGCTCCTTGGTTTTGCTGTTGGTCCTTTGGTCGCAGTGCAAGTTGTGCACTTCCTACACCAAGAATCGACATCATCTCTCATGTGAAGCCAGTAGAAACGAGATCGTAATTTTGAAAGTGTCTTATTAACTCCCAGATGTCCACCGGAGGCCCCGTCGTGCATTTCTGTTAGTACATCCTTCACTTTTGATGGTGGGACTAGAATCTGCATTCGATGGGATTTTCCGTCCGCGGCTTTCCATTTACGCTTTAGAAATCCACATTCCACCAGCAAGGAATTCCATTGTGCCCAATATGTCTTAAATGTTCCACTCTTGTCGGAAATATTGTTCCAAGTTGGCCGCTCGTTCTTTTCTTTATGTTCCAGGATTAGCGACATATCTTCATCCTGAAGTTGAGCTGCGCGTATAGCATCACTCGCCCACCCATCTAGTATTTCTACTCGTACATTTCGGAGATCGTACGCCTCTTGTTTTAAGCGATCAATTTATACTTCCGAATCCTGAAGGCGACGCTTTAGGCCCCACATTTCAGCTTGCCCCTCTGCTAGATCAGTCGATAAGCGATTGTTCTCCTCAATGACCTCTTCTCGGCTGGTCTTAAGAGCAATTATCTGTTGATGCAATGATTTACATTCGGTCATGGTGCTGTCCAAGTCTGAATCACGCTGAAGGTTTCCCTTGTGATTAGCGCATGAACAACAATTCTCAACTGATGTTTCATTCATTTGTCGACGTTTCCTACAGTCAACAGAGATGTGGCCGACTTCGCCGCATGTGCAACACTTCATATTAGGTCTCGGGGTTCTCCGTTGTACATGCCCGATTCTTTGCCAGGAACATTCCTGGACGGACATTTCTCGGGCTCTATATGTACTCCTGGTAGCCAGTTTAGCGGATTCATATGCCAATTCGAACGCCAGTATTTCATTAGTCGTCTTCTTTCCTGCCAAACGAACGGCTTGTTGCAAGTCCTGATCTTGGAGTGCATTTATAAATGCATCCATTGCTACCTTAGTCATGTTTGAATAAGACAAGTTTGCCAATAGCTCAATGTCTGCCTGCAACTGTTGAAGATTTTCTCCCGGTTTCTGCGTTCTGCTACGCAGTTGCATGCGGTAGACCTGCTGCATGTGGTTGTCTCCATACCTAGCTTCAAGGCCGTCTCTTACCGCTTGGAAATCTGTTTGCTTCTCTGCTGGTATGGTTTGTAGCAATTCTACAGCCCCCCCGCGGAGTGGCATGATTAGTGATGTTGACTTTTGCTCATCCGACCCTTATTATAATTGGCCGCGGCGTCAAACTGACGTATAAATACGGAAAAGCGTCCCGTTCCATCGAAGGTTGGCGGTTGTATCCTTGTATCTTTGTAGTCATGTTGATTGCTAGGCGATGTCTTATTTCTCTCAACACACTCAATTCTCTTTTCGATTCGCGTTATTTCATCGGTGACTTTTAGATCCAGATTTTCTTATTCGTTTCGAATTTCTTCCTTAAAGTGTTGAAAATTACATGTCATCCACTGCGTTTGGGCATCCAATTTTGCATCCAGATCTGCAGCTTGTGCGTCGAATTTTGAATTTTGGGCATCCAACTTTGCATTAACATCTGCAGCTTGCGCGTCCAATTTTGAGTTAATATCTGTAGCTTGCGCGTCCAGTTTTGAGTTAATATATGTAACTTGCGCGTCCAGTTTTGTATTAATATCTGTAGCTTGCGCGTCCAGTTTTGTATTAATATCTGTAGCTTGCGCGTCCAGTTTTGTCATCATCATCCTGAGCATCTCCGAAATGTCCAACTGTGGCGAACTCTTCTCCGTTACATTGGCATCATCTTGACTCGCTATTTCATCTTCATCCGGACAGCTTGGCCCAATCGTAAAAACATATTAATCGACATCAATACCCTCTTCCTCCATTGCTGCTTGCAGACGCTGTCGAAGAATTTGCTTCTGTCCTCTGCTATCCAGATTCCGGTCCTGAAGTTCCTTCTTCAACTCAGGAACGCGAAGATCCTACAAATGTCGACCTGACATCGCCACAACACACTTTCACAGACTTATTTACTTCACCAATAATTAATCCCACTTTTGACACCAATTGTAGCGAGCTTAGGGTTCGCTGGATTAATTATTTTAATAAATGAGAGCTGTTAAATCGATTCTCTTTGCAAACACTTTATTAGTCTGTTAATAACAACCGTTTCTTGATACTGCGCTTCTTTACTTATCGCTTCCGTACTTATCGCGTCTTTGACCGCTTACTTCTTACTTCTTACTTCTTACTTCTTACTTCTTACTTCTTCCCGATTTGCGTACGACGTATTTATACCGTTTTTCCTCATTCTGATTTAGTGTTTCGTTTCCGTCCGTTCCATAGCCTAGAATTTTATATTGCTCATAGTCGCCAGTTTTCCAGTACTTTCTAGAATATGCTAGTACTTTGACTGATTGTCATATGCATCACAATATCATTGGATGTACAAGTAATGTGCAAAACCTCTTGCGTATTTTCGATAGGTAATTTGTCACTCCACAGTGCGGGAAACATAAGTCAAATCAACAACTTTAAAGTAAAATAAATAAGGAACAGCTTAATTTTTGTCATATAAGTTATATATTCTGTCAAAAAAGTATCGAGAATTGATCAATGAAGAAAGCCTGTATGAGGGGATTCTAAAAATCTTTTTTGTCGCTAAATTAGCACGACTGTCCTCTATCCTGACGTGAAGTTTGAGCGCGATCCGTCATTTAGTCTGTACATTTTTGGCGGAATGTACAAATTTCGGAATGGAGTAAACACTGGCGATGCCGCAAAAAGTATTCAGGAGGTTTATTTGTACAGTGCATCAAATATGTGAAAAGGCGATTTTGACGTCGAAGGTGAACATCACTCTGGAAAGCCGAATGACATTGACGACGAGGTTTTACGAGGTGTGAGTAAGATGAACTCACGCATTTTGACGCAAAAAGTTGCGACAGAACTTAGCGACGAAAGATCAAACGAGTTTGACATCTGAAAAAGATAAAGGGTGGGCCATACATTTTTGCACATTTGAAACATGAATAGAAATTAAACTACAAATGTTATTTTGTTGATTAATTATTTGACGTATTAAACGTTTATTGAAATTGATTTTTTTTTAAAATGACGTCGTCGAGATGCGCCCCGTTTCGTCGTTGGCACTCCTGCAATCGACTCCCAAACTTTGGAAAACTCACTCTTACGGAAATTTCCGTATTACCTCCCGAATGTTCTCATCGCTTCTTCTTGAACGTGGCTGCTCTGTTTGTTTAATATATGTTCTCCAATCCAATCACCTTCTCATGGTAACACACCCCTTTCTCCCCACGTCCCTACTTCTTACTAAATCACCCCCTATCCTCTGTTCACTCGACTTGCGACTTGGGCATCTGATGTGACAAAGTGCGAGATTTCTTCTTACATTTTGATGACATCATGTTTAAGGGCAAATTTGTTCTCGAATTTGTGAGACACTGGTCTAAGGAATTTTCTAATCCTTACGTAACCCGATCGCTTTTTATTACTTTTGTCCGACCTCTACTAGAATATGCTAGCGAGATCTGGTTCCCTTAGAATATGTCTTATATTCGCTGACTCGACAGCCTTTAACGTCGGTTCTTCCATACGTTGGAGGACTGAGTCGGGAAACCACCTGTTCCTGCCCCCTTATACAAGTTGTCTCAATCTAATTAATCTAACTGCGTAGAATACACACCGAGATTCTCTTCAATGACCGTCTTCTCTGAGGGCCGGCCGGTTGTGTAAGACTTATCTCGTCTATAGCGTTTGGGATAATAGTGAAGAACGTGTGATTCGAACTGACGCTATGACAGTTAGAATCACCAAAAGTTGAACCGAAGCGTTACCCATCAGGCTACTGGCCGATTTTAGAATTCTATTTTTAAACTCAAGTATATTCCACTGATGTGAATTATTTTTGTTATCGCTATGGTATACAGCTCTGATGTATTTTCTTATTCGATTTTCGTTCGGTGTTCTTCACTATTTGATTGTGTATTGTGTGTATCTGTTTGAGACGCCACACCACTCCCTCCTCAGTAACTTCGTTACGATCAGCTTCGGTGCGAACGACGGAGCGGCGAGAGAACGTCGGAGCAGAAGAGTGTGTCGGTGCTCTATGCGGAAGTCATGATCGTGTGTGAAGTTCTGTTTACTACGGGAAAGTGTGTGCTGTGTTGTACAGATCACGTCGTAGTCATCAATTATAGCGTTTGGGATAATAGTGAAGAACGTGTGATTCGAACTGAGGCTATGACAGTTAGAATCACCAAAAATTGAACCGAAGCGTTACTCATCAGGCTACTGGCCGATTTTAGAATTCGATTTTTAAACTCAAGTATATTCCACTGATGCGAATTATTTTTTTGTTGTCGCTATGGTATACGGCTCTGATGTATTTTCTTATTCGATTTTCGTTCGGTGTTCTTCACTATTTGATTGTGTATTGTGTGTATCTGTTAGAGACGCCACACGTCCATTATGCTTAATAACAACTCACGCAACCTATGCAGTCCTGGTCTATTTTTTCTGCTACCCATCCCCCGAATGCTACGGGAAGACAACTGTTACCCCATCTCAATTGATTTTAACCTCAAAACTCTGTTCTTAAGTTTTTGCCTTAAAAGCCCCGCCCCCCCCGACTGCACTTCTCTCCGTCACACTCCACTCTCAGCTTTACACGAATTTTTGACTTTCCAAAAGTCCTCATCTTACATCATACCCTTACGTACGTCGCCCCTATGGTTGAGTTGGTAAGGCGGCTGTGTCTTGCGTTCGATTGTGCACACCTACGTGCAACCGAGGACTCTTGCTATTGTACAGTTCGGCCAATTACTGGGTGGTGTGTACAGCCCAGCCGCCCTATGAAAAAACAGCCCATTAAGCTATAGGTTTCGAGAAACGGTTGGGAGAAATTCTTGAGCTTGGCTGATGGACCCAGTCGAGAAAGAAATAGCATCTCAGGGCACTGACTCAGCAGTATAGGTTCGCCTTACCTGGGAGAAGTAAAATAAAATAAAAAAAATCATATTTGTAAATATCAACAATCTCTTTTCTACCTTTTCATACTTTTGTACTCTAGTTTTAAAATGGTTTTGAAGTTAATATATAGCATTTTATTAAGCTTAATAAGTGTGGTGATTCTCTCTCATCAAAACCAAAACATTCATTATGTTAAATACCATGGATCAGTAAAATAAAAGTTATGAACTTATATTCCATTTAAAAGTCATTAAAGAAAAAATAAAACATCGACCTGGGGTATAAAAAGCACCCTGTATTTAATAAATAACACCAGATATATCAATTGCTCCAAAAGTTGTTTAAATCTCACCGACAGTAAGGCTGCTGCACCTCAGCGCAGCTCAGCACGAATCGCACGCAAATGCTGTAAGCAGAGGTTGACACTGAGAGAGCTTTTTGACTGGCTAAGTCAAGCACACTCTCAGTCATTCTCACATACAGATGTACGTATGGCGGAAGTTATGTGTGACCGCCACCAAATCAAGACGTGATACCCTATCTTGTAGTGCCAAATGATCGGACCCCAGTGGAGGTATTCTTGAAAGTCAAAACCACATTTTCTCTTCGTTTTTCCTCGTTCTAAAATCCTGTGTGGGTTAGCGACGATTACACTTCATTCCGGGGTACGGAGACCAGGCACCTAGTTCCCTCTGAGTCAACAGATGACAGGTTTCACGCATCAAACGGGCGCGACCAGATGCAACCATACAGACGATTCGAGGGAATAAACACCCGAAAACGTTATGCGAACAAGTAGCCGTATAGTTGTGTTATGACCTTGTCTTCGGATTCCGTCGGTCCCTCACTTGGATAAATATCACTTGGCCTAAAAGACTTATTCGAGATTTAGGGGATACATACATCGAATGTGCTTTTCTTTTCAACCATTCTTTTTCAAACGTTCGCAAAGGTAATGATTTTGCAAGCTTAACTAGCGTCTGATATGAATAGTGCCATCTGTTGGAAATGCGAGAATTTATTGATACCAGAACTTATTCAAGATTTCAGAGAGCCTCGGCCAAGCGTGAATATATTCTGCTGTAAATTACAGGACTGGCTGCTCTATAGATGAGACATTCGTCTGTAGGTGCAATTGGGTTTAATTTGAAGTTGCAAGTCATTTTGTACATTTACTATATATGGCTTTGGCTTAGGATATTATTACTCCCCAGCTTGAGGACTAGTGCGTTTAATGTTCTCACGTAAAAAGTAAAACCTAGAAACCGATCATTATTTGTAATGAAGAACACAGCACAAAAGAGAGCCGAATAAAAAAATTATCAGAACTGGTCTGATGTGCTGAAGCTTTGGTTTCAACTTTTTTATAACGAATAACCATCTTCACTACTTCTTCGCAAACCGCTACAAGTTTGATACGATAAGACGGGTAAGCGGCCCAGTTATTAAGACACACCAGCTTATTAAACTGACTAATTCCATGGAAAGTGGTACTGCTGTATCAGTTATTACAGATACGGTGGGAAGCCAAGCAAATATAGGCTGATTACTTCGGTGGACTATGACATTTCTCCGGCTTAAATTTAAGTCCAACATTTGAAGGCGTATAGAACTACGAGTAATGTATTCATCTGCACTCTATTCATTAAGAATTAATTTCTAATGTCAAAAAAGTAAAGAAGTATTAAGATGGAAAGAAGTTGGTTTTCGAAATTATATTGTTGCGATAACGTTACGTTGAAAAGCCTTGTAACAGCGACATTCGCAGGTTCTCTATATTCTATACTCTCAGGTAAATTTTCTCTCACTTTCAGACTGGTGCACGCGATGTAATTCGATAATTAGACATTCATTTCATGTAAACCTATGCCTTCTATGCCTTTCACCTCAATTAGGTGTTTGTCGTTTAAACTGATTTTATAAGCGATCTCTCTCACAGGTTTAGAAACTTTCTTTGTCGTAACATTTGAAAAGGGGAATTCTTGGTAACGAATATGACTTGGAACTTAATGTCTTGTAATTACTTTTAACGGTGGTGAATTAGATAGTAAAATTAGATTAATAAAATTAGAAATCAGCAGTCAATTGAATGCCACAACTGCTCGTGTTACAAATCTACTGAAATGTGCATATCAACGAATAATTACAATATCATCCACTTTTACTCGTTTCCTAACAAGAGCCACGAAAAACAGATTACATGTTAAAAATTTAGAGAGATTCAATGCCTTCGCCTGAATGCAACAACAGCAAATTGTAATATCAAACGAACTAATCGCCCCAAATCCAAAGTGTAAAAGTACTTGTACCATCGGCTTGGATTGAAGGAAAACATGAAAGGAAAAACACATGGCATTCATAACATATTAAAATAATTTACTGTTTCGCAGAAGATATCGAAGACTCATTAACAAACTTAAAATTGGGTCATAACATGACATATTAGTGACACACTTCTATATTCTTCAGAAAGAAATACACATTTGAATAAAAACGCTAACAAACAAAACAAAGTCACGAGATTATGAAATTTCTAGTTAAATATTTAAATTTGCGGTGCAACTGTTTTGAGTTCATTGCCTGCAGAGCTGTACATGCGCAGCATTCGAACTGTTGTAGTCGTGTCCTCAGAAGTCGAGATTAAGTGTGCTGTCGATACATGAGATTAGTTCGGCTACAACTCTTTTGTTTTGATAAGAAATCGACATATACACACCGTTCCCCCTTAATGTTGATTTATGGCTCTAACTGAGTAACAGATGAGGCCTAATTTTTTCAGATTGAAATTATTATTTAGTAGGCAATAAAATATTAGTAGCTCCCTATTGCAGGAAGCGACGAACGGGGGAAATGGAAAGGCTGAATGTGAAAAACTTTCTATTATGGCACAGCGTCGATAATCCAAGTTCTATGGGAATAATTTTAGTACTTCAGAGGTGAGAGACCGAACGAACAGGAATTGTACGTATCTGGCGTAGAAATTGATTTTTTACGCTTCTTTCTTTCCCGTCATCTGCACAGTTTAATTCAAATTTTGGTTGCACAAGTTGATCTTGAGCATTAGTGTCAAAATGTTCTATGTAGATTTTACCCCAAATCAACGGGTAATAATGCTTACGTTTATGTGTTTCATAATGTAAACTTTGGTGTTGGAGAGACTGATTTGATGATCAAAAAATTATAATGATGCATGGAACCAGTTTTCTGTGTGGATCGTCAACGTATAAATACACGCGGTGGCACTTCTCTAGCAATTAGCACCTACCCGACCTAATCTCTGTCTACATAATTAATTGTAGTTGGCTATTGGAAGGAGTTAATAAATAACGGTGGGCAGCCTGTCGATCATTGGGTCATTGCGACCAAAAGGAAATAAATAAATTGTTTCGTATCATGGGAGAGGGTATCTCCTTCTTCTTAAAAGACCAAGGTCTCTTTCAGATATCTCCCTATCACGTTGCGATCGCCACTGTGCTTCTTTTAACTAGAAGGGAGAGTGGTGATATTTTAGGTGCAAGAAAAGGAGGCTATATGTAATATCTTCATTTATTTTAAAATTACTTTTATTCACCATAAATAACCTTAAACTTTGAGTCATCTTCTGTCGTGATTCAACTGGAGACTGATAGTCGAAACTGAAATGCCCCTTTATACGAGTACCAAATCTCGTCAAGATTTGCGTTTGACAAATGTGTGATGCTTCTGTGAATTGTTTACAAAACCTTGTTAAACCATTCACAAAAGTCGGATTTTATTTGTAGAAATGTTATGAATTATAAGGTTGTAGGAAATACATCCTCCCGTTGTTCAAGAAAAGAAAACTTATCTGTAAGAAATCAATTTTCTGGAAAATTATGAGATAAAAATCTTCTTGCTTGTATTTTTTGCACAATAATAACATCAATATAAATAAAGTACTCACGTGGCTGTTGTGGAGGCGATGAGCGGCTATCTGCAAAATGATGTTTTCCTTTTGTATGACTTCATGAAGCTATCAAACCTCTTCAAGTGGTTATTGTTTGCCAGAAAAATATAACTAAACCGCATTTAATTTATTCACTGCTTATTTAAATAATTGGTTTCAAAATTAACATTTTTAATTCAATGTTTGGTTACAAAATTAGTTTTATTTTCAATTTGTATTTACATCCATCACCCTTTAACAATCTACACATACGAAATGTTTCCATCAGACGAACAACTGGTTCTCTGTCCATTCGCGCCTTCTTATAATGATAGCCCATTCCCGGTCACACTCATCCTCAATTTCCCATTTCCCCGGCCACTAAATGCGAATAAACTCTCGCGAATTTACTCAGCAGTCAATTAACCCAGTGAGAATAGGATAATTGTAAAGGGTTGATGTATTAGGGTTGATTTAGTTTCGCTTGCAACGAAACGTAAAACCAAAACGTAGACAGCGTGTCCTCGTTAGGAGGGTTGGGCAATTATCGAAAAGCATACTAATGCACACTTTTCACGGGATGGAAACTATTCCCAAGCGAATAGTCTGTACTTTTATTTCAGAAAGGGGAACATTGGCTTGTTAAAACGTTTGCGTTGGAATGCACAAACGATTTTGAGGATGGACAAAACTGTTTCGTTGTGTAGAAACAGTGTCGTTTGTTAATGTTTTGTTGTTGTAGGGTGATGGTTGGTGCATTTAGAAAACTGGTATGTGAGATTTAGGAAATGGTTTTTTTTTTATTTTAGACAAAAGGAAGTGAATCAAAGGTTCGCGCGTGCGGGGGGGGGGGGGGTGTAATCATGTTACCGGTCAACGAGCGTTAGCATTACAATTTCGTTAAAAAAAAGTTGGAATAATAATATACATGGGTGAACTGAACAGTTTCCGACCTCAACGTAAAGTTAGCGGCACTCCTCAATAAAGGTTAGTTGTGCATCTTTTGGCAGTTACTCACCAAAATTTCAGTCATTTTGCAAGCGTAGTTTTTATTTGGACAGCCGTTTGTGTGACTCAATGTGAGTGTTTTTTTTTTTGAAAATGGACAAAATTGAGTATCGAGCTGTCATCAAATTTTTGTTTTTGTAAGGCAATACGTCTACGCAAGTCAAATATGAGTTGGACCCTGTGTAAGGGGACTCTGCACCATCATCTACTACAGTGAAATTTTGGGCAGCTGGATTTGAACGCGGCCGTGCGAGCTTGGGAGACGATGAACGTTCGTGACCTCCGAAAACTGCAACAACTGACGAAAACATCGCTAAAGTTCACCAAATGGTGCTAGGCGACCGCCGAATTAAAGTGAGGGGGATAGCAGAGGCTATGAAAATGTCCAAAGCACGTGTTTGTCACATATTAAATCAAGATTTAGGCATGAGAAAACTGTCCGCGCGTTGGCTGCCGCGTTTGCTCACGTTAGAATAAAAACATGTTCGAATGAACATTTCCAACGCTCTGTTGGCGCAGTTTAGGGACAATAAATCCGAGTTTTGGCGCCGACTAATTACTGTCGATGAAACTTTGATACACCATTATACGCCCGAAACAAAAATGCAGTCAAAACAGTGGACTGCAAAGGGGGAATCGGCTCGAATAAAAGCAAAGAACATCGAATCGCTCAAACGACTGTCAAATAAAAACTACCCGTCCAAAATGGCTAAAAATTTGGTGAGCAACCGTCAGAAGATGTACAACTACAGTCACTAGCATTAATTGACGGGTGCCACTATCTTCACGTTGAGGTCGGAAACTTTTCAGCACACGCTCGTATGAGTGTTCTGATAGTGTGGGGAGGAAGTATGGGTGCCGGCGTACGGGACTGGTCCACTTCACTCCACCAACGTCACTGTTAAGAAAGGTCAACGGATCGGTATGCCCCAAGGAAAACAGGAACAATTAAAACGCTTGGTGATCACTGCTTTTATTGTTAATATCCTTTTTTAGTTTTATTTTACGCAGGTATTCTCTCAACAATATATTTAGTTCTACTATTACGGATATATTAATTTAATGCTTTCTTAACTTTTTGGTTTCCACCAGCTATAGTTCCATAATTACAGATATGTTAATTTAATTTTTCCTAACTTTAGTTTCCACAAGGTAGTTCCGTGTAATTAGTGTTCGCACTTCTTGCCGTACCGGAGAGAACTCAACATTCGCACAATTTATTAGACCCTAGGGCCAAGAAAAACTGAATTGCTGGTTAATATGCACGACTGCGAAAGGAAGTCGAAAGTACAATTTTAACGACTCCTCGTCGTGAGTGTACACGGTGAAGGATGATTGTTGAAAACTCTTTCGCGTGTGCACGCAGCGATGGTTAAGATCTGACTCCTCGAGATTTTGCCGCCGACATTCACTAGTGGTGACCGTGATCGATTTCCCGATCTAAGAGTAGCCGATCAGCGATCGCATTGGGATTCCGTGGGAGGGTTTTCCGTATGACCGCACGGTCATGTGTAATGCCCCTTTCGCTCGAGATATCGACAACGAACGATACTGCACCTGTTCAAACGAGGAACGAGCATAAGGGGCTGCGGACATTGTGGTCATAAATCATCGATGATGCATGCCTAAGAACGAAATAGGTTTCTGCGTCCTAATTAAACAGAAACGCTATTTCAAGGGTCAAACGATGAGATGCACATCGTTCGTGGTTTGCTGATGTTACATTGGATCATGATCGTATTTACTTAGGCCTTCACGGTAGTGCCGTTGTAGGCGATACATTCTTCGGTGACGATAGGTCAACCGAAGATTTGAGGTTTGTTTGCATGACTGTGCTGGTACATGGGTACAATGGCGAGGAATTTGCCTTGCAGGGGTGCAAGCATACGCCTCGCCCAGGGTGGCTATAGGCCCGTGGATGGTAAATAGAATAAACACAGTGAGGCTACTGTGTGTTTGTTTCGTTTACAGGCGGAACATCATAAGGCATGATCATGGGTATGATTGCATAAGTAGCAATCGTGTTCATATCCAGTTCTACGATCGGCTGGTAGCCGATAATGAGAAATTGATTGCGGATATTGCGAACCTAGGGATAGGGGAGCAATATTTAATTAGGAACTGGTGGAAAGAATATCGGCTGCGGCTGTGTCAACAGATACACTGGCCAGCGTGTGTTTGTCGATTATCATTGCTGACGAGCTGAGCCGATAGGGGCTATTGGATGGTTCAACTATTATGAACCAGAAAAATTCGATAACATGCAAGCCTTTGGTGAGGTTTTACTTTCAGGTGAAAGCAACTGAAAGATAGCTTACGCTGCTCGATTGCAGGTAAGAATAGTGGCTTGTGGAGTGAGGGGAAGGCAGATTGTTTTAAGGAAGTGGGTGATTCTTAGGGAAAGCTTTAAAGAACCTCTACATCACCCCCCTGCCGCCCAGTGGCGTAGTCACGTAAAAAAGGTTGGGAGGGGGGTAGTTGCCCCTGGGCGCGCGTACGGGTGCGAGTGCGGGGAGGTTGTGCCGGTTGAGTGGTAGGAGTGCCAGGTAAATGGGGCTGTTCTGGAGCGGAAGCTTACAGAAAGCAGGGTTTAAGTTTCTCGACGCTGACCATGGATGGCTTGCCTCTAATATCGACCTCGAAGACGCGATCGCTGATGCGGCGGGAGATTTTAAATGGGCCATCATAGGCGGGGGAGGGGGGGGGGGGGGGGTCAAGCGGTTTTTTGACCTTATCTACCCTGACAAAGACGTGCGTGTATCTGTGCAGTTCAGAGTGAAGGAACAGTTTTTTGGAGCCCTGCCTGGCTATTGGGGTTGCTCTAACCTTACGTAGCAGGTCAAGGAGATACCCCACTTCATGGAGTTGGTCACGCGGTGTTTCGCCATCCAGGAAGAGTTCCCCTGGAAGAACGAGGTTGGTACCGTAGGCGAGCTCTGCTGCGGAAGCACCTAGGTCCTCCTTTATGCTTGTCCTCAAGCCGAGGAGGACAGTGGGAAGGGCGTCGAACCATTGGGTGTTCTTGTGACACATGAGTGAGGCCTTGAGCGATCTGTGCCAGCGCTATATCATCCAGTTGGATTCGGGGTGGTAGGCGGTGGTACGACTTCTTTGGCAGCCAAGGAGATTTGTAAGCTGCCTGAATATCGTTGCCTCGAATTGTGGGCCTCGGTCCGAAGTAAGGGTGGTTAGTACACCAAAGCGTGTGACCCAAGTTGAACAAAAGGCCTTGTCGACTGATTCGGCAGTAACTGCCCAGAGAGGTGTCGCCTCTGGCCATCGAGTGTAGCGATCCATCATAGTGAGGATATAGGAGAATCCTCTTGATGGAGTAAGCGGTCCCACTATGTCTATATGGACATGGGCGAAACGTGCCATGGGAAGCTTGAATTGAGCTGGCTCCAGTACATCATGTCGCGCTATTTTGCAGCGTTGGCACTGGGGACAAGTACGGGCCCAGCCGGTGAGATCTTTGCTCATCCGTCGCCAAATGAATTTGCGACGGACAGCAGCGGCTGTCGCTCGGCCGCTGGGGTGGGCTGGGTTGTGATAAACCTGGAACACGCCCCTAGGCAGTTTTTCGGGAATGTAAGATCTAGCGGTTCCAGTGGAAACATCACACCAGATTTCGGCCAAAGGGTCGTGAAGAGTAATTTTCTTAAGCTCGAGCGCCGTATCGGCAGTTAGGAGGGACTTGAGCTGGTCGTCCTCCTGTTGAGCTAGGGCAAGGTCAGCGTTGTTTAAGGCGGTACGCAAGTGAATCGTATCGATTCGTGAAAGGGCGTCCGCCGTGACGTTTCGTTTCATTTGGTTAAGGATATACGGAGAGAAACCGATCCATATATGGTGTTACCCACAAAAACCCTCTACCCCTTAATACCCCCTCTTTGGAGCTAGTCTCCACCATTAATCGCTGAGATGGTGCGTGGAGTTGAGTGAGAATTAAAATGGATAATTTATTAAGCTGTTAAAGAGCGTTTTTATAAAGAAGAAACTAAAGAGTGTCTTTGCTCGCATGAGTACTAAAATAATAATATTAAAATTTAGTTAACTAAAGAAAAACAAAGAGTATTTTATTTTAAAGGTGCGGCAAGTGTGTGCGGTGTGCAAAGATATAACAACGGTTTCTTTTTTTGTCAATTCGCCTTGAAATCAAACATCGCGCGTCTTTTTAAATCCAGCTATAGGCAGATGGTTTAAGACTGTTTAGCGGTGGTTCTCCAATTCTTAGACGACTACTAACCAGTCAACGTCGAATATTTCCCTTGATTCTGTGTGCGATTTTGACGACTGGGCTACCTATGTGAGGTGCATCTTCAACATCGAAATTACGGGAACAAAATCGAGGGAATCGAAAATGCACATGATTGTGATAGCAAAAATTTTAGTCCCGGACTTGCATTGTTTTTCTCAAAGCACAATCGTAAAACATATCCAACCATTCCTTCGTTAACTTCCAATTCGTACACCCTACAAGTGTTAACTGAGTTGAGCAATCAGTCAACATTCAAATTCTTTTTTTGTTTTCAATAGAATGCCAAGGACCACAGACATGACTTTATTTGATAGATACTTTACGAGCTATAGGTATATCACTAGAGTCACCTGGCAAAAAAATAATGGATTTCTTTTTTCACAAACTGTATGTTGTCCGCCGCCGTGCTTCCTCGGATGAGGGAAGAGCGTGGACCTTTTATTTATTGAGATTTCGAAACACTAAGAACAATTTTTCTTTATAAATTTTATTTAATTGTTTTCTTCTACATTTCGACTTTCACAACTAAACTTGAAGTAACTTCTTTTTTTTCTCTGAACTGAACTGTCCGAACTGAATTTTTTCTATTTCTATTTTTTTCTCTGTGACTTTTCACATGAATCAATTTGGACGAAAATCCAAGTTACTATGTTTTGAATAAATTAAAAGGTGCAGGTTATTAAGTGTGCTGTAACTGGTAATATTGTGAATGTTTATGAATGGTATGTATTAAGTGAGAATGTACTATATGTTAAGTGAAGTTTTTAAGGATGTGTTAGGAGATTCAGTGTTAAATTTAATAAGGGTAGTATTCTGGAATACAACAGAGGTTACATTGGTAATGGTCCACGATCGGGCTCCTTTAAATGACATTATATATTAGGTCTAAATGATCACTCTGCTCGTTAACTTCCGGTGATAATGCGAGTGATTGTATTTTAAAACGCGACACAAAAAAACGACCAAACGTTCGGACACTCGCGACTTCGAATTTATCGCATCTCCGCAGCGCTAAGGAGAGCGGGGGGCGAACCGACCGGATCGGTCGGTAGTTGAAAAGCGACTCAGCGATGTGAATTCGCTAGTAAAGGAAATTCGGCCCGCGGCACCGGCTCTCTTAATTAAGGGTGTGTTTCCTATTCAAGAGAAACGTGAAGTCTCTCTTTGGGTACGTAATCGGATCTCATAGAGGAGATCATGGTAGTATGCATGCATGTGTGAACGTTGGTTCTTTCATGGAACAAGGCCATGAGAATGAAGCTGAAAAATCAAAAGGGATAATGGGCATCAATGAGATGTGAGTTCGGCTAAGTAAACAAGCCGCATCTCATTGGGTGCTAATGGATTCTTGTTTGCTTATGCCGCGAGGTCATGGAAACGGGTCCAGAAATATCGAAACACAAAGAGATCGTGTAGATCATTGTCTATGATGTGCATTGCAGCTGTATTGATAGAATGCCATGCATCGTGGACATGGTGCTAATTGGTTTCAGCATATTCACTGTGAATTGGTGATTATGGAATCGCTGCCAAGGGTAGGTACACAATTCCTTTTTGCATTTGCTTATGCTATTGGATTTGGTGTATGCCTCTAGACGCAAGATGCGTGTATTTGCCTTTGTCCATCGGGCAAAGGTCGCCACCCAATGTGTATGTAGGGAAATTTATTGTACATATAGTGAGGCTGGGAATAGGCGACGTAATGTTTATTATCCCTAGTTATGGTGGTTACATTATGTGTGAACCAAATTGTTACTTTACAGGAATTCATCTAGGGAAAATGCATATGGTAAGATTGATTTGCCTGACAACCGAAGGTGCCGAATTGGGTTTTGGATTTATGATCCTATAAGATGGACAGAATTCTTGTAGGGAATTTTGAATGCGAATTGGTGCACGAAGGTAAAAATTCTCTTCCAGGAGCTTTCAGATTATACATTAGATAAACTTGATGCGTGAAGCATTTACAGGTGCAAATGCAATAGCATTTGGAAGTTGGGTTGTAGTTATGGGGGGTTCTTCGGGTAACCTAAAAGAACCCCCACAGAAGCGCCACAAGATCTTTAAAAAAAAATTTCCTCTGGGCGGCAAAAACTCTATTTTCGCCACAAAAAAGTTGGAGCAAAGTATTTTTGATAAATTTGTCACATACTTTGTATCAACCAATTGTATATTATAAAGCATCTAGGGAAACACGTAGCGGGGACATATTGTGAAATACGGTATTTATTCCGTATGTGTCAAACAAATGGGAGAGTGTGCATAGCTCCGTTGCAACATATATTATATATATATATATACGGTATATCATAACATATGGCTTCTCGATAGTATAGTGGTTAGTATACCCGCCTGTCACCCGGGAGACCGGGGTTCGATTCTCCGTCGGGGAGCCTCGGGTGCAAGACTAATGACCTTGCCCGGAAAAAAAAAATCATTATGGAAAATTTAACAAGGCTCAGGACTTACTAAATAAGGTCAAGACCGGTTCCCGGTTATAGTGCCGATGATGATGATAACATATTCAAGATTTTTGAAGTTGAAATAAGAATGAGGTGTTTGAAATAAGACATCGAACCAAGAGACTGTGGTAGAGCGACACCACATCCAGGGGCTTGGCGAGCGATAAATCTCAATGGGCCAGCGGAATAAGAGGCAGAAGATGAGAGAAGAAGTTGTCGACGTGCGTTGTTTTAAAATACCTGAAAATTGCAATGACGACGAAGCCACGGTCTGGTAAACCATTTCACACTCGTGTGGTTCGGCTGAAGAACGATCCTCTATGTTTATTTGTTCGTATAAAGCAAACTAATTAACACAAGTCACGCGGAAATACATTCACCAATGATGAAGGGTCAACTAACTAGTGAAGATAATATGAATATAGATTTCAATGTTCGCGCAAACTAGGTGAGAAAGGAAGGCCCATTAAGCTATGTTTTTTGGTCGTATTCAACTTGTTAAGTTATTATAACTTCTTCGTCCCCTTTTTGTTCTTCCATTTTATTTGAAATAATTTTCTAATTTGAAAACCTTAGTGACCTCCTCCAGTATAATCAAGTTATTTCTGTAATTCACTTACATGTTAATATGTAACGACAATACTACTTCCTGTCTTGTGCAGTAAGCCCTCATCTTTTAGAAAAATGTGAAAAAAAGAAAAACGGTTTAACTACCTAGGAACCTACTTAAGTACCATGTCTTGGAATAAAACGTTCAACTTCCGCTTACACTTGCCTAAAAACACCAATTATTTCTTAAGAACTCGCCGCATATAATCAAACACCAAGTGTTGCTGAGCACTTGAGGCCACAAAACTGAAGATAATTATTTGTGCGGCTTGGTTGCGCATCCATAGGTGCGATTTGTTTTAATTCTAGCGCACTGCTTGCTTCGGAACTAATCGTCCCACCAGCGGACAAAGGTAATGATATAACTTCTATTACTGCTCCGGTTTAACCTATTCCAAAAGGGGGAGACGGATGTTGTGTACCATGCTTGGGTACAAACTGAAGAAATCAAATAAAAAGAGAAGTTCAGAAAAGAAAACTCACTCGTAACTCAAATTTCATATTTCTGAAGTACAAGTCGTCAGTCGAAGAAGACGAGCGGGAGCACTCCCTCCTATTAGAGCATGACGAGCAGATAATATCCATCAGATAATCCGTCAGATACAACACTAGTACTGCTACGGTAACGAATCCGAATCCGAATTAGAATTGGAATATACACATTTACGCTACAATTACGATTGCGAGTGTGAGTACCATTGCGAGTGCGACTACAATCACCATTCTTTTCTTAAATCCCAGAGCGTTCGAATGTGCATTTGAGGTGTATATGCACCTGCAATGTAGTTATCGGGCTCACGGGGAAAGATAATATACAGACAGTAAACCAAGCCAAGAGAACGGCAGTCAATGGTAGGAATTTCACTTCGAACAATACCCGTAACATTGTGGATCCAAACACTTTTGGTTGCCTCACCAAGGTTGTCGATTTCTCTTTTAGGCCTCTTGGCGATTTTTCTGGCTTAACTAAAGTACTGTTTATGGTATTCAAATTCTCGGGAATAAGCATACAGCTTATCCTCGTCTATGATTTGGAATGTGCCTGGTGACAGGTTAATGCTAAACACTTCCCAATTTCCATATGTTATGTAGTCAATGTATCAATGCCTCGGAGGCTGACCTAATTTTGAACAGGTTTTTAAAAAGCCAAATAATCTAACTGTGACGTTAATGCATTCGAGATAATCTAGTATCGGTCGTAGTTGTCACTGTGGCGACCAGTAATGTTGTTCACAGTTAGTGGAATGAACTACTGGCTTGTATTAACAGGTCCCAGTCCATCTTGGTGTCCATTCACCCCCGGGTAGCGTTCTCACCATAGCTGATAGTTCTATAACCGGTCTCTCAGGGTATCGGCAAACGTTGGCACATTCCGTTTCTAATCGATGCCTGTACTCATGAATCGAATTGGCGTGTAGTATCTACCACGTTGTCGTTGCATAAATGTGCAGCGAACTGCCTGTCAGTTGTAACTCAAGGCCTTGGCTCCACATTTCTGTACGAGGGATAACCTCCTAGGGGAATGGTAGGCACCTGATTCATGATTCTGAAAGTAGAGCAGTAACAGTAGATGTGTAGACTGTTTATGTTGGCCGCTCCGCAAATCATTTGCTAGCGGGTGGTTCACTTAAATTTATCAGGTTTTCACCTGACTGCGTTTGTTAATGTTATAAATAAGATTATGGGATTTAGTCAATTAATTCGAGGATTCGATTAAGCACTAGATATATCACTATCAGAAATAATTGGTGCAAATGTATAAAACAATTTATGTTTTTGAGACAAAAATGATGTTTTATTTATTTTTTAAATAATTATCTTAAATTTTATTTGTAATGTATAAGCATTAGCATCTTTCTTTATGTACTTAACTACATAAGCATTAGCAGAGTCATTTATATACTTAACTATATATTTGTTTGTATATTTTATTTTATACATAATAATATATAATAATTACTTTTATATTTACAAACTTACTTATATATTCATATACTTACTTAGTTAATTATATAGTTATTTATATATTTATTTATGTATTTAGTTATCAATATGTATATATATATATATATATATATATATTTATATATATATATATATATATTTATATATATATATATATATATATATATATATTTATATATATATATATATATATATATATATATATATATATAGTTATGTATTTATTTATAAATTTGCTATGGCTTCGTTCCCTAAGTGCTATTGTGGGGGTTCTAAAAGCTCACTTGAAGAGCCCCCCATATTCGCAACCCATTTTTGTATCTCAAGCACCAGCACACCTGTAAACCTTTCCTTTCCGTAAGAAATTAATGTACCTAGGGCATTGCATTAAACTCCCTATAAGAATTCCTCCATCCATGCATCCAGTGCATTGCATAAATTTCCTGAAAGAATTTATCAAGTACTTACCCATCATAACTATCTTCTGAAAGGAATTCACCAAGCCAAACAAAATATCCCTGAAAAGAAAACATCGGTTCACATATAATGTAACCGCATAATCAGGGAATCTTAACCTTGAGTTGGCTATTCCCAGCCTTACATGTGTACAACAATGTCTTACATACACTTTGGCTTTCGATTCCATTGTCAAACGGTCAAAGCAGTGTCGGGCAGCTTGTTTGTTCAGCTGGAATATACCCGACCACGATCCCTCGTCTAAAAGAATAAACAATCACCAATTTCGTTCTTTGCCACAAACGATTATCCTGCATATACAAATGCAAGCCAGGGATTCGTTTCAGCTACCGACCCAAGATACGATATACAATTTTCTTTGTATAAAGTATTGTAATCCATTAGCACCTTTCTCTAATGGCTATTCGTCTATTTACACAAGGGCACCACTCATCTAAGATTTTATGATGCTCTCGTCCCATATTTATTTTTAGCACATTTCCTCGATGCCTCCATAAACAAAGATCTCCACGTCCCTTTTGTCATTGCCGTTTTCCTGCTTTGTTTGTCCATCGCCTTCGCGCATGAGTTAAACAGTATGATATTCACGATCACTCATACATATATACCACCATAACCTTCATTACGAGATCTGGTTTTCTATTCTACAAAGAGAGACTTAACGTATCTCTTGTGGTAAGTAAAAATACATCCTTAGCTGAGAGGATATCCACCACCACCGAATCGAGGGTGAATCAAGAGCCAGATTCCAGCCCTCGATTGAGTCGTATTTCAACATCCAGCCACGCTGGTTGACACAAGGTTTTTGTATTTTTCCAAGCACTTTACTTTTGTCTGTGAAGTCTTTTTTCAGATCTTCTGAGGTTTTTGTACTTCTCTTCGCATACCCGCGTTCTATGAGACTACTGCGTTGTCCGGTATGCAGTATTCTTACGTTCAGTCGCTAGTTTGCACTCATCATCAAACCAGTCGCTCCGATCTCTACGACTATTACCTAAGATGGAGTTGGTAGTACTAATGACAGTATTCTTAAGGCGTCTCTATTTCTCTTCTAGGCCCGCCATTCTGGCCCCAGGACTTACTCTCCCTCCGTCGAGCTCTTCGAGGTCAAGTCCTAGCACAGATTGTCCTGACCAACGATGTAAGTGGTATTCTGATTGCGAAAGGCAGCCGTGCTGATTCGAATCTGGTGCGTCTCCGTAAGGCAATCCGCGATCGGAAAACTGTACCAACCAGATAGTGATTGGAGTCGATGTTGGCACTTCGGTATGTTCGTGTTGTCATCAGCCTCGGGGAGTGGCGGCGATCTATCAATACGTGGTCAATTCGGTTGCGAGTGGCTCCATCAGGTGATACCCAGGTGGCTTTGTGGATATCTTTACGCGGAAATCTGGTACTCGCAAGGCGCAACTTTTTTGATGCTGCCAGTTCGATGACTTGTAGTCCATTGCCATTAGTGTTCTCATGCAAACTATGGTCACCTGTGTAATGCCTGAAAATCGGTTACCGACCTATTTTCACATTCAAATCATCAAGAACGATTTTCACGTCGTATCTTGGGCAGGCATTGAGGGCCGATGACGTTGTCGTAGTATTCTTCCTTTTCGTCGTCAGGAGACTCCTATGTAGACCCGTGAACGTTTATGAGGCTTATGTTCTTAAACTTGCTTCGCACGCGAAGAGTGCACAGCCTTCGTTTATTTCATTAAAGTCGAGAATGGCAGGCTTCAGTTTTTGGATGACTAGAAAGTTTATCCCGAGCACATGATGTTTTGCATGACAGCTGTAATAAATGTCATACTCGTCTCTTTGAATAACACCACTCCCCGTCCATCTTATTTCTTGTAATGCTGTTATGTCAGCCTTATATTCGGACAGGGCATCGGCTAGTTGCTGTGCAGCTCGAGCTCTGTATAGTGAGCGGACGTTCTATGAGCAAATTCTTAAATCGTTTAGGTATTTTCGTTTCCGTGGTCGTCGTCGTGCTTCCGGGTCATATCCGAGGCTTGTTAAATTTTCCATAATAATTTGTTTTTCTGGGCACGGTTATTGGCCTTGCGCCAACCTTTCTCAGGATGTCACTGCATGCATTGGTGCACTACTTGGCAGGTGCCAAAGTAGCTATCCAGGAGTGTCACGTGGAAACTGCATGTCAACTTGGATTGAACAAGGACAAGGATCGTCCTGGACTTCGCTGGGTTGAAAGCAATCAGAAACGTTGCCTTGTTTGTTCCCCCTCATCCCCCCAATTGTTGCTAATAATATTGAGTAAATAGAGTTTCTCACGCTCGTTGGAATATGCTCGGCCAATCGTCTTTAATATTATTATCAAATAGCAGGGTGAACCCGGTTCATCGCACGCCGAACCCAACAAAATCTATCAAGGAAGGATATCTAAATAAACAAACTAAAACTGCCTCTTGTCAAAGGGAAATTAAAACGTAAACACACTCCCGATTGATGGCGCTTTCATCAAACTGACAATTCTTGATACTTGAATTAGAAAGGTCACGTATTTGAAATTGTATAATCTCCGGTTAAATGTTACGTAACAGATGAAAGAAATACGTCACCCCATTCAACTGTACCACAATTAACAAGGCAAATATTCGTACCAAACTGGTTCAAATTGCCCCATTTAGTGGGCATAGAAAGTAGTACTTGTTTGAAAAGATGCTCAATCATCCAGTTTTTCAAAATACACGCATTAGGACATAGGTGCAACGTATTTGTAAGATACTTTTTCTTTTTATTATTATTATTATCACATTTGAACTTGAAGAACATATTCCTCTTCTTCAAATATTTATTCGCTATACCCGTCAATTAGAAGGCGTAGTAGAAAGAACTTCAACCTTACGGATGTACAGATAATATCTATGGACATATTAATCCTGCTCTCTTTCTTTTTATTTCGGGTATCAATGTTGCTCCTTCCATTGACTGGAGACTTCCTCTGGATTTGTAGTTTCCATCTCAACTGCTAAAATGTTGGCGTAGATTTTAATCTATCTAAAGGATAATTATCCTGACTTGGGCAACAAAGTCCAAGTTGCTGTGTTTCTGAGTTGTTGAGATGATAAGTCGGGTAGTTGTTAAGTTGAGTTAGTGAGGTATCGAGTTTTTGAGTTATTGATAAAGTTAAAGCTAATGTGTTCGCGAACTCGTTTTCCGCGAATTCAAACCTCGATGCCGTCCTTTGACAGCCAACTGTGATCGCGCCGGTATGGTCGTCGATGCGAGATGTGAAGCTCCGCCCGTATACTATTTAACGCATTCTACGTGGGCTGGACAGTAAGAAGGCAACCGGCCCAGACGGAATTCCAGTCCTTAAGAACTGTGCACCATAACTATCACCGGTTCGTGGCAGACTCTTCCGCTTATTTTATGCACGGACGACATTTCCCACCTGCTGGAAAATCGCTCGAGTTCAGCAAATCCCAAAGAAGAGGAAAAAGTGTCTCCCACAAAATTTCTGGCCGATAGCATCATTGTCTATGTAATCTAAGGCGATGCTGTGCAAGGCTAATAACCCTGCCACGAAAAACAAATTATTATGGACAACTTAATAAGTCTCGGATAAGGAACGGATACCGGTGGAGAGACTTGCAAAATAGTCCAAGGCCGGATCCGGGTTGTAGAGCAGATGATGATGATGATGATCTAAGGTGATAGAAAAGAACATCAATGCCGAGTTAATGAGTATTTGGAGTGCAACAGACTTCTGAATAATCGTCAATACGGATTCTGTAGCAAGCGGTCCACGGAGACATTTTGACACTTATAACCGATACATGGACATCTGTGATTGAGGGGCAAGGTGAATCAAGAGCGGTCGCATTGGATATCTCCAAGCCTTTTGACCGCGTCTGGCACGGGGCATTGCTGAGCAAACTTCGTTCATACGGATTTCCCCAGCAGCTTTGCGACTGGAATAAGAGCTTCCTCGAAAATCGATCGATCCGGGTTGTTGTAGACAGCGAGTTTTCGGATCTGTATCCTGTTAATTCGGGGATGCCTCAAGGTTTTACTTTGGCTTCAACCTTGTTTTTGCTTCACATAAATGATTTGTTGGAGTCGACGGATAACAGGGTGTTCAGTTTCGCGGATGATAGCACGCTCGTTTCCCCTATTTTCGAGTGATCGACCAATTAGTACATCAACGTCGCACCAGCTGGTATGTTGACTCTCTGAATCGGGATCTGGATAAGGTCCTGCAGTGGGGAAGGGCCAGTCTCCTCGACCATACTGCAACGAAGACACAATATATAACATTCGCAAAGAAAAGTGGATCATCGGTTCCAGAGCTGATGATGAATGGCCAGGTCCTCGGGGAAAGCTTGAAATTGCTTGGCGTCACGGTCTGTGGCAATGTATCATGGCATAAACACGTGTCGAAGATCGCTAGATCCGCCTCTGTAAAACTGAGATTCCCAAGAAATATTTTACTCCGGCTCACCTTCTTCTCCTGTATAAATCCCAAATTAGACTCGTGCTCGAATATTGCTCTCTTGTTTGGAGCTCTGCTCCTAAACATACCCTCGACCTACTTGAGAGCATAGAGAGACGAGCGATCCGTTTGATCGGTGACCGGCGCTGACATCAGGACCACAGTCGCTATCACATCGAAAGCGCGTAGGCGGCCTCTGTATGTTTTACAGATATTATCACGGGTGCTGTTCTTCGGAGATTCGTGATATTGTTCCCCACAATTCGATTTGTATGTGCGCTACAAGACAATCCGACGGATCGCACCAATTTCCGGAACATCTCCCGATGGCGCGAACATAACAGAATCAGAACTCGTTCCGTTACAGAGCTGGAAAGCTGTGGAATTCCCTCCACGCGCGTATGTTTCCAGAGGGTTGCAACCTGCAACTGTTCAAAAAGAACTGCAACAGTTGTCTGGTAGCATCTCGGGTCGCCGACTCGGTGTTATAGTTTCGCCTCTCCCGAGAGAAGTGTAACAACAAAAAAAAAACCAAGAAATTGAGTTATTGAGTTATTGAGTTATTGAGCTATTGAGTTGTCGAGTTATCGAGTTATTGAGTTATTGAATTATCGATTTATTAAGTTATTGAGTTATTGAGTTATTGACTTTTTTGTTAATTGAGTTAATGAGTTATTGAATTATTGAGTGATTGGATTATTGGCTTGTTTAGTCATTGAGTTATTGAGATATTCAGTTGTTGAGTTTTTGAGATGTTGACTTGTTGAGTTATTGAGTTTTTCAGTAATTGAGTTAATGAGTTATCGAATTATTGAGTTATTGGATTGTTGAGTTAATGAGTTATTGAGTTATTGATTTATTGAGTTATTGATTTATTGAGTTATCGATTTATCGAGTTATTGAGTTATTGGTTTATTGAGTTATTGTGTTATTGAGTTATTGAGTTATTGAGTTATTGAGTTATTGAATTGTTGAGTTATTGAGTTATTGAGCTATCGAGTTATTGAATTATTGTTTTATTGAGTTATTGTTTTATTGAATTATTGTGTTATTGAGTTATTGAGTTATTGAGTTATTGAGTTATTGAGTTATTGAGTTATTGAGTTATTGAGTTGTTGAGTTGTTGAGTTATTGAGATACTGAGTTTGTTGAGCTGTCGAGTTGTTGAGTTATTGAGCTATTTCGGTTTTTGAGTTAACGGGTTATTGCGTTATTGAGTTATTGAGTTATTAAGTTATTAATTTATTGAGTTATTGAGTTATTGTATTATTGAGTTATTGAGTTATTGAGTTAATGAGTTATTGAGTTATCGAGTTATTGAATTATTGAGTTATTGAGTTATCGAGTTATTGAGTTATTGAATTATCGATTTATTAAGTTATTGAGTTATTGAGTTATTTAATTTTTCGGTAATTGAGTTAATGAGTTATTGAATTATTGAGTGATTGGATTATTGGCTTGTTTAGTCATTGAGTTATTGAGATATTGAGTTGTTGAGTTGTTGAGATGTTGGCTTGTTGAGTTATTGAGTTTTTCAGTAATTGAGCTATTGAGTTATTGGATTGTTGAGTTATTGAATTATCGATTTATCGAGTTATTGAGTTATTGGTTTATTGAGTTATTGTGTTATTGAGTTATTGTGTTATTGAGTTTTTGTGTTATTGAGTTATTGTGTTATTGAGTTATTGTGTTATTGAGTTATTAAGTTATTGGGTTATGGAATTGTTGAGTTATTAAGCTATTGAGCTATCGAGGTACTGAATTATTGTTTTATTGAGTTATTGTTTTATTGAGTTATTGTGTTATTGAGGTATTGAGTTATTGAGTTATTGAGTTATTGAGTTATTGAGCTATTGCGTTGTTAACTTATTGAATTATTGAATTATTGAGTTAATGAGTTAGTGAGTTATTGGGTTGTTGAGTTATTGAGATATTGAGTTTGTTGAGCTGTTGAGTTGTTGAGTTATTGAGTTTTTCAGTAATTGAATTAATGAGTTATTGAGTTATTGAGCTATTTCGGTTTTTGAGTTATTGGGTTATTGAGTAATTGAATTTTTGATTTATAGGGTTATTAAGTTGTTAATTTATTGAGTTATTGAGTTATCGAGTTATTGAGTTATTGTATTATTGAGTTATTGAGTTATCGAGTTATTGAGTTATTGAATTATCGATTTATTAAGTTATTGAATTATTGAGTTATTGGATTGTTGAGTTATTGAGTTATTGAGTTATTGAGTTATTGATTTATTGAGTTATTGTTTTATTGAGTTATTGTGTTATTGAGTTATTGAGTTATTGCGTTGTTGAGTTATTGAATTATTGAATTATTGAGTTAATGAGATATTGAGTTATTGGGTTGTTGAGTTATTAGATATTGTGTTTAGTTGAGCTGTCGAGTTGTTGAGTTATTTTTTCAGTAATTGAGTTAATGAGTTATTGAGTTATTGAGCTATTTTGGTTTTTGAGTTATTGGGTTATTGCGTTATTGAGTTATTGAGTTATTGAGTAATTGAATTATTGATTTATATGGTTATAAAGTTATTAATTTATTGAGTTATTGAGTTATTGAGCTATCGAGTTATTGAGTTATTGTATTATTGAGTTATCGAGTTAATGAGTTATTGAGTTATCGAGTTATTGAATTATTGCGTTATTGAGTTATTGAGTTATTAAGTTATTTAGTTATTGAGTTATGAGTCATTGAGTTATTGAGTTTTTGAGTAATTGAGTTAATGAGTTATTGAGTTATTGAGTTATCGAGTTATTGATTGACTGGGCTAAAGGAGTTCTATCTCTGATAATGTGGTATTCACTCAGACCAAATCAGTGCCATGGAGATTCTAACCTTAAATTCATGTCAATATTTCGAAAACATTAGGTTTACATTTCTAACATCAACCTAACGACTCAGTCAATGAAATGGCCAGTTCATTAAATTTCTTTAATGATTTAAATTTAATTCAGCGATATGATTAAATGCTGTCACTGTCAGGAATCTCCAACTTCACTCCTTTCAGATCAAACCTGGTTCATTGAAGAAATCAATAGCCTTCAGCGATGTCTATATATATTCAGTTGAACATTCTTCGACTCTGGAGCGTAAAAACAATAAAACAAAGCACAACATATTTTATACCTCATTCATTTCAGATCTTGACGATGTACATTAAATCCACACACGCTCCATTAACGACGAGGAGTGTACCGAGTGTCTCTCCTGATTATGTGAAAATTGAAAAACATCACTAAACAAAGAGGAAATCACATAATAGGGAGAGGAATCATTTGCCTCATAAACAGAAAATTTCCATTGAATGCAATGTAAAACTAATAATAGGAAGAGGTACTACTTCCCTCATTAATATAAAAATTTCCTCACAAATAGATTACTGGAGAAATCGTAAATTCGTTACACTCCTAATTTTCCGCTTCACAGTGTTGATTTCATTTAACATAAAAATTATTTATACGAGACTTTTAATGTGGCACTTATGCAGCCGTACTCCTGGAGATGGCTGGCGGACTGGCAAGTTGTTCATTTACTTGTTAAAAATAACTAATGGTAGTAATAATGATAATAAAGTAGCCTATTTCGAGTAATGGTGTTTCTTTTATGCGGATGTGTTCATACTAATCGAATTTGGGATGAAAACTGTCTGGTCATGCAGTTCTTTGGGACGGGAATCTTCACGCGTCCAGTAATGCTGGCACCATTAAAATCTTCAACTTGATGTAAAGAGAGTTCCGAAAATGTCAAAGAATTCCTATTTGTGTCAAAGAATTGTATTTGTGTTGTTAATATAGGAAACGACTGATAGTTATTTTCCCCCAGAATGACCCCAGAACGTTGAAATTAGAATACATGTTGAAACACAAGCTAAAACTATGAATCAAATTGTAGTCTAAGGTTTTCAGCATTACTCTAGACTATCCTAATTTGTAACCCCACTTAAGATACCTGAAAACTCGCCGTATGGAAGCATGGAAACCCCAGTGGCTAATCTGATAGACGAACGGACAACATTGATAGTTATTTCGATGGTGTAGCGCATAAAGAGCCAATCTGATGCAGATTGCGGATGCAGATTGGCCCTTCTTGCGCTATACCATCGATTTACCAAAGCTGATAACTTTCCTGCAATTTAATATTTAGTGTTTAGTGTTTAGTGAGTGTAGAACCCTCATATATTCAGCTTAGTACAAGCGATAAAGTTTAGCAACTATCTTAAAACTAATCTTATATATATAAACTATGATTAAAAAGAAAAATAGGGGGGGGGGGGGGGGGGGGGGGGCGCTATGTTTGGCGAGTTGGGTTTATCCATCAATTATCACTCATTCATTCACCTCGCTTAGTACAGGATCTAAGAGTGTAGACGGGGAGTGGGCGTGGTCAGGAGGGGATGAAGTTTGAGAGCAGTAGAGGTAAAGTTGAAATCGAAGGAGGTAGGGCAAGAGTTTCCCACCGCAGCATTCGCGAAATGGGTTCATTAGAGCCGTAAGACAAGGTGTATTGAAAATCATAAAAAAATGCTAATGACCTTGGCTGGAAAAACAAATTATTATGGACAAGTCTCAGATATGAACCGGATGCCGGTGGAGGGACTTGCTTCATAAGGCCAAGACCGGATTCCGGTTGTAGTGCCGATGACGTGATTGAAAATCAGCATTAAAACAAATTTTAAAATGCGTAATTTGTTTAGAACTTGTTAGTCGTGTCGAAACAAGGTCGTAGAAAGTGATTAATTTCTTGTGGCTGAAAACAAAACAATTTGGTTTACATATAATGTAACCACCATAACAGGGATCAGCCTCACCATGTGTATAATAAATTCCTTTACATACACATTGGCTGACGACCTATACCCAAGGGACAAAAGCAAATATACGCATCTCGCGTCTTAGGCATCAATTAAATTCTACAGCATAGGCAAATGCAAATAGGTATGGTATACCTACCCTTGGCAGCGATGCCATAAACACCAATTCCCTGGAAATAAGCCAAAACCAATTAGCACCATGTGGATGGTGCATTGCGGCTATCATTACAGCTGCAATGCACATCTTAGACAATGATCTGCACCACTATTTGTCCTACATATTTCTGGATCTGCTTCTCATGACTAGCGGCATGAATAAACAGAAATCCAGTTAGCACCCAATGAGATTCGGCCTGTTTACTTAGCCGAACTCACATCTTATTGATGCACATTATTCCCTTTTCTTAGTTTTCAGATTCGTTCTCATGGCTTTGTCCCATGAAAGAACCAATGTGCCCATATACATGTGTATCACTATGATCTCCTCTATGAGATCAGGTTACCTACCCCCAAAGAGAGATTTCACGTTTCTCTTGGGATGGAAAATGCATCCTTTAATTAAGAGAGCCAGTTTCACTGGCCGAATTTTCTTAGCCAGCGAATTAATATCGCTGAGTCCCATTACATCCACCGACCGAGCAAGTCGCGTCACTCCCGCTCCCCGGTGCGCATGGGGACGCGAATATATCCCGGGTCGTGTTTAGTGTTGCGTGATATCAAGTATAAATTTTAGTGCGCCAGTTTAAGTGTCGTGAATAAAAAGAATCTGTCTACAATAAAAATGAAGCAATAAACATAAAAGTCCTTAGTGTTTTACTTTTCCTCTTACCTTTGGCGGTCGGTGCGTTGTTGAGGTTCGTGTTAGTGCATTCCTTTTAGTGAAGCGACGATTCAGTTTGGCGGAACCTTGTTCGTACAGCGGATTGTTAGTGGGACAAAGTAGAACTCGCACCGATGCCGGTGCAACGACTTTGTACCCCCACACTTTAAGCTTTATTCTTAACAACAAGTTGAGCGGTGCGGTTGAGTTTTGAACAGTTTACAAGAAGTTAATGATGGAATATCAAGCGTCAAGCTTCTGAAAAATTGAGTGAAGCTTACGGCGATGATGCTCCACAAGAACATCAGTATAAAAACTGGTTGAAGAAATTCCGTGCTGGTAATTTTGATATCAAAGCGTTAGGAAGACACACCCATGTTGATGACGACAAAATAGTGTCATTGAACAAGTTGAATCCATCTTACAAAGCACGTGAGAATGCAGATCAGAAAAAGGAAATGCGGATGAACAAGAGGCGGATAAGGAAAGAAGGTGTCGATGTAAATTGATCTGGAATGCCCGGACATCGCAACGACGAGGAAACACATCATCAGCATTCCACATTCGTGTAGTTCGGCAAAAGATTTATTCTCTATTTTTATTTGTGCGCCCGAAGTTCACTTTCAACGTGAACCGATGCGGATTCACAGATTGACGGGTATCGCGAGAAAATGTCTGAACGGACGAACCACATTCAGCAACTTCGGTTGCACAACGACCGTGGTAATACCTATACAAAAGAGATAAGCATGATAGGTTGCACCTACGTTCCAACGACGGAATTGATCGACTGACATGTGGATTCCAAATAAGTTATACTGCTCGCTCTTGCATCCTGTTGAACACGCGTAGTGCAGTTTTGGATGCGCCTGACCAAATATGGGAGTTGAACTCCATGTTGGGACGAATGCATGCCATGTAAATAGTGGCCAGGTTGGATGGAGTGAAGTATCTTTTGCATCTCTTAAGGAACCCGATACATTTGACTGCAATTTTTCGCAGCTTCAAATTTGTGGTCGGTCTAATTAAGAGTCGAATTAATTCGAGTGCCGAGGATTGATAGTTCCTTGGCTTCGTCGAAGCAGGTGCCGTTTATCGACAGTATATGTATTTTGGGGTACGGCTTTGACGACAAGAGGCAGCACTGAGTCTCTAAGGCATCGAATTCTACTCGGTTAGATAATGGCCATTGATATATCTTGTTGAGCTCGGAATTCAATGTATTTAAGCATAACCTGATGATTGGTAATGACATTCAAGACTTTGGACGGGAGTGTTCATATGAGTATGAGATACTCAACGTGCTATCATCAGCAAACTAGTTAATTGGGTTTAGGGCAATTGACGAGAGATCATTTATAAAGATCAGGAAGAGAGTGGGCGAGAGTACTGAACCCTGGGGAACATCTGCATTAATTTGATGGGAGACAGATTTGACACCATCCAGACCCACTTGGATTAAACGGCCAGAAAGAACGTATCCATTGCATCGGGGAATTGTCCACGCCATATTAATGCAATTTTGACAAAAGGGCTGCATTCCAAACTCTGTCGAGCGCCTTTGAAATATCCAATGCGACAACTTTATTTTCACCGGGGTAAAGGATGGAATGGCTTCACTTTTCGGTCAAATACGCCACCAAATCTCCTGTTAACCTGTTGCTACGAAAGCCATATTGCTGGTTATTGCGGAGGACATTTGATTCCAGATATTTCGAAAGTTGACGGTTGATAAGTGATTCCATTACCTTCGAGAGAATAGAAGTTAGTGCTATGGGTCGATAAGAAGACAGGGACGATTTGTCGCCCTTTGTGGGAATTGGCAGAAGTTTGCTGACTTCCCTCTATTTGCTATTTCATAGCACTAAGACACGTGTGTGGAGATCCGTTTGTTTGCTTAGGATCCCACAACTGGTCCGATGGTATGAATCACGAGGCAGAGGCGCACGTGCTGTCTCGTCGGCGATTAGAACTCGATCAGAAGTAATTATAACAATATGGAACGGGGACGATTTTGATTCCAACGAGATAAAATGATTCGAAAACAGGACATCATCAGAGGAAGTGTGGTGGTGTTAAAAGGATGTGGTTTTTTTTTTTTACGTTGTACTAAGGAACCGAACTATAATTTCAGAAGAGTTCTGTCGGCGATTGGACACTTTAAAAGAATTTGTCATCCAGAAACGGAGCTCGTCAATCATAAAAGAGTTGGGTTCCAGTACGATAAAGCTAGACCACACACATCTTATGCGACGCCCCGATCCTTTTACTTTTATTAATTAATTAACACTTTATTTGGTACCCTTCTTCATTTCTTAAATGAGGCCTTGCAACCTCTCCTTTACTGTGTAATAATTAACTCTGTTTTATTTATTCAGAGTAAAAGGTCCGGTGTGCCTATGCGAGGCTGTGGCCTTTTACTCTGATCGATTAACTCTACCCAATTCCCTTTGCAAACACGCCTTTTACACTAAAATTATTGGGGAAGAATCTCAAACGGTGCATCTAATTTTTCTTCACTCAGCCTGACTCCAAGCGCAAGTCATTTACATTTCTGCACTTGCACTCACTCAGCTTTGACCCATATTGAGTGCAATTGCCCGCTATGCGTCATTCGCTTTGCTTAATTGCTATTTCCACCTAATCGATCCACTTGAAGTGCAGTGGCCTTGATTCAAGCATTCCTTTCGTCACTTCGATTTGAAGGGCGTGTCGTTATTATCCATATGCCTTCCTTTCGTGGGCATAAACATTTTTATGGGAACTTCTACTTGGCGTACGGTAATTATTATTATCCATTACATTTTTGCAGGTGCCAACAACTGCCGGGGAATCTCTCCTGCCAGTTGTGGCGTTTGCCTTTGTATATGAATGACGATATATGATACGATGCAAAAAATGTACTCGTAATTGGATATTGCATAGCAAAGAGTGGGAAATGACTGCGCGTCGCAGGCGAGCAATTAAACGGGTAACGACTAAAAGCGCATCGTGTGCGATATGATTATAAGGTGAAATGGAGTTTATGTAGTGGGATACTACAACCCGTCGAAAATTATTGGAGCATGGGTGGCATGTGTTATTCCATTCGGCATACTCGCAAACGATGAGCTTGCGCCGTAAGACCCACACTTGTTTCGCTCTCTTCAAAACCCCTTGCGTGGAAATGAGGCGGTAAATCAGCAGTCTTTCTTCAAAAAAGCCGGGTCTTTCTGTGAACAGGGAATTATGAAGCTCACAAAAAAAAAAAATGCCAAAAGCTCATCGAACTAAACGCAATAACTGTCAGAATTGTTGCTCAACTTAGGATAACAAATGCATCTCACCACCCCAAATATTTTTTATCCTGCCCTTCAATCAGCGAAATCCACATCGATTCACTCAAAAAACGAACAGCTGCCGTAGAACATTATCAACCGATCCGCACAAGTCTCGGGCACTGCATGATGATGAGTATCCTTCTCGTTATAATTATCTGAGGTTTCCCTCATTGGTAGGGCGTAGGAATACGCCCATTGTTCAGTCAGTTTAGGGTAAAATACGATTAAAAATTTCAGTAAAAGACTAAAAGTTTCATGTCAATCATTCCAAAAATATAAGAGAATGAGTAGTGTGGTGATTCCAACAGATTTCACACAGCTCTAAAAGGAAATTTTAAAAAATTATCCGAGTCGTATACCAAAGCATTAACGTAGCAATTTAGAAGGAGTTGACACAACTTCAAACATATACGGCTGAACTGTGGGGAAATGGCGTTGTGTCGTCGTAACGCGGGTTCACTTATTCCCCAACACTTGTCCGCAGAAAACTGTTAACGAAATTATCCACAAAGAAAAGAGAAAACGAAATGCACTGTGTTGTTTTGCTGTAAAATATTTATTTTTATTTCTGAAGAATACACCTGGTTTGGACATCACTTTGATTATATTTATATTGTTAGTACATTAGATTCATAGTCAACTATCTATTAATTGGTTCCGCGATTTGGACATCACTTGGATTCCATTTATATTATCAATACATTAGATTCACAGTCAACTATTTATTAATTTGTTCGGCGGCTTGGACATCACTCAGATTCTACTTATTTTGTCAATAGATTAGTTTCACAGTCAACTATTTATTAATTTGTTCAGCCGAAATTATAGCACACTCCCACATCAAACCAACTGGGGGAAATTCGATGAAACAGCACCGCACGGGTAACACAAATTCGCGTAACACCGACGAAGGTAATTAATTAATTGGATACACTAATGGTCGTAGTCGCTTAGAGATCGTGTTCAGTTTTTGAACTGCGTATGCGCACACCTTGGGGGTAGAAATCTAATTCTTCGATGCTCGTCGAGATCAACTTCCACCAGCCGTCATAAAGATGGATTTTTCATATATCCTTACAGGTCAATGTACGATGCCCCTTTTCCTGAAAAACCCACAACGAACGATCCTGCACGTGTTCATGGTTTAGCCGATGCTTCATAGGAACATTATCGTGTTTACTTAGGCGTTCACGACCATGCCGTTGTAGGCTATACTTTCTTCGGTGACGATAGGTCAACCGAAGATTTGGGGTTTGTTTATTTTAGCCGTATGGCTCTGGAGCACAAGGCGGGAAATTATTCATGATGGTGAGGGATTTGACGTGCAGATGTGCAGGCTAACGTCTCGCCCAAAGGAACCATGGACCAGCGGTTAGTTAACAAAACAAACGCGGTGAGGTACTGTGTGTTTGCTTTGATTAGCTGGTGGGTCTTCATAGGGTATGGCATGGGTACGATTGTCTAAACAATGATCATATCCATGCCCAAATTCTATGATCGGTTGATAACCGAAGAAAGGGAAGTGGTCGCAAGTGTTGCAAACCTCGTGATAGGAGGAATGCATGTTTATTCATTGGTCATTGCGTACAGCATCAATTAGCTTGTACGCAGATTGCCAACGTCCCATCGTTAAAACAACACTGGAAATGTCTATAGGTGCCAGCAATGGCTGCGCTGTAGGTTGTTGTTTGTACAATCGACCGATGACTTGGTGATGAGAATGAACATGTCATGCACATGTAAGGGAAAAAGCTTCTTCTCATAGAGCATTGGCATGTCCATGCCTTATTGCTGATTACCTGATGAGGTACCCGAATTAGCTTTCGGGGACGTGGTACGTTGGATGCGCGCATGCCCCGAGGTGAAAGTCTGATGTCACAGCTAGATGATAGTCTTGCCGTGGACGTATGTTTTCAGCTGTGAGGAAATGCGAAGCGGCTTACGCTGCTCATTTGCAGGTAAGTAGGAGACAGGTAATTTATGGAAATGGGTGGTTCTTTGGAAGTGGGTTAAGGAACCCCCACAGAACTATGTCCGATCAAAGGTGGTTCTTAGATGGAAGACTGACATATCTTGTTGTACATTTTTGCCTCTGCTTAGTGGTGTTGACTTACTGTAATCTGGCTGTTTATTTGGGATAATGGGATTTTCCATATGAAAAATGTATTACATGTTGCTTTATCGAAATGGGGTACCTCTTAAGTATAGGCTTAAAGGTATGAAAGTCAGATCAGGCGGCACCATTTGTTTTCCTATTTCGATATTTCCTGTCCGCGTTGTATTCTTTGATATCGCAAGAGAATTAATAATCCTTTTAGGGCGTACATCATCACCATCACCATCACCATCATCATCATCATCATCATCATCATCATCATCATCGGCACTAAAACAGGGAGTCAGTCGTGGCCTTATTTGGCAGGTCGTGAGGCTTGTTAAATTTTCGATAATGATTTGTTTTTGTTTTCGGGCAAGTTCATTAGTCTTGCGCCAGAGACTCCCCGATGGGGAATCGAAGCCCGGTCTCCCGCGTGCAGGCGGGTATACTAACCACTATACTATCGAGGACCCGTACATGCCATTATTATAAAAAAGGAAGAACATTCAATTTTATTTAATTCGATGGATTAATGACTTCTTATGTTTATTTCTGCTTCTAAAATTGATCGCTGGAGTGAACCATTGTATATCCTCTCGTGGCGACTTTAAATTACGCCGTGCTTGTATTAAACAGTTTTAAGTAAACATTTTACGAAACTAAATCTTAAGTAAACATTTTACGAAACTCTAAACGGGGCAGTTTTTCGATAATTTATGAGCATACATCATATACGTAAAAGTACTAAGAAATCATCTGAAAAATCTCAAATAAAAAAAAGGAGAAAAGTGGGAGAGGAGGAGAATATTTTGCATGTAAACTCTTTTAAGAATATTTAACTAAAAATTGTAAATATTTAACTTAAACAACCTTTTGAAGGAAAGCCTTTCTAGGCTTCGCAGATTTTTCTATATAAACAAAACTTTTTATGTACTAACTGAATAATATGAATGAATGAATGAATATAAAATTTCCCTGATCAATTCTGTGGCGTCGGTATTTGTTGTTGTTCTCTGTGTGTCTTGGCTCGGTTTGACCACTCAGTCAGAGATTTAGATGATGTTCAGTGACGTGCCTTAAAACTAATTTTAAAAATTGTAAGATTGTAACTGTTAAAAAGGAATCAACGTGAGAGTTGTTTGTTATGTTTTTTTTTGTTTTACACAAACGCCTGCACAAAAGGGGATTTTGGAGTACCAAGAGATTTCGGAGTGTCAGAACACAGTGTGAGCGGAAGTGGAGGAAGTGGATAAAGAAAGGAGCTATGTTATGTACGTATATATGTTAATTTTATAATTTATAAAATACCAACAATTTTACGTGGAGCGATAATCAAATTCCTCGAATATCAGTTTGGCAGATTTCGTTCCCCAAAATTTTGGTGACCTGTCGAAACTGCAGCCAATGATTCTCATCCTAATGCTTTCCCGTTCCTGTGACGACTGAGATTGGCAGCAATTAGTTGATGTTGCGTGCAATTTTTTCTCTACGAGAAGTACCTAGGCTAGACTAGAGATGTCACTGCCGGCATTTAAAAACGGATATTTTTCATATACATTGATCTTCACGACAATACCGTCAAGGTGTCCAAACACTGCGTGATTGAGCTCGAGAACACCACTAAACTTCTATTATTCTACAATGGTTTTTTTTCACAAGGACATTACAAATTTGTGCGCTTCTAATTTGAATACAAATCTCCAGATCACGTCAAATATTTTTGGGGCGTGTTTAGTTTTTTCTTTTCTATGTGATGCCTCCCCACTTTTTTATTTTTTATTTATTTTACTTCTCCTGGGAAAGGCGAACCAGTCAGTGCCCAGACGGGTCTCACGTCTGGAATTACTTTCATAGAAACAATGAAGATGGCGCACTAGTTGCTGAAAATGAAAATTGATAATTAGTTTCATAAAAAAAATAAAAAATTAATCCAACGTTTATACATAAATATACTCTCGAATTATCAAAAGATTCTATGCAATATTTTCCGGTTAATCAAATCCTGAAAACCATCCTTTTTTTGGCAGTAACACAAGTTAATGTATGTCCCCTAAGTCACCGGGGATAATTTCCATGTCATATTTTGAGACACGGGATTTATAAAATCATTAAAATATAATTCCTGCTCTCGATGGGAGAGAGCGGTTTCCATCTGGATCATTCAAAATGTTGGGTGTGTTAAGTGTGTAAAACCACTTCTTGAAAACATAATCTCGTTTCTCTATGGCGACGGCCATTTCCTGTTAGGTCATCAGGGAATTTGTAATGTAAATCGTGGACACCGAGTGTGTAAAATCACTCGTTGAGCTCGTTGTCGGTTTCCATTATTAAGCAGGCGGCGGGGGTCTTGTATAAAACATGAACGCATAATTTATGTTCTTTGTGGGGGTGGGTGTTTCCCATTTACGTCATCTAGCCTGAGCGTGTCGCCAGACCTGGTTGCGTGTTGGTAAGATTTTCCAAATGTAGGACCTCTTCTTTTGTCCGGTGTCATGTTGTTATATTTTTATGTTTAGGTAACCTGCGATATTTCTCACGTCATTTTTCGGACGTTGTGTGCAAAACTACTTTTTCCCACATTATTCCTTTTATGTGTGAGGGGGCGGTTGTTTCCTGTTTAAGTCACTAGGGATGATTTGTACATCATATATTTAGTCACTGGGCTTGTGAACCACTTTTGAATACATAATCCCTTTTTCTCTACGGGGACCAGTGTGTTATATTTGGAACATTCGCGATGTTGGGTGTTTAGGGTGTGTAAGTCGACTTCTTGAACATGTGAAGTCTAAGATATTTTTAACGTAATTTTCAGAGGCTGGATATATATAAATATACTTTTTTTGTTTCGGTAGGAAGGTGGAAACCTTCAAAAGATACCTTTGGGCCGATCCAGAGGCATGCCGGATTTTTACCGACTAAAACCACCTCCTGCCAGAGTATATTCCCGTTGTTCTCCGCGGAGACGGAGTTCACGTCTTACTACGTTCGTCGCGTCGCAATTGTGGCATCATGTCACATAGAATATCATTTGCTACAGACAATGCCTGTTTGGAACTTAGCATGCATTGTGTTACCCCTATCGGAGTAACGGTCCGTCACATATGTCTCGCCGAAATCATTCGTGGGGTCTCGCATCTCACGGACTCTGTGAGTACGTGCTCCGCATTTTCTATTTTGCCTTCGCAAGTACAAGCAATATGGGTGACTGACATGCTCATACTTGTGCAACTAAGGATCCAAGTCCTGATATCAGCTGAGTCAGGTTGTAGTTCAGCTTGCCATATTTTCTTTTAATCCAGGTTGCCTGGTGTGAGTCCTTCTTCCTTTGGTAGAAGAATCCCACCTTCATTCCCATTCTCTTAAGCTTGAGATTTACTATTATAACCGCATTCGCCGGCAATCCTCTTTCAAGACAAGTGCGTCAACACGATGAAAAGCACCAGTTTCCTAAGCTGCAATGTCAAGCGGTTTCCAGCCGGTCAAGAAATTTATGGGATCTTTGAATGCCGTTTGGAACACTATCAATGATGCCAGCCTATGTACTGAGTACACTTGTGGGGGTTTCTCTAAACTACACGGAGAACCACCCACCATTCCCGGCCAATCCCATCCAATTTCGACCGCCTTACAGCGCGTCAAACCAACCCCATTTCTCCCTACTTACCTGTTCACCTGCAAAGCATGTTACCACCAAGGACACATAGCTAAACTCATTGTTCCACGCAGACAATGCATAAATGAGTGTAGCTCCCTTTTTTGCCATACGGCAACTCGTGTTCATGTCGATTAGCGACAACCAAATCCAGCCGGACGAAGTTGTCGCATCATTGCAGAACCGCTGGGGAAAATTATCAAAACTTTCGATTGAATCACGTGATAATATTTCCCTAGCGTTACTTCGGCTTTTCTCCAGACACTTCATTCGCTGGGGATCAATGCTCTCTCTTTGCAGGCGAATAGCATCAGCTTAATTTTCCTCTCTTCTGTCTTCGTACAGATCAATGTACTCTGAACTCACCATACTACCGAATTAGGTCAATGGGTTCCGCTCAGAACTACATTGATTCATGCACATACAACCAAATCCACCCCAGTAATCATACAGCGTGTTTCTGTTCTCTCAATGTCCCGCTCTCTTCGATCATCAGTTTACCGATGTAACCTACCACACATCGAAGAACGTGGCAATGAGAGAGCAGAAGTATGTTCTCTTTTGGTTGTCAAGTGCGAAAAATTAATCGTCCAATTTCTTCCCTTTTCGGATCAGTCGATTAAGAAGCTTAACAGGAGGAAGTCGTAACGCTAACCACCGCCGCGTGTGCATGCTTATGTACACGCTCGTCCGCGAAGATTCCATAATATAACTAAATTAACAGTCGGAAATCGGAGACTTTCTAACGAAACAGAAGAAGTGTAAAGTTATAGTGATTTAAATTGTATTTATATTGCTATAAAAATGTATCTTTAGCTGTTTTTCGTGTAACAGGCTAACGCACCTCGAGTGCCCAGGAACGTTCTACTTATCAAAATGTTAATTAAAAACTCAGCCGCGATGGCGCAACAATATCAAATAAAACAAAAACATTTATACAACCAACTAACATCAGTGTGTTTTCTATTGTTCCTGTCTTCCTGGGTGGACTATCCTCATCGGAGCAACGTCGTTGGGAATATAAGGAAACCGTGCAATACGTTGGCATCATACTTATACCCCCACACACTTCCCTCATGTACGACTTACACTATGTGGCTCCTGTCCATATATGAGCTACATACATTATAATGGAGGTGCTGATACTGGTTATCAGTTTCCTTATGTGGGGCCCGGGCACTCCAGTATTGGGTAGTAGTCCCGTCAAAATATTACATACTCTTGCCGTTTTTTTCACTCGTTTTCCTCAAGTGCTCCTTGAAGGTCAATCTATTGTCGAGGATAACACCAAGATATTTAATAAACGAATGGATCTGATGGTGTGTCCTTATATTTTCAAATCAAGGTATTCAACTTTTTTGCGGCTGCTTATTACGACTGCCTCCGTTTTATGAGCGGCTAGTATCAAGCCGGCCATATCTAGCCACCATTTAATACTCTGGATTGTATGGGAACAAATATTCTCCAGGACATTTAGATGTTAAGGCTACGGCCACTATCTCCAAATCATCTGGGAACCCAATGATTCCAACCCTTTCTGGTATATCGACCCTGAGCACACCGTCGAACATGATATTCCATAACAGCGGACCTAATACAGATACCTTAGATACACCCGCTGTTTTTTTATATTCCTGTGGCCCCTCATCGGTGTCATGGAGCAATCTCCTATCCGAGAGATAGTTTGCTACTATACGCACCATGAGACTTGTAGATTACCCAACGCTTCTAGTATCTGATTCCAGCTCAATGAGCTCTGGATTGCTTGGGAGCAAATATTCTCCAGGTCACCTAGATGCTTCGCTAAGGTCACGATCGCCAAATCATCTGCGTATCCAAAAATGCGAACTCCTAGTACATTGACCCTGAATACACCATCATACATGATATTCCATAACAGCGGACGTAATAGAGATCCCTGGAGTACACCCGCTGTTATTTTATATTCCTGTGATCCCTCATCTGTCTCATAGAGCAGTCTTCTATCCGAGAGATAGTTTTCTATTACAGGCACCAAGTAGGGCGATACTTGTATATCGCCTAACCCTTCTAGAATTCCAGTTCACAGAGTTAAATTCATTTTTAACGTCTAGTGTCATCACGGCGTAATATTTTTTTGGTTCCTCCTAGCCATAGTGCTCCAGCTATCGTGTTGCGAGCGATGTCGCCCACCACAGATAGTGCCTTACCGGTTCATCTAACTTTCCGGAAATCATGCTGCCATTCAGAGAGCCCCGATCTCAATTCAGTGAATTGTTCCAGGCGAGTGGTAATTACTCGCTTAAGGAGTTTCCCTGTTGTGTCCAGCGTACACAACGGGCGATAGTACGACGGCGCTTCAGGTTCCTCGATTCTTTTTGGTATAAGCATAGGTCGCTGTTTTTTCCATCGTTTGTGAAATTGTCCTGTTTGAAGGCAGGTGAAGAGACTGCTGAAGACTTCCAGCTTTTTAGTTAAAGAAATCTTCACCACAGCGTTAGGAATTACTCCCAGTCTCGTGGTCTTGTTATTTTTAACGACCTTTGTAGCCAAGAGAATCTCTTTGGCGGCCACGGGAGGCATTTCTCTTTCAGTGATGTTCCATTTCTCTTGCGCTCTCATCACTTCATCACACTGCGGGAAGGGGACAGCAACGACTTTGGCCACGTCACTTTTATTCTTTTGCATTTGACTACTGCTGTTGTGTATTCTTCTCATGACTATGACGCTTACCCATGGGTTGTTATTTAATACATCCCTCAGGGGCAAAAGTCATATTTACTCTTCAGCGACTGTTTTTTCGCTACTTAATTAATTATGATTACCTCGATCGGTGGTATGTGACCCCTTTACCTTCGACCGTGCAGCTCAAAAAAAAAATTTTTTTTAATTCTTTTTACTCTTCATTTATGGCATACTATCGGCTCCTCGATAGTATACTGGTTAGTATACCCGCCTGCCACGCGGGAGACCGGGGTTCGATTCCCCGTCGGGGAGCCTCTGGCGCAAGACTAACGACCTTACCCAGAAAAAACAAATCATTATGGAAAATTTAACAAGTCTCAGGACTTGCTAAATAAGGCCAAGACCGGTTCCTGGTTGTAGTGCCCATGATGATAATCTGCGGATAAAATATAAAGATCCTTTAAGATGCATACACCGCAGTCCATTCCTTATATACAAGGTAGCGCAAAATTAATTACCCTATCGAAAGATGTTATAATTTTTGCAAATGCCGTCGTACGTCAATCTTATTTGACATTTGTGAACTAGACAGTTGCAGCATACAAACACACAACCAATGGAGCGATATACTCTGTAAGAGCGTGGAATAAGTGTGTCTATTTTTTGACCAATCGGTCGGTGATGTTAGCGCAGCGCGAATTTCGACGTGGATTTTCTAATCGTGTCGCGCCAATTGGGCAAGTATTCCAGTGCTTAGCTATTCGACTCGAACAAACTGGAACCACAGGAGACCATTCAGGACGCGGCCGCCACCGGATTGGTCGTTCGGCCGAGAATATCGCGCCTGTGACTGGCGATGTCGCTGAGAACGAAGAAACATCAACCAGACGACTAGCCACGCAATTGAGGATCACCAAACGGGCCCTACAGCGAATTTTAGTGAAAAACGAACACATGTTCCCGTACAAAGTGCAAACATTGCATCAGTTAATGTTTGCTGACCGCCAGTCGCGTGTGAATTACTGTCAAGCCATCCTTAATCTGAACAACGAAGAGGACGATTTGGTGTCGAAAATCATCATGAGCGACGAGGCGCATATCCACTTAAGCGGTTAGGTGAATAAGCAAATTCTTCGTTTCTGGGGCACTGAAAATCCGCGTGTGATGCACGAAGAACCATTACATCCATTCAAAGCCACTTGGTGGTGGGGCGTTTTCGCGGGAGGAGTGATTGGGCCGTATTTTTTTGAAGGCGCCATCACCAATATGGTCACTGCTACTGGCGAACGCTACAGGGCCATGATAAACGACTTCTTACTGCCGGAATTGGATGAGCGCGGCTTGGTGAACATTAGGTTTCAACAAGACAACCGCACACACAGTACGAGCCACAATGGATATTGTGAAGAAAGCGTTTCCTAGTCGTGTAATCTTCCGTTTTGGTGATTTGGCATGGCCAGCAAGATCGCCCAATTTAACTATCCCAGACTTCTTTCTTTATGGTGCAAGGCTAATAACCTTGCCCGGAAAAACGAATTATTATGGAAAATTTAACAAATTTTACTTACTAAATAAGGCTGTTACGGCTCCAACGCCGTGCTTCGTCTTTCGAGGGAAGATCGTGGAGGTTATTATATTTATTAAAGAATTTAATTGTTCTTTATTAATATGTTATTAATAATAATAAAAGGTCTCTTTTATTTAAATATTTGTTTTATTTATTTTTATTTTATCGAACTCAGCTATCTCAAGCTGAGCTCTCTTCTTTCTACTTTTTTCATATAAATTTACTTGTTTATATAGAACATTTTGTTCTAACTGACTGTGGCGTATAAACTGAACAAAACAATCTAGAAGTCTCTGTGACTTAGAATTTTGAATAAACTTTGAACGAAAATCAAAGTGGCCATGTTTTGAAATGAAAAATGTGCTTGTTATGTAAAGGCGCATATTTATGAAATGTGCTGTAAGTGACTGGATATAGAATATTGTGTCTGTTTATTTATGAATTGTATTAACTGAGAATGTAAGATATGTGAGGATGTAGTTTTAACGGTTGTGTTTGAAAGGACATGAGTTAGTGTTAAAGCGAATAAGGGTAGTATTCTGGAATACAACAAGGCCAAGACCGGATCACCGTTGTAGTGCCGATGATGATGATGATGATGAGACTTATTTCTTTGGGGCTACTTGAAATGGTGGGCTTATGCCAACAAGCTTCAGACAATCGCAGCCCTTAAGGGCAATATTCGACAGAAATGCGAACAGTTATCACCGGAAATCTTGCGGAAAGTCATGGAAAGTGCGATAAAACGGGCACAAATGTGTATCAATCATGGCGGCAACCACCTGTCGGATATCATCTTTTCCACTTAACAAAATAAATTGTAAAGATCCAAATAAAGATTTCCATCACTCAGAATATTTTTTTTTTTATGTAGTAAAAAAGTAATTCAAAAACAAAATTGGATGATAAATGTTGTGCCACCTTGTACCTAAGATTAGGCGCAAGGCTAATAACATTGCCTGGAAAAACAAATTATTATGGGAAATTTAACAAGCCTCAGGACTTGCTAAATAAGGCTAAGGCCGGATCCCGGTTGTAGTGCCGATGATGATGATGATGATGTACCTAAGATTGGAAAATGTTTAGATACCAATCCCTGATTGATTGCCGACCCTTGTTTATTGCTTGAGATGTGTGTATCACGATCCCAAACAGATTATATTTTCACAAAGGTCAATACGTAATCAATGAAAACAAAGATATTTTTGTATAGCATAGGGACATCAATTCCACGTAATTGATTATTTTATGTGTAGCTCAGCTTTTACCGTAACGTGTATGTACAGAAAGCCAGATGTGGGCGCTTGGGCACTATAAGTTAATTGTTGTTTATCCATTTTTACCTACCTACAGCTGATGTGTTGATTAAATACAAATTAAACAACATAAGGGCATTCACGTTTAGTGAATCTGGTTAATGTGCGGGTTGGCTCAAGTATTTTAGTTTTCGCGTAAAATAACATTATCTGGCGTCATTTCTCTAAGAATTGGGCCGGAAGTCATATAGCGTTTGCTACGATAATGAAGAACGTGCGATTCGAACTGATGCTATGACGTTTAGAATCACTAAAAATTGAACCAATGCGCAACACGTCAGGTCACTGCCGCGTGTATGAATTCGATTACTGAACTCAAGTACACTCAACTGATGTGGAATTGTTATGTTATCGCTATGGTATACGGCTCTGATGCTTTTGCTTATTCGAATTTCCTTTCGGTGGTCTTCACTATTTGCTTGTGTATTGTGTGTGTATCTGTTAGAAACGCCACAGTCATATTATGGTCAATGAAATTCATTATCGGCCATAAGAACTAATACCTAGTTCGTAGAAAAAATTCCTGATATAAGAGTTTCAATTATGATAGACCTGTGTTGGAGAACTTAGTCTTGATTCGAAGGTGTTCGCTTGGGGGCTAGACGTTCAGTGAGTGTCCTCTGAGTGCATCATCTTTAACGAATCGTCAATAAATTGTACTTTGTTCATTCTCTGTAAGAACCACCGTGGTAAATTTCGTGGTTGTTTTAATTTTTTCTTTTAATTTACTCTTTCTTTAACTTAAATGTTAAATGGGACCAGTGCCACACGGATGCTCTAACCCAACCAGAGCACGACTAGCGTGTTAAACAATTGGCTTTCAGCCTGACTCCTCTTTTACGTTCCTCAAGAATCTTCAATTGTTTGTTATTCCTAATAAAATTCAGATTTTGAAAAACGTATCTTTCCTTACCTTTTTTTCTTAAATCAGTGTTCAAGCAGTATTATAAGTACACGTCCATGCAGGTGAGGATATTTTCTCTATCCTTCTTTTACTTCGTTGGTGCTTGTCTGACATTCGAATCAATATTAGAACTAGAGGTGCAGCCCACTCTTATAACCACTTAAAATTATTTCATTGATTTTATATAAATAGCATCAAGTGTTCTATAAGAAACTTATACCTAGTTGGAATTGATGGATCGAAAACCCTAGCTGTATAATTATATGAGAGTATATCTAATTATACCCGCGTCCTTTGAAGGATTTTGGACCTAAAACGGTCTTACATCCAACAAGGTGAGAGTTGAATTTGATGACATTTTGATATATTTTCTTATCTTGGTGCGAAGAATGAAATGTGTTTTAGTTCTTCATTTACCTTCTTTTTTCTCTCTCCCACCACTCCGAAGATTATCAGTAACCGAGCCGAGCGTTGTGTAGTATTTAAATTAATTAAGTCATGTGGGGCACGAGTTCAATTCATTGTTGTGCCATTGGAGCAGATTATAATTGTGCATTAAATTTGTTTTTTGTATTCATGAAATTGGAAACATTTTCAAGCTGTGTAATCTCGACTGTTCTATTTTTCAACTATGGAAAAATGGTTGTAATAAATTGCTTGTTCAGCTTCATGATTAATATTGTTTATGGTATTCTCTCTACTCGTCCGTTATCTCACATTTTGGGCTTTTATAATATGCCTTCACATACCTAGATCATAATCCAATAACTTATGATCATCAAGAGTTTCAGCAAACCACTATTAATTCCAACGAACTAAAACAAAGACAGTGGTCATCAAATTGTCTGAACCTCAGGCCGCTTTTATGATATCTAATTGCCACACTAAACTGCAACAGACGTCAATTAATTAGAAAACCTTCCCCATTGGTTTTCGTAAAATAAAAATTGATTGGAGCAAAACATTGGAGCGCACGCTCCATAGCCGGCAACAGATCAGCAACATGGCAATAGCTGTCGTACGAGAAAACAATCCAAGCTCTCCTAAAATGGAACACGCCAATGGAGCGTGGAACGAAGCAGGAATACCAGTCACCGTCGCATTCGATAGTAATTTCTATTTTCATTTGTCCGTTATGAAATTGCTAGTTGTATAACAATAACTATCTATTAGTATCGGGCAACGAGTACTTGGCATGCGGTAAAAGCAAGTTTACCTGAACGGTCGACCGCCTTCTCAATCGGGTACTGTGCAGTGAGGCGATCTGCTTGTGTCCACTGTTCCATTGGCGATCTTCCAACCACTCCAGATCTCTTACTGCAAATCACTGTCCATTACATAGACATTGGAGGAAGGTTGCCATCTTCTTACCGCTTACATGTCATGCTTCTTCGTAGATGCTGTCGAATGTAAAAGACTTATTTTATAGGAAACAAACAAAAAACGCAAAGAAAAACACAAAATTGAGGATCGGTGCTTAAGCCCGTGTGCTATTTGACTAATCGTCCAACTTTATAATGAGCGGAGGTTGTGGTGCTTGGTATTTGCAGAGTCACTGCCACCTGCAATTCCTGTACGTATCCATAGACCAAGTTCTGTATTAACTTACCCGACCAGGAAGGTGCGCTTCGTTGACTATATTTATCGTAATTAGAATCATGGTACAAGGCGTGTATGTGAGTGTTTTGGTATATAGAGGAATTTGATCACCACTTCCACAGAAGCCGCATTGTGAAGCCTCGTTTTGACAACAATGTTTGAAGGAGTATTACGTTTTAATTAGATGAATTGCAATGATCGAGACCTTGTTAAGGCTTTGCTGCCGGTTGCTATAAAAAAAATTATAGCACGTATTAATGATAAGAAATTAATAAAAATGAGCTGACAAGTATTAAATAAAAGCGACATGGTCTTTTTCAAATTCCTTGAAGGATTCTATACATTAAGAAGCAATAGCTTGAGAAGTTAGTCCATCTCAGTTTCTTGGCAAAAAAATTAAACGTTCGTGCATATTTACCCCCAATCCATAGGACAAGGTGGCCATACAGTGAATGCCACTTTTGCTCCTAGGAACCCGTTCATTAAACTTACTATGGCGGCTTGTTACAAACTGTAAGGCCAACTGGGACCATTTGCGAGATATCTTCGCATCCTTTCAGTGGTCGGAGGTGTGCTTTGGAGACTCCGATGTTAATGCATGCGCGAAGTTGGTCATAGAGATTATTCTTGTCTGTATATTACGCATTCCATCAAACGAAGTTCATCTGATAAACCTTGGTTTGATAAAAAATGCAAACAGATTACAGCGGCAAAAATAGAGCTTTTAAACAATGTGAGCAGAACGCATTTTGTTAGAAACAGAAATGCATGCAACCAAGCGATTGATACCGCGAAGAAGGCTTACAACTACAGCATGACTAATAGACTTATAGCGTTTGCGACGATAGTGAAGAGCGTGTGATTCGAACTGATGCTATGAGGGTTAGAATCACTAAAAATTGAACCAATGCTCAACGAACCAGGCCACTGCCACGTGTACGAATTCGATTTCTAAACTCAAGCACACTCAACGGATGTGGAATTGCTATACGGCTGATGCATTTTCTTATTCGATTGTTCTTCTCTATTTGCTTGTATATTGTGTGTGTATATGTCAGAAACTCCACACTTCTTCCTCCTCAGTAATTTTGTTACGATCAACTTCGTGTGCGAACGACGGAGCGAGGAACGAGCGAGCGCGAGGACGTCAGAGCTCAGGCGAGTGTGCCGGTGCTCTGGGCGGTTCCGCCAAACCCCACGGTACGCTTTCCTTAAAAACCCCCATAAGACCCATCTTCCCATATAATTTCGCCAATGCAATCGCATTAGGCACCTGAAAATGCTACACGCATTAATTGGAGCAAAGCTATAGTCGTAAAGCTTCTGCAAGAGAATTCTTACCTTTTCAAGCATTCCTTCGCTTACAAATCCCCTGTAAGAGCTCTTACTTTCCTTATCATAAATTATCCTGAAAAGAAAAACCCCGGTTCACATATCATGTAACCATTCGAGCCAGAGATAATTATCATGGCGTCGCCTATTCCCACCTTCATTCATGTATACGATAAATTTCTTTATGTATACATTGGCTGACGACGTTTTTCTCCCAGCAATAAAATTCCCCGACTCGCACAATGTGCAACCCAAAGCAAATACGCATTCCGCGTCCCTTGGCATTAATTGAAATCCAAGCATAAACAATGCAAATAGGTATTCTATACGTACCCTTACTAGCGATGCCATAAACACCATTTCCCAGTAACCTAGCTAAAACGAATTAGCACATTTCCACATCGCATCGTGGTCTCTTTGTTTAGTTGCTACGCACATGCTCCGACGATTTCGGTTTTATCTGCTTTACCGAAATCGTATCCTAGGAATGCACTTTATGTCTTTCTTTGTTCTAGGCACACATACCACCATGATCACGATGACCGAGTGAGCTCTGAACGAGCAAGAAATCGTTGAGTCGCAATTCAATCTTCAAAGCGGTCGGGTCGCTCGCCATCCACCGTACCGGCGCCGGTACGATGGGTTCTCTAAGAGTCCGTTTCCATCTGCCAATCGCACAGGTCGTGCTAGCTCCTGCAGCCCCGTGGCGCCGCGAAGTTCATCCGTACATACAGATCACGTCGGGGTCACCAGTTATAGCGTTTGTGACGATAGGGAAGAGCGTGTGATTCGAACCGACGCTATCACGGTCGTTGCTGCAAGTGGTAGAGATAATCCCTTGACCAAGCCTTCCAAATGTGATGAAATATATGTTGCATCAGCTGTCATCGTTTCAAATAACTGGACTTCGTATCACTAAGGTGTGGTTCTGAAACCGTCGTTAAAGGCTGCCCAAGGAGAAAGTGTGCTAGGGTTAGTACTTCGAAATATGAGATGTTGTCTCGCAACGGCATGAGTGGTCGAGAGTTGAACACTGCCTCAATTTGTAATAAAAGAGTATTTAATTCCTCGTATCGCAGCACTTGGTCTTCCAATATTTGCCGTAGATGATGTGGCGTTTCCAACAGATACACACACAGTACACAAGCAAAAGGTGAAGAACAACACAGAAAAAAAAATCGAATAAGGAAAAGCATCAACCGTATACCAAGCAATAACATAGCAATTCCACATCAGTTAAGTGCACTTGAATTTAGAAATCGAATATTCACGCGTGGTCGTTTGCCGTCGCAAACGCTACCATGATGTTTTTCCGAGATCCCTCCAAGGTGTGGCGATCATGGAGAAAGGAAATGCCACGGAGTTCTAATCTGAGCTGACTCAGTACCGAGATTCTTATTTTTTTGACCAAAATGTTTCAAACATTCCCGGAGCTGTCTGTCTGCTCCAATAAAGTTCGTCCCATGATCACTAAATAGGTTCCTGGAGATACCTCGTCTTGAGGTGAATCTCTTGTAATCTCCGATGAAAGCATCTGCGGAAAGATCTGATCACGACTCAATGTGTATTGTGCGAGTGGCGAGACACACAAAGACGCATGTGTGTCCCTTCGTATGAATAATTCGTCGCCCCATATTCTGGCGAATGGTGATAGGCCCTCCATAATCGACACCAGACTTGATGAAGGGACGGCACTGCTGAACCCTAGCAGTCGGGTAATTACCCACGAGTTGCGATGCGTCGTTAGCCTTATGTTGGTAGCAGATGATACATCGATGAATACGTTTCGAGACTTCGTTTTGGGCACCGAGAATCCAGAACTTCTGCCGAGTGTATCTTAGGATTGACTGAATGTCCTCATGAAGGGTCACCGTATGCATATGAGCGATGATAAGTCTAGAAAGAGGCCTAACTTTGGATAAAACAAACGGATGTCTCTTTACCAAATGGAATATGTTCTTCCTGCAGGCCATCATCATCAAGCCAAACCGCATGTTTAAGAAAACGACTTCGAACGTTGATCAGTTGATGTCTCTGCAAGGATAATTCCTCTCCAGAAAAGTCGTACTTTTGATCCAATTTGATGCATAATAATTCGGCTTGCCACAGTTCTCCCTGTTCTAGGATTCCAACATTCCGCTTCGACTTTGATTGGTTACAATTGAAGATGAAACGTCGACAGTATGCAATGACACGAAAAAACTTTCTAAGTGAAGAACATTTACTTAGAATTGACCATCGTTCTATTGGTATTGTGACGGACGAAGTCATTAACTTTGACTGTTCCATCCAAAGCCGTGAAGGACCTTGCATGTATTGATCTGGCGGATGACTGCTGACGTAGCCAAAATGGTCCACCATAGAGAGTACGATGCCAACTTACTCCGATAGAGACGCCTTGAAGCACAGTTAGCAGGATTAACCTGTCGATCCCATCCTGGGTCTCTGTCACCCGAGTTGTGACGAAAATTATCCAGCGACTTGGTTCCCTACGGATCCATGTTAAAACCACAGTTGAGTCCATCATAGCAAATGTTACCATATTCTTGAAATAGTAAATCCTCCTAACCTCTTTGTTAAGTCGGGGTAACAGCACCGCACAACAGTACTGGTGATTGAATGGCATATAAAGACCTGGATACCAAAGTCGGTATAGAATAACAGTATCATCAGCCAGCTTACATAGACTTAGCTTTTCTAGAATTAAGGTAGTATAAGATTTAGATTAAGTTAAGTTAAGTTCTTTTAAAAAAAATATTTAATAAAAAAAATAAAAAAAAATTGATATATATGTATATATATATATATATATATATATATATATATATATATATATATATATATATATATATATATATATATATGTATATATATATATATTTGTATGTAGATATATATATATATTTGTATATATATATATATATATATATATATATATATATATATATATATATATATATTTAAAAAAAAAAGTTGGTTAAATTTTAAGAAAAAAAAAAACAAAAAAAAAATAGACACGTAGTTTTGAAAATTTTTCTTTGTCATATAAGTTATAGCGTTTGAAATAAAAGTGAAGAAGAACGTGTGATTCGAACTGACGCTATGACAGTTTGAATCACCAAAAATTGTACCTAAGCGTTACCCATCAGGCTACTGACCGTGTTTAGAATTTGATTTTTAAACTCGACTATACTCCACCGATGTGAATTATTTTTGTTATCGCTATGGTATATGGCCCTGATGTATTTTTTTGTTCAATTTTTCGTTCGGTGCTCTTCACTATTTTGCTTGTGAATTGTGTGTGTATCTGTTAGAGTCGCCACACCACTCCCTCCGCAGTAACTTCGTTACGATCAGATTCGTATGCGAACGACGGACAAACGAGAGAACGAGAAAACGTCGGAGTCTGTGCTCTATGCGGAAGTCGTGATCGCGTGTGAAGTTCTGTTTACTATGGGAAAGTGTATGCTGTGTGTACAGATCACGTCGTAGTCACCAATTATAGCGTTTGAAATAAAAGTGAAAAAGAACGTGTGATTCGAACTGGCGCTATGACAATTTGAATCACCAAAAATTGTACCTAAGCGTTACCCATCAGGCTACTGACCGTGTTTAGAATTTGATTTTTAAACTCGACTATACTCCACTGATGTGAATTATTTTTGTTATCGCTATGGTATACGGCCCTGATGTATTTTCTTGTTCAATTTTTCGTTCGGTGCTCTTCACTATTTTGCTTGTGAATTGTGTGTGTATCTGTTAGAGTCGCCACACCACTCCCTCCGCAGTAACTTCGTTACGATCAGATTCGTATGCGAACGACGGACGAACGAGAGAACGAGAAAACGTCGGAAGCTGTGCTCTATGCGGAAGTCGTGATCGTGTGTGAAGTTCTGTTTACTATGGGAAAGTGTATGCTGTGTGTACAGATCACGTCGTAGTCACCAATTATAGCGTTTGAAATAATAGTGAAGAAGAACGTGTGATTCGAACTGACGCTATGACAGTTTGAATCACCAAAAATTTACCTAAGCGTTACCCATCAGGCTACTGGCCGTGTTTTGAATTTGATTTTTAAACTCGACCATACTCCACTGATGTGAATTATTTTTGTTATCGCTATGGTATACGGCTCTGATGTATTTTCTTGTTCGATTTTTCGTTCGGTGCTCTTCACTATTTTGCTTCTGAATTATGTGTGTATCTGTTAGAGTCGCCACAAAATAATAATAAGTACTGCCACAAACACAGTTCTGTCGCCGAAAGGCAAATTATACAATAGTTATGTAATGTTTAGCTTAGAGCGTCTGCGTAGGACCAGTAAGTTATAATATAACATAATTAAGCTAGAATTTAAGCATTTTTTGTCTAGCATCTAATTTAGAAACTAAGAATATCAAAAGAAATAAAAAAAGAATGTTTTAAAAATGAATAAATGAAATGGTATGCTAGTTGTCTTAAGTGGAACAACCTTTGTTTTAGCCATACATTTTTGCACATTTGAAACATGAATAGAAATAAAACTACAAATGTTAATAAACGTTTATTGAATTTTTTTTGTTTTTTTTTTTAATGAAATCACCGAGATGTGCCCCGTCTGGCCGTTGGCACTTCTGCAATCGACTACGAAAACTTTGGAAAACTCGCTGACACATGCTTCTTATTTTTTATTTTGGACTGTTCCTTGTGGAAATTTCAACCGAATGTTCTCATCGCTTCTTCTTGAACGTGACCGCCCTGTTTGTTCTCCATTGTCGATCCCGTTTGCTCGAACCTCTTGACCCAAGTTTTGATTAAATTAACACTTGGACACTCACTTACACGGCGTAATCCGTATTCAATTCTAAGGCGTCGCACAGTAACGTAGGAATCGTTATTTTTGTAAAATTGTTTTACACAAAAAGCTCGCCTTTGTCCCGTGAAGCGCTTCATCGTGACTAAAATTGCATAAACCGATGCACAATTCCCCTCCACTCGCGCCCACCTCCCTTTAACGGTTTTTAAGAAATCAAGTGTTGCCATTTGCAAAAATGTATGGCCCACCCGATATTATAACTTACTGGTCCTCAGTAGACGCTTACTGGTTCTCCTTTGAAATTGATAAAACATCTCCTTGAACTTCTCCAAGGCCCAAAAGCGTCAAAAAGCCTGCACCAAACCTGAACAGTAACACGACTGTGGGGGTTTCTCTATTTTACATGAGAAACAACCCACAATTCCTACCTAATTTCGACCGCTAACAGCGCGCCAACCCAATCCCAATTCCTACCGTCGGCTATTTCACCGGCAATACATAATTTCCCCAAGAACGCATAGCTAAACTCATTATCCTATGCAGATAATGCATAATTGAGTTTAGCTACTATCTTCGCCATACGGCAACACTATTGCTCTAACCATGGGATTTCCACCGGAAATTCCATTCGTATCAGTCAGCAACCAACTCTGCCAACATTCGCCAACCACCTCAACCTCCATTCACCCGAAGCCGAGCACGTCTCCTTAGGCAATCAAAAAATCCTTCCAATCCACCACCAATCTAACTTCCCTCCGGCACCCATCAAACTAGTCCTTCCGTCCTACCATTATTTCGTGACTACTGTGGGAGTTTCTCTATTTTACATAAGAAGCAACCCACAATTCCTACCTAATTTCGACCGCTAACAGCGCGTCAACCCAATCCCAATTCCTACCGTCGGCTATTTCACCGGCAATACATAATTTCCCCAAGAACGCATAGCTAAACTCATTATCCTATGCAGATAATGCATAATTGAGTTTAGCTACTATCTTCGCCATACGGCAACACTATTGCTCTAACCATGGGATTTCCACCGGAAATTCCATTCGTATCAGTCAGCAACCAACTCTGCCAAGATTCGCCAACCACCTCAACCTCCATTCACCCGAAGCCGAGCACGTCTCCTTAGGCAATCAAAAAATCCTTCCAATCCACCACCAATCTAACTTCCCTCCGGCATCCATCAAACTAGTCCTTCCGTCCTACCATTATTTCGTGACTACTGTGGGAGTTTCTCTATTTTACATAAGAAGCAACCCACAATTCCTACCTAATTTCGACCGCTAACAGCGCGTCAACCCAATCCCAATTCCTACCGTCGGCTATTTCACCGGCAATACATAATTTCCCCAAGAACGCATAGCTAAACTCATTATCCTATGCAGATAATGCATAATTGAGTTTAGCTACTATCTTCGCCATACGGCAACACTATTGCTCTAACCATGGGATTTCCACCGGAAATTCCATTCGTATTGGTTAGCAACAACAAGTCGAAGCAAACGACGCCGTCGCATCATAGCGAAACTGCTGGGGAATTTATCAAAATATCTAATTAGTTGTCATGATAAATTACCCTAGCCAATTTGGCGTCACTTCGGCTTTTCATCAGATAACCCATTCGCTTGGGATCAATGATCTCTTTTTGCAGGTTAATAATATCAGCTAAGTTGTCCTCTCATTCGAATTTCTGTCATTCCATGGTTCAATGTGCTCCGACTACACCATAGCATCTGATACCAACACACGCAACCAAAGCTACCCCGAGATCACAGCACATCATGTTTCTGTTCTCTCATTCTCAATGTCCGTCAGTTACCCTATTAACAAAAGTTACTCACACTTTGACGGGCGTGAGGTTGAGAGAGCAGAGGCGTGGTCTCTTTTGGTTGTCCTGTGTGTGGAATGAAATATGAATTTCACCCCTAAGTTGAGTTAGTCGCTATTCAATCATTATCGCGGTAGGTCACGCTGCACCGCGTCCGAAGTCACATCGTCTAATCACTTATTACAAGTTTAAGGGAATCGCTTACCCACCGCAGTCGTGTGCACATCTTGGAGTTACATTTATTAAGTGGATCGGAGTCTTAACGCAGCCCCAGTGGCAGCACACACACTAGTTGAGGGTAGAGTTATTGAATCTATCAGTATATTGTCCGCGTATTAAGTTCCTTTTTTTTCATAACGTACAAAATATAATTACCATAGCGAAGTTAATATGGAGTCAGAACAAGAAGAAATATTCAGTTCATGAAATAGAACCTATGCTTAAGTTTGTGACTATTAACACTAATATCACATATAATTAGTTTCGTGACTGCTAATACTAATACAACATATAATTAGTTTGTGACTGTTAATTCTAAGATAACATATAATTAGTTTCATGAGTGTTAATTCTAAGAGAACATATAATTAGTTTTGTGAACATTCATACAGGTGCCAAATAAAAGAAATATCAAAAAATAAAAATAAAGAACTAAACAGAATAACAACTTATAAACGGTGTTTTACATTTCCTGGTGGGATTTAAGTGAATCTGTGCCATACATTGGTACCCTAACTTACAACCCCCACACGACTCCAAGCCTCCTGCAGGCAGGTTCGCTGTGAGCACACATTTGTGACGCGTACCCATTTCTGCCGTAGTTACCCCACTTAAGATCCAACCCAAAGTTGTGTTGTGAGCCAAAAGTCGGCCCCGTTTAATGCCATCGACGACAATCCGACCGCTCCTAGCAAAGAAGAATAGTAGGAATTAATTAATAAATATTTTTACCGCTTCCAGGGTGAAATTGAGAGGGTCATTCACGGTAGGAATAAGACTCTTTTACCTTATTATTATTATTATTTTTATGATTATTTATTACGATGTAATTAATTACACAATAACTTAATTCTAAATAGCGTTAGCTGCTAGGGCTTTCGGCTAATATCTAGTTACTTTAAATTTTGTTATGAAGGTTAGTAAGTGTTAGTAATTCGTATGTGTAGTTGATATTCTGTTCTGATGGTTTTGGCAGAATGTTGCTGAAGGGGTCGTTTCTAAATAGTTGGTTTGCGATGGTTTGGACTTTTGGGCAGTCGAATATGATGTGATGTGGAGTAAGTGGGACTTGGTTGTTGCAGTTACTGCATTGTGGGGGGCTGGTTTTTGTAAGGATGTGTTGGTGTGTGATTTTGGTGTGTCCTAGCCGGAGTCGTAGGAAGCATTTTATTTTTCTGTTTGAGACTGTTGTTGGGTAAGTAACGGGTTTGGTGTCCTGTTTAATAGTGCTGTACAGGTGGGTGTAGTGGTGCCATTCTTCTTCCTCCACGTTCTTAAGGGCATTTTTTACCTGTCTTCTTATGTCCTTTTTGTTAGGATAATAGAAGGAGACGAGAGGCGACTTTGTCCCTAGTTTTGCGGCCGCATCGGCTGCTTCATTTCCGCTGATGTTACAGTGCCCGGGGGTCCAAAGTAGCTTTATTTTATTAGCTTTCTTAATAATGTTATCTTGGATTTGACGAATGACAGCATCTGTGGAGTTTACGTTGGTTATTGCTTCTAGTGTTGAAAGGCTATCAGTACAGATAATCGTTGGGATTTTCTGGATCAGTTTTGTTGGTTCCAAAATTGCCGTTGCTTCCGCTGATAGGATGGAACAAAAGGTGGGAAGTGATCCCATTCTGATTATTTTTTTGGGGTTGTTGACTATAGCAAATGACACATTTGATTCGTTTTTGGAACCATCTGTGAAAAACAGGTTCCAGTTTTGATGTTTGTCGATGGTATCCTTGAAAAGTTTTTGATAGATTATCTGATTTGTTGAATGTTTTGGATAATGGGACAGGTCATCTAAGATTGTATTTCCCGGAATTAACCATGGAGCGTGCTGTGTGCGGTGAGGTTTTGAAATATTAATAGGGATATGTAAGTCCTTGGCTATATCGATGGCCCTTTCCAGTCCTGAGCGGTATCTCGACCTTCGTTTTTTTTATAAATTTTTCGGATGTCCTGCACTATGGGGGTTGCTATAGACATTGTAAATTTGTAAGCGAGTGTAGCTGATATATATTTTAGTCTGTTTTCTATAGATGGGAGACCGCATTCGACCAGGTTGTTTTTAATTGGTGTAGTAGGGAATGCTCTGGAACTTGCTCGAGCTGCGGCGTGATAGGGAGATTTTATTGTTTGCAGGGTCGTTTTGCTACATTTTCCGTATATCATTAGTCCGTAGTCGATTTTAGATAGGATGATGGCTTTAGTTATGTTAATAAGGGTGTTAGTATGTGCAGATCCATTCTTATATGCTAAGTGTTTTACAAAATTTAATCTTGCAGGTAGGCTTTTCTTAAGTGCTAAACAATGTTCTTTAATATTGTATTTACTGTCAAACAGGATACCGAGGATTTTCATGGATTGGATTGTAGGGATTGTGTGATTCTGAAAGGGAAGTGTGATGTTTTTGCTGCAGCTGGTTTTTCTACAAATGTGTAACATTTTAGTTTTTTCGAGGGAGATCTTTGCGCCTGAGGTTTTACACCAATTAGTGATGTCGTGTAGTATTTCTGAATAGGTAGATTGTACTTCGTTGAAATCGTTTACGTTTGTTAGAATAACTAGGTCGTCAGCGTAGAGGCAGTGTTTTATGTTTTTAGATTTTACGAGAATGTCGTTTATTCCGTCAAAGGCTATAGCGAATAATAGGACTGATAGTGGAGAACCCTGTGGGATACCGTTTTTTATGTTGTATATTTGTGAGAATGCACCACCTGTTTTGACTCAAAACTTCCTGTTGGAAAGAAAGGACTTGATTATGCAGAACATATTGTTACCGACTCTCCATTGCGCTAATTTATTCAAAATCACATGAGGACCGATCCGGTCGAACGCTTTTTCAAAATCTATGGAGAGAATTGTTGTATGCTTTTTGGTTGATAAAGAAGATGTGATGAAGTTGTCGATATGGAGTAGCGCATCAATCGTTCCACGTCCTTGCTTGAAACCAACCTGTTCAATGCTTATTAGATTGTTTTTCTCCATGAACCAGTTAAGTCGTCTAGCTACAATTTTTTCAAATGTTTTTCCTAGACATGGGAGTAACGATATTGGGCGATATCCTTTGGCCGAAGTCGGTTCGCCCGTGGGTTTTGGTATGGGTACAATTGTGGCTATTTTCCACACTTGTGGAATTACACCTGTTTGGAGTATGTTATTGAAGAGATGGAGTATTCGGTGTCTCAGGAGTGGTGGACTGTTTTTTAACATTATGTAATCGACTCGATTATATCCTGGTGTTTTACCTGTGGCGCCGTGTAGGGCTGACTCTAATTCAATTTTATTGATCGGGAGGTCTATTAATTTAGAGGATGGGCTTGTGTGAGGGGACGGGCTAATTGTGTCTCTTTTGGCAGAGAGAAATGGCGATGAAAGTTCACGTCTTCTGCGTAGTTTGACCATGTTTTGCCGAGATGGTCTGCAATTTGCTGGGGAGATGTGAGAGTGCCTGAGTCGGTGTTCATGCATTTTATTGAGAGGGGGCGATACTGCCCAGTTAGCGTTTTTATATCCGCCCAGATTCTTCTGGGAGTAGAGTTCGGATTTAACTTTTCGGTAAATGTTTGGAAGGCTTTTCTTTTTTCTTCTTTGGCATTTTTGCGAAAAAGAGCATTTAACTTTTTATAATTGATTAGGTTAAAATCAGAGGGGAATCTTTTGAAAATCCTCCAGGCTTCTTGTTTTTTCTTCCTTAGGTTGTCCAATACTGGATTCCACCAGGGAACTACTGCCTTATGGAGTTTTCGACTTGTTTGTGGTATCGAGGCATTTGCTCCTATTCGGATTGCTTTACTGATTATGGATGTTCCTTGATTAATATTTTGACTCTCTACATGTTGACTTAGTGCCTGGGTAGTTATATTTTGAAATTTACTCCAATTAGCAAGTTCGGTTTGGAATTTAGGAAGAAATTTGGAGGGTTTGGGTCACATGCTAGTGTTAATGTTTATTATTATTGGAAAGTGGTCGCTCCCGTGCACGCTGGGTAAATTATTCCAAGTGCACATTGGGGCCAATTGAGGTGAGGCTAGTGATAAGTCTACATGTGTGAAGGATTTGTGAGTGGAAAAATGTGTGTGGCTACCGTTATTGAGTAGTGCTAGATTTGCGGTCAGTATGTATTTCTCTACGGTTTTTCCCCTTTTATTAGTGGACGAAGATCCCCAGCTGGGGCTCCACGCATTAAAATCTCCGAGGAGAAGTATCGGTGTTTGGATGCTATCTGTGATAGTGGTAAGATCGTGTATCGTTATTGGTTGGGATGTGGGGGTGTATGCTGATATTATCGTGAGGTTTTTGCCGATATTTATTTCTACTGCTACGACCGAGATTGCAGAGTGTACTACTATAAGTTTATGTGGGATTGATCTATGTATAAGTATACTTGTACCATGTTTAGAAGCAACATTTTCCGTAAGGTTGTGAAAGAATGTCGCGTAGTCTTTGGGTCCTGTGGCCCGAGAGTCGTGGCGGATGTGCGTTTCTTGTAGAGCTATGATGGATGGTTTCAGATCTTTGATGAGTATTTGGAGCTCATGCATACGAGGGTTGCCTTTTATATTTCGGGATTAGAGACAAAAAACAAATATTGATCATCGAAAATCACTTTATTGTTTTTCAAAATATTCCCCATGAAGATTTATACACATTTGCAGGCGTTTGAACCAATTGTCGAAGCACTTTTGCCACTCTGATTGAGGTATCTCCAACACATGCATTCTGAATGCAGCAACCGCTTCTTCAGGTGTCGAAAAACGTTGACCTCTCAGTTTGTTTTTTACGTACGGGAATAAAAAGAAGTCATTCGGTGCCAAGTCAGGACTATACGGCGGATGACCCATCAAATCGATGTTTTGGGTGCTCAAAAATGCAGTCGTCGCAGCCGATGTGTGAGAGCTCGCATTGTCGTGGTGAAGAGTGATCCGTCTTCGGCGGTTGGTTTTCCTGATTTCTTGGAAGACGACTGGCAAACAAATGGTTGTGTACCACTCAGAATTGACTGCTCTGCGTTGTTCTAGTGGTACGGTTGCGACATGTCCAGTTTTTCCGAAAAAACAGGCGACCATTTGCTTGGAAGTGCTTCGTGCGCGAACAACTTTTGTTGGATTTGGCTCATCTTGAAACACCCAGACAGTCGACTGCTGTTTACTTTCGGGCTCATACGCGTAAATCCACGATTCATCACCTGTCACGATGTCATAGACGTGTTTCGAAGCATCGCGACCGTAGTTTTTGAGCATTTCTTTCGACCAATTGACACGAGCCTTCTTTTGGGCGATTGACAAATTGTGTGGGATCCAACGCGAACAAATTTTTTTGACAGCCAAATGTTCATGCAATATTGAATGTATGCTGGTCCCACTAACGCCTAAGGTTGTCTCAGTCTCACGATAGGTCACATGACGATCTTCCAATATCAGTTCGCGCACAGCATCAATGGTTTTCGGAACAACAACTGATTTTGGACGACCTTCACGAAATTCATCTTGGAGTGAACTACGACCACGATTGAATTCACCATACCATCGATAAACACTGGTCCTTGATGGAGCTTCATCGCCAAAAATTGAATTAAGTTCACCCATGCACTGTTGCTGAGTTAATCCACGCCGAAAGTTGTAAAAAATAATCGCACGAAAATGATGACGAATTAATTCCATTTTTGGGCCGAGATGAATCTTTTAAGTAACTGTAAACAACACAAAATGGCGCTCGTATGTCAGAACGTTCTGAGTGCGTATAACCTCAAAAATGTCCAACTTTACGACAGAGCTGTCAATTTCCGGATTGCAACACTAGGGTTGCCAAATCCCGAAACATAAGAGGAAACCCTCGTATTGTTTTTGAGTCCGTTCAGATTCCACTGTAGTATTGTGAGTTTATGGACATGAATGCTATTGTGTATATTAAACCTGCTGCTGTTGGGGATTTTGTTGTTGTAAGGGTTCAGTCTCCGTGTCTCAAGTGTTGATCCATTCAAGCCGAAGCCCTGTCTGCTTCGGCCAGAGTTGGGATTTTCTCGAGACACAGAGACTGTGCTTTCGTTGGGAGTGTTAGGGTTATATGTGGTTATTGTGAGGGAGTGGGAGTATAATAATTCTTCAATGGTGGGTTCATTTATTTTTTGGGTAGTGATTTTGTTAATAGGTATAGGTTCGTTGTTGTGGGTTTTGTGATTAGAGATGATTGGTTTTGTATGGCTTTACGGTATTCTGCAGATGTAGAAGCGCAGTTTGAAACGAATGAAGTGTTTGTCGATGTTGGTTGGAGTGTAGTTTTTGTTGGGTTTTGTTTTGTAGTTTCTTTTATTGGTGATGTTATATGTGTGGCTGTTGTTTTGAGGAGTGCGGCATAGGATTCCTTTGGTTTGTTTGATGGCGTGGGATTTCGTTCCCTATATATCCGTTTCGCTTCGGATAGAGAAATTTTATTTCTTGTCTGTATTTCAAGAATGGCCTGGTTTTCTATATATTGGGGGCATGATGGTGATGAAGCGGGGTGAGGACCTTGACAGTTGGCACAGTGGGTTCGGGCGCATTCTAAGTCGGGGTGTGGAGGAAGGTTGCAGTCGTTGCACGCTGGGTTTCGTTTGCACCATTTGGCTGTATGTCCGAGTAGTTGGCATTGGCGGCAGCGCATTGGTCTTGGGATATACTCATTTACTTTGGCTTTGTGCCATCCGATTTCTATGTTACTCGGTGGATTGAAGCGGTCAAATCAAAACAACATTAGTTCGGAGGCCCTGATTTCGCCATTTAGCGGTTTTTTAAATGTATGTACACTTACCACTCCTTGAGGTTTCATTTCTTGGACGATGTCTTCTTCCGGAACATTAATTAGGTATGGTGCGCAAACAATACCTTTCGAGAGGTTTAATTTCGTATGCAACTTTATTGTTAACGGACATAGTTGATCGAACCGTTTGGTATTTATAAAACGTAGAGCTGTTTGTTCATCTTTCACTAGTAACAGAATTGAACCGTCTCTTAGCATGGACACTTTTTCATATTGTGTACTAATTGAGTCTATAGCTCTTTTTAACACGAATACGTTCACTCCGGTCAGAGGTTTTGTCGCGTCATTAGGAACAATTTGTATAAATGTCGGGTTTTTTTTCACTTGTCTTTGTTGGTAATTCCGGGAAGTTCGATTCAATAGGACTAAATGCCTGCCGTTTTTTTTATTGACGGGGACGTCACCCAAGGACGTTTCCTGCAACATACCGAATCTGTTGCCGGTGTGCTGCTTTGGCTCTAAGGCCATTTTTTATTTATTTCTCTTTTACTTTTGCTTTACTTTGGAACCGGTTAATTTAAAGTACACTAACAAAAGTAATACACTTACAACACGCACAGTACCGTAATAAAATATTCACACGCGGTTTTGTGTTCACAATTCTTTCACTGCACAATACGGTTAAAATTTGCGTCGTTACTGTTCGAGAGTTCGTCTGGCAATGTCTTTTAGCTTAATTTGGCATGTATAACCGTATATATGTGCTATCTTGTAACATGTTTTGAAATACGCTAAGAAATTGATTCTACCATGAATATCAATTGGTTACTATCTGATTTTGCACAAACGGCACAAAACAATTTTTATATATAAACCATATTTTAATATTTTAAAACTCCTCTGTGTGTCCAACAAGCGTTGAACACACCTTCCACGAACAATGGTTCTTATCTTGTTGTGGGCCTGGCGTCAGGAACAGTGATGCCTCCTGACGTGTACTCGATGAACTGGATTTGACAAAGCAATGGCGACTGCAACACTGATACCTGAAACCAATCGCTATTTAAAGGGAAAAAAGGGAACCGAATACCTTTAATAACTGCCGAAATCCTCGAAATGATCTTCCTTCAGACTTCCAGAAAGACTCGGGTTAGTTTAAGTGTTAATAATAGATTACTTTATTTAATTGATTGAAAGACACGTGTATTCTACAATAAGCTAACGAAGAAGAACAAATTACACAAAGTTTGTTTACTTTGTCACCTTGACAACCAGAAATATAGTAATGTCAGCTAGTTGATGACATGGTTGCGTTCATTGCGAATTCGCTGGATGCATCCAGTGAATCCGCAACATTCCGCCTGCCTTCGCCAATCACGGAGGCCCAGGGCCATGGTCTTGTGGTGATGTGGAGGTTTGGATAGAGCCGTCCGCTCTGAATTGGTTGTCTACGGATTTAATGGAACTGGCCATGTGATCTGGGTTGGAGTTGTAAGTTCGCAACCCACGAGGAACGGCCATGTGATGTTGTTCCCCACAACACGTGCGCGGCATCGGTTTCTGTGGGGGTTCCGGCGTTGGACCGAGCATCGGGACATGGGCCGGATTAAGCTTTGGGCAGGCGGCACTTCGGTCAGCGGCCTGTTGATGCTCACTCTCTGGAATAGGATGCGGTTCCGTCTCTGGGCAGGCGGCACTCTGCTCGGGGGCCTGCTGATGCATACTCACTGGGAGTGTGTGGGGTTCTCGTCTATGTGCTGTCTGACTGAGGATCGCTGATGTCACAGGGGACGGTCGTTGGGCATCATTGCCTTGGTCGGCGTCATTTGCCTTAATGGGGGAGACTGGGTCGAGCGCGAATTGAGCCTCGAACAATCTTGGGAGTTGGGCATTATTGCCTTGCCTGGCGGGTGTCTCAGCCGCAGGCTCTTTTCCTGGGCTAGGTGCCTCACAATTCTTGGCATGTTTATTAGTTAGTGCTGGTGCAATGGCAGCTGCTGGTGCCTTCTTGCTGAAATCAGCTGTGGCTTTAGCGGCGAGGGGTGCTGCTGCAGTTTGTACTTCTTTCACTGCCTTTGGATCTGTGACCGTTCCTCCTTTGGCTGCCTTACTTTCGACAGCACCTGCCTTGGCTGGATTTTCGCTGTCTGGCGTCACATCTTTGTTGTCCGTATGGGTTGTGTGTTCCGGGGGCATCAGTCGTGATGGTAGTCCGGATGGATGGCCAGGTGGCATACGCATGCCGGGTGTGGAAGGAGTTCCCCGCCGCCATGAAGGTTGTGACATCATTGGCGGCAAACGACTTGATGGTTGAATGACGATGTCCGTCGCAGTCTTGGATGCGGTCGGACAGTCGGATGTGAGGGCGTGCCTTGCCTCAACAAACTTTGTGGCCTCGTCCAGATATATCTCCTCGGCCTGATTGATGAATCTGTCCACGAAGTAGCGGTGGCCGGTGGTCATCTCTGGAGTGGCCAGGAGTTTTATCTCCTCATGCTTCAGTTGGATGTCTTCCCATGTGATCTGGAGATTGTGTTGGCGTATGTCCACCGTGAACAACGTTGGCGGACCTCTCTTTTCCAGATTGAGGAATGCACCCGACATCCGTTCTTGGGCGGCGAACTAGGCGCTGATGAGTTGTTCCGCCAATGTAGCTGTCATGTTTGACTTCGCTGACATTGCTCTGCGCTCTGGGCTTTGGGCTAACTGTTATCACGAAGTTGATAACGGTGGGTCTTCGCGTCTGGACTCTGGTGTGTCCCGCGACCTTGACGTCGGTCGGCCTTTGGGCGGGGCCCTTGAGGTTGCCGCGAACTTGGCGGTGGATCCTTACGTCTGGATTTGGAGGTGCACCGCGAACTGGGCGGTGGTAGCCGATACCTAACTGAAGGGGGCAGCTTCTGTGTGCGCTACGAATTTGGCAGCGGTAATTTATTGATAGGTGGAAAACGTCTTACCTGTGGGTTCCGGCAGGCTGTGCCGCGAATTGGTCGGTTGATCTTTATAACTGGATCCGGTGATTGCGCCGCGATCTTGGTCGCGGTGTGGCTGTAATGTAGCTGCGCTGTAGGCAGCTTGTTGATACGCCACTAACCTGGCGGCGGTCGGTCCTTAGACTGGACAAGGGCTGCGTTCTGAGCAGCGGTAGTTGTAGCTGTCGTTGGGGCAGCTGGTTAATGCGCCACTAATCTGCCGGCTTTAGGTCCTTAAACTGGACGGGGGCTGCGTTCTGAGCAGCGGTAGTTGTAGCTGTCGTTGGGGCAGCGGTTAATGCGCCCCTAATCTGGCGGCTTCAAATCCTTAAACTGGACGGGGGCTGCGTTCGGAGCAGCGGTTAATGCACCACCAATCTGGCGGCTTTAGGTCCTTAAACTGGATGGGGGGTGCGTTCTGGGCAGCGGTATCTTTAGCTGTAGTTGGGACAGCTTTGGTTACTACGCCACGAACCTGGCGGCAGTATGGTAGCTACCATGTGGGCAGTTCATTTTGCGTCACTGATTTGGTGACGTTAATGCACAGCAGCTGCTTGCCTTGGATGGATCCCTTGCAGTGCCACGAACTTGGTCGGTCTGCACAGATGTTGTTTGATCGACTATAATGTTCGAAAGTTCCTACGGTCGAACGAATGCTGAAATGATTGCAGCACTTCGTGACAAATGGTGTTTTCCGTTGTCTGTGACTTAAGTATCTGCAACACTTTCGTCCCTTTTGGTAAAAGTATGATTCTGCAAAGCTGTGGTGCACTTCGATTTATTTATGCTAATAATTGCGATGTGTTGCACCGCGAACTTTTGCACTTTAAGAAACTCGTTGTTCCACTGCAAACGGGCAACAGTGGGTTGGATCCACAGACTGGATCCGGCTCGAAGGACCAAAATGTGTGTCCAACAAGCGTTGAACACACCTTCCACGAACAATGGTTCTTATCTTGTTGTGGGCCTGGCGTCAGGAACAGTGATGCCTCCTGACGTGTACTCGATGAACTGGATTACATATTGTAAAGATATTTACCTAAATTAAAAAACAGTCGTAAAGCCGCATTTTGACCTTTAATTTTTTATGACTATATATTGAAAAGTTTCCAGGGCATCAATTTTACCCTGTTCTATATATTCTTACTTTAGAGCTACGACTCGCTTTTTTTATTATATCGATATTTTAAGATCATGCGTTAAAAGTAAATAAGCATGTTGCGGAACTGGAGCCATCTAATTATTCCCCATGTCATTCCTCTACAACCTAATTGTTAATTTTTTTTACCACATGAATATTGCCCAACTTAACATTACGACCTTCTTTCTCTTTCCAGATCACTTACTGACATGTAGTTTTCCAGGTTCCCCAGCGCACAGCTCAGTAACATTTACCAATTCAAATTTGACACATGGCGCAGTGGCTTCGTACTCATGCGAGAGAGGCTTCGAATTACTAGGGCCCTCCCGCAGAGTGTGTGACAAGGGATCCTGGATGCCAGAGGGTATTCCATTCTGCGGTAAGTATTTCAAATAAACAATTGTTCCACCACTTACCTCCTAAAACCAAGTAGTTTCACCTAGATTAGTCATTTCGAATGCAGTCACCTTTCACGTGCACTGAAGATGTGCACAATCTGGTCTTAAACTATACTCACATTTAGACTGAGTTAGTCTTCGTCATACCATCTGCACACGCAAACCAGTTTTATGCTAATGATGTGTGAGATAACATCATTTCCACTGTACCTCTAGCCCACATCCGCTAATGTTCCTGTCCCATTTGCAGCCCATTGCTAAGTAAAACGCACCGGAGGGTGCATTAAGCGATGCTGAGGAGACGGAAAGGCCGCAGCTCTGCTGACATATTAATGGTCTTGTGAATTAGCCTTGTTAACTGAACTGAACGCGGAGTGCCCCAACTTCCTGGCTATCAGTAATGCGATGTCTGCGGAGTGCAACGGCATAACCTTGACCCTGATGTTCTACTTCATCCAAAGTGTGTCTCTTGTTGACGCCCCAAGACATCGTTCCGAGAATACTTGCAGTACATGTCAAACACGCCGTGCCAGTACACGACACATACAAGAGTTGTAGAAAAACTTGGACAGGCAAAAAGGAGGCACGGTGTTGCAGTTGATGTAGAGTTGGTATGAACTTTATTCTCCGCGGGGCTTTCACTCGTGTTCGCTAGAAATCACACCTTTGCCGGACATGTGGGGCATTGGTGTTACAGAAATTTTCTTGTATGACACTCCGGTACAATCGTCGACCACGGTTAACAAGAAATTTCTTTTCGACGAAGGAAATATAAAAATTTGTTTGCGACACAGATTTTTATGTGCACCATGAGGCAGAAATGTTACGACTCCTTTGAATATATCTGATGCCATGTTTTAATAACTTTTCTTTATATATTAGTTTGGGAAAAAAAGAATCCATCGTTTTTTTCGCTAAGTGGCTGTAGTAATACATATCTTATGAAATATTAGTCAGACGAATTCAGACTTGTGCTCTTTGGAAAAGTGACGTTTCGTACTAAGAAAATTCCTTGACAGTTTTCTGGTTGTTCGATTTGGTTATCAGTTACAGGGTGTAACATATGGAAATAAATTGCTATTATACAAGTAAGCTTTAATAATGGCGAAAATAAAAGCTCGACAATTAGGATTAGGACTCGAGTTTATGGTTTCGATATTGTCACCAAATGGCTCCTCGATAGTATAGTGGTTAGTATACCCGCCTGTCACGCGGGAGACCGGGGTTCGATTCCCCGTCGAGGAGCCTCTGGCGCAAGACTTCATGACTTTGCCCGGAAAAAACAAATCATTATGGAAATTTTAACAAGCCTCAGGACTTGCTAAATAAGGCCAGGACCGGTTTCCGGTTGTAGTGCCAATGATGATGATGATGATTGTCACCGAATAGAGTTACCGCCCCGATACTGTCACAGCCAATAACACGTAATGTTGGTTTTGTCGATCCCGTTCCGGTATTTCCGATGATGAAGAGGCATATTCTATTCTATTCTATTTATTGGCCTGTAGGAACCCGATAGTTCATGACCTCACTGACTCGACTCCGCCATTGTTCCCTGTCTTGTGCACTCTCCTTCCACGTTCGACCACCCGATACGATCTCCTCAAGGTCAAACCTAACATCGTCCTCCCATCTCCGTCGCGGCCATCCTGTCGGCCCCTTTCCCGTTGGTCTACCGTCAAGAATTCTACGCACGGTTCTGTGGGGGAGGTGTTTGATGCCAGCGTGTGGCACGCATTCACTACACTCTCCCCGAATTAATCCTTCACGAGAATTATCGTCCGGAATCCGAGCACCAAGGAAGAATTATAAATAAAAGGCACTGTTACTCTTGATCCATATGATTTTTATTTGAACGTATTAGGTTGTCCTTATTTTATTTATTCCAATTATGACCTATGAACATTAACGGCTATGGGGCAAGCTGGGTCGCGTGCCCCCGCGTGGTCGCGGCGGTTATGGGAGACTACCGATACGCGCGTTGTGGTAGTTGGAGGACGACTAACTCGATTCTGTCGGGGAGTAAGAAAAGGAACAAGGGAAATTTATTACTGGTGCGCACTAGCCAGCCGATGTGATTGCGCCCTCTCTTGTGCGCTCTTCGTTTCCCCGTGCGCACCGGGGTGAACAAGCGCTGGCGCATTCGTTGCACGCCGATGTGCGCGGAGCGGACGAAAAGCACAAAGCGAGGACCGCGATAACTCGGGTTGATCTGGCTTAGTGTGCGTGTGGTAATGTGGCCTCCGAGGTGTTTCACACTGGGGTAGTGTGTTGTGGTGATTATCCCGGAGGGGCAGGGCTATGGAAAGGAAGAAATGCAGAGGAGAGGAAAATGAGTTTTACGCTATTCACCTGGGTAAAGAGATGTTTGATCCCCAGCGAATGGAGGAACTGGGAAAGGGCCAAGTGACGCTAGGGAAATATTATCGCGTGATTCAATCGAATGTGTGGATAATTTTCCCAAGCGGTTCTGCAATGATGCGGCAACTTCGTCCGGCTGGATTTGGTTGTCGCTAATCGACGTGAATCAGGGTTGCCGTATGGCGGAAAAGGGAAGCTAAACTCTTTTATGCGTTGTCCGCATGGAAAAATGAGTTTAGCTATGCGCCCTTGGAGGTAACATTCTTTGCAGGTGGACAGGTAAGTAGGGGAGAATGGGGTTGGTTTCACGCGCTGTGGCGGTCGAAATTGGATGGGATTGGCCGGGAATGGTGGGTGGTTCTCCGTGTAGTTTAAAGAAACCCCCACAGTTCTATCGTTGACCATTCGCGCCACATGCCCACACGTCCGACCCGTCTTAATCTTCGCGACCTGATTACTCTCACTATTGTATTACTGCGGTATAGCACTTCCAATTCGTGGTTGTGGAATTTCCTCCGTTGTCCTGCCTCCTCGTCTAATTTGCCTCCAAACATACCCCTTAAAATTTTATTCTCGAATACGCGGAATTTGTTTTATTCCCATTTTGGGAGAGCCCATGTTTCGCATCCATATAGAACAATAAAAAAGACATGGTGAGAGGCCATCTCCCTGTTTTAGTCCGTCCCGGATTTCAAATGGTTCTGAGAGGCGGTTTTCTATTCTAACTCGCCCTTTCTTTTCGTTCATGCAGATTTGAATGAAGGCGGCACATTTTTTCGTGATTCCCATTTCAACTACAATATGGTAGAGTCTTTGCCTTGCGACTGAGTCGTAGGCTTTTTTGAACTCAACGAACAGTTGGTGAACCGTATCTCCGTATTCTCACTTCTTTTCCAGCAGTTGCCCTATTGTGAACATTTGGTCGCTTGTTGACCGGTTCCCACGGAATCCGCATTGGTAGTCTCCCAGTATTTCTTCTGCGTACTGTGTGATTCTCGCCAGTATGACATTTGTTAGTATTGTGTATGTGGTTGGGAGCAATGATATTCCTCTGTAATTTTCGCAGCCAGATCTGTCGCCTTTTTTGAAAATGGGGATGACTATTGAGGTTTTTCCATTCTTCCGGAGTGACTTCCTTATCCCATATTGTTTTAATGAGCTGGTGGACCTTTCGAGCGGTTGCCTCTCCTCCATGCCTCATAAGCTCTGCCAATATGCAGTCGACTCCGGAAGCCTTGTTGTTTTCCAATCGATTTATTCCATCTACAACTTCGTTGAAAGAGGATCAGAGGCTTGGCTGTATGTACGTCTGGTGCGTTTGTTTGTGGTTGATGGGTGCGCACATTGAGCAGGTTTTCAAAGTACTGCTTCCACCTTGTCACGATATTGTTTGTTTCTGTGACCAGACAACTATCTGTGTCTGGAATTATTTGGCTCTCCCTCGGTAGCCATTTATAACTGAATTTATGCCGGCATACCTCTGATGTTCCTTGCTCTGGCATTTTCTAGAATTTTTTCGATCCGAGTCTTCTCCCATTCGCGTTTTTTGCGTTTGAAGAGTTTCATTGTATCTTTCCGAACGTCGCGTATGCGTTGACTACATGATATCTCTCTAAGTAGATCACTCTGAGGCGTTCACGTTCTCCTATCTTCGGCATGCACTCATCGTCAAACCAAGGTTTGGACTTAATTGTTTTATTAAATCCTAATACCTTTTGGGCTGTTTGTTTGATTGTGTCTCTGATCGATCTCCATTTAGAGTCCACACTATTGGCTTCCTCTTCCTCACTGCTCGCACTCTCGAGGATTCTATATCTATTCGTTAGTTCGTCTTGATATTCACCACTTTTGCGCAGGTCTTTTAGATTATCAATGTCGAACTTCTTGCTCGTCCCCCATGACTGCCCACGTGGGTTTGCCGTGAGCCGACTCCTGATTTTGCCCATGACTAGAAGATGATCGGAGTCGCAATCTGCTCCTCTATATGATCTTACGTCAAGGATATTCGAGTGGTGTCTTTTGTCTATGAGGAAGTGGTCTATTTGGTTACGCGTTACGGCGTCGGCTGATATCCATATGGCTCTATGAATTTGTTTGTGCTTAAACATCGTGCTTTCAACTACCAGATCTTAGGAAGCTGCGAACCTGATAATTCGAATTCCATTATCATTTGAAAGTTTGTGCAGGCTTTCTTTACGTATAGTTGGTTGGAAGATATCTTCCTTTCCAATTTTCGCATTGAGGTCGCCGAGGAGGATTTTAACATCGAATGATGAGATCCCATCAAATACTTCCTCTAGGGTCTCGTAGAATGTGTTCTTCGTTTCTTCGTCGGTACTTTCTGTTGGGGCGTTTACGTTTATAAATACATAATTGTACCAAGGGCCCTGTGTTTTTACCACCGACATTCGGTCATTAATAAATTGCACATCTTTTACATGGGGCGTAATCTTCTTGCTTATGACGAAGCCAGTCCCGAGGTTATGTGTATCGGTACCTCCACATGCCAGTGTAAACCCTTTGGTTTCGATTACTTGATGTGGGAGTCGGACTTCCTGAAGCGCGATGATGTCCATTTTATATTGTTTCGCGTTTTCTACAACCGTCTGTATCGCATCTGGTTTATATAACGTTCGAACATTCCACGTGCCGACGCGTATATCCCGCTTTTTCCGTTTTTCCCTACGTCTTCTTTTTGCCGAGTCGGTGTTTTCTTGATGATTTGTTCTCTTATGGTGATGTCGGCTCATCACACCTACGCCTACCGGGTTTTTCGTGGGATTGTGTATTTGTTTGGGTGTGACGTGAGAAACAGATCCAGTGTGTTGGCTCATTGACGAGTTGAGTTAAATTATTTGACTCAGCAAACAACTGAATGTATTGACCCTCAGGTGTTGAGAATTATCCACATTTAAGACACCCGCAATAACGACTTCAGTGTGGGGGTATAGGGTCAAGATCTTATCGATAGAACCAGATACAGCATCAAATTCGTTAAAAGAAGCGTTTCTATCCAAGTTTGGGCTTCTGGAAAGAAAGCAGTAATGTATGATATGTCTACGCACGTGAAGTTTTAGCCACGAGAAAGTAAATTGTGGATTGGAGCAATGCAATCGCATTAGCACCTGTAAATGCTTCACGCAACACATTTACCAAATGTATTTAGCTAAAAGCTCCTGGAAGAGAATTCTTACCTTCATTCATTTATTCGAATTCAAAACTCCCTATAAGAATTCTGTTCCAAAACATCATAAACCCCAAGCCCAATTCGGCACCTTTGGTTGCCAGGCAAATCCCAATTTTACATACGCATTTTCCCTAGTAGAATTTCTGAAAACGAAATAATTTGATTTACATATAACGTAGCCATCATGACAGGGATCATAAACATTGCGTCGCCTATTCCCAGCCTCACCATGTGTATAATAAATGCCTTTACATACACATTGGCTGGCGACCTGTACCCAAGGGACAACAGCAAACATACGCATCTTGAGTCTTAAGGCATAAATTAAATCCTACAGCATAGGCAAATTCAAATAGGAAAGGTATACTTACACTTGGCAGCGATGCTAAAAACACAAATTCCTTGTAAATAAACTAAAACCAATTAGCACCATGTGCAGGATGCATTGCGGTCTTGTGGCAGTTTTAATAACGCCACCGCTCGCCTTTTCCAGGTATAACACCTAACTTCCCCCTAGGGCATACAAAAAGCATAAAAAACAAGTATTGTGGACAATACATTATAACCTATGACAAAGAAACAGTTTCCAAAATACATAAAAGCATGTACTTACCTCTACATAGTTGTACTATAAATACCTGAAACGCTGTAAATCCATGATATTCCCTGATGCAAAAACCATCAGCTCCAAACAGACATGTTCCTTATGAGCAATTTGGTTGCACCACCAAGCAACCAACATGCCCCGAACCAATTCATTACACATGTCTCCGAACGAATTCCGCTGCACACATCCAAGGGATATTTCTTTCCTTTCTTGTTGACCTGTAAACACATCTGTCGGTAAACCGATCGACAAGCATTCAACGCCCTATAGGCATTACCCCCAGGGGCATGCCTGCATACAACGCAGCATATTCCTAAGAATCCAATTCGGTTACGACATTACGTAACCGATATGAATCCTCAAACTTGTCCATGCACACAGAAAGAAAATATTTTTTCCCACACATGTGCATGGCAAGTCACATCAGAGGACGAGAGCAACATCATCAATCATTATATCTACGGTTCGCATGCTCATGGACACAGCATGAGCGTGCGAGGTAACCGCATCTGTGTGAGTGCACATCCTCACCACGAAAGATCATCCCTTATTGATCACCGAGGCGATGGATGGAATTTGGTATTCTGTCGTTTCGGTGGCAATATTCGATCGTAAAACAGATTCCGTGGAGGAAGGTCGGGTCCTCCATGTTAAACGCGAGTCGGGGGTGGAGTGGCGACGCTAGTGTTGTTGCGCGTCCGATAACGTCTTCGCAGTGTATTCTTTTCTCTTGTTCATTTGTCTCCCGCAAACGAAAGGGTTCTGTTTAAGAACTTCCCAAGATAGTTCCAAAATTTTGTGTACAATTAACTACAAAGTGGAAGTGTTCAATTAGTGGCATGCATGAGGAAGTTAAATGCAAATGATCATATTTTCAAATAACAAATCTCAAATTACATTTGTCGTATCTAATGAACTTCGCATTTATATCCAGACAAACTCCGAGGGTGTAATCTATGCCGATAAAAATAACGCTTGATAAAAATTAAAAGTACAAAAAAAGAAGTATTCCACGATGTCAGTTGAAACATACCCACTTACTACAAACAAATTCTACCCATAGTCTATCAGTACAGCCGCAATGCACATTCAAAGACAATGATCTCTTTGTCCTACATATTTCTGGATCTGCTTCTCATGACCGAGCGGCATGAACAAACAGAAACCCAATTAGCACCCAATGAGATTCGGCTCGTTTACTTAGCCAAACTCACATCTCATTGATGTACATTATTCCCATTCTTTGTTTTCACGTTTCTCTTGGGATGAAAAATGCATCCTTAAACTAAGAGAGCCAGTACCACTGGCCGAATTCCCTTTGCCAGCGAATTAATATCGCCGAGTCTTATCCCAACCACCGATCAGTTCGCGTCGTTCTCATCCCGGTAGAACGCACACGGGGGTGCTCACACCCCCGAGCATTAATAAGAATTATGTCGAATCGTGTGAGGCAATTGCGCCAATAATAGTAAAGTGAAAATTTCAAATGTGTATCGCTTACCTGACCGGGTGCCCCTATTACTTGTATAAATACTTATTCCCTGGATGTTTTGTACCAAATATAAATGAAATATAAATGTTTTCTTTTACGTAAAACAAAAAAGCGGTGACCACCAGGCATCAACTAACCTGTGTGTTTCATTTCTCCTGGGTGTGATGTTTCCTCTGCTGCTATGGCGAACAAATTGCAGCGGAATTCCAAGGAACAATCGGCGAGTGAAAAGTGAAAGGTTTGTGGGGACGGAGTAGAACCCTGTGCCGTACGTCGGCACCACGACTTCGTACCCCCACACTTTCACTGAAAGAAATGTCATTGATCTTTGACGGTTTGTTAAAGAGAGTTCACAATACATAATCCAATTCCCATAGGAAAAATGGCTCCCATGGTTCCATATGTAGAAAATGATTCCGTTTCATTTTGGGACAGAGGATATATTGCCAGATCTGATACAGTCATATTACTCCATTTCTTCCTCCACGTGGGGTATTTTAATTTGTGCAAAGCCTATTGCTCAATATGGTATTTTGGCGGGTTTTGTCTATTAGATCGTAGGTGTTCCGCCGAACCCTGTCCACACACACAAGAGAAACCTGGAACCCGGAGACACTGGCAAATTAAATCTAACACGGAGAAATTTGTTTTCACGAACTGTTTATTGTTTTCCGTATTTTCAGGTTTATTTTTCTTTTTGTTCTTAAGTTACAGTCTTACACATTTCATTTAACCTAAGACTACAAACGTACTACTGACACATTTCGTTTAACTTAGGATTACCACCGATACTATTGACACACGCGCGGACCGACTTCCTCTAAGGGATTCTGTAACCGTAACTCCTCGTTCCGACTGTTCGATCTAGACTCCTTGGATGCTCGAAATGGACTAACTATCTGCCCAAAAAGATATCCCGATTCAAAACTGTTATCTGTATCCGTACAGGAGAAATTTCCCTATTCGATCTGCCAACAGAATTCCCAAAATCTCTGTTAACAGCATGCTATTTTATCCCAGGGATAATTTCCTATTTTCCTGAAAGGAGAAACTCGGTCATCATCATACATCATTATCACCCTCGGTGGTGGTGATAGAATTTCATTTCGACGGCCGTCGATAGAGTGCCGCCTCTATTTGCATAGCACATCTGGCGCGCAGGCCGACGGATATCGTGCAATTTGAATGGACATACGGTCCATGGGTTTTGTTTAACTTCTTTCGATTAAAACTAACAATCCATTAGGTCTTTCTAATGAGTGTGAAAAAGGGACCGTGGGATCGATATAGTAGGCAGGTTTAAACCTCATACATTATCCGAATTATCTTGTTGAGATAATTACGGTTGCCTACCATTTGGCAGCGGATAGGCGATATCATTGCATGAGGTTGCCGTTGTCTTTGTTTGCTTGACGGATTTGGGTGGTCTTTATGGCAGCTACCCGCACGTGCATCCGTTGGTCAGCTAATTTACCGACGATAGCGATTCCTTGTAACATCATGTAGATGTTCAGGATTTCCGATTGTGCAGTGCTGGAGTGCGGCGCATTTCAGTCTTTGGGAATAAGATGAATGGATGTTTTTACCTTTGTTTCAGGTATGCTACAATCGACTTGTTGAGCTTGATATTGAAAGCTTTGGGACGTTTAGTTCCTTGCCTTTTTAGTGTCGGGCTCAACGTTGGCTAAACGTTTCAGGGCCCCAGCGGACTTAGTGGCACGCGTCTGTGGGCGCGTGTAACGTTTTCAGGGTAGGTATGTTCCTTGAAGGGTAGGAACCTTACCTGGGTGGAATTGTGCGTTCATAGAACACTACAGTATGGTAACGCGATTGAACGAAGAATGGTCAATGCAAAACACATGTAAACCGAACTGAATTGCAGATCAACCTAGAAGTTATACGTCACACAGAGCGTAAGTTTTGTACGTATCAAATCACCTGAATTCCCATGGTTCAAACAACACGATTAACTAAATCCTTCAGAAATATCTAAGTCTTACATTTCCATAATTTTACATAATTTCTGACTCACCCTTCCCATTCATATGAAAAACCTCTCACGAATTTAATTACAGTAAAGTAACTGGGGCTAACTGAAAAACACTCCTCTTGGCCTTATATAACCTTTATATACACAATACCAGCTGACGGTAGCATTACATACAACTAATACTCGGTGATCCAAAGTTGAGTGATTCTGTATTGAGATATCTCTTACAGACATTTTCTACAAACCTCCACCCAAAAAAAAAAAACCCTTACCGCAAATCTTGGCGACTTACTTGTTGTATGCATGCGTTTGACCACGTTTCGCAAGCTCAATGTGAATAACTAATTAACTGCTTTTGATAATCACAATAAAATTCTACTGGGGGTAGTGGTTTGTGGGAACCAAACGACATCCAGCAGCGACAACCTGTGTTGTCATGTTAAGGACATATTTTTGATTGGCCAAAAGATTGGAGGCTGTGAATAAGCGGGTCAACACTAACAGAAGCAAATTAGCTGGTTCAATTTATTTTTTACAGTCAGATCATGAGGAGATGACTTGTTGGGAATTTGGCTTCACCACTTTAAGTAAATGTTCTCACGAGTTGTAGTTTGACGAATCAGCATATTATATATATCTTGTCAGTGAAGTTGAGATCTACCATTCGAAAGGCTGCCTTTTCTAATATATTATAATTGCACTTAATGTGAATAGTATCATTATATATGGGAGCACCTACAACAGCAACTGTCTCTGGGTCCAAAATCATTTTTCGATAGGAAAGTGGACACTTTCAGAAGAAGTTACTTGATCGATCCAGATATATGCCAACCAAGACTAACTACTGCCACCACACAACTTAAGTTAGCAATCCAATCTAATGTGAGGAAATACCAATAATATGTCACAGCAAGGACAATACGAGGTTTGCCTTTTATATTTCGGGATTAGAGAACAAAAACAAATATTGATCATCGAAAATCACTTTATTGTTTTTCAAAATATTCCCCATGAAGATCTATACACTTTTGCATGCGTTTGAACCAATTGTCGAAGCACTTTTGCCACTCTGATTGAGGTATCTCCAACACATGCATTCTGAATGCAGCAACCGCTTCTTCAGGTGTCGAAAAACGTTGACCTCTCAGGTTGTTTTTTACGTACGGGAATAAAAAGAAGTCATTCGGTGCCAAGTCAGGACTATACGGCGGATGACCCATCAAATCGATGTTTTGGGTGCTCAAAAATGCAGTTGTCGCAGCCGATGTGTGAGAGCTCGCATTGTCGTGGTGAAGAGTGATCCGTCTTCGGCGGTTGGTTTTCCTGATTTCTTGGAAGACAACTGGCAAACAAATGGTTGTGTATCACTCAGAATTGACTGTTCTGCGTTGTTCTAGTAGTACGGTTGCGACATGTCCAGTTTTTCCGAAAAAACAGGCGACCATTTGCTTGGAAGTGCTTCGTGCGCGAACAACTTTTGTTGGATTTGGCTCATCTTGAAACACCCAGACAGTCGACTGCTGTTTACTTTCGGGCTCATGTGCGTAAATCCACGATTCATCACCTGTCACGATGTCATAGACGTGTTTCGAAGCACCGCGACCGTATTTTTTGAGCATTTCTTTCGACCAATTGACACGAGCCTTTTTTTGGGCGATTGACAAATTGTATGGGACCCAACGCGAACAAATTTGTATGACAGTTAAATGTTTATGCAATTTTGAATGTATGCTGGTCCCACTAACGCCTAAGGTTGTCTCAATCTCACGATAGGTCACACGACGATCTTCCAATATCAGTTCGCGCCCAGCATCAATGGTTTTCGGAACAACAACTGATTTTGGACGACCTTCACGAAATTCATCTTAGAGTGAACTACGACCACGATTGAATTCACCATACCATCGATAAACACTGGTCCTTGATGGAGCTTCATCGCCAAAAATTGAATTAAGTTCATCCATGCACTGTTGCTCAGTTAATCCACGCCGAAAGTTGTAAAAAATAATCGCACGAAAATGTTGACGATTTAATTCCATTTTTGGGCCGAGATGAATCTTTTAAGTTACTGTAAACAACACACATAGCGCTCGTATGTCAAAACGTTCTGAGTGCGTATAACCTCAAAAATGTCCAACTTTACGACAGAGCTGTCAATTGCCGGATTGCAACGCTAGGGTTGCCAAATCCCGAAACATAAGAGGCAACCCTCGTATTCCTAGAGCGTCCTTATTTAAACAAAAGCAATTGTATTCATTTAATCCTGGGATTAGACCACAGGAATGATGATGGAGTGTGCATCAAGCAAGTTATCAATTCTTATAACATTTCTTGTTGGCTTCTAATTTTCTTTGAGATAGTTTAATAAAAAGAGACAATAGCATCACTGTGCAAGTGCGTCATATCCCCTCGAAGAAATGCCCATAGTCTTTAATTTACAATAAGTGAAAAGATGATACCAAGTTCTGAGTTAAACACCCGTACCTATAAGTACACAAGTACCCCGTTACCTCTTTATCTTGTTACGTCTCCAGTCGCCGTGCTTCCTCTTTCGAGGGAAGAGCGTGGAGGTTATTATATTAATTAAAATACTTAATATTTTTGTTTAATTATATTTTATTTGATTTATTTTTATTTTATTGAACTCAGCTATCTCAAGCTGAGCTCTCTTCTTTCTACTTTTTTCATATAAATTTACTTGTTTATATAGAACATTTTGTTCTAACTGACTGTGGCGTATAAACTGAACAAAACAATCTAGAAGTCTCTGTGACTTAGAATTTTGAATAAACTTTGAACGAAAATCAAAGTGGCCATGTTTTGAAATGAAAAATGTGCTTGTTATAAAAAGGGGCATATATATGAAATGTGCTGTAAGTGACTGGATATAGAATATAGTGTCTGTTTATTTATGAAATGTGCTGTAAGTGACTGGATATAGAATATTGTGTCTGTTTATTTATGAATTGTATTAACTGAGAATGTAGGATATGTAAGGATGTAGTTTTAAGGGTTGTGTTTTTAAGGGTTGTATTTGAAAGGACATGAGTTAGTGTTAAAGCGAATAAGGGCAGTATTCTGGAATACAACAATCTTCTTTTAAATGTTCTTCACAGAGTCGATTTTTGTAATAATTAAACGATTAAGGAACTATGGAAATCAACTGTTGTCGTATTCCTAAATAATTTTTTAAACCAAAAAGTCTCTCATTTCAAAATAATTACATGAACTTCCTGAATGACACAACGCCTCCCAATTTGCACAAGGCACGTCAATAAAAATCGGAAACAGTAATGACTTTCAAGCAAAGACACTAGAAGGATGAGGGAAGATCTTATCGGTTGTCGAGGCAGAACACTCCGAATCACAAATAAAATTCATAACCAAATCAAGAAGTTATTTATCCCCGTTTTATAATATAACCCACTGCTAAAAACACACCCCATATACATATTTTATTTCTGTGGTAATAAGTCGATTTCTAGGAACAAATATACCTAAGGACAAGACACTAAAAGGATAAGGGGACATCTAATCGGTTACCGAGGCAGAACTCTCCGAATCACAAATAAAATTCATAACCAAATCAAGAAATTATTGATCTCCGTTTTTTTTTTTTTTTTTTAGTATAACCCACAGCTAAAAACACCCCCCCCCCCCCCCCCCACATATTTTATTTCTCTGGTAACAAGTCGGTTTTTAGAAACCCCTATACCCCACGACAAGACCCATGTCTCAAATTTATCATCTAATAACTCAACACCATAAAATTTGTAGTGTATCCTCAAATTAGAAAACGATTTACCCAGGCATATTTGGTTTTGAAGAACCTGAAACCACTTCACAAAAATTGAATTGCGCAAATTTACGCAGAAAGAGCACCTTCACTCGCCTACGAGGGAAGGTTCACAGTAAAGGAGGCGAAAAGAAACCGAAGTGTCCCCAATCGTATGTCTCAGTTAAAAGCATTTATCTGTAGGTTGGCTGGGGGCCAAATTGGAAGGCCATAGAATACAGATGGATATGTATCTGACTTCAATTGCCGGGAGAAGTAAATTGTCTGATGACACGTATTGATGCTTCGCATTTTCACTTTGAGGTCGATGACAAATTAAAGGATTTCCTATGCCAAGTTGTTAGATTGCAAAATGAAAGACGTTGAATACATTCAAAAGTTTGTTTTTCGTTCATTCATTCAGACAAACTAATTATGTGCAGCCTTTCAAACACCTCTTAGGGTAATACCTCATCTGATCAGTTGCCCTTATGAATTCATTTAAATGAAGAACACACAGTGAGAATTCAATTCCCTTTTTCATAACTCGGTTTGCGTCCCTCAGGCTCGATACTTTCAATCGATTTATAATCCTTGGAGAGTTTTTGGTGCTTTGGTGACATACTGTTCGTCATGTAAGGGATGTGACCTGGATTTCGGCACGGATCTAGTGGGGCACCTGTGGCGGTTTTACGAACCACACAACCCACTATAGGTGTGATATCGACGTTCCACCAAGGAACATACTCACCTATATCCATTACACGTGCCCACAGACACGTGTCCCAAAATTCCTTACTCCCACCTGAAACAATAGGTAACATTTCAGACACCAACATTGAATTCAATAGCAGAAATCAATCGAACTAAACGTTCAAAAGTCTCTAATATTGAGTTCAACGTATCCATACAATGCATCCAATCCAACGCATCCAATTCGACGAGCTAATTCAACGCATCCAAGCCAACGCACCCATTCAAGGCATCAATGGATTGCACCCATTAAACGCAATTTTCGGTAAACAAACCGAACAACGAATATCTCCTCTGGTAGCTAATAGCAATTAGCACATAAATACCTAGCATGACTCAAAACCTAAAAGGCACACTTGTGCAAACAAAGGATAACGATTCGCCGCCGACCAACAGTCCCTGCAATCATAAACATCCTAGATCAAACATCCTCACGCTAGATGTTTATGATTTGGAAATGCATTTAGAAACCTATACCAATCCCACGGATCCTTTGTTACCCATCTGAAGCGCACAAGAACCGTGTTTTCTTAAGCCAGGTGGGTAGCACAAACAAATCCCACGAAAAGATCGGAAAATAAGTGGTGGTATGCTCGATCTTCCAAACAAAGGAACAAAATTCCGATAAGAAGACGGAAAGGAGAATGATCATTATGATGAGAAATTTTCTTTGCAGATTGGATGGGAAATTTTCTTTTGCAGATGCGGGGATGAGAAGTTCGAATGGGATTTTAAATATAGAGACCATTAGTCTACTTCGAGATACAGTCACTGAGAACCCAACGAGGTGGTCGGTCCGCGAAAAGAATTTGTGAAAGGTTAAAAGTAACGTCGAGTGTGTAATCTAGCGGTTGAAATTTGGAAAAGGTGCCTAGTGATTTGTTTTGTCACAAACACCTAGCAAGAAAACATTATATTGTGACCGTCGAACGATAGTGTTAAATTATAAACCATAAATTGTAATATTGCGAACATTCAAACAATTGTGTACCTTCTGATAAAGAAAATTTAAAACGAAAAATAAGAAAGTTCAAAATAAAACAATTCCCTCTGACTTTAGTTTGTGCCGTTTTCGCTCCAGGGTGTTTCCTCCTTATGTGCGGACAGTGTTCGGCGGAACACTCTCACATTCTTCAGAGATTAACGTCCAAAGACCATAACACTCCGCCAAACAATCACTACAAGGGGATAACATCTGTAGTGGTTGTTTTCGCTTATCTATCGCTGGTCCTGACTTGCATCCTTCCCCGAGGCGGCATTGGTTTTCACGGGACGGGAATTTCAGGCCGATCTTGGCAACATTCGCGTCCTGAGATGCAATTTCTCCTCTGTACCTGCCCACGGTTCTAACCTATCTATCGTTGTTCTTAGCGAAACCCAGGTAATAACTAACACAAATATCTCCGATATCTCTCTACCTGGTTATAACCTAATGCCTTTGTTCTTTCCACATCGTGTTCTAGCTACATACATACGAAATGATATTGCTTATCAGCTTCTGCCACAATATGGGCTCTGCTCCACTCCACAATTTAATTTCTCTTGGCTAAAACTTCACGTTCGTAAGCATATCATACATTACTGCTTCCGTTATAGAAGCCCAAACTTGGATAGGCATCCTTTAACGAATTTGATGCTTTGTCCGATTCTATCGATGCGGATCTTGATATTATATCCCCACACTGAAATCATTATTGCGGGTGATTTCAATTTACATAACTTTCAGTGGCTTCGCCAATCCGGACACACAACACCTGCAGGTTAATACGTCCAGTTCTTTGCTGGTTCAAATAGTTTAACTCAACTCATCAATGATCCAACACGATCCCAGACATAGGTGGTCATTCCTCCAACACAGAAGACCAGCCTCTCACCACCAACCCGAACAAATACACAATTGAAGGTTCTTCGCCCTTATGCAGTTTAGACCACTATGTCGTGTCAGCTAAAATTGCTCTCACTAACGGCAGGGGTAAAGAGAAAACCCCCAAAGGAAAGTATGGTTCTACGAGAAAGCCAACTCGGAAGGTCTGAACTACGTTTTTGCGAAGATAATCGTTATTTTTCCTCAATAACGATGTTGACTCTATAGCGGACACATTGGCAGACATGATTCTACTTAGCATGCGCACCTTTATTGCACACAGAGTGAAGAGTATCAAACTCAAGAGAAATATGTGCTACGATTTCAGGTGAAGAAAAGCCATTAAGTCTAAAGGGATGAACTTCTGGTTATATCAATCAAACAATATTTGTGGGGGTTCTCTATACCACATGAAGAACCAACCCACAATGCCAACCAATCTAGACCGCTAACAGCGCCTCAAGATTGGTTGAAAACCATTTCGGTTCATTTCCTCCTTAAATCATACTTCTCGTCTGCAACCAAGCGACAGCTAATTTTCCACGAATAAATCACAACGATCAAGACCCTTGATCATTGGCTATGCCAATTTCCCCGTATACACAACCAACGAATCCAACTCAGCTTATACGGCGAGGATTCGCTGGAACTGAATTACTACGCAAACATAGCCACTCTCCTCGAAATTCCTGGTAAGTGGCGGCGAGTTTATTTCAGCTATGACTCAACCGCCGCGGCGCGATGAATGGATTCTTTCTAATCATTAGTCGGTCGAGATCCAACCGCCATCGAGTGCGCATCGTCGCCTGCAACCATTTTGCTTAATTACAGATGTTTCCATTCAACCCACCCAGTGGGTGTTGACATAGTATATTTCGGGAGTCGCTCACCACAGAACCTGACGTGCGTTTCGGCCACCTTACGTTTGGCTACCCTCGCTCATCAAACAGCCTTTGCAATATAGCGCGGCGCAACTCGGGCAACTGTTACGAGCACGCGGACTTACCCAACCACCAGATGCCGAAGGTCGCGAGGTGTCTCGAGGTGCTATTTTTGAGAGTCCGCGTTCGTTGTTAATCGGGTCGAATTGCAAAGACGTCGCTTAGGGAAACAAACCTAAACCAAAACTAAGTGCTCTCGGAACCGTGGTTAAGCGATATATAGTACTGGAGTAATCCTAAATAAAAGGGGAAATTAATCAATAAACAGATAAGTGAAGACACAATAAAAAGAGAAACCTTAACATTAAAACCGAACCAATGCGTTTTATTTCTTCTCTTTTTTCCCCATTGCTGAACGATGTCGGCGTTATTTACACAGTGACGTGTTGGGGTTGCCGTGAAGCCGCGTCCGTGCTGGCGCATACATAGCACCCCCACATAGTCATGCAAACCGGAAAAGATTAAAAAGAGCTATAAATGACTACAATGCGCATATTTAACTCGGAAAGATCTTGCATGACCAGAGAGTGAGACAAAAAATACTACACTCTCCCACAGGTAGTAGAAACTTCTGGGTATTCGTGAAAAACTTTCAAAACTCAGTCTCTTCGTCCATTCCATCGCTTATAGACAATGACAGATCAGTCAGCAGTGCAATAGAGAGGCGAATGTACTTACTGCACATTTTGACATTTTGCAGCGAACTCGACGCTGCGTGATACCTCATTAGTTTCACCTCAACTTGAGTATAAGAAGCACGTCATGAGCCAGATTCACTTCCGGGTGCGTACTGTTGCTCGCGCACTCAAGGAGCTAAAAGCAAACAAATCCGCTAGTCCTGAATTGCTTGAATTAAGCCAACAAATGGGGTGGTAGCCCCACTAAACTAAACTCATGGCATTCTCAAAATTCTCTGGAATGTTCTTCTTCGCTCGCTAAGCCAGTGCGGAAACCCTTACATTTGTTTTACTCTACCGGCCGTTCCCCAATTAGATGGAAGTCAGTGAACATTCAGCCGATTCTCAAAAAGGCCGACCAATCGTCCCCCACTTCTTATCGACCCATAGCATTAACTTCTATTCTCTCGAAGGAAATGGAATCACTGATTAACCATCAACTTTCGAAATATCTGGAACCAAATGACCGCCAGTATGGCTTTCGTAGCAGCCGGTCCACAGGAGATTTGATGGCGTACCTTGTCGAAAAGTGGAGCGATTCCATCCACTACCCCGGCGAAAGCAAGCCCCATGAGGGCACGTGTCTGTGGGCACGTGAGGTTTAGGCTAAGGTGAGTATATTCCTTGGTGGAACGACAGATGTTTCCGCCTACTGTGCTTTATGCGGTTCGTGGAACCGCCACATGGCTTTGATAGCAACAGGTCCAGAGGAGGTTTAATAGCGCACGTTACCGAAAACTGGAGCCATTCCATCCACTAGTTGAGAGAAAGAAAGGTTGTTGCCCTGGATATTTCGAAAACCTTCGGCAGAGATTGGCGCCCAGCGCTTTTGTCAAAATTACATTCCTATGTAGTGGACAATTCCTTGATCCGATGGATAAGAGACTATCTTTCTGGCCGTTCAATTCAAGTGTCAAATCTGTCTCCCATCAAATGAATGCAGGCGTTCCCCAGGGTTCTGTACTCTCACCCACTCTCTTCCTCATCGTTATAAATGATCTCTTGTCAATTACCCAGAACCCAATTCACTCGTTTCTGATAATAACACGTTGAGTTTCTCATACCCTGAAACTTATTGGAGACGCAGCCGTAAGTCGTTCAATTTCGTCGTTAGATCATAGGTGCAGCCTATCATTCCTATCTCTTTTCTACAGATATTACCACAGTCGTTGCTCACCTAAACTTCTGCTGTTTGCACATCAGTTCACGTTGAAAGTGAACTTCAGGAGCACAAGTAAACATAGAGAGTCATTCTTTAGCCGAACCACACGAATGTGGAATGGTCTACTTGATCATGTGTTTCCCCGTCGTTGTAATGTCCAGACATTCAAGACTAATATACATGGCCGGGCTGAAAAGTTTCCGACCCCAACGTGAAGATAGCAGCACTCGTCAATAAATGGTGAATGTAATTGTGCATCTTTTGACAGTTACTCACCAACATTTCAGCCATTTAGGAATCATACTTTTTATTTGACCCTCCTGTCAAGGAGTCGATGTGAGTGTTTTTGTGAAAATGGACAAAATTGAGTATCGATCTGTAATTAAATTTTGGTTTTTCAAAGGCAATACGCCTACGCAAATCAAAAATGAGTTGGACTCTGTATATGGGGGCTCTGCCCCATCATTTATCATCACCGGCATTAAAAACGGAATCCGGTCTCAGCCTTATTTAATAAATCTCTCCACCGGTCCCGATTTTGAGCCGATGTCATCCACTTTGTCATTTCCAGGCCCTGGGCGTCCTGGTCTAGGCCATCCCTCCATCGCAGACAAGGTCTGCCGCGCTGTCTCCTTCCATACATCCTGCCATAAAGGACTTTCCGGGAAAGCTCCTCTTCGCTCATTCGAGCAGGGTGTCCCACCCTCCGGAGTCTACCGAGCTTGATTTTTCATACAACACTAGCTTCAAGGTAGATTGCGTACAACTCATGGTTGTAGCGTCTCCGGAATCGTCCTCCCTCACATACGGGGCCAACAATTCTCCTTAAGACCTTTCTCTCGAACGCGGCCAAGAGTTCAGAGTGCCTTTTATTAAGCATCCAGGTCCCGGATCCATACACGAGTGGCCGGGCCCTCGAGGCTGGGGGAAGTTTGAGATTGCTCGGCGTCACGGTCTGTGGGAATGTATCATGGCATAAACACGTACCGGGTATCGCCAGATCAGCCTCAGGAAAACTGAGTTACCTTTTTAGAGCCAAGAAATACTTTACTCCGGCCCAACTTCTTCTCCTATATAAATCTCAAATTAGACCCGCGCTCGAATATTGCTCTCATGTTTGGAGCTCGGCTCCTAAACATACCCTCGACCTACTTGAGAGCGTACAAAGACGAGCGATACGCCTGATCGGGGACTCGGCGCTGACGTCGGGACTACAGTCGCTATCACATCGAAAGCGCGTGGCCGACCTCTGTCTGTTTTACAGATATTATCACGGGTGCTGTTCTTCGGAGATTCTTGGCATTGTTCCACGCAATTCGGTCTATATGCGCTCCACAAGACAATTCGACGGATCGCACCCGTTTGTGGTTCATCTCCCGACAGCGCGAACATCCCTGTATCAGAACTCGTTCCGTTACAGAGCGGGGAAGCTGTGGAACTCCCTTCCCACGCGAGTGTTCCCGGAGCGTTACAACCTGCAACTGTTCAAAAAGAACTGCAACAGTTATTTGATGGCATCTCGGGGCGCCCACTCGACGGTATAGGTTCGCCTCTCCCGAGAGAAGTCTAATAAAAAAAAAAAAAAAAAAAAAAAATTGGTAAGACCATGGTCTTGTACAGTAGTAGCTTGGATGTTCTGGATAAATTTCGGGATTTAAAGAGCCTTGATAAGCCATAGTAAGCTTTGTTAAATTTGGTTAGCCGTTCGCGTATTTCTTCTTCCATTTTGTTATCGGCTGATACTATTGACCCAAGGTAGTTAAAGGATTGTACTACTTCAAATTCGTGCTCCACTACCCTGATAGTTTGACCAACGTTAGGTCTTCTCTTCGTAGAAGTTGCCACCATGTACTTAGTTTTTCCTCAGTAATGTGCAGTCCCAGTTTTTGTGTCACCTGCTCGACCTGGGTGAAGGATTCCTGTACCACCGACTCGGTTCTACCGATGATGTCGATGTCATCTGCGTAGGCAAGCATCTGGCTGGACTTGGTGATAATAGTCCCTCTAGTTGTAACGACAGAATCACGGATTGCTTTCTTCAACGCCATGTTGAAAAGGAGGCATGCCAGACCGTCCCCTGGTCGGAGTCCATTATAGATGTTTATTGGTTTGGACAGCAATCCCGCTATTTTTACTTGACAAGTTACGTTGGTCATAGTCAACCTACAAAGTCGTATCAATTTGTTTGGAATGCCGAATTCTCTCATGGCATTATATAGTTCTACCCTGGCTATACTGTCGTAGGCGGCCTTAAAGTCTATAAACAGATGATATAATGGAATCTTCAATTACTGACATTTTTCCATCGCCTGCCTAAGGGTAAATATCTGATCAATTGCTGATTTGCCTGGGATGAAGCCACAGTGATATTGACCAATGATGGCTTTAGCGTATGGGGATATCCGATCTTGTAGGATAGTGGAGAGTATCTTATAAGCGGTAGTCAGCAATGTTATACCCCTATAGTTGCTGCACAGTATGATATCTCCCTTCTTATGTATGGGGCAAATTATACCGCGACGCCAATCTTCCGGCATCTCCTCTTGCTCCCATACGTGCCCCACGATATCATGAATTCCGTGATGTAACGCTGTCCGTCCTTGTTTGATCAGCTCAGCTTGGTTGATCAGCTCAGCTGGTATGCCAGCTCTAGGGGCTTTATTTGATTTGAGCTGTCTAATGGCTTTTAATGTTTCCTCAATGCTTGGTGGCGGCAGCATTTGGTCTTGGTCTTGCACTGGTGGAGCCTCCAATTCTTCTGTGAGCTGACTCTTTGTATTTCTCCTCGTGCACCCGCGTCCTATGAGACTGCTGCATTGCCCACTATGCAGCATTCTTACGTTCAGTCGCTAGTTTGCACTCATCATCAAACCAGTCATTCCGATCTCTACGACTACTGCCTAAGATCGGGTTGGCAGTACTAATGACAGTATTCTTAAGCCGTGTCCATTTCTCTTCTACGCCCGGCATTCTGGCCCCAGGACTTACTCTCCCTCCGTCGAGCTCTTCGAGAGCGAGTCTTAACGCATGACCAAAGGTGTTACTGGTATTCTCATTGCGTAAGGCAGCCGTGTTGATTCGAACCTGATCTGCGGATGCAATACGTCTCCGTAAGGCAATCCGCGCTCGGAAAACTGTACCAACAAGATAGTGATCCGAGTCGACGTTGGCACCTCGGTACGTTCGTACCGTCATCAGGCTCAAGGAGCTGCGGCGATCTATCAACACGTGTCAATTTGGTTGCGAGTGGCTCCATCAGGTGATACCCAGGTGGCTTTGTGGATATGTTTACGCGGAAACCTGGTACTCGCAACGACCAAGGTTTTCGATACTGCCAATTGGTTGACTCGTAGTCCATTGTCATTAGCGTTCTCATACAAACTATGGGAACCTGTGTAGTGCCTGAAAACCGACTCCCGACCTATTTTTGCATTCAAATCACCAAGAACGATTTTCACATCGTATCTTGGGCAGCATTGAGAGCTCGTTCGACGTTCTCGTAGTATTCTTCTTTTTCGTCGTCAGGAGACTCCTCTGTAGGTCCGTGCACGTTTGTGAGGCTTATATTCAATTATTATATTACAATTAATGTTCATGTCACACATGCTGCGATACTTATAATATTCATTTGAATACCATCGTTAATTGTCCACCTATGCTGCATCCTCACTTCCCAAGTTGCACGCTGTCGTATTTGCATTTTTTGCTTCGTATTCAAAAACAAGCACTTGGCATCAGACATTTTCGCACGCTATCATATTGCAAATGGATTTTTTGCTTCACATCCGCAAACAGGTGTCACACCTGTCATACAACACTGCCGGCGCCTTCAAAGGCAATTGGCGCACCGTTTAACGGTGTCCCCGTCAATGTGCTGAGATTTGCGAGAAGACAGAAATAGTGACGAAACGTAAATCGATTAAACGATACGAATGGCATGAACGTGGCGCCATTGTACTTTAATTGGCTTGATCGAATACGAAAATCAATTGAGCAATGCAATTGCTTAAGCCAACAGCGCTGGACCTAAATTGGTACAATTAGGTGCCGATGATAATTAAGAACGATTCGTGCTAGCCAATTTGAGTCAATATGGGTCATACATTCGGATCACAGTGTAAGTGAGGGTGCATAGACTACGTTTCTGCATCCAAACTCGGGTATATAAAGAGTGGTTGCAACGGAGTAAAACTCAGAGTTAAGTAACCAAGCAAAAGGTCGCGGCCTCGCGCAAGTACAGCGGGCCGTTTGCTTTAGAATAAAATAGTTCACTAAAAGCTAATAAAAGATATAAAAAACCAAAAGAAAAACGTATTTAACTCTTGGCCTAGTTGCTCTTCCCTCACACTTGAGGAGACATGGCGGGCGGTTTCATAACACTCCGCCCTTTGATGAGAGCACACGCTATCAACGCATCAATATTTATTATCAGGCAATTATTGGACTACTTTAACTATTGAAAAAAAAAAGTATTTATTATTTTTCAATTTCTCTGACTAAAACTTCAAAGTTCCAAAAAAAAAAAAAAAAATTCAAAACTTATTTGTACACTCACTATGAATTCATAACTCGGAATTTTCATATTTAATACGCAATGGCTCCTACGTTATCGTTGAGTTGTTAATAATTTTGAATTTTATAGTTGTCACAAATAGCTATGTGTATATTAAACCGTAAGACCGTTGCGTGAATCTGTGGGTGCATTACCATAATAAATAACCACAGTTGGCTGCTGTGATTTCGGATATACGAAAGAAATCAATTCGAATATTTCTTCTTTTTTTTTTACTTCTTTGCGCAACAATTGATATGCAACACACATGGCCAACCACGACCTTAAATGAATCACTCAGTCACAATTCTCAGGGCTCTCGGCCACCACCATGGATTGTCCAAATAAAGACAATTTTTGCTGAATTCTTTCTTGGTTGCCGCCGAACCCAAAATCATTGTCACTGTTTAATTTGTGGCTTTGTTTTCATATATCTTCTTGATTTAATTGATTGTTGACTTTATTTATGTTTTTATTATTCAATTGAATATTGAATAATATTGAATAGATCAAATACATAGGCTTAATTTGCACTCTACCAGGTTCGCCAACCACCCTTGACTTCGAGCACACCCACAACCCCTTTTTTCGACTCGAGAAAACGATGTCCTCTGGTCTTTTTTGTCACCCATGTGTTTTTATTGCTGAGTAACAACTATTTGCCTTTTTTTCTCGAAATGCCCGAGAGTAACTTTCCCCTATCTTTCTTTACATCTGACCCCGCCGGGTGCGGATGTATACCACTTGCACTGACGTGATCGTTGCCATCTATGTAACTGTGCGTTGGAGAGCATGTTCGAATTTCACACTTGGTCGGCATTCCTTTTTAAAACCTACCCACGTAACTTTCTTTACTGTTCTTGTATTTTCGGACACGACAGAGGTTTGTTTATTCAAACTCTGGATGGAAAAATGTTTTGTGTGGATTCTGTGCTACAGTGTAGGAATAGTGATAGGTCATCCTTAATGTTCTTTTTTTTCTTTAATTTTGCATCTATTGGCAAAATCATCGTGATGGAAAACCCAGTCGGGGTGGCTTGGAAGTTCGTAAAATGGGTTCAGCTTCCATGTCTCTTTGATTGGGCTCTTGTCGTTTGGAATGTTGAAAGCTGCCAGAATCTGGCGAAGTTGTGCTTGACGAATTTACCCAAAAATGGATCGTTAGACAGTTTTGTATGTAGCCATGTTTTTTGGAAAAGCTGTGCAGGCGTAGGATATATGGGAGATATGGTTCGTGTTTCATGCGGTTTTGGCGGATTTATTGTCTGTCTATAATTGGTGATGCAGTGTTCCGCCGAACACTGTTCGCAATTAAAAACACACTCTTTCCTTTTTTTGACACGCTCTTTTCATTTTTATTTCTATTGCTTTATTTTCTTTTGCAATTTGTTTTATTTACAATTTCAATTAATCGGGTTTAACAAACACTTGAACGCCCGTGGCGATTCTATCAGAGCAGGTGCGTGTACATTTGTCTTTTCTTATATCCTGCTTTGTGAATTGGATGCGACGTAAACTACTCGATGGTAAAGCGACGGAAATTGTTAATGCCCTTAATTTGGCTTACTGTTCGTTGTCATCCGCGGTTAACAAGAAATGTTTTTAACTAATATCGCGTTTGACTAATTCACAGGACACATATACTCGCGACTTTCTGGCACACGTTAGGGAAGACGACAGCGTCACTAGGCGGATACCCGCGGTGGCAGTTCGGTCGATTGTCTTAAGTTGCCTCGCGTAATTTTGGACGGTTTACTTCGGGGAGGCAGTTGCTGTAGCGATTATCGGCGCGGTGCGGACTAACGTTCGTGTTCGGTTCTCTATGTCGACTGTCCCAGGACAACGGTTTCTATCTCCTTCTCTGTACAAAAGAATTTATCATCTCAATTTTGTGTTCCCATCATCTTATCTGTATTTTATCTTCAAGATAAAATTTACATTTTGGTTTTCAATTCCAACTTCTTATCGGAATCTTGTTTTGCGGGATCAAGCGTACCGCCACTTCTTTGTCGATCCTATCATGGGCATTGTTTGCGTTACCCACCTGGCTTACGACAACAGGAGTTTTTTGTGCTTGAGGTGGGTAACAAAGGGACCGTGGGATTTGGCTTGTAGATCGCATTTCCCAGTCATAAGCATCTAGCGTGGGGTAGGCGTTACAATGTTTATGATCGCAAGAATTGTTGGTCGGCAGCCGAATCGCTAGGCTTTTGTTTGCGCACGTGCGCTTGCCGGTTTGGGATCTTGCGAGGAATTTAGGGTGCTTTCTTTCAGAAAAATGCGTTTAATGGATGAATCGAATGGATGCATTGGATGGATGCATTAAAATTCAATTATTAGGATGCATTGAATTCAATATACCCGCCTGTCACGCGGGAGACCGGGGTTCGATTCCCCGCCGGGGAGCCTCTGGCGCAAGACTAATGACCTTGCCCGGGAAAAACAAATCATTACGGAAAATTTAACAAGCCTCAGGACTTGTTAAATAAAGCCAAGACCGGCTCCCGGTTGTAGTGCCGATGATGATGATGATGATGATGATGATTGAATTCAATGTTGGGGTATTTGGTATGTTACCTTTGTTTGCGGCGGAAGGAAGGACTTTGAGGAACGTGTCTGTGGGCATGTGTAATGGATACAGGTGAGTATGTTCCTTAGTGGAACGATGATATCTCAACCTACAGTGTGTTGTGTGGTTCGTAGAACCGCCACAAAGTAACCATGCAGGGCGATAGACGTGGAGGTGTAGTATAATCACTTGATTATATGCCGGCCTTGGCAAGGTTCATCAAGTGGCTTAACATAATAGTTCGGTAGAATTCCGAAGAACCTAGTTCACTCGCACGCCGTTAGACAGTAGAAAGGGAAAAACAAAATGCACTAGTGAGGTTTGTGTTTTATTGTTCTTTTTTATTCTGACTTAAATATTTTATCACAAGTTTCACAAATTTAATCCACATGAAATTATACATTCCGCACGCTCGCTTTATTTCAATAAACCCGCAACTATTATTTATCTGTGGTTTCGTACTTAACTTGACACTACGTAAGTATATTGACAACCTCCGAACACTCTCGACGCACTTGCACATGCGAACTCCACCGTATCTCGAACTCGACCTTTTGGGCGCACTCCAGGAGACTCGACTCACTTACAACTCTTTCTTCGACTAAACTACTTTTGTGCGCGGATCAGCTTGTCGGCTCGTGATGCGAGCTCATGGGTGGTCGAACCGTGGGAATGAAAAAGCATCTTTGGGATAAGTATTTGCAGTTGTCCAAATACTACGTTAGGGATTAGGATGCATTTGGGTAATTACACAATGATGGTTGTGTTTAGAACCATGTTAATTGCGTATTGCATTCCTATGGAGTCACGGGTCGAATTCCAGTGTGAGTATTTACACTGACATTGAATTCGGCTCTTGGCAGCTAGGCGCGAATTGCGCCGGTCCTTTGAAGATTGCATAAAAGCCGCCGTGAGTACTGATGTACATGAAAATCGGTTGCGCACGTGTGGGACAGTAAATGCAGGCAGACAGGGGTTCTGCTGATTGTTTTCATAATCCACTTCGGTTATCTAGTATGGCAACCGAAATGTTTTCCTTTTAGATCAATGCTGAGATGCATTGATGTATGCGGTACTGGCGTAGCGAATTTCTTATACGGAAATTTTATATAACGCGTTAATTGCGTGAATGTCCTTGATGGGCAGATGCTTGATGTTGGGATTTGCATAATCGAAAGGTAATGCAATCGGTGGGAGAATGCTTGGGGAAGTTATTGCGCTTGCATACGCAAAAATGATGAAATTAGTGGAGCTTTAGGAAGGAAGATTTGGAGGTAGGTTCAAAAGGTAGCAGTGGCGTTAGTAGAAACGCCACAGAGGTAGGTCCCCTTTTGGTAAGCGAGTGGTCCGAATGATTCTCAAACGTATGCGGTTATTCGTAGAGTTCCCTTACATTCTGCTTGATCCCTTCAAACCAAAGAGCGTTACAAAGTATCCATACACCCTCATCAAGTTGAAAGGGTTATATATTGAATAGATACCAGGCATGTTCATATCCATCCAACAAATGCATATCCGAATGAAGTTGATGCTACCAGCTGAACATCTCAACCCATAACCGATCCCTTTTGTTCTTTTTTCTAATGTCCTTGGCCACTGACACTGCCCAGGAGTGATCCCTAATGTATTCTTATTAGAAACTGGTAGCAATATACTCTTCAGTGGAGGACGTATGTGATGGATATATTCCAGCTCTCGTCAAAGAACGATTACAGCTGAGAAATAAATCGGTATGTTGGATTCAAAAGGAATGTGCCAATTGGCGAAGACCGGAATCCCCTATTTTAAAAAGTTAAAGAACGAATTACGTTGAGTGTGAGTCATGGCTTTTGCTTGTGATGACGCCTTCATGGAAAACCTCTTAATATAAAACTTCAGGATTATCTCCTCGTCGGTCAATTTCATTGAAGACTGCAATACGCATAAACTTGTATGCCTTATATCAAATCCCCATGAAAATGTATCTATACTAGGAACTTTCCAAAAATTATGCATTCTACAGTCCACGTGAATACGAAATCAGATTCGAAGCGATATACGAGTATTATTCGTGGATTAAACTGCTGTTTTACGTGCAGTACTCCATGAACCTCTCTTACCTTCCGATTGCAGTGAAACCACTCACTCTCGCCTTAGTAAATCAGATATAATGCAATGCTTATCGCCACATAGGCCGTGATAACGAATTCAACGGCACCCCTGGAAATAATTACATGACATGACGGAATGCGATTTCGTTAATCTGATTCTGCCGTGTAACTTCACACAGCTGTTCATCTCCTTAAAACTACTGACTGCCTGCCCCAGTGCAACCGTGACTCCTAATAGAATATAATAAAATATTCTGCAGACATCGAATAGGTGGGCAACTGGTGGTATCTATGGATCCACGAATCTTCCCCTGACAAGGAGAGAAAACTGTTATATGAACGCCAATCTTTTATTGAATCGTATCTACCGTTGCTCGCTGGGTTCCCTGCAACGTCTCCCGCTCTAGTGGTTCCCTAGATGAAAGCACGTAGCTGTAGTTTGTCTTCGTTTCAGGTTTATCAGGTGTAGCAACGTAATACTCGTATGGCTAGGTAATCAGTTTGCAGGCTGCGGTGTGGAGGCTTCGCTGGTAACTCCGGTACACAATAGCGCACACATCTACTTGGAAGTGGATTCCAGTGAACGGTACTTTACACATAATGCGGATTACCATTGGTAGCTACCTTAAATCCACGAGAGAGGCCGTGAAGCAGAAAACGAAAATATACGGCCGCAGGTGGCCGTGTTGACACACTAAGACTGGCTTAAGAATGATGCCCTGTCTGGTGGCACGAAATCCGACTTCTTCTGCGTTCTTCCGCGTCATCTTGTTAATTATTCGTAAACACCTTGGTAACCTGACGTTGACTTATCGGCAGCGTCTGTAGATTTTTCGATGACAGAAATATGGCTGTGAAGCATAAGCTTCGGGGAACGTTTGTGACCGAAAAGTAACAATTTACCTAACGCTTGGCTAATGAGGTAGCGAAAAATGTTCGCATTAGTTCCGCACGTGATTCTAAAGCAAGTTCATTGACTTGGCAATCAGAACAGTGGATTTGAAGGTGAATTCGATTTTCAAAATATCTCTCATCGCGTATAACTATATAGTATGTTGAAGTTAACTGGGGCGTTATATTATTGACTCTTTGGACGATGGTTCTGGGAAATTAAAATATCTAATATGTAGCATGAAATAAGATGTTATACTAATATAATGCTAAATAAAAATAATTGACTTTATCTTTATTTTTATAAATAAAAGTATACATGAGTTTACATTTTATTTCTATCAACGGCCACGATGGAAGGTACTTCTTACATGTGCCTGATCGTAGGTGCGCACATTCTTCGCAAGATAAATAATTAAATAAATAAATAAATATATAAATGAGTAAACAAATCAATAATTGTAGATTAAAAACGAAAACAACGAATATCAATTCACAAATCATCATCATCATCATCGGCACTACAACCGGGGCCCGGTCTTGGCCTTATTTAGCAAGTCCTAAGGCTTGTTAAATTTTCCAAAATGATTTATTTTTTCTGGGCAAGGTCATTAGTCTTGCGCCAGAGGCTCCTCGACGGGGAATCGAACCCCGGTCGCCGGGTGACAGGCGGGTATACTAACCACTATACTATCGAGGAGCCCAAATACACAAGTCTAAAAATTGTTAATTCGTTTCCGTTGCGTCCCCATTTTTGCGTCCTTTATTACTTCACTTAATTATCAACACTCTCGAATGATCTTGTGGGGGCAGGAGATGTGGTGCTGGCTTACGGCACAGGGTTCGCTCCGGTCCCTATCGTTCTGCCACCGTAGAATGGAGGGGTGCAAACGCCCAGGACGCTGCTGCACGACGAGGAAGCGAAACCGCGGGAATGAAACACACAGGTGTGGTTGGTTTACGAGTTTCTTTAATTGTTCACTTAGTTTTATTTACGAGGAGTTTAGTTGCCCGCGTTTCGCGGCGCCACTTATTGTTCGTATTGTACGCTACCTTTACACTTAATGATACCCGCCGATTTACTGAACCTTAAAACGCACGGCTGAACGACTCCAAACTTAGGGATAGCTAACCCGACACACGACTACTTGATTTTCGTTTAGAAATCAGGGCCCCGGCAAAGACACGGCGAGCTGGGTTACAAACTCGGAGCCTCGTGCGCCCCCGAGCGCACTTACGGGGGGCTGAACCTCGACCTGATGTGTGCGCGTTTGGTAGTTGGATGACGACTGACTAAAGAATGGGAAAAATCTATTCATCGCGTCGTGGCGGTTGAGGCAAAGCTGGAATAAACTCACTGCCACTTACTAGGAATTTCGAGAAGAGTTGCTATGCCGCATAGGGGTTCAGTTCCCGCGAATCCTCGCCGTATAAGCTGAGTTGGATTCGTTGGTTGTGTATACTGGGAAATTGGTTTTGGCGGCATAGCCAAGTATGATCAAGGGTCTTGATCGTTGTGATTATTTCGTGGAAATTAGTTGTCGCTTGGTTGCAAGCGCGAAGTGTAGTTTAAGGAACAAATGAACCGAAATAGTTTTCGGGGGAAATTGGAATTGCTTGGGTGCGAGTAAGGAATATCGTTTACATAAGATATCAACCGAAGCAATTTCGGAGAAATGTATGCGGCTCGGTATAGTTGGTGGTGATGGTTAATGTTCCGTTGTAGGTTTGAATATGCGTTTTGTTACTGCATACAAATTTCGGGGAAATTAAGATTGCTTGGTTGCAAGAAAAGAATATAACTTAAGTAAGGAATTGACCGACGCAATTTTGGGAAAATGTATGTGGGGTGATGTACTTGAGGGAGATGATTAATATTCCGTTGTAAATTGGAATATGCATTTATTTCAGCTTGGGAAATGGGTTCCTGGTAAATTGGGGGATGTATGCAATTGCGGATTGGGGACGGATACTGTTGCATATTGGGATGGGTGGGCTTGCAGGTTTTGCATGGTTGCGAATGTGTGTATTGCAGGTTTTGAATGGGGAGTTGGGTTGAGGTCATGCGCTGTTAGCGGTCAAGGTTGGTTAGAATTGTGGGTTGGTTCTCCGCGTGATATAGAGAACCCCCACAATCTCCCAAAGGTATTAGGTGAAAGTGGCGTAATATTCGTTATGGAGTAGTTGTTACATAAGTTTCAGTAAGGATTCCTGTAGTTGTTGCTATTCTCATCTAATACGGCTGCAAGCTTACATATAGGTAGTCAAAGCTGCTGGTGTTCCTCAGGGTTTCATAGTCTCATATATTCTCTTCCTCATTTTTATAATTAATTTCTTGTCGATTACCTACAACCCAAATAAGGCTGATGAAAATACGTTGAGTTTCTCTTACTCATTTGTAAATTCGTGACCAATTTCTATGGACCTCTTTATCAATCAGCAAAATACGGTCAACTAGAGCAGAATTCAATGCTTGAAGAGCCCACGGCTGCCGCTTGGCATCGGAGTAGATACACCGTAGATGCAGAATTATAGACACTCGAATTAATAAACTCAAATTGGAACTGCTGCAAATATTATTGCTGTGCTGGAGATACTTCATCCCACCCAAGCCATCTTAAAACCAGGCGCGGAACTCTCAGGATCAAGTTTTTCAATGTGGTGGTAATCATTTACTATTTACATCTATAGTAAAGTTTTTCAATTTGGTGATAATAATTTACTATAGATGAAAGATAGTATAGCGTTTGAAATAATAGTGAAGAAGATCGTGTGATTCGAACTGACGCTATGACAGCTCGAATCACGAACAATTTTTTACCTAAGCGTTACACACCAGGCTACTGACCGTGTTTTGAATTTGATTTCCAAACTCGATTATATTCCACTGGTGTGAATTATTTTTTTGTTATTTAACGCTTGGTATACGGTTCTGATGTATTTTTCTTATTCGATTTTTCGTTCGTGTTCTTCACTATTTTGCTTGTGAATCGTGTGTATCTGTTAGCATCGCTACAATAGTACCTCTTCTCTTTAAGAATTATCGTTCGTTGTGCGACTAGACTTGATAAATCAATTGCTCGCGATACCCGTTAATCAAAGAGTGGGCATCATGCTAAAAAATAAGTTCAGACGCACGGATAAACATATATGATTATTCTTTGGCCGAACCGTACTAATGTGGAATGTCCTGCTTGATGTATTCGCTTATCATTAAAAGCCACAGTGCGTTGATATTTCAAGAGATACTAGGAATAATTGGAATATCTTTTCCATTGTAGGAAGCAACAATCTTCCGCAGCAAATGAAAACTGTTGTCAGGTACCTTGGTATTTGGATGGATCTGTGGAGTATGTACGTTGGTATGTCAACACGGACACTGTTTCACACACACACCACGAAATTGTTCCACCAAATACAAGATAAATAGTTCACCCGAGATAAGTAAAGTACAATAAAACACGCCGGTATATGTAACTTAGAGTTAATCTTTATTGATAATTAATTTCAACGTAATACAAAACGATAACTTCGACGGTGTCTTTAAATTTTACTTATCATCATCATCATCGGCACTACAACCGGGCGCCGATCTTGGCCTTATTTAGCAAGTCCTGAGGCTTGTTAAATTTTCCATAATGAATTTTTTTTTTTTCGGGCAAGGTCATTAGTCTTGCGCCAGAGGCTCCCCGACGGGGAATTGAACCCCGGTCTCCCGCGTAACAGGCGGGTATACTTTTAATTTTACTTATACCTTCTAGTTATTTTCGGTTTCTTTTATTTTTGTCCACACTAATTTAAGTTCAAATAAACCGTAAGGCCAACTAAAGTTAATTTAAAAGGTCACCAGACTAACTTTTCACACATGACACTTATCCAATTGATTTGTCGCACCGACGTCCTCGAGGTGTATTCCGAATATTTTTAATGACTAATTAACATACGCGACTTCTACGACTGCCTTCCGTTACGTACCTCCGGCTCGGTAGCTAAAATCTGACTCGCCGATGCAATCCATATCCGTCAGATTCAACGATGCCCTTCAGCCTGCATATCTGCAACGACGAAAATGCAAATGAATCAACAAAGGAACGAACATAAGGATGCAGGCAATGCGGTCATAAATCCTTGATGACCCACGCCTGAGAACGAAATACGTGTTTTGCTTTAAGGTAAACAGAAACGCCATTTCATGGGCCACGATGAGATGCACATCGTGTTTACTCAGGCGTTAACGATAATGCTGTTGTAGGCTATACATTCTTAGGTGCCGATAGATCAACCGAGCATTTGGGGTATGTTTGCGATAGCAGTGGCTAGGTAGCTGTTCTTTAAGCTAATATAATGGAACATGGGTAAAATTGTCTAAACAATGATCATTTCCATGACCAAATTCCATGATCGGTTGATAACCGATTGATATGGTATAACGCTTCCCCACCCTACATGGAAAAGTTTCGCTTGTTCGAGAGGCAGTGCTTGCGTTCCTGCCTCGGATTACACAGAACACCTGAGTCTCAATACAGGGAATTCTATCCTAATAAGACACTGTATGACAAATCAGGATTGAATAGGACAGACAATTTCATTATCAAAATTATTCGTGGTCACACTGCAAGGGCAATGTGCAGCGAAAATAATCTTATCTCGGGAGCATATTACTCCAATGTCATGTACCTGGAGAATACACTCCAAAATGGGTTTATCCCACCTGAAGCGTTCCCCCTCTTGGATAGAAAAGGTCTTATCCAAAACAAGCACGGAGTCCCTATTATTTACCACGCTTTTCGTAGTGCGGGGGACAAATGGATCCTTTATAACAGTGATATATCAAACGCCGCAGTTCACTTGCGCTTTAGCAAGGCAAGAGGCGATCGAGATAAATCTATGAATGACCGATCCCACCCCAACTGGTGGTGGATTGACAATGAAGAAAGGACTTAACATCCCAAAATATAGTAAGATCTTCAGACGCTACGCTTTCCCTTCCCATTCCTCATTTCTCATTTCCCTCTTCATATATATTTATCCTTCCTTTTCGTTTCCATTTTTCATTTAGATTCATTTTCGTTTTAAAATCTCTGTTTGTTAACATTTTTGTTAATATGTTTGTTGATATTTTGTTAATATTTTTTGTTGACTTTTTTTTATCAAAAAAAAAAAAAAAAAACTGAGAAAACTTCTTTCCTAAAATATTCACCTAACAGGAAATACAAAAAAATATTACTGTACGCCAAAAAACCTTACACAAACTTGTATCGTGTAATTTAAAGTGCTCGTGTAGAGCTAGTAAATTATTTTACGAATAAGAAAAGTTTGTGAAATAGGATTTAGCATTTAGTCCTAAGACAAGATTTGTTAAATTATTCTACAATACGAGGGTTGCCTTTTATATTTCGGTATTAGAGAACAAAAACAAATATTGATCATCGAAAATCACTTTATTGTTTTTAAAAATATTCCCCATGAAGATCTATACACTGTTGCATGCGTTTGAACCAATTGTCGAAGCACTTTTGCCACTCTGATTGAGGTATCTCCAACACATGCATTCTGAATGCAGCAACCGCTTCTTCAGGTGTCGAAAAACGTTGACCTCTCAGTTTGTTTTTTACGTACGGGAATAAAAAGAAGTCATTCGGTGCCAAGTCAGGACTATACGGCGGATGACCCATCAAATCGATGTTTTGGGTGCTCAAAAATGCAGTTGTCGCAGCCGATGTGTGAGAGGTCGCATTGTCGTGGTGAAGAGTGATCCGTCTTCTGCGGTTGGTTTTCCTGATTTCTTGGAAGACAACTGGCAAACAAATGGTTGTGTACCACTGAGAATTGACTGTTCTGCGTTGTTCTAGTGGTACGGTTGCGACATGTCCAGTTTTTCCGAAAAAAACAGGCGACCATTTTCTTGTAAGTGCTTCGTACGGGAGCAACTTTTGTTGGATTTGGCTCATCTTGAAACACCCAGACAGTCGACTGCTGTTTACTTTCGGGCTCATACGCGTAAATCCACGATTCATCACCTGTCACGATGTCATAGACGTGTTTCGAAGCACCGCGACCGTATTTTTTGAGCATTTCTTTCGACCGATTGACACGAGCCTTTTTTTGGGCGATTGACAAATTGTGTGGGATCCAACGCGAACAAATTTTTTTGACAGTCAAATGTTTATGCAATATTGATTGTATGCTAGTCCCACCAACGCCTAAGGTTGTCTCAATCTCACGATAGGTCACATGACGATCTTCCAATATCAGTTCGCGCACAGCATCAATGGTTTTCGGAACAACAACTGATTTTGGACGACCTTCACGAAATTCATCTTGGAGTGAACTACGACCACGATTGAATTCACCATACCATCGATAAACACTGGTCCTTGATGGAGCTTCATCGCCAAAAATTGAATTAAGTTCATCCATGCACTGTTGCTGAGTTAATCCACGCCGAAAGTTGTAAAAAATAATCGCACGAAAATGTTGACGATTTAATTCCATTTTTGGGCCGAGATGAATCTTTTAAGTTACTGTAAACAACACAAATAGCGCTCGTATGTCAAAACGTTCTGAGTGCGTTTAACCTCAAAAGTGTCCAACTTTACGACAGAGCTGTCAATTGCCGGATTGCAACGCTAGAGTTGCCAAATCCCGAAACATAAGAGGCAACCCTCGCAAATGCGGTATTCATCATCCTCATAATGCATTGATATTTCCTTTCATTACGCCTCTTCCATTCGTGCTATGCTTTAACATTTAAGGATGGTCTAAAAAATATTGCGGCATTTGATGTAAAAAAAGATAATGGGGGTAGAGTCGCCGCAGGTGCTTTATCAATGAGGAATATATGCAGTAGAACTATTCGTGAATTATGATTATGAATTATGGCGAAGCTTTAGCACCGACACGGCGCCCCGACATGCCATTAGATAACCGTTGAAGTGCTCAAGGAGAATTGTTGGCCCCGTATGTGAAGGAGAACGATTCCTGAGTTGTACGCTAATGTTGTAAGAAAAATCAAGCTCTGTAGACTCCGGTGGGCGGGACACCTAGCTCGAATGAGCGAAGAGGAGCCTGTCCGGAAAGTCCTTTGTGGCAGGATGTATGGAAGGAGTCAGCGCGGCAGACCTTATCTGCGATGGAGGGATGGCGTAGACCAGGACGCCCAGGGCCTGGGAATGCCAAACTGGATGACAGCGGCTCGAAATCGGGACCGGTGGAGAGATTTGTTAAATAAGGTCAAGACCGGATCCCGTTTGTAGTGTGGATGATGATGACTTGTGATGCGAATTGTCGCGTTAATGCCTTGGTATAGGATTCTGATGATTTTCTCTTTTTGAGTTCTCGTTTGATAGTGTGTTCTCTTTATATTTTTGTGTTTTTTTAGGATCCTGTCATCTTATATACTCTAGCAGCTATTTGGTGTCTTCCTTAGATCCTCTTTATATATTTTAGAACATATTTGACGTCTTCATAAGATCCTGTCTCTTTATATATTTTAAAACTTATTGGTCTCTTCATAGGATCCTCTTCATTTATGGCATTTATATGCTCTCTGTTGTCTTCATAGGATCCTTTCTATTTATATTTTTTATAAATTATTTGGTGTCATCATAGAATCATTTCTATTGTTATGTGTTAGAACTTATTTAGTGCCGTCAAAGGATCCTGTCTATTAATATGTGTTAGAATCTATTTCTTGTCTTCATAAGTTCCTCTCTATATAATTTAGAAACTATTTAGTTTAGCTAGGACCCTGTCTATTTATATCGGGTTTTCCAATAAGTACTTGACAACTTTGAACTTAATTTGTGGACGCACCCTTTCACGAATCATCAAACTGCCACTGTCAATTTATTCAGTAAGCTCAACATTTTCATCATAGTTAAGTACACGAACGAACAACGTCTGAAAATTATAAAAATTTAGTACCGACATTTGGAGTCGGTGACCGCAACTTTAAGAGCGTTAACTCCTATTTCCGGTCGTAATTCTCGCCCTAGTAGACAGGCAATAACAAGTTTAGTGCAAACATTTGAGTCTTCATATTCGTTGTGTGATGTTGCCGTGCCAGTGAGACAACGGGTTGGTCGAAGTGTCGAAAATATCGCTGCCGTAGCAAACGATCCAAATCAGTCAATTCCACGGCGTTCTCAAAAATTGAGCATCGCCCAGACAACTTTATGGAAAATATTGCGTAAGGATCTTGGTTTACACCCATACAATATCCGGCTGAATCAAGAATTGAAGCCAATGAACCATTTGAAGCGACGTACGTTCTCCGATTGGGCTCTGGAAAAGATGCGCCAAGATGATGAATTTCATCGCAAAATCATCTTCAGTGACGAAGCTCATTTTTTGGATCAATGGGTTCGTCAATAAGCAAAACATGCGTTATTGGTTGGGTGAAAATCCACATGCACTTCATGAATAACCACTTCATCCACAAAAAAATAACTGTTTGGTGCGGTTTGCATGCCGGCGGCGTAATTGGGCCATATTTTTTCGTCGACGATAACGATGGTCACGTTACTGTGAATGGCCATCGTTTCGCGCCATTGTAGTGTAACAATATATCCACGAAATGACAATGAAGTATAATATCAAGTAAATCAATTTGACCTTGTCACACTTAGCAAGTTTCAGGTAACCAGCATTCGTTGCCGACAACAATTCAATGTCGATTCTTTTCATTGAGTAAAAGAAACGAATTGCTCCGGTTTCGATTTGTAAGAATCAAATGACAATCGTTTGCGAGCTTGCGGCTGGCAAATGATTCACAAATTAATTGGGTCAAATCGTGTCATTGTTTTTACACTATGCACCAAGCTGGTGATAGAGAATAGAATAGCATAATAAGCATTTTGTATTTTGAGTGAGTTACGAATTAAGTGTGAAATGGCTAATGAAGCATAATTTGTATGAGTAGATTAAGAAATTTATGAATAATTGAGTGACTGATTGGGACTATAAATACCCCAACAATTTCAATAATAAATCAATCAAATACCTAACACGTTTTTGATTCGACCAGCGGCGCTCTACGCCATAAATTTTAAGCAGCAACAGTAGGCAAGTAGGTTTTAGATAGATCCTTCCAACAGTCGAATTAGTACATGGCAACTCTGACAAAATATTACACCATGATTACCGATTATTTTTGGCCCGAATTGGAAGATATGGACTTGGGCGACATGTGGTTTCAACAGGACGGTGCCACAAGCCACAGAGCACACGATACAATCAATTTATTGAAGAGTAAGTTTGATGAGGGTGTTATCTCAAGAAATGGGCCAGTAGGTTGGCCGCCTTGTTCGTGCGATTTAACGCCTCTAGACTATTTTCTTTGGGACTACGTCAAGTCATTGGTCTATGCCAACAAGCCGACAACGTTAGAAGAGCTCAGAGACAACATTGAATGCGAAATAGCGGCCGTTTCGGTCGAGATGTGTGGCCGAGTCATCGAAAATTGGGTCCAACGAATCAACCACTGCAAACGTGCCCGCGGTGCAAACGTGCCCGCGGTGGCCATATGAGTGAAGTCGAGTGCACTTCAATCCGATAATAAAGTCTTTGAAATATCTCAAATGGTTTGCGTTTTATTTAAAAAAAAAAGTTGTCAAGTCCCTATTAGAAAACCCGATAAATGTTAAAAGTCATTTGTTATCCTTACAAGATCCTCACTACATATTTCAGCTATTTGGTCTCTTCATATGATCCTCTCTATTTATATCTTGTAGAAGCCACTTATTGTCTTCATAGGATCCTGTATATTTATATTTTTGAGTAGCTATTTGGTGTTATCATAGTATCCTCTCTATTTATACCTTTTAGATGCTATTTCTTGTCTTCATGGGATCCTACCTATTTATATATTTTAGAAGCTACCTGATGTCTTCCTAGGATTTTCTCTATATATTTTAGAGACTATTGGGTGTCTCTGTGGCGGTTCCGCCAAACCCCACGGCCCACTTACCTGAGAAACCCCCATAACTACATCCCAATCGGCAAAAGTTTTCGCTAATACAATCGCATTGGCACCTTAAATGCTTTACGCATTTAGGTTATCAAATTTATATAACCTAAAAGCCCCTTACCTTCATGCATAACTTCGCAAACAAATTCCCTATAAGAATTCCTTCCTAACTTATCATAAATTCCCTGAAAGAAAATTCATCGGTTTACATAGGGAATCTTACCCTTGAGTTGGCTTATCTCAGCCTCAAAATTTTTTTTTTTTTTTTTTTTTTGAATAACACCCTTTATTGGATATGAATAGTACAATCTTAACAATTGAATTTAATACTAGGTGTAAATTGTACTTAATTTAGTTTAATTAAGTAGAGCGTGTAAGGGTATACTGGACCAGTGTTCAGCTCCCAACTCGATTTTAGTATCTTAGATTTTAACATATTAATTCATGAGGTTTCGTCCGTTTTAGCCGCCTCAATTCGTGCGTAATATCCAAGAGCTGAATGGCTTCTACGTTGGTATGATTATGTATCAGCCTCAACATGTGGACAATAAATACTACCTACATACACCTTGGCTGGCGATCACTTTAACCAACGATAAACAGTCCAACGCAGCTGCATGTAATTAGCAACATAGATGTTGAGACTAACTCGCACCATGTGTAAACAAAAGAACGCTGTCCTTCAAATGTTTTCCGGCGATACCATAAACAATTCACATCGTTTGTGGTATCCCAAATGCAATTCCCTGTAAATAAGTTAGAATCGATTAGCACCATGGGCATTGCGGCTATGGTTACAACTGCAACGCATAGCTTAGACAATGGTCTACCCGGTCTCTTTGCCTTCTCATATATCTGGATCTGTTTCTCATGACTAGCGGCATTAAACAAACAGAAACCCCATTTAGCACCCAATGAGATTCGGCTTGTTTACTTAGCCGAACTCACATCTCATTGATGCACATCATTCCTTTTCTGGTTTTCAGATTCGTTCCCATGGCATTGTGTATGAAAAAACCAATGTGATCTTCACTCACACATACATATACATTACCAAGTCCTTCTTCCTTGTTTTCACCACGAGAGAAACACTTTCTCTCTCTGGGGAAAACTCACCCCATGAGCGAGTCGGCTCTGCACGAGCCGTTTATCGTTGAGTCAAATTACACCCACCGACCACCATGGTCGTTGTCGCTCCCACTCTCCGTCGCGCGGCGGAGAAGCGTAGGTCGTGTCGGAAAGGAAGTGTTTCATTCTGTTTAACATTCATAAAAAATAAATTTAATATTAATAATAAGTTTAAGTGAACTGTAAAAACACTAACATATTTGATAATGCTTGAGAACAAAGTGGTTTTTATTAAGAGAATTATCCTTCACAATTTTAAAGAGAAAAAAACGGAATAAACTAAATCAGTGCGTTTTCCTTTTTACTTACTTCTGGTGGACGATTTGTTGTGGAGTTTTGTTCCCTGGCTGGAAAGTGTTTCGAACGGTCTTTCTCCTCTCAGTGTGTTTAATTTTCCGCAGTTCCTGGGTGCATTTATTTCCTTTGTTTGTGACTTTCTTTCCCGCGGAACTTTGTCTTCGTTAAGGTGGTGGAGGGAAGTGACCCAAGTGGCCATGCCTGGCACAATACTTCCTAATCCCCACTTCTCCATAAGTTGGTGGACGATTTGTTGTGGAGTTTTGCTCCCTAGCTGGAAAGTGTTTCGAACGGTCTTTCTCCTCTCAGTGTGTTTAATTTTCCGCAGTTCCTGGGTGCATTTATTTCTTTTGTTTGTGACTTTCTTTCCCGCGGAAGTTTGTCTTCGTTAAGCTGGTGGAAGGAAGTGAACCAAGTGCCCATGCCTGGCACAGTACTTCCTAATCCCCACAGCTCCATAAGATCCTCTCTATTTATACCTTTTAGCAGCTACTTTGTGTCTTCGTATTTTAAAATCTATGAGGAGCCTTCGCGGCGTTTACCCTATTTATATTTGCTTTTATATTTTAGAAGTTAAGGGCTGTCTTGCTACGGCCCTTTTTTACCAACAATAGAACAGGCGTTTCTTCGTACACCTTTTTCTTATGATGGATTTCTTTTTTTATAATGGATGAAATTCCAAGAAATAGTAAATAAGCTACATCTTTTCCGGTTCTCTTTGTAAGGTAAGGAAGCTTTACCTAGAGCTCTTACCACAATCATTTTGTACCAAACTCACTCAGTCATTATTGTTTACTCTTGTGATATAGGTAAGCTCAGCTGTTGCCTTCTTTTATCAAACTTATTGATCATTTGCTGAGATGTATTCCTGTTTATCTAGGACGAAACGGAAAGGGGTCTGTCAACATATGCCCAAGATTTACCCGAGGGCTACTCAATAATCAATTAAGACCAGAAAATCTGTGGGGGTTCTTTAAGTATTCCCTAAGAACCACCCATTTCCGTGAATTACCTGTCTGCTACTTACCTGCAAATGAGCAGCGTAAGCTATTCCGCATTATCTCCCATTGGCAAACATAAGTCCACGGCAAGACTATCATCTATCTGTGACATCAAACTTTCACCTCGGGGCAGGCTTGCATCCAACCCATCCGAAACCTAATTTGGTTACCTCATCAGGTATCCAGCATTTATCCATGAACATGTCAATGCGCAATGCTAAAAAGCATTTTCTCATACATGTGGATGACATGTTCATCCTCACTCTGCTGAACCATCGGTCGATCGTCCAAACAACAGCCTACAGCGCAGCCCATTGCTAGCCGCCGACCGGAATTTCAAGTGTTGTTTTAATACAAACACACACCCGACTCATCGACCAACGAGACGTTGGCAATCTGCGTACAAGCTTAGTGATGCTGTGGCCAATAAGTAAACATGCATTGCTCCCATACCCTTAGGTTCGCAACACTTGCGACCAATTCCCTATTATCGGCTATCAACCCATCATGGGATTTGGGCATGAATATGATCGTTGTTTAGGCAATCATATCCACGTTCATGTTCTATGATGACCCTCCTGAAAACTAAAGTAAACACACAGTACCTCACTGTGTTTGTTTTGCTTACCAACGCTGGTCCATGGTTCCCCTGGGTGGCAAATTTCTCACCGCCATATCCATGTACTAGCATATTAATCCAAATAGATAACCATCCAGCCTGACCCGTTGCCACCGCCAGTGAGATTTCTGTTGACTTAATGTCAACAAAATATCTTCCCTCCTTGTGCACCAGAGCCATACGGCTAAATTAAACATGCGCATCTGGTGCACGTCTCTCGAAATAACGTTTCTGTTTACTTGGGATGCAGAAGCATATTTCGTCTCTCAGGCGATCACCAGCGATGATTGACAGCAACGCTGCTGCTGCTTATGCTTGTTCCTTCTTTGAACAGGTGCGGTATCGTTCGTTGTCGATATGCAGGCAAAGGGGCATCGTACTTGTCCTATACGGGCATATGGGAAATCCTCCCATTTAACTCCTTTTCGATCGCCCATTAGCCGTCGCCAAGTTGAGCCTGTTCGCTCCTCCCACATCGATGTGATCCACCATCGTTGAATCTGACGGATGTGTATTGCATCGATGAGTCAAAAATCATCCTTCGAGGCGAGACGTCAAGCCTCTGCTGTCGTGCTATTCATTTTGTTGTCAATTCTAAATTAATAGAGTCAGATGCTACACGCGAGGAGAGGAGTTTAGGGCGGTAACGTTAAGCGCTACATGTTTTAACACCTTTATACAATTGTCCCTCTGACAAAAGTGGTTTTATTCGTGAAACGTGGTATAACTAATAACCAACGTGTCGCTGTGGAAACACATCGTCTCACCAGCAGGAAAAGATAGTTAATTTGTAAGACCAGTGTAAGGGTCAGAACCAAAAACTAATGGATGTCACAGTTTAATGTTAATGAATAATATCAATAAAGTGCAACAATAAATACAACTAAATAACAGTGTGTTTCCTTACTTACGGAATACGTCGGAGTTTTTTTTTTGGCTGGAGGATCTATTCCGTGTGCACAACAGAGTTGTGGGGTATTGCGCTGAACCTGCGTCCATGTCGACGCCATAGACAAAACCCCCACAAGTCTCTTAGCATTCGTGACACATGCTGTCGTATGCAACCTCCATGAACCAACGATTTTGAAGTTCCAACGCGATTGGCGGAATGAGTTCACAATTTTTGATAATGTTATGGATAAGATACTTCAGGTACAATGAGTTGAGATTACTAGCCACCTAGCGTTTAAAAGTTACGATGGAGCTAGTATTATTAGATTGGATCCTGTTAAACTGTGCAAAAGTTGAACCATGAATTATTTTTCTTGGCTCTCTGAATTTATTGAACAGTATTCAACGAATCCAGTGTCCGCATTAGGTTACTTGAGCAGCTATGGCTTTTTATAGCTTGACCTGAATATGTAGAAATTGACATATTAACACCCATCCATAAAGGTCTCTATTGGGGGTCATTGGTTGAGTTAAAAGCTAGGTTTGAAAGACCTTAATGGGATAATATATATTCTCACTGCGAATGCTGCTGTCAGATTGCGCCACCTAATCTAGCAAACGATAATTCATTGATGACCTAAGGCTGGCTTTTGTTATCAAATATTAGTCTTCGCGCCCACGCCTATAATACCCACGGCTCTTCGAGCCGTTCAGCCTGTCTACTTAACTCACAGCGAGAAAGAACTGATCATTAGAATATACGCACCTTCCCAGAGGCAAACGTTTCCCACACAGTTACAGCGATTAATTTGTAATTTACTGGATTATTTAGCCTACATGTGAGAGACTATCAAGGCTGAAAGCTCGCATTAAATTTTCGGCTTAGTTGCCCTTGCCTCCTTAGAAGCTCGCATGAGTAACCGCGCCTTCTTTCTAATGATTAATTAGATATAATATATTTTTTGGGAGATACAAAGCTTCTGAATTTGTGCGTGTGGTTCCAGTCGCTGGAAAGAGCTGACTCTTTGCTTTTTTAGGAGCATTTATTAGATCAAAAATCTTAAGTGATCGTAAATTTGGGGTTTTCCCAAATACCTCCCCGTAGATTGGAAAAACATCACACCACTCTTGGCGAAGATGAGATTTGACTACTTTTCTGCAGACTATTACCAAGGCTTTTAATCTCCACCTGATTCGCGTGACAAACTCCTCAACATTTTGTAGCCCCCGCAAAAAATCTTACGCAAATGAGAAAATCTCTTGACAAAAAGTGTTAATGACATAAAAACGCTGTCGCACGGCCATAAGCCTTCTTAGCCAAGACGGAGACTGCATGCCCCATTCATTGACTTTGGAGCCGCAACCGATTTTCACTGCATTCCGAAGGCCTTCCGCTGGCAGGTTCGGCCTTAGTTAGTGCGCTCCGCTTCTCCCCAACTCGTTGGCTATGTGCACACTGCTCCATCACTGAAGGGGAGCACTTTATGCCGCCGTTTACTTAAAGAGAAGGGAACAGTAATCCAGGTCACGGCGGCAACGAAAGAAGCTAAGTTAAATAGATTTACCTCAACGCCGCCCGTTCCCAGCGCAAATTGACATCTTTGTCTCCGTGATCGCTGAGAACAGTCGATGCGGTGCCTTGGAATGTCCCACGTAAAAGTGAAACGCGAGAACTTTATTGTCCATTGTCGCCGCAATGGTGGGACAGTTTTTCTCGGTTTTAGGGCTTTTCCATGTTTGGCATGCTGGACCTCAAGCAGGCTGGAAAGTGAAACCTTGCGAACAGCCCTTTAGTGGAAGTCGACTCGCTGTTTACATTTGTGTGTACCTTCTCTTATAGTGTAAGCTCGTAATTAGGACTGTAAGCGATACGCCGGAAGTTGACTTGTTGGGAAATTGAGAGGAACACGAGTAGGAGTACTTGGTGGTGTTTAGAAAGACATTGACTTCTACGAACCTTTGAAACGTGATAGCTCGCCCTTGATTGGCTTTCTTTTGTTATTCATTTCAGTTCTTTTCGCTTCAGTTTCACGTTGCCATCCCAATGCGCGCGATTTGTTTGGTTGCCCTTCTAACATTTTGATAGACCGCGACTGGGCTCAGGTGAATAAAACGTCCAATTTGCGTTTCTTTTTATTGTACGTGAAGTTGACGAGGGAAGATTGATTGTGGAGGCCGAATGGTACGTTGCGACGCAACGGCGTGCTGCCGTCATCCTCAGTTCATTACCTTGTAGCTCATTATTGAATTGATATTAACGTTCGCTTGGAATGAAAGTGCGTCACGCGACAATCTAAGCTTTGTCCATCGTTGCGCAGAGAGGACTTGTAGGCATTTCAGGATGAACACAACCGCAGTCCAAGTCTAAATATATAATTCGAAGAATTCTTTTGTAAATAGGTTCTATTTTGAAAATGTTAGAGCTATTGAAATGCGCAGCACATATTCATGGATGACATAGATGAGGTGGCAGCCGATTGTTCAGTGGGAAGGTTGTGGAAGAAATCGTGAATTCAACTAGTTTGTCCATTTGTTTGCGAATGATTGCGCTCAAGGAATAGGTGATGAGGTTGTTAGTTTAACGGTGTGCTACCCGAAAAGTGCCTATTAAATAGTTTCATTCGAAAAGTTTGTTTTGGTAATTGATAGAGGGAGAGTAGTAACTGAAAGTGCGTACTATCGTCGGTGACCGTCCCTGGAAACGGTGACGAATGATAATATTCTCATATGCATTAAAACCACTCCTTCTTTGTGATATCAAGGGACGCACTTTCACATTGGATATGGTGCCTGTTGGGAGTTGAAATAACAGCTTCAACCTGATAAAATTTACTTGTAGTTAGATGGTAACATAATTCTATATATGCTACTAACTATTTTTCCCCGTGTACCGCGTACATTGAGTATTCTTCTCGTTGGCAATAAACGAGATTGGTATTTCTCTATTGTAGGATTTTGTTCTTGCTTTAACTGACCGGTCACTCGAAAGAAGAAATCTTTGATTTTCATCGGTAAAAGTAAGAACGAGAATCATTCTATAAGTACAGTAATAATATCCAAGAGATGGCAGTCGTAGGATCGAAAACGGTTTAAAGAGCATGGGGATGCGGGGATGAGTGAATACGCTTACGGGAAAAGGTTATAGGTTGGTGTGGCGATTCTCCCGAACGCCATCATCCATTAACCCATCATATGAGGTAGAAAACCCCCATTTGGGGCAATCAAACTAAATAACAAACAAGTACCGTGGCAGTTCCATTGAATGCCACTGCTTACCTTGCAGGTACACAAGGTAACAGCTCCCCGAAATATATTAAAAGCCTGTACTTACCTTCTGCACGGTACCTGCAAAATACAAGAAAAAACCTGCGAAGCATTAAGTCGCGCTGATGTGAAACTCCAGCGGCATCAAATGCTACATCCGTCAAGGCAATTTGGTTTAATAACCAACCAACCAATATAGCCTGTGCAATATTTATGAGATATTCTCTTGCACACCAGCAGAAAAAGGTATTTTGCCTTAACAAAGATGCCCACATCAAACGATCGATACATGAGGGCATCCGGCTGGCGCCCCAGCAGTCGAATTCGCAAATGGAAAATTACCATTAGAGTTCGACTGCGAGGATCCACCAACAACACGCACACGATCAGCATCACGCTACTCGTAGCCACTGATCGTGTAAACATTGCAACCCTTTTGCCGTCGAGATGCTTGCACCTGTTGCGAACTTAGAAGGGGGAATTATGCAATGTCTGCATATTCGCGGACGCACACGATGAGTAGCAAAAGCAACCATCGTGTGTACATTCCAACCCCTTTTGCGTTGAACTTAAACGCAGAAGGGATATCTTACCATATTTGGTCATGAAATCGATGATCAAGTGTGTGAGGTACGAATGGCATCAGCAAACGAGAAAAAGTTTAGTCCGAACTAGCTCACCGGTGGAGGTTGTACTTTTGAACACTTAATACGTAACCCAAAAGGATCTGGTGCTTGCTGTGAACAATTATTAAGTTAAACCAAAAGGATATTGTGCTTCTTCCGAACAATTTATTGTGTTAACTGAAATCTTATTGTGCTTTCTTTGAACAATTATTAAGTTAAATCAAAAATGAAAAATGGTATTGCATATTTAATCAAAAGGATTAGTGACAATAAAGAGCAGCCATTTAAATTGAATCTAGTGTTTCACTCCCTTTTTGGTTCATTGTTACGGCGAGTGGCGTAATATTGTAAAAAGAGCACTCTGGACTTAAGAGCGAAGTCATTTTCGTGAACCGGTCCCAGCGACGGTACATGACGAAATTCACTTGGAGGAATAGCACCTCCATATTGGCATTTAGCGATGTTAAGTACAAAGCAATTTTTATCACTTCCAATCGACAACTTTTCAAGGTCTGATTGCAGTAGAGCGGAATCAAGTGGTGACTCGATGATTTTGTATATCGTAGTGTCATCAGCCTATAGGGACAAGTAGGAATTCTTAATGACCTTATCAATGTCATTAGGGGCAACTATAAATAGGACAGGGCCCAGGTTGCTACCTTGGGTTACCCCAGAGGCGGCAAGGAAGTGGTTCGGTGTCATGGACCTGAACCGAACAGAATAAAATCTATGAAATATATTTCAACAATCCAGGTTCAAGGCCGAGGGTGGATAATCTGAAGAGGAATATATTGTGGGAGATTTTGTCGAATGCTTTACTGATGTCGGTTGAGGACATGCCGACTTCGTTACCATACTCTAGTCCTGATGGTGTAAAGGAAGTAAACTCAACAATATTGGTTGTAGTTGATCGCCCATTAAGAAAACCATGCTGCCTTGGTGAAATAAAAGATTTGCAGCGAAAGCTAAAAGATTCATATAGAAAGCTTTCAAGAATCTTGGCTAAGTGGAACAGTTCGGTGATGGGGCGGTAGTCCGGGAAATTGTTTTTGCGACCCTTCTTGTGGATGGGGCTGTTGTGTCCTGAAGGGTGAGGAGGCGGCGTATTAATTGTGCCTCCCTAGGATAAGTTGTTAGATCCTGAATCGGCGGCGTCGTTAACGTGCTTTGCCTCTTTATTGGTGTAAAATTTTTCCTGTCAATATTCAGCTGTGGGATGTTCCGATGTACTTGGTGCGTCGTATGAATTCGTATCGTTTGACGTCACTGGAAAAACTATTTAAATCCCGAAGCCAAGCTAACCTGAGGAACTGTAACCAGATATTGAGGACAACGCAATTTCAAACAATTGGAAAAACCGGATCAAGGGTCAAGCATCCACAAAGACGAAAAGGCAATCTTTTTGGTAACAAGTGTTTATTCTTTATTTGTTGTAACTTGACTTCAGTTGTATTGCGCGCGGCCAGGGGTTCGGCCTCTGGTGATCTACTGATCACGAAATTCAGATTCACCGCCCTTTTATAAATTTTCTAGTTGAGAATTGTCAACTAATTTTTGTCGAAATTCCCAGAAGCACACATAACGACTTAGTGCGTTTCAATTTGAGTTGTGTTCTGGGAATTTGTTAGAGGCTTTAGTTGGATGGATTCTAGGAAGGGAAATCATGAAATGTGTTTTGAATTTAGCATTTCATGATGTCAAGGTTTTTAGGAATTGAGTCAATGTATGATGAATTAACTTTTGGTTAAATTCGTTGTACATGTGACTCAATATGGGATTTGAATATGAGGCAATGGGAAATTTTGGATTTGGGTTTATTATGTGGAATTGAATCAATGAGCGATAAATTAGCTTTGGGTTAATTTATTGCTCATATGATTCAATATGAAATTAGGAAATTTAGGATTTGATAATATTGGGGATTTGGATGGGAGTAGCGATTTAGGATCGCTACAGGGCTGATGAAGAAGGTTTTCCAAATGTGGGGCAATATGCCTTGTGAGAGTGAAAGATTGAGTCAGTGAGAGGCGAACAGAGAGAATGGATGAGCATTTCTTGAGGAAAATTGCAGGGATACCACCAGGACCCGGTGTAAACTATTCTTGGAATTCCAGTAGCTTAGATTCAATTAAGGGCTGATCAAAGGAGTTGTGGAGAAGGGGACCGTGAGGAAAGTTAAGTAGGCAGTTGAAGTATGACGGGTCAGAAACAAAGGAGTTATTAGTGAATGACTGATTGACGTGAGTGGCGAAGAGGTTGGCAATAGTAACAGGATCGGATGAGGTATAAGAGTTTAAAATAAGCGCAATGGGGTAACCATCGGATCTACGTGTATGATTGACGAACTGAAAGAAGGTGTTGGGGTCAATTTAGAGAGTGTCTCCTCATTTCGGTGGGATAGTTGCGATAAAGGGTGTTGAAAAGTTCCGTGAATTGGTGGTAACAGCCAAGAAAGTTGGAGTAGTCAGATATAGTTCGATTCCGAGAGGTGATAACCCATAACTTATTCCTTTTGTTACGCAGGAACTAAAGCTTGTGATTGTACCATCGAGGAGAAGAGTGTAATGTTCGTTGTCTAGAGTAAAGGATTTTGGATTTCGATGAACAGGGTAATAGAGTATAGGATTTCGATATATAAGTGGGCGATGGCATCTTCAACGGATAGGTGCTCGTAGTTGAAGGAAAGGCGGCGTACTTAGTCGTTGATGAGGTGAAAGTTAGCTTTATGGAAAACGTTGTGTTGAGAGAGGGTTGAGTGGATAGAATTATATATGGCGGTAGATAGATGGGTAGAGCTGGGAGAGTAAAAGGACTTAAAAAGTGACTGGTGTGATGGATAAGTGATCGTAGTTGCACGAAAGGCGCCGTATGTAGTCGTTGATGAGGTGAAAGTTAGCTTTATGGAAATCGTTGAGTTGAGAGAGGGTTGAGCGGATAGAATTATATAGGGCAGTAGATAACTGGTTAGAGCTTGGAGAGCAAACGGACTTAGAAAATGACTGGTGTGATGGGATATTTGTTTGATGTTATTGTGGCGGAGAGTAGTATGGGCGGAGCAGGGAGAGTGTGGCTTGGGGGGTTTGAGGCGTTGAGCGGGGTGAGGTTGGCGTTAAAAGAGAATCGATTAGGGGGGAGGTTGCAGGAGAACCTCTTTTTACGAGAGAAGTAGTGGTAACCGGTTGTTCGTCTGTTGGGGAATCAGTGTAGTTTTGATAGGTCGAAAAGGGCTAGTGTGGGTTTGGGGAGCGCAGTACGAAGAGCACAGTCGACTTTGGGGGCATGCATTGCCCGGTTGGTCGATTGGGGGGGGGGGGGTCTGAGGGATCGGCTGCGGCGTTGTAACAGGCTATGTTGATGACAAGGTTTCGGTGGGGTTTGGTGGAATTACACTGAGGAAGGTTGGGACGCTTACGAGTGGGGCCATTTTTATGAATAAGGGAAGTGTTGATGTTAGTACCGTTTTTGAAAAGTTAAAATTTACCCAATTTAAGAGCGTCATAATCCGGGTGGTGGAATAGCCATTCATAAGGAGAGGGGATGTAAAACCAAAAAGAGTTGGGGCCTGGTTTGGGATCTTGTTGACGTTAGTGGTGCTGATTGCGCAATTCTTTCGGAAAAACTTGGATACCCAGAAAGCATCAGCGTTTGTGGGGTTGCCGGTGATAGTAAAAGCAGAGAAGTTGTTTTCGCTTAATTTAATGATCCATGATCATTCCACTCCAAGTTGATCCAAGAGATCTCTAGATTTTAAGATAGTCTGTCAAGTGTTTATGTTGAGTTAATTTTAAGCTTGCATTAAGCTAAATCAAAGTGGGGGTTACGCCTTCAATCAATCAAAGTCGTTTAATAGAAGGGGTGGGCTGGCCGGAGGTTCATTGTTCGTAGGCCGGGTTTCAACCAAGGCGGGAACCCCATTGTAGTGCTCCAAGAAGCCCTACCATTTCTCTCCCGCAAACACATTTACCCACCTACAAAAATCCCATCGAAAATTCTATTCATATCCCCAAATTAACATTGAATTCAATGTCAAGCAAATTGAACCAAACGTTCAATTGTCGAACATTGAATTCAATTCCAAAAATCCCAACACCACAATGCACATTTTTCACATGCATTGTAAGTACAATCAAACATGTGTCTAAACAAAAACTTGTCTATTTGATCCGCCGACACACAATTCAGGCAATCTATACATCAAAATACATATCTCCACATCCCAGATGTTTTATGACTGGCTAATAGACACAAATTCCCAGATGCTAATTTCACACCGATTTCCCACGGTTCTTGTGTTACCCATCTGAAGTGTACGCAAACTCTTGCTTTCATTAGCCAGATGGATAACACAAACAAAACCCCAAAAAGGATCGTTGGTAAGTGGCGAGGCATCGGGATTTCGAAAAAGTAAAAATAACAAAAGATACAGACAGAGTCTGAATCAAGAATCGGGAGTCGAGCAGGAGAGTTAGTGAGTAGCGCGCATAAGGAGAAGACCTCCTCCAAACTTATGCATGACCAAAAGATAAATTAATCTTTTAAATAGTATCAATCTGTCTTTTCATTTACGGCTTAGCAATAAGTTCTTGTGACGCTACACTGCTTTTCGGATCGCGATTTGATCCCCAGCTAACAAGAGTGTGTTTTCTCGCGTGTGTAAAGACACACGTCGCTAGTGAATCAATATAATCGTGCGGTATTAAAGACAACAACGATAGCCCACTCTTCCCGAGGAGCCGGAAGCACGGTGACGCACCAAAAATATTATACTATCACCCGGGAGGGGAAAATTGACGATGGGTGTGTCGGTAGTAAAACAACGAGCAGATTGCATCTCGGCTTGTAATGAAACGTTGTTTGATGGGGCGGCGACCTTTTCCTGGACTTCAACTGGACGGACTGACATAGATTTAATCTCATCAGTTTGGTCGCCGATCAGGGCCCTCACAAGAGTGAGGTCGTTTCCTATTCCAATCATTTTGTTGGCCAATCCCGACAGTACGGAAAGTAAAGGTTCCCCTTAACAAAGGTGGAAGGGGGGATAGGTTTGGGCAAGAGCATTGTAGGGAGATATCAATATTTTTTGATAAGGCATTTATGCTTCCTGTTATGCCTTTTGAATGATCTGAGGCTCTGATTTGCGTTCCAAGGTCTGCCCTAGGGTCAGGAATCGCATTATTATTACATTGTTCTACGTCGGCTTTTAATGAGTTCCACCTGGAGACAATTAGGCTTTCACCACGATTGCGATGTGTTTTTAATGAACTGGCATAGAGTTCAGAAGCGAAGGTCACCTCCTCAGCTGATTTAAAGACTTCATCAAGTCTAGTGAGCTCTAGTATATCTGTTTTTTTGTTGATATTATTTAAGATCTTCGGAAGTTTGGCTAATAAGCTCACTTAAGCGTTTGATCACAAACAACACATGCAAAAAGGTGATGCTGTCACATCCGTCGCAGAAGAAGTTGAAGTTACGCGAGTATTCATTAATGTAAGATGAGGCTCGTTTCCCTAGTCCCGTGCAAGACGGGTTGGTGGATTTACGACATTAAACTCCCCATGGGATTAATTTCGCACAAGTCTTTGAGCGATGCAGTACTGTTTAGCACAGTTTTCCTTTTGATTGGGGAGAAAACAATCCAGAAAGGAGAGGAACCGTATGGATAGGGAATGAAAAATATTGTAAAGAGAGTGGAAGAAAACGGAAACTTGTGGTCGACAATGAAGCTGTTTTGGCACTTTCCGTCGGAGACCTGACAAGTTTCTGTGTCAATATATAACTGTGGACGAAATATTGACAAATTATTACACTCCAAAGGCCAAGGACGAATTCAAATAGCGGGATTTTGATGCGAACGAGTTCCGAAGAACACGAAGATTTTGCAATCTTCATACAGAACCGTCTATATCGAATACTTGAAAATTGTGTACGAAATATTGACACACTATTACACTCCAGAGGGGAGGGACCAATCAAAATAGAGGGTTTCTTGAGGCGAACGAAATCCGAAGAAGACAACGATTTTCCAATCTGCCGACAAGCTTATGGCAGTGGTTTTTTTGGGATATGTACAAAATCGTCTGAATCGAATACTTGAGAAAGGGATAAGTAATAATTGAAGACAATTATGAATCATTATTGCTTCGGCTAAGCGAAGAAATCAATATGGAAATATTTTTCTGAAGACTTCTTGAACGACTCCCGCATTACCTCTAGAATCTCATTAATATGAAGCAGAAAAGTAGTTGGCACTAATAAAGAACCTCGAAGCACTTCCAGATTAATAAAAAATAATAACAGAGCAGAAGACACGCCCTTTATTTTTGAAATTACTCTTTAGATTGTTAATTGATGGAAAATGTAGGGAGACTATAGTGGTATGCTGTCATTGGTGACTTAACCGGAAGACGATGTTCAATAAAAATATTCTCATCGGCATTTAAAATGTTTCCTTCATTGTGATTTCAAGGCACACATACACTTTGGATATGGTGACTCTCGGAAGTTCAGATAACATCTTCGACTCTGTACAATTTGGTTGGATCACTAGGTATAGTATACGAGGGTTGCCTCTTATGTTTCGGGATTTGGCAACCCTAGTGTTGCAATCCGGCAATTGACAGCTCTGTCGTAAAGTTGGACATTTTTGAGGTTATACGCACTCAGAACGTTTTGACATACGAGCGCTATTTGTGTAACTTAAAAGATTCATCTCGGCCCAAAAATGGAATTAAATCGTCAACATTTTCGTGCGATTATTTTTTACAACTTTCGGCGTGGATTAACTCAGCAACAGTGCATGGATGAACTTAATTCAATTTTTGGCGATGAAGCTCCATCAAGGACCAGTGTTTATCGATGGTATGGTGAATTCAATCGTGGTCGTAGTTCACTCCAAGATGAATTTCGTGAAGGTCGTCCAAAATCAGTTGTTGTTCCGAAAACCATTGATGCTGTGCGCGAACTGATATTGGAAGATCGTCATGTGACCTATCGTGAGATTGAGACAACCTTAGGCGTTAGTGGCACCAGCATACATTCAATATTGCATAAACATTTGACCGCCAAAAAATTTTGTTCGCGTTGGATCCCACACAATTTGCCAATCGCCCAAAAACAGGCTCGTGTCAATTGGTCGAAAGAAATGCTCAAAAAATACGGTCGCGGTGCTTCGAAACACGTCTATGACATCGCGACAGGTGATGAATCGTGGATTTACGCGTATGAGCCCGAAAGTAAACAGCAGTCGACTGTCTGGGTGTTTCAAAATGAGTCAAATCCAACAAAGGTTGTTCGCGCACGAAGCACTCCCAAGCAAATGGTCGCCTGTTTTTTCGGAAAAACTGGACATGTCGCAACTGTGCTTCGACAATTGGTTCAAACGCATGCAAAAGTGTATAGATCTTCATGGGTAATATTTTGAAAAACAATAAAGTTATTTTCGATGATCAATATTTGTTTTTGTTCTCTAATCCCGAAATATAAAAGGCAAACCTCGTATGATTTAAATGACACAACACGCATTCTGTTATTTGCACGCCTCACGTGATCGGAGATTCTAGCCACGATTATATATTTATCTTTGCTCGAATGTCACTCAGCCAATTTGAACCGCTTGATGTGCCTAGGCTTGAAGTCTCCAAGATTTATCTGCTGATTTTTTATTGAAGATTTCTTCTTGTAAATATAATTGACAATGGATAAAGACTTGTGCGGGTTCTCTATACCACATGGAGAACCAACCCACAATGCCAACCAATCTTGGCCGCCAACAGGGCGTCACCATAATCCAACTCCCCACCCCAACCCCGCAATACACACATTCGCAACCATGCAAAAGCTGCTAGCGCATCCATCCCAATATGCAACAGCATCCGTCCCCAATCCGCAATTGCATACATTCACCAATTTACCAGGAACCCATTTCCCAAGCTGAAATAAATGCATATTCCAATTTACAACGGAATATTAATCATCTCCCTCAATTACATCACCCCACATATAATTTTTCCCAACAATTGCTTCGGTCAATTCTTTACTTAATTCATATTCCCTCCTTGCGACCAAGCAATCTGAATTTCCCCGAAATGCATATGCTGTAATAAAACGCATATTCAAACCTACAACGGAACATTAACCATCACCACCAACTATACCGAGCCGCATACTTTTACCCGAAATAGCTTCGGTTAATATCTTATCTAAACGATATTCCTTGCTCGCACCCAAGCAATTCCAATTTCCCCCGAAAACTATTTCGGTTCATTTCTTCCTTAAACTACACTTCGCGCTTGCAACCAAGCGACAACTAATTTCCACGAAATAATCACAACGATCAAGACCCTTGATCATACTTGGCTATGCCGCCAAAACCAATTTCTCAGTATACACAACCAACGAATCCAACTCAGCTTATACGGCGAGGATTCGCTGGAACTGAACTTCCTATGCGGCAAAGCAACTCTTCTCGAAATTCCTCGTAAGTGGCAGTGAGTTTATTTCAGCTATGACTCAACCGCCACTACGCGATGAATAGTTTTTTCCCATTCTTTAGTCAGTCGTCATTCAACTACCAACGTGCGCACATCAGGTCGAGGTTCAACGCACCGTAACGTGCGCCCGGGAGCGCGGGAAGCCCCGAGTGTGTAACCCAGCTCGCCGTGTCTTTTCCAGGGCCCTTATTTCTAAACGAAAATCATCTAGTCGTGTGTCGGGTTCGCTATCCCTAAGTTTCGAGTCGTTTAGCCGTGCGTCTTAAGGTTCAGCGAATCGGCGGTTATTATTAAGTGTAAAGGTGGCGTACAACACGAACAATAAGCGGCGTCGCGCAACGCAGCAACTAAACGGCTCGTAAATAAAATTAAATGAACAATTAAAGCAACTCTCCTTGTAAATAAAACTAAGTGAACAATTAAAGCAACTCGTAAACCTACTACACCAGTGCGTTTTATTCCCGCGGTTTCGCTTCCTCGCCGTGCAGCAGCGTCCTGGGCGTTTGCCCCCTTCCATTCTCTTCGTTGTGGACAGGTACGGTGGCAGAGCGATGGGGACGGGAGCGAACCCTGTGCCGTACGCCGGCACCACATTCTCCTGCCCCCACAGACTCACTAAGAGATGGAAACGTAAGCACCCCAAGCTGGGGCATTGCTGCAAAACTGGGAACTCTGCCTCTCTATTTATTGATGATTATTGTCTTAAAACTTATAGTCGTACTTGAAAGCCTTCGCTGTATAAATCAACTAATTACTTTCTTGATATATAACATATTACATAGCCTGAAAATGACTTGAGTGGTAAACGAGTTCAACAAACTCAAGAGCAAGCACCATGTTAGCTTAGAAAAATGGTGTTCATACGCATTACAGTTATTAGCAATGAATTTACTCTCGGGGAATTCTATGGATCACTGATTCGGTATTCCTTTTAAGGAATTGGCTATCGCACTGAAAATATTCACTTCTTAGTCTTGAAATGTCAAAGATTAGCTCGATTATTGTCGAATAATAAAAAAGATTACACCGTGCTCTGCAGAATACGGGTCAATCTATTTAGCCGGCATTCTCCTCGCTCCACAGCGCTTTGGGGATGCTAATCTCCATGTTTCAGAGACATTTAACAATTTTCCACTTCAGTTGCTCACGTCGTCGCATTATTCGTTTGTCAGTCAATGTTTTCAATGAAATTTAAATATCCCTGTTTGTTATTTTTGAAGAACATCTTTTACCACGAGTCTCGAACACATGGCACTTCTTTCCTATACAGCATCCATCTTCCACCACCCTGTACTTGTACACCCTTCTAATCGCAGACATTTATCTCTCTTTACAGTTCTGAACGTGGCCGCCGGAAAGGCACCGATGCAAATATCAACGGAAGGATCTGGCATTCCACAGAAAGCAATCGATGGTTCCACATCCGCATTTTTCAGTGGGGAAACGTGTTCGCTTACCAAATCAGAGCGTTCCCCTTGGTGGTATGTGAACCTACTCGAACCGTACATGGTCCAACTAGTGCGTTTAGATTTCGGGAAATCGTGTTGCGGTAAGTTGGATATACGACTTGCCCCCTGCAAGTAAACGGAGTACCCGCATGTGTGCATATATAATATCAATTGTTTATGTTAGTTTTTTACCTTACGTTTTTATATTAACACACAATCACTTCCCTGAAGAGGAGTGCAATAGGAAGCCAGAGAGTTGCAAATTTAAGGTGCACCCAGCAGTTACGGATAACCAGCTCCCATGTCTGGTGTCTGAAGTGAAAGTAACAGTCGATTGAATAATGGCTCAATGCCTTTGTTGGTGTTGGGCACAAGTGAAAGCAGTCCTACGGCAACAGCCGAAGAGATTTCCCATTCACTCCGAGGGTTTCCAAGGAAAACTGGTACGATCACGCTACCAGTAGTCGCCCCCATTCCCGGACCACAATTATTGATTGACGACCGTCTGTGCTGGTTGGTGGAGACGATCCACCTTGTCACAACCGCAGCGGAGTTACAATCTGTTTTGAAACACATCTCGGGTTAACTACAAAAAAAGGATGAACTAGGGGATGACGACGGATTTCCTAGGAAGCATGATTATAGGCTCTAATTTCGTAGCTTATTAGGGCGAACCACAACTGGCAGATACATTTATGGATGTGGGAAACATTGAGGTGTGGATTGCTTCTTCCTGGGAGTATCACCCTAACACGGAAGGAAAGGTGATCGGATAAGAGATTAGAACAATTGTGGGATAACGTTGTTGAACTTGATTTCAATGACTGGGATTTTGTGGGTATAAAGCGATGGATATGAACGTGGCGGTGGGTATCATGGACAGCACGTCCAAATTCGAAGGAGGAAAATGTCAATACATAAAATATAGGGTATGCGATGTTACAAATTAGTGTGGTTTGGTTACAAAGCAGTTGCAGATGTTAATTTAAACATAGAAGAATTGAATGTGACTTCATAATTTCCTTACTAAATATAACAGCTATAACAGGTTCAATTTCTTACTTAGCTGAATCAAGCAAACAGGAGATTGTGATGCAGCTCAATAGATCGACTCTGATTTTTCGATGTGGATGACATTTTATCATTCTTAGATTAGGAATAAAAAGAAAAGGCTCTCGCCGCGTAAGCTGTTGAAACTCGACTGGGGGTAATGAAAGAGCGATGTGCCCTCTGTGGTGGTTGGGACTCGACTGGCTAAATGGGGGCAAGAATCCATTCATGGTGTCGTGGCAGTGGGGTCATAGCTAAGTAAAACTCACTGCTACTTACTAGGAGAATTGTTTCAGGGAATTCGTGCCGTACAGGTTGGGTTAGATTCCTCTGTTGCTGTGTATACTGAGAAATCGATTTCGGGGGGCATGGCCAAGTATGGGCATGGGTTTTCGATTCGACAAAGGAACATGGGCCTTGATCGTTGTGATGGTTGTTTCGTGAAAATGCAACGCATCGTGTTGGTGACTTACCAGTAAGGACAATTGGTATTGTTTCAATTGGCTTAGGTCGGATGGGGGCCGAAATGGTTTACGGGGAAACTAAATGCTGCTTGGTTAGAAGCGAGAAAAATAGTTTAAGTAGGATGGGAACTGCAACGGTTTTTGGAAAAATAAGTGCTGCTTGGTTGCAAGCGAGGGAAATAGTTTAAGTAGGAATTAAGCTAAACCGTTTTCGGGGAAAACAAAATGCAGTTTGGTGTAGATGAGGCAGATGATTTAAAAAGTATTCTGTTGTATGTTTTACGAATGCACTCTATTACAGATTGGGAAATATATGCTATTGCAGATTGGGAAATGGATTCTTTGCGAGTTTGCGTATGTATGCGATTGCAGATTTGGGAATGGATATTGTTGCAGATTGGGAAGTGTGTTCTTAGCATGTTTTGAATGTGTGCTATTGCAGATTTGGGTTATGGAGACGCGCTGTTAGCGGTCAAAGTTAGGTAGGAATTGTGGGTTGGTTCTCCGTGTGATATAGAGAACCCCCACAAACTAAATACCTTAAAATTGTCATTGTCAATCAAGTATAAACTTCGCTAGCAGTTCGTTACCAACCACCGAAGTAATAAGTAGGATATGTGGGAGTCGAAATACTTTGTGAATGACACCAATGAGTTAATTTAGAAGGAACGGCTCACATTTGACATGATATCACATTCCTTAAGAGACACATACATACCCTACCTCCGACAAGTTACTTCCAGAAGAGAGAGAGAGTAATCTTTTAAATATGAGGGCGAAAAAATACGATTACTATTTAGTGGCCTACGAGGGTTGCCTTTTATGTTTCGGGATTAGAGAACAAAAACAAATATTGATCATCGAAAATCACTTTATTGTTTTTCAAAATATTCCCCATGAAGATCTATACACTTTTGCATGCGTTTGAACCAATTGTCGAAGCACTTTTGCCACTCTGATTGAGGTATCTCCAACACATGCATTCTGAATACAGCAACCGCTTCTTCAGGTGTCGAAAAACGTTGACCTCTCAGTTTGTTTTTTACGTACGGGAATAAAAAGAAGTCATTCGGTGCCAAGTCAGGACTATACGGCGGATGACCCATCAAATCGATGTTTTGGGTGCTCAAAAATGCAGTTGCCGCAGCCGATGTGTGAGAGCTCGCATTGTCGTGGTGAAGAGTGATCCGTCTTCGGCGGTTGGTTTTCCTGATCTCTTGGAAGACAACTGGCAAACAAATGGTTATGTACCACTCAGAATTGACTGTTCTGCGTTGTTCTAGTGGTACGGTTGCGACATGTCCAGTTTTTCCGAAAAAACAGGCGACCATTTGCTTGGAAGTGCTTCGTGCGCGAACAACTTTTGTTGGATTAGGCTCACCTTGGAACACCGAGACAGTCGACTGCTGTTTACTTTCGGGCTCATACACGTAAATCCACGATTCATCACCTGTCACGATGTCATAGACGTGTTTCGAATCACCGCGGCCCTATTTTTTTAACATTTCTTTCGACCAATTGACACGAGCCTTTTTTTGGGCGATAGACAAATTGTGTGGGATCCAACGCGAACAAATTTTTTTGACAGTCAAATGTTTATGCAATATTGAATGTATGCTGGTCCCACTAACGCCTAAGGTTGTCTCAATCTCACGATAGGTCACATGACGATCTTCCAATATCAGTTCGCGCACAGCATCAACGGTTTTCGGAACAACAATTGATTTTGGACGACCTTCACGAAATTCATCTTGGAGTGAACTACGACCACGATTGAATTCACCATACCATCGATAAACACTGGTCCTTGATGGAGCTTCATCGCCAAAAATTGAATTAAGTTCATCCACGCACTGTTGCTGAGTTAATCCACGCCGAAAGTTGTAAAAAATAATCGCACGAAAATGTTGACGATTTAACTCCATTTTTGGGCCGAGATGAATCTTTTAAGTTACTGTAAACAACACAAATAGCGCTCGTATGTCAAAACGTTCTGAGTGCGTATAACCTCAAAAATGTCCCACTTTACGACAGAGCTGTCAATTGCCGAATTGCAACACTAAGGTTGCCAAATCCCGAAACATAAGAGGCAACCCTCGTATAAGAGCCCGGAAGTTCATGACCCCACTGACTTGGCTGCGCCATCGTTCGCTGTCCTGTGCACTCTCCTTCCACGCTTGACCATCTGATCCGATTTTCGCAAGGTCAAACCTATTGTTCCCCCGTCTCCGTGGTGAACATCTCTTTCCCGTTAGACTACCGTCAAGAATTCTACGCACGGTCCTATCGTTGCCCATTCTCGCAACATAAGACCCATATGATATTATTTAACAGTATTGAACATTATTTATACTATTATATTTATATTCGTTCTGTTCAAGGACAGCACCGAGTCGACCGTCATTTGCGAGCGACCACACACCACCACACACTACCAACAACAGAAAAAACCGACGCCAACGAATTTCTAGAAAATTTTAAATGATGTAAATGGCTCTGTTTTTGTTTCCTCTCACTTTCGGAGGTTACTTATGAATGTTGGTAAACTCTCGGGAAAGCTCAAGTGGCTCAACCCACAGAGTGAACTGTAACAATTTAGAGCGGCGTTATATTATTGGTTAAAACTTTAAAGGAAGTATAATTTAAAGCCGTTTCAATGTCCCTGGTTAAATAGGTCACTTCACCGGAAATGAGTGAGACGGCTTGTAGCAGTGGAGGAAGTAAACAGAACCGGGAGCAAGATGTTGGAACATCTGAGTCCCTTACCTAATTCGTGCAGTATAGTCGTGTAAAGAAATTAATCTCACGGGCTTGGGTGATCGATCAAAAGTCGGGAATAGAGTTTGTAGCATTTTCTTTTCTTATACTTAAGCTCGGTTCTTGGACGATGCCCTCACTTAGTTAGTGTGATTCGATATCACGTAGGATAATCACGTAAATCTGAAAAAGCCCCAAGAGTCCCCTTTGCCATACGTCCCGTTGTTGGCTCGAAATGGAATTTCGTTGATTCAGGGGTTGCTGCTATTGTTAATCCGTTCTTGTCTTTCTTGTTAATTGTTCCACTGACGATACCTGATTTACCCTGAAAATAGATGGGTCCAGAAAAGCCTTCCTTCTATACCCTAAAATCTATTCCGCGTGCCACCGGGTCGATGTCCGGTGGTATCTATACCTCTTCTTTCCATCGCGAGGCGTCTCTTTCCACTGATGGGAGGAAATTCCTTTCCAGTATCTAACCGAAAGGGTGTTGATTTCGAGCACTCCTTACCACTGGTGGGGGGAAGCGTTGTGGAGTACCCCAAAAAAACAGAGAAAGGTTTGGGGGCGACTTCTATCTGAAATGACACAAGTTTCTTCCTATTCTATATAAATATATTAATAAATAAGAAAGTCCAAATGCAGTCTTTGAGAATCACCAGAATAACCCACTTCCGTAAGGATGTTGGGTTCGGTCTCAAGATATCTGAAGAAGAAATGGGGAGAGACATCTAAAGGTAGTATCTACAGGGTTATCTCAAATGGTCTCTAACTAGCTGGATGCGGGGATAGTGGGGTAGAAATCAAATAAGACCAGTAGGTCTTGTGTGTGGTAGTAAAGGTAAATTACGTCCTTGGCGTCTGATTATCTGCGCTTTAGTCGGTAAGTGTGTGTGTATTTGTGCCGTCCTATACGGTGGGTGTGGGTGTGTAGTGTGTTAGTAGTAAACCCTATGGGATGGGTGCAGGAATCCTCTATAAAAAATAGGGAATGTTGTTGGGAAGGGTGCTTTCTTCAGTTTTGTACTGAAGAAGAAATTGTGGTACTCTGATCCGAAGAGATCGAAGGAGAGAAGGGTGAAGAACGCAAGACGACCGTACACGTAGAATCTCGCTGTTCTGAATGCTTTCGAGGTACTTGTATGCTAATTGTAGGAGGTACTCGTCGATAGGAGTAATGGTGACACCTTCGTCTAGGTAAAAGTTGGGGTAATGACGACTGTCAGGCCTTCTAGAGTGGTTAATGCATCTTCTGAGGAGTCTCGAAATGTCCATTTGGCCTCAAAATATACATCACCAAATGGGGAAAGCGTACGATATTCCAGATCGGACTATCTGCTTATAGCAGAGAAGTTTAACTTTGGTGTCAACTTTGTTGCTCCACTTCAAAATGTTGTGCAGTTTCTTACACCGACCGAGGCCCCTTTGAAGAATGTTGATCACATGTTTGATGAAATTTATTTTTGAGGTACTCCAAGATATTTAATTCTGAGTGACCCCAAGATATTTCATCCTGTCCTGTGATTTGATCGTAGTATCTCCTATGTGTATTCGAATATTCTGTAAATACCGAGAAGTAGGTTGGGAGTGTTGTGGTTACGTCGAATTTGCCATCGGCTGTAATACTGACACGGTTCGTCCAGGTGACGGTTATTTCGATTTGTTGCGAGTTTAGGGCTTTTGGATAATGTGTACACTAGGACGCCATCCACATACCATATCTGGTTTACTCTCCCGTCTACAGGCCGAGGAATTTGTAAGGTGTAGATATTAAATAGGATACGGGCTAGAATGGAGCCCGCGGTACGTCTGAGGAGGCGTTGGAAGTTGGGATATCTTTCTTTTTTTTTCTTTTTTTTTTTTATATAATTCTCCCGGAAATGCGAACCTGTAGCGCCTAGTGGGCGCCCCGAGATGCCGTCAAATAACTGTTGCGGTTCCTTTCAAACAGTTGCTGGTTGTAACGCTCCATGAACACTTCCGCGGGGAGAAATGCCAAAGCTTCCCAGCTCTGTAACGGAACGAGTTCTGATGTAGGAATATTTGCGCCGTCGAGAGATGAACCGCAAATTCGTGCGGTCTGTCGGGTTGCCTTGTAGAGCGCATACAAACCGAATTGAGCGGAACAATACCACGAATCTCCGAAGAACAGAACCCGTGATAATATCTGTAAAACAGACAGACGTCGGCTACGCGCTTTCGATGTGATAGCAGCTGTAGTCCTGATGTCAACGCCTTGTCCCCGATCATGCAGATCGCTCGTGTCTGTATGCTCTCAAGTAGGCCGAGGGTATCTTTACGAGCAGAGCTTCAAACATTAGAGCAATATGCGAGCGCGGGTCTGATTTGGGATTTATGAAAGATGAAAAGTTGAGCGGAGTAAAATATTTCTTGGCTCTAAAAAGATAGTACAGTTTTCCTGAGGCGAATGTGGCGATGTTCGGCACGTATTTTAGCCACGATACATCACCACAGACCGTGACGCCGAGCAATTTCAAGGTTTCCCCAGATTCGGGGGCCTGGCCATTCATCATCAGTTGTGGAACCGATTTTCCACTTTTCTTTGTGAATGTTGTATATTGTGTCTTCGTTGCATTGAAGGCGACGAGATTGGTCTTTGCCCACTGCAGGACTTTATCCAGATCCCGATTTAGAGAGCCGACCTGGCCACATCTCAGCTGTTGCGACGTTGTTGCTGTCATCGGCCGATCACTCGAAAAAGAGGAAACAAGTGTACATCATCCGCTAAACTGAACACTTTGTTATCAGTTGACTCCAATAAATCATTTATGTGAAACATAAACATTGTTGGATGCCTCAAGAACCTTGAGGCATTCCGGAATTAACAGGATACAGATCCGAAGACTCGCCGTCCACAACAACCCAGATCGATCGATTTTCAAGGAAGCTCTTTGTCCAGTCGCAAAGCTGCTGGGGAAGTTCATCTGAACGAAGTTTTCTCAGCAATGTCCCGTGCCAGACGCAGTTGAAAGCCTTGGAGATATCCAATACGACCGCCCCTGACTCACCATGCCGCTGAATTGCAGATGTCCATATATCGGTTATAAGTGTCAAACGGTTTCCCGTGGGCAGCCTACCACGAAATCCATATTGACGATCATTCAGCACTCCGATGCACTCCAGATACTTAATTAACTCGGCGTTGAGGACCTTTTCCATCACCTTAGACAACATAAACTTTTGTGGAAGATATCTTTCTCCTCTTTGGGATTGCCTGAACTTGAACTAGAAAATGTTCTCCGTGCATAAGACAAGCAGGTAAAAAACGTCCTCCTTGCTTAAGATAAGCGGAAGAGTCTGCCAGGAACCAGCGATAGTTCTGAAGCATAGTTCTTAAGGACGGTTGCTGATATTCAGTCCGGGCCGGTTGCCTTCCTACAGTCCAGTCAACGTAGAATCCGTTGAATACTACGCGAACGAATCCTCTCATCGTGGATCGAAGACTGTACCGGCGCGATCACAGGTGGGCTCAAAACATCGTCACCGAGGTTTGAATTCGCGGAAAATAAATTCGCGAACACATTAGCTTTATCTTCTGGATTTGTGACTAACGTCCTGCTGCCCGTCACTAACGTAGGAAAAGAAGAGGGAGCGAAGTAACTGCTCACACCCCTTCCCATTGACCGGAAGGGCCCTGAACCAGTCGGGCACTGAAGCAGTTTATTAGTCACTCTGTTGTTCTAGGCATTCTTCGCGGTATCAAGCGTTTTTTGACATCAGTAGATTTGACGTTAGGATGATCTCGTTGTTTTCTCATCAAGCAGCGACTCGTTTTAAAAGCCTGATCTTCGACATTTCGTGGGCCGGAGTGAATGTGTAAAAATCCACCTCCTGTGCCTTGAGGTAAAGTCTCTGCTTTCAACCCAGCGAAGGCCAGGGCGATCCTTGTCCCTGTTCAATCCAAGTTGACATGGAGTCTCCACGTGACACTCCTGGATAGCTACTTTGGCACCCACCAAGTAGTGAACCAATGCCTGCAGCGACATCTTGAGAATGGTTTTCGCAAGGCTAATAACCTTGCCCTGAAAATCAAATTATTATGGAAAATTTAACAAGTCTCGGATACGGACGGGATGCCGATGGATAGACTTCTAAATAAGGCCAAGACCAGATCCCGGTTGTAGCACCGATGATGATGATGATGTACCTTGCGGTTGTCGTTGACCTTGTGGTAGGTCTCCCTATAGCAGGTTACGATTTTGTTTAGGGATGGGATTAAGGTATTTGCCTTAAAGTTGGAAGTCCCTAGTCGGTTCACGTCACTGACGAAATCCTTCAGATTGAAGTCTCGTGCAAAGACCCCGGGTTGCTACTTCATTTTTAAAGCAGGTAGGTCAGCCCTGAGCGCTGTTTGTGGATACTTCGGATTTGAGGCGGTCTTTGGTTTTGTGCTTATGGATGATACTGCCTTCGGCGGGCACAATTTTTCCGAAGGAATGACTTTTCGTGCAGTGGGATGTACTGAGAAGTTTGCTACCGTTGCATTAACCGAAGCCGGGGACAATATTGGCGTACAATGGTGACAACGCGTTTACTGGAGGGGCCTCCATCGCAGTTTAGTATTGGTCGTGGTGTTTTCCGCTTTTCAGCACGAACAGAAGTAGGCGTGGAACGAGAAGTATTAGGGGTATGGACACGGGAGCAATTCTCGTCAGGAGAGACATCAAAGTCCCTGTGGAGGTTTGTCAGTTCAGGATCGATTCCTATATTATCAATAGTTTCGGAGTTTGTATTGGAGGAGTTCAAGGGTGTTGTAACTTTCAGGGCTGCATTTTCCTTTTCGAGAATAGCAATTCTAGCTACGGCTGCGGCGAGATCAGTTCTCATTTTCTGTAAGAGTGCCATCAAGCCCCCATCTGGTTGGGGGTTCAGACCTTGAGGGTTTTGAAAATTCATTGGTAAGAATATCTTATTATAAAAAAGAACAATGGAAACACAAGGAGATACAAGTGAATTGCGAAACAAGAAATCGGTGGCACGAACAGACTTTCGTTATATTAAAATTTAGAAACAAGATACAAGATTCACGTAGACATAATTCAATTCCCAATTCTTTTTGCTTTGGTATCACCATCGTCTTTCTTAACTGAAGTTGGTCCTAAGTCTCCTTCCTCCCAAGCGTTTTTCGACAATATCCGGTGCTAAAAGAAACCGCAACGGTAAACGAGTGCGAATAAACAGAGAAAACCGTTCTTCAGCCGAATAGCACTTGTGTGGATAATTGCAATATTTTTGCATTCGAATTTAAGACTCAGATTGAGTTTAAAAAAGTTTTGCTTTTAAAAGTAAACTCATGCTTATGCGTGTACAGTTTGTATTCAAAACATGTAATATGCAGAGGAGGAGTGGGTGGTAATAGTACGGGAGTCATGTGATAGGGTGATCGGGCCGCGGTGACTTGGTTACCCTTGAATTTAGCGATTGAGAGTTGAAACCTTTTTGTCTGCTTAATAACTTGAGATATCGTGATGACAAAGACACTTAATGTGCGGGAAGTCTGCAATAAATACCGACACTACTTTCGTTGTAGATGAATATGTATCATTAACGCCATCTTGTGCCGCCTCAAGGGCTGAGTTGGTAAGGGGGTTGCGTGGGGATTTGGAGTATTGTGTCCAACATGGACACTCGGTTCACTCCTATCCCCATCCGACTGTCACTAAGGTTCCGACACGTATCGTTCGCAAGCCAACAAACTGAACGCCAAAATACGGAGCGCACAACACAGAAAACAACGCACAGATTTAATGAATGTTAATTGTTTATTTGTTACGTTTTATTCTCTAAATAAAGACCACTTTTTTCGCCGCCATTATCAAATATGTTAGTGTTTTAATATTTCACTTATACTTATTCTTTAATATTAAATTGGTTGTTATAAGTTTTAAACACGGTGAAATACTTCTTTCACGACCCGACTTCTGCATATACACGCTTCTCCGCCGCGCGACAGAGAGCGGGAGATCGCTCCACCAGCGTGTCGGCGGATGTAATTTGACTCAGCGATAATCAGCGTGTGGTGTTGTTATCTGTTATTTGGGTGCATTTTCCTTGAGATTGAAAGTGTCCCCTTGTTGGGGTGTGCGGGCGGCGTAGTGGATGTGCCAGGCCTCTTTAGTGGCCCCGATGAGCCGATCTCCTAAAGCAAGTTCCTTGGATGTACTGCTTGTTTCCGGTGATAGCCCGCCAGGGCGAATGGACTTCCTTGTTAGCGGTGGTGCCGGCAGCATTGCCAATCTCGGGGAGATGGATCAACGGTTGATACGTGAGCGTACCCACAATCGTTTTTCCTGGTTGGGTACGCCCACTTGGGCGGCTTCCGGTGGCTGGTATACGGCTGAGGGGGTGTAGGAGCAGAGTGCCCACCTTTCTTCTTCTTCAGCGTTCAGGATGGGCCGCACTGTCGACGATTGCTCCTTGAGGTTAAGGATGTCCCCAAGATGTGATGGTCGGCCTACGTAGCTGTGATGCCAACAGTCTTGGTCGTCTTTGGGGAGCGAATCAACAGCTCATGACTGGTCAATGGGAGAAGGTACCCACAATAATCCAAGAAATCACAATAAACGACAAGGCAACTTTCTATTTTCTAATACGCAGCTTTTAATGATTTAATTTCACTGGGAATTATTTTACTTTCTTCGGCCGTAACTTGGTTTTATATTTGGTCTTCTGGATTTAGCTCATGCGCGACCAGGGATTCGGCCTCTGGAATCTTACTGATCAGGAAATCGAATATTACTGCCCGTTTATTGTTTTTACGTTGAGATTTGTCAACGTTTTTAATGTAAAAATTCCAAGAAGCACACACACGATTTTGTGTGCTTCAATTGGAATTGTGTTCTGGGAATTGACTTAAGGTTTAGTTGGATAGGTTCCTGGAAGGGAAATCATGAAATGCGTTTTGAATTAAGCTTTTCATGATGTCAGGATTTTGGGAATTGAATCAATGTGCGACGAATTAACTTTTGGTTTAATTCGTTGCTCATATGATTCAATATGGAATTAGGATGTAAGTTAATGGGAAATTAAATCGATGTGCGACAAATTAAGTTTTGGTTTAATTTATCGCTCATATGATTCAATATGGAGTTTGGATTTGGATTATGGGAGGTATTGGGGATTTGGATGGGGTTATTGGTAATGTTGGGGATTTGGATGGGAGTGGCGATTTCGGATCGCTACACCCTCCACTAAGGAAATGCTTTACCTAGCACAAGGGAAACGTAAAGTCTTTCTTGGTGGACGGAAAACCAGATCTCGTAACGGAGGTCATGGTGGTGTGTGTGTGTGATCGTTCAGATCTGTGTTGTTTATACGTGCGCGAAGGCAATGGAACAACGAAGTAGGCAGGCGGCAAGGACAAAGGAAGAAGCGACCTAATCCATCGTTCGGTAATGAGGGCTAGCTGGGTAAATAGCAGCCACTCATTAAATGGAAAATACATTTAGGATACCGCAAACGATATGAATTGTTTATGGTATCGCCAAGAAGCCTATGGAGGAACAGCGTTCTTTTATTTGCACTTGGTGCGAGTTAGGGAAATTGGCTTCAGCGTCGATTGCGCTAATTGATTGTAGCTGTTTGGGTATTTTTTTTGCTGGGAAAAAAAGGTCGCCGGCTAATATGTACGTTAAGAGATTTATCTTACCATGGCTAAGCTGAAAAATAGACGGCGCAATGTTTATGATCCCTGGTGAAGGTTACATAGTATGCAATCCAAATCCTTTGTTATTAGGAATTCGCCTAGGGGAATTTGCCTGGCACCGAAGGTGCCAACTTGGTTTGGGATCCCTGATAAGTTAAGAAATAAATCTTACGGGGAATTGTATGCGAAGAGATGCATGAAAGGTAAGTTTTCTTTGACAGGGACTTTTAGGTTAAAGATTTGATCTATTTAATGCGCGAAGCATTTAAGATGCTAATGCGATTGCATTAGTGAAGTTATGAGATTGGGTGGAGGTTATGGGGGTTTTTTAGGTAAGCGAACCGTGGGGTTTGGCGGAACCGCCACAGTTGTGTAGGTTTAACTGACGATTCTTGTTATTGTGGAATTCGGCACAATACTGAGTATTAGATAGGGCCCCCAAGCCCAGCCGCCCGGTGAAATACCACCCCATTAACCTATAGACTTCGTGAAATGGTTATGAGAAATCCTAGAGCATCTTTCGGAGCTTGGCGTATGGACCCGGTAGAGAAAAAAAATAGCATCCCAGAGCGCTGATTCAGCGTTACAGGTTCGCCTTTCTTGGGAAAAAAAAATTAAAAAAAATGCCGTGAATATACCGAGCTTCGTGCCGCTACTACGAACAATCTTGCGTACAAACTGCACACTAAAGTAGACGTGCAACATTCCGCCTTTGAAGCGTCGAACACTTGCATTAGAACAAGGCCGATATTCTGGCCTAGCAATATAGAAAATAGTAAGTCGAATATAGAAATTAGTAAGAAATGTCAAAGGTCTTTATTGATCACCCGTCGTAATAGCACCTTGGACCGCTGACTCGACTCGCTGCCTTAGTCTTACCTTTCCCGTGGAATGTATGTATATACAAAAAACTTCAATCTCAAAAAATTTAAACTTGGGTCCTAGTTGAGTTTTGGATCTGTAATCGTTTTTCAGACTAGTATTTAGCAACCAAGCACATCGTAACTATTTCCCCTTGTGCTGTGACTGTTGATCAATAAAATAACCTTGAAAAACGGACACGTTATTGAACCTAAATTGACGGGGTTTTAGCTCTACATGGGTAATGACCCCATTTGTTAATTTTTCCTGATATATAACTCAAAAATGTTTCTATATTTCCAGAGAGTAATCCAGCAACGATTGTTGTACGCGTGGGAAACAACCGGCCAGATCTTGGCACAAACCCTATATGCAATCGCTTCACGGGACCTCTTGAAGAAGGTCAACCGCTCTTTCTACCATGTAATCCCCCTATGCCTGGTGCATTTGTCTCTGTACATTTGGAAAGTAGTACACCCAACCAATTATCCATATGCGAAACATTCGTCTATACCGATCAAGCTCTACCCATTGAAAGGTGTCCATCGTTCCGCGATCAGCCTCCGGGTGCATTGGCCTCATACAATGGCAAATGTTACATTTTCTACAACAGGCAACCGTTGAACTTCCTCGATGCTTTGACATTTTGTCGAACACGCGGTGGAACCTTAATAAGTGAAAGTAATCCCGCCCTGCAAGGTTTCATTAGTTGGGAGTTGTGGCGACGGCACCGTAATGACGTGAACTCACAGTATTGGATGGGAGCCATACGTGATACGGAAGATAAAAACATTTGGAAGTGGACTAATGGAGAAGAGGTGACTGTATCCTTCTGGAACCATCCAGGTGGTGATGAAGACTGCGCACGGTTCGATGGATCCAAAGGCTGGTTATGGAGCGACACCAATTGTAATTCTTTACTCAATTTCATTTGTCAACACCAACCGAAGACCTGCGGCCGACCAGAACAACCGCCGAATTCGACAATGAGCGCACCAAATGGTTACGAAGTTGGAGCGCAAGTGAAGTATTCTTGTGATAGCAATCACTTGCTTGTAGGGCCAGCGACAAGAACCTGCCTAGAAACAGGATTCTATAATGAATTCCCACCGGTTTGCAAATGTAAGTGGGGTGTCTATCCACTGATGACAATCGTGATTATTTATCTTCCTCATTACTCTGGTAGATATTGAATGCGGTTTGCCAGCATCGATACCATACGGAACTTACGAGCTCCTCAACGGATCCGTGGGTTACCTTAGCTTAGTCAAGTATAGATGCAACGAAGGCTATGAAATGCTTGGACGGGCTTTACTGACATGTGACTTCGATGAACGTTGGAATGGACCTCCACCTCGTTGTGAAAGTAAGATCTATAAATATCCTTTTCGCTCCTTTTTCCAAAACGAAGTAACTCCCTAACCTGTAGTCATTGAATGTGATACTTTGCCTGGAAATTACTACAACACCATCATCTCGACACCCAATGGAACCTTCTTTGGCTCCAAGGCGGAAATATCATGTCCTGCGGGGTACCGTTTGGAAGGCCCAAGAATACTTACATGCCTCAGCAACGGGCAATGGAGTCACTCGTTGCCAAGGTGCACCAAAATCGAAATATCAACCACCACTACCACGACAACTCCTCGTCCTAAGACCACAGGCACCAGACGTGTAACAAGACCAACGATGCCTACTACTCTTGTAATGAGTTCAACGCCCATCGTAGAAATTAATGGCGAAAGTAAATATTTGCATAAAAACTCTATTAAAATTTAAATATCACTCACTTTCACAATTTCAGCTGATTCTGACGAGGAGGTGACTTTCGTCGTGCCTGGAACTGTTCGTGAAGAATTCCCACCGAAGCGGGTCCTTCGACCTGTCCTTGTACCAAAGACTAAAACATCACCACCAGCGACGACACCAAAAACCATCCTCATAACAAGCACAATGGCAGAACAACCTATTCAGAGTTCAATTACACCAACAGTGTTGACAAAAGTTCGTCCATTGGTTCCGACCCATGAAACCACAACTACACCGCGCAATACACACAACATTATACTTAATGCTCATCCGCAGGATAATGAAATATCTGATAGTGTCAACATTCGTCCAAATCAATCGCCCAATGTTAACGTACCCTTCTCCGTCGACAACCCCCAACGAAAGGAGGGCAAGGAAGCTAAACTGAACCTTGGTGCCATCGTTGCTCTCGGGGCCTTCGGAGGATTTGTTTTCCTGGCTGCTGTCATCACCACCATTATAATCCTTGTCAGAAGGTAAGAATTGACTTGTAACACTGTTAGATTGATCCTTAGATGTAAGAGACAATGTTTGTTGTTATACTTTCAATGCCTATTTGAACGTGGCACGTTTTGGATGACAAAGTTGAGGGTAGTTCGAAAATAGGCGGAATGTACTGTAAACAAACGACGGTTTCGCCATTGTATGGCTGTGAAAATCTTTAAGCTACAGGATATTGCTCGAAAATTATTTTCTAGGTATTAGTTGCATTAAAATTAAATCCATTATTTTTGCATGAAATTGATGGCTTTATTTAGCATAGTTAGAATGATTCGATTTAGGTCAAATCTGCTCCGTTTTGTTCGATAACTTGTTGCCATTTCGAAGATGATTTTATGATGCCTTTCTCATAAAAACGGTCGTCCCTATTGGCAAAAACTGGGACAGTCGACCACAGACAGGAACAGGAGGCAATCACTTGGTGTCACGTCCGGACCATAGTATGGAACCATATAAGGGGCATTTGCCCTGTGAGTAGGGCGTTCGAATATACTCAGAGGTATAGGCTCTGTGAAATGGTCGAGAGAAATCCCGTCTTTTTTCGGAGCTTGGCTAATTGACCAGTTCGAGAAAAGGTTGGTTTAGGTGGTAGTCGGTCCCAAGGTGAGATACCACCACATCACGGTGTAAATTCCGCGATATCGTCGGGAGAAATCTTTGGCTATGTTTCGGGTGTATGGCAGTTGGCCCGGACTGACACCGAGATAAGTCATGACGGTATCTTCTAATATAAAAAATTCCGGAGATAAACTAGTTTCCCATTTGGATATCTGACGGGGAAAGTGTGGGGGGGGGGGGACATCATGCAAATATTATGATAAATAACCGAACTTTAAGAAATCCGTCATCACATAATCGGGCTCGCTCTCTAGACTCTGTCGGCGCTCGACTTGTAATGGCATCTTGCAACATCAGGGGCATCGGTTTCACCAATACGAATGTAAGCGCCGTCCACCAATATTTGCAAACAGTGAAATCTGATATCCTTGCCCCAACCAAGACCCAGGTTGTGTAGTGATCCTAAATCACTACTCCCATCCAATCCCCATTATCTCCTCTAACCTTAACTATATACCATAGTGAATCATAGAGCGAACCAAAAGTTAATTTGTCGCACATTGATACAATTCCTAATTACCTCACCCTTACCCATAATCCAAATTATGTTTTCCCAATTACATCAAAGTACGACAGTCGACTCGTCAACTGATTCGACATATCTTCGTTGCTCAGGATAGGACTTATATTCGAGATTCCGTTTTATAGGTGGAGTCTGCGTCTTCGTGTGCTCCGATCTGGGTGGCAGAGCATGGAGGCGTTGGAACCCAATAACATAAACATCATATGGTTGAGGGTCGTACTGAGGAATTCTGATAAATTTCTTTGTCGTTTTACAGTTCCCTGAATAACGATCGACTGGCAACATTTTTCGAACATCTTTCACGCACCGTCGACTGGATACAGATCATCCACCCGGATTCTGAAACTGTCGTCGTTGGCGGTTTTAATGTACACAATTCCGGCTGGTTGGTGCGTTGTAACAGAGCCGACGAGGCTGGGAGGCTGGCGGAAGTGTTTGCTGTTAGCTGCAAGTTGACTCAACTCGTGGAGGGACCTACCTCGGATACCCGAGGTGATCGTGCGAACACCTATTGGGTTTTGCGACGATAGTGAAGAACGTGTGATTCGAAATGACGCTATGGCGGTTACAATTGAACCAATGCTTAACACATGTGTTAAGAATTCGATTTGTAAACGCACATACGCTCAATTGATGTGGAATTGCTATGTTATTGCTTGGTATACGGCTGATGATTTCACTTATTCGATTTTCTTTCGGTGTTCTTCATTATTTGCTTGTATATTGTGCGTGTATCTGTTAGATACGCCACACACCCTGGATATGTTCTTGACAACTTGACTCAACTCGTGGAGGGACCAACGCGAGTGCCGGATGCCCGAGGCGAGTATGCGAACACCCTGGATCTGTTTTTGACATCCGAATCGAGTATTTATACCGTGAAGGTTTCTGTGCCACTGGAAAACTCAGGTAACTGCTTGGTATCGGTCGGGCAACCACTTGCATTTCAAACAAATAGCCGACCTGGGCGGCTGGCCGCGTATGGAGGTACGGAACTGCTAACTGGAACGATATGCGAGATTTCTTCGCATCCTTTCCGCGGTCGGAGATGTGCTTTGTAAACTCCGATGTCAATGAATGCCTGGAGTCGGTCACAGAGATCATTCTTCTCCGGATGGCGATCTACATTCCACATTCCACCAAACAATGTTCATCTAATAGGCCTTGGCTTGATAAAGAATGTGAGCACATTAGAGCGGCAAAAAATAGATCTTTTAAACAATGGAGCTGTAATCTCACCGAGGTTAACAGAACGAATTTTGTTAGAATCAAAAACGCGTGCAACCGGCCGATTGATACCGCGAAGAAGGCCCACAACGACAGAGTGACCAATGAACTCCTTTACTGCCTGACTGGTTCGCGTTCCTTCTGATCAATGGCAAGGTCAGCAGTAATGTCGCTTCTTCCTCTTTTCCTCCGTTGGTGACGTGCAGCGGGACGTTAGTCACAAATTCAAAAGATAAGGCTAATGTGTGCGCGTATTTATTTCCGCGAAATCAAACCTCGATGCCGATCTGTGGAGCCACTTGTGATCGCGCCGGTACGTTTTTCGGTGCGGGATGTGAGGTTACGTCCGCGTACCAGTCAACGAATTCTATGTGGACTGTAGGGAGGCAACGGGCTCGGACGGAACACCACCAATAGTCCTTAAGAACTGTGCTCCAGAGCTATCATCGGTTCTTGCCAGACTCTCTTCATCATCATCATCAGCACTACAACCGGGAACCGGTCTTGGCCTTATTTAGCAAGTCCTGAGGCTTGTTACATTTTGGATAACGATTTGTTTTTTCCGGGCAAGGTCATTAGTCTTACGCCAGAGGCTCCCCGACAGGGAATCGAACCCCTGTCTCCCGCGTGACAGGCGGGTATACTAACCACTATACTATCGAGGAGCCAGCCTCTCTTGCTTATCTTATAAACGCGGGACCTTTCTTACCTACTGGAAAATCACTCGAGTTCAGCCAATCCCAAAGAGGGGAAATAAATGTCCCCCACAAAATTACCGACCGATAGCATTACTGTCTATGTTATCTAAGGTGATGGAAAATGTCATCAATGCCGAGCTAATTAAGTATTAGGAGAGCGACGAATATCTGAATTCGTCAATACGGAGTCCGTGGCAGGCGGTCCACGGATACGTTGTTACCTTCATAACCGATATAAGCACATCTGCGGTTGAGGGGCATGGTGAGTCAAGGGCTTGGATATCTACAAGGCTTTTGACCGCGTCTGGCACGGGGCATTGCCGACCAAACTTTATTCATACGGACTTTTCCAGCAGTTTTGCGACTGGACGAAGAGCTTCCTCGAAAATCGACCGATTCACGTGGTTTTGGGCGGCGACTCTTCGGATCTGTATCATGTTAATTCCGGGGTGCCTCAGGGTTCTTTTTTGGCTCCAACCTTGGTTTTGCTTCATACAAATGATTTGTTGGAGACAACGGATAACAAAGTGTTCAGTTTTTCAGATGATAGTACGCTTATTTCCTCTTTCTCGAGGGACTGGCCGATTACTGCATCAAAGTCGCATCAGCTGAGATGTAGACGGATTGACTCTCTGAATCGGGATCTGGATAAGGTCCTGCAATGGCGAAAGGACAATCTCGTCGACTTCGATGCAACGAAGATACAGTATATAACAATCTCTAAGAAAAGTGAATCATCGGTTCGACAGCTGGTGATGAATGGCCAGGCCCTCGAATCTGGGGAAGCTTGAAGTTACTCGGCATTACGGTCTGTGTGAATGTATCATGGCATAAACACGTGTCGAGCATCGCCACATCCGTCTCGGGAAAACTGAGTAATCTTTTTAGAGCCAAGAAATATTTTACTCCGCTCAACTTCTTCTCTTGCATAAATTCCAAATTAGACCCGTGCTCGCATATTGCTCTCATGTTTGAAGCATGAAATTTTACTTCGGCCCAACTTCTTCTTCTGTATAGTTCCCAAATTGGACCCAGGCTCGAATTTTGCTCCTAGGTTTGGAGCTCTGCTCCTAAAAATACCATCCACGTACTCGAGAGCATACAGGGAAGAGCGATCTGCCTGATCGGGGACATGGCGCTGACACCGGGACTACAGTTGCTATCACGTCGAAGGCGCGTCTCTTTTACAAATATTATCACGGGTACTGTTCTTCGGGGATTCGTGGTATTGTTCCGCGCAATTCGGTTTGAATGTGCCCCCACAAAACAATCCGACAGGTCGCCCAAATTTGCCGTTCATCTCCCGATGGCGGGAATATTCCTGCATCAGAACTCGTTCCGTTACAGAGCGAGGAAGCCGTGGATCTCCCTTCCTGCGCGAATGTTCCCGGACCGTTACAATCCGTAACTGTTCAAAAAGAACTGCAACAGTTATTCGGTGGCATATCGGGGCGCTCACGCGGCGCTATAGGTTCGCCCCTCGCGAGAGAAATGAAATAAAAACAATAAAAAATAAAGTAAAATATTAAAAAAAAAATATGAACCCCGCAATCGACCTCCCGGAGCTTCTCGCAAGTCACTTTCGATGTGTGTGACCTGGCGTTGCACTGTTGGAATAGAATTCTTCTCCCATTGATCACAGCTAGCCCGTTCTGGGCATTTGCTTCCTTCAGACGGTCCAATTGTTGTCGGGACGCGTCCGAATTATGAGTGTGGCCGAAGGAGAGCAGCAGAGAATAGGCAAAGCACAGAATAAGCAAAGCACAGAATAAGCAAAGCACAGAATAAGCAAAGCAGAGAATAAGCATAGCATTTGGGCCGTATACCAGAGAGCTCCCGGAGTCGGACGAGGCACTATCGGTGTGGATCTGGCGCTGCACTAATGGTACACAATTCCTCTCCTAGTACTCATAGCTGGCCGCTTCATGGGCGATTGCTTCCTTCAAGCAGACAAATTGTTAGCAGTGCACGTCCGTATTAAGAGTTTGACCGAATGGGAGCGGCTCGCAGTAGATGATTCCCTCCCAATCCCACCAAACACACAGCAAACCTTCCTGATCATCAATCCTGGCTTGGCCACCATTTGCGCCGGGTCACCGCTATTCGACGACGGCCGTTTTCGCTTGGCGCTGTAGTAAGTGACCCACTGTTCATTTCATCTCAGTCGCCATCCGTTTCAGAAATGGGTCGATTTTGTGTCACTCATTCGGTCCATGAGGTTTCTTGCGTTAACTTGTGTGGTACTCATACATCGAGCTTCTTCTTATCTTTAGCTCCTGGTCAATCGAAACAGTGCTCACATGACGGTCGGCATCGACGGTTTCCACGATTTTATAGACATTTTCGACAATTGGCCTTCCAGAGCGTGGTGCATCTTTGACAACGGAATCGAAAGCAAAAATTGCGCGTGATTGGCTGTTAAAGTGTCAGGACCATGAAAACTAACACATTTTCAGTCGCCCGGTTTGTGTTTTCGCCTTTACCGAGGCAAAACTGTATAATACGGCGTATTATACATTATATTCTCTTTGCTGTGGAAGTGCGTTAAAACAAAACTGAGTCAAGCAATCACAAAACTGTCTGAAAAGTCGAAATCTTATTTTTGTAACATCTAATGTAACACGATCGCACTTATACAACCCGAGATGCAGATGACTAAAGCCATCTATTGGAAAAATAATGTATATATTTGTACTACTCGTACAACTAATATGTAGAGACAGTGACAGGTTTTGCGCCACTTTTGATTGGTGCGAAGAACACTCCACTCTATCTACTGAGGCTTCTTTAACCGGCCGCTCAGAAACTCGGAATATCTCACGGATACCGTAGAAAAATAAATATGTATTGTACTATGGCGCTACTAGAAAAGACTTCATTGATTGACGGCATACCGAATTTTAACCTATATAATCATGAATGAGTGCCAGGTATGAGTAGGAGGAATTCGTATTAAAAATCCCCTGGCTTTTAGTGTCTCCTGTGAAGAGGTACCGGCCGAATAAATCCCTTTGTGGCATTTCTAACAGATGCGCACACAGTACACAAACAAAAAGTGATGAAACAACACAATGAAAATAGGATAAGCAAAGCATCAGAGCCGCATACCATAGTAATAACATAGCATCCCACATCAGTTGAATGTACTTAAAAATAGCGATCGAATTCGTACACCCAGCAGTGGACTGATGTGTTGAGGCTTTGGTTCTACTGTTAGTGATTCTAACCGTCATAGCGTCGGTTCAAATCACACGCTCTTCACTATCATTGCAAACGCTAACCTTCATTGAATAGATTTTTTCTTCCATTTGATTCCTTCACCAATAAATGTTTTAATGGTACCAATGGCATTACAGCCCAAAAGAACTATAATACCGTAACATCCCCACTTTTGTCACAATTTAATATCGATAAATGACAAGTTTTTTGTAATACTTCCACAACAGTATAAATTTATAAGTTGGCGCAAACATCTTTCACTAGACTCTTATAAAAACTCGCTTTAAAAGAATTTGAAATAAAGTATGACAAATTTCATCCAGTTCACTGCCTAAAACCACCGTCATACCGTACTCATTTATTTTTCATATATTAAAAAAAATGTATTGCTCTCAAAATAAATATATTGCTTACTAAAGAAAACTTCCTATAAATGATAACGCTATAAAAATATCGTATTATCACTTCTTCTAACTTCTGTATTATGTATATTATCGAATCTCTAGCACACCGAATGATACGTCGCGTCGCAATTGTCACCGCCTTCAAATAGCCCATTCTCGCGTAAGAACGGGCTATTTAACTAGCCCGGACATGTGTGATAGAAGCACGCCTACATTCCTTTACAATGTACTTGCGTTACCATTCCACGACCAAAAGCTTGCCACACGTCAGTTTAATACATTTGGACGAGCTGCGTATAATTCCCGTGCAGGATATTATAGCAACCCGCCATTATGAAACCGACACAACTGCGAGGCGAGTTGCCTTAAGTGCCATATATCCAAAGCGTGCCTCTCGAACAAAATGTAAGAGTTTCAAATACGCACCGAAGCATCTATCACATAGATATCATGATATTCGCACGCACTTATACTTCATGTCTTACTAAGTTGTTAGCACTTAAGTCGATACGTTCTCAGTTGATATGTTAATATTTGAATCCTTGTGATGCATAGTTCTCTTTCTAGAAACCGCACCACCCACCACTATCGCCATCGGGCGTCGCCGGACTGTAACACTGTGGCGTCTTTTGACAGTTCAACTTCGGGCTCACGGAACGGATTGAACAGGTAAGTGGTTATCGACATTGAAATAAAGTAGTTGCTGTAGTAGTCTCTCGCACTTTGCTTTGACTTTTAAGGACACCTTAAAATCCCCTTTTTTGGCTCCCCGATAGAATATTGGTTAGTATACCCGCCTGTCACGCGGGTGACCGGGGTTCGATTCCCCGTAGGGGAGCCTCTAGCGCAAAACTAATGACCATGCACGGAAAAAACAAATCATTATGGAAAATTTAACAAGCCTCAGGACTTGCTAAATAAGACCAAGACTGGTTCCCGGTTGTAGTGCCGATGACGATGATGATGATGATAAAATCCCATTTTGTGCGCGCATTAGTGTAAAAAAAAAAAATTAAGAAAAGTAGAGGAATCAAAATTACTATTATTTCCATGAACATGGAAAGAATATGTCTTCTCTATAAAAGGTATCTGATTATTCATTAAGAGTGAAAGTACTTTTTCTAATCTTAATGTAAATACCAGTTGTTGTAATAGCGATTTATATACGTCAGTAGGAAATTGTATGTTATTAATTGTGAAAAAGATTAGATAACTACGAGGATTGCCTCTTATGTTTCGGGATTTGGCAACCCTAGTGTTGCAATCCGGCAATTGACAGCTCTGTCGTAAAGTTGGACATTTTTGAGGTTATACGCACTCAGAACGTTTTGACATACGAGCGCTATTTGTGTTGTTTACAGTAACTTAAAAGATTCATCTCGGCCCAAAAATGGAATTAAATCGTCAACATTTTCGTGCGATTATTTTTTACAACTTTCGGCGTGGATTAACTCAGCAATAGTGCACGGATGAACTTAATTCAATTTTTGGCGATGAAGCTCCATCAAGGACCAGTGTTTATCGATGGTATGGTGAATTCAATCGTGGTCGTAGTTCATTCCAAGATGAATTTCGTGAAGGTCGTCCAAAATCAGTTGTTGTTCCGAAAACCATTGATGCTGGGCGCGAACTGATATTGGAAGATCGTCGTGTGACCTATCGTGAGATTGAGACAACCTTAGGCGTTAGTGGCACCAGCATACATTCAATATTGCATAAACATTTGACTGTCAAAAAAATTTGTTCGCGTTGGATCCCACACAATTTGTCAATCGCCCAAAAAAAGGCTCGTGTCAATTGGTCGAAAGAAATTCTCAAAAAATACGGTCGCGGTGCTTCGAAACACGGCTATGACATCATGAGTCGTGGATTTACGCGTATGAGCCCGAAAGTGAACAGCAGTCGACTGTCTGGGTGTTTCAAGATGAGCCTATGGCGGTTTCCCCCGACGCCACTGCCCGCCTCACATTTTCAACGGGAACACCAATAAGAAGGGGCATTAACCCAGGCGACGGTGCATAGTCCGAAATTATCGGGCGAGCGGTTGATGCGCTATGGACCTTGGTTTTCGTGCCGCACCATGGGGGCGGAAACAACAAAAACCTGGTCGTCGCAGAGCATCAAGTTCTATAGGGAAAAAGAGTAAAATTTCCTGCAAGGATGAATAGCTTGTTTGTGCGTAGCACAACATGAATATCCGATAGAATTTGCTCAACATACAGCACACACCGGGGAAGTTCAACCGGCGCCGACGGTCAACGGAAAATATTCCAACATTGGTTCCCGCCAACATGCACCCTTTCTCGAGGGAAGAAAAACGGTCGCATCCTCAACCAACGGATCAATCGAGATATTCGGACAAGAATATCTTCGATCCAGCACCGTCGCACACAGGCAAGCTGCCCCCTTTTTTTCATCAGCGAACACGGCGGGCAATTCGGTGACAAACACCAACTACAGGCAAGTAATAACATGCTTGCCTAAAGGAGAAGCAAACACAGGGAATAGCCACCTGCACCATTTGCACGACGATCGATATGCGATCAGCGGCGATCCTGGCTGTGATCGCGATCGTATGAATATTCGTCGTTCCTATGGAAGATACACTAGCGAAGTTTGCACGATCAACAATAATGCTTCAAGCAGTAGTGATCGTGTAAACAATTCAACCCCCGTGCAAACCTGCAGGTCATGTGGATGGCGATGATCCCGTATCTGCATGCTGGGGGACACGCACGTAAGCGGCCGACGCGATTAGCGTGTATGTGTATTCACCCTTTCCTTTTGTCTTGTTCGCCTAGCAAAAAGCTAAAGGCGCACCGTATATGGTGGTTGGGGCAGTGGTCTGTTTTGGGTCCAACCGCCGAAGACGAATCACTCTTCACCACGACAATGCGAGCTCTCACACATCGGCTGCGACAACTGCATTTTTGAGCACCCAAAACATCGATTTGATGGGTCATCCGCCGTATAGTCCTGAATTGGCACCGAATGACATCTTTTTATTCCCGTACGTAAAAAACAAACTGAGAGGTCAACGTTTTTCGACACCTGAAGAAGCGGTTGCTGCATTCAGAATGCATGTGTTGGAGATACCTCAATCAGAGTGGCAAAAGTGCTTCGACAATTAGTTCAAACGCAATGCAAAAGTGTATAGATCTTCATGGGGAATATTTTGAAAAACAATAATGTGATTTTCGATGATCAATATTTGTTTTTGTTCTCTAATCCCGAAATATAAAAGGCAACCCTCGTATAATGGTCACACGAAAGGATTCGTTTTATCAGTCGGTCAGTCAGTTCGGACCTCATAAAATGAGGAATTTTCATATTAGTGTTTGCCCTGAGTGTTCCTTCAATTTTGCAGATATTCTGAATAAGCAAAATTTTGACTTATTTCCTTATAAAGAACGGTCCCAGGTCTCAAAACTGCCGAAGCTAGTTAGGGGGCTACGCCACATTGGCGTTCGGTAAAATAGGTATAAAAAACCTGTTTTTTAACGCAGTCATTAAATATAATTATAACAATATAATTGGCACAAGGCTAATAACCTTGCCCGGAAAAACAAATTATTATGGAAAATTTATGAACTTTTACTTGCTAAATAAGGCCAGAACCTAATCCCGATTGTAGTGCCGATGATGATGATGATGATTAAATACAATAAAATAATTTTTATTTTACACACATACATCGTATTTTTATAAATAATGTGCAATGTTAAAAGTTGAAAAACAAAAAAACAAAATGGTGGATATATGAGCAGACAAGCAAAGCCCTGTTTAAAAAATTGTCGCAGATACTTGATTTATCTGCTAGGCTAGTGTTTTAGATAAACACTAAAGGCTAGTGTTTAAGACAAACACTAAAGCACATTTTTCTTGTTTAGAAGGTTAATAGAGACAGCGTGATGTAGAGAATCCTTTATTTAAATTTTCTTGTAGGACTGACAGCTATTTGAAAAACAACTCCTGGAAATTTTGAGTTTAAAAACTTCATAACTTTTGAATATGACACCCAATCAAAAGAGGTCACACTTTAGCAGCTATCATGAAAAACAACTGATCTAAATTTTAACCAAATCGGTTGAGTCGATCGGGGGATATCGTGTAAACCAGGGATGAGCAAAACGTGGCCCGTTAAACATGTTTATGCGGCCCGCTAAGCATTTCTAAAACTGAATTTATTTTATCGTCCCATCAATATATTATTATAAAATTAATTATAATAAAATGGTAGGACATGCTAAACAGAAGCCATTTTTTGTGACGAGTTACTTACTTGTCAGTGACTTGTTCAAACATGCAATACGAACGCGCTGCGTCTGTGCTTGTTTCCGTTTGCTTCTGTCACCCAATCAGTCAGACTGGTAAGCTGTTAACTAGCCAGTTTAGCAATTGTTGTGATTCTTGAAAGGCGTGCGTGCAATATTATTGTCAAAAAGCTAATATTAGAGTTTTTTCGTTAAAAATTAAGTTTTACTACATTTTTTTTAACTTTCAAATTTTTAACCCATACTAGCATGTCGGAAAAGCAAACAAGAAAAGTGGAAATTTGATTATGTTTTCACTTTCTTTAGAGATAAAGCTGTATGCTTAATATGCTCAGAGACTGTGTCGACATTAAAAGAATATAACATAAAAAGGCATTACGATACAAAACATGAACAACAATATAAAAACTTAACAGGACAACTAAGGATAGATAAGTTTAATCAAATTGAGAAAACCGTGGGAAAACAACGGGCTATTTTTAAAAATCAAGCTATTTTATCAAATACGGCAGTAAAGGGTAGTTTTGTTGTCAGTCAAATACTAGCAAAAAAAAGGAACCCTTTGCGAATGGAGAGATGATAAAAGAAGGTCTGACTGCAGTTGCAGATATTGCATTTCCTGATAAAATAAATACTATTTCAAACATTAGTTTATCAAGATTCACCATTGCAAGGAGAATTGAAGACTTGTCCGAGAGCATAGCAACAACGCTTCGGGAACGCACTGCTAAATTCGAATACTGTTCTTTGGCACTTGATGAGAGTTGTGATATTAGCGATACAGCACAACTGGCTATATTTGTACGTGGTATTGACACTAAATTTAATATCACCGAAGAATTGTGTTCACTAATTCCAATGCAAGGGACTACAGCCGGCAAAGACCCGTACGATGAACTAAAGTCTTTGTTGGTAAAATTTGCAATTTTATTAGAAAAGATTATTTGTATATCGACAGATGGACCACGAGCAATGTCGACCATGGGGGTAGGAATATCGGCAAGGCTATTTCAAGACATTAAGAAGGTCACAGGAAGGGAAATATTCGTCAACCACTGCATAATTCACCACGAAAATTTGTGTGCGAAAAGATTGAGTTTGCCGATTGTCACAGTACCAATAATTAAACTAATCAATTCTATAAAGTCGCGCGCGTTAAATCACCGTGAATTTAAAGAATTTCTGAAAGATTTAGAAACTGAATATGGAGAAGTGGTTTTTAATACCGAAGTACGTTGGCTTAGTAGAGGTGCAAGCTAAAAAGAGTATACAACTTAAAAAGCGAAATACAATTGTTCCTGGATATGAAGGTGTGGGGAAGAAGTAGTATGTGCCAGACACGGACACTCGGTTCACTTCCTCCTCCATCATAATTTAATTAATTGGTCCGTCGTCGCAACTAGAGGAAACACAAAAGTTCCGAGGAAATCGCTCGAAAACTGTCACACAACGTCCACAGAAACAGGAAAGACGAAAGGAAACATTGGTTGCTGTTATTAGTGAAAGGTTTATTTTTATCTTTAATTATTAATAGATTGGCAAAAAAAAAATGGAAAAACAAACTACTTTAAAAGGCACCACGCACTGCAACACAACCGATTAATTTTTTATTATCGCCTCCCTGTGCGCACCAGGGTAGCGATGGAGCCGCGACCCGCTCGGGTCGAAGGATGGAATTTGACTCCACGATAATTATTTCATGCAGAGATCACTCCCTAATCATGATCATGGTGGTATGTGTGAGTGAAGATCACATTGGTTTATTTTTCATAAACAGGGCCATAGGAATAAACCTGAAACTCAAGGACGGGGCATAATGGGCATCCCAGAGATGTGTGTTTGTTGAAACAAACGAATCGCGTCTCGTCGGATGCTAATGGCTTTGTATTTGTTTATGCATCGAGTTCGTAAGGGACAAGATTCGGCGAATCAAAGGACAAGGGAAATATGACCTAATGCATAGTTCGGTAATGAGGGTCGGCTAGATAAAAAGCAGCCGCTCATTACATAGCAAATGTTATTCGGGTACCTAAACGATATGAATTGTCTATGGTATGCATTGCAGCTGTTACGATAGCCGCAATGCCGATGCACATGGTGCTAATAGGTTTAAGACGCGAGATGCGTATTTGCAATTTTATTGCTGGAAGAAAAACGTCGCCAGCTAAATGTATACATAAGGAAGTTTATCGTATACATGAATGAAGCTAGGAATAGGCGACGCAATGCTAATTATCCCTGGCTGGAATGGTTACATGATATGTGAACCGAGGGTTTTTCTTTTCAGGAAATTTATGATGAGGAAATTAAGAACTCTTACAGGGGATTTGTAAGCGAAGGAATGCTTGAAAAGGTAGGAATTCTTTTGCAGGTACTTTTGGGTTATAATAATTGGATCTGTTTGATACGTGAAGCATTTAAGATGCTAATGCGAATCGCATTAGCGAAAGCTGGTGCAGACCGGGTTGTGGTTATGGGGGTTTTTTCAGGAAGGCGAGCCGTGGCATCTGGCGGAACCGCCACAAAGGGATCTTGTGGGGTTTCTATAAGCATATCCAAAGAATCACCAATTTCCCTTAATTCAACTCCCCATTCCTCGCCCAATAAAGACATTTCGCCTACCTGCAGTCGGGCAGCATTAAGCTACCTTCCAAATCATCTTCCACCTTAAACATAAATTTCTTCTACTTCGTCTTGCCTCGGCATCATGCAACATCACATCCTTCCCAAAGCATTCCGGTTCCTCACGCCGGCACTCATGACCATCACGAACCATTTAGGAATCTAATCGGTTCCTCTTGTCGGCACCCATGACCATCACGAATCATTTGGGAGTATAATCGGTTCCTCTTGCCGGCGACCATGTCTGTTATGCACACAGTCACGTTCCTGTGTATACTTTTCCCAACCATACGTTGGTCCAAAGACAAAGCCCTGGCAAGTTGCCCGCTTGTACAGCTGCAAGCTAAATTACCCATGATCGGTCGCCTAACAGATAAATGATCATCAAATCGGACATGACACATAATTTATTTATCTAAACAACCTATCAATGGTCATGTCCTATGATTAGTTTTCTGACTCAATAAGCACCATCATCCTAGCGCTTGCCATCGTAAACGGATTTACTGTTGACATAACACCAACAGAAAAATCTATGTCGGCCTCCGGCAATATCCCCTATTGTTTACGATAGCAATGCCTTCAGCCTCTGTTGCATGATCATTTGTTTGAACAACTGCCTGGTTCGTTTCTCTTTTTCTTATCCAATATATTTTTCGCTTGACCTCCTTCCAATGTATGTACATTCGACCTATCTTTACGATATCCATGGGAACCCTTCCAGTGAGACTCACATCGAGTTCTCATTGGTCGCCGGGTAAATGAAAGATGTAAGTTGTTTCTCACCCAATCGGTGGAAATCCACCCCAGTCGCGACGGGCAGCATGATTGGTGTCAATGGCACCAGAGTCAATTTTTAATCGCCCAACAAGGCACAGGTGGAGGTCGTAGCTTCGTCAATCGGTTGTGAGAGTTATTTAATCTAGAGTCAGATTCCATCTTCTTAAGAGTGTACACACACTATACGCGTCGTTTAAGGATCGACCAAAGTACCTTATGTATCGGGCGTGTTTTCTATCCAATATCGATTATTATGAAAAGACACTGTTAATGTGTAACTAAATTGTCAACAACCAGTTAACTTGAATGAGAGAAAGTGTTAGCATAAAAGACCCTCTGTTAATGTGTAACTAAATTGTCACCAACCAGTTAACCTTAACGAAAGGACATGTTACCAGAAAAGACGCTGTGTAATGTGTAACTAAATTTTACTTGACACCAACAAGCAACTTTAATAAAGAACAGTTGAGCATAAGAAGGACACTGTGTTAATGAATAACGAAATTATATTTACCGCCACCGAATTATCTTTAATAAAAAGGAAGTTTGATAACTAGAACAAACCAAGTGTTTCATTCAAGCAACGTTCGCCTGGGTGCTTAGTGTTTCATCCCGACATCTGAGGTGTTTCTTTTTATTTCTTCTACTTCGTCTTGCGTTTGGTGTTTTGACGGCTTCTACTCAGTGGGTGTTTCGCTGAATCTGCGTCCGTGCCGACGACCTAGCAAACAACCCCACAATATGCCTTTCCTCATTTTGGTAATAAAGAATGGATGAGTGGTTTGGGTTTCTTATCGACATGACTCAGCATCTCAATGAGCTTAATGTGGAACTTCAAGGCAAAGGTCAGTTTATTAACAATTTGTATGATAAAATGCAGGACTTTGAGCGCAAATTAAAATTGTGGAAACAACATCTTTTGCAGAATAATGTGTCTCACTTTCCACATTTATAAAAAGAAAATGTTGCTACTTCTCAAAAATACGCACAATATATAGACATTTTAATCAACGAATTTCAATTACGATTCCAAATGTTCAAAGCTGAGAAGACAGCGGTTTCCATGAAATTGTTTTCCTCGGTATTTAATATCGATGTGGATACAGTTCCCGGAGACCTTCAAATGGAAGTGATTGACATGCAGAATAATACCGAATTAAAAAATGTATTTTTCTCATCAAAAATGTTTATAAATCGTATGTGAGCCCTGAGAAATGTCCGCTTTTTACGATAAATGCAAAGCAAATGATGTCTCTGTTCGGAGGTACATATGTTCGCGAACAATTATTTTCAACCATGAAATTAATCAGGAATGATCACCGATCAAGACTGGGTGATGCACGATTCCGCTGATATTGATCAGCTTGTATCGAAAAAACAGTGCCAAATTTCTCATTAAAAATTTCAAGTATATTCGTTTTTCTGTTCTTTTCTTGTTTGTTTTTATTTTGCATTAAAATTTGTATATGAAATCTTTACTATTTTGTAAATTTTATATTTTTTTATTCTTATGTTTATTGTAAATAAAGTTTTGTAAATGTTTAATAAGTGTTATTTTATGTGCGGCCCGCCAAAACAATTTACAATTTAAATTGGCTCGTTGATTAAAAAGGTTGATCACCCTTGGTGTAAACAGTTTACAAAAAAGTAGTTTCGAGAAAAACACAAAAGAAATAAGTACGACGTCAGCGGCTTAACGAATATTGTTTTTTAATTACCTTTCATCTGTGATTCCTGGATGATACATGAAGTCTTCTATTGTCGCTATGATGTCCACTGATTCCTTTTGAGCTCCTCTTTTCAATTTCCTGGCCTCTTTAGTCTCCTGTTGAGCTTTTATGTTGGCTATGGATATTCATTTTGATATGCATATGAGTTTCGCTATAACTTCCCTAATATTTAGAACTTTTGTTAATGAAACGTTTACAATATTCTTGAAAGTTGACCACAATCGATGCTCACAATTGCGACCTTTTCCTCGAATGGGAAGGTCTGTGGCAGTTCCGCCAAACTCCACGACTCACTTACATGAAAAACGCCCACAACTACATCCCATTTGGCATAAGTTTTCGCTAATGCAAGCGCATTAGCACCTTAAGTGCTTTACGCATCTAGGTTATCAAATTTATAATCTAAAAGCCCCTGTAAAAGAAAACTTACCTTTCATGCATATCTTCGCATACAATTTCCTGTAAGATTTCTTTTCTACCTTGTCAGGAATCCCAAAACCTATTCGGTACCTTCGGTTCCCAGGAAAATTTTAACTTTCCCACGCCTGCACCGCAATCTCTACCCAGCATACCTGAAACATTTCCTTTTACAAGGACATTTAATGTATACAACGCATTAGCTGAAATTCCTAAAAATAATTCTTTAATGTGCATATGCACCATGAATACCAAATCATGCGGCACTCTTTGTTATCATTTAAAATGCTATGTCGGATAGCTTGTTTTTACAGCTGCAATAAACCGACCCGCGATTTTTTTGTCCAATCGACACACAATTCCCGCATCCCAATCATTATCATCGGAACCGAATCCTCTAGCATTTTCCAGTATAAACAAGAACTCGGTTCCTATACCAGTCGGAGATATCATAAACCATATTCCTATGCATGTAAACATGCATAAGATCCAACTCATCGTATGGTTTCCCACTAACAAACAATTTTCAATTTCTTTTTCAGCCGCAACTAATTACCCTGCATATACAAATGCAGGCAAGGGATTCGTTTCGGCCGCCAATCCCATAGGCACCTTTTTCCCAACGTCTTTTTTTTTAATATTTTTTATTTCTTCCTATTATTATAATTTACTTACTCGCTAGACAAAAATGATTAAACTCTAGCTTATGTTATCTTATTTCTTAACTTACTGGTCCCTTGCGGACTCTCTAAGTTACATGAATACGCTTAAAGCAAGAAAATTTGTCTTTCGACATTATGATTATTTTGTTTACATGCATTTTTATGGAACTAAATTAGATACAAAGAAAATGAAGAAAAGAAAAAACTTTGTTTTTGTTATTTTTTTTTACCTTATATCTAACTTAAATACTAAACTAATTTTTTTTTTTTTTTTTTAAACCTTAACTCTATCCTAAACCTAATATCAAGACTTCGAAATGCTAAATCTATGTAAGCTTTCCGTAGTTTGTTGGGCTTTATTATTATTATTATTATTACTTCCTTTTTTTGCCAGTTTTATAAGGAAACAGGTTTTTAATTGCCACTCAGCCACCAAAATCTCTGGTGTTGCTTATTCGTGTCTTTTCGGTCTTCCTGTGCTACTGCCCTACTGAACTGCAGGCGCTCTTCATCTGTGTGCGCAACTTCTCGATTATAACATATTCGTTTATCTGTACTCGACCGACGCACGTGATAAATCAACGGTATAGCGGATTCATTTTGTATGAGAGCGTTCATGTCAAGACTAAGGAATGCTTCTGGTGGAATAAAGCCATTGCGACGTACCCCCTCATAATACGTAGTGTTTGGGTAATATGCACCAAAAATTAAATCGTTCGGGGAACTCATTGATCTCGCAAGATGCCCTCAGATCAGCTTGATCATAAAGTTATCCACTCTGTTTATATTGGCCCCATTGTACAACGCTTCATTGGGATAGTATTTTTTGTGATCGGATTCAGGAGTCCGATGTAAGTTAAGACACGTCCTGAGGCGTTGTCTCTCAAAAATCCGAATCTTTTCCATTAAACTAGGTCCCACATTAAACCACACTGGACATCCATAGATGATCATCGGATCATCTTGATCATAAAGTTATCCACTCTGTTTATATTGGCCCCATTGTACAACGCTTCATTGGGATAGTATTTTTTGTGATCGGATTCAGGAGTCCGATGTAAGCTAAGACATGTCCTGAGGCATTGTCTCTCAAAAATCCGAATCTTTTCCATTAAACTAGGTCCCACATTAAACCACACTGGACATCCATATATGATCATCGGTCTGATGAGAGCCATGTAGCATATAACTTTAACTCTGTTGTCAAGTTGACTACTATGAAACAGTCTTGTTGTCATAGCATAAGCTTTCTTTGCCCTGGCCAGCGCAGCCTCCACATGTTTGTTAAAATATAGATACTGATCCAGCCAGATGCCTAAGTATTTGACTACATTTTTGGTTTCCAGTTTTTGTTGGTGTGGTCCCATAATATCTAGCTTTCGCCAGTTTATCCTGGTGTCTCTGGTAGCTTGAGCCAGTGGTGTTCTAAAGAGGATGGTTTCACACTTTTGGATATTGATTTTGAGTTTCCAGTTGTTGCAGTATCGCTGAACATCATTGAAATCCCCTTGTAATAATCCGTTAATGATTTCAATTTTTGGTGCTGTTCTATATATTATCAGATCGTCTGCATACGCAATAGCCTGATGAAGAGACCTTACCAGGTCGCTAGTGTAAATATTAAAAAGGATCGGAGATAACACCGCTCCCTGTTGCAGACCGTTTTCTATATTGTAGGTAATGTTGGAGGTCACATTGCCACTTTTGACGACGAATTTCCTTTTATTCAACATGTCCTATAGTATATACAGTAGTGGTCTATGAATGCCTAGTCTCATTAGCTTGTAATATAACCCTTCTAACCAAACGGTGTCGAAGGCCCTCTCCAAGTCAATCAAACAGGCACCTGTACACTGTTTCAGATTTTTATTCCACTGAATGTCTGAAACCAGTTTAGCTGCGGCATGTGTGGTTTCATGACCAGCTTTAAAACCAAACTGGTTATTTGGAATAATATTATTGTCCTCAACCCATTTAAGTAGAGCTTTGTTTAGAACCTTTTCGAATACTTTACTGATACTCGGTATCAAACTGATCGATCGCAGATTTTTTGGGTTTGTTCTGTCTTTCCCTCTTTTTGGTAACGGTTGGATGATGGCCGTTTTCCAACGTATTGGATAGTGTGCGTTGTTCAGAGCGTTGTTAAACAAGACTGCATATATGTCAATCGCGATTGGAAGAAGATGTTTGAGTACTATATTGGGTACTCCATCGATTCCAACCGATTTTTTGTTTCTTAATGATGCAAAGACGGCATGGATGTCTTCACTAGTGATCAAAAGGCTGTTGACGCTTTCGACAGTGATCTCGGCGTTTGCCGTATTTTCGTTATTGAATTCGAAAAAAGCTTGGTTTTCTGCTCGCCACTGTGAAATGTCATTTCGAAGATGACGATAATTCAGTAAAACTCTATTTTCCAAGCCATGGCTGCGACGAATTACTTCATTTGTCTTGTACAGTTCTTGAAAGACGGCCCCTACAACATTCACTTTTTCCAAGGGATCTTCAAACACAAAAACTTCGTCATTTAGGATGGCGTTGTTTGTGTCTATGCCTATATTTGCCAGCATTCGTTGATTTTCGTCAGTTCGTGGTATTTGGAGACACTGAATCTCGTTTTCATTACTCCGTCTAAATATTTTATTAATTTGCGGAAACATACTAGGGTTGTTGGATTTTACCGCCCGAACTTTGTTGTTCCAATACAAATTTGCTGATAGCGATTGGAGATTTTTTAATCTGGAGTTCAGTGATATTGTCTCCTGGTCGTGCCTATCAATAAATCGTCTGTATCGTAGTTTTAGTTGCGACAGAAGTCTACTTTTTTTTCTGTGGAGTGCGTTGATTGTGGCGTTTCGGTACATGTTCATGTTGTCCGTAGGTGTGGTTTTTGGTATTGTTTTGTCCATAGTTTGTTTTAGGGTTTCGTCCATTTTTTGTATGTATTTGTCGATATCATCGTTGGGTATGTTTCTGTTGGTAGGAGGGTTAATATCTTCTAAGCGAATTTCTCTTGTTAAGGTTCTCGTGAAACGCGTCCATCGCATACCCCCATAGTTATAGGGTTGCGGTATCATACATTCACCGAGTTCCACAACTTCGCTTGGTGTTTTTATCACGATTGATAATGCACAATGGTCGCTGTCATACTCAATTGTGCGTAGGCAGTTTATATTTTGTCTGTTAGTATGTGTATGTTTAAGTCGTGTGTCAATAAGCATAATATCGAGGAACGATCCCCCTCTGGGAAAAGACGGATATTCTGTAGCTAGCAGGTCAGCCTTATATTCAATGTGATGTTGATTTCCTCTCGTGTTGGATATGCTATTTCCCCAATTTGGGTGTTTAGCATTCAAATCGCCACCTACGATGTAATAGTTCCCTTCCGAGTAAAGTTGTAAGCATTGGAAAAGAGTCTCTAGCTCCACTATAAATAGATTTTGTTGATGTGCTTCTGGTGCGTAGGCAGATATCACATACATCCCCCTACCTTGTCGGAGGGGTATGCGGATAATGCACGCTTCAAGCACCTGAAATCTGCGAATCTCACCACTATATATTACCTTATGTTGAAGTTCTTTTTTAACAAAGATTGCCACCCCTCCTCCTTGTGTGGAGTTGGGTCGGTCTCTTCGTATAATGTCGTAGTTTGTGTGACATAGTTTATGCCTCTGATTCAGCTTAGTTTCGCTAGCCAGAAGCACGTCAGGATTTTCGTCTTGCAACAGTTTAAAGAGAGCGGCTCTTCTCTCGATTCTGATAAGTGAATTTACATTCACGACTAGAGCCTTAATTGTGCTTTCTGTTGGGGGGCTTATATTGACGGCTGGCTAGACAATTGCGAATAGACCCAGTCTAGTCTAGTGTCCTGGTCCTTTATTTGTTTTTGCATTTGTGTCATCTGCGTCTGAATAGCGAGCAGGGTTGTGAGCACATCTGCTAGTGTTATTGTTTCTGGAGGCCCAGTATGTTGCGGCGGTACCCGTGTGGTGGGTTGTGGCGTGTTTCTCCTACCAGCTGTTACCTGAGCATACGAGAACTGGGGTGTTACATTTAGTGCTGGTCGGGGTTGAACTATCGGGCGTTCTATTTTTCGTTGCTGTGAATACTTTTTTTCCTGTAGTTCGCGGAATTTAGGACAGCCTCGATAATTAGCGGGGTGACCCTCACTCTTACAAACTGCACACTTATGAAGAGATCTGTCGTCTACCCTTTCTTTACCTAACGTGCATTGTTCTGCGCTGTGGTCCTGTCCGCATCTTACGCATCGATACTGCATTTCGCAGTTTGCTGCTGAGTGCCCGAACCTTTGGCAGCGAAGACATTGGATTATATCTCTGCCTTTTTTCAATTTGTCCCATGTGACAATTTGATGGTTCAGGATAGTGATTTTCCTAAGCCCACCAATTTTGCTACCGGGGCCCAGCTGCACCAGGAAGAATGGTAATTTACGATTCTCCCGTCTAGCCCTAGCTGTATTGAAAGGTTTTACTGCGATAAACTTAATATCATTACAGTTAAGCTCTCGTAGCGTTTGTAATAGAACTTCTGGTTCTGTTTCAGGGTCAACGCCTTTTAGTAGAACCGTTATATTCTTTATTTCTTTCGGGGTGTACGTGTAAAATTCCGCGGTGGCCCTTTTTACCACATTTTTCATTTTTTGGAAATCCTCAACAGAATTTGTCTGTATGGCAAACCTGTTCCCTATCAGTCTTTTAATTGAAAAATCTTCCCCAATAGAAAGCTTACATAGACTTACCAGTTCGTTACAGTCCATATCTGTAATGTTGATGGGTGGCATCTTCGCTTTCCTTTTTGCTGCCTGTTGCTCTTGTTGTGGTTGTTGTTGTGTAATCTCTTGTGGTGGACATCTTTTTTGTTGGCTTGGCTTCTGTTGTGCACTTTGTTGCTGATTTTTCTGCTGGTGTTGTTTTACTATTAGCTGCTCCTTTTCAGCAAATTCCTTTTTCCTACGACGCTTCTCTGCTAATTGCGCCCTTGCTCGGGCTAGCCTTATTTCAAGATCGCTAATTTCCTCTTCTTCGTCCTCAGTCTCGGTACTGGCTAAACATGCAAACATGTTATTGGTGACATGGACGTCATTATATGGAACCGGGAGGATTGTATTGTCCTCTTCCATTTTTTGCGCCTTTTCGAGCAAGTCTGCTATTGCCTCGTTTGGCTTGTTTATTTTTGATGTCGCTCGTGTTAGTGGAGAGCTCGCCGGGCGTTTTATTAACGCAGACTTCGGTTTCAATTTTTTAATTTTTTGTTTTTTGTCTACCATTCTGCATGCTGAGGGTCGATACACCGAGCTTGTTGCATCCAAGATAGCAGGCCAGTCTTTGTTTTAAACCAGTTATTAGGTTGGCTTCACTTTGTAATTTCTGTATATTTTAGTTCCTTTTGTTTCTTTTTTATTTTTATTTGTTATTTCTGTTTTGTTTTTATTTTACTTCTTTGTTTTCCTTTTTTTTGCGAAACATGTGCTCACATACACTCTCACAGTTGGTTAGTATTAATCTGTGTTTGTTTTAACTGTCAAACCCGTGGCTTCGTTCTCTTTTATTTCAGGTATTTGGTATACCTGCTAGTCACGTAATGTGGGAAGACAATTAGAATGTAAAACGTATGAAAGGCAGGACGGTTCGTACCGTCTGAATGTTAGCTGATGATTCGTTTTCCCAACGTCTATTATAGCGACGATGCGCAGCGTAAACATGACCCTCATTACCGAAAGAAGCTTCTTCCTTTGTTTGTGCCGCCTGCCTGCTTCGTTGTTCCATTGCCTTCGAGCACGTATAAACAACATCGGATCTAAACGATCACACACACACCACCCTGATCTCCATTACGAGATCTGGTTTTCTTGTTCCCACAAGAGAGACTTTACGTTTCTCTGGTGGTAGGTAAATCTTTTCCCTAGTGGAGGTGAACACTTTCTCTCATAGGGAAAATGCACCTAAAATTTCCCTCGTTAGCGAATCGGATCTGCACGAGATGATTATCACCAATTCGTTTGCCATCATCCAACCGAGCAAGTCGACTCGGCTTCCGCTCTCCGTTGCGCTGCGGAGATGCGTTAACCTAGCAAGTCGAGTTTTACCTAAAGTTTTAAAGTTGATCGTAAACAGTGGGGTGTTGCAACCACTAGTGTAGACAAAAGATCTTTTAACTATAATTGGAATTACAGGGGTCGCGGATAAAGTGAACTACAAGAGGATGGACAGAAGTGCTCGGAGTCGAAGAGTTTAAATATTTAATCAGTGCACATTAAGAATAATAAAACTAATAACCATATAATTGTGAACACCCCGGACCTTTAATCAATTTAAATAAATCAAATACATTGCAGAACTATAACCTGTCCTTCAATTCGTATTCCTCCTTGTGAACGGTGTCGTCGTAGAGTTTTGATGTGCTCTTCCTTTGATGTTCGCCGAAACCATTTCCGGCGAATTTCGGCTAAACACATTTTTAGAACTTTAGCGAACTAGTGGGGATGATGGTAGAATCCGTGTCCATGCCCACGCACGGACCATTAACCACCCGTAGGTCTTTTCGGGCGGCACGAAGAAGTCGGGCAGTTGCAACCCTTGAATATCACAATCATAAGTATTTCGCGAAAGATTTCATCGTCGATGCTGAAGAAGTGTACCTCGATGAGGGGGCGGAACCCATCAATGCTCAATACAAGCTCAAATCAGACTTCTCGCCACCATCTACCGCCTCCACAATATTTCCGACCAACGTTAATGTAAAGCGCATCGCATCTCGTGAGCTGCCTTCGGTGCAGATACCGGCGCTCTCGGTACAGCAGGTAACTAAAGATCTGCTTAACCTAGCAGTAAATCATCTACAAGGAACCATCCATAAGTTTATCAAGGAGCCATACACCTCCAGTTCGAAGTCATATGCGAAGCTGACCCCCATCGCCCTGCACACCGCATCCCCACAATCCCTGAAGCAGCAGGTTCCCTGCACGTTTTGCAGGGTCGACGGCTTTAGGTCGCTCACACTTGCACTGTTTAGGTCGAAACCGGCTGCGCGACTGCTACTCCAGCAAGATCTGTCGGCAATGTGAAACGAACATTACACTTTACTGCACATTGGGACAACCACCATCATCACCAAGAGTGAGTATATGGCCGTGTGGGAGATAGGTATGTGTGTCGGCAAGGCCACTGGTTCATCGATATTCCCACCTACTTGTTCCACCGAGAGTTAAAGGCACCAAGTTCACCCGCAGGCTTTAGAAAAGTAAAAAAAGTCAACCGCTGGTATGTTGTTTGAGTTAACGTTTATCTATTTATTGTCGTGCAGCTTTACAAAATCTATTTGTGTAAATTCCTCGCACTCGGAACAAATTCTAATCCAATTAAGTCCGTGAATTTTAAGTAGTTGGTATTTTAAAATTACAGTGTCACAATTATCATATAATGGTGAGCGTACTTAATCAAACTTCTAGCCGTTTAAATATTGCGTACACACGTCGCGCGTAGGGATTCTGAACCAGGTGACATGGGAGCAGCACAACCGTCTGAATTAATGACGCCGGTAAATAGTGTAAAGACTGCACTCGTACAGGCTATCTTAAATACACGCCCATCAATTTGCGAGGACAATTCGTTGAGCTCAATGACCCGACTATTCAGGGATGCGCGCTGGAGGGTATGATGGGACGTCTGTCCTCTGTGGAGGTTATTACTCGGCTAATTAATGAATGGAAAGAATCTATTCATCGCGTCGTGGCGGTTGAGTCATAGCAGAAATAAACTCACTGCCACTTCCTAGGATCTCGAAGGGGATTGCTGTATTTGCATATGGAGTTTGTTTCCGGGAATTCCTGCCGTACTGGCTGGGCTAGATTCCTCAGTTGCTATGTGTACCGAGAAATCGCTTTTGGGAAAACGAACAAGTATGGGCATGAGTTTTCTGGGGAAATTGGAATTGCTTGGGTGCGAGCAAGGAATATCAATTAGATAAGATATTAACCGAAGCAATTTCGGGGAAATGTATGCGGCTCGGTATAGTTGGTGGTGATGGTTAATGTTCCGTTGTAGGTTTGAATATGTGTTTTATTACAGCATATGAATTTCGGAGAAATTAAGATTGCTTGGTCGCAAGGAAGGAATATAACTTAAGTAAAGAATTGAGCGAAGCAATTTTGGGAAAATGTATGTGGGGTGATGTAATTGAGGAAGATGATAAATATTCCGCTGTAAATTGGAATATGCGTTCATTACAGAATATGGTTTTCGGGGGTAATTAGAATTGCTTGGTCGCAAGCAAGGAATATGGTTAAGATACGGAATTGACCGAAGCAATCTTGGGAAGATGTATGCGGGGATGATTTAGAATATATTCTGGTGAATTGTATTCTGTTGTGGGTTTTGGAGTGTGTTTATTGCAAAGTTTGGGATGTATGCTATTGCGGATTTTGCATGGGGAGTTGGGTTGAGGTGACGCGCCGTTACCGGTCAAGATTGGTTGGCATTGTGGGTTGGTTCTCCATGTGATATAGAGAACCCCCACAACCCGTGTCCCCAATCGCATCTAGCCAAGGGGTCTGCTCTCATGCGGTCAATACCGCTCCTCAACAATCGTTACTGCTGGCAACCGCTCGGGTGGTCATCGAATCAGAACTGCAACGGAAGGTTGATGTTCGTGCTCTGGTGGACCCGTGTTCTAGGGCCACCTTTATATCGGAATCACTCGCTCGACAGTACCAAACTGAACACCATCCGGTAAACATCGGTAAGCATAGTTAACATAATCAAAAAACAATTAGTGCCGATAGCCGTTGTACGAAGTGTTTCTTTGCATGGGTGTGTGCACACTATAAATACTTGTGAGGATAATACATATAAAAATCGAACGTGTGAACCGTGTTTATGCGCCAACGGGCGTAAATTGGTGTTTTTTTTTTTTTATGCGCCAACGGATGTGGAATCTTCATAGATACTAGCAGCCCGTGCTACTAGCACGCACGATTCGTGTACCTGGAACGACGGCTCCAAGTCGCACGCCTGCGTACTAAACCACACCCTCGCTCCCGCCAACCACTCTCACCGCGGGACTGTCGTTAGGTATTACTTCGCGGGGCTGGTTAGCTTTATGCTTTTTAAGCTGCTCTCTCCATGTCGGCTATTTGTGCTTGCCTTACTTTCTCGATTCTTCTAAGTTCGAGTTGCACTTTGGTCACATATGCGCTTATCTCCATCCAGTTATCCTCGGAGCATAGAATCTGCTCTATGAGGTCTTGTGGCCCTAGGAGATTGGGTTTTCCTTCGTTGAAGCGTCTACAGTGGAACACCACATTCTCCGTATGTTCCTCTTGGTTTGGACACGCTGGGCACAACGGTGAGCTGCTGTGTCCAAAACTGTGCAGATATTTGCGATATCCACCATGGCTGATCAGGAACTGGGTAACATGGTAGTTGCAGGCACCGTGGTCTCTCTTCATCCAGGTAGCGATAGATGGGATTAATTTGTACGTCCATCTGCCTTTCGTAGTGTTGTCCCACCGAGTTTGCCATATAGTTAATGAGGTTGTTGGTTTCACTTGCCTTGACGTTCTCCTGTTGTAGATTTGTAACATCTTGTCCGCAAGGATATCAATTGGAACCATTTCGTCTACGACAAAAGCAGCTTCGTCTGAGATGGTTCCGAAACCGCTGATGGTTCTTAAGGCACAGAGTCTAGAGACTGACGTCAGCTTTCTCCTCGCTTCCTTCGTTGTCAGTATACTGGCCCAAACAGGGGCGGTGTATAGTAGGACCGAGGTCACTACTCTAGACATCAAGAATTTTCATGGATATCCAGGTCCCCCGATGTTTGGTAGTATTCGAGCAAGTGCTGCTTGCAGCATTGACGCTTTTCTGCTAGAATACTTGACATGCTCTTTGAATTGTAGCCTGTTGTCGATCATAACTCCTACATATTTAATTGCGTCTTTCGATCTAATAATTTGATCTCCGATCTTTATATTCATATATTCCACGTTGTTTCGGCTAGTTATTAAAACTGCCTCTGTGTTGTGGTCTGCTAGCTCGAGACCAGCGGATACCAGCCATACTTTGACTTTCACCACTTCCTCGTTAGTAACTTTCTCTATCTCATGAATATGTTTTGCCACTGTCACAAGGACAATGTCGTCCGCAAAACCTATCAACTGGACCTGTTGTGGCAACAACATTCGCAAAACGCCATCGTACATGATGTTCCATAAGAGAGGTCCCAGAACTGATCCTTGTGGAACTCCTACTGAGACGTTGTGGTATTTTACACCATCGGCTGTTGTATACCTCAGCTTCGTGTTAGTGAGGTACCTGGAAATTATTCTCTGGAGGTAGTGTGGGGTGCCCATTCTGTGAACCGCTCGATTTATGACTGGCCATTTTGCCGAGTATACCCGCCTGTCACGCGGGAGACCGGGGTTCGATTCCCCGTCGGGGAGCCTCTGGCGCAAGACTAATGACCTTGCCGGGAAAAAACAAATCATTATGGAAAATTTAACAAGCCTCAGGACTTGCTAAATAGGGCCAAGACCGGTTCCCGGTTGTAGTGCCGATGATGATGATGATGATTTTGCCGAGTTAAGGGCATTCTTTATGTCCAGTGTTACAACTGCACAGTATTCCTTTGTGCCCCAGCGCCATCTCTCTCCACTTATTGCTTCCGTCGCAATGTCAACTACTCTCTTTATGGCGTCGACGGTGGAGCGTGATTTTCTAAGCCCGTATTGTCGGTTCGATAGGGCTGCTTTTTCTTCTGCTACGGTTAGCAGTCTTTCGTATATCACTCTTACCAATATCTTTCCCATAGTGTCTAGAAGGCATATTGGGCGATATGATGAGGGCTCTCCAGGTGGTTTTTTACTTTTTGGTAGGAGCACCAAGTGTTGCAGTTTCCAAGTTTCGGGGTGTATAATGGTGTATCCAAGTTTCATCGACAGTAATAAATCGGCGCCAAAACTCGGATTTATTGCGCCTAAACTGCGGCAACAGAGGGTTGGAAATGTTCCTTCGAACACGTTTTTGGCCTAACGAGAGCAAACGCGGCACCCAACGCGCGGACAGCTTTTTCATGTGTAAATCTTGATTTAATATGTGACAAACACGTTCTTTGGGTTTTTTTACGGAACATTTACGTCGAATCAAATGTTTATTTTCGCCGTTGACGTTTATTTATTATTTGGCGCCAACGCCGGTTTTTATTATTTTCTCTACCAAGTAGAATTTGCACAAAGCAGTTTATGCAAATTAACTACTTGGCGAGTTGTTCTCCGTTTAGAGGTAAAGAGGAGGGACTAACGACAGGAGATTCGTGGATGTTGGGGGGAGCTGGACTCAAGATCGTTCCGTAACACATTTACATAGCCTCCGCTATCTTATTTTAACCCGGCGGCCGTCTAGCACCATTTGGTGTTATCGTCAATTGTGGCAGTTTTTTAACGTCCCGAACGTTCATCGTCTCCCAAGCTCTCACGACCACGTTTAAATTCAGCTGCCCAAAATTTCACTGCTCTAAATGATGGTGCAGAGTCCCCATACGCAGAGTCCAACTCATCTTTGATTCGCGTAGGCGTATTGCCTTTCAAAAACAAAAATTTAGTGACAATAAACAAAATAAAAACAGCTCGATACTCAATTTTGTCCATTTTCACAAAAACACTCACATCGCCTAACTCAAACGACTGTCCAATAGAAACTATGCATCTAAAACGGCTGAAATTTTGGTGAGTAACTGTCAAAAGATCCACAACTGCACTTATCGTCATCATCATCAGCACTACAACCGGGATCCGGTCTTGGTCTTACTTAGCAAGTCTCTCGACCGTTATCCGGTCCATATTCGAGGCTTGTTAAATTCCCCATTATAATTTGTTTTTCCGGGCAAGGTTATTAGCCTTGCACCAACACAACTACATTCACTAGCTTTTATTGACGAGTGCTGCGATCTTTACGTTGAGGTCGAAAACTTTTCAGGACACCCTCGCAAAAGGAAAATTTCCCCATCCAACCTGCTAACACACTTTTGCATCGTATCTATTAACAGCATAAAATTTTCCTTTGCATCTCAAAAGGAGAATTTCCCATAGGATCTGAAAAGGGCAAATCTTCCTCATGATCATTATCATCATCATTCGTTGCTGGTGGTCGGAATCTTGTTTTTTTTGTTTAAGGATCGGATGCCGCCGCTTATTCTCCGATCTTTCCATGGTTTATTTGTACTACACATCTGGCATGCGGACAAAGGATCGCATGCACTTCGGATGGGTATACGGAGTATGGGAAGTAAGGCTTTGTTTGCCTTTCCACTCATAAACATCTATCAGGGAAAGTGTTAAGAGTTTATGGTTGTTCGACTGCTAATCAGCGGCGCAACGAATCGTTTTGTTTGTGCCTTAGCATTAGCTCATGCAAGGGATTTAGGTGCTAATTGCAATTAGCTACCGGACTATGCATCCGTTATTCTCTTTATTTACCGACAATGGTATTTCTTTGGAAAGATTGCGTTTATGTTTAGGATGGGAGATTGGTGACCTGTATGCGATGCTTGCTGCATTTGACACATTGCTTAGATGCGATGCTTTAGCTGCCCTTTTGAAAGTGTTTGTGCATACGATGTATGGATGCGTTGAACTCGATATTGGAAACTTTTGAACGTTAAGTTCCTTGGTTTTTGATGTCGAGTTCAACGTTGTGCAATTTCATATAAAATTTTGTTACAGGTATGGTAATGACTATTGTGCTACGAAAGGTGAGTAGAGTTCCTTGGTGAAAAGGATACCTCAACTTGTAGGGAGTTGTATGGTTCGTAGAACCGCTACGCTGTCTCTCTCCTGCCGTTCCCCAAATTTCGGCTAGTGTGTGGGCTTTCTCGTTTTCCCTTTCTGCACTAGTCTTGGTTACAAAGCGTGTCTAACACTCCACAGTGCTTGATAGATTCCAATCAAAGAGGGCTGCCCAACTTTATACCTTCCACTAGATTCAGGTGACATAAAACGGCTTGGTGATCCCAACTCCAAGTAGGGATATAATGTTCAAATGATACTTCAAAACAATTTATGCATCGACAGAGTTTATGGTTTAGAGATATGTAGGTAGGTGGAAACTAGTTTAGTTAAAAGGCAATGGAAGTTACCAAAATAGGTGCATAAACAGACAATAAAAATAATACAATAACAAGATATGTAGAAACGTATGATGCATATTAAGTTAAAACAAATAAGTAGGGATGTGTAACGTGAAAAGGATGATAATAATTTTCAAAAAAATTTCCAGATACTACCGCCAAGCTTGGGAGAACTTACACGAATCAGCTTCAAAGAACTCACACAATGCATTGCGTAGAAAAGAGTCTCTAGACCCACCGGGTCCGACACGGTCTAGAGAAGCTATGCGAGAAAACGTTCACAGATCACGCGAGAATATCGACAGGTAAGCGTTTCCCACAATCTATCAAAATCATCCTAAATTTTGGAACTTTTCAGAGTGGGGCGAGATTATGGAGTGCGTGAAAACTCAGAACTCGTCATATCCGACGTATGTTTGAAAGGTAACAAAATGAATCCTTCATTCAATACGAACTCCTCATTTCAATGTTATATTCAACAGGAGAAAAGAAACGTCATCACCACCATCATCACAAGAATGGAAGTCGCAACTCAGAGTATCGCGAACAGACAGCCCAACACCCAAGACGAGACCACAGACACAACGGTGCCCATTACTGACCAACTATGGTCATCACCATTAACATGGACAACGGAACTCCAACTCACAAAGCTACCATCCGAGGATGAGCGTTTAGTTATCTTTCACCATGAACATTTTACTTTTTAAATCGCATAGTTAGAATAAGGCTTTAGTCTCTTTAGGGTAAAACCCAAAGGGTACATGTTTCGTCGATCACAACGTATTATTTATTCATATACACAACGTACAACGATTTATTTATTCAGATACCATTTCAATAGTTAGTTAACAGACGGAACAAGATGTGCATGCAAGGAGTTTGTATACACATTAGGTTAACCGTCAACGTCTGCTATGAATATCTTGTCCAATTTTAAATGAATTGAGTTGCATTTAAAATTGGTCGACATAGTCATAGACTGGAAATCGAATTCTTAGGTAAATTTTTAGAAACAGGGTCAATTACGTATTAATTCTTTAAATATAAGTTGAGGATGCATGTATATACTTAATTCGGTAATTGTAAAATAAAACGATTATTAACTTTAGTACGAAAAAAGTTTCATTTACAGAAACAGGAGTTTTTCTTTACCTCAACAGATCAAAAATAAAACAAAAAAACGAAAAGCACAGCATCCAAAGAAAACTTGTGGCGGTTCTTGCAAATGTCACTACTTACCTGCTCATCTACCGCCAGGTAACCCCTCTTCATAAACGGCATTTTTCAACCAAGCGTGTGCTCAACTGCATTGGTTATTCTTATAACCACAAAAAAAACCTGTAAAGCACAATGTCTGCTGATATGAAAAATTATATCAACAATAACAGACATTCCCTACATGGGCATATAGAAACCTGAAAAGCATGACTTACCTGCCCATACGACTAACCACCGCTGCAATGCTTAATTGCGCTGAAGTAAAACACCATCAGCAACACAAGCGGTTCTATAGCAAGGGCAAATTGGTCGCACATCTAGCAACCAACATGACATTGGTTTCTACCAACGAAGTGTCTCCCAAGAAGTCGGCTACAATCCCACAAGAGATATTTTTTTCCTTTTGGTTCTTTAATGCATGCCCACATCGGTCGCTAAATCAAGCCACCCGAAATGGAAACGCGCACTACGTACTACAAGGCAAATCCGGTTGCATATGCAGCGAGCAACACTGCCCAAGGTACCAATGAAATGCCCCTAAAATGCCATTTACGAGGGTTGCCTCTTATGTTTCGGGATTTGGCAACCCTAGCGTTGCAATCCGCCAATTGACAGCTCTGTCCTAAAGTTGGACATTTTTGAGGTTATACGCACTCAGAACGTTTTGACATACGAGCGCTATTTGTGTTGTTTACAGTAACTTAAAAGATTCATCTCGGCCCAAAAACGAATTAAATCGTCAACATTTTCGTGCGATTATTTTTTACAACTTTCGGCGTGGATAAACTCAGCAACAGTGCATGGATGAACTTAATTCAATTTTTGGCGATGAAGCTCCATCAAGGACCAGTGTTTATCGATGGTATGGTGAATTCAATCGTGGTCGTAGTTCACTCCAAGATGAATTTCGTGAAGGTCGTCCAAAATCAGTTGTTGTTCCGAAAACCATTGATGCTGAGCGCGAACTGATATTGAAAGATCGTCGTGTGACCTATCGTGAGATTGAGACAACCTTAGGCGTTAGTGGCACCAGCATACATTCAATATTGCATAAACATTTGACTGTCAAAAAAATTTGTTCGCGTTGGATCCCACACAATTTGTCAATCGCCCAAAAAAAAGCTCGTGTCAATTGATCGAAAGAAATTCTCAAAAAATACGGTCGCGGTGCTTCGAAACACGTCTATGACATCGTGACAGGTGATGAGTCGTGGATTTACGCGTATGAGCCCGAAAGTAAACAGCAGTCGACTGTCTGGGTGTTTCAAGATGAGCCAAATCCAACAAAAGTTGTTCGCGCACGAAGCAGTTCCAAGCAAATGGTCGCCTGTTTTTTCGGAAAAACTGGACATGTCGCAACCGTACCACTAGAACAACGCAGAACAGTCAATTCTGAGTGTTACACAACCATTTGTTTGCCAGTTGTCTTCCAAGAAAGCAGGAAAACCAACCGCCGAAGACGAATCACTCTTCACCTCGACAATGCGAGCTCTCACACATCGGCTGCGACAACTGCATTTTTGAGCACCCAAAACATCGATTTGATGGGTCATCCGCCGTATAGTCCTGACTTGGCACCGAATGACTTCTTTTTATTCCCGTACGTAAAAAACAAACTGAGAGGTCAACGTTTTTCGACACCTGAAGAAGCGGTTGCTGCATTCAGAATGCATGTGTTGGAGATACCTCAATCAGAGTGGCAAAAGTGCTTCGACAATTGGTTCAAACGCACGCAAAAGTGTATAGATCTTCATGGGGAATATTTTGAAAAACAATAAAATGATTTTCGATGATCAATATATGTTTTTGTTCTCTAATCCCGGCAACCCTCGTACCAAGAGTAAGGAATCTTTCCCATACATGTACATGGCAATCCATATAAGAGGACGCCAGCAACGCACGCCCGATCAGCATGAATCTACCACACAGTGCTGGTCGGATATACATATCCTATCATAGAAATGTGATGTACACGATCAGCAATAATGCTTTACACAGTGGCTGATCGTGTAAACATCTTTAACCCTAGTCAGGAGGACTTGCCCCAGCTGCGAGCGTTGTTTATTTTTGTTAAATATGATGTCCATGATGCGCATGCTGGGCGACACGCGCGATGAACCACCAAAGGGGATCATCGTGTGTGTGCGTGCAACCCTTCTGTGGTGGCGCACCGATTCGGGAAAGAAAATTACCAAATATGGTCATCGGGACCATGGATGGAATTTTGGGATTCGGTCGCTTCAGGGCATTAGGCAATCGTCGTGGATACGGTGAAGATCAGTGGTGCTTCAAGCGAAGTGAATAAAATCTCTCATGGGATTTCCCAAGAGATCGCGGTTAACCTTAAACCAAGTGATTTGCCAAAATTAGAGTCGCTTCCGAGTCCAGAAAGAGAGCGAGAAAACAATAATTTGGATGCATTAATAAATTGTACTTGAGGTATATTAACTACAGTCTAACATGAATAACGCCACCGGATGCAATCGAGTGAATTTATCAAAAGCAAAGAGAACTTATTCAAGGCCCTAATAGAAAAGAACTACTTTACATTTCGGTTTCTACGATTACGTTGGAATACAAATTGTTTGAGTATTACAAAATAAAAGTTTGCATTTCCGCTCCAAGCTAATGCTTATCCAAAAAATGTTTACCAATTTTATTTTGTTTACTTATGCTGATGATGTTGTTACATGGTCATGAATATTCTTAACAGGAGGATGGAACGTTTAAAATGTAAAGCATTCATGTAGTGCTCTAAAAGGCCCTACCACCTTTTTCCCCATTCCTAATCCAAAATCCTAGCTATAATACGCTAAAACACATAAAACTATCAAAACCCGAAAAAACCCAAACATGATTCAAAATTCGCAATAAATAAATCAAACATTCGTTTATTGCATAACATTTGCCCCCACAGCATTATTAAATCCAAAATCTCGAATTAAAATCAAATTCGCAATAAACGAATCTAATATTCGTTTATTGTTCTACATTTGCTCCACAGCATCACCCAAATCCAAAATTCAGAGATCGTTATCTCTATCCCAAATTTTCCATTCAGGAAAACAAACAAAAAACTCAAAAGCGGATACATTCACACATCTGCGCGATAGTTTCATAAGAATTCAGGAAATTGAATTCTTATCTAAAGTCAATACAACATCTCGCTCGAGATATCCCAAAATCGAGATTGTTGTACGAAAATGTGTATCTTTGGGATACAATTTTCGATTCCTTTTCCTTTATAAAGGAATAATTTAGTGATCTCCGGGCCGCAGTCTTAAATCGATCTTAGTCTCTGGAGAAAATTTCCCAAGTGGAAAAACTATCGAAAATAATTGGAAAAATAAAACTCTTTAATTTGTAAACTAAAACAACACGGATTTTCGTTTAGCGGCCAATTGATAGCTAAGTATCACCTGGCCTGGAAGGCCAAGAGAAAACCAAGGACAAAGGGCCAATTAAGAACGTTACTCTTCCCTCAGGTATACGAGGAAGCACGGTAACGACCCCTTTTGTAGGACGAGTTTCAGGAGCGCTCAAATTTTAAGAGATCGCCTTGTCCTTTTAAGGACCAGGAGACACGCTTCCTGGAACAAAACCCCTACAAAGAATACAACATTCAAACCTAATCGGCAACTTATTTCTAAATTCTTCCGTCCGCATTCTGTATTAAACGTCAAGGGATGATAAATTCATTTTTACTTGTTATAAATACAACTAGCAACACAATTGTTTGACACTCTGGTGATTTTTTGTTTTTTAAGAAATAGCTTCCAACCACCACTAGGTTCTACTTACAATAGTGTTAAACCCATCTGGCTAATAGATGGGAACTATGTAAGAAATGGTAAAAATTACTGGAGGTTCACCCAAGAAAAGAATTAGGAAGCAGAGAAATTGTTTAACTTGGCAGTCGTTTGTACTTCCAAGGATTCACCTGCCATCCCCCCGCTTACAAGTTTATAAACAATCCCGAGGTAAATGCCAAGATAGTCATCAACATCCATCAACTTACGAAAATAAACGCCATAAAATCAATACATATTACCTTACATCCATTATATAAAATACACTTTATAGGGGAGCGTGTCTTTGTTTCAACGCCTTTATCACGAATACCACTCCTCTATCGATGGATATTCGTTTTCACATAAACAGATCAATGACCTTCTCAGAAACAGACGATGGGTATTCAAGGATACCTCCTGGTGGTTTTAATATGCAGTGCCTTGGCATTTTGTGTCGTTCACTTCCCTCATTCTCAAATTCCGATTCTTTTTCTTCGGGATAACTTGATCTGCAAACAAAGGTGTCATTTAAAAACCACACAACCACCTGGCTCAAAAAATGTCACCGTTAATGTATATAAACAAAATCCTTTTAACGTAAAACATCAGCAACTTAAAGGATTGCCGAAGATTTCCTATACTAAATAATTGACACCGGTCACAGGAATGAGATTCACAACTCCAGTCTCCTTGTAGTCGCCAGGGAACTTCCTTTTCCTCAAACTCGCCCACAAGAGATAAATTTATTCGAAGTGATTGTGGTATAATTAAATCAATCAATTTTCCCAGAAATGTAAGTGAATTAAGGGAAGCTTTCTTGGAAAAACCGATTGCAATCTTTTGAATCCTTTGGTGTACGCTTCAAACCACCACGTAACGAGAACTATGAAAAAAGGAGACATCTGTCACTGACCGAATACTAGCTATTCAATATGCAAGAAGAAAAACAAGGTCGGTCAGGGCCACAAAATTTTTTTCTCCGAACCCAAATGTTAGGGCATTCGGCCTTCAGCCATACATCATTGTTGCGAAAACCTTATTAAATGAAGCGGGACTTCATGAAAAAAGGATATCCATCCAAATTCAATTGATAACCAGGCATAGAGGGATAGATACACGTTCAATGCTTGGAGGCCAAAACATCTGTTGCGCCAGAATAATGTCATGCCTTGTTTTCTTCTCAATGCGGTTAAAGTTGTGCCACGTCGAGGATAACTGCGATATAAAACAATTTGCTGGCATATTCGTATCCTTCCAAAGCCGAACCAGTTAGTGGGAACGCAACACGTGCTAATGTTCTCCAGACGACTCCCCTTAATGTGAGAAATATGAAATCGAATGCCATCAAAAATATACTCTAAGTCATGATACGTGATTAACAACACTCGAATCCCCCAAGGACATCGTTTCTGCACATCCAAGTAGTTTTAATGTATTCAAAGGAGATTTTCATGTACTCCGACAGGATCTAAAGATAAAATCCTGCCGGAAATCGCACATAAATGTAATTAGTTTTTGGTAGAGAATTTTGAATTTATTCCCCAATAAGTGAGATGATGAAGTTTTCTTGGGGAACTGTGACCGAGGTTCACTGCTGTTCGGGAACTATGTCCTCCCGTTGTTCAGAAAATGAATACTAAAATTCGGAAGAAACGGCAAGAGACGGCTATCTTTGGGCAAATGGAATTCACTTTCCGTTGCCATCGGTTTACCTTGTCCGGAACTTTGCATAATATAAGCACAGGCCCTTGGACAAGTCGACAATTGCGATCCCTTAAGAAAATGAATTAAGAGCTTAGGATAATGAGTAAGTTATGACAGTACTGGTGCTTTGAATATCACTCGCGTTTTTTATAGTTGAATTGGATTTTGGGAAAACTTCGCATAGACAGCGATACTTTTTGTAGAGTCAAACTTTGGAATGAGGAAATTATTCAAATTGAAATTTGAGAAGTTTGATAACTCGCCAGCGGAAAGGACGACAAGTTAATTATAAAAATTAATTCGGAAACACTTGGAGTCCCCGACAACTAAATCGAAGAAATTTATTTATGATGGAGGGAATAACTTCAACAGAAGTCAACGAAGTTAGATTTATTAACGTAGCAGAACTGTCATACGCAATTAGAGGGTAGAAAGTGGAAGGCTTAATAGGTTTATTGGACCTTTTTCTTTGATAAGTTATTATTATGGAGACTTTTGGAATGTAAATTACAATGACTATTTATATTAAAATTTACGAGAAGCTACATTTGTTTAAAAACAATAATGAAAAGATGTTAAGTGGCGTAAATTAATAGTTTGAACCAACTTTTAGGGCGAGAGAGTTAGTTATTTGTTTTTAAAGTTTTAAGTTTTTAACCCTCCGTTACACGCGCCCTTAAATAGTGTCATATTTATCGCGGTGATCTGACAGATCATGTAAACAAAAAAAATAGGCGAATCAAACTTTTTAGAACCTGACGACCTACTGAAGGGTTTGAAGGATAAATGATTCACCAAATAATATTTTTAGTAAGTACCTTATAATAATATTGAACAAAAGCAAACTTACAATATTTTTTCATAATAAAGAGCCAAAATACTTGAAAAAAAAAACTAAAAAATAATTATCCATACAAAAATGTACCAAAAACAATTCTAAACTTCTAAATGAACTTTACAAAAAGCTAGCTTACAATAAAATGCTTAAAAGAAAACAATTATTCACTATCAGAGCTACCGTCTGCGTCCTCAAAACAATCACTTTTGCATCTCATTCTATGATGTTCCAGACATAGCGGTCTGCAACACACATGGCATTTGTATTTTGTAGGGCGCCTCTTCTTTACTAGTTTGCATGGAACGCAGTCCAATCTTCTTTGATCGGTTTGCTCCTCAGTTGAAGTGGTTGTAGAATTGTCCGAATGACGCCTTTTTAGTCCTCGGGAAATATGTATAGGTAGCCCTGTGTTCCTGCTCCTTCTTCTATCAAGATGTTCTTGCATCAGTGAAACTGCAAGATTCCGTAAAAATGTTCTTCTCTTTTTTATTTTATTTTTGTTGCCTGTGTACAAAATTTGGCTATTTATGTCTGCCGTGTTCAACATTGAGAAAAACACTACCATTGGCCAGCGTTTTGTAGCTCTAGATACATCATATGCGGCACTCATCTGGTATACGATATCTGTGGGGGGTTCCTCTATACTACATGAGAAACAACCCACAATTCCAACCAACATTTCCACCTAATTTCGACCGCTTTCAGCGCGTCATACTTACCAATTTCCTTTATATGTATTCCCCTGTAAAACATTTCAAACGGACGTATAGCTAAACTCATCATCCTTTGCAGATAATGCATAATTGAGTTTAGCTACATAAATGTCATACGCCAACTCCATTCTTGCTAACCATGAGTTTCCCATCGGAAATCTCATAATATAGGTTAGCAACAACAAGTCTAAAAGAACGACGCTGTTGCAACATAGCAAAATAGCTGGGGTTATTTCAGCGTCATAGAGTCTGGTTCTCACGCGAATTATTTCCCAAACATCAGCGGCGTCCTATCGACTTTCCCTCAGATCACCCATTCGCTTGGGATCAACGATCTCTCTTTGCAGGGGAGTAACATCCGCTAGGGTTCTCTCTCATTCGTATTTCTTTCCACGGTTCAATGCGCTTTAACTACACCATAGCCGTACCACTGGGTCAGTAGGTCGTGTCAGTAGCTGCATCTGATACCAACACACACAACCAAAGCTACCCCGAGATCACAGCATATCATGTTTTCATTCGTCAATTACCCTATTAACAAAAGTTACTCATACTTTGACGGGTGTGAGGTTGAGAGAGCAGAGGCGTGGTCTCCTTTGGTTGTCCTGTGTGTAGAAAGAAATATGAATTTCAACCCTAATTCACACCAGTCGCTATTCAATCACCAGGACGAAAGGTCGCGTCGCGTCAAAAAGCATAGTGAATAGTTTTTTTTTTCTCTTTGATAATTGATTATCAATTACAATAAATTTCCGCAAAAACATATTTTCAATCGGAGCGAATAAACATTGAAACGCGAATTGGTAAAAGAATATTAAATAAAGAAAAAAATAAAAGTGACATCTAACAAACAAATTCAGTTAAGTGTGTGTGAATATTTCAATTTGGAAGCAAATATATTGGATTTTATATTTAAGAGATAACTTCAAATTCTTTAATCGGACAGCTCGCCTTTATATATATGTATATAATATATTCTTTATATATATGTATACATTTCAAATAGTTAACTGCAAGAACTGTTTTCTAATTGTCGGGGGTGTACAGTGAATCCTGTGCCATACGTTGGCAACATACATTTACCCCCACATATCTACTCCGCATTTTGTTTTATTGTAGAAAGTTATTATTCCGGGTTTTTTGTTATCACCCGTCTCTTCATCAATTGTGTCATCAAAGTGCTGACTTGACAAAAGGAATACGTTTTTCTTTGGCTTGGGAATATAGGAAACCAATGTTCCTTCCTTCTGAAAAGCAAACATCGAGGATTTTTCTTCCCTTTGTTTACTTTTGAAACACTTTGGTATCTGTGGTTTATTTGACCTCAGAGTTCCTACTATAGAAATTTTGATGTCTTTCAATTCGTTTATAAGGCCATAGCCTGATAACTGGTTTTATCCACTGTTAAATTTCTTCCAGAATTTCTTATAGGAAACACCAGACGTTTCACGACTTCAGATGGTGAGTTATCTAAAGCAAAAGGCCCATCAGGCTGGGTTCCCGCGTAAATTTCCAAATTGCAGGTATATGGGATCCTGGCGTCAGTCAGTGAAAAAATTTTCAATCCATATCTTGCAGGTTTTTTTGGGTTGTATTGCCGAAAAATACATCTGCCTCTAAAGCCAACCCACGTTTTCTCCAGGACTATACCATTTTGAACAGTTTTCAACGTATCTTTCAAAACAGTCTCTAACTGCTGCAAGCCGGTCGTATTTTCGTCTATCTTGCCTTGTTTCGTAGTCGTCAAACCGTAAACAGCGAATCAAAAATCGGAATCGATTTATGCCCATAGTAAGTCTGAAAATCTCGACACCATCCCCTTTCGTACTATAGAGTTCTTCTAAATTCAACTTTGATATTTTATACACACCAGCAAGGTATAAAAGCCCAATAAATGCTTTTATTTCAATCAAATCGGTATGTTTAGCATCTCTCTATCTACCAAATTGGTCACTTATTTTGTCAATATATTTATTAATAGAGTTTACAATTGTATCCAAGATAGTGTTATCAAACAATAGATTCCAAAGTCCCAGAATAGAATTTACATTTCTTGCTGCACCCTTCACCCCAGGTAGGTGAACAAGAATATTTTGTACCCCTCGTCTCCTCACTTGATTGTAAGGGGTTTTTTTCCGTTTCCGTGTATTGATAATTTTCTTAGGTTAGTATACTCGCCTGTCACACGGGAGACCGGGGTTCGATTCCCCGTCGGGGAGCCCCTGGCGCAAGACGAATGACCTCGCCCAGACAAAATAAATCATTATGGAAAATTTAGCAAGCCTCAGGACTTGCTAAATAAGGCCAAGACCGGTTCCCGGTTGTAGTGCCGATGATGATGATGATGATAATTTTCTTATTTTTCAACTGATGGGCAAAATAATAATCGTCATCATACCCATCACTTTCACTTCCTGATGAATCGGATTCATTTTTGTCACTTTCAATATCGGAACTAATACCTTGTTCGGAATCATCTTCATCGGTGTCTGTTTCTTCTTCACCTGGAACTTGATTTTCCTCAACATCTTCCTCGTTCAGCATTCGAACTATCTCGTCTACATCAGCCTCATTTTGTAGTGAAAAACGATCCATAGTGAATTGAATACAAGTATGGCACGCGGTGATCTGTGAGATCCAGAAACCCTTTTTACTATCACCACAGCAAAATAAAAAGAAAAAAGTTCAATAGGGTCTTTTCTCATATACTTGTAACAAAAAGAATTAATTAAATCAAGAAAATAAGTATCACGAAAAACTTACGATCTTTGTCGCGGTGATCTAATAGATCAAAAACTAATATAAAAGACCTCTGAACAGTTTGGTGAACATCACAACACTACCAGCTCACTCCTATATGAATGCTAGGAAGCTACTAATAGACTTGATTCAGTGCTGCCAATCACATCAGTTTGGCAACTAAAAATATACCTTTCTGATCTGTCAGATCAGCCGCGTGTAACGGAGGGTTAAATGACATCCGGGGGGGGGGGGGGGGGGGGGGGGTTCTCTAGCCTTACGCAAAAAACCAGCCACAATTCCAACCCCAACTCCCTTGGCAAATCTGCAGTTACCTGCAAACATTCCCTTCATCAAGGATATTTCCATCATAAAGGACATTTCCTTCATTAAGGTATCATCCCAAGTCCCTGTAAAGAATTTGCTAGCATTCATATATTCAATGCATCATATCAATTTCCTGAAAAGAATTCTTTTGCATACATAACCGTAATTAGGAAAACTTATTCGCACCCCTGTTTGCCAAGCAATTTTGCTGCACACTTGCAACCCACATTACCCTGGCTTACCCATGGCCTCGGCAGCCTTTTGTCCAAACGACAAAAACAAATATACGCATCTAACATCTAGCGGCCATAAATCGAATACTTCAGCATACAAACATGCAAACAAGAATCTGACCCTTGCCGCCGGCAAAATTCGGTGCACGTCACCATTGTGTACCGAAATTGCTTTTGGCACCAATTTCCAGAATTGCGTTGCAGTCTATTTACGCAGCTGCACAATGCAACCATCCCATTTATGATGCCCTATGTTCCTTCTACTTTTCAGTTTCGTTTCCCATTACCTTCGTTCCATGAGCAAACAATGGATCTTTTAGCACACTTGCTAAGATCGACCCAGAGAGATCCTCTCCAATTCACCACCATTTGGCTGATGTTTTTGTCCTTTAGGTCGACGGTCGTTGGCTGCGGTGTTCCGCCGAACACTGCTAACGCAAAGAACACTACGGAGCGAAACAGCACAATGAAACACGGAAAAATTATTTTTCTATTTTTAATTTTTATTGTTTTCGTTTTGTACACTCTACGTTAAACACTTGGAAGCACGGTAAGCTTTTATTAGAATTAGAATGCACGGATGAATACACAAATATAGGTATTTTTATAAACGGAAATCGCGTTCACGCTTTACGTCATTTATTGCAAACTTGCCAGGCGAGTATTTTCCTCATTGAACCGTTATTTTCATCATCATCATCATCGGCACTACAACCTGGAACCGGTCTTGGCCTTATTTAGCAAGTCCTGAGGCTTGTTAAATTTTCCATAATGATTTGTTTTTTCCGGGCAAGGTCATTAGTCTTGCGCTAGAGGCTCCCCGACGGGGAATCGAACCCCGGTTTCCCACGTGACAGGCGGGTATACTAACCAGTATGCTATTGAGGAGCTGAACCGTTACTTTATGTTTTCTTAAATACAGCCGCGCGAACCGACCTTCTTGTAAGGTTCCTCTCCGTTCGACTATCTTTATTAGACTAACTGTCTCCATCTTTAAAATCCCATTCGAACCTCTCATCCCGCATCTGCAAAAGAAAATTTCCCATCCAATTTGCAAATAGAATTTTTCCATCATCAACCCATCATTCTCCTTTCCGTCATCCTTATCGGAATCGTGTTCCTTTGTTTGACGATAGATCGTACCGCCGCTTAATTTTCGACCTTTTCCTGGGATTTGTTTATGTTACCCATCTGGCCCAAGACAACGAGGTTCTTCCGCGCTTCAGATGGGTACAAAAGAACCATGGGATCGGTATAGTTTCTTTGTCAACATTTCCAAATCATAAACATCTAGCGAGCGATCTACGTTAAGATGTTTATGATTGCATGACTGTTGGTCGGCGGCTAATAGCTATGCTTTGTTTACACAAGTGTGCCTTTTACGTTAGGGTCATGCAAGGGATTTGGGTGCTAATTGCTGTTAGCTACCAGAGTAGGCATCCGTTGTTCTGTTTATTTACCGACAATGGTGTTTCATGGGAAACATCGCGTTGATGCTTAGAATGGGTGCTTGACTTACATGTGATGGCTTGCTACATTTGGCGCATTGGTTTGGATAGGATGTATGGATGCGTTGAACTCGATATTGGAAGCTTTTGAACGTTTAGTTCATTGATTTCTGATATCGACCTCAACGTCGTTGCATGTCATATTACCTTTTGTTTCCGGTGTGGTTAATGACTATGGGGACACGTGTCTGTGGGCACGTGTACTGGCAAAGGTGAGTACATTCCTTGGCGGAAGGATACCTCACCCTATAGGGGGTGGAGTGGTTCGTAGAACCGCTACAACCACAAAGAGAACCTTCACGTTTCTCTCGAGGAAAGAAAGCTCACCCTTAGCTGAGAGGGACTTGTGGGGAAGAAGTATGGTGTGCAGGCGTACTGCACCGGCTTCCCTTCTTCCTCCATCATAATACCGCCGTAAATAGTCAACAAGGATCCGACAGTTACGCACCGAACACCACAGCAAAATGAAAACGCCACACACCGTAGAAATTACTCGAAATACACTGGATTGATTGCTTATTATTTGTTTCTTTATTGGGTAAAATACTAGTTACTTTTTGATTAATTAAATGAACATGACTTAAAAATTGCTTGGAACCTTACAAATATCTTAATTTAAGCATTTTCCTTGAATCGTTCAAGCGTACACAGTACACGAACTACCTAAACAGTGTTTTAGTATTATTGGTTCTTTCATTTCCACTTTACTATTGCTGCAACAAACTATGTTTTTTGGGTTATTTTATTTTTATCTCGTACGTTAAACGATATGGGCGTAAGTAAGTTCCTTGCCTTGTACGTACACGGCTACAGATATATTTATTTTTTGTTCGACACGCGTCACACCAACACGACATTATTAGAATGTAATACTTTTCACAATACTAGGTGGTAATTGACGAGACGTCCGAATTACGCGTCACGGAGCGCTGCGGGAGCGGAGATGGAGACCCTACCGGCTCGGAGATGCGGTAATTGTTTGTCGATTGAACAAACGAATCGCTGGTCGGTTTGTTGCAGCTGTCAAAACAAGCTGTCCGACATTGCATTCTAATGATGACGAAGTGTGGCGAATGGTTCTGGATTTATGATGCATATGCACATTAAAGAATTCTTTTTAAGGAATATCAGATAATGCGTTGTATGCATCAAATGTCCTTGGAAAAGGAAATGTTTTCAGTTGCCAATGCAGTTGCATTGGTGGGAAACAATGGGAGTTGGGTATTATATATATGCGGGTTCACACATAGAATCGAAATAAAATAAAAAATACATGTATTGCGAATTTTGGATTTGGTTTAGGTTTTTTAGGGTTTTGATTCGATTTTAGCTTTTACTGTAATATTGACGGGATTTGGATGTAGGAATGGGGGAAAAGGGTGGTAGGGCTTTTTAGAGCACTACACATGTACATAGAAGTTTCGAAAACATTGATTTTTAAATTATTGTTGAACATTTAAAAGAAAAAGGTTTTTTTACCAGAAAAATGGGCAGCAAGTTGATAATAACAAATAAGAAAAAAAAAACGAAGGAATCAAAAATCTCCTACATACGAGTGGTACACGAAAAGCACATGGCCTCGACATGGCTACATCAGAAAAATTGTCCTATTTAAAGGGCGGACTGACAGTATTTTTATGAAAAATTATGCTTAGTGTTTCTTAATAAATCTAGGTAAGGGCGCCATGTCTGGCCTATGCAGGTACTTATCTTAGTACTTCAGTGTGGAATATAATGTTGAAGAAGTGGTCAAGAGTTTAAATCGTTTGAATGAAAATTGAATGAGTTATGTTGCATGCCGTGCTTCAAGAAAAACGCATTTAAATTGAATAGTCAACAGAGAGGCGTAATTTTTCATCGGCAAAAATATATACAAGTACAAAGTTGTTTTCTCTCATTCTACAAAGTTCAAGATATTTGTTCCGCCAATAAAAAATAGATATTTGGAAAACTCTACCATGGAGTCACACCATAATTCATACGAATTGTTTAATTAATAAAGATTCTTTAAGAAAAAATAAAATTGTTATTATTTTTTTATCACGTACAGCTACGCGACGAACCCGTCTTCCTTTGCAACTTATACTTATATCCACGAATCGAGACAAATCACATTACATGCAATGTCGGCTATTGTGCGACGTGTTCCTCATCTACGGAAGGCTTATCGCACTTAATTGTTCGACTCTTCTTCTGCCTCTTCGCGTAAGTTTTCTACAAGATACACTTATTTTGCTCTTTTCCCTTCAGAGATTTCTCTAAGTCTGTGTAGAAGTCATTATTCTTGGCCTCCAAGTTTAATCGATTTTTAATTGAAAATACCACATACAATATGCTTTTATGTTTTTTCCATGTCGATTTTGTGTAGTTTCGGTCCGAATGAGGTTTGTTAATTGGCATTTGAGAAACCTAGAGATAGGTCGCTAACAATTTATTATAGCAATGCGTTAAAATTATCAAAACATTTTATTCAAATAATAGTTTGTTATTGTTTAAGTAGTTATAAGCGACGAAGCACTTTTTGACTTGAATGGCTTTCCCAATAAATAGAACGCCCGCTTTTGGAACATCAAAAACCATCGGTTGATACACCAAAGACATGCATGGTGAACCATTTGCGCCAGCAGTATCATTGGGCCACATGTTTCTTAAGGACTTTAGAGGCAATACTGTAACAGTTACTGGTGATCACTAACGGGATATGTTGGAAAACTCTCTTGTGTCCGAATAGGGTCGATTAGACCAACAGAACATTTGGTTTCAACAAAGCGATCCCACATCACATACACCCCGCGCAGCGATGCAGATTTCGCAAAAAAAAAATGTCCCTGCTGAATAACGTCTAAAAGTGATGGAATCGTATAGTGGCCCTCATGACCCACTGATTTGACCCCTCTCGATTTCTTTCTATGGCAATACTTAAAGAAAAAAGTATATACCAACAAACCAGGCACAACATCGATACTTAAAGCCGAAATTCCAAACAAAATTGCTGAAATATCAGCAGAAGACGTCGATATTATTATGAAATTTGTGCTTAAAAGAACTCATATTTGCGCCACGGCCAGAAGCAGCCACTTCACCGGCATTTTTCATTTTTAAAACCTTTTTTATTTTCTTTTAAATATTCTTAGTTTCTAAATTAAAGGCTAGACAAAAAATGCTTAAATTCTAGCTTAATTATCTTATATAATAACTTACTGGTCCTTCGCAGACGCTCTAAGCTAAACATTACTTAACAATTGTATAATTGGCCTTTCGGCGACAGAACTTTGTGGCAGTACTTATAATTTTTTGTAAGACAAAAAAAAATTTGAAAAACTTTGTTAATTTTTTTTGCTTTTTTTTTCTTAAAATTTAACTTACTTAACTTACCTATTTTTTTTTTTGTTTTTTTTTAATTTTATGTAAAAGCACTTAACTGAACTTAACTTAAATCTTATACGACCCTAATTCTAGAAAAGCTAAGTCTGTGAAGCTAGCTGATGATAGTGTGATTCTATACCGACTTTGGTATCCAGGTCTTTATATGCCATTCAACCACCAGAACTGTTGACGCTGTCTAATACTATCGTCCCGGTCTCTGTGGGAGATAGCCCTACTGAAGCGCAGGAGCTCTTCTTCGGTGCGCGCTACTTCCCGGTCGTAGCACAATCGCCCGTCTACAGATGATCTACTTACATGATAGATCAGCGGAATTCCGGATCTATCCTGTATAAGCCCTTTCATGTCCAAGTCAAGGAACGCCTCTGGTGGAACAAAGCCGTTGCGACGCACGCCCTCATAGTACAGACTGTTTGGATAATAGGCCCCGAAAATTAGGTCATTGGACGAGTTTATTGCTCTCGCAATATGTCCTCTGATTAATTTAATCATAAAATTATCCACCCTATTTATGTACGCTTCATTATATAAAGTCTCATTTGAATAATACTTTTTATAGTCCGATACAATCTGAGACAATTTCTGAGACACTTCCTTTCGAACACCCGAATCTTTTCCATCAAATTTGGACCTATGTTAAACCATACTGGACAACCATATATGAGCATTGGCCTGATTAGCGTCATGTAGCATATGACTTTTACCCTGCTGTCAAGTTGGCTACTGTGAAATAGTCCCTGTCATAGCAAAAGTTTTCCTCGCTTTGAGCAAAGCAGCCTCTACATGTCTGTTGAAATACAGATATTGGTCTAGCCAGATGCCCAGGTATTTAACTAAACTCTTGGTTTCCAGTTTATCTCCATGCGGTCCCACGATAACTAGCTTTCGCCAGTGTTTCCTTGTGTCGTTCGTGGCTTTATATAATGGGGTTCTAAATAGGATGGCTTCACATTTCTGGAAGTTGATCTTAAGTTTCCAGTCATCGCAATAGCGCTGCACGTTGTTGAAGTCTCGCTGTATTAAACTATTTATGATCTCAACTTTCGGAGCTGTTCTGTAAATTATGAGATCGTCTGCGTACGCAATAGCCTGCGGAAGTGCATCTAATAAGTCGCTGATGTAAATGTTAAAAAGAATCGGAGAGAGTACTGTGGGTGGTTTTTACGTTGGCATCAGCAAGGATGCAGGTTGCATAAAAAAACACCACAGATTGTTCACTAAAACTAAAGAAAATAAAACACACTGGAGTGGTAGCTGAAAATACATTTATTGTTCACTGGTGACTTTTACTATTTGTCGAATAAGGGTTATTAAACTTCTAATTGAAACACGTGTGGCCCATAAGAATACAAATTTTAACCCAAAACGGTGTTGGAATAACTTTAGTCTATCCCGGCACATCAATATTAATTAATTAATTGTTTTTTTAATTCACTTGTCCTAGACACGAAAATGAAAGTTTAGACTTGGCACTGAAGGTAAAATTAACTTCATCAGCGCACGCAACTCGATTCCGACTTGACACCGCTGAAACTCGACTTCACTCATTGGGTGGAACAAAAAAAAACTACGAGACGCAACGACCTCGGCACGTCTGTCTGGTTAGGCGGATAAGATTTGACTCCCCCTGATGCAACTCACAACCATCCGTTCGATGGCCGCGAATTGCATAGATAAGGGAGGATTATATATGTGGCGTATAGGACAAGTACAATGCCCCGCGATGAGGACCATGATCGGTGGACACCTGATCAAACAGAACATCGTTGGTGATGTATGCCAGAGATCGAAATTGTTTTCTTGTTTCAAAGTAAACAAAAACGCTATTTCACAGATCAATGGTGTATATGATGATGATGATGCACAGATGATGTATATGATGTGCCTATGATAGAAAAGGGGTCGTCATGATATTTGCCTAAGAAACCTTGGAAACACCGATGTAGGCAATATCCAATCTAGTCATATGGCTCTGGTGCACAACGAGGCAAATTATTTTGTTGACATAAGTCAACAGGGACCTCGTCAACGGCGGCAAAGGGTCAGACAGGATGGCTATATGTTTAATTTAGGTTTTCAGGCGGGTCATCATATGCATGGCATGGGTAAGGTTAACTAAATAATGATCTTTTCCATGCCAAAATTCCAGGATCGGGTGATAACCGATGAAAAGGAATTGTCGCAAGTGTTGCGGACCTAAGGGTATAGGCGCGATATTCACTCATGAATCGTAGCAAGAATACCGGCTACAGCTATGTTAACAATTACGCTGGCCAGCGTGTATTTATCTTTTATAATTGCTGACTAGCTGAGCCGATTGTCTGGCACGGTACATGTATGAATGAAATAATTTGTTTGGAGTGCATGGTTGATAAGATTTAACTTTCAGGTGAAAGAGAATGAAGGGTAGCTTACGCTGCCCCAAAATTGCAGGTAGGTATAGTGGGTTGGAAAGTGGTTAATTTAAGAGGATGGGCAGTTCTGTGGGAATGTATTAAAGAGCCGCCACAGTACCGCGCCCTGTTGCAAGGCATTCTTGATATTATACGTTTTATTAGAGGTTACATTACCATTTTTGACCACGAACTTCCTGTCCTTTAACATATCGTAAAGTACATATAGTAAAGGCTTATGTATGCCATGTCTGACCAGTTTGTAATATAACTCTTCGATCCAGACGGTATCAAAGGCTTTTTGCAAGTCGATCAGGCAAAGCCAAACTGGTTATTTGGAATAATGTTGTTGTCGTCTACCCATTTTAGCAGAGCTTTGTTGACAGTCTTTCCAAATGCTTTGCTGATGCTTGGGAGTAAACTTATCGAACGCATGTTCATTGGGTTTGTACAGTCTTTGCCATTTTTTGCGATCGGCTGAATGATTGCCGTTTTCCAACGCGCGGGATAATATGCATTATTCAGCGCGTTGTTACACAGAACCGTGTATATATCGATTGCCATTGGGGGCAGGTTTTTGAGTACGATGATAGGTACTAAATCTATTCCCACTGACTTTTTGCTTCTTAATGAGTCGAAGATACTCTGGAGTCCTTTCCTTGTGATTAAAAGGCTATTAGCCTCACCATTGGCATTAATGTCAATTGACAGATTATCGTCACTGAATTCGGTAAAACGCGGATCCTCCGATTGCCAAAGTGAAATTTCATTTCGGAGGTGCAGGTGATTCAATAGAATTCTGTCCTCCAGTTCGTGAATTCGGTGAATGCTTTCATTCACCTTGTACATTTCCTAAAAGACAGCTCCCACAGCGTTCACCTTTTCCAAAGGATCTTCGATCACGAAGAGCTCACTATTGAGGATAGCGTTCTCTGTATCTATGCCAATGTTGGTTAGCAGCTGCTTGTTTACATCAGTACGTGGAATTTGGAGACACTGAATGTCGTTTTGATTATTTCTCCTGAATGGTTTATTTATTTGTGGGAACATATTCGGGTTAATAGTTTTCATAGCCCGAATTCTGTTGTTCCAATACAAATTTGTTGCTAATCTATAATTAGCTTTAAGTAATTGTTGGAGGTTTTTTAATCTAGATTTCAGTGATATTATCTCCTGCTCTTGTCTGCCTGTAAACTGTCTGTGTAATTGTTTTAATTTCGATAGCAGTCGGCTCTTTTTCTTGTGGAGTGCGTTTATTGTTGTGTTTCTGTACATGTTTATGTGATCTGTAACTGTTGTTTTGGGAATTGTTTTGTCCATTGTTCGTTTTACGGTTTCGTCCATATGTTGGATGTATTTGTTGATTTCGTCATTTGTCAGGTTTCTGTTTACTGGCAGATTAAAGTCATTCGAACGAAGTTCTCCTGTTAATGATCTGGTGAACCGCGGCCATCGCATTGCCCCGTAGTTATAGGGTTGCGGGATCACGAATTCCTCCAGATCTGCGAGATCGCTCGGAAGCTCTATTACTGCCGTGAATTCACAGTGGTCACTGTCGTATTCAATCGTCCGTAAACAGTTTCTGTTTCGTCTGTTGGTGTTAAGTAGTCTCAGTCGTGAGTCAATTAGCAAGATATCTAAGAACGATCTACCTCTAGGGAACGATGGATATTCGGTAGCTAGCAGGTCAGTTCTATATTCAATATGAAACTGATCTAACCAACCAGCCAACTGGTTTCCTCTGGCATTAGATATATAATTTCCCCAATTTTTATGCTTAGCATTCATATCTCCCCCTAGGATAAAGTAGTTTTTGTCCAGGTGCAAATGTAAGCATCGAAAGAGTGTCTCGAACTCCGCTATAAATAGGTTATGTTGGTGTTCCTCAGATGCGTAGACCGCAATCGCATACAAGCCCCTTCCTTGCTGAGGGGGTATGCGTACGATACAGGCTTCCAGCACCCGGAACCTGCGCACTTCCCCACTATATATAACTTTATGATGGATTCCTTTTCTAATAAAGATTGCGACACCCAGGATGTCTCGGCCTTTTTTTAATTTGTCCCATGTGACACTTTGCTGATCCAAACCTGTAATCTTTCTTAGACCACCAATTCTGCTGCTGGGCGTTAGTTGAACCAAAAAGAAGGGTAGCTTGCGGTTTTCCCTTCTTGCCTTGGCTGTGGTGAACGGTTTTACGGAGATAAACTCGAGATCGTTGTGGGATAAAAGTTCCTATGCCGTCGTACGGCACCGGTTCACTAATAAACCCAAACGATTAATCGCGGAGGATTGCTCGACCGAACGCCGCTCTTCACACAAAAAAAAGAATGAAATAAAACACACGGATTTAAATGTTCCTTTTTTTCGGTTTAACAAGTTTTATTGCTGCTCTTCACAAGCTGGAGTTCCTTTATTTTTAGTACTATTGATTTCAGAATTAACATATAGGCAAGTGACACTATGTTCTTAATCTATATTTCGGTTTCACAATTATCAAAAGGAGACACACGTGATACTATTGATTTCGGCACAAAATATATGGTTCTGCAGTTATTAAAAGAAGGCACACGACGACTCCGACCCGAGGAACTCCTTCAATGTTTCACCACACTATCTCGGAATCCACCTGAAGGTAACATTTCATAAGTGCTCGCGTGATTGTTAATGGTTTTATTTTTATTTTTTGCCCGGCTTTAATATTAATAGAACTTCACACGATATTCAACCCCACGACTGCAGGTAATCAATCGAATGCTAACTTATGTCGCGCCTTTTTGCGGATTCACGGTACTAATTTACACAGTATGTGGAACGAACTTGACTTTCAGCGCGCGATGAGTGACGATTCTTCAAACTCGGACTGTGAACATCTCCATCGGCTCTTAGGCACAAGTGTGCGGTTTGACTGTTAAAATCTGACTCTACATAACGCGGCTAGAGGTGAAGGTTAAAGTTGTGAGGCGCGACCGTCCTCTACGAAGATTGACATCTGACTCGCCTATTGGATGTCTCTTTACAGACCTCCAACAAAAACGAACTTAAGGGATTCGCCGCCAATGGTGAAGGTCATAAAACAAGGAAGAAAGGAAAAAAAGGAAAACTCATGTTGCAGGTCAAATCTGCTGCGACATGTACCGGCAAGATAAACTACCGCCATCCGCAAAGGAATAGATTCTTTGATTGACGTGAGTCAATAAAACCCTTGCCGAAGGCAGGAATCTATATTGGGATAATGAATCCAGCATTGGGTATGGCCGTTGCTAGATCGTTTAAAATAAACATATTTCGGTCATGTATGATTCGCTGCATGTTGTTTTAGGGATATGTTAATCCCGTTGTGGGTACTGTCAGGCGAAAGTATCCGCTTGGGTGTTTACTTTGTCTAAACTAAAACAGCTTCGATAGCCAGCGTGAGAATCGTGGCCACTCGTTGCTTATGTAAATATTGGTGGTCATGACCGATACTGGTGATCGTTCCAAGAAACGGCAACGGATCATAAAATCGGTCATGCTGATATCCAAGCAAATATGCGCGCCTGAAAGGCCAATGTTTAATTTGATCTTCTCTACTTTGGGAAAGATTGATCATAAAACATGCCGTTGAAAGTCTGGCTTGCAGATGTGCAAGCAACCCGAAATGGCTGCTAGGACAATGGATGGGTACAAAGATAACACACGGAAAGATTAGCGTGTGTTGGTAGATATGTGCCATCCATTGTTCGGTCGCGGAAGCTGGGTTGATGCTGAATTGATGTCATGGCAAGATGATAATCTTGCCATGAATTATGCTTTCAGGAATGACCGTGGAGAAGAGGTTTGGAACAGCCCCCAAAAGAGGTAAGCTGCCTAATATGTATTTATGTCGGTTATCTGTATGGATAACCGAATTGATTCCAGCTAATTGGGTGCCGGTTAATGCCCTAGCAAGATTGTACAATCTTGCCGAAATTTCAACTTTAAGGTAAATTGTATTGCTGGTAATGGTGGGGATCAAGCGATGCGTGGCTCTTCGGGCCCTGAAAAGCCCCACATCGTCGTGCCTCAACTTTTGAAGTATCTCGAGCAGAGCCTCCGGTTCCACCTCAGGGTCCACACCCTTTAATAGAACCGCTACCCTCTTTGTTTGCTTCGGTGTGAACGAGTAGAATTCCGCGGTGGCCCTTTTTAAGACCTCTTTAATTTTTTCGTGGTCTGCCACCGCATAGGTTTGAATGGCATGCCTGTTACCAGCCAGTCTTTTAACTACAAAATTGTTCCCTATCGCTAGCTTACAAAGACTTACCAATTCCTTACACTCAATATCTATGGTGTTGATTGGTGGCATCTTTATTTTTTGGTTGTTATTGTTGCTTTGCCGCCGTTGTGTTGCTTGCTGTGGTCGATTTTGAGTTGATTGTTGCTGTTGATGTTGATGTTGCTGTTGCTGTTGCTGTTGGCCGACTTTTGGCTTCAGCTTTTGTTGTTGTTCGGTGTCTTTTTCGTTTTCGAGTGCCGCTATTTTTTTCTTTCGGCGTCTCTCTTCTAGTCGGGCTCTTGCCATTGCAAGTTTCGCCTGCAATTCACTTATTTCCTCTTCTTCATCCTCAGACTCTGAGGATGCAAGAGAAGCGAACGAGTTGTTTGCTCCATACATGTTAAAGTTGGAGGGGGGTGGGAGCTCATTGACCTCCTCCATTTGCTGGTCTCCTTTCTCCATTGTTAATTTCGCGGCTTTACTTCGCGTCACGATGGAGTTTTTCGGTGTACCTTTCCGTTTGTGTGTTGTCGCGTTTTTATCTTCCTCCGTATTCATGCTGGTTCTTTCCAGTTTGTTTTCATTAAAAAAAAAACAAAGGCGACCTGCAATATGAACCACGAAGTCGATATCTTCCGTACGCCGACTCGAACTCGGATATCGTCGGCTAAGAGTCAGTAAACTTGCACTCCCGCCAAATAATGCTTTGAAAACTTTGTGCTCAACTAGCAATATATTTTGTGTTTTAGTTTTCACTTTTACGACTGAGATGATATATTTTAATTGTCTTGCTTTGTTTTTGCACCTCGCTGAAGTGATTTTGTGAGTACGTCTTTTGTCACTTTTGACATTTGTTTTGTTTGTTTGTTGTTGTTGCATTTTGTTTTAATTGTCACACACGTCACGTCACTGTTTTTCTATTTCGTGGCTTCGTTCGCGTTTATAAATTAGATTAATTATATCAATATGTTGTCCGTTTTTTAAACACACGTATTGAAACTGAGTATTCACAGAGTGAAAGCCGATGTTATCGTGATATTAAAACACGTTGGTTACGTGATAAACAGCAATTTAATTAGTAATGTATGTCTGTGAAAAAGTGTATTAAATGTGCACAAAACCGAAATAAATGCACGATAACTGAATAAATAGTCTAATGAGTTGATTGCGATTAATATTTCACGAATTTAATAATAAATTCACTGCGGTTGATAAAGATTTACTTAGAGAGCTGAATTGCACGTCTACATCGAACGCTTTATACATTGTCTCTGGACTTCAGCGGCATCTCAAGGGAAGGAAAACACTTCAGAAATTAAAAAAAATCGAATTTTATTTTTCATACTTCGAAAATATGATATATTGAGAGTATATAGGCAAGAGGAAAAATCAAAACATTAAATATTTACTGAGTTACCTGACATATAGTAGAGTACGCCAGAGCCGAAAAACAAATACGCAACACATCGATGAGGGGCGAATAACTCGATAGAACCGGAGGAGTCTTTCCGAGACAAAAGCAGCTCGCACAGCCCGACAACCGCAGCAGCTTGCAGAAAACAAGCTTTTCGGAAAGCAGGAGATCTATTATATACACCTGGGATCGCTGATTGTTCGGTAAATCAGTAAAAATAATCTGTTGTGTCCTGTATGGTGCCGTGGTGTAAAGTGGGCCGTATTTAACCTCGCCCCGTAGTAAATACCTACAGTGATCTCGCTCACCTAGCCAGGATGGAATTAAGCATGATAATAAAAGGCAATTGAATTGTGGTTTACCTTTGTTTATTATATATTTCAATTGTAACATAATTTGGAACTTCAGGTTGTACTTCAAATTAAACGAATTATACGTAAACAGCAAGAGCACATTTACGGCACGAAGAATGGTAGTCGGTTGTGGGGCTAAAAGCACAAATTACAGTGTAGTGCTCCAAGAAGCCCTACCATTTTCCTCCCACATACATTTCTACCCACCAACTTTATCATTAATCCATATCGCCAAACTAACATTCAATCCAATGTTAGACAAATTGAATTGTTCAATTACCATACTCATATTTCCAAATCCTTCCTAAAAAACTAAACACCATAATGCATATCTTCATATGCAAACATACACACAATTCTAAAATCTTTATCTCCATTCTTGCCAGATGTGTGTATTCTAAAAATATATATCACATTCCTTTTCTCCAGTACTCGACTCCAGTTGAAGTACATTTCGAAATTCTGCTTGCATTTCAATGCATCCACAATACAAAATCCCGATAAGATTTTGTATAAAAGGGCGATGAAATTCGCATTCGAGAATCAGTTCAATTTCAACTCAGACTAAAACAATTGTTAAAATACGAATACAAGTTGTTTACAGTACTTAAACTAATGGTACAATTTTGTTTGCAATATAAATTCGCGCTTCTTAATATTCCTCATTGAATCGTTCAAACGTACACAATACACGAACTAACTAAATACTGCGCCGTGTGCACCGTGAAGCTAAGGAAGAAACAACCAGCTCGGTCGGAGGACGGATAAAGACTCCTAGAGAACCCACCGTAGAACTCTGACTTGAATTCAATCCTCAGTTAAGGGTGAGATTCGGAGGAGAAAGAGAAAAATGTTCTCTTTAGGGTGTGGCCACCGAGGAAATGCGATCTTTCCTTACTGGGTGTGACCAATGGATGGCGATCTCTTTATGCAGTGGTGTGTATGTGTGATCGTACACATCACCGTATTTATCGATGTATTTCAGCAAAGGATAAATGAAACCTACAACGGGGGAAAAAGAACAAAGGGAGAAGCGACCTGAGGCATCGGCCTGTAATTAGGGTCAGCTAAATAAATAAGCTCCAACTCATTAAATGGGAAATGCATTTGGGATACCCCAAACAATTTGGATTGTTTATCGTATCGCCAGAATGCCTGCGGGAGAACGGCGTTCTTTTGTTTGCACATGATGCGTGCTAAGGAATTTGGTTTTAGCGGCTATTGCGCTAATTGTCTGCAGCTACGTCAATAAGCTGCTTGGAGTTGCTTTGTCGTTGAACAAAAGAGTCGCCAGCCAATCTGTATGTGGGGAACATTGTTGTACCCATGGTGAGGCTGGGAATAGCTGACTCGATGATCATTATCCCTAATTATGATGGTTACATGGTACTGTAACCGATATGTTTTCTTCCATATGATATGATGTTTGTTCTTTAAGGAATTCTTCTAGGAAAGTAAATATGATGCATTGAATTATAATTGCTAGGAATTCTTTGTTGGGAAAATTTAGCCGATGCAAGGCGAAAAAAAAAAATGGGAGTTTGGTTGCAATTATGGGGGGTTCTTTGGGTAGGCTTAAAAGAACACTCACAATATTACGTGATGGCAGTTTGAATTTCAGCAGTTTACTGACTACGTACCAACTAGCGTTGCCGGAACGCAGTCTTTTGTTAATTTTCTTCGGCATTTCGTTACTGGCTGTCTGTACTATTCGCAGATATTTAAATCCTCTTATTTTTTTAAATAGCTTGACCCTTCCGTTAATGTGTGCCCACTGAGGTTCACCTACTCGCACCGTAATCATATATTTTGTTTTATCTTCATTATTTTCTGGGCCCACCTCTTCTCCCGCTTACGTCACGAGTTCACTGTTTTTACTTACAGTTTCTAGGTTGTCGCCCAAAACGGCGATGTCATCCGCATATGCGAGCACTTGTGTGACCCCGTTCGGGGATGATCCGGCCATGTTGTCGTCTTCTACCTTTCTGATAACATACTCGACCACAAGGTTAAAAAGACATGGTGAGAAGCCATCCCCCTGTTTTAGTCCGTCACAGATTTCAAATGGTTCAGAGAGGTGGTTTTCTATTATAACTTGGCCTTTATTTTCGTTCATGCAGATTTGAATGAGGGCGGCATATTTTTTCGGGACTGCCAGTTTAAGTACAACATGGTAAAGTCTTTGCCTTGCGACTGAGTCGTAGGGTTTTTTGAACTCAACGAACAATTTATGAACCGTCTTTCCGTATTCCCACTTCTTTTTCAGCAGTTGCCTTACTGAAACATTTCGTCGCTCGTTGGCCTGTTCCTACGGAATCTGCATTGGTTTCTCGCCAGTATGACATTTGTTAGTAATTTGTATGTGGCAATGATATTCCTCTGTAGTTATCGTAGTCAGATCTGTCGCCGTTTTTGAAAATGGGGCCGACTATTGAGGTCTTCCATTCTTCCGGAGTGACTTTATCCCAGATTGTTGTGATTAGTTGGTGGATCTTTCGAGCGGTTGCCTCTCCTCCATGCTTCATAAGCTCTGCCGGTATGCAGTCGACTCCGGGAGCCTTGTTGTTTTTCAATCGATTTATTGCGTCTCCAACTTTGTTGAAAGAGGGCTCTGAGATCTGAGGCTCGGCTGTATGTACGTCTTGTGCATTTATTTGTGGTTGGTGGGTGCGCACATTGAGCAAGTTTTCAAAGTACTGCTTCCATATTGTCACGATATTGTTTGTTTCTGTTACCAGACAACCGTTCGCGTCTTGAATTATGTTGGCTCCCCCTCGGTACCCATTTCTAATTGAGTTTATACATACAAACCTCTGATGTTCTTTGCTCTGGCATTTTCTAGGATTTTTTCGATCCGAGTCCTCCCATTCGCGGTGTTTGCGTTTGAAAAGTTTCATTGTCTCCTTCCGAACTGTCGCGTATCTTTCTGCGTTGACTTCATCATATCTTTCTAAATGGATCACTCTGATGCGTTTACGTTATTCGATATTCGCCCTGCACTCATCGTCAAACCAAAGTTTAGACTTAATTGTTTTATTAAATCCTAATACTCTTGGGGCTGTTTGTTTGATTGCGTGTCTGATCGATTCCCATTTAGTGTCCACACTAATGCCTTCCCCTTCCTCACTACTCCCATTCTCGAGGATGCTAAATCTATTCGTTAGTTCGTCTTGATATTCACCACATTTGCGTAGGTCTTTTAGTTTATCAGTGTAAACCTTTTTGCTCGTCTCCCGCGTCTGCCCATGTAGGTTTGTGGGGTAGATTTGTAATACACCAGCAAGAGCGCTGGGTTCACTAAACCTTCCACCGTCTGCTGCTAAAATTATGCACCAAATGAAATTAAGCAAAACCCACATGGTAATCACCAGAAATAAAACGCACTGTTTTTGTTATTTCGATGTGTTTTTATTGTTTGCTGTTGATATAGTTAGTTAACATTTATTAGTGTTGACTTATTACACAGATCGGATTTCTATTGTTCTCTTAATGATTTAGTCAATTAAACAGTTATGGGAGTTCACTTAATTATACGTTTGTATGAAACAATTATAGAACGACTCAAGGGGTTACGCGTTTGTATAACACAATTATAGAACGACTCGGCGGATGGAACAAGACTCAACTGGAGGTTAGGTTCTGACTCTTCACCCAACCCCGAGTTCGATGGTGAGATGAAATCTTTCCTTTATGCCAGTGACCAATGGGCGGCGATCTCTGGTATGCAGTGGTGTATGTGTGTGATCGTGCAGATCATATTGTTTATCGATGCCCGAAGGCCATGGAAACGTACTGAAAACTCGAAAGACAAAGGGCAGCGTGTGTAATGAGGTTCAGCTGAGTAAACAAGCTGTATCTCATTAGGTGCTAATGCATTTGAATGTTTATGGCATCTCTGGCTGCAGTAGGAATCGGGTTTTTGTTTGCATTAGGAAATGCTGGAGAATTCGATTTCGATGATAATGCACGAGATGCGGTAATTGTTTGTCGATCGACAAACGAATCGCGGGTCGGTTTATTGCAGCTGCATAAACAAGCTGCCCTACATTGCATTTTATCTGATGACGAAGGGTTTGGGATTATATGGAGAATTCCTTTCGAAAAATAGATATGCTGGGTAAGTACTTTAAAGAATTCTTTCAGGGAATTTGAATAACGCATTAAATGCGTGAATGCAGAGAGAATTCTTTTCAGGAATGTTTTGACGATGCCCTTGTGGGGTGAAATTCTTTTCAGGAATATTCAGGTAATGCTTGAATGCATTAATTGTCCTTGATAAAGGAAATGTTTACAGGTGGTAATGCAATTGCATTAGCGAAACAATGGGGTTATGCGAGCTTCAGGACTGGAAGCTTTTAGGTAATTTGGGAATGTGGGTAGTGTCGTTTAGTGGAACCGCCACAGGTTTGCTGCGAGCCGACTGCTTATTTTGCCAGTCACTAGGAGATGGTCGGAGTCGCAATCTGCTACTCTATATGATTTTACTTCAAAGGTGTTCGAGTGGTGTCTTTTATCTATGAGGAAGTGGTATATTTGGTTACGCGTAACGCCTTCGGGTGATATCCATGTGGCTTTATGAATTTGCTTGTCCTTGAACATAGTGCTTTTCACTACTAGATCTTTTGACGCTGCGAACGTAATAATTCGAATTCCATTATCATTTGAAACCTCGCTAGGCGTTTTTTACCTATATTTGGTTGAAAGATATCTTCCTTCCCAATTTTTGCGTCGAGGTCCCCGAGGAGGATTTTAACATCGAATGATGAGATCCCATCAAGTACCTCTTCTAGGGACTCGTAGAAAGTGTCCTTCGTTTCTTCGTCCGTAGACTCTGTTGGGGCGTGTACGTTTATAAATATATAATTGTACCAGGGGCCCTGTATTTTTAGCCCCGACATTCGGTCATAATAAATTTCACATCTTTTACACGGGGCGTAATCTTCTTGCTTATGATGAAGCCGGTTCCAAGGTTTTGTGTGTCGATACCTCCACACGCCAGTATAAGCCCGTTGGTTTTGATTACTTGATGTGGGAGTCGGACTTCCCGAAGCGCGAATATGTCCATTTTATTTATTTATTGTTTCGCATTTTCTACAACCATCTGTATCGTGCCTGGTTTATATAACGTCCGAATATTCCACGTGCCGACTCGTATATCCCGGCTTTTCAGTTTTTCCCAACGTTTATTTTTCTACAGAGTCGGTGTTTTCTCGATGATTTGTTCCCTTATGGTAGTGTCGGCTCATCACACCTACCGGATTTTTCGTGGGATTGTTTTTTGTATATTGATTATTCATGTTTGTTCCCACGAGTCTTGGGGTTACAAATAATGCGCCATATTAGAGCCCCTCTTCGATATGGTAAGGTCTGCTTACTCCTCTGATTCAACCCGGTGTCAGAGAGGCGCCGTTATAATGCAGCCGGTATACCCGTGGCTGCTAACCATCCAACCGTACCACATCAAGGTTTCTACCAAGCGGGCGCCTAGACAATTCACCGAATAATTTTTTAATTACCTTCTCTATGTATTTCAGTTTTTAAATTTATTTATTTTTCTTTATTTATTCATGTATTTATTTATTTTGGTGTTATATATTTTATATGTAAAACCAAAGATTTTACTACTCCTGCTTCAATATAAATATAATACAATTGCCTTCACTGGTTATAAAATGAAACAAAATAAATTATCAGTCGTTGATCCTGTGGCGGTTCCGCCAGATCCCACGGCTCGCCTTCCTGAAAAAAACCCCCATAACCACAACCCGGGTCTGCACCAGCTTTCGCTAATGCAATTCGCATTAGCATCTTAAATGCTTCACGCATCAAACAGACCCAATTATTTTAACCCTAAAATCCCTATAAGTTAACTTACCTTTTCATTCCCTTTGCATACAATTTTCTGTAAGAATTCTTCTTAGCCTTTTTAGGAATTCCATAACTCCCATTGTTTCCCGCCAATGCATTTGCATTTGCGCCAGAAAACATTTCCTTTTCCAAGGACATGTAATGCTTTCAAGCATTATCTGAAATTCCTAAAATTGATCCTTAATGTGCATATGCACCATAAATAGCAAACATTCGATACCCTTTGTCTGAGTTAAAATACTATGTCGTCAGCTTGTGTTTACAGATGCAACACTAGCGATTCATTAGACAAACAATGAGGCATTTCTTTCGTCGCCACCACTAATTGCTTGGCATACCTAAATGCAAGCAAGGGATGCGTATCGGCAATTAACCCAAGATACGATATACAATTTCCATGGTATAAAGTATCGTATTCCATTAACACCTTTTTTCCAACGTCCGTCATAGCGACGTTGCATAAACATGACCCTCATTAAAGAGCGAACCATTTGGTCGCCTTTTCTTTTGTCCTTGCCGCCTGCCTGTTTCGTTGTTCCACTGCACGTGTGAATAGCATTGATCTCAACGATCCCACACATACCACCATGACCTTTATTACAAGATCTGGTTTCCTATACCACCAAGAGAGACTTTACGTTTCCCTGGTGGTAGGTAAAAAAAAACGATATCCTTATGGGAGAGGATATCGTTGGAGTCAAATTCCATCCTTCGACCGGACCAGGTCGTGTCTCCTATCGCTTCCCTGGTGCGCACAGGGAAGCGATAATCGATTATATCGTTCGAGTCGTTGTCTCCAGTCGTGAGTCGAGAGTGCATATAAATTTAATATTAACGAGAGTGCATATAAAATTAATATTAACGTTTACATTCGGAAAATAAAAACCGGATGTCTGAATAATAACTACACCAGTGTTTGTTTCATTATTTTTGTGCCGCAGCTTCCGAGTGTTTTATATCCTTTCCCTAGTGCGTTTAACTTTTCCTCCTTGTGGATGGTTTATCGTGCAGTTTTGCACAAGTTGGTGTCCGGTGTTTGTGTTTATTTCTCACCATTACTGATGACTTGTCCGGTGTTTCTTGACTTTGCGCGATCGGTGCGTGACGGAGTTTTGCTGTTTCCGATGAGATATATGAATCTTCGTGACAGTGATGATGGGACAGGAAGTGAACCAGTGCAGTACGCCCGCACAACTTACTTTATCCTCACAATCCTATTTAGTAATCAACGAGTTATTTCAGTATTTTTTTTAATATGTTTGTCATTAAAAAGAAAAACTCATTAGACAGGAAACAACATTTATTTATTTCTAACAACAATTAGGTTACAGTCAGTATCGTAGGACGAAAATATAAGATATACTAACTTGATATTCTGCCACCATTAATCTCTGCATACTTATATTTAATTTGTCCGCCAAATTGAATCCGTACAATATTTAAGGCGGCATTAACTTAAACTTACACTTTATGTTATACGAAGTTAATTTCCAGACAGTATACTATACATATGATAGGTAATAACAATTATACATGTCGGCTAAAGTGCCATTTCCTTATAAGTATTTGCTATAAAATACGACGTCAAAAACATGGTTCTCCCTTTACAAAGGAAAACATTTCAAAACTTTTATTTTAATTTTTCATCTAACTTATTGAGTTGTATACATATAACATATGACTTCTTGAATTATCGATTTTTATGCTAAAGTACATTAAATCCATGTTTAGTCAATTAATTAAATATATTTTTATAATCATTTTCCTTATTTATATTAGTTTTTTTATTTCTTTATTTTACTTTAATTTAATTGTTATATTTTATATATAAAATCGGTTTTTTGTTTTATATATCGATTTATTTCGAAGTTTATACATATATTTATTGTATTGGTGAGTTATTTGTCTTCAAAATTGTGTACACATTTATTTAGTTATTTATAAACCTTAATTCGACATTCTTTTATATTTAACAGTTAAAGTAAAAAAATTAAATCTTGCAAACCGTAAAAGCTTGATACAATTCTATGTACGATAAAGATTTAAGGTAAAGATTTAATTCGTTAAAAATGTAATTATGAATTTGTATTTTCCGCTTATAGCGCCTAGTATGGTAGACATGTATTGCACCGTTTAACATCGAATTTTATTTACAAAACCATCTTCTTCTTAACTGGGTACAAGTATATTTGACATAAAGTCTTTTTTTTTTAAAGAGTTTCGGTTTAAATTTCGTTTTGAATTCACTTTTATGTATGGGTTTTAAAATGTATCCTTTACATAATATAAAATATAATAGTGGTTCAATATTTCTTAACTATCATTTTAATCGTATTATTTCCCTCTTATATATAATTTCTTTACATAAAGTTAACAGCGTTTCACATATTGTCGAGTATGTTACATAAACATGGGATTTTAGGGTTTGTTCTAAAAAATATTTAACCTTAACAATATATTATTGTGTGAACATTTTTTTAGTTAGTTTCACATTGATTGCCTACGATATGAATCAAATACAGAAAAAAATGATATTTTTATAAAGACAAGAGTCAAAACCGTAAGACAGATATACAGGTATTCAGATCAGAGATAGTTTTTACGATAACGTACAACATTTAAATAGATATGTAAAAGACAATATTTGTGATATACCACTTTGTCGATATTTGATAAGCTTTCTGGATACGATAAGTACGGAAAAATATATTAGTGGGATAAGAATTCCATGGACCTGTGTTAGTAACCATTCTCACTCAGTAGACCTTTTCTGAGATCTTTGTTAATTTTTTTTACATCTGTGGTGTACGCGTATTTAATTTAATGTCGAAAAGCTTAATACAAATAATTAAAAAAAAAAAGCCAGTAAACTAGATAAATAAATTTAAACAAATATGTATTATCGTAAGAGTAGGTTTCATCATCATCATCATCGGCACTACAACCGGGAACCGGTCTTGGCCTTATTTAGCAAGTCCTGAGGCTTGTTAAATTTTCCATGATAATTTGTTTTTCCGGGCAAAAGTAGGTTTAACACTTAATAAATATATTGTAAAACATTTTCTAAATTACTTTAAGTAGAAAAAAAAAACGTTTCTTAAATGAATTCCTTAAAAATGAATAAAAAAAAAACTAAAAAAAACTCTCTGAGACTTACCAACATCAAAAGGATGAAGCTATGAAAGTTCAATTGTATAAAGATATAGTTAAAAAGAAAACAAATCATTCATTATTGATTATCATCAAATTATTTTTTATTTTTTAAAGCGCGCGTGAATTGTTCGATACCTTCAAATTCCAATGCACAGAAGAATAGTTGGATAATTGTGATGGAAAGTGCCGATGCACGTATTGACTATATGTTGTTTAAATTATTTCTATTTATTTATTTATATAGCATATTTATATGTTTTTATTTATTAAAAAAGAGGAGATGGAAAGGAAGTCTCGCTGCACATTTATTTATTTGTAACACAAGTCGTAAGTGTCTGAAGTCTGAAATCGCGGAAAACCTTTAGCCGATGACATAACATTTCACATTCGGGTGGTTTGACTGAAAAGTGACACCATGTACCATGTGCTTACCTGACGACCTACAATACACTTTTACTATGAACCAATGCATCGAAGTCCAAAATATTATCCACACGTCCCTTTGTTCAAAATTTGTTGACCTCTGGTTATATAGAGTGGGCATGTGGGGAGGAAGTATGTACCAGACACGGGCACTAGATTCAGTAAAAATATAAAACACAGGATTTCTATTGTTTATTTTTATTTATTTTACGGTAGCACTACGTGAAAATTACAATGTGAAGTCAATAAAAACGCAACCTTCGAAGACTGTAGCGAATATAATATTCGACACGGCGGTTGCAAACACTACACTGTACGTGGGATATGCGAGTTATGTCTATGAGGCGGAAGTCTGCAACGACCATAGCGCTCGGCGGATGGAAATCGACTCAGCGATAATCATCTCGTGCAGAGATGATTCGCTTATGGGGTGAGTTTGTGGTGTCGTTGTAGATATCCTCTCCACTAAGGATATGTTTTACCTACCACAAGAGAGACGTAAAGTCTCTCTTTGTGGAACAGAGAACCCGATCTCGTAATGCAGATCATGGTGGTATGTGTGTGATCGTACCCATCACCGCGTTCATCGTTGCATTTAGCAAGGGATAAACGAAACCTGAAACGAGAAAAAAAAGAACAAAGGGAGAAGCGGTAATGAGGGTCATGTTTACGCTGTGTATCGTCGCTATAATAGACGTTGGGAAGAAAAAAGGTGCTAATGGGATTGGTGGCAAAAACGAATCCCTTGCCTGCATCTGTATATGCAGGGGCATTAGTTTGTGGCGACGTACGAAATTGATGATTGTTTGTCTATTGGTGGTGAATCGCCGGTCGGCTTGCTGCAGCTGTAAAAACAATCCGACCGACGTTGCACTTCAATTGATAACAATGGGTGCCGAATGATTTGTATTTATGGTGCATATGCACATTAAGGATCTATTTTTAGGAATTTTATCTAACGGGTTGTATGCATTAAATGTCCTTCTAAAAGGAGATTCTTCAGGTATGCTGGATGGAGACTGCGGTGCAGGTGTGGGAAATTGAAATTTGCCTGGGAACCGAAGGTACCGAATAGGTTTTGGGATGCCTGAAAAGGTAGAAAAGAAATCTTACTGGAAATTATATGCGAAGAGATGCATGAAGGCAAGTTTTCTTTTACAGGGACTTTTTAGATTATACCTTAGATAATCTTAGATGCGTAAAGCACTTAAGGTGCTAATGCGATTGCATTAGCGAAAACTTATGCCGATTGGGATGTAGTTATGGGGGTTTTTCAGGTAAGTGGGCCGTGGGGTTTGGCGGAACTGCCACAGGCCTTAATTGTGTTCACGGTTTACTTCGAATGTTTGAGAAAATATTTGAGGTTGTGAGAGGTATCTTTAAAGCCAACAGTCCTAGAAATTTCTAGTCACTATACAGCTGTTCACAGGGATGCAGTGTGCGTTTTGCGTTCGCGTGTAAAAAGTAAACAATTATTCTGTGACGATTTCGAGACAATACACCGTGCTCATTTAGATTCACAGGACATTAAACAATTACCAAGCATAAATTCGATTCGTAAACACATCACAGTTGTTAAAACAGGCCTAGGAATGAATAAAGGCCGGCAGAAACCAGCGAGGATCTCGCGGGGTTATTCAGCATATTAGTGAATCAGTAAGAGAAATTTAATAACAATCTACTGGCAAGTGAAGCCACGCTTAAAACAATTAGGTGGTTCTAAGGAAGAATTTTACATCGCGATTAGCGTCTCAAAGGGTATAAAATTCAACCATTATAAGAATTGAAGGTTAAATAGATGTTGCATGGGATAAATCATACCACTGTCGTGATAACATATACATCCCATTCAATATTTCATATTCACACACGATGCACTACGAAACCATTTCTTCTTTAACCATCAACCTGTGACGAACGATCATTTCCCAAGCTATGCAATATCCAAATTACGAATCGTTCATACCGTTACCCATGAATGCACACATCATCATACAAATAATAACAAAGAATTAAAAGCAAGTGCCATCCCGGATGCCATGGGAATTCCCTAGTAATTGCTTACGCTTGCAAATATGAAACATGTGGATAATAACAAATTACTATACACCAACGTCACAGCAGGGAGCATGCACTTGCATAGAAATTCCCCACCAAAAAATGCCTATGCCTGCGAAAGTGAGGCATATTAATAATAAGGGATCGCGACCGATGAACTGAAGTGACGAAATATGCTTTAAGCAAAGCTACTACACCTTATGTGGATCAACATTGACTAAGCTGGAAGAATGCCTCGTGCCGGGCGATTACACTCAATATGCGTCAATGGTGAGTGGGTAAAACTGTAGTCGGCTTGTGGTAATCCTGAGTGGAGAGGAATTGGTTTTTTTTAGTTTTCCCAGGAAAGGCCAACCTATAGCCCTGAGTCAGCGCCCTGAGATGCCTTTTTTTTTTCTCCACCATGGCTCATTAGCCAACCTCCGAAAGATGCTCAAGAATTTCCTCCAACCATTTCACGAAGCCTATAGCATAATAAGGTGGCCTAACACCACTTGAAATTAAAAAAAAACTGGATTCCACACTAAAAGACTCTTCGCCATCATATTTAATAGTTAAACAGTGGGTGTCTGAATTTACTAAAGTGGCCACGAGCACTTCAGACGAGCCACGATCAGGACGCCCCGTTGAAGTCACAGCTCTCGAAAAGATTGAAGAGATTCATAAAATGGTGGTAGAGGACCGCAGATTAAAAGTGAAGATATAGCTAAGACTACTAGGATATCAACTGAACGTGTACGTAACATTTTACGTGAACATTTGAGTATGGAGGAGCTCTGTAGTAAGTGAGTGCCGCGTTTGCTAAAAATCTTGTTTCACCGTGACAACGCACCTGCGAATTCATTGGACGTTGCGGTGGCTAAAATCAACGAATTGAAGTTTGAGTTGTTCCCTCAACCACCATATTCACCATATTTAGTCCCCAGTGACTATCATATGTTTCCCAACGTGAAAAAATGGCTCGGAAGCAAAAAGGAAGTCACCGATTTGAAGATTTCCACCTTCCTACCAAAAACAAAAAACAAAAAAAACCTAAAATCATAAATCCGTCCTCCTGGTAAACAACAGAAAAGCGTTGGTAGACGACGCAGTGAAACAATTGAGTCTATCACCAAATTCCTTTTGAACATTCCAATGCAAAAGAAGATCCCATGCCGATATTCTCCTGTCTGATATAAAAAGTACAGGCAATACGCTTGGGAATAGTTTCTACCAGAAAAGTATGCAGGCGTTTAGTTTTTAACCTTCTCCATTTCCCCTTCTCGGTTTCATTTCTGGTTCTGCTTTCTAAGAATTATCCCCAAGCCAATATTCCCCAGTTTCCTGTAAAAGTACAAGCTATTCGCTTGTGAACAATATGTATGTCCGGCGAAAAGTGTGTCTGAGTACACTTTTCAGTCCCTTCTTGCACTGATGGTTCTGCATTCCAGTCAGCAGAGACATCAAACCTTGCTGCATGTCCGGACAACCGCCATCTACGAGACGGCCTCATCGCCGCCAGGAATAAGCGCAAGACCCGCCCCTCGGAGCAAACACTATGCAAGAGCCTATAGCGTTAAGCAAGGATAGTGAAGAAGGTGAATTGAACACACGATGAAACGGTTGAAAAAGCGAAGCAGTGAAGCATCAGACTACTCACCGTGTTTTGAATTTGATTTCCAAACTCGACTATATTCCACTGATGTGAATTATTTTTATTATTTATCGCTTGGTATACGGTTCTGATGTATTTTTCTTATTCGATGTTTTTCGTTCGTGTTCTTCACTATTTTTGCCTGAATTGTGTGTATCTGTTATTAGAGTTGCCACAAGCCTGCGCACACACAATCTGCACCCCTCCCCAGCAAGCTGCGCTGCTTGCAACCGCGCTAGTTATTCTGACGCCGGAGCGCCAGCGGAGGATTAAAGTCCGTGTCTTGGTGGACCCGTCTTCTAGCGCCACCTTCATCTCGAAGTCGCTCGCTGAAAGCTTGCACCTCCGGCGCCAAGCACCATTCGTCCCCACCTATGGTCTCGGCGGCATTCGCAGTCTTACCGCAAGGACGCAAGCCGCAAGCATCATCGCACCTCGCCCCCACAGCTCCCAAGAGTAAACACTGATGCCCCTCTCGGCGTACGTGCCAGCATCATAACCAACGACCAGGGATCTCTCGTTCGAGGTTGATCTCGACCTCGCCGATCCGAACATCGCCTCCGCCGACAAGGTGGACATTATCATTGGGGCAGACATATACTCCACCCTCATCGTCGAAGGTTTAAGGAAGGACCAACGTTCCGACCTCGACGCGCAGGGTACTAAACTGGAGTGGGTCATTCAGCTCTGGTGTGACGAGACCTGTCAGCAGGCACCACATAGCCATTGATCGTGGGTTGCGAATTTACAACTCTAACCCAGATGAACTGGTCGAGCGTGCGACTGCAGATCGCAACCCCTCTAAGCAAATGAAAAGGAGGTCTCGTCGGCATCAACCCGCGGGGCCCCACAGGAAGCCCATGGAACTACCTACCACCGACCACCTGCGCGAACCAAATCGTCAGAATCACCGCAAGGGCACGAGGCAATCGAGGAACCAGAAGCTTACCCACCCAAAGACCTCAAGGCAGACCCCCAAATCCCAAGGAAACTCCACATCAACCATGCAGGAAAATCACCAACGCACATGCCCAACTCTAAAACGGAACATCGGTGATAAGTGGGGTCGCCAATCGAACGCTTCAAGGCACCCCACCGCACCTAGGACACCACGTGTCAAAGCTCCTGCCCAAGACCACCGAAGCCGGCCGCTACCACATGTAGCCACAACAATAGGGGTAGGAGCGCGGAATGCCCCGCCTGGCGGGCTGCGCTCCCCAACAACCAGCGATCGCTTGAACGCCAACCAGAAAGCACGCCTCTCAGTGCATCTACAGAAGCTGTACTCCAACGACCCCGGGAGGCATTTGGTTCGCGACTGCCATTCCGCCAAGACACGCGGGTAGTGCCGAAGACGACACCGCACCCACCTCCACGCTGGTACGGCCGCACACACTTATTTCGGACGGGCGCGAATGAGCGCAGCACCTATACGTCACCCGGTCCCGATGTAGTGAGACCCATCACTAGCCATCACGTGGTCACTGATCGTGGGTTGATACCTTACAACTCCAACCCAGATCAATTGGCCAGTTCCGCGATCACAAAAAGCAACGGACCCCAGACCACAAAGCCTTCAGCGCTCCTCGGGGCGTGGCCTCCTCCCAACTTCCCATCCACATGAAAACAAACAACAACATCCAACAGACAAAAGAATCAACACACTCTCAACGACCAGGCTACACACCACCGGCGCCAAGTACACCCCCGGCCCCGGACCTCCTTCCCCTGGAATAAAATGGTTCACCAATGATTGGCGCAGGCGGACGGAATGTTGCAAATTCGCAACTAAATACAGCGGAGAGAATCTAGTACGTTCACCGTCTAGTACACTCCCCGACTAGCATACTCACCACACGCCTGTCAGCCCCCAGCTGACAATGCGTCATCGCCTAGGGACACCATCGGACTGTCACCGATTTCAAATGTGACCAACGGTTTTTGGTCTGTCTCTGCCAACTCTTCGTCGGGAGTGCACTAAACTCCCTAAAGGGGATTCATTTACTTGCTTTACGAAGTTAAATGGAAATAAAAGGTAGACATTCCTAGTTGTAGTGTAGGTAGTTTGTTTGCACGTTCGTGAGTTCATAATTGAAAGTCAGCGATTCAGCGAAGAAAATTCTAGCTTGGACGTCACCTCCCTGGTCGTCTCACCACCAGGATCACGACCTCAAACAGCATGATATTCATAATAATTTAATTAACATTATATATTGATAATATTTGCATCGGAAACGATGCGATTCCCCGTTAATTGTTCACTTGTGATGCGCAGTCTTTCCCCAAGCTAGACGCCCTCCAATTACGAGTACGGAAACCATGTATGCTCCTACGTTTTCATTTGTCTGAGGATGGTGGACGCAGAAAAGGTGAAGCGCATTATCTAGAAAATTTACGAAGACTATTATTGTTTACTACGTAGGACCAACAAATAAATACACTCACATCGATGAATGTCCTTAAAGACACCTCTTTGAGCCCACCGGCTAGGATGACATTGTTCTTTTGTGATCGCAGCATAAAAATGAGCACTGACTTGCGAAACTCGATAGATTGATCCATCCAGTTACAACTAAAGATTGCATTCGTTATTTGGTGCGTATAGGAGGTCAAAGCGTTGGCAAAATAGCACAAAGGAAATATCTCTCCTACCACAGCAAAGATGTAAACACTAGTGAAGAGTAGCTGACTGGGCTCCGGATTAAAAAATGCATAGTTGAGAAAAGCCATGCATATGACTATCGCAGTAATCGTATACTGGATGAACACATTCAAAGAAATAAGATCGGCAATTGTTTGATACATCCTGTAAAAGAAAGTAAGTTAATTCCATCAGCTTCGGCTCGATTTAATGATGTAATGCGACCTGATGATGACTTTGTGATCATTTATACATGATCGGAGTTCCTGAAAGTTTTCTTCGGCATTCATTGTAGGATCTCTTCCAACATTGGCTACACGAACTAACAGGGCTTGGATGTGGCCATTTAAAATGTGAAGGGCTATTAGCGGATATCCATCATTATTCGCAGTCTGCTTTATTTGAAGGCTTGACGAAATAATTTGCCACGTGAGCACCGCATAAAAACACTTATCACTTTCCAGCCACTCAATTGGCACCCATCCTTCAAAAATTAGCTCTTTGCGCAAAATAGCGTTAAAAGTAAATGTACTCGCCACTAACCATAGACTCATTTCGACTACTTTTAAAATTAAGCGGCACTGCCGCGTAACTTCTTGTAGGAGTTTCACCTCATTTGCGTTGAGGAGTGCCCGCTGATCTAGCTGCCTGAGAAAACTTTCAATCTCTCTGAATTTTGACAACTGGCATGATGTCATCAGATGCCTCAGAGATGATGAGCATTGCGATATGCCAGTATGAGAAGCCTTCACAAAAATCTCGAGATCCTTGACGAAGAACAAGTTTATCACCAATAAGATCGGAAGTAAGATAGTCACAGCACTGTTCACCACAAATCCATAGATGTAATAGAGTCCTTTATGAGATTCTGGTGCATTGACACCTACGATTTTCCAATTGGTCCACAGGAGGTCGAAAGATCTTGTTGAATCCAAAGTCAATTTCATCGTTTATTCCTTCAAGTTATTTAATTCTAAGCAGTTTGCAATTGGGTGTTAAGGTGTTTCCCGTCTTCTTCGATGGTGGTTTTCCGTCAGAGGAATGAAGTTTTAGTGAAATTGTGACCGTTTTAATAGAACTAGCGGAAGTTCATAAGATATTCTAGCGCTGGATGTGTGTCATCTAATTGTTACAATTAACAGCCTCAGTCTTCTTTTAATTGCCGATAACGACCGATAATGATACATTAGCTTACCATATTTAAAAACTGTGAGACTTGCGTGCACAGGATATAGTTGAATATTTCATTTAGGAAGCGTTTAATATCACATCAATTATAAATGGACTAAATGTGATTTGACTTAATGGGAGGCACAAGTGTGAAACCGAGATATGCTATTTTATTATTTATCTCCAGAGCTGTAGGTGGAGGTGACCCTCAACTTCTCAGCAATGAAAACGTCGTATGAATAGCGATATTCATGAAACCATGACATCGAATTATGCAGCAATAAATTAACCATCAAACTAAGGATTGGTATAGTACATCAACCACAGAAATGTGTTAGTGGTTTTCTTTGATAATTCATACCACCTTAATATATTTCCGGTATGAGGCAAACGGTCACGGTAATTTTAATAAAACGTTTTTTTTCCAGTAATATACTTAAAAGCATTAATGATTCAAGCCCTGTGAGTAGGGCGTTCGAATATACTTACACCTAGGCCGGCTTGTCGTAAGAGGCGACTAACGGCCGCGTGGTATGTGGGGTCCCAACGCTCTGTCGCCCGGTGAAATACCACCCCATCAAGCTATAGGCGCCGTGAAATGATCGGGAGTAATCCCTGGCCATCTTTCGGAGCTTGGCTGATGGACTGGTTCGAGAAACGGTTGGTTTAGGTGGTAGTCGGTCCCAAGGTGAGATCTCACCCTATCACGCTGTACATTCCGCGATATCGTCGAGAGAAATCTTCGAGGGTATTTCGGATGTGTAGCTGATGGCCCGGACTGGCACAACGGTAAGTCACGATGGTACCTTCCGATATAAAGCATTCCGGAGGTAACTGGTTTCCCATTCGGATCTGCGCGGGGAACATGATGCAAATATTATGACAAATAACCGAACTATAAGTAGTTCGTCATCGCATAATCGGGCTCGCTCTCGAGGCTCTGTCCACACTCGAGTGGTAACGGCATTTTGTAACATCAGGGGCATCGGTTTCACCAATACGAATGCAAATGCCTTCCATGAATATTTGCAAACAGCGAAACCTGATATCATTGCCCTAACCGAGACCCAGGTCGATTCGTTAACTGATTCGACATATCTTCGTTGCTCAGGATACGACTTACATTCGAGATTCCGCTTTAAGGGCGGAGTCTGCGTTTTTGCGCAGTCCGATCTGACTTGCCAGAGGATGGAGGTGTTGGAACCCTGTGGCGGTTTCATGTAACGCCACTGCTCCATTTCACCTATAACCAGATAACCCCCATTATAAAGGCATAACCAAGGTAACGGGCATTGCCCAAACTCATCGGACGTGCCCAATGCACCAAGAAGCAATCAAAACCCTGGTTTTGGTGCGGCATTTGGTCGCTGGGAAACAACATCAAAATGTCCATGTTACCAGACGAATTGCTTGACTGTGCGTTGCATAACATCGATGCTAAATAGAGATTGCTCAACATACGACGCGCACCAAGGAAGTTCAATCGGCGCCAACAGCCAACGATCTTCCAACCATGGGTTACCACTAACATGCGCTATCCTCTCACCAAGAGAAAACAGTCGCATCATAATACACCCAATTCTATAAGAAATGCATTTAACGCGCATTTTTCCTGCCTGTGTGATCGCGGACGTGCTGACTGCGATCTTGGTTTTGTCCTACAGCGAACAGCTCGGTCGCTAAATCAAACCACCGGCAAAGTACAAACCATATCTGTCTGTCACGAGAGAAGCAAAAACAACACCAGCACCAGCGAAAATACACACCATTCGCTAGGAGGGATGTACGTTCAGCACATACGCTGTACGCTGTGCCATCATATAAACATTTGATGTCCCTTTATGAGACTGGCGCAGCAACAACCCCTAGCGATCATTCGATGTGTGTTTACATTGTTGGTCCACGGGTTGTCCGGTCTTTGAGCCCCAATGAGAATGGTGCTCGAGGACATGGACACCTGCGTGTTGTGCGGTTTACCGGTTCGCCGGCCGAAAGATGTTAGCTTGGATGACTAGATATGCGGACGAACATGTATGCCCCCGGTCGTTTTTTTCTTTTTTTTTTTTTACATTTCTGTATTTATTGACCATAAATAATTTTTACAATCAGCAATACAGATAACTTATGATACCTTAGCTATAATTGTTTACATATACTTACTAGTACATTTTTCAAACAATATGATAAAAGTTATATATTGGTTATGGATTAAGATTTTCGTGAGTAGAGCTTCCTGGAAAAGGTCAGAAAACCAGGATGTTGGAGACGGAGCAGCACACGGCGGCCGACTAGCAGCACACGACTGCCGACTGGCAGACTGAGCATCGCACATTTATACTCTGTCTCTCCTTGTTCCTGTGACAACATGCGAACGAGAGAAAGGAGACAAAGGGCGAATATAAGTCAAACGCTGCACATCAACATTGTAAAGAGATCAACAGATTGCATTGTTTTATATTTAAAGGTTAAGAATAAATTTTCGAAAGTAATAAAGCTAGTTTACAAATTGGTCCTTCGACCCGGAGCAAGTCATCGAGGGAAACACAGCAGCTGCCGACTGGACAACACAACGCTGTGCAACGTGGGATCCAAGCGTTTCAACTACAACGCATTGAAGCACACCCGCTGCGACCAAGCAGACAGACGGTCGTGCGTCCTAACCAGCCAGCAGCAAACAGCAGCGCACTCAGTTGCGTAAGCTACAGCCGATCCACAAGCATCGGATTCAAGTAGCTAGTGCCAATTTCGATCCATAAGCATCGAAAGGAAGGCAGCTAACTCACAATGGCTACCAGTGATTCCCCAAGCAAGGCAATGGCGGATCAGACTGTTCCGGCAAGCAAACGAAGACGAGGAGTCCTTAAGGGATTCCTCACGCGTTTGGAGGAGTTCGCGACCAAGGCGAATGAAGTGACCAGAGAGGAAGTCGCATGCAGACTAAGCAAGCTGGAAGACGCGTTTAAATCCTTTGAGCGCCTCCAGGAAAGCATCGAGGAGAACGATCCGGACCTGGACATCGACAGAGAGAACGAGGAGCGAGCAGCCTTCGAGGAACGATATTTTTCGCTGCAAGGCATACTCACCCAGCGTTTGAACGTGTCAACAAGCACGGGCGCCACCGTATTGGATACTTCAGGAGACACCCTGGGACCGTTAACTACTCCAACGCTAACAGTGGAGCAACCAGGAATGGAGAGGTTGCTTGACACACTAAATTCCAGCCAGACGCTCATGAACAGCTTGGTGGAACAATTGGTTACGCGGTCAACAGACCTGACAGCAACAGATTCCACCGTTGGAACGGCAACCCGACCGATCAAGCTGAGGCATATCGACGTGCCTACCTGCGATGGGGACTACAAGCAGTGGGTAACGTTCCGGGATTTGTACAAACCACGCATCCACGACAACCCCCAGTTATCAGCAGTAGAGAAATTCCAATTTCTCCGGACTTCCTTAAGAGCGGACGCATTATCATTGGTTCGCAATGTTCCGGTCACGGCGGCAAACTATCTGGAGGCTTGGGCTGCACTGGTCTCGCGGTATGACAAAAGGAAGATCATCGTGGAGGCACATCTGCGATCACTAATGACGATTGCAGCTATCCAAACACCAGGTGCTACGGAGTTCCGCAGATTTATCAACGGCCTCTTCGGGCAGGTTCGGGCTTTGCGATCACTGGAGCTACCAGTGGAGCACTGGGGTTGTTGGTTGGTGTTCACTACAGTCGAGAAGCTCGATAGTGAAACTAGGCAGCTATGGGCTCGAGAAACCAGCAGGAACGAGATGCCGACATTCGAGGAGCTGACCGAATTCCTGGAAGCTCGACTCGCCGAACTAGAGAGCATTCCGACAGCGAAGAGCAATTCAAAGGGTCACTTTGTTCGGGACAGAGGTATAGCAGCTGGTCCATCCAAAAAGACGTACTCGGCAATCACATCACCAGGGACGGCTAAGTGTCCCAGATGCGCACAGCCGCATCCATTGTTCCGATGCAGTGCATTCAGGAATCTCTCAGCTCTACAGCGAGATCAGTCTGTCCGCCGCCACAAGCTATGCAGAAATTGCCTCAGCCCCGACCACAGCATTGACAAATGTGAGAGAGGTAACTGTCGAGAGTGTAACGGACGGCACAACTCTCTGCTGCATCAGCCGGTAGACGTTCCGATGTTATCACCAGAGGCTGGACCATCAGAGGGATCTTGCGCGACAGTACAAGCCCAGGATTCACTGCTGCCTACGGCAATCGTAACTGTGGTGGGCGACAGAAACCAGTTGATCCCTTGTCGGGTGCTTCTGGACTCCGGTTCGACCACATCCTTAGTCCGGGAATCATTCGTTCAGCAGTTGAGCTTGCGACGCATGCAGGCGAAGGTGAAGATAAGTGGCATAGGCGAGGCGAATCCACAGGTCAGCCGAGGAAAATTCGAGATGCTGCTGAAAGGCCGAATAGGGGAAACAAGCGTTCGGGTAACGGCACTGGTGCTGGGGCGATTGACTTCGGATCTGCCGTCAAGGTCACTGGAACACGACTGGAGAAGCTTTTCATCGCTGGCGTTGGCCGACCCGCTATTCTACAAATCGAGACCCATTGACTTGTTGCTGGGGTCGGACACTATCTTCCAGGTCCTGCGCGATGGACGGCTGATGGATCCCAACAGTAAAATGATGGCGCAGAACACCATATTCGGCTGGGTGATCGCAGGGAGTGGACCAACTCTGCCCGATCAGGAACAACATTGCTGCACTGTCACCCATCAGGTCGACCCATTAGAGGGGCAGCTGAGGGCCTTCTGGGAGATGGAGGAGGTACCAGAGATGAAAGAGCGCCTAACAGAAGAAGAGAGGAGGGCAATGACGCATTTTGTGGAAACTCACCAGCGTTCAGCAGAGGGACGCTTCGAGGTGGAGATGCCGTTCAAACATTTCCCGCCACCATTGGGACATTCCAGGGAAGCCGCCATCCAAAGGCTTCTGTCCATGGAGAGGCGATTCAGGCGAAACCCGGAGCTAGGCCATCAGTATGCCGAATTTATGAGGGAATACCAGAACATGGGTCACATGCAGCGGGTGACCGAAGGAAACTCAAAATTACCAAACAACCAATGCTGCTATCTACCCCACCATGCAGTAATTAAGGCCGAGAGTGAAACCACCAAGCTCAGGGTGGTGTTCGATGCTTCTACGGTCACCAGTAATGGAACTTCTCTTAACGATCACTTGATTGTTGGACCATCCTTGCAGTCGGACCTCATCTCAATCTTGATCCGGTTTTGCAAGCATCCCATAGCGTTTGCCTCGGATATCGCCAAGATGTTTCGCCAAATTCGAGTCCAGCCTGGTCACACCGACTTCCAAAGAATTGTTTGGCGAGACAACCCAGAGGAGGAGTACCAAACGTTCAAGCTGCTAACCGTAACATACGGAACGGCGTCTGCTCCATTTTTGGCAACGCGTTGTTTGGTCCAGATTGCCGAGGAGATCGAACAATCGTGTCCGGCGGCAGCGCAAATCATCAGAGAGGACTTCTACATGGATGATTGTATATCTGGAGGGCAATCCGTGGAGGAGGCAATCCGGTTGGTGGGTCAACTGACGGAGGCTCTTAAGAGCGGCGGATTTCCGCTACGCAAGTGGAAATCAAATTGCCACAAATTACTGGACTGGGTGTCCGCCGATTCACCGGGTTCTGAAGAAGTGTACCAGTTCATCACGAGCGAGGGAACGAAGTTACTGGGAGTGAATTGGCACCCCGGGGCAGACTATTTGAGCTACAAGGTGCAGAAGATTCCGGAGGTATCATCGCTCACGAAGAGGAAGGTCCTGTCACACGTCTCCAGGTTATATGATCCATTAGGCTTGGCCGCTCCAGTGGTGGTGCCAGCCAAGCTGGTATTGCAAAAACGGTGGCTTAGAGGTGTCGATTGGGATGACCCCCTTGATGAAGAGATTCGGAGGGAGTGCAAGGAGTACTTCGAGGGATTGTCGGCGCTGGAGTCGGTGAAGATCCCACGTTGGTTGGGACATCCGAAGCCCCTTCAGTTACATGGATTTTCGGACGCAAGCGAGAAGGCGTATGGAGCGGATCAATGCGGATCATCCCAGGCGGTGGAAGACATTCATCGCGAATCGTACGTCGTACATTTTGGAAAGGCTGCCAAGAGGCCAGTGGCATCATGTACCGACTGCATCAAACCCAGCGGATTAGATCTCGAGGAGCGAAAGGAATCGTGCTTCGTAATCCAGCAAGAGGAGCTGTCCATAACAAGGAGATTCTCCAGCTGCACTCGGACGGTACGAACAGTAGCGTGGCTGAAGCGGTTCATCGACAACAGTAGCTGCAAAGGGGACGGCAGGTCAGCAAGGCGGTCGGGCGTTCTCGATGCTGACGAAGTGAGGGTGGCCACACGCATCATATTGCGAGCGGCTCAGACCGAATCGTTCGAGACGGACCTAGCGGCCATTAGAGCCGGGAAACAATTATCAAGGCGAAGCGAACTGGTTGCGCTCGACCCATTCATCGAAGACCAAGGTATCCTCAGGGTGGGCGGAAGACTAGAGGCAGCAAGGGTGGAATACGAACGCCGACATCCACCAATCTTACACCGGCAGCATCACCTTGCAAAGATCATAGTGAGGGAATTGCATTTGAGACTGATGCACGCTGGAAGCCGGTTACTGCTCGCCGCGGTGAACTCCCGGTACTGGATCATAGGGAGTCGAGGACTTGTCCGGAGGGTCATCGCTGAATGCACGGTTTGCGTTCGTCACAAGGGACGGGTGCTATCTCAACAAATGGCCGCATTGCCAGCCAGTAGGATAAATCCCGCACGGCCATTTAGTAACACGGCGTCGATTATGGAGGTCCTATCACTCTTCGGACATGGAAGGGACGCGGCGCGAAGCGAGTCAACGGCTACATCTGTCTCTTCGTGTGCTTGGCAACCAAGGCAATACATCTCGAGGCGGTTAGCGAGCTGTCCAGCGAGACTTTCCTGGCAGCATTAAGGAGATTTCTCGCGCGTAGGGGTTTTTGTCACACTTTATGGAGTGATAATGGTATCAATTTTGTTGGGGCATGCCGAGAACTGCGAGAAGTTTATGAGCACATAAACCGGAAGGCTACCCAGGACCGGATCATGACGGAGTTGGCCCCCAACGGCATCACTTGGAGATTCATTCCCCCGGCAGCCCCCCACTTTGGTGGCTTGTGGGAGGCAGGAATCAAGTCCGTGAAGCATCACCTGAAGCGAGCTATTGGAAATGCGTTTCTGACGTTCGAGGAGCTCACTACCGTGTTGGCCCAGATCAAGGCTTGTCTGAATTCCCGAGCGCTGGTCGTCCTGCCAACAGAGCCTGGCGACCCCGAGGTGTTGACCACCAGTCATTTCTTAGTTGGAGGACCGGCTATGAGCGTCCCGGAAGTCGATCCGGGAGAGACAACAATCACTTGGCGGTCCAGATGGAAGTACGTGCAGGCATTGCATCGAGCATTTTGGTACCGGTGGAAGAACGAATACCTCCACACGTTGCAGGCTCGCAACAAATGGTATCATCCGGAACCAAACCTAGGAAATCCGGTCGTGGTGCTTCTGAAGGACGAGCAACTATCTCCGACCTATTGGCCCATGGGAAGGGTTATCGAGCTTCATCCTGGCAGAGATGGCAAGGTGCGGGTGGCAACCGTAAAGATTCAGGGGGGCACCCTTAAGCGACCCGTTACGAAGTTAGTACTACTCCCGGTTGCAGAGGATGAGACGGTTGAACCGACAGTTCAAGGTGGGCGAAATGTTGGAGACGGAGCAGCACACGACGGCCGACTAGCAGCACACGACTGCCGACTGGCAGACTGAGCATCGCACATTTATACTCTGTCTCTCCTTGTTCCTGTGACAACATGCGAACGAGAGAAAGGAGACAAAGGGCGAATATAAGCAGCGGCAGTTGTGGAGTTGACATCAGTACAAGTCAAGCAGTCAAACGCTGCACATCAACATTGTAAAGAGATCAACAGATTGCATTGTTTTATATTTAAAGGTTAAGAATAAATTTTCGAAAGTAATAAAGCTAGTTTACACAGGATATAGTTATTTACTTAACCTATGCTAATTTACTTAACTTAAGTTAACTTATCTTAACTTAGTCTAGTTACCTAATTATTATTGAAATAAGTTAGTGTGATGTGGAAGGGGGTAGCATAGTGATCAATGGGTTAGTGAGGATATTGTCAGTCAGGGATGTGGGTTGGGGAACTAATTTCCGTTTGTTCGTTGAAACGCAAAATATTGGAGAAGGGTTGAATATTACTATATTTAAATTGGTGAGGTGAAAGTTCTGTATTGTGGTATACAATCTCATTAGAGTTATTAACCAACCTGCCAGAGGTGAAGAACGTTCTGATGTGGAGACAGTTCGGGTAGGCAGTTCGGTTATCTGACGGAGTCGATGTGAGCGCATTTATTATCGGGTTGGGATTATTGGGAAGTTTTCGATAAATTTGATGGACAGTTCGAGGAAGCGTCGATCTATACGTTCAATATTAGCGGCATAGTAGAGCGAACTACTGTTGTAATATTTGTGGGAGTTGGGATGTCGGTTGAGGCCAGTGATGAGTCTGAAGCATTTCCTTTCGAAGATGCGTAGCTTCTCCATTTGGGCGGATGTGATATGGTACCATATCGGGCATGCATATGTCAGAGTGGGTCTGATTATCTGTTTGTAGATAAGTGATTTAACTTTGGGAGAGAGACCATTTGGCTTGTACATCACTTTTCTGCAGAGATTAAGTTGAATTGCGGCTTTGCGAATCGAGTTTTTGGTGTGAGCGGAGAAGGACAGATTGTTGGTGAAGGTTATTCCCAGGTACTTTAAGGTTTTGGAGGTTTTTATATTGTTATTTAACTTGATTCTGATTTTGTTATGGCAGCGTATGGTGTTGTCAGTACAATTCGCATTTCTGCCTTTAAACACTATGAGTTGAGTTTTGGCTGGGTTGAGTCGGATTTTCCACTTAGTAAAATATGCAGAGAGATTCGGGAGAGAGCTGTTAATACAGTTTCTTGCCTCCTTAACAAACTTGTTGCTTGAATAAATTAAAGTGTCATCGGCATAGTTCAGCATTACTGTATTAGGTGACAGTGGCTGCGGGGTGTCTGAAGTATAAAGGAGGTATAATAATGGTCCGAGAATGTAACCTTGAGGAACACCCGCGGTTATACTGTATGATGTCGAAAGAGTTGAATTTATTTTCACCATGAACTTTCTATCAGAAAGGTAGGAAGCGAGAAGTTTTATGGTGTGGGTGTTTAATCCGAACATTGAATGTAGCTTATAGAGCAGTCCTGCAATCCAAGCGCAATCGTTTGCTTTTGCTATGTCGAGAGAGACGCATATTGTAGGGGATTGGTTTTGGAGATTCATTGTCACATCATGTGTCAGTTTTAGCAGGGCATGACAAGTTGAGTGTTGTGGACGAAAGCCAAATTAAGAATTCGGGATAAGGAAGTTGTCTCTAGCAAATGAGAGAAGATTTTTGTATATCTTACATTCCAAAACCTTACTAAGCGAATTTAGCTGTGATATGGGACGGAAGTTAGCCGGGTTGTTGGAAGAACCGAATTTACTAATAGGAACTATCACCGCTGTTTTCCAACATTTTGGGAAATGTGAAACGTTTATTATGTGGTTGAGAAGAACGAGAATGGGGAGTAAGTTTTCCGGGTGAAGCCTTTTAAATATAAGGTTAGGGATTCTAGCCAAGCCTGTAGATTTTTTATTGTTACGCGAGGTAATCAATTCAGATAAGTCTGTAAAGCTGAGGAATGTGTCGGTTCCCATGGGATGTGACGCTTTATTGGTTTCGTTGAATTCAGTAATGAATGGTGGGAAGGATGGCTCCAGTGTGCCTGAGATGAATTCATTCACGGTGTCGTGGAAATTAGTGACTGGGAGGGAATCGTTTTGTTTATGAGTGTTCAGCGAGACAGTTTGCTATATCAGTGTCCGATTGGGCGATGTTACTGTTAGTTGGTTGGATGAGATAGTCTATTCGGGGCTTGAATTTATGACCAGTTAGTCGATTTATATTTTTGAATAAGTCACGGTTTGGTTTGATACTGTTTAGAGTAGACGTGTAGGTCTGATCGATGAAATTTTTAAGTTGTCCATTTATCAGGGTGGTCAAAAGCTGTATCTGTTGTTTAATAAAGGGTGAGTAGCTAATATGCAATTTACATCGGAGTTGTTTTTTTATGCGCAATAATTTTGTGAGGAGGTTGGGTATGGCTGAAGAGAGCATTTCCCAATATTTGCTCTATTTTTACAGCTGCCTGGTCAATTTCAGTAGGGAATAGGTTTGAAGATTCCGGTAAAGAATAATTTGAAAAGCTGGCAGCAATATCGTTATTGACTTTTTTCCAGTTTGTTTTGGAAAAATTTGGGATAGGATTCACTGTGTAGAGTGGTTCGAGCGAAGGGATTTGAACCATGGAGTGAACGGACCCATTATCGGATGGGAATGTAAAGAACACTGTAGGGGGATTAGATGAATAGATATCTGTGGATTTTAGGAAGAAATCGATTGTTGATTTGGTTGTACTACAAATTCGAGTAGGTTGAAATGGACAGTCTGCGTAAACATATGGGTGAAGTGGGAGGATATCTAGGAGTTGGTAGCCATATTTGTTGCACTTGATGTCATTAAATGATGTATGTCGAGCATTCCAGTCTCCCCCTATGATGAAAGGTGCCGGCAGAGGCTGCTGGATTATTTGAGAAATGTCTGCACTAGGGAAGTTAGGTTCACGAGAAGGGTGAATGTATATAGACGACAAAACCAGTACTTTATTACTTCTGCAGAAGAGTTTAACTGCCGTATATTCGACATTAGTTATGTTAGTGAACCTGATTTCAGTAAATTGGAATTTCTTGTGTATTAGTATTCCAGTACCACCATGAGGGCCAGTGGTTCGCGGGTTGGACACAAATGTGTAATTAGGAATATATACTCGAGAGTTTGATTTAAGCTAAGTTTCTGAGAGAAGAAGAACATCTGGGGAGAACTTTTCAACAAACAAACGGAGGTGTTGTCTACGAGTGTGGGAATATATGGATTCTGTGTTGAGGGAGACTAGGGTTAAACTATTCATTAATGGAAAGAATGTGGGAAGTTATTAAATCTAAGATCTGACCTTTTTTTTCTATTTCCGAGCTGTGTTTTAGGGTGGGTAGCAGCTCATGCAGGCTTCTAATATAACCCATGATGTCCAGGTTGAGAACGTTGGAATTGGGTTGATGAGGTTTAGTCCAGTTTCGGGAATCTTTCGTAACTTCTGCATAGGATATTCCTGATCCCGCGAGATGAGATGGTTGAAGTGATGACGGTTTAGTTGCAGTTCCTTTGGTTGGTGCTGGTTTATTTGTTGTCGTGTGTGCCGATCGTCTCTCGAGGATTCGCAGCTTTTCGGGACATTGGGAAAAGTTCGCTGGATGTGGGCCTCCGCAGTTACAGCACATTAATGTGATTTTATTTGTGCTTGTCGATCCATCAGCGTTTGTTTTTTGAATTGTTGTTGGTTCAGTACCAGGCGGGTTTATCTTGCATTCTCCAGGTGTATGCTGTTCGGCACATTTCCCGCATCGTGCACTTAAATGGTACGCAGCTGCTAAGTGACCTGAACCTTGACATCTTTTGCAATGGAGAACGTCCTGTTTTTGTGGTTCCTCAATCGCGATTTTATGCGTAAACAAATATTTTATTTGTTTAAGCCGGCTAACATCTTCGTTCGGTGGAATCTGTACGATTCGTAAACTCCGAATATTGTTTTCTCTCATATGAGGAGTTTGGAAGTAGTCCAATCTGTGTATACTCAGTTCCGGGCAGATCCTCGATATTTCGAGTAGGAGTTCCTCATTCGTCCATGCTGGGTTAATGTGCCTTATGATGAATGTCTTTGGTTTACTCTGGGCATGTTGAAAAGTGAAGAACTCATGTTTTTTCTCTGTGAGTTTTTTTACTGCCGTGTCGTGGTCCATCAAAGTTGTTGTCATGATCGAGATCGAGGAGCCTTTGAAATTTGTGGAAAAGTTTCGATGTCCTAGGACATTCTTGAGCATCTTGATTACTTCCTTGATGCTAGTTGCATTTTTGATGTAAATTGGTGGTGGCCTTACCTTATTTGTAATTTTGTGTCCAACTGTTTGCCACTGATCATCTATTTTGTTGGTATATTGGGACGTTGACGGTTTATGTGATGACGATGGCTTGATGTTGGTTGTTAAGGAGATGTCTGATCTTTGGGGATATACTTCCTTCATGCAGACATCGTCGTAGGTTTTGGTCGGTGATTGAAGAGAGCGTATTTTGTCGTGCAGTTGGTTCATTTGGGATGTAAGCAGCCTTATTTGTTCCATGGCGTCATTGTACTTCTTCTGGTAGTCGATGGTTGGTTGAGTAGCCATTGTAGCGATTTTCTTCGGGGCGTTTAAGCTACTGTGGATGGTTTTTTTTCCGTTTTATAGTTAATCGTTGGGCAGCACTGGGACCGTTGCCCGGCATCTGCGAATGCAAAATCCGGATACGGTCGTTTATTTTTTGTTTCGGTTTACCAATTTTGTAATAGTTTTCATAAGGCATCACCGAGATTTAAGTAATTTTCACTATCACTTTACACAAAGAACAATGTTCCGTCACAGACCGTTCTTAATGACGGTACCACATTTATGGTTCACACGCGCACACGTGTTTTTTTTTTGGATTGTTTTTTTTTTTCTTTTCTTTCTGTCAAGCAGTGGCAGTGGCAAAACGCGTCTACACACTAAGACGATCAGAGTGGGAGTGACCCGGTCGTTTTATTTATTTTACAGATACGAGCTGGTTAATTTGAATAGAAAGTCTTAGTCTTCGGTCGATCGTCTCGGTGTATTCATGTTTATAACAAACTGCGCAGGAACAATAGTTTACCATTCCCTTTTTGAACATCTTGTGTAACGTTTAAGATAGAGTTCCATAAAATATAATTAATCGACATTGTTAAGTAAATACCTGTAACGTCCAAGAATAATAAGGACACCTAGTTTGAACTATTTTTCTATTGTAATTATATTTTTGTGTTCCACATAATAAATTGGCTACTGGAGAGAAGTGTGTTTTGGAATTTTTATTTGGACAAACCTTGGGCAGACTGCAGTGAATTCTCTCCACGCTACCCGTGGGATGGAAGTAGAACCAGTACCAACGACGGCACACAGACTTCCTACCCCATAACCCAATAACATGGACATCATACGGTTGAGAGTCGTGCTGAGGAATTCTGTTAAATTTCTCCGTCGTCTTTACCGCTCCCCGAATGACGATCGACCAGCGATATTTTTCGAACATCTTACACGTATCGTCGACTGAATACAGATCAACTGCCCAGATTCTGAAATTATCGTCCTTGGCGATTTTAATGTACATAATTCCGGCTGGTTGGTACATACAACCGATGAGGCTGGGAGGCTGGCTGAAATATTTGCTGTTAGCCACAACTTGACTCAACTCGTGGAGGAACCCACGCGAGTTCCGGATGCTCAAGGTGATTATGCGAACACCCTGGATCTATTTCTGACATCTGAACCGAATATCTATACCGAGGAGGTTTCTGCGTCACTGCGAAACTCAGATCACTGCTTGGTACATGTCGCGCAACCACTTGTATTTCAAGAGAATGACCGGTCTAGGCAACTTCGCCATGTACGGAAGTATGGAGCTGCTAACTGGGACGATTCGCGAGATTTCTTCGCATCTTTTCCATGGTCGAAGGTGTGCTTTGGAGACTCCGATGTTAACTTTTGCGTGGAGTTGGTCAAAGAGATTATTCTTCTTGGGATGGAGATCTACGTTCCACTTTCCATCAAACGAAGTTCATCTGATAAACCGTGGTTTGACAAAAACTGCAAGCAGATTACAGCGGCAACAAATGGAACATTTAAGCAATGGCGCTCCTATTCCACCAATGTTAACAGAACTAATTTTGTTAAAATCAGAAACGCGTGCAACCAGGCGATTAATACCGTGAAAAAAGCTCACAACGACAGAGTGACCAATAAACTCCTTCGACGCCCGACTGGTTCGCGCTCCTCCTGGTCAATGGCAAAAGCTGTCAGCAGTAACTTTGCTTCCTCCTCTTTCTCTCCGTTGGTGACGGACAGTGGAACGTTAGTCACAAAACCAAGGGACAAAGCTGATGTGTTTGCGTATTTATTTTCCGTGTATTCAAACCTCGATCCCGGTCTTTTGGAGCCACCTGTGATCGTGCCGGTAAGGTCTTTCATGTGCGATGTGAGTTTTTGTCCGCGTACAATTCAACGCATTCTGTGTGAACTGTACTGTAGGAAGGCAGACGGCCCGGACGAAATACCAGCAATAGTCCTTAACAACTGTGCTCCACAACTATCCCCGGTTCTCAGCAGACTCTTTCGATTATGAACGAAGGACATTTCCTGCCTGCTGGAAAATCGCGTGAGTTCAGCCAATCCCAAAGACTGAAAAAAAATGTCCCCCACAAAATTACCGACCGATATCATTACTGTCTATGTTATCTAAGGTGATGGAAAAGGTCATCAACGCTGAGTTAATTAGGTGTTTGGAGTGCAACGGACTTCTGAATGATGGTCAATACGGATTCCGTGGCAGGCGGTCCACGGAAAGACCTTTTGACACTTATAACCGATATATGGACATTTGCGATTGAGGGGCATGGTAAGTCAAGGGCGGTCGCATTAGATATCGACAAAGCTTTTGACAGCGTCTGGCACGGAGCATTGCTGAGCATCAACGTTACACCAGGTGAGATGCAGACAGATTGACACTCTGAATCGGGATCTGGATAAAGTCCTCCAGTGGAGAAAGGCCAATCTTGCCGACTTCTGGGCAACGAAGACACAATATACAACATTCACAAGGAAAAATGTATCGTCCGTTCCACAGCTGATGATGAATGGGGAGGCCCTCGAATGTGGGGAAGGCTTGAAAATGCTCGGCGTCACGGCCTGTGGGAATGTGTCGTGGCATAAATACCGGTCGAGCATCGCCAGGTCAGCCCCAGGAAAACTGAGCAATCTTGTTAGAGCCCAGAAATAAGACACAGTATACAACAATCACTAAAAAAAGTGGATCATCGCTTCAACAGCTGATGATGGATTTCTAGGCCCTCAATTCTGTGGAAACCTTGGCAAATGTTCGCGCCTGAATTAACTAATTAATTACCGTACCTCAGGAGGGAATTTCCTTAAAAAGGCTTACGCTTATGAAAGAAAGCCATATGGATAGTAACAAAACGCCATCGAAGGTAACGAAACGAATGCTTGAACCAAGGCCACTGCACCTTAATCGGATCAATTAAGTGCCGATATTAATCGATATGGTCCTCAATAGTATAGTGGTTAGTATACACTCCTGTCACGCGGGAGACCGGGGTTCGATTCCCCAGGAAAACTGAGCAATCTTGTTAGAGCCCAGAAATAAGACACAGTATACAACAATCACTAAAAAAAGTGGATCATCGCTTCAACAGCTGATGATGGATTTCTAGGCCCTCAATTCTGTGGAAACCTTGGCAAATGTTCGCGCCTGAATTAACTAATTAATTACCGTACCCCAGGAGGGAATTTCCTTAAAAAGGCTTACGCTTATGAAAGAAAGCCATATGGATAGTGACAAAACGCCATGGAAGGTAACGAAACGAATGCTTGAACCAAGGCCACTGCACCTTAAGCGGATCAATTAAGTGCCGATATTAATCGATATGGTCCTCAATAGTATAGTGGTTAGTATACACTCCTGTCACGCGGGAGACCGGGGTTCGATTCCCCAGGAAAACTGAGCAATCTTGTTAGAGCCCAGAAATAAGACACAGTATACAACAATCACTAAAAAAAGTGGATCATCGCTTCAACAGCTGATGATGGATTTCTAGGCCCTCAATTCTGTGGAAACCTTGGCAAATATTAGCGCCTGAATTAACTAATTAATTACCGTACCTCAGGAGGGAATTTCCTTAAAAAGGCTTACGCTTATGAAAGAAAGCCATATGGATAGTAACAAAACGCCATCGAAGGTAACGAAACGAATGCTTGAACCAAGGCCACTGCACCTTAAGCGGATCAATTAAGTGCCGATATTAATCGATATGCTCCTCAATAGTATAGTGGTTAGTATACACTCCTGTCACGCGGGAGACCGGGGTTCGATTCCCCGTCGGGGAGCCTCTGGCGCAAGACTAATGACCTTGCCCGGAAAAAAACGAATCATTGTGGAAAATTTAACATGTCTCAGGACTTGCTAAATAAGGCCAAGACCGGCCCCCGGTTTTAGTGCCGATGATGATGATGATGATAATTAACCGATATCAATTAAGCAAAGCAAACAATTCGTGCAGGCAATTGTACTCAAAATGGGTTAAAGCCGACTGAGCGGAACTATGGCAGGGTAAATGGCTTGCGCTGGAGGTTAGAAGAACTAGTTGCATCGTTCGTGATCCTGCCCCAATAACTTGGGGACGAAAAAAGTGGTCGTAAAGGGAATTGGGCAGATTTAATCGATCTGAGTAAAAGGTCACAGCCTCGCATAAGTAAAGCGGGCCTTTTAATCTGAATAAATAAAAAAGAATTAATTTGAACCAGCAAAGGAGAGGGTACAAGACCTTATTTTAGAAGTAACCAAATAAAACCTAGTATTAATTAATTAGTAATAGTAAAAAGGTCGCGACCTCGCATAAGTACAGCGGGCCCTTTTACTCAATAACGAAATATAAGATTATAATAAATAAAGATATCAGTAAAAGGTTAAATCCGTATTTTCCTTTATAACTCTTTTAAGAGATTAAGAAAGCACGATTGCGTGGCGTAACATGTGTTGGAATCGGACAACGGCCCACGGTTTTCCTCCAAGGAATTTCAAGCATTTGCCAAAATAATGGAACTTTATTCATCAGTCATAATGTCGAGGTGCCCGAAATCTAACAGCTTTGCCGAGTGATACGTTCAAGTATCCAAATTTTTAGTGGAAAAGTGGCACCAAGACCAGTCGGACGTTTATCTTGTGCTACTCAACTTCAGCAATACGCCTCGAAACAATAAGTTGCCATCACTCAACCAACGTTTGACGAGTTAAAGGACCAGAACCACAATACCGTGCAGCAAACAGTCGCTTGCACCAATATACGCAATATACACTACAATCTTCTGGAAGCTCGAAGCACAAGGAAATTCTATCCTGAGAGAGGAATCAAAAATAACACGTTCAACATGGTGAAAAAGTCAGAATTCAACAACTTAACCGAAACTGCATACCCGGCACTGTTGACAAATCAGCTAACTCACCACGCTCTTATATGGTGCGAACTGACGATTGATCAATCTACCGTAGAAACAGCAGTCAGTACGATAAGAGTCACCATCGTTCCAGAAAAAAGAAATCATTGTGGATGCAACATCAGATAAAGATAAACAAATCCTGAGAACAATGTTGAACCGACTCTAACAAACGCTTCCCATTCCAAACTTTATGTGACCTAGTCTGGCAGAACGATAAAACCTGTTGTTAGAAACTGTTACGTATCTTCATATATATAGTATATTCTACTGAACGAGATTAATTATAAAAGGGGAGATTTAACAGAGTACAAGAATATATATTGTGGAATTGTACCTGCACTATATACTCTATTGTGAGTAGTATATACTTTATTAAAGTTCAGTTGATAATCATCCGTCGCCTGCCTCTCATCTTTCTGGTATTCCAGTTGCTTTCATAGAGAATCTCTTATATAATGCTTACATTCTTATTGATTAAATTGAAATGATAATATTAAAAACCAAAAACCAGAAATAATTAAAATGTTAAAAGTTCAAAACTAACAACATTACGATTAGCACAACATTTATCTAAACAATCCACGAATCACATTAATTTTTAGACTTTTAGGGAATTCTACAGTGCAAATAGATTTACATGAGCACCAGAGGCGTTCCTTGATTTGGACATGAAAGGGCTTATACGGGATAGATCCGGAATTCCGCTGATCTATCATGTAAGTAGATCATCCGTAGACGGGCGATTGTGCTACGACCGGGAAGTAACGCGCACCGAACAAGAGCTCCTGCGCTTCAGTAGGGCTATCTCCCACAGAGACCGGGACGATAGTATTAGACAGCGTCAACAGTTCTGGTGGTTGAATGGTATATAAAGACCTGGATACCAAAGTCGGTATAGAATCATAGTATCATCAGCTAGCTTACATAGACTTAGCTTTTCTAGAATTAAGGTAGTTTAAGATTTAAGTTAAGTTAAGCTAAGTGATTTTACATAAAATAAAAAAATAAAAAAAAATAAAAAATAAATAAAAACAAAAAGTAGATAAGTTTAGGTAAGTTAAGTAAGTTAAATTTTAAGAAAAAAAAAAAACAAAAAAAATTGACAACGTTTTTCAAATTTTTCTTTGTCTTTCAAATAATTATAAGTATTGCCACAAAGTTCTGTCGCCGAAAGGCAAATTATACAAAAATTAGGTAATGTTTAGCTTAGAGCGTCTGCGAAGGACCAGTAAGTTATTATATAAGCTATTTAAGCTAGAATTTAAGCATTTTTTGTCTAGCCTTTAATTTAGAAACTAAGAATATAGAAAGAAAATAAAAAAATGTTTAAAAATGGAAATGGAAATGGATAGATTTACATGAATTTCTATTACAACGAATGTATACAGAGTGCTACAAGGGACACAAAGGTAATATGTGCTATTAGAAAAAATAAAAAACACCTTTACATTTTAACATCTGCAAGTAGCTTCATAGTGATGCAATACGGCGCGAGTCAGTGCTTAAACACGTAAATATGTTCTGGGCAGAAGATTTGGAAGGCAATCATTTTGAAACTTGCGGAATTCCATACCAAAGGCAAAAAAAATATATTATCCGTCTGTCCCTAACTAGTGTTTGTGACCGGGTGCTTTTTCCAGAGAAATGCAGGTTTCTACAGAAAGAAGTAGTTTACCTAGGACATGTTTGTTCCGAGAAAGGGTAAATTCCAAATCCCGATATGACTGCTAGTGTCAGGGATTCTCCCATTCCCAAGACGATAAAGAACATTCAATCCTTTCTAGCCTTGGCGAACTACTATCGGAAATATGTTCCTAACTTTTCGATAATAGTGCGTCCCTTAACAAACTTCTGAAGGAAGGACGTAAAATGCACGTGGTCGCACAAATGCCAATCCGGCATTTGATATAATAAAGGAATTATTGGTCTCGCCGCCATTGTTAATCTATCCAGATTTTACCAAACCCTTTAATCAGACCACGGATGCGAGGAATGAAGCACTGGGAGTCGTGTTATCGCAAGGGAAAATAAGCAAATATCAGCCTATCGCTTATGCCAGTCGAACCTTGAATAAGGCGGAGCAAAATTACTCCACCATCGAGAAGGAGTTATTAGCTAACCGGTCAATTGAAAAGTCCCCGGCCTGACACATAGATGGCGGCACTAGAATTAAATTAGTTAGCCCTAACCTTCAAAAGACGCGTGTATAAATTTGACAGATGTCGGATCATTAGTTTGTGAATTATAGTATTTTGAATGAAGCAACTTCTGTTATTGTGAAAAAAATGGATAAAAAGGAATTTCGCGTGTTGATAAAATATTGCTTTTTGTAGGTAAAAAATACAGTTGAAGCAAAAACTTGGCTTGATGACGAGTTTCCAGACACCGCCCCAGGAAAATCAACCATCAAGGATTGGTATGCTAAGTTTAGACGTGGTGAAATGAGCACCGAAGACGGTGAACGCAGTGGACGCCCAAAAGAGGTTGTTACCGACGAAAACATTAGAAAAGTCCACAAAATGATTTTGAATGAGCGTAAATTGAAATTGAATGAAATAGCAGGCACTCTAAAGATATCAACTGAACGCGTGCATCATATCATTGACGAATATTTGGGTATGAGAAAGCTCTGTGCAAAGTGGGTGTCGCGCGAGCTCGCTTTTGACCAAAAACAACGACGAGTTGATGATTCGGAGCAGTTTTTGGAGATGATCAAGCGTAATAAACCCGAGTTTTTGCGTCGATATGTGACAATGGATGAAACATGGCTCCATCATTTCACTCCGAAGTCCAATGGACAGTCATCCGAGTGGACTGCACACGATGATACCGACTTACCGACTTATTGGGCTGTCAAAGAAGTCGTACGTCCGCATACCACCCTTCATCCAACGGGATGATAGAGCGTTGGCACAGGGCGCTAAAAGCCTCTCTAATGTGTCATAACGACACGCAATGGTTCGACGCCCTCCCCACTGTCCTCCTAGCATTGAGCCCAAGTATCAAGGAGGATCTGGGCGCATCCGCTGCAGAAATGACCTACGGCACCAACCTAGTGTTGCCAGGCGAACTATTTGTGGACAGTGAAGCTCCACACGACCAACTACAAAGCGTAGGCCACCTCCGCGACCTGATGTGGAAGTTCAGGGCAAAACCCGTAGCCCGACATGGCACCAAAAGAGTGTTTATCCACCCTGAGTTGCATAGCTGCACGCACGTCTTCGTCAGGGTGGACAAAGTTAAGAAACCACTCGATCCCCCCTACGAAGGGCCATATACGATTCTAAAACGAATCGGGGGGGGGGGGGGTACGTGGCGTTTCTACTAACACCACTGCTACCTTTTTCAACCTACCTCCAAATCTTCCTTCCTAAAGCTCCACTAATTTCATCATTTTTACCATGCAAGCGCAATAACTTCCCCAAGCATTCTCCGACCGATTGCATTACCTTTCGATTATCCAAATCGCATCCATCAAGCATCCAACATCATGCATCTGCCCATCAAGGACATTCACGCAATTAACGCGGTATATCAATTTTCCCTGCTCCTCGATAGTATACTGGTTAGTATCCCCGCCTGTCACGCGGAGACCGGGGTTCGTTTCCCCGTCGGGGAGCCTCTGGCACAAGACTAATGACCTTGCCTGGAAAAACAAATTATCATGGAAAATTTAACATGCCTCACTTGTTAAATAAGGCCAAGACCGGTTCCGGGTTGTAGTGCCGATGATGATGATGATGATCAATTTTCCCTAGAAGAAATTCGGTACACCAGTACCGCATACATCAATGCATTTCAGCATTGTTCTAAAAGGAAAACTTTTCGGTTGCTATACTAGATAACCGAAGTGGATTATGAAAACAATCAGCAGAACCCCTGTCTGCCTGCATTTACTGTCCCACACGTGCGCAACAGATTTTCATGTTGCACCGGTACTCACGGCGGCTTTTATGCAATCTTCAAAGCACCGGCGTAATTCGCGCCTAGCTGCCAAGAGCAGAATTCAATGCCAGTGTAAATACTCACACTGGAATTCGACTCGTGACTCCATAGGAATGCAATACGCAATTAACATGGTTGTACACACAACCATCATTGTGTAATTATTCCAAATGCACCCTAATCCCTAACGTAGTATTTGGACAACTGCAAATACTTATCCCGAAGATGCCTTTTCAGGAATTTTCATTCCCACGGTTCGACCACCCATGAGCTCGCATCACGAGCCAACAAGGTGATCCGCGCACAAAAGTAGTTTAGTCGATGAGATAGTTGTATAGGAGTCGGATGTCCACCCAGTCGAGTAGGAGACCCGCGCCAGTGTTTCGAAATAAAGGCAAAAACTTCGATAAACGCTATAACTTCGGTGCGTAGTTGAAAACATATTCGGGAACTGTACAGTAGCTAGAACTACGACGGACTTGCTATTCTATTTTCGTATTTGGTTCGCGGAATTTATTACGGCGGTGTTAGCTCTTAACGTAACCGTATATGTAAATTAAAGAATGTAAATGTGAATAGAATAATAACTGAAGAAAATAAAAGACAGTGCAACGAAGCCCAGGTGTTTCATTTTGTGGTGTTTCCTCCTTGCGGATGATTGTTCCTTGGCTGTGAGTTCCCGATGAGAAGAGAGGAAAATTAGCAGAAACACGCAAAGCGAACGAGCTTACCAGTACCGGTGCTGTTACCTGCAACTATTCGTCGACCCAAGGGATTTCTGTCGGTGGGTGAATCTTAGTCAACCCGTGCCAATGCCGGCACATAAGTAAGACACCCCCCACACACCTAGTTTGAACTATTTTTCTATTGTAATTATATTTTTGTGTTCCACATAATAAATTGGCTACTGGACAGAAGTGTGTTTTGGAATTTTTATTTGGACAAACCTTGGGCAGACTGCAGTAAATTCTCTCCACGCTATCCGTGGGATGGAAGTAGAACCAGTACCAACGGCGGCACACAGACTTCCTACCCCATAACCCAATAACATGGACATCTTACGGTTGAGAGTCCTCCTGAGGAATTCTGTTAAATTTCTCCGTCGTCTTTACCGCTCCCCGGATGACGATCGACCAGCGATATTTTTCGAACACCTTACACGTATCGTCGACTGAATACAGATCAACTGCCCAGATTCTGAAATTATCGTCCTTGGCGATTTTAATGTACATAATTCCGGCTGGTTGGTACATTCTAACAGAACCGATGAGGCTGGGAGGCTGGCGGAAATATTTGCTGTTAGCCACAACTTGACTCAACTCGTGGAGGAACCCACGCGAGTTCCGGATGCTCAAGGTGATTATGCGAACACCCTGGATCTATTTCTGACATCCGAACCGAATATCTATACCGAGGAGGTTTCTGCGCCACGGCGAAACTCAGATCACTGCTTGGTATATGTCGCGGAACCACTTGTATTTCAAGAGAATGACCGGTCTAGGCAGCTTCGCCATGTACGGAAGTATGGAGCTGCTAACTGGGACGATTCGCGAGATTTCTTCGCATCTTTTCCATGGTCGAAGGTGTGCTTTGGAGACTCCGATGTTAACTTTTGCGTGGAGTTGGTCAAAGAGATTATTCTTCTTGGGATGGAGATCTACGTTCCACTTTCCATCAAACGAAGTTCATCTGATAAACCGTGGTTTGACAAAAACTGCAAGCAGATTACAGCGGCAACAAATGGAACATTTAAGCAATGGCGCTCCCATCCCACCGATGTTAACAGAACTAATTTTGTTAAAATCAGAAACGCGTGCAACCAGGCGATTAATACCGTGAAAAAAGCTCACAACGACAGAGTGACCAATAAACTCCTTCGACGCCCGACTGGTTCGCGCTCCTCCTGGTCAATGGCAAAAGCTGTCAGCAGTAACTTTGCTTCCTCCTCTTTCTCTCCGTTGGTGACGGACAGTGGAACGTTAGTCACAAAACCAAGGGACAAAGCTGATGTGTTCGCGTATTTATTTTCCGTGTATTCAAACCTCGATCCCGGTCTTTTGGAGCCACCTGTGATCGTGCCGGTACGGTCTTTCATGTGCGATGTGAGTTTTTGTCCGCGTACAATTCAACGCATTCTGTGTGAACTGTACTGTAGGAAGGCAGACGGCCCGGACGAAATACCAGCAATAGTCCTTAACAACTGTGCTCCACAACTATCCCCGGTTCTCAGCAGACTCTTTCGATTATTAACGAAGGACATTTCCTGCCTGCTGGAAAATCGCGTGAGTTCAGCCAATCCCAAAGACTGAAAAAAATGTCCCCCACAAAATTACCGACCGATAGCATTACTGTCTATGTTATCTAAGGTGATGGAAAAGGTCATCAACGCTGAGTTAATTAGGTGTTTGGAGTGCAAAGGACTTCTGAATGATGGTCAATACGGATTCCGTGGCAGGCGGTCCACGGAAAGACCTTTTGACACTTATAACCGATATATGGACATCTGCGATTGAGGGGCATGGTGAGTCAGGGGCGGTCGCATTAGATATCGACAAAGCTTTTGACAGCGTCTGGCACGGAGCATTGCTGAGCGTCAACGTTACAGCAGTTGAGATGATGACAAGTTGACACTCTGAATCGGGATCTGGATAAAGTCCTGCAGTGGAGAAAGGCCAATCTTGTCGACTTCTGGGCAACGAAGACACAATATACAACATTCACAAGGAAAAATGTATCGTCCGTTCCACAGCTGATGATGAATGGGGAGGCCCTCGAATGTGGGGAAGGCTTGAAAATGCTCGGCGTCACGGCCTGTGGGAATGTGTCGTGGCATAAATACCGGTCGAGCATCGCCAGGTCAGCCCCAGGAAAACTGAGCAATCTTGTTAGAGCCCAGAAATAAGACACAGTATACAACAATCACTAAAAAAAGTGGATCATCGCTTCAACAGCTGATGATGGATTTCTAGGCCCTCAATTCTGTGGAAACCTTGGCAAATGTTCGCGCCTGAATTAACTAATTAATTACCGTACCTCAGGAGGGAATTTCCTTAAAAAGGCTTACGCTTATGAAAGAAAGCCATATGGATAGTAACAGAACGCCATCGAAGGTGACGAAACGAATGCTTGAACCAAGGCCACTGCACCTTAAGCGGATCAATTAGGTGCCGATATTAATCGATATGGTCCTCAATAGTATAGTGGTTAGTATACACACCTGTCACGCAGGAGACCGGGGTTCGATTCCCCGTCGGAGAGCCTCTGGCGCAAGACTAATGACCTTTCCCGGAAAAAACAAATCATTGTGGAAAATTTAACATGCCTCAGGACTTGCTAAATAAGGCCAAGACCGGTCCCCGGTTGTAGTGCCAATGATGATGATGATGATGATTGTGGATGGAAATTCCCAGTCATGGGATCAATACCTGAGGACGGCAACATTCGTGTAGACCACCAACGTAAACGAAGGTACCAAGCTTACACCATTGGATTGTTTAAACGAATCTAATGCTCGTTTATCGGCGTTGCACCCAACTGCCCATAATCTTTGACTCGAATCCACAAATACATTATCCCTATTCAGCAAAATTCCTTGTAAACGAATCAATATTCGTTTATCATCCATACATTCAATTTCCCACGATCCTCAAACAAAAACAAACATATGGTAAGTTGAACCAGATGTTGAATTACCATACTCACACTCATGTTTCCGATAAATCGCCTAACTGAATTCTTCTCTCAAAATACTAACATTTGACTACAGCCAAAGCATCCTTTTCTAGATACTGCTCGCATTTTGATGCATTCGGGATACAAAATCCCGATAAAATTTGAATAAAAGGCTGATGAATTTCAGATTCGGAGAGCAGTCGTGATTGGCGTCCGAGGTGTAAGAACGCCAATAAACTAAGTTTAAATTTATTAATTTGAATCAGTCTCTAGATTGGTGACAGGTGGTGGAGGACGCCAATAAATCAACTAAAAGTATTCAACCAAATTAATATAAAAGATGATATAAATTATAATAAAAATAAAATAAAGTGTTTGTGCTTAATCGCGTTCGGTCGTTTCCCGGACTCCATTCAACAATCGATGGTCACTCTTCCCGGAGGCTCCGAAAGCACGGTGGCGACCACAACGAGAATCTAGAGAGCGGTCTAACAAAAAGACCCTCGCCCTTTTAAGGACAAGCAGACGCGCTCCGAACGGTTTACTACTACATCGTTACCCCATAAACTACACATATCATCTCCAAAAACAACATTGTCCTACACTTCAACAGCACATTTCAAATTCAAATCACATTTTCACCATCCCTTATAATATATAATCCTAGCACAACAACGATAATTCGTCGTCAAAACAAAAACCATCATATATAACATACCAATATTTTCCACCCTTTTCATCTCCTATCTCGTACGTGTCGTAATTCTTACCCTATAAGAATTACAAAATTCTCTTAACGAGGACCTTGAATATTTTCACCCATATTTTAAGTACAATGACTCTTCCCAGGAAATTTACCGCTATCCTACTCCTATACACCTGAATTCGCTGAAAGGGGTCAGGTTCGCCTGAGCCAAACCAATTCCAACGAATCAATAAATGTTAGGGTGGGGGCAAATTTGTATTCCTAATATATAAGGACATGAATTAGCCATTCTCTCCCGGCTGAAAATGGAAATAGTCAACGCTTCTGGACGAAAGTATCTTCTGTGGTATATTGATTTTTGGAGTGTGAAAAGAGTCGTGCTTGAATATTAGATAGTTGCCCCAATAGATAACAAAAAAGGTAAAAGTCGTACGTGAATTGTCCGGAGGTGTGATATCCAAATAATTAATAGTTGAAGTAGTGGTACAAAATATTAACTGTAATTAATATTGCCGGAATTGAATGAAGACAAAAAAAAAATAATGATAATAAATTAAGAACAAAAAAATAATTAATGCTGTTTTCTTCAACTCAAGAGTGGAAATGTTGTTGAAATCTGGTAGTGTGTCTCCTTTGAATAAATTGGTATTGTAGCATATTTTTATAATTATTAATAAAAACCTATTACAGCTAATTCCTTTATTACGCAAAAGTGATAAACAATAATAGGTAACGAGTTTGTTAGAATTGCGATACCAAACGGCAACATCATTAAGCAAGAATATTGTCACAGAGCAGCCCCATAGAAGCGAAGAAACAAGTCTAGTAAGTTGATAAGTGGAGGATCAGTCTCAATTGGCGTCCGGGGTGTAAAGACGCCAATAAATCAAATCGACTTAGTATACTAAACTTAAATTAAATAAACTTAAATAAAATAAATCTTATATTCAGCTTTCCAACAGCTCTTCTATCGACGATCGGTCGGCACTTTTCCCGGAGGCACCGGAAGCACGGGGGCGGCGGTAAGCAGCAACTACCGAGGGGTCTAACAAAAAAATCCTCGTAATCTTAAAGACAAGGAGACGTGCTGTCTAAGAATTGCTAATACATGTCTATTAATTGTGAAATGCAGCTGCTATCAATTGTCAAATTAATAGTCGCCAGAGACTCTGTTGCCAGGCTTAAAATCAAACCATTTGAGAAAAGCTCAGTATTTCCACTTAAGAGATAAAAAATATATCTCATAACAAAACATTCCACAAAGCTATGTAACGTAAACCTGTTTACCCCGGGCCTAAACCTCACGCCCGCACATTCATATCAACACAGAAATCAACTAAATGAGGGGTTCTCTCAAAGTAGCTTTAAAATTCTTTTAAAAACGTGCAATCTGCTTAAGAAACTCAAACTCCCTAAATATTGAGTTTGCTTTACTTAATATTTATGTTTCTATTCCCTTCGAAACAATGTAACGAGAGCGAACTCGCTTGACAATTCTAGTATTAACCCAATGACGTTAACATGGCGCAGAATGAGTCACAATTACAAGATGGAGCAATACGACAATAACCTTCCGCTTAACTTCAGCCCCTGGATACCGTTTCCACGGAGTACCCCATAGGAGAGATGTCGTCAATTGGTTTCGTCTTACCCTGTGGTTTGGTTTACACAATTGAAGAATACCTTCCAAAACGAAGGTGTGGACTGACTTCAAATAGTAACAATTTTTTTCCGGAGTTGGGAAAGGGTTCCCAAGAGGGTTTCTACTGCACACATATTACGTAAGAGCTGTTTCTCAACTCGTAAACTTAAAGACGAATCCCAAACAACGAATTCCTAGAAATTACATTCATTTTAACTGATGGCAACCAGGAAGTTCATACTTCCAACAGTCAAAGTTAGATAGGTACAACGTTTTGCAATCGGCTCATTCCAACCTCCCTAGTTCATGGGTCGTCTATGTCCACTACTAAGGTCGTCTTGTACTTTCTGATGACATACTCGAGCACAAGGTTAAAAAGACATGGTGAGAGGATATCCCGCTGTTTTTGTCCGTCCCGTATTTCAAATGGTTTTGAGTTGTGGTTTTCTATTCGAACCTGCCCTTTATTTTCGGTCATGCAAATTTCAACGAGGGCGGCATCTTTTTTCGGGACTTCCAGCTCAATTACAATATCGTAAAGGCTTTGTGGTTGCGACTGAGTCGTAGGCTTTTTTTGAACTCAACCAAAAATTTGTGAACCGTCTCTCCGTATTCCCACTTCTTTTGCAGCAGTTGCCTTACTATAAACATTTCGTCGCTCGTTGACCGGTAGTCACCCAGTATTTCTTCCGCGTACGGTGTGATTCTCGCCAGTAAGACATTTGTTAGTATTTTTTATGTGATTGGGAGCAATGATATTACTCTGTAGTTTTCGCAGTCAGATCTGTCGGCTTTTTTGAAAGTGGGGACGACTATTGAGGTTTTTCATTCTTCCGAAGTGACTTGGTTATCCCATATTGTTTTTATTAGTTAGTGGATCTTTCGAGCGGTTGCCTCCCTCCATGCCTCATAAGTTCTGCCGGTATGCAGTCGACTCCGGGAGCCTTGTTGTTTTTCAATCGATTTATTGCGTCTACAACTTTGTTGAAAGAGGGCTCTGGGATCTGAGGCTCGGCTGTATGTACGTCTTGTGCGTTTATTTGTGGTTAATGGGTGCGCACATTGAGCAAGTTTTCAAAGTACTGCTTCCATATTGTCACGCTCTTGTTAACTTTTGTGACCAGACCTCCGTTTGCGTCTCGAATTATGTTGGCTCTCCCTCTGTACCCATTTCTAATTGAGTTTCTGCTGGCATACATACCTCTGATGTTCTTTGCTCTGGCATTTTCTCGGATTTTTTTGATTCGAGTCTTCGGCAATTCGTGTTTTTTTTTGCGTTTGAAGAGTCTCATTGTCTCTTTCCGAATTTTCGCGTATCTTTCTGCGTTGACTTCATCATATCTTTCTAAGTGGATCACTCTGAGGCATTTACGTTATTCGATCATCGACCCGCACTCATCGTCAAACTAAGGATTGGACTTAATTGTTTTCTTAAATCCGAATAGCTCTTGGGCTGTTTGTTTAATTGCGTCTCTGATCCATGTCCATTTAGTGTCCACACGAATGCTTCCCCTTTCTCACTACTCCCATTGTCTAGGATGCTAAAGGTATTCGTTAGTTCGTGTTGATATTCAGCCCTTTCGCGCAGGTCTTTCAGTATATCACTGTCATGTGGACATTTTGCTCTTCTCCCGTGACTGCCCATGTGGGTTTACTGCGAGCCGACTCCTTATTTTGCCAATCACTAGGAGATGGTCGGAGTCGCAATTTGCTACTCTATATCATTTTACGTCAAAGATGTTCGAGTGGTGTCTTTTGTCTATAAGGAAGTGGTATATTTGGTTACGCGTTACGCCTTCGGGTGATATCCATGTGGCTTTATGAATTTGCTTGTACTTGACCATCGTGCTTTTCACTACTAGATCTTTTGACGCTGCGAACGTAATAATTCGAATTCCATTATCATTTGAAACGTCGTGTAGGCGTTTTTTACCTATAGTTGGTTGGAAGATATCTTCCTTTCCAATTTTTCCGTTGGGGTCCCCGAGGAGGATTTTAACATCGAATGATGAGATCCCATCAAGTACCTCTTCTAGGGACTCGTAGAAAGTGTCCTTCGTTTCTTCGTCCGTAGACTCTGTTGGGGCGTGTACGTTTATAAATATATAATTGTAGCAGGGGCCCTGTATTTTTAGCCCCGACATTCGGTCATAATAAATTTCACATCTTTTACATGGGGCGTAATCTTCTTGCTTATGATGAAGCCGGTTCCAAGGTTTTGTGTGTCGATACCTCCACACGCCAGTATAAGCCCGTTGGTTTTGATTACTTGATGTGGGAGTCGGACTTCCTGAAGCGCGAAGATGTTTATTTTATATTGTTTCGCATTTTTTACAACGGTCTGTATCGTGCCTGCTTTATATAACGTCCGAATATTATTTTTCTTTATTTATTCATGTATTTATTTATTTTGGTGTTATATATTTATTATGTAAAACCAAAGACTTTACTCCTCCTGCTTCAATATAAATATAATACAATTGCCTTCACTGGTTATAAAATGAAACAAAATAAATTATCAGTCGTTGATCCTATTTAGTAATCAACGAGTTATTTCAGTATTTTTTTTATATGTTTGTCATTAAAAAACAAAAACTCGTTAGACAGGAAACAACATTTATTTATTTCTAACAACATAGACAACAATTAGGTTACAGTCAGTATCGTAAGACGAAAATATAAGATATACTAACTTGATATTCTGCCACCATTAATCTCTGCATACTTATATTTAATTTGTCCGCCAAATTGAATCCGTACAATATTTAAGGCGGCATTAACTTAAACTTACACTTTATGTTATACGAAGTTAATTTCCAGACAGTATACTGTACATATGATAGATAATAACAATTATACATGTCGGCTAAAGTGCCATTTCCTTATAAGTATTTGCTATAAAATACGACGTCAAAAACATGGTTCTCCCTTTACAAAGGAAAACATTTCAAAACTTTTATTTTAATTTTTCATCTAACTTATTGAGTTGTATACATATAACATATGACTTCTTGAATTATCGATTTTTATGCTAAAGTACATTAAATCCATGTTTAGTCAATTAATTAAATATAGTTTTATAATCAGTTTCCTTATTTATATTAGTTTTTTTATTTCTTTATTTTACTTTAATTTAATTGTTATATTTTATATATAAAATCGGTTTTTTGTTTTATATATCGATTTATTTCGAAGTTTATACATATATTTAGTGTATTGGTGAGTTATTTGTCTTCGAAATTGTGTACGCATTTATTTAGTTATTTATAAACCTTAATTCGACATTTTTTTATATTTAATAGTTAAAGTAAAAAAATTAAATCTTGCAAATCGTAAAAGCTTGATACAATTCTATGTACGATAAAGATTTAAGGTAAAGATTTAATTCGTTAAAAATGTAATTATGAATTTGTATTTTCCGCTTATAGCGCCTAGTATGGTAGACATGTATTGCACCGTTTAACATCGAATTTTATTTACAAAACCATCTTCTTCTTAACTGGGTACAAGTATATTTGACATAGAGTCTTTTTTTTTTTAAAGAGTTTCGGTTTAAATTTCGTTTTGAATTCACTTTTATGTATGGGTTTTAAAATGTATCCTTTACATAATATAAAATATAATAGTGGTTCAATATTTCTTAACTATCATTTTAATCGTATTATTTCCCTCTTATATATAATTTCTTTACATAAAGTTAACAGCGTTTCACATATTGTCGAGTATGTTACATAAACATGGGATTTTAGGGTTTGTTCTAAAAAATATTTAACCTTAACAATATATTATTGTGTAAACATTTTTTTAGTTAATTTCACATTGATTGCCTACGATATGAATCAAATACAGAAAAAAATGATATTTTTATAAAGACAAGAGTCAAAACCGTAAGACAGATATACAGGTATTCAGATCAGAGATAGTTTTTACGATAACGTACAACATTTAAATAGATATGTAAAAGACAATATTTGTGATATACCACTTTGTCGATATTTGATAAGCTTTCTGGATACCATAAGTACGGAAAAATATATTAGTGGGATAAGAATTCCATGGACCTGTGTTAGTAACCATTCTCACTCAGTAGACCTTTTCTGAGATCTTTGTTATTTTTTTTACATCTGTGGTGTGCGCGTATTTAATTTAATGTCGAAAAGCTTAATACAAATAATTTAAAAAAAAAGCCAGTAAACTAGATAAATAAATTTAAACAAATATGTATTATCGTAAAAGTAGGTTTCATCATCATCATCATCGGCACTACAACCGGGAACCGGTCTTGGCCTTATTTAGCAAGTCCTGAGGCTTGTTAAATTTCCCATGATAATTTGTTTTTCCGGGCAAAAGTAGGTTTAACACTTAATAAATATATTGTAAAATATTTTCTGAATTACTTTAAGAAGAAAAAAAAACGTTTCTTAAATGAATTCCTTAAAAATGAATAAAAAAAAAAACTAAAAAAAACTCTCTGAGACTTACCAACATCAAAAGGATGAAGCTATGAAAGTTCAATTGTATACAGATATAGTTAAAAAGAAAACAAATCATTCATTATTAATTATCATCAAATTATTTTTTATTTTTTAAAGCGCGCGTGAATTGTTCGATACCTTCAAATTCCAACGCACAGAAGAATAGTTGGATAATTGTGATGGAAAGTGCCGATGCACGTATTGACTATATGTTGTTTAAATTATTTCTATTTATTTTTTTATATAGCATATTTATATGTTTTTATTTATTAAAACAGAGGAGACGGAAAGGAAGTCTCGCTGCACATTTATTTATTTGTAACACAAGTCGTAAGTGTCTGAAGTCTGAAATCGCGGAAAACCTTTAGCCGATGACATAACATTTCACATTCGGGTGGTTTGACTGAAAAGTGACACCATGTACCATGTGCTTACCTGACGACCTACAATACACTTTTACTATGAACCAATGCATCGAAGTCCAAAATATTATCCCCACGTCCCTCTGTTCAAAATTTGTTGACCTCTGGTTATATAGTGTGGGCCTGTGGGGAGCAAGTATGTACCAGACACGGGCACTAGATTCACTTCCTCCTCCATCATAACTTAATTGTTCCGAGGAACACCACACGATTCTGCCGAAGCAATGGAAACACCAAACACCGGACAAGTAAAAATATAAAACACGGGGTTTCTATTGTTTATTTTTATTTATTTTACGGTAGCACTACGTGAAAATTACAATGTGAAGTCAATAAAAACGCGATCTTCGAAGACTGCAGCGAATACAATATTCGACACGGCGGTTGCAAACACTACACTGTACGTGGGAAATGCGAGTTATGTCTATGAGGCGGAAGTCTGCAACGAGCATAGCGCTCGGCGGATGGAAATCGACTCAGCGATAATCATCTCGTGCAGAGATGATTCGCTTATGGGGTGAGTTTGTGGTGTCGTGGTAGATATCCTCTCCACTAAGGATATGTTTTACCTACCACAAGAGAGACGTAAAGTCTCTCTTGGCGCAACAGAGCACCAGATCTCGTAATGCAGATCATGCTGGTATGTGTGTGATCGTACCCATCACCTTGTTCATCGTTGCATTTAGCAAGGGATAAACGAAACCTGAAACGAGAAAAAAAAGAACAAAGGGAGAAGCGACCAAATGCTTCGTCCGGTAATGAGGGTCATGTTTACGCTGTGTATAGTCGCTATAATAGACGCTGGGAAGAAAAAAGGTGGTAATGGGATTGGTGGCAAAACCGAATCCCTTGCCTGCATCTGTATATGCAGGGAAATTAGTTTGTGGCGACCTACAAAATTGATGATTGTTTGTCTATTGGTGGTGAATCGCCGGTCGGCTTGCTGCAGCTGTAAAAACAAGCCGACCTTCGTTGCACTTCAATTGATAACAATGGGTGCCGAATGATTTGTATTTATGGTGCATATGCACATTAAGGATCTATTTTTAGGAATTTTATCTAACGCGTTGTATACATTAAATGTCCTTCTAAAAGGAGATTCTTCAGGTATGCTGGATGGAGACTGCGGTGCAGGTGTGGGAAATTGAAATTTACCTGGGAACCGAAGGTACGGAATAGGTTTTGGGATGCCTGAAAAGGTAGAAAAGAAATCTTACAGGAAATTATATGCGAAGAGATGCATGAAGGTAAGTTTTCTTTTACAGGGACTTTTTAGATTATACCTTAGATAATCTTAGATGCGTAAAGCACTTAAGGTGCTAATGCGATTGCATTAGCGAAAACTTATGCCGATTGGGATGTAGTTATGGGGGTTTTTCAGGTAAGTGGGCCGTGGGGTTTGGCGGAACTGCCACAGGCCTTAATTGTGTTCACGGTCTACTTCGAATGTGTGAGAAAATATTTGAGGTTGTGAGAGGTATCTTTAAAGCCAACAGTCCTAGAAATTTCTAGTCACTATACAGCTGTTCACAGGGATGCAGTGTGCGTTTTGCGTTCGCGTGTAAAAAGTAAACAATTATTCTGTGACGATTTCGAGACAATACACCGTGCTCATTTAGATTCACAGGACATTAAACAATTACCAAGCATAAATTCGATTCGTAAACACATCACAGTTGTTAAAACAGGCCTAGGAATGAATAAAGGCCGGCAGAAACCAGCGAGGATCTCGCGGGGTTATTCAGCATATTAGTGAATCAGTAAGAGAAATTTAATAACAATCTACTGGCAAGTGAAGCCACGCTTAAAACAATTAGGTGGTTCTAAGGAAGAATTTTACATCGCGATTAGCGTCTCAAAGGGTATAAAATTCAACCATTATAAGAATTGAAGGTTAAATAGATGTTGCATGGGATAAATCATACCACTGTCGTGATAACATATACATCCCATTCAATATTTCATATTCACACACGATGCACTACGAAACCATTTCTTCTTTAACCATCAACCTGTGACGAACGATCATTTCCCAAGCTATGCAATATCCAAATTACGAATCGTTCATACCGTTACCCATGAATGCACACATCATCATACAAATAATAACAAAGAATTAAAAGCAAGTGCCATCCCGGATGCCATGGGAATTCCCTAGTAATTGCTTACGCTTGCAAATATGAAACATGTGGATAATAACAAATTACTATACACCAACGTCACAGCAGGGAGCATGCACTTGCATAGAAATTCCCCAGTAAAAAATGCCTATGCCTGCGAAAGAGAGGCATATTAATAATAAGGGATCGCGACCGATGAACTGAAGTGACGAAATATGCTTTAAGCAAAGCTACTACACCTTATGTGGATCAACATTGACTAAGCTGGAAGAATGCCTCGTGCCGGGCGATTACACTCAATATGCGTCAATGCTGAGTGGGTAAAACTGTAGGCGGCTTGTGGTAATCCTAAGTGGAGAGGAATTGGTTTTTTTTTTTACTTCTCCCAGGAAAGGCCAACCTATAGCCCTGAGTCAGCGCCCTGAGATGCCATTTTTTTTCTCCACCGGGCTCATTAGCCAACCTCCGAAAGATGCTCAAGAATTTCCTCCAACCATTTCACGAAGCCTATAGCATAATGGGGTGGCCTAACACCACTTGAAATTAAAAAAAAACTGGATTCCACACTAAAAGACTCTTCGCCATCATATTTAATAGTTAAACAGTGGGTGTCTGAATTTACTAAAGGTACCACGAGCACTTCAGACGAGCCACGTTCAGGACGCCCCGTTGAAGTCACAACTCTCGAAATGATTGAAGAGATTCATAAAATGGTGGTAGAGGACCGCAGATTAAAAGTGAAGATATAGCTAAGACTACTAGGATATCAACTGAACGTGTACGTAACATTTTACTTGAACATTTCAGTATGGAGGAGCTCTGTAGTAAGTGAGTGCCGCGTTTACTAAAAATCTTTATTTCACCATGACAACGCACCTGTGAATTCATTGGACGTTGCGGTGGCTAAAATCAACGAATTGAAGTTTGAGTTGTACCCTCAACCACCATATTCACCATATTTAGTCCCCAGTGACTATCATATGTTTCCCAACGTGAAAAAATGGCTCGGAAGCAAAAAGGAAGTCACCGATTTGAAGATTTCCACCTTCCTACCAAAAACAAAAAACAAAAAAAAACGTCAAATCATAAATCCATCCGGCTGGTAAACAACAGAAAAACGTTGGTAGACGACGAAGTGAAACAATCGAGTGTATCACCAAATTCCTTTTGAACATTCCAATGCAAAAGAAGATCCCATGCCGATATTCTCCTGTCTGATATAAAAAGTACAGGCAACACGCTTGGGAATAGTTTCTACCAGAAAAGTATGCAGGCGTTTACTTTTTAACCTTCTCCATTTCCCCTTCTCGGTTTCATTTCTGGTTCTGCTTTCTAAGAATTATCCCCAAGCCAATATTCCCCTGTTTCCTGTAAAAGTACAAGCTATTCGCTTGGGAACAATATCAATGTCCGGTGAAAAGTGTGTCTGAGTACACTTTTCAGTCCCTTCTTGCACTTATGGCTCTGCATTCCAGTCAGCAGAGACATCAAACCTTGCTGCATGTCCGGACAACCGCCATCTACGAGACGGCCTCATCACCGCCAGCAATAAGCGCAAGACCCCCCCCCTCGGAGCAAACACTATGCAAGAGCCTGCGCACACACAATCAGCACCCCTCTCCAGCAAGCTGCGCTGCTTGCAACCGCGCTAGTTATTCTGACGCCGGAGCGCCAACGGAGGATTGAAGTCCGTGTCTTGGTGGACCCGTCTTCTAGCGCTGCCTTCATGTCGAGGTCGCTCGCTGAAAGCTTGCACCTCCGGCGCCAAGCACCATTCGTCCCCACCTATGGTCTCGGCGGCATTCGCAGTCTTACCGCAAGGACGCAAGCCGCAATCATCATCGTTCCTCGCGCCAACAGCTCCCAGAGTAAACACTTATGCCCCTCTCGACGTACGTGCCAGCATCATAACCAACGACCAGGGATCTCTCGTTCGAGGTTGATCTGGACTTCGTCGATCCGAACATCGCCTCCGCCGACAAGCTGGACATTATCATTGGGGCAGACATATACTCCACCCCCATCCTCGAAGGTTTAAGGAAGGACCAACGTTCCGACCTCGACGCGCAGGGTACTAAACTGGAGTGGGTCATTCAGCTCCGGTGTGACCAGACCTGTCAGCAGGCACCACATAGCCATTGATCGTGGGTTGCGAATTTACAACTCCAACCCAGATGAACTGGTCGAACTCTAAGCAAATGAAAAGGAGGTCTCGTCGGCATCGACCCGCGGGGCCCCACACGAAGCCCATGGAACTACCTACCACCGACCACCTGCGCGAACCAAACCGTCAGAATCATCGCAAGGGCACGAGGCAATCGAGGAACCAGCAGCTTACCCACCCAAAGGCCTCAAGGCAGACCACCAAATCCCAAGGAAACTCCACATCAACCATTTAGGAAAATCACCAACGCACATGCCCAACTCCAAAACGGAACATCGGTGATAAGTGGGGTCGCCACTCGAATGCTTCAAGGCACCCCACCGCACCTAAGACACCACGTGTCCAAGCTCCTGCCCAAGACCACCGGATCCGGCCGCTACCACATGTAGCCACAACAATAGGGGTAGGAGCGCGGAATGCCCGGCCTGGCGGGCGGCGCTCCCCAACAACCAGCAATCGCTTGAACGCCAACCAGAAAGCACGCCTCTCAGTGCATGTACAGCAGCTGTACTCCAACAACCCCGGGAGGTATTTGGTTCGCGACTGCCGTTCCGCCAAGACACGCGGGTAGTGCCGGGGACGACACCGCACCCAACTCCACGCTGGTACGGCCGCACACACTTATTTCGGCCGGGCGCGAATGAGCGCAGCACCTATACGTCACCCGGTCCCGATGTAGTGAGACCCATCACTAGCCATCACGTGGTCACTGGTCGTGGGTTGAGACCTTACAACTCCAACCCAGATCAATTGGCCGGTTCCGCGATCAAAAAAAGCAACGGACTCCAGACCACAAAGCCTTCAGCGCTCCTCGGGGCGTGGCCTCCTCCCAACTTCCCATCCACATGAAAACAAACAACAACATCCAACAGACAAAAGAATCAACACCTTCTCAACGATCAGGCTAAACACCACCGGCGCCAAGTACACCCCCGGCCCCGGACCACCTTCCCCTGGAATAAAATGGTTCACCAATGATTGGCGCAGGCGGACGGAATGTTGCAAATTCGCAACTAAATACAGCGGAGAGAATCTAGTACGTTCACCGTCTAGTACACTCCCCGACTAGCATACTCACCACACGCCTGTCAGCCCCCAGCTGACAATGCGTCATCGCCTAGGGACACCATCGGACTGTCACCGATTTCAAATGTGACCAACGGTTTTTGGTCTGTCTCTGCCAACTCTTCGTCGGGAGTGCACTAAACTCCCTAAAGGGGATTCACTTACTTGCTTTACTAAGTTAAATGGAAATAAAAGGTAGACATTCCTAGTTGTAGTGTAGCTAGTTTGTTTGCACGTTCGTGAGTTCATAATTGAAAGTCAGCGATTCAGCGAAGAAAATTCTAGCTTGGACGTCACCTCCCTGGTCGTCTCACCACCAGGATCACGACCTCAAACAGCATGATATTCATAATAATTCAATTAACATAATATATTGATAATATTTGCATCGGACACGATGCGATTCCCCGTTTATTGTTCACTTGTGATGCGCAGTCTTTCCCCAAGCTAGACGCCCTCCAATTACGAGTACGGAAACCATGTATGCTCCTACGTTTTCATTTGTCTGAGGATGGTGGACGCAGAAAAGGTGAAGCGCATTATCTACAAAATTTACGAAGACTATTATTGTTTACTACGTAGGACCAACAAATAAATACACTCACATCGATGAATGTCCTTAAAGACACCTCTTTGAGCCCACCGGCTAGGATGACATTGTTCTTTTGTGATCGCAGCATAAAAATGAGCACTGACTTGCGAAACTCGATAGATTGATCCATCCAGTTACAACTAAAGATTGCATTCGTTATTTGGTGCGTATTGGAGGTCAAAGCGTTGGCAAAATAGCACAAAGGAAATATCTCTCCTATCACAGTAAAGATGTAAATACTAGTGAAGAGTAACTGACCGAACTCCGGATTAAAAAATGCATAGTTGAGAAAAGCCATGCATATGGATATCGCAGTAATCGTATACTGGAGGAACACATTCCAAGAAATAAGATCGGCAATTGTTTGAAACATCCTGGAAAAGAAAGTAAGTTAATTCCATCAGCTTCGGCTCGATTTAATGATGTAATCCGACCTGATGATGACTTTGTGATCATTTATACATGATCGGAGTTCCTGAAAGTTTTCTTCGGCATTCATTGTAGGATCTCTTCCAACATTGGCCACACGAACACACAGGGCTTGGATGTGGCCATTTAAAATGTGAAGGGCTACTAGCGGATATCCATCATTATTCGCAGTCTGCTTTATTTGAAGGCTTGACGAAATAATTTGCCACGTGAGCACCGCATAAAAACACTTATCATTTTCCAGCCACTCAACTGGCACCCATCCTTCAAAAATTAGCTCTTTGCGCAAAAGAGCCTTAAATATAAATGTACTCCCCACTAACCATAGAAATATTTCGACTATTTTAAAAATTAAGCGGCACTGCCGAGTAACTTCTTGTAGGAGTTTCACCTCATTTGCGTTGAGGAGTGCCCGCTGATCTAGCTGCCTGAGAAAACTTTCAATCTCTCTGAATTTGGACAGCTGGCATGATAGCATCAGATGCTTCAGAGATGCCGAGCATAGCGATATGCTGGTATGAGAAGCCTTCACAAAAATCTCGAGATCCTTGACGAAGAACAAGTTTATCACCAATAAGATCGGAAGTAAGATAGTCACAGCACTGTTCACCACAAATCCATAGATGTAATAGAGTCCTTTATGAGATTCTGGTGCATTGACGCCTACGATTTTCCAATTGGTCCACAGGAGCTCGAAAGATCTTGTTGAATCTAAAGTCGATTTCATCGTTTATTCCTCCAAATTGTTTAATTCTAAGCAGTTTGCAATTGGGCGTTAAAGTGTTTCCCGTCTTCTTCGATGGTGGTTTTCTGATAGAGTAAAGAGTTTTTATTGAAAATTGTGACCGTTTTAATAGAGCTAGTGGAAGTTCATAAGATATTCCAGCGCTGGATGTGTGCCATCTAATTGTTACAACTAACTGCCTCAGTCTTCTTTTAATTGCTGATAACGACCGATAATGATGCATTAGCTTACCATATTTAAGAACTGTGAGACTTGCGTGCACAGGATATAGTTGAATATTTCATATAAGAAGCGTTTAATATCACACCAATTATAAACGGACTAAATGTGATTTGACTTAATGGAAGGCACAAGTGTGAAATCGAATCTGATTCTGATATTCTATTTTATTATTTATCTCCAGAGCTGTAGGTGAAGGTGACTTCCCAGCAATGAAAATGTCGTATGAGTTGCGATATTCATGAAACCATGACATCGAATTATGCAGCAATAAATTAACCATCAAACTAAGGATTGGTATAGTACATCAACCACAGAAATGTGTTAGTGGTTTTCTTTGATAATTCATACCACTTTAATACATTTTCGGTGACAGAGGGCGGAGCCGAGTCGGTGAGGTCATGAACTTCCGGGTTCCTACAGGCCAGTAAATAATAATAATAATAATATACTTAAGAGCATTAATGATTCAAACCCTGTGAGTATATAAGTATACTTACAGCTAGGCCGGCTTGTCGTAAGAGGTGACTAAAGGCCGAGGGGTAGGTGGGGTCCCAACACTCTGTCGCCCTATGAACTAACACCCCATCATGTTATAGACTCCGTGAAATGGTCGGGAGAAATCTCTGGCCATCTTTCGGAGCTTGGCAGATGGGCCAGTTCGAGAAAACGTTGGTTTAGGTGGTAGTCGGTCGCAAAGTGAGATACTGTGGGGTAGGGAGTATTGTGCCGACACGGGCTCTCGGTTCACTTCCCTCCCCATCACTAATCGAACGTTCCACCACGAAGGCTAGCACTGAAAATTGTCCACAATGCGTAAATATGAACGATGATATCCCCAGGAACTGCAGCATGGAATATTAAAACACTGAATAATTTTTATTTCTTATTAATGCCTAGAGCTGCCCCCCACCCCCCCCCCCCCCTCACAGTTTTTCATGACGACGATGTCCATCAATCTTTGCCTGACACCCCCTGCCGAGGCGCCCTGCTTGCCGTCCAAAACGGACTAACAGCTTCTCTTATCACCTTCTCTTCTTCTCCCTACCTCGACTATGTCGCTATAAAAGTTGAACACTGCTTAAAGTCCTTGTACATCATTTGCCTCTACATTTCACCTTCGCAAGCTATTGAGGCATACGAACTCGCTATCGCTGCAATCAACTTAACGGAACTGAGTTCTTCCCAAGATGACATTGTAGTCCTGGGCGATTTCAACCTCCCCCATCTCCAATGGTCGCTGTCTGACGATGAGTCCCACTATATCTCTAGCCCCTCTACTACCAAAGAGTGTCTCTTAATAGACAACCTCACCGACTCTAGCCTTCACCAAGTCAGCAATATCCTAAATCATCTGGGCAGACAACTCGATCTTGTGTTCACGACAGACCCCTGTAACTCCTCGGTTACCCCTAGTCCCCACATCCTCTCAACCATTGACAACCACCACCCCCCACTTCTCTTATCCTTATACCGTGACTACTCAGCCCACAGCACACCCACTCCCCTCCCCTACCTATACTCTTTCAATTTCCGAAAAGCCAATTTCCGGCTCATAAATGAGTACCTCAGCAATACCACACTCCGCTTAAATGATATTAGTGTAGAGGTCGCTACAGCCTCGCTCTACACAGTAATCTACAATGCCATATCCCTATTTGTCCCATATTCCCGACACAGGTTATCATTCTCATCGCCCCTTGGTATAAGCGCAGACTACCCACACTTCGTAACAAGAGGAATAAGTTTTGGAATACTTTCTTAAATACGCGTTCTCCTATGGACTATTCCAACTATCTCGGTTACTTTTACCAATTCACCGAGCTTTATAGCTCCCTTTACCACAATTACCTTGCCAAAGCCCAACTAAATCTGATCAATGACCCCAAATCTTTCTACCACTTTATCAACTACAAACGGAAATCAGATGCCTATCCCAACTCTCTTTTCTACGACTCAACTACTTCATCTGACTCCCAAACCATAGCCAATCTATTCGCTCCCTTCTTCAAACTTTCCTTCACGGACGACTCGTTCGAGCCTAACGCCTCCTACTTTACTGGCACGTCTGAATTCTCCTTTAGCCGACTCATCCCTCTACACATTCAACAACACCAAGTTAAAGAAAAACTTGAACAACTGAAAGACGATTTCAGTCCCGGCCTAGACGGACTCCCTGCTATCTTCTTAAAAAAATGCTCCTCTTCTCTCTCTCTCCCGCTCGCGCCAATCTTCAATCTATCCCTTGCACAAGGTCTATTTCCCGACATTTGGAAATCCTCCTATATAACCCCCGTACATAAAAAGGGGCCAAAAAACGATATATCCAATTATCGTCCCATTGCTAAGCTTTCGCACATTCCTAAACTGTTCGAAGGCCTTCTATACGAAGCGTTATGTTTTCGCTGCACTCCCATCATCTCTCCTAACCAGCACGGCTTCCTCTCCGGCAGGTCCACTACTACCAACCTTGTCGATTTTACATCCCACACACTCCTTGCCCTAGAAAACGGCGATGAGGTTAATGTAGTCACTACGGACTTTAGCAAGGCCTTCGACAAAATTTTCCATAACCTCATTCTCTTTAAATTATCCTCCCTTGGTTTTGAAGCCCTGTTGATTAAGTGGATCTCATCCTATCTTAACTCTCGAACCTGCCGTGTGCGATTTAGATCCACCCTCTCCGATCCTTTCTCTCCAACCTCAGGTGTCCCCCAGGGCAGTCATCTCGGCCCCCTACTATTTATCCTTACCATAAACGATATAGGCTCGTGCATCAATCACTCCCTCATCTCGCTTTACGCGGATGATACCAACATTTTCAAGACAATCCGCTCTCCCCTTGACCCCTCACTTCTCCAATCGGATCTTGACTGCTTTTCGATATGGTGCCAAAATAACTGCCTAGAACTGAATATCGCCAAATGTCACACAATCAACTTCTCTCGGAAACGCTCCCCCACCCAGCCACGTTCCTATCTCTTGCTAGACCAACCGATAACATCGGTTGAATCGATTCGCGACCTGGGCGTCCTATGCGACAAGGAACTTAGATTTACCGCATATATCGATGACACAATCCTAAAGGCCAACGCCGCTCTTGGCTTTGTAAAACGTTGGTCGAAGGAATTCCTAAACCCCTACGTCACCCGATCACTCTACACAACTTTCGTCCGGCCACTACTCGAATATGCTAGTCAGGTCTGGTCCCCGTATCAACAGTCTCACATTCGTAGGATCGAGGGCGTTCAACGTCGGTTCTTGCGCTTTGCCCTCCGTGGTTTGAACTGGAAAAACCCACCCATTCTACCACCTTATATATGCCGGCTCCTTCTTATCAATCTTAACACACTTGAGGAGCGCAGAATCCACGCTGACATCATCTTTATACATCGCCTTCTGTCAGGCTCAATCAATTGCCCAAGCTTGCTCTCCACTTTATCATTTTATACAAACCTCCGTAATGTGCGGAACCCTCGTCTGTTTTACGTGCCCGCTCATCACACTTCTTACGGCGTTAACGATCACATCTCGCGGATGCTACGACATGCCAACTCTTTCCCCACCTCCTTTGATTTCAACCTCTCCACTCCTGTCCTCAAACGACGTTTCAGAAGAAACCCGTCCTCACCCCACCCCACCCCAATTTAAACCTCTCACCACAACTCTCCAACCCCGCCCCATACTAGTACGTAGACGTGCCCCTCATTGTCATTGTCTCCCAAAAGCCGTATTTACCTCCCCCACATACACTGGCCCACCCCTAGCCTCCTACCCCCCCTAACGCCAAGTCTTTTTCACCTCCTGGTTCTTATTTTTGCTTTTTTATTCTCCTTCTCACTCTAGATTTAAGATAGTCTTTAAGGTTCTTTTTTATATTAATTAATTTTAAGTTTAATCTTTGAGCTTGCATTAAGCAAAATAAATGACGGTTTTGCCCTCACTAAACTTCTAAAAACTTTATTGGTAAAAGAAGGTATATATTTATTTTAATATTGTAGTTACAATAAACCCGCACTGAAACTCGACCGGTTAAAAATTAAATGTTGAGAATTAGCACACACTCGACTCCGGGTATATTACGCATCTCCGCAGCCGGCGGAGAGCGGAAGACCGCGTGACCATTGTGGTCAGTCGATGGAATTTGACTCCGCGATAATCATCTCGTGCAGAGCTGATTCGCTTAGCAAGGGACATTTTTGGGTGCAATTCCCCTTCACTAGGGAAAAGAATTTCCTACCACCAGAGAAAAGTAAAGTCTCTATTGGTAGAACAGACAGCCAGATCTCGTAAACGGGATCATGTTGGTGTGTGTGAGATCGTTCAGATCTGTAAGGGAAACGAAACCTAGACAAAGGATACAGACAAAGAAAGAAGCGACCTAATGCATCGAAGAGATGTGCTAAAAACAAATATGGGACGAGGGCATCATAAAGGTCTTAGCTGAATGGTGCCCTTGTGTAAGTATACGAATAGCCATTCGAAAGAGGTGCTAATGTATTACAATACTTTATACAATGAGAATTGTATATCGTATCTTAGGTCGATGGCCAAAACGAATCCCTTGCTTGCATTTGTATATGCCGGGTAATTAGTTTGTGGCGACGTACGAAATGGGTGATTGTTTGTCTATTGAACAACGGAATCGCTGGTCGGCTTGCTACAGCTGTAAAAACAAGCCGTCCGACATTGCGCTTCAATTGACAACAATGGGTGCCGAATGGTTTGTATTTATGGTGCATATGCACATTAAGGAACTATTGATCGCTGGCTAAAGGGTCGACAGCCGATGTGTGCATAGATAGCTTTTATGTACACATATTGAGGCTGGGATTAGCCTATGATGTGCGAACCGATGAATTTTATTACAGGGAATTTATAATAAGGTAAGAAAGAACTCTTACTGGAATTGTATGCGAAGAGATGCAAGAAAAGGTAAGGATTCCTTACAGGCACCTTTAGGTAAATAAATTTAATTTATTTGATGCGTGAAGCATTTAAGGTGCTAATGCAATTGCATTAGCGAACTTATACAGATTGGGTTGTATGGATGGGGGTTCTTCAGGTAAGTAGGCAGTGGGATTTGGCGGAACCGCCACAATACCACCCCATCACGCTGTAAGTCGAGAGAAATCTTCGAGGGTATTTTGGATGTGTGACTGATGGCCCGGACTGACACGGCGACAAGTCTGCTGGTACCTTCTGATATAAAGAATTCCGGAGGTAAACTGGTTTCCCGTTCGGATCTCCGGAGGAACTATGTCAGGGGAACATGGTGCAAATATTATGACAAATAACCGAACTTTAAGCAGTTCGTCGTCGCATAATCGGGCTCGCTCTCGAGGCTCTGTCCACGCTCGACTGGTAACCGCATCTTGTAACATCAGGGGCATCGATTTAACCAATACGAATGTAAATGCCTTCCGCGAATATATCCAAACAACGAAACTTGATATCCTTGCCCTAACCGAGACCCAGGTCTATTCGTGAACTGATTCGATATATCTTAGTTGCTCAAGATACGACTTACATTCGAGATTCCGTTTTAAGGGCGAAGTCTGTGTCTTCGCGCGGTCCGATCTGGCTTGCCTTCCAGGCGTTGGAACCCAATAATATGGACATCATATGGTTGCGGGTCGTGCTGAGAAATTCCGTTAAATTTCTCTGTTGTCTTTACTGCTCCCCGAATGACAATCGGCCAGCGACATTTTTCGAACATCTTTCACGTACAGTCGACTGGATACAGATCAACTGCCCAGCTTCTGAACCTGTTGTCTGTGGCGATTTGAATGTACACAATTCCGGCTGGTTGGTACATTCTAACAGAACCGACAAGGCTGGGGGGGTGGCGAAGATGTTTGCTGTTACCCACAACTTGACTCAACTCGTGGAGGAACCTACGCGAGTGCCGGGTGCCCGAGGTGATTGTGCGAACACCCTGGAACTGTTTTTGACATCCGAACCGAATGTCTATACCGTGGAGGTTTCTGTGCCACTGGGAAACTCAGATCACTGCTTGGTATATGTATTTCAAGCCAATGACCGGCCTAGGCAGCTTCGCCATGTATGGAAGTAAGGGGCTGCTAACTGGGACGATTTGCGAGACTTCTTCGCATCTTTTTCGTGGGCGAAGGTGTGCTTCGGAGACTCCGAGTTTAACGCTTGCGCGGAGTCGGTTAGGGAGATTATTCTTCTAGGGATGGAGATCTACATTACACATTCCACCAAACAAAGTGCACCTGATAAACCGTGGTTTGACAAAAAATGCGAGCAGATTACAGCGGCAAAAAATAGAGCTTTTAGGCAATGGCGCCCCAATCCCACCGATGTTATTCTGTTCTATTCTTATTATAGGCCTGTAGGAACCTGGAAGTTCATGACCTCACCGACTCGACTCCGCCATCCTTCCCTGTGCGCTGTCCTTCCACGTTCGACCATCCAATCCGATAACCTCGAGCTCAAACCTAACATTGTCCTCCCATCTCCGTCGCGGCCGTCCTACCGGTTTCTTTCCCGTTGGTCTACCGACAAGAATTCTACGCACGGTCCTATCGTTGCCCATTCTTTATCTTCGCGACTTGAATACTCCTGCTATTGTAGATTTGCGGTATAGCTCTTCCAGTTCGTGGTTGTGGAGTTTCCTCCATTGTCCTGCCTCGTCGTTATATTTACCTCCAAAGATAACCCTCAAAACTTTATTCTTGAATACGCAGAATTTGTTTTCTTCCCGTTATGTGAGAGCCCATGTTTCGCATCCGTGTAGAACAATCGGCATGATTATTTCGGCCCGGACGAAATACTAGCAATAGTCCTTAAGAACTGTGCTCCACAACAGACTCTTTCGATTATGAACGAAGGACATTTCCAGCCTGCTGGAAAATCGCGTGCGTTCAGCCAATCCCAAAGAGAGAAAAAAGCGTCTCCAACAAAATTACCGACCGATAGCATTACTGTCTATGTTATCTAAAGTGATGGAAAAGGTCATCAACGCCCAGTTAATTAGGTGTTTGGAGTGCAACGGACTTCTGAATGATCATTAATACGGATTCCGTGGCAGGCGATATAACCGATTTATGGACATCTGCGATTGAGTGGCGGTCGCATTAGATATCTCCAAAGCACGGGACATTGCTGAGCAAACTTCGTTCATATGGATTTTTCCAGCAGCGTTGCGACTGAGCGAAGACCTTCCTCGAAAATCAATCGATCCGGGTTGTTGTGGACGGCGAGTCTTCGGATCTGTATACTGTTAATTCAGGGGTGCCACAGGGCTCTATTTTGGCTCCAACATTGTTCTTGCTCCATATAAATGATTTGTTGAAGACAACGGATAACAGGGTGTTCAGTTTTACGGATGATAGTACTCGTACGCTTGTTTCCTCCTTTTAAAGTGATCGTCCGATTGATGCATCAACGTTACACCGGTTGAGAAGTAGACAGATTGACACTCTGAATTGGAGTCTGGATAAAGTCTTGCAGTGGGGAAAGGCCAATCTTGTCGACTTCAATGCAACGAAGACACAATATACAACATTGACAAGGAAAAATGTATCGGCCGTTCCACAGCTGATGATGAATGGACAGGCCCTCGAATGTGGGGAGGGCTTGAAAATGCTCGGCGTCACGGTCTGTGGGAATGCGTCGTGGCATAAATACGGGTCGAGCATCGCCAGGTCAGCCTTAGAAAAATGGAGCTATCTTTTTAGAGCCCAGAAATAAGACATAGTATACAACAATCACTAAAAAAAATTGGATCATCGCTTCCACAGCTGATGATGGATTGCTAGGTACTCCATTCTGGGGAAAGCTTGAAGTTACTCGCCGTCACAGTCTGTCGGAGTGTATCGGCATAAACTCGTGTCGAGCATCATCAGGCCAGTCTCTGCAAAACTGAATTATATTTTTAGATCCAAGAAATATTTTACTCCGGGTCAACTTCTTCTTCTGTATAAATCCCGAATTAGACCCGCACTTGATAATTGCTCTCATGTTTGGAGCTCTGCTCCTAAACATACCCTCGACCTACTTGAGAGCATACAGAGAAGAGTGTTCCAGCTGTTCGGGGATTCGGCGCTAACGCCGGGTACTGTTCTTCGACGATTCGTGATATTGTTCCACACAATTCAGTTTATTGCGCTCCACAAGACAATCCGTCGGATCGCACCAGTTTGCCATTCATCTCCCGACAGCACAAACATCCTTGCATCACAACTCGTTCCGTTACAGAGCGGGGAAGTTGTTGAACTTCCTTCCCGCGCGAGTGTTTCCAGAGCGTTACAACCTGCAGCTGTTCAAGAGGAACTGCAACCGGTTTTTAGTGGCATCTCGGGGCACCCACTCGGCGCTATAGGTTCGCCTCTCCCGAGAGAAGTGTAATAAAAAAAAATAAAAAAATAAAAAAAAAGTGCATAGAATCGCATATCCAAAATCAACCGCCACACCTGTCATGAGAGATTCCTTGGCAAATGCTGCCGCCTGAAAAAATGTAACGGATAATTAATTACCGTACCGTAGGGGGGAATTCCCTTACAAAGGCTTACGCTTACGAAAGAAAGGCATATGGATAGTATCGAAACGCCATCGAAGGTGACAAAACGAATGCTTCAACCAAGGCGAATGCACCTTAAACGGATCAATTAAGTGCCGATATTAATTAAGCAAAGCAAACAATTCGTGCCAGGCAATTGGACTCAAAATGGGTCAAAGCCGACTGAGCGGAACTGTGGTGGGGTAAATGACTTGCGCTGGAGGTTAGAAGAACTAGTTGCATCGTTTGTGATCCTCTTCCAATAACTTGGGTACGAAAGGAGTAGTTGTAAAGGGAATTGGGCCGAGTCAATCGATCTGAGTAAAAGGTCACACCCTCGCATAAGTAAAGCGGGCGTTTTACACTGAATAAATAAAAAAGAATTAATTTGAACTAGCAAAGGAGAGGTTACAAGACCTCATTTTAGAAGTAACCAAATAAAACCTAGTATTAATTAATTAGTAATAGTAAAAAGTGCTCCTCGATAGTATAGTGGTTAGTATACCCGCTTGTCACGCGGGAGACCGGGGCTCGTTTCCCTGTCGGGGAGCCTCTGGCGCAAAACTAATGACCTTGCCCGGAAAAAACAAATCATTAGGGAAAATTTAACAAGCCTCAGGACTTGCTAAATAAGGCCAAGACCGGTTCCCAGTTGTAGTGCTAATGATGATGATGATGAATAGTAAAAAGGCCGCGACCCCGCATACGTACAGCGGGCCTTTTTACTGAATAACTAAATATAAGATTATAATAAATAAAGATATTAGTAAAAGGTTAAAACCGTATTTTCCTTTATATCTCTCCGCTCAGCAACACTTCCCTTAAGAGATTTAGGAAGCACGATTGCGTGGCGTAACATGCGTTGGAATCGGGCAACGGCCCACGGTTTGCCTCCAAGGAATTCCAAGCATTTGCCAAAATAATGGAACTTTATTCATCAGTCATAAAGCCGAGGTGCCCAAAATCTAACAGCCTTGCCGAGTGATACGTTCAAGTATCTACATTTTTACTGGAAAAGTAGCACCAAGACCAGTCGGACGTTTATCTTGCGCTACTCAACTTCAGCAATACGCTTCGAAACAATAAGTTGCCATCACCCAACTAACGTTTGATGAGTTGAAGGAAGAACCGTGCAGCAAACATTCTCTTACACCAAATATAGTAGTACGCAATGTACACTACAATCTTCTGGAAGCTCGAAACAGAAGGAAATTCTATGCTGTCAGAGGAATCAAAAACCACCCGTTCAACATGGTGAAAAAGTCAGAATTCAACAGCTTAATCGAAACTGCATATCCGGCACTGTTGACAAATCAGCTAACTCACCACGCTCTTATATGGTGCGAACTGACGATTGATCAATCTATCGTGGAAACAGCAGTCAGTACGATAAGAGTCACCATCGTTCCAGAAAAAAGAAATCATTGTGGATGCAACATCAAATAAAGATAAACGAATTATGAGAACAATGTTGAACCGACTCTAACAAACGCTTCCCATTCCAAACTTTATGTGACCAAGTCTGGCAGAACGATAAAACCAGTTGTTAGATACAGCCTATGTAACTAATCTTAAGTTGTTTTACTTACATATTCGTTCTTTAATTTTGGAACTTTTATAAGTAACATATTTTTCTTAAAGGTGAATTCATATCACTAAAAAAATTAATATATTTTAAGTTTAACTTGAAACTGTTACGTATCTTCATATATATAGTATATTCTACTGAATGAGATTAATTATAAAAGGGGAGATTTAACAGAGTACAAGATTGTATTAGTGGTATATATTGTGGAATGGTACCTGCACTATATACTCTATTGTGAGTAGTATATACTTTATTAAAGTTCAGTTGATAATCATCCGTCGCCTGCCTCTCATCTTTCTGGTATTCCAGTTGCTTTCATAGAGAATCTCTTATATAATGCTTACATTCTTATTGATTAAATTGAATGATAATATTAAAACCAAAAACCAGAAATAATTAGAACGTTAAAAGTTTAAAACTAACAATATTTTTAACTTTATGGAACGATATCTAGGTTTGCATAAATATAAGGCTTAAATTGATACCAATTAACTGGAGCTGAAAAAAAATCATATCGTCGATGAGAGTTTAAGCATCGATGGGATTTTAAAGCCAACGGTTATTTTGAGGAATATTTTTTAAGTATATTTTATATATTGTGCACATTTTTTTTTTGTTTTTTTTTTTTTTAGATTAAAACAAAAATCAAAAATCAAACATCTTTAAAGCATTCGTTATTTCCAATCACAATTTTATAGACATCTATGGATTTAAAATTTATAGGACGTGTTTTATTTTTAGTGAGAGAAGACTTAATATTTTGTACACCTTATTAATATTATAATTAAACCAAGCATAGTACTTAATGGAGACTAAATCCAACTGCATTGAAATGTATGAATTTTGCACTTAATATTTAATTAAATAAACATGTCAATATTTAAACTAAAACAAAAACGAAAAAAAAAACCAAAGTTTGAAGGTTTTTAGTCATAGTTTGGAAGTCAGTGGTTATTTTGAAATATATAAAATCCTGGAAAGCGTTTTTATTTTTACAGTTTTTTCATGCTTTTAGGATACATTCACCATTTTTACATGGATTCCAAATCGTGTGTATTAAATACTGTGATTATTCTTATAGTGATATGTACAAAATGTTATTATTTATATTATCTTAAATATATATATTTTTTTTGCGTGTTTGGTGGTTTGGTGGGATAACATTATTGTTATTTTGTTGAGTTTGCTAACATTGCATGATTGTTTAATGCCAAAGTTAGAAACAATCACCTGTAGGAAGATGCTTATCGAGGTAACAAATAAAGGACAAGTTATTAACTGTTTTTGCTTATAATTGTATTATACAACTGCTAAGATTGTCTTAATGTGTCTTAATTTACGATTAGCACAACATTTATCTAAACAATCCACGAATCACATTAATTTTTAGACTTTTCGGGAATTCTACAGTGCAAATAGATTTACATGAATTTCTATTACAACGAATGTATACAGAGTGCTACAAGGGACACAAAGGTAATATGTGCTATTAGAAAAAATAAATAAACACCTTTACATTTTAACATCTGCAAGTAGCTTCATAGTGATGCAATACGGCGCGAGTCAGTGCTTAAACACGTAAATATGTTCTGGGCAGAAGATTTGGAAGGCAACAGTTTTGAAACTTGCGGAATTCCATACCAAAGGCACAAAAAGTATATTATCCGTCTGTCCCTAACTAGTGTTTGTGACTGGGTGCTTTTTGAGGGGTACAGAACTTTAAAACGATATAAAACAAATATCCTGGCGTTGACACGGGCGGATCAAATGACTCGCGCGGTGAATTCATACGTTCAGCTTTATACATTATTTATTTCCAAGTTGAAGATTCTTATGTTTCTTTCAATTTAATAAATAAAAAATATGGAATTGAAAAATGTTTTATTCCTTCGTTAAACTGGACTAGACCTATTACATGATATGAATCTTAAAATATATAATTTTTAAAACACATGGTAGAAATAGGGATATAGGAAATGTCAGTAGCTTTAGTGTTAGCATGGAATTCGCTTCATTGTAAGGAGAGTTTTATTCCATTATGTCGAATCTCAATATACGCTTGCGCAGTAAGTTTCGAGAGCTAAATCATAAGTTTCAGAAAAAAATTGCACAAATTGTTAGCGTAATTCTGGCATAGGTCTGTAGCTACTCTTTTCCTATCCAAATATACACCAAATAAAGCCCTTATGCACAAATCTCAATTAAGAATCCCTAATTGAATAAACGTGCGATATATTAAACAACTAATTTCTTACCATACATTTCCCAAACAAACTAACATTCAATTCAATTTTAGACAAATTGAACCACATGTTCAATTATCAATCCGTAGAAATCCCTTATAATCCAAACATCACAACGCATATCTTCATGTGCATTGTGTGTCCATTTATCACGCACGCACACAAAGCATCCATAACCCAACTAAATCAAGCACGTGTTAAACGACCCAAATATTCATTTGGTTCGCATACACACCATTCTTTTCTTTCTATAAATAGATAAAAATTCCCACAAATCCTTATCACCATACACATTGTTACCAGATACTTATTATCTAAAAATAGATTTCCCATGTTACATAATTAACAATGTTAATTATCACCACCATCACCAGTATACCTGCCTGTCGGGAACAGATGGTCTTTATGAATTAATTTTTCGTAAAACTCCTAGAAAAGATCGATATGATGATGAAGACTTGGATCAATATCTTAAAATTTTACAGAGAACAAAAGCACACATGAAAAATTACCATAGTCCCTCTCAAGTTAAAGGTAATAGAGGACTCAAATATAAGCATATTATTCAACCTTTACTTCAAATGCAGAAGAAAATTGGAAAAGCATACAACGATAATTCATGCTCTAATAATCCTGTTGATTATATCTATTGGGATGATCCTAATGAAATAGTTGAGCGATTAAGACTTTGGATTTCATCACAACCAGCTGGTCAGACGAATCATAGCAATGAAATTATATCCATCATTGAAGAACTTCGCGAAGCAGACATTATATATTATTATAACATCGAAATACTTGAGAAATTTTAAAGAGAGCAATGATGAGAAACTCGAAGAGCACACCGCAGAATATAATCAAAAAGATGTTAATTGTACAAAAGATCGAGTTTTTATGATGACGTTGCAGTTCGATAATACAATAAAATTGTCGCATTTATTCAATCGCAAATACAAGTAATATAATCAAAAAAGATGTCAAACGTACAAAAGATCGAGTTTTTATGATGACGTTGCAGTTAGATAATACAATTAAATTGTCGCATTTATTCAATCGCAAATACAAGTAATATAATCAAACAATTTGCTTTCGAACAAGTAACCCCAAGATAAAAGTTAAAATCCTAAGAGTATACAATAAAGTATGCTACTTACCCATTTTACCTGATATCCAAAACACCAACCCATAGTCGAACAAGTAACCTCAAGAGAAAAGTTTTAATCCTAACAGTATACAATAAAGTATTTTGCTCACCCATTTTACCTGATATCCAAAATACCAACCCATAGTCGAACAAGTAACCTCAAGAGAAAAGTTTTAATTCTAACAGTATACAATAAAGTATGTTGCTCACCCATTTTACCTGATATCCAAAACACCAACCCATAGTCGAACAAGTAACCTCAAGAGAAAAGGTTTGATTCTAACAGTATACAATAAAGTATGTTGCTCACCCATTTTATCTGATATCCAAACCACCAACCCATAGTCGAAGAAGTAACCTCAAGTGAAAAGTTATAATCCTAACAGTATACAATAATGTATGCTTGATCGTTCCGATCCTTGAAATTCTTTTTCCTCCGGTTTTCCGTAGAATGTTGTTTTCGGTTCTTATTTTTTACGGCAACTTCCCGTCACAACCGTGCCTTTGCTTAAAAATTCAAAATACCAGTTGGCAACGGTCCCTCTTCGCCTCTTTTTGCTGTGTTCCCCGTTGCCTGAGATTGTTCTTGAGTCTCAGAGTAGATAACTGATGTGAAAGCTCGACTCGAATCGCAACTTTATCAGCGCAAGCTTTCCGTTGCATACCCTTAAGCGCGAGATAACATTTGCGCCGTCAACTGATCTATTTAAATTCTATCGTTGACAATGTTATCGATTATTAGGGTTCTGTCGTTGCCTGTGTTGTGTTTTATGTGACTCTCATGTTGCATTTGCAACATCCTGCCGGGACAGCGATGATGTGTCAACTCAGCGGTGTCTTATCCGCGATTGGTGATTGGATACGAATTAAGTTCCTTGTTTGTTTCGCTCCTGAAGCGATGTGAACAGGTGAGGGAGGGTGGTGAGTTGGTGATGATTCTTGAATTATTAGTTAATTCGTTATTTGGTTGAGGTGCAGTGGCATTTCATATTGTGTGTGTGTGTGTGTGTGTGTGTGTGTGTGTGTGTGTGTCTAATTGACCATGGGCAAGAGACAGAGTTTTGTTATTGGGCGCTTCAAAGTTGTGGTAGCAGTTTTCACCGTGACAACACGAATTCTTGCATCGGCTCCTGGATGCGTGGCTACGATTCTACCCAGTCGCCACAGAGTAGGTGGTGATTGCTCATCAGGTAAGAGCACCAAGCTACCTATTTTCAGTTCTGGATTTGGTGCAAGCCATTTTGGACGTTGCTGAAGCCTAGTGAGGTATTCAGCCTTCCATTTTTTCCAGAAATCCTGCTGTATTTTCTGCATCAATTGCCATCTGTTCAAGTGGTTGGGCGCAGTCTGGGTCCAATCTCCTTCCGGTGTGGTATTGAGTGCAGTACCAATTAGGAAATGTCCTGGTGTTAAAATGGATAAATCTTCTGGATCTTCAGAAATTGGGCAGAGTGGACGTGAATTTAGACAGGCCTCAACTTGAGCCAGTACGGTTAGATATTCCTCATATGTTAAAATGTAGTGTCCTATCACTCGTTTGAGATGATGTTTCATGGATTTAACCCCGGCTTCCCATAGTCCACCAAAATGAGGGGCTGCCGGGGGATTGAAGTGCCATGATGTGCCATTGTTTTGAATCTGCCTAACGATGTCATCGGTCCATTGTTTTGAGAGGTGTGCCTGTTCCCTCGTTATCACCTTGGCTGCTCCTTGGAAGTTGGTCCCGCAGTCGCTATAGATGTGCGTACAGATTCCACGGCGCGCCGTGAAGCGTTTGAAAGCCGCCAGAAAGGCGGCTGTACTATAATCGCTGACCAGTTCGAGGTGCACTGCCTTCGTGCAGAAGCATACAAAAATGGCTATGTACGCTTTGGTGATTTTGTTACACCTTCCCTTCCATGCCTTAAGCTGTACTGGGCCGGCATAGTCCACTCCTGAAGTTTGAAAGGGGCGTGACTGGTTGACACGAGGTGGGGGTAGATCACCCATCTTTTGTTGCATTTGTTTTGACTTGTATCGGTAGCACTTCAAACATTTATGAATGCAAGCCTTGACGCTGGACTTGAGATGTACTATCCAGTATTCAGTTCGAAGCGTTGCCATCATCAATTGTTGTCCCCCGTGCAGCGTTTTCAAGTGCGCATTGTTGATGATCAGGGACGTTAAGAACGTGTTGGAAGGCAGTATGATCGGGTGGCGTTGTGAATAAGGTAGATCTGCATTTTCCAATCGCCCCCCGACTCGCAGAACCCCCTTCTCATCCAATATAGGGGAGAGTCGTGCTATCTTGCTTCCCTTTATTAATGTTTCCCCCTTTGTGATTCTCTTAATCTCGTCGTCAAAAAATTCCTGTTGCACGATCTTGATTAATCGTGCTTGCGCTGACGAAATCTCTTCCACCGTGAGCGGTCCAGTGGCACCACCCGGCCTCTTAGTGGCTTTCAACCGTAGATTTGCAATGAATCGAAGCCAGTAAGCTGTAGCTCGAAGTAAACGCGGTAACGACGAAAATCGGTTGAACAATGCGTTGTCTTCGAGAGCGGTAAAATGTAAGCAAAGCTGAAACACATTTCTGATGGGGTATCCAGTTGCGATGAATTCATTTTTCTTCTTATATGGCTCCCTAGCCCTTAACTCAAGTTTCGTGGACTGTATCTCCTGTGTGTGTGCATGATGGCCGTCAAATGTCCGGAGAAAATCGGGCCCATGCCACCATTGCCGCTTCCCGAGAATCTCCGTTGGAGAGAGTCCTCTGGACGCCATGTTCGCCGGATTCTCCTTCGATGGTACATATCTCCAGCAGCTAGGGTCTATCATTTCCTGAATCTCTGCTACTCTGTTAGCCACGAAGGTAGTTCGTATGTGTGGTGGACCCTGAATCCATGCGAGCGTGATTTGCGAGTCCGACCAAGCAAATACCTTCGCCGATTGAAGGTCCATCTTCCTTATCGTGTGCGCGATCAGGTGTGTCAATAGATGAGCTCCGCACAACTCCAATCGTGCTAGTGACTTGCTTTTGAGTGGTGCCACCCTCGTCTTTGAAACGAGCAATTCAATTGACGCCCTTTGCTCCTCCATTGACCGAAGGTACACTACCGCGGCATATGCCCTTTCCGAAGCGTCGCAGAAGCCATGGATCTCAAGAGTTGCTCGCGCGGTGATGTTGACCCATCTAGGAATCTCTATGTTGTTGAGAGCATTCAGTTCGGTCTTCAACTTGGACCATGCCGCAACAATTGTTGGTGGAAGTTGGCTGTCCCAATCTTGGTCCTGCTTCCAAATGTCTTGCATAATTATTTTGCCAATGATGATGCAGGGTGATATCCAACCTATCGGGTCGTATAAGCGAGCAATGTCTGACAGAATCGATCTCTTCGTTGGAATTTTTGATTCCTGCAGACCTACTCTGAATGAAAAGGTGTCCCTTCCAGGGTGCCATTGGATTCCCAGAGTTTTTATTGTTTTTCCCTTGTCAATCGAGAGTGGCACCTGGACCTCTCTATCTTCCTCTGGAATAGTGAGCATTAATCGTTCACTATTGCTGGCCCATTTTCTAAGTGGGAATCCCCCACGTTGCAACAATGCCACGAGTTGGTCTCGCATTATCATGGCCTCGTCTTCTGAGTCTGCTCCGTGCATGACGTCGTCGACATAAAAATTTTGGGAAACAATCTGTGAGGATATCGGATAGTCAGCTCGTTCGTCCAATGCCAATTGTAGAAGAGTGCGTACTGCCAGGTATGGTGCGGCAGCGGTGCCGAACGTGACCGTGTTTAGTTTGTAAGTTTTGATGGTTTCTCCTTCCGTATCTCTCCACAACACAAGCTGGTAAGAAGCATCCTCCGGTGGCACCCAGATTTGGCGGTACATTTTATGAATGTCTGCTACGAAAGCTACCTTGTGTCTTCGGAATCTCAGAATGTGGTCGAAAATGTCATCCTGGAGTCGTGGTCCGTTTAACAAGTGGTCATTAAGCGACGTCCCATCCGAAGTTCTACAAGAGGCGTCGAAAACGATCCGCAACCTTGTGGTTGAACTGGTTTCCTTAATCACCGCGTGGTGCGGCATGAAATAGTGGTGTCTGTTAGGTAAGGCGGAGTCTATCTCATTCATGTGCCCCAGGTCCTTGTATTCTTGAAATACCCTTTTGTACTCTTCGTAGAATAAAGTGTTGGCTTGGAACCTTTTTTCCAGTTGTAGGAACCTCACAAGCGCTGATCGATGTGACAACCCCAACACCGGGCACATTCCTTCCTTAAAGGGTAATCGAACGATGTATTTTCCGTCCACATGGCGCTGGTGAGTTCGGCTGTAGTGGGTTTCACACTGTTCTTCTTGTGGTGACAGCGGTTTTCTTCCTGACACCTCTTCCAGTTCCCAGAACCTCTGCATAATTTCGTTCAATTCAGGCTCCCTGGTGAACGTGTGATGAACCCTGATAGTGGAATGCTCATTAGTAATTATGTGGCCAGATAGTACCCATCCAAACTCCGTTTGTTGTGCCATAGGGGTACCTGAGCCACCCTTGACCAAGCCCGCCAGTAAGATTGATGGATAAACATCACTGCCAAGCAAAATGTCGATTTTACTTGGTTTGTAGTATGTCGGATCAGCTAGATGTAAATGTTTGAAGTGCGGCCAATCAGTACAAGAAAGTTGGTGTGTTGGAAGATTCATTGTTAACTTGGGTAATACCAATGCCGTCAAATCCAATTTGAAGTTCTCATTTGTCAACGAATGAACTGTGAGAGACACCTTGTGTTTAGCAATGCTGGCCTTAGCCGCTCCAATGCCGAAAACGTTCACGTGACTCCGTTCTCTTCTGAGGCCCAATCGTTGTGCTATAGCTTCAGAGGTAAAAGAAGCTTCCGACCCAGGGTCCAACAGAGCTCGAAGCACTACCGGCTGTCCCCTCGCCGTGAATACCTTAATTAGTGCTGTGGCCAACAGAGCAGTCCTTGTGCGGTTAGTTTCGGCCATGTAAGTGTTGCAAGCTTGCGTTGCAGTGCGATTGGTTTTACATCCTGTGGCTAATTGTTGCGAGTCTGCAGAGTCCGATGATGGAGTAATCGTGGTGCTCGTTGTAGAAGCGACCCCCTTCCCTTGGAATACACCCTTCTCTTCGTTCAAATGTAGCAACGAATGGTGTTTCCGTTTGCAGTGCCTACACGTAAATTTGCTTATGCACTCCTGACGTTTATGAGCCCTTGAAAGGCAATTGATGCACAATTGGTGCTTATTCACAATGTCCCATCTCTTGCGAGGACTGAGTGCCTTGAACTTAAAGCAGTTGTGAATTAAATGTGATCCCGAACACATTGAACAATCGGGAATTGCTGAATTGTGGACGCGAACCTCAGATCGTTTACTTCGGGAGACTCCGTGAGCTATGGCTGACGATGTTTGCCCCATGACTTCCAAAGTTCTGATTCTTGTAAGCAGGAACTCCTCCAGTATGCTGTAGGTCGGATAATCCACGTATGATGAGATGTGGGATTCCCACAAACCTCGTGTTTTAAGGGGGAGTTTTTGGATTGTCTGATATATCAAGACATCTTCCCATGAGGCGATTGGAACACCGAGGTTCTGTAATGATTGCCTTGCCTCGTTCGTGGTATCCACCAGAGACCTAATGCCATCGGCCGATTCATGACCTAATGATGGTTGGTCAAACAGCAATCCGAACTGGTTATCCTTTAGCAACCTTACGTTCTGGTAACGCTTTACTAAGGTTGCCCATGCCGACCCAAAATTCCCGTCGACGATTGCGGTGTTCCTCAGCAAACGTTCAGCCTCTCCGTTCAAGTTGGCCTTCAGATAGTGAAGCCTTTGCACATCGGACAAAGTTGAGTTCCCGATGATGAGACTCTCGAAAAGGCTCTTGAATTCTGGCCATGTCTTAAAAGAGCCAGAGAAAGACGGAATCTTGATTGGCGGGAGCCTCATCTCAGTAGTTGGATCCTTGCTTCCTCCAACTGAACTATTGAACGAGCAGTGCAACTGTTGTTGACCTCCCGTGTTCGGCATTTGCGCCTTTAATTCCGATGAATAGCCGTAATATAGCTCCTTCAACTTATGGAATGTTAGCTCTTCCATATATTTCGATTTCGCGTCGTCGCTCGGTGCCGCAATTATTTTCTGGTGCAACTCCCTTGCTTCTTCAAAGGAGTGTTCTAAATTCTTTAACCGCGCTTCATTCATATGAATGTTTTTAGCTACTTGATCCAAGGCCAGATATGCCTTGTGATCAGCGGTTAATTCTGTGGCGATGGCTGTTATGGAGTCGATCCAGTTGGCCAATCGTGCCTTGCTCATTTCTCCACCCCTTTTCACCTGTTCCTCTTTTCCCTTATCGTTACTCACTCAGTCGCACTCCTCAGCTCACTCTTCACGTTCCCGAAGACCGATGTGGTGACCGCCGAAACTAAACGGATGAATTGATTTCCACAAAAATGTTGTCTTCAAAGCTTGACCGTTAACCGAGCAAATCGGGTGGTTTCCGTAAATCCCTTGCTGTTGTTGAAGGTAAACGCAGCCCCGTTGATCAACTCAAGTGACCAAAACTCAAGAAAAGAGAAAAAAGACAGTCCAACGTTGCGACCTCCCCGACCGAGAACACACAGCCAATAATCGGAATCGAGCACAAATCGGAAACTGCTACGTAATCACGACCGAACAACCATTAAATCCTTCTAGAACTGCGACGATGATTGACACACCACAAGATTCCTCTAGAAATTCCAATAAACTCTATCGTATAATCTCCAAATCGCTGACTGGCCACACACAACCACAGATACTCCTCCTGATCTTCCGACAAAAATAAAATTGCCGCCTGTTACACACAACCACAGATACTTTTTCCGAACTTCCGATAAAACAAACTTGCCGACTGGCACACACAACCACAGGTATTTCAATTAAGATCACTAGGATCGTTTATTTAAGATAAATTATTATCTCACTCACCCTTGATTTGAGAGTTGCTCCGTCATAGGTCGGAAACGGCTTAGCAATTTGCAAGATGCCGCAGAATTGGTTCCCTTCCAGGAACAGGTTGCCGCTCAGATGCACTTCGATGTCACCAAATCACTTGTATTAGGAACTTGTATTCAGGCACTTCTTTGTAGCTTTCTCCGAGAATTATGATCGTTCAGAATTGGTTCCCTTCCAGGAACAGGTTGCCGCTCAGATGCACTTCGATTGCCAAATCTCTTGTATTAGGAACCTGTATTCAGGCACTTCTTTGCAGCTTTCTCCGAGAATTCGCTCGTTCAGAACTGGTTCCCCTCCAGGAACAGGTTGCCGCTCAGATGCACTTCGATGTCACCAAATCACTTGTATTAGGAACTTGTATTCAGGCACTTCTTTGTAGCTTTCTCCGAGAATTATGATCGTTCAGAATTGGTTCCCCTCCAGGAACAGGTTGCCGCTCAGATGCACTTCGATGTCACCAAATCACTTGTATTAGGAACTTGTATTCAGGCACTTCTTTGTAGCTTTCTCCGAGAATTCGGCTCGATGGACCAAATTTATGATCGTTCCGATCCTTGAAATTCTTTTTCCTCCGGTTTTCCGTAGAATGTTGTTTTCGGTTCTTATTTTTTACGGCAACTTCCCGTCACAACCGTGCCTTTGCTTAAAAATTCAAAATACCAGTTGGCAACGGTCCCTCTTCGCCTCTTTTTGCTGTGTTCCCCGTTGCCTGAGATTGTTCTTGAGTCTCAGAGTAGATAACTGATGTGAAAGCTCGACTCGAATCGCAACTTTATCAGCGCAAGCTTTCCGTTGCATACCCTTAAGCGCGAGATAACATTTGCGCCGTCAACTGATCTATTTAAATTCTATCGTTGACAATGTTATCGATTATTAGGGTTCTGTCGTTGCCTGTGTTGTGTTTTATGTGACTCTCATGTTGCATTTGCAACAATGCTGCTCACACATTTTATCTGATATCCAAAACACCAACCCATAGTCGAAGAAGTAACCTCAAGTGAAAAGTTATAATGCTCATCCATTTTACGTGATATCCAAAACATCAACCTATAGCACAGACACCACCTCCTAGCCCAGACACCACCCCCCGCCCTCCATATGACGATCACTCGTGACGTCACTGGGCCAGAAGACCCCTAAAACCACTACTACCGACTGAATATTCACCACCTCCTAGCCCAGACACCACCCCCCGTCTTCCACATGACGATCACTCGTGACGTCATTGGGCCAGAAGACCCCTAAAACCACTACTACCGACTGAATATTCACCATATTTAGTCCCCAGAGACTATCATCTGTTTCCTAACCTTAAAAAATGGCCAGGAATTAAAAAAATTGACAGCAACGAGGATATCATCGATGCTGTAAATCAGTATTTTGAAGAACTTGATGAACTATAAAAATGGCATCACCGTATTAGGGCCCCGCTATGAAAAATGTATTAGTCTTAATTGCGATTAAGTTGAAAAATAAAGTGAAATTAAAATACGAAAAAAGTTGTTTTTTTTTTTATCAGCCGGAAACTTTTTACTCCACCCTCGTATATTAGTACTTACGGCATACTGTTGCCGATGCACGTCACTGACTACACTTTAGATGGCGGCGTCCTGAAAGAGCAGAACCCCGCTACAGTATTACGTTCCACTTCCCTCTTCAACACTAATATAAAATCCGAGTATCTATCAAGAAAAAAGCCTCATTCCTTTTTTTGTTTTTACCAGTTATGAAACCCTCGTTACCAATTTCTACTCATGCTTAATGCATTATACTTAGCTACGGGGCTTCACCCTTATTGGCTTCGCTCGCCATCCCCACACTCCGGTCGCTTCACTACTTCCGCTTGTACATTTGGTATTTGCTAGTGATAGAGTGTTCATGTATCCAGAAAACATGTACGCGGTGAAGCGAAGTGAACCTACATTCACGTTTTTTAAAACACCCTCCAAAAAAATAATCGAACCAGAGAGAAAACCAAGGAGACAATATTTCCTTATTATATTTATAAAGACATATTAAATTTGAAGAAAGTCCTGGAAAATTCATATTACACATTTCACTAGCTATTATTGGTGGCAACATTTTCCCGATTGTACTACTTATTTGTGAGGAGCCTCTGGGCGCTGTGGTGTTCTACAGAGCCCATCCACAAACACCATCGGCACCACACTGCCCCAAAATACTCAATCCGAAAATGATTCAATTTCTCTTATTAATACCCAAGGAATCGTATTTCCACTGTCCAAAACTTCGCCAAATATCAGCAACTTCTGCCCCAGACATAAGTATCTATACGCCCACAAGACAACGGAAACACGTGGGCCGATTTATCTTTAGCCAGAATAATGGAGTCGTATATCGTTAAGCAGTGATAGAGAAACCCTTATTGTAGTTCAGAGTCTTTACGAAAAGAACAAGAGGATTTGAGGATCACGCTCTCTTCCATGAAATGGCCACTGGTGTCCAGTCAATCAAATCAAATCTCCTGCAGTGTGTATATACTTGGATTGAGAAATGATTCAATGACTTATTGCTTCGATGGGCGTCCTTTGATGTGTTCGTTTTCATGATGCTCTGGTTATATTCTTACGATTCATTTTGATGCGGTATTGAACACGAAATAGATTCTTGAAATCTAATTTCGGAGTTTAGATTTTGTATTCGTCAACACTACTCATATCAACAGATGCCTTGTGTTGAAGAGCACGGGAAGCTTAGTGAAACATGGATTTCAATCCACGAACTGGGAGTGTGTTCATTTGTCCGAGTGGTCCTGTGTATTTATAAATAGAATTGATGACTTTATAATTAACCTTCTTTCGAAAATACTCAGCGAAGATTATTTTTGTCGGAACCCCCATCCTTCACAAAATGGATTCACATGGAGGAACGAAGACTAGGGTGTTTCTTTAAGAAGGGTATTCCTCCTTGGATAACTTGGAAATAATAATGACGGAGGAGCTTGCAACTGAGCTTCATAAAGGAACATTAGTGTTCAATTATTTGGAGGAAATTATAGTAGGGATAGACGAGCTTAACCTCAGAGTACTTCGAAAAATGTTGTTATACAACGATTGATTTAAAGTTAAAATGACGGTAGTTGTAATGATTAATGATCCGACTTTTAGGGAGCTAAGAAGGAAAAACTTAACGGAAACCGACCTACTTCAAAATTGAATAAAATGACTGCTAAAGATATGCCGCTACTATGATACCGGGCTGCCCTAAATGATGTTATATTAAAAGACATATCAAACCCATAGGGTTAAAGAAGGACACCTTAGTTTATCTTTCCTACCTTATTATTTCAATTTGTTACAAAATTAAAATCCCCCCGAATCACTAAGCGGCCTCGCATCCGTTTCTCAAAGAAAAAACCGATTCCCTAAATCTCCTTCTACATGAATACATCAAAATCATGAGCAAAACATGGGTTGACGACCGTGTTTCTACATACCAAAACAGTGTAGCCCATCATTAAATTCATTTGTGCACATTCTAATGCAAAACTAGATCCCAAGCCGATATTCTCCTTAAAAATTAAAAAGTGGGGGCAATCCGTTTGGGAATAGTCTCTATCCTGTGAAAAGTATGCGTGAGTATACTTTTCAACCCTTGTAGGTTTGCATTCCGAGAATTACCCAACCTTCCAAACGAGGTCACGTGGACACCCTTCTGATTTCACTTTTCGTTGCAAACTAAACCAAATCAACCCCTGACCCAAGCTGCTCTCCTTTTAAATTTTCCCATTCTCCCTGGGATCATTGACTGCAGAGTAAATTCGTGGGAGTTTATTCACATTTATTGGGCGGGAAATAGGAAAATAAGGATGAGTGTGCGATCGGAAAAATGCGATCTGATAGAAGGGCGCTATACGAAGTATTGTGCCAGGCATGGGCACTAGGTTCACTTCCCTCCATCAGCATCACAAAGACAAGTTCCGCCAAAAGTCAATCACAAATAAATGAACGCCGCCTCGTTCGTTCACAACCAGGGGTAAAGGGTGAGAGATAAACACCCAGGACACTGCGACACAGCAAGGAGACAAAACCGTTGAAATAAAACACACAATATTGTTCGGATAATCTCTAGACATTTATTATTCATTTTATATCACTGCCGCGAGATTTTTTAAATTATAGTACTGGTGATAATGCGAGTGATTGTATTTTTAACACACGACACAAAAAACGACTAAACGCTCAGACACTCGCGACTTCGAATTTAACGCATCTCCGCAGCGCTAAGGCGAGCGGGAGCGTCAACGACCATGGCGGTCGGCGGATGGAAATGGACTCCATCGAGGGTTAGAATCTGGTTCTTGATTCACCCTCGATTCGGTGGTGGTGGATATCCTCTCCACTAAGGATATGTTCTACCTACCACAAAAGAGACGTAAAGTCGTAAAGGCGAGAGTGTCAGTTGTGTGTAATAAGATACAAACGCCGTGCGACGCAGAGTGTTCTTGTATTTTAAAAGGCTATCATGGTGTGACGTTTCGTCGTATGTGAAAATCCTAGAAGAGAGAAAATAAAGCTAAACAATAGAAAATCTAGTGTAAATGGAAATAGAACTAAATATAGAACAAAGTAAAAGAAATTAAAACAGTGATCAAAAAACATATAGTGTAAACAGAAATAGAACAAAGTAAAATAAATTAAAACCAAGTAATGAAGGGAGGGGGTGGGGGCGAACATACAGGGCATAGTCTCTAATTGCTTTCAACCCGGCGAAGGCCAGGACGATCCTGTTCAATCCAGGTTGACATGCAGCAGTCTCACAACAGTGACACTCCTGGGTAGCTTCTCTGACACCCGCCAAGTAATGAACCAATTCATGCAGCGATATTCTGAGAAAGGTTGGCGCAAGGCTAATAACCATGCCCGGTAAAACAAATTATTATGGACAATTTAACAAGCCTCGGATATGGACCGGTTACACGACGACGCGGGAGACCGGGGTTCGATTCCCCGCCGGGGATTCTCTGGCCCAAGACTAATGACCTTGCCTGGAAAAACAAATTATCATGGAAAATTTAACAAGCCTCAGGACTTGCTAAATAAGGCCAAGATCTGTTTCCGGTTGTAGTGCCGATGGTGATGATGATGACACGACGACGACCACGGAAACGAACATGGCTAAACGATTTGAGAATTTTCTCATGGAACGTCCGCTCACTATACAGAGCACGAAGCTAGCTGATGCACTGACCGAATATAATGCTTACATAACAGCATTACAAAAATGAGATGGACGGGGAGTGGTGTTATTCGAAGAAACGAGTATAAAATTTATTACAGCTGTCATGCAAAACTCCATGTGCTCGGGGTAAGCTCAGCCAAATCAGCCAAAAACTGAAGCCTGCCATTATCGGCTTTAATGTAATAAACGAAAAGCTATGCACTCTTCGCGTGCTAGACAGATTTGGGAACATAAGCCTCATAAACATTCACGGACGTACAGAAGTGTCCCCTGACGACGAAAAAGAAGAATTCTACGAGAACGTCGAACGGGCCCTCAATGCCTGCCTAATATACGATGTGAAAATCGTTTTTGGTAATTTGAATGCGAAAATATGTTGGGAGCCGCCTTTCAGGCACTACACAGGTTCCCATAGTTTGCATGAGAACACTAATAACAATGGACTACGAGTATTACGACACACTTGTGGCGGTGCCGCCAAACCCCACGGTACACTTACCTAAAAATCCCCATAACCTCATCCTAAGTCGCATAAGTTTTGCTAATGCAATCGCATTAAGCACTTGAAAATGCTTCACGCATTAATTAGATCAAATCTATAATCTTAAAGTCCCTGTAAAGGAAACACCTTTCCATGCATCACTTCGCATACAATTTTCCGTAAGATTTCTTTCTTTGCATATCTGGAATTCCAAACCAATTCGGCACCTTCGGTACCAGACAAATTCCTGTAAACAAAATGATTCGGTTTGCATACAATGCAACCGTCATGACAGGGACCATAATTATTGCGCCGTCTATTTTCCAACTTCGCCATGTGTACGATACATTTCTTTACGTACACATTGGCCGCGACCTTTTTCTCCCAGCAATAAAATTCTTTAACTCCCACCATGTGAAAACAAAAGCAAATACGCGCATCTAGAGTCTAGTGCCATAAAACGAATTTCTTCGCATTTGATCATGTATACAAATCGTCCCCTCTAGCATCACCAGCGATACACATTTCCCATTGTGTAAATAGAAAAACCATTAGCACTTCTTCCTAATGGCGATACATTTACTTACGCATACCATTGCACTGGAATAGTGCATGTCCTTGGTGGTCGCAGCCTTAAGAGAAAAGTTTTTTCTCTCTCTTCTCTTTTCTTAACCATAACCTAGGGTGGAATTCATGTCAGAGTTCTATCCTCGGTGAGTCTTATCCCATCCGCTGACCGGCACGGTCATGCCTCACTCCCGCTCTCCGCCGGCTGCGGAGATGCGTTTATACACGGGTCGTTTTGTGAAGTGCTGGTTGACTTGATAGCTGGTCTCACATTTAAAGCGGTAGTGAAGACTAAAGTGTTCGGAACTAAATAAACTGCAAGCGAAATTTTCTTTTAACAATTAAATAAATTGACAACCAACCGTAGTGAAATAAAAAAACAGTAATTGTAACAAGCCCGTGCTCGGTGCGTTTCAATATTTGGTGATTAACTTTTGGCGGAACTTTCATTAAGTGAATTGTGGTGACGAGGTAGAGCTCTCGCCCATGCTGCGTCGCGACTTCGTACCCCCACACACTTACACTGGGTTTTCAATGGAAACGCACGAAATGAACACACAGTGTCAATTAAAATGCACTACTTTATTTTTGTAAATGTTATTCATTTACACAATGTTAGGTCTGTAACACATTTTTAATTTAATACACACACTAGTTTTAATTTTATTTTAAGCTCTATGGGTTGTTTAATTAAAATCACACACGGCACACGACTTCCGTCTTGGTTGACGACGGGTAATTCACGCCTCCGATTTTGGAACCGCGGTCGCCTTTTTGTTCGTGTCCGTCTAGGATCACGGCTGCGCACATACTCTTGAATTTGTAAGCGCGATCGGCTTTTTTCGTATCCGACTCGGATCACGGTTACGCCCAGACGCCTTATTATCCCCCCTCCGAGCGTGCAGAGCGAAGGATGCATCCATTTTTTTGTTTATCTAACATTGAAAATGTTTACGATCTGCGAGACCTGATTGTGTGGATGCGTGTGATACAATTCTCAGAACCTAGTATTTACACAAGTGTTCATTTATGGTCCACGATGGCAAATATATTTCGTATACCTTATATCCTTACCATGGAATTGTTTTCTGTTTTGAATAGCACATTATTTTCTTTATGCCGTCATCGATTTTGCCCCGATGTGGTATCTGAATTTCATGATTCGCCAGTGTATGCATTTTGTATCTAATGCACTTTTACAGGTACTCATTGTATTGGATATGTTGATGAGGATTAATCCACATATGGGGTTTCACATGAAAGTGAATCTTGTTAATGGTGGCGGGGGGGGGGGGGGGGTGTCCCAAAAGGGTGAATATTGGGGGAGAGTGGGAGTTGCGTGTAACAGGACTCATCGAACTGGCAGCATCAAAGAACTTGGTCGTTGCGAGTACCAGGTTTCAACGTAAAGATATCCACAAAGCCACCTGGGTATCACCTCATGGAGCCACTCGCTATCAAATTGACCACATGTTAATAGATAGCCGCCACTCCTCGAGTTTGATGACGCTACGAAAGTACCGAGGTGCCAACATCGACTCGGATCACTACCTTGTTGGTACAGTTTTCCGAGCGCGGATTATCTTACGGAGACGTATTGCCTCCGCGGATCAGGTTCGAATGAAACTCGGCTGTCTTACGTAAAGAGAACACCAGTAACACATTTTGTCATGCATTAAGACTCGCCCTCGAAGAGCTCGGTGGAGGGAGAGTAAGTCCTGGGGCCAGAATGCCGGGCGTAGAAGATAAATGGACACGCTTTAAGAATACTGTCATTAGTACTGCCAACTCCATCTTAGGCAGTAGTCGTAGAGATCGGAGCGACTGGTTTGATGATGAGTGCAAATTAGCCACTGAACGTAAGAATGCTGCATACCGTGCAATGCAGGAGTCTCATAGGACGCGGGTACGCGAGGAGCAATACAAAGAGCTCAGAAGATCTAAAAAAAACAAAAACTCCACGGACAAAAGAAAAGTGCCAGGCAAAAAAATCTACTCTATGAAATAGAGAAAAGTAGAAAGCGAGGTCCGCACCAGGCGCGGAAGTTCTACCAAATAATCTGCAGTATCACGCGGTATACACCACGCTGCATATACTGCAAGCATAAAGAGGTTAAGCTGATCACCGATCCTCAAGGTATTCTGGTTGGGAACTGCACTTCAATAAATTGCTAAATGGTCAGCCCACAGAAGAATTGGACATTCCACCAATGCAAGTGCTGCCGCCACGCATTGAAGAAATATTAAAAGCCAAAAGACAGCCTAAATCAAATAAAGCCCCCGGAGCTGATGGCATACCAGCTGAGCTGATCAAACAAGGGAGGCAGCGTTACATCAGGCTATTCATGAGATCGTGGTGCACGTATGGGACCAAGAGGTCCTCCGGAAGATTGTCGTTGCGGAATAATTTGCCTCATACGGAAGAAGAGAGATATCACAATGTGCAGCAACTATAGGAGTATAACATTGCTGAGTACCGCCTATAAGATACTCTCCTCTATACCACAAAATCGGACAGCCCCATACGGTAACGTGATCATTGCTCAATATCGGTGTGGCTTCATCCCAGTCAAATCAGCAATTGATCATATATTCACCCTTTGGCAGGCGATGGAAAAATGTTTGGAATTTAAGATCCCAATCCCATTACATCATCTATTTATAGACTTTAAGGCCGCCTACGACAGCATAGCCAGGGTAGAACCATATAATGCCGTTCTGTGGCCGAAAGGCAAACTGCCCAATAATAATATAATGTTTAGCTTAGAGCTTAGGACCAGTAAATTATAATCTATTGTAATTAAGCTGGAATTTAATCATTTTTTGTCTAGCCTATAATTTAGAATCTAAGAATAGAAAATGGAAATAAAATATGTTGCAAAAATTAAAAATTAAAATGACTATATAGTGCCATGAGAGAGTACGGCATTCCAAACAAATTGATACGACCTTGTAGATTGATCATGACCAACGTAACTAGTCAAGTAAAAATAGCGGTATAGCTGTCCAAACCAATAAATTTAATGGGACGGTCAGGGCTGCCTCCATCTCAACCTGGTGTTGGAGAAAGCAATCCGCGACTCTTGAATTACAACTATGAGGACTATTGTCACCAGGTCCAACCAGGTACTTGCCTAGGCAGATGGCATCCACTTATCCACATCATCGGTAGATCCGATTCGGTTGTACAGGATTCCTTCACCCAGATCGAACAGTCGGCACAAAAACTGGGACTGCACATTAATGAGGGAAAAACTAAGTACACGGTGGTAACTTCTGCCGAGATCGAGATAACATTGGTCAAACTATCAGTGTAGTGGAGCACGAATTTGAAGTAGTTCAATCCTTTAACTACCTTGGGTCAATAGTAGCGTCCGATAACAATAAGGAAGAAGAAATACGCGGACGGCTGATCAAATCCAACAAAACTGACTATGGTCTATCAAAGCTCTTTGAATCCCGAAATTTATCCAGAACATCCAAGCTACTTCTGTACAAGACCATGGTCTTACCAGTACTCATGTATGGATTCGAGACGTGGGTACTCAATAAAAGGCACTCTGAACTCTCTAGTCGTATTCAAGAAGAAGGTGGTAAGGAAAATTGTTGGCCCGTATTTGAAGGAGGACGATTCCGGAGACGCTACAACCATGAGTTGTACGCAATCTACCTCGAAGGTAACGTTCTAAGAAAAATCAAGCTCGGTAGACACCGGTGGACGAGACACCTATCTCGAATAAGGAGCCTGCCCGGAAAGTTCTCTTAACCAGGATGTATGGAAGGCGAGAGCGCGGCAGACCTTGTCTGGGGTAGAGGGATGACGTAGACCCGGGCGCCCAGAGCCTGGGAGTGCCAAACTGGATGACATTGCCTAGAAATCGGGAGCGGTGGAGAGATTTTTTAAATAAGGTCAAGACCGGATCCCGGTTGTTGTGCCGATGATGATGAAGAGAAAGAGAATCTAGAGTAAGTATTACTAGAACAAAGTAAAAGAAACTACAACAAAGTAATAAACAATCTAGTGTCATTAGATATATAAAGAAGGACAAGAAATTAATAAAAACTTGAGTGTGATTAGGTATAGAACAAAGTTTAAGAAATTAAAGCAAAGTAATGAAAAAACATCCAGTGGAAATGTAGTGCTCTAAAAAGCCCTGCCACCCTTTTCCCCATTCATACATCCTAATCCCAGTAATCCTACACTATAACCTTAAATCTAATCAAAATCCTAAACTAGATCCAAAATTCGCAACAAACGAATCAAACACCCGTTTATCGCTTAGCATTTGCCCCCACGGCATAATTTAATCAAAACCCCTAACTAAAATCAAAACTCGCAACAAACGAATCAAATATTCGTTTGTCGTTTTTCATTTGCCCCACTGCATAATCTAAATTCAAAATCCAGAAATACATTATCTCAAGCTGGTAAAATCCCCCATAAATTAAACAAACAAAACCCAAATTCCATTACATATCCTCATAGATAGCTTCATGAGAATTCAGAAAACTGAATTCTTATCTTAAACAAACATTGAGCATCTTACTCAGTGTACCAAAATCGGGATTTGGTATGGAATCGTGCATTTTCGAGATACAAATCTCGATTTGTTTCCCTTTATAAAGGAACAGTAGAGTGATCTCGCGGCCCGCCGTATCCTAATATTCCTTGTGCGAGACGGCAGTATCCGAATGTACATCAAGCCGAGAAGACCCAGGAAATAAAATGTTCTAGTAAGTAAAAACCGAATTTCATTTTTCCCAATTTCATCCCCATCCAATTCATCCCCAATTTTCAAGCAACCCCAGCGGAGACGAGGGTTTGCGAAGACCGAAAAAAAAGCGGCAGAAACCAGGACCAACAACAGGACGTTGCTCTTCCCCCAGGCTTTGAGGAAGCACGGCGACGACCTCAGTAGGACGTTTTTCAGGAGCGGTCTAAGAGATCCCCTCTCCTTTTAATGACTAGGAGACGCGCTCCCTGAACAGACTACTCCATAATTAGAAATAGAACAAGCAAAACGATATTAAAACTAAATAATAAAAAATCGGGCTCCCCGATAGTATAGTGGTTAGTATACCCGCCTGTCACCCGGGAGGCCGGGGTTCGATTTCTTGTCGGGGAGCCTCTGGCGCAAGACTAATGACCTTGCCCAGAAAAAATAAATCATTATGGAAAATTTAACAAGCCTCAGGACTTGCTAAATAAGGCCAAGACCGGTTCCCGGTTGTAGTGCCGATGATGATGATGATGAATAAAAAATCGAGTGTTATTAGATATAAAACTAAGTTAAGGAAACTAAAACAAAGTGGTGGGTGTTTCAATTTAATAAGAAAGAGAGTTTCCAACCGTGGTCAAAGGAATTCATAAGGATCCCAACTTAAACAACTGTCCGAGGATCTGAAAGAAATCTTTGACAAGTCGAGCAAGTCGAAGTAGGAAAAATGTGAGTACCCATTATTTATATATTTATTTTTGTGCAACAGATTCCTGTGCAACAAATTGATTTCTTCAAAACGAGTAGTTATTTTAAAAAGCTTTCCACACAAAACACATTTATTGTTGTCACCATGTTAGCACCTTTCCTGCGCTGGGAGATCTAACCCGCTCAACCGCCAACCCAAAAAGAAAAAGGAAGTTCGTCATCTTAATTCGACCAACATTGGACAAAATATGACAGAAATGACAACCACGGTTTAGAAAATCAATTTGAACAGTTGCACACGTCATCTTACTATATTTAACGTTGACAGCACCTAATTTCGTAAAATGCTGTATGCCATATTTGGGTACTAGCTAACGAAATTGATCTTCTAAACCGTGCTTGTCATTTCTGTCATATTTTGTATTCAGAGTTGTTCGAAAAATAATGACGATATTTCTCTTTCTGGATTCAGGTTTTATAATAAATGATAAAGACAGTTGTTATCATCATCATCATCATCGGCACTACAATCGGGATCCGGTATTGGACTCATTTAGCAAGTCTCTCCACCGGTATCCGGTTCATATCAAAGACTTGTTAAATTGTCCATAATAATTTGTTTTTCCGGACAAAGTTGTGGGGGTTCTTTAGGGCTCGCCCGAAGAACCACCCATTTTCCTAACCCAACTCCCCATTGCCAGCCTGCAATACTTTACCAAGCATTACCTCTTAACTGCATACGAGCAGTACAAAGCTTCCTTTCAACCATTTCTAACGTGAAAGAAATCGGTTCGCCATTACCGCATACATCAATGCATCCCAGCATTGATCTGAAAAGAAAAAAACACAACAAAACAACGCTGCCATACTAGGTAACTGCAATAAACTATGGAAACAATAATCGTAACCCCTGTCTGCCTACGTTTTCTGTCCCACACGTGCGCGGCAGACTTTCATAGTTTCTCTGTACCCACGGCGGTTTCTATCCAACCATCAAAGTATAGCGCAACACGCGCCTAGCTCCCAAGAGCCGAATTCTCTGTCAGTGTAAATATTCACACTGGAATTCGACCCTTGAGGCGCTATGGAGGCCAAATACAACCAACGTAGTTGTATACACAACCGCGATCGTGTACCCATCCTATGTTCCCTGTTACATCGAATTTTCAGCAGATGCAGCCAATTATCCCCGACTGGTTGCAGAGGCGATAAACATGCCACGAATTGGACGCGACCCTAATGTGTTTACCTCAAACAGCTTGCAACGGTCTGGTCCCATGTTCGTTACTAATACAAACAAATGTCCATTTCAGCGCTAGCCTGTGGGATTGTTTATCCAATATACCCTCTATCGTTTACGATAGCAATTCTTTCAGCCCCTGCGCATGCTCATTTGTTTGAACAGCTGCACGATTGGTCTCTCTTCTTTCACATCCAACCGCCGAAGCATTATCGTTTGTCCTCACTTCCAGTGTATGGACATCCAACCAGATCTGAACGATCACATTGGAAATCCTTCCAATTAATCCAAACTGATTTTTCATTGGTCGCCACCAGAAAGAAATATCCGATTCGCTTCTCACCGCCGTGGTGAAACCCACCCGGGTTGCGACTGGTGGTACGATTGACTGAACGTCTAAGGAGTCAAATTTTACGAGTCTTGGAGCGAAGTCGAGGTTGCTGCGCCGCGGGAGTTATTTGAATTGATCGAGCTGCCTATTTGCATTAATAGAGTTGCCTACTTGAATAAATCGAGTTGCCTATTTGAATCAATCGACTTGCTTATTTGATCCACGTATAAATACTTTGCGGCGATTCCCAGTTAAAAAATTGAAATCTTATAAAACAGTGATTGTCGTTTATTAATGTTCGCCGGGTGATTGTGCGCCGACATACTTAGTGCATCAAGCGGCCTATATTTACAAACTCCATGGAAGTCAATTTCAAATGAGAATTGCGTGTTCAAGACTTTCACCCTTTCGTGAACAGTAACTTCACGTATTTAGTTTATAAACAGAACGAAGATATCAAGTGATCCCTGTAAAGTTTATAGTAAGAAGAACTACTAGCAGTGCATACAACCAAAATTCACGTTTGTATTGCGTCCAAGTGTATAACCGGAATAACATTTGTTTGTTTAGTTACATAAAGATTCGAATAACAACTCTTGTGTTTCATTTATTTATTCTTCAATCGTGCACAGTTTTTGGTGAACTTTAAAGTGGAGATCAGCGTGCATCGAAGCAATCTATGTGAAGGATTCAACGGTGGTGTTTCTACTGAACTCGCGCCCGTGTCGGCGCAAAATAGGAGAAACCCCACACTGGTGGAACATGCTTTTAGTGACGATGGGAGTGAAAATGCACCCAGTGCCGTACGTCGGCGCAAAATACTCCCTCCCCACAAGGTTATTAGCCTTGCGCCAAACAGTTGTTATAACAGACTAAAATGAAATAACGCAAACAAAAACAATGTGTCCTTCTTAACCTCATATAATCAAAGTGTGGCTATTTTCTAATATTCATTTTTTAAGTGTGCTTCATGCAATCCAAATACCTCACTTTTTAAATGACGTTTACAAGAGAACTAATATCCAACAAACTTCTGGTAAGGCACCAAATGGCCAAATATACCATATAACATATGTTATATAAGTATATACCGTAATTGAAGCATTTTGAAAAATATGTTCTGTTGCCCAACTTTTACCCCTACCATACCACCACCAAGCTCCCCTTCTGTTTATCCTATTTTGCACTCATTAAAATCTCCCGCTTTTATACTGTTCCTGTATCTCTCACAACTTAATCTAACAACCAGTACTGACGTCCTAACTAAGGCAAAATCATGCCCGACCTTGTACCAGGTTACAAAATAACTCAATACCGTCGCTAGCTTGTTAACAACATCCTTACCCTACACTGTATACGAAGATCCTTCGGTATGGGCAACTGCGAATTACTTGAATGTCTGTTGCAGAGGGTTTAATATATATATATGTATATTCTTAGAGCTAACAGATAAGTTCCTCAGGGGCGATTCCTTCTTCTCTATAGGTCCTCTCTGTATGGGGATTTCGCTGAAATACTGTTCGCAACTTTTGCGCTAACACCCGCCTTAATATATTCAATGGAATACAGCAACAAGCAATTGAACAACACCTCCTCAACATCAACCTGTAGTCAATGTCACTGGTGGGTGGTTATGACAAATGTACACTTGCAATGAGTCAAGAGCCCAAGGGTGTTTTCCTTCCTCACCATGTGGTGTTGAAGGCGAGTAGCCTGACAACCAAGGTTCGGGTTGTTTTCGATGGTTCCGCAAAAACAACAACGGGTATCTCATTGAATGACACGCATTTGGCAGGCCCCAAATTACAGGACGACTTATTCGAACTTCTCCTACGATTTCGCTTTCATATTTTCGTTCTCATGGCTGATATCGAAAAGATGTATCGCCAAGTTCGTGTCCACTCCTCCGACTCGGAATATCAAAAAATCCTCTATCGCCGCAATATGCATGATTCCATTCAGGTGTATAAACTTAATACTGCAACTTATGGAACAACTTGCGCATCATATTTGGCCACAAAAACGTTATTCAGACTGGATGATGACGAAATGGAAAATGTTCCCAAGGCTACTCGAATATTGCGCAAGGACTTTTACGTGGACGATCTACTTGCAGGAGTTGCGACCTTAACCGAGGCCATACTACTTCGTGATATACTTCTCGCCCTACTCAAGAGAGGAGGATTCTGCTTGAGAAAATGGGCTTCGAGTCACCCAGCACTACTCGTCAAGGATCAAGAGCATCCTGATAGTTCACATATGTCGTTAGATCCTGATTCGGGCATAAAACCTTGGGCATCCGCTGGAATTATCGCAAGGATTATTTCTTTTACGTTGTTAAAATCGATAGACAAAATGGCAGTACCAAAAGGAATATATTATCTCAAATTTCGAAATTATTTGATCCTATGGGACTCCTTGGACCCATCGTGGTGTACACCAAAATACTTATTGAGCTATTATGGAAAGCTAGCGTTAATTGGGACGAGCCGGTCCCAATGGAGATCCACTCATCATGGGCTGCTTACCAGGAGCAAGTGCATTTGGTAGAAAATCTCAAATGTCCTCGTGGAGTAACTATACCAAATGCAGTTAATGTACAACTGCATGGGTTTTGTAATGCTAGCGAAAAGGATTACGGGGCTTGTTTTTATTTGCGGTCCATAGATCCGCAAGGCCAAGTATGCACATCTAAATCGCGAGTTTCTCCTCTGAAACCTTTAACGATGCCTAGGTTGGAACTCTGCGCAGCGGTATTGCTCTTTCGACTGTACAACATCATAAGAGCAGGAATCCCAACGAAAATTAATGAAGTCTATCTCCGCCTGCTTTAAAATTCTCTGGCCCACGTATACACACGATTCTGAGAAAACGTATCATCCCCAAACTGTGCCTACAATCGAGAAAAAATTTCCGAGAGTTTACCGCCTTTATTTGTTAAAAATTGTACAATAATCCGTTACGCAACAGGATGTACCTTTTCCTCGCTCATGGCTGTACTGACTACAAAGTTGAGGCCGACCGCTAGCCAAGTCGGTTCCCCTACTCTTCATAAACCAAACAACAGCCACACACAAGATTATCCAGCTCGCAACTTGTTGCTAAGTAGACAAGTAAAATTACAGTTTATATTTGATTCACCCTCATACTTTTGGGAGTTTTAATACAACGAAAAATCTTGAATCTGTCAACTTCTAGATGTGACTAAGCAAACTTCACTTAAAATCGGTTGTAACTTCAAACCAGATAAATTTAAGCCATGATACGATGAAGTGTGCGTTCCCAATCCTCGCTAAATTGTATGATAATCCATTGCGCAACAGTATGTACCTTTTCCTCGCTCATGGGTGTACTGGCTACAAAGTCGAGGCCGACAGCTAGCCAAGCCGGCTCCCATACTCTTCATAAACCAAAAAACAGCCACACACAAGATTGTCCAGCTCGCAACTTGTTGCTAAGTAGAAAAGTAAAATTACAGTTTATATTTGATTCGCCGTCATACTTTTGGGAGTTTAAATACAACGACAAATTTTGAATCTGTCAACTTCTAGATGTGACTAAGCAAACTTCACTTAAAACCGGTTGTAACTTCAAACCAGATAAATTTAAGCCATGTTACGATGAGGTGTGCGTTTCCAATCCTCCCTACACTCTATTTCTATATGTATGTTTGCCCCTGCCTCAACAGCTATTCTTAAGCACCTAACGCCACCTTCCGCCTTTACCTTTTATCCTTTCTTCTTTTTCTATGAGTATCTTTTCTGTTTCTCTCTACTCCTATTTGTTAGTTCTCTCAGTCTTCTTTTTTCCATTTCTCTATTTTCTCCACGGTAACAACTCCGGCTCTGTCCACTCTCTCTCTTTCTTTCTCCCCAACTCTTCCCTGTCTCTATTTCTCCCCCTCTCTTTCCCTCTCTGTTTCTCCCCCTCTGTTTCTCCCTCTCTGTTTCTCCGTCCCTCTCTTTCTCCCTAGCTCTCTCGTTCTCCCCTTTTCTTCCTCCCCCTTTCTTTCTCCCCCTCTCTCTTTCCCCCTCTGTTTCTCCCTCTCTGTTTCTCCCTCTCTTTCTCCCTAGCTCTCTCGTTCTCCCCCTTTCTTTCACCCCCTTTTCTTTTATCTCCTTTCTTTCTCCCATTTTCTTTCTCCCCCTTTCTTTCTCCCTCTCTCTCTTTCCCTCTCGGTTTCTCCCTCTCTGTTTCTCCCTTTCTGTTTCTCTCTCTCTGTTTCTCCCTCTCTGTTTCTCCCGCTCTGTTTCTCCCTCTCTGTTTCTCTCTCTCTGTTTCTCCCTCCCTCTCTTTCTCTCTAGCTCTCTCGTTCTTCCCCTTTCTTTCTCCCCCTTTCTTTCACCCATTTTCTTTCTCCCATTTTCTTTCTCCCTCTCCCTCTTTTTCTTGGGTATCATCTTTATGTATTTACGTCTCTCTCTACATTTTCATCATTTATGACCATTATCAGAGGACGCCACAAACCATAGCCACACAATTCGTGGAAAATGCCACAAGCAACAACGTGTTGCATTCTTAGACGACACAACAACTACAGCGTAGAGAATTGTTTAGGAATTTCTGAAAGACGACACAAGCCAGAGTCATCGACCTATAAAAGGAGCACATAGTTGTATGACGAGTTCATGTCCTTCCCTTATCATCGTTCCTTTTTCTTCGTTTTCGTCATTCGAGGAGTTAGGTTGCCTAATTGTTGTAATCCGGTTTGGTTGCTACGAGTCAGTGCGAAGTCAAGTTGAAGTTAAGATCAGTTCAATTCCACCTGAGAACTGATTTGAAAGAATTTGACAGATTAACATTTATGTAATAGGTGTATTTTTAAATATAACGCTGGAATCGTAATACAATGCACAATACAAGAAAGTGTCGGAATTATACAAGACCAAGTCCGCAATAGCAAGGATTTGGATCTGGAACAAGAGTCCGTTCCAAGGTACGTCGAGCGGAACCCACTAATAATAATATTGTATATTTGAATAGCACGAACATCTTTCCGCTAATTTCTAAAAGCCCTTTTTTCACTGTTAATTACAATGACCGCCGATGTACGTTCCTTAAAACGCCGATTTTAAACTAAACTCTGGCAAAAAATCTTCACGTACTTCGACAGAGGCGCGTGTTAAGTGTGTCGTTGACGTCATAGCCAAAGATGACGTACAATAGATCATTCACACACTCAAACAGAAAAACGCCACCCGATTCTAAACTCAAATAACCCCACAGAACGATAGTGGAATTAAACTCATATTTCAAAGCAATTGACAAGTCGAATAAAAACGATTAGTTTCATATTCCGAAGCAATTAACGAATCATAATTGATTGCATAGGCTGAAACGATTACCGGATAATGCTAAAGCAATTATCTGCATATTCCGACACGAGCCGCAAAGCGTAAAAAATTAATTGGGTCAATTCGCAATTGCGAATGCTGAACTGTGGTACAAGTCAATGAAGGAATATTGGCTAACACAGCACTACAAAGCAATTGCGAATTAAAGTCAAAAATCGGAAATGGGGTAGATTGAAATGTTAATTGCATTGTCGTAATCGGGAGGTGTTGACCCCGAAGGTATCGAGTAAAGTTGAAAGCAAGTGAGCAGGCAGTTTTGATTTTTTGGTTGTCAAAGAGGAATCTGGTCGGAAATTGATAGGGATTTGATTGGGAGAAGTCGTTGAGGAAGTGTTTAATGTCGTTAGTGCGAGGAGCTATTAAAAAGGGTTCACGTTGAAGTAACGGGTTTCTTTATGCTAAGTGATAAAAATGGGGTATATAGATTATTAAAAAAGTGATGATCAGAAGTGGACAATATATATATATATATATATATATATATATATATATATATATATATATATATAAATCTAACCATAAATGTAAGGAATTGTTACAAATCTGGATGAAATATAATTAAGGACTATAAACAATTTGAAAGAAGTGTCTAAATAATTATAGAGTGTTGATCAAAAGTGAACCATGTATTAACATAAAATAAACCATACATGTATGCTTGTTAAGTGGTAGACAAAATCAGACAATATACTAAATGTAAGGCGACCAATAAACCTATGAAATTGTCAAGGAACTCGATGACCCGTAATTAATGATGGTAAGCAATTAAGAAAAGATGAACTAAGTTTATTGTAAAGGCAATCATCAAAAGTGAATGAGTGTAAAAAAAAGACAGTAAATAAATATATTTAAGAGTCAAGAACCTTGAAAGAGCTATATTTAATTACAATAAACGAACGAAAAGAAGTGTCCAGATAGTTGTATATAACAATAATGAACTAAGATGAAGCGTAAGACTAAATAAAATAAAGAAAACATAAGTTTTAAAAAAAGGAGTTAATAAATGAAGACAAAAATAAAAGGTTGTAGAAAGAGTAGTGAAATAAATAAAGAAGATAACCATTATTGACTTGTTTCCTTTATTTTGTGAGTGATCCAGTGCGGCAGAAGAAGGAACACTCTCGGAAACATAACTCTCGCGTTGATTGAAGCATGACAAAGCGATCCACAAAAGCACTTACTTATCGCCTCGAATACGTAGTACATAAGCGCGTTCCACTTTCTTAATGTTTCCTATACTTTCATTGTAGTCTGTTTATCCTTAAAAACAAAACAAACAAACAAAAATAATTAATGAATCTTGCATTTTTCCCTGATTCAACCATTTAATATTCATCTCTCTGTCATTTCCTTCTTTATCATATTTCTCGTTTCTCACCATCTCCCTCACACGTTGCTAACTGTAATAAAAGTGTCTATTCGACCGCTTACCACGTTATCCTTTAACCTACACTCCCTCGATACCCGAAGGTATCATTGTTTGGCTTAAATATTTTCTTTCCCCTTCAACTACTTTTCCACTCGCCTGTCCAATTTCCGTTCCACTTACCGCTACGTTCGCCGATTCACTCACTTTTTCGTTCCGTCCTCCACTCACCCTTCCGCTCTCCTGTTATAAATCAATTTTACGCCATATTTTTCTCTTCCGTTTATCCTTCCCTAGTTTTTTTCCCTTGCCTTTTCATTCATATCACCACTTTCCCTTCCACTGACCCTTATACTGACGCTTCGGCTCTCCCTTCGACTCGCCCTTATACTGACCCTTCCACTCTTCCTTCCACTCTCCCTTCCATTCTTCCTTCCACAGACAGCAAACCCTTCCGCTATTTCCTTCATTATTTCTTTTATTCAGCTCTCCACTTATTCTTCCGCCGGCCACTCCACTCTGTCCTCTTTTTGCCATACTCGCTTCTTCTACTCACCCTTTAATAAACAATTAGAGTAAATTGTAAATGTTGTTTCGGTCTCTTATCAGGTTTAAATGGCAAACTCGAACGGCTGAAATGGATGTCCTGTCAAGGTCTGTAACTAGTTGGTTATTCAAATATACGCACTTGTAGTGCCTCTACTCGTACTGGAAAACCGTTAACAGGTGTTAGACGCATATTAGAATAATTGCATCATTTCTATTCATTCCCAAAACCATGGAGCCTTTCTATCGCATCATCTCATTTGCCATTACCTTCACCGCATTACCTTCACCGGTGTTTAGCATCACTGAGCCGCTTTCCTTGCACTTTTGACACTATGAACTAACAAACAGTCAATGTAAGCTAGTAACCCTGGTACAGGTGACTCTCAATTATGGATATATTCTGCTTTGTTTATTTGTTTAACATACAGTTAATTATTCTTTATTCTAAGGACACCAATATTTACTCCTCTATGTATACGAATAAGGATAAATGTTTATTTTTAGAACGATTACGCGAATTCTAGGGTTATTTGTATCTGTGCTATTTCTCTCTTGTTCTCTCCTAGCTTTGTTTTCTTTCACTTATTGCCAGAGATACTAATAACGATATAAAATTAAAACCAAGGAAATATAATGCACTTCCGATTGGACCTTCGGTCGCTTGAAACTTCCTCAACTCAAAATATTCACCTTACATTTACACTTAAACGTCTACGGATTGGCACTCCTTGTCGAAGACAACCAAAAGGTCACACAGCGACCCAAGTTTACTTAAAACTAAAATTCATTGACAATTATTTGACGAAAAGATCTTTGAGTGTCGAACATAGGGATGCGTCACACGTATCTTTGGAGTCGTCTTCGTCACCCTTACCAAACCAATTCATGGTTGACCTAGCCGAGGATATTCTGCTTTTGGCTCCCTTATCTTTGGGGATAGCTCCCTTGCTGCTTGACGAACTGGTACCAGTGCTGCGTCGCAGGAAACCCTCAATAGCTGACCCAAGAACGGTAGCGTCTATCATTGGTCCTTTCCCATCGCGGTTAGACTTCGGCTTGGACTTTGATTTATCCTTAAGCACATCCTTTGCTTGTATACGTTCCAGGACATCCTTGGACAATGCCATCGCGGTGCTCTTACTACGTATAGTTTTTTTCCTTGACATCGGCTGATGTCGCTTAGCAAACCACCCGGACAGAGCTGCTCCCTTGTCCTCGGCTCCAGAAACTAATTGTTTGGCGTTCTGTAGAAGTGACACGTCAAAGCTGTTTGAGCGCGTGGAACGGCCGACATTTGGATCCAACATATTGCTCGATGTTGCGGAGGATTGTGTTGAAGTACTAGCCTTTGGTTTTGCTCCACCGTAAGAGTCATCACATTTGTGGATCTCAATCGATGAAGACGTTAGGTTGCTAAAGATTGAAGTTATGTCGCTGCGGCTACCTAGGAGACCGGTCTTCTTCTTTTTCTGTGACTTAGTACGCGATTTCGATGGCAAGCTTGGTGATATGAGGGCAGGATATTCAGATGCTCGACGATAAGATGGAGTCGGTGATACACCCCCAGGAATTACTTCAGAGTACCTTCGATTTGTGTATCTCTGTGGAGTGCTGGCGCCTGTTTCATTCAACGTCTCCACCTCGCACACCTTCTCTTTGCTGGTTGTCCACAATTTTAAACGTGCCTTTTTCGAGTGGACTATGTCATCCATAACATCTAGTTGGAAATTGTGTATACTGCCGATTGGATCTGTAGATGGCGGCCCAACAGATGCTCCACTCTCGCGTCGTGATCCCAAAACTCGACTGAAATGTACAAAAAAGAAGAAACGCTTTTTTATATTCTTGGATGTTAATAAAAATTTACAATTCGTAGGTGGGATTATGTTCCTGACGAATGATGGGCTATGTTCAATCACCCGTTCCATTCGGAAAACAGATGACAGAAGCGTCAGGTTCGTTTTAATATTCTGTTGGGGACTCGATTTCGAATTGAAAGCATAATCTCCGATCAATTTCAAGACAGAGGGAATGAATCAAGGATGTCAAAGGTGACCGGGGGAAGAATATTTGACAAATGAAATCATCACCTCAAGAGATACACAAAAAATATGAATTTAATCCTCGAAGCTAGTCGCAAATGTATAGAAACCCCTCTACAGACGAAGGGTAAATTATGTATTGGAATATCGAGACCTGAATATCAATGGACGTTCAATTTGCATAGAAATCTCTCACTAATCCTTAAAAAAATAAGACGGACGGTGGATTCTGCGAGTAAGACAAATCACATCCTTCTTTCCAACTCGGGCGGAACATAATTGTTATTATATATTATTATCTGTACGACCCAGGTCGTACAATTTGGAGACATTTTATTTTACCGGGTGACTTTTTATACATTTAAAATGCCTGTAAACTATCTTTCTTCTTATTCAGCTATACCGTAGTAGATTGATACAATATAAAACATTGTACCATGGTAAAAACGGATGATGAACGACTTTGTACCCCATCAACATTCGCATCCAATGACACTCAACCGATGTGCTGACGACTACAAATTGACTGAAAATGATTCCATTAAAACGGAAACAGATCATTTCGTTCGTCGCAATCAAATCCTCCAAATGTACCCCTCAATTAGCTCTTCAATTATCCCGAACATTTTGCGAAACGGTCGTGCTGTCACAGATTCCAAGTATCCTGAATTCGAAATCTGCCAGGAATTCAAATACGACAAGTAGGATGAAGCGAAATATCCTTTTATTGCATAGCATGTGTCGAAATATAGAATGTTTGCCGTAGGCTTTGCACTGGGAGGTCGGGTGTCGCATTGATGTGGTCGAGAATGCAATGACATGTGCAGAGCGGTGACAATGATTTGTAGAGTGTGAAATTTATGTGCGCAACGCATCCGGGTGAATATTTCATGTCGTCAGAAGCACGAGTGGAGCTTTCAGATGCAAATGCTACCATGGTAGATTAAAAGGATGATGCTAAATGGCAATCTAACCGTTAGGGAGTTTGATACTAGCCTACTAAACAACGGATATGGTTCTCATTTCATAGGTTCTGACGTCCGTATAATGGAATTTTCACTTTACTCGGATGTGGTGTTTAATTTTGGAGTTAAGGGTCACATCATTCATTCACATGCAATGCTTTATTAAAATGTGGAAAGAAAGGGGATTTGTAGCAACTCCAAAAGATTATGCACACGCAATCGTATTTAAGAATATATTACCCAAGAGAATACAAAAAAAAAAAACATCAGTGTGATATACCAAAGCATTCACGCAGTTTAACTAGCGAATTGAGACATCCTCGAAAAAGTGGTCTGAGGAGCCACGCCTCAGTTCTAACATTTTAAAAATATTGGTTCGAACCACGTTCTTCGGTACTTCGATAAAGTGCTATAGACGTTAAAGAAATTGTATCCTACTGAAACATTAATGGGCAAATTTCTGATCTGTCATGTCTAAGTTTACCAACTGGCAATGTTATGGCCTGTTTGCTGATCCGGAGGTGATGAGGCGGCATTCACAGAGGATATGCTGACGGATGTAGGTAGTGACGGCCGAGATGGGAAATCGGCGTCCAGAGATATTTACAAAAGGCACTTGGTCCGAAAAGGGCAGCAATGGATATAGGCAAACACGTCCAGCGAAGTTTCCAGACCGCAGTGGTCCGGACGTAGGAGCTGTAACTGATTGATTGATCGATTGATTGAAGGCGGAACCCCCATTTTTATTTAGCTTAATGCAAGCTTAAAATTAACTTAACATAAAAACCTTACAGACTATCTTCAAATCTAGAGTAGTGTTTAAGACGTTATTCAATTATTCAATCGAAAAAAAGGAGAAGAAAACCAGGAAGTTGAATATTACTGTGCGATAGAGGAGGTAGGAAGCCAGGGAAGAGCGAGTGTATGTGGGGGTGGTGAACGCGGCCTTTGTGCGAAAGTGGATGGCATGTGTATGGACTGATACAGGGGCGGGGGTCAGTTAGCAGAGAGGGGGGTTGTGTGGGGGTTGGAAAGGTGTAGGGGAGAACTAGTTTGAGGGGGGGTGAGGAGAGGATTGCCGGGTAAAGAGGTTATTGAAGGGAGGTGGCGGATCTAGGACCGGTTTGTTCTGAGACGTCGTTTAAGATCGGGAGTGGAGACGTTGAAATAGAAGGAGGCGGGGAAAGAGTTGGCCTATCGTAGCATACGCGAGATGGGTTCGTTAGCGCCGTAAGAAGTGTGATGAGCGGGCACGTAAAACAGTCGAGAGTTACATACGTTACGGGGGTTTGTATGAAATGTTAAAGTGGAGAGCAACCTTGGGCAATTGATTGAGCGAGACAGAAGGCGATGGACAAAAATGATGTCGGCATGGATTCTGTGCTCTTCAAGTGTGTTTAGATTGATTAGGGGGAGGCGGCTTGTGTATGGTGGTAGAATCAGCGGATTTTCTCAGTTTAGTCGGTGGAGGGCAAAGCGCAAGAAACGACGTTGAACATCCTCAATCCTGCGAATGTGAGTCACTTGATACGGGGACCAGACCAGCGTATTCGAGTAGTGGCTGGACAAAAGTTGTGTTGAGTGATCGGGTGACATAGGGGTTAAGGAATTCCTTCGACCAGCGTTTGACAACCCCAAGGGCGGCGTTGGCCTTGAGGATTATGTAATCAATATGTGCGGTAAATTTGAGCTCCTTGTCGTATAGGACGCCCAGAGAACTGATGCGAAGGGCAGCAACGGATCTAAGCAATCACATCGAGCGAGTTTTCCAAAAGGCAGTTGGTCCGGATGTACACACAAACGTGTACGGACGTATTTTTCAATCGCTCGAAGTGATAAGTGACAGTAGTAAAAAATATATTATATATAAGGTGGCAAAAGACTACACTCCGGCATCGCTAGTTGGCATGCAGTCAGTAAACTGTTGAGATCCAAACCGCTATTACGGAATATAAAGCTCGGTGTCTATAGAACCATAATCATGCCGATTGTTCTATATGGATGCGAAACATGGGCTCTCACAAAACGGGAAGAAAACAAATTCCGCGTATTCGAGAATAGAGTCCTAAGGTGTATCTTTGGCGACAAATATGACGAGGAGGCAGGACAATGGAGGAAACTCCACAACCATGAATTGGAAGTGCTATACCGCAAACCTACAATAGCGAGAGTAATCAGGTCGCGAAGATTAAGATGGGTCGGCCATGTGGCGCGAATGGGCAACGATAGGACCGCGCATACAATTCTTGACGGTAAGCTAACGAGAAACAGACCTACAGGGCGGCCGCAACGGAGATGGGAGGGCAATGTTAGATTGGACCTCGAGGAGATCCGATCGGATGGTCGAACGTGGAAAGAGAGCGCACGGGACAGGGAGCAACGGCGGAGTCGAGTCGGTGAGGTCATGAACTTTCGGGTTTCTGCAGGCCAATAAATAGTATATATCATCGTCATCATCGGCACTACAACCGGGAACCGGTCTTGGCCTTATTCAGCAAGTCCTGAGGCTTGTTAAATTTTCCATAATGATTTATTTTGTCTGGGCAAGGTCATTAGTCTTGCGCCAGGGGCTCCCCGACGGGGAATCGAACCCCGGTCTCCCGGGTGACAGGCGGGTATACTAACCACTATACTATCGAGGAGCCCAAATAGTATATATAAGGTGGCGCAAAATTAATCACCATTGCGGAAGATGTTATAATTTTTGTAAACGGCGTCGTACATCAATCATATTTGACATTTGTGAACTAGACAGCTGCAGTCTTCTCTAAACTTAACAGAAAGAAAAGTAAAGGTCCAAATAAAGATTTCCATCAATCAAAATCATTTTTGATTTAGTGAAAAAGTAATTGAAAAACAAAATGGATGATTAATTTTCCGCCACTCTATATAATAAATAAAAGTTAAAATAAGAAAAGAAAATTTAATTTTCTTCTTAAGAGTCTGTGAGGCAAGAAAGTATTGGATGTCAGCGTATGACACTAGGTTCACTAACACCCCAACGTTGTCCCGACGAAGTTGTTCATAGAAGAGCGTTCACCCGAGGGGAATGGATATAAAACACTGGGGTTGTAGTTTGAAATTTACTTATTGTTCTTTTATTATGTTGTAGGATTAATTCGGTTTTTACAAAATAACTATCGGACACTTCCGTACGAGCTAAATGTTATTCCCCATCAAGGGGTCTATTGCTTATGGTAGTTTTACACCGCACTAAATGTCTCAGTAATCTCAATTAGGATACTTAATGTCATTTACAATCAAAAGAACTATTGCATAGGGTTTTGTGTACCGCACTATAGGCCTCGGTAATGTCAATTTAGGGTACTTGAATAATTCTATTCCGTAGGTTCACGGCTAGATTAACGCAAGGAAAAAAGAAACAACTGAACATCCTCGGGTTGGAAAAATACGACACTCATGACGCGCTTGACGTTACCCTGGTGTAAAGCCTGACTCCAATGCGTGCGTACACTTCAGATGATGAATTTTGACTCCGACACGCAATGACCGCGACACATGCGCGTGGTTGGACTGTTAAAATCTTACAGGGGTGACAGACGAGCGATGCGCGCACGGTGGTGGTTGTAATTGATTCATCACCTGGTAAGTTTTGTATATTGAAAATTGAACTTCCGGCAATCGGCGATATACCATAGAGGTGCCCCACAGCTCCACTCTCCTCACTGCATCAGAGGGTTTATTTCACAGTTGTGCAAGGAAGGTTTTTTGAATAATTACTGGCGGCAACAAGCAATGGTGATATAGAGACAAGCCAGGGTCAGACCCATGATGGAGGTGATGATGGTTCTTTGGTGTTCGGACAACTCGGAGAACGGATCGCAGAATTGACAACGACGATCAAAATTAAAAACCAAACGCATATTACAAATGCCTTGCGAGATCTGGTCCAGATGATTGGTTGCCTTTATGACAAGCAAGTGGAAAACCACTTTAAAAAGCCATCTGAGGCGGCTGGAGCAAGCGGTGGAAACTTGCAAATCCAGTCAAAACAAAACTCGCACACAGACGTAAGCAGGGTCCCGGGGCAGATCAATGGTGAGTCACCCAATTACAATTGGTTTACAATAGGCCAGATGAGACGGAAAAGCGATGCAAGGTTGGAAGGTGAAGAGGCTTTGGCGGTTCGATGTTGATTAACTTTGGCGGTGTGTTTTGGTGTATGTTGTAAGTGTCCCGCTAAACACTATCTACGAAAGCGATATCCACACCGGAGCACAAATGGAGCGAAAACAATTGCCAAAAACAAACACTGATGGTTATAGATCCAGTTTAATTTACTTTATTTGTCTTAATAACTGAGTTCGGTGGTAATTCCGAAGGATCACTATTTTTCATTACGATACAATGACTTAACGTACGTGAACGAGCGACACACGCGAGGCGACAACACACATTTTCGCGACGGCACGATCGGTAACTCAAAACGATCGTGGTTCGGACTCCATTACAAAATAAACCCTTTTGGGTACTTCTCACAAACAACTCTACTTCGACTCCTTTTCCTTAACTGGAGGTTTTCTAACGATGCCGTTTCGACCTCAACATCCCAACTCCTTGTCTCCTTGACGACCGCTTGTGAACTACCTCATAGACCTGATGTCTCGAGCGTTCGGGGTAGACTCCTCTCTCTCACACAGATATCCAGACTGCAAACTGGTATCTGTATCTGTACGGAAAAATTTTTCTATTCGATCTGCTAACAGAATTCCGGAAATCTCTGTTAACAACATGCTATTTCATCCCAGGGGTAATTTCCTATTTTCCTGAAAGGGGAAAGTCATTCCTTGCATACATCATTATCATTGGTGATAGAATTTAATTTCCACGGCCTTCTGTTTGCACAGAACATCTGGCGCCCAGACCAGAGATATTCGGCGATTGTTTTGACGTACAGTCCGTGGGTCTTACTTGAACTTGGTACCCGGAATCGAAATCCATTAGATCTTTATAATGGTGTGAAATTCTAGCGTGGCCGTGGGACCGAAGTATTGCCTTTGTTGGCTTAACTCCTCATAAACCATCGCATATCTCGTTGAGATATTTTTGATTGCGATAGGTCGTGGCTGCCTTCTGTTGTTCAACGGATTTGGGTGGTCCTTGCATTAGATTACCCGCACGTGCATCCGTTGATCGGCGCATTCTTTGATGATAGCAATTCTTTTGTATTGAATTTCGGAATTGCCGGTTCGATGAGATGTTCCTGGGCGCAGGCAGCATGTATGGCATTTTGGGAATTGTTTTTTTTAGGAATAGAACGCATGGATGTTTATACCTTTGTTTCAGGCATGAAGAGTTATAATTGTTGAGCTTGACCTAAAAAGCTTTGGGGACGTTCAGTTCCTTGCTTTTTGGTGTCGGTCTCAACGTTGGCTGCGAGTTGCAGGCCCTATCGTGGGACTTTGGGGCACGCGTCTGTGGGCGCGTGCAACGTTCTCAGGTAAGTAAGTTCTTTGAAAGTAGGAACCTTACCTGCGCAGAATTGTGCGTTCGTAGAACGCTACAAGGCCTCAAAGGGTGATTCTGGGAAGGGCAACATTATGAAAAAAAAAGGCCAGGCCCAGACGCTATAATAGTATCCAAAACCGGGGACAAAACATATGCGGATATACTGAAGCTAATGAAGGCCAAGCCCGAGCTAAGTGAACTCGGAAACAGCGTGAATATAGCTCTTTTGCTGAGGAATTGTTGCCAGAACTGAAACGCAGTTCAGGGGCCACCACCGAACCACTGAAAGCAAAAGTACAACATATATTAAAGAAAGATGCCTGTGTGACAACAGTGTCACAGGAAATCACGGTCGAGTGTCGTGATTTAGATGAGGTTACGAGTACCACTGTGGAGAAAATCCTGACAGCAATCGCTATAGAGTTCCCTAGACTGAACGCGATCCGAAGGGAAGTGATCAAGAGTTTAAGAAGGAAACCATAACCCGGGCTGCCATGATCCGCTTACCAAGAGAAAAGGCTAGCATGTTCCTGGATACAGGCTTCCTACGGGTTGGGTGGGTGAGATGCAGACTTCGAGAACACATCGCACCCGCACGATGTTTCAGATGTTGGCAATACGGTCATGTGGCGAAATCCTGCAAATCCGAAGAAGATCGTTCGGAAGACAGTTTGAAATGCGGTAAAAAAGGTCACAAAGCAATGGGCTGCAAAGCACAACCCAAATGCATGTTCTGCGAATCAGGATGTGAAGGCGGTAACCACCACTCAACAGGGAGTTAATGCCGAGCATTTAAAAACCCGATGTCCAAACTCTTGAATAAAAATGGACAGGTTTAAGTGCATTCAAATTAACTTAAACTATTGTGGAGCCGCACAAGATCTCCTTTCCCAAGCGGTTAAGGAATATGGTACCGGCGTGGTACTCATCAATGAGCAGTACGGGATGCCTGGGACTGGTACTATTACATGGGAGGAAGACAGCGGTGGAACAGGACAACTGCGGCAGGAAGGAATTGCCTATACGAATATCAGAGGAAGTCATGTCTACTCTAATAGAAGAATTCGGCAGGTTAAAGGTGTCAATTTATCGCACAAAAAACTGCCAGATTCTTAAGCCTGATTTGAATTTTTTTCAAAACCCTGCGATTTTCTCGGATTTGAATGGTTTTTTCCAGTGTGCGAAAACCGTCGAGTATTGTTTATTCTATATATTGGACTGTAGGAATGCGAAAGTTCTTGACCTTATTAACTCGGCGACGCAGCCCTTACCTGTTCTGCGCACTTTTCCTCCACTCTTCGCAACCTGACGCGGTTTCCTCAAAGACGCGCCTGACTTTGTCTAGTTTAATAGACCTTTGATGTTTTTTGATTTCGGTCATTCTGAACGCTGCAATCACTGTAGCACTGGAAGAACTTTTGAGGCAAGACTGGTAAATAACGTCCAAGATGATGAGGCAAAAGTGGTAAGTAACGTGCAGGTTGATGAGGTAAAACTAGCAGTGACGTCAAAGATGATGAGGCAAAACTAGCAAGTAACGTCCAAGATGATGAGGCAAAAGTAGTAAGCAACGCGCAAGACGATGAGGCGAAACTGGTAAGTATCGTCCAAGAGATGAGGCGAAACTGGTAAGTAACGTTCAAGATGATGAGGCAAACCTGGTAAATAACATCCAAGATGGTGAGGCAAAAGTGGTAAGTAACGTTGAAGATGATGTGGCGAAACTGGTAACTAGTGTTCAAGACGATGAGACAAAACTGGTAAGTAACGTGCAAGAGATGAGGCGAAACTGGTAAGTAACGTCCAAGATGATGAGGCGAAACTGGCAAGTAACGTCCAAGATGATGCGGCGAAACTGGTAAGTAACGTTCAAGATGATGAGGCAAAATTGGTAAATAACGCCCAAGATTATGAGGCAAAAGTTATAAGCAACGTGCAAGATGATGAGGCAAAAGTGGTAAGTAACGTGCAAGAGATGAGGCGAAACTGGTAAGTAAGGTCCAAGATAATGAGGCGAAACTGGCAAGTAACGTCCAAGATTATGAGGCAAACGTTGTAAGTAACGTTCAAGATGATGAGGTGTAACTGGTAAGTAACCCTTAAGATGATGAGGCAAAACTGGTAAGTAACAACCAAGATTTTGAGTCGACAGTCGTAAGTAACGCCCAAGATGATGAGGCAAAACTGGTAAGTAACGTCCAAGATGATGTTGCGAAACTGGTAAGTAACTTCCAGGAGATGAGGCGAAACTGGTAAGTAACATCCAAGATGTTGAGACGAAACTGGTAAGTAACGTCCGAGATGATGAGGGGAATCTGGTATGTAAAGTCCAAGAGAAACTGGCAATCGAGGAGACCGCCAGAAGGACTGAACAGAGAATCAATGACCATTGAGTGAACTTTTGAAAAAACGACGTTTATGTATCGTTCATTCTCTATCACCGACACTCAAGTGGTGGATGAAGGCTGGCAAATGCGAACATACTAGAATTCTTCAATTAGCATAATTGCGAACATCTTTGCTACCTTAAAAATGCTGCAGGAATCAAAAGTGCCTGGAACTAAGCGAATGGGATCTCGAAGACAATTCACAACGATAAGGTAACCAATAACAATAAACTACTTGCGTGCCCAGCAGAGTTTTCTTTTTAAAGCTAAAAAACATTTTACTTCGTCACCAACTTCTTTCTCTCTACATATCTCAAATTAAAATCGCGCCGGAATATTATTCATATACCAGGTGCACCGGTAAGCGTTTTTTTTTAAGTAAAAACCTTATCTTTTTTTAAAGTAAAAAACATTTTATTCGAAGTATTGGCCATTGCTTTCCACATATTTCGACCACCTTTCTGGCAATTTGTGGATACCACGCCAATAAAACCGGTCGTCTTTTGAGGCAAACCATTCGGAGACCCAATTTTCGACTTCTTTGTAGGAATTGAAATGCTGTTCAGCCAATGGGTGTCCTATCGATGAAAACAAATGGTAGCCGGAAAGAGCCAGGTCTGGTGAATACGGAGGTTGGGGTGACACTTCCAGCCGAGAGCTTATATTGTTTCTTTGACGGGTTTTGCTGTATGACTCGGAGCATTATCATGCCACAAAATTACCTGTCCGTGTCTTGTGGCCCATTCTGGTCGTTTTTCGATCAATACATGGTTCAAATTGATCATTTGTTGTCGGTAGCGTTGCGCATCAACAGTTTCGCCAGGTTTTAGAAGTTCATGATACACCACCCCTTCTGGTCCCAGCAAATAAAGAGCATTGTCTTTTTTCCGAACCGATCAGGCTTTGCAGTCGATGTTGACGCTTCTCCTGGATGTACCCATGATTTTTTGCGTTTAGGATTTTTAAAATTTTTTTTCACCAGTTTTTTTTTTCATTTTTCATCACCAGTCACAATTCGATGCAATACTGACTACCTTTCGTGTCGTAGAAGCAAAGTTTCACATGTGGTTTTTAGCTTTTCCATCTGCCTGTCATTTAATTCATGTGGCACCCAGTTTCCACACTTTTGGATCTTTCCCATAGCTTTTAAACGTCAGAAATTGTTTGTTGTGCAACATTTAACATTTGTGCCATTTGTTTTTGACTTAAAGTGTCATCTTGATCCAATAGTGCTTGCAATTCGGCTTTTTCAAACTTCATTGGTGGTCTTCCACGTTCTTCATTTCGCACATCAAAATCATTACCTCTGAACCGCTTAAACCATCTTTTGCATGTTGCTTCCGATAGAGCATGATCACCATAACCCTCGACAAGCATTCGATGCGACTCTGCAGCACTTTTCCTCAATTGAAAACAAATAATTAATGCTTTCCGCAAATCATTTTCTGCTACAAAATTCGACATTTTTAACAGGATTAATACTAAATATGTTTGACAGATATCATAGCAACCAAATAAAAAAATATATAAGGGCTCGTTCACAACAAACATTCCCTATCGATACATTTGTATCTTGACGCTCACTTCAGACCGGTACACCTGGTATTTGAAGGCCTGTTCCTGAGCAATGCCTTGATCTATTGGACAGTATTCAGAACCGAGTTTGTCGCTTAATTGACAGCACAATACTGGACTCACGTTTACAATTACTTGCATATCAATATTGCAGATATTAACGAAGACAATTCTTTAAAGATACGCGATATCATTCGAAGGACTTCGGTTTATTTAATCCACCAAATTGTGGCTCATCACCAAAAATTCCTTTTATTACAGGACGGGAAAACTATAGAACTCCTTAACGCCACGAGTGCTTTTTGAGCACTACAATTTACAACTGTTCAAAAACACTTCCTACGGTTATCTAATAGCGTCTCTGGGCGCAGACCCAGTATTACCGAGTCGTTTACCCTAAGAGAAGTGTAATATATAACATATAGACTTGCGTGGCCCCATTCAAAGAACAAATTCCTAGAAATAATTAGTTTTGGGGAAAAATAAATCCATTGTTTTTGTTAATTGATTGTAGTGATATAATGTCGTAAAGTATTTTTTTAAGAAATTCAAATTTGTGCTCATTGGAATAAGGGACATTCCATGCTACAAAAATCCTTGACAGTGGTCAATCATAGAATGTAAAATATGGAAGTCACCAAAACGAAAATTCGGTTATTTTACAATTTTACTTTGATAAAAACTGTTGCGGATTTGCAATTAAATGCATTGGGAATCGCTTCGGGCAATTCTACAAGAATTGCCATTTTCCAGCTGCTAGCTAAGAACGCGTGGTCGCGAACAAGGAAGCGTGGACAAATATCAGTTAAGATCAGCCCACTGCTGATCTTAACGCTGTTTTGAATCGAGTAAAGGAATCTGTAATACTGTTCATAGAAAAGGTGTTATCAAATCAAGGGTAAATGTGTTTTCAAATCTAGAAAAAAGATGTCATCGTGAATCAATAACCAAAATGATAATCTAACTGTAAACTCGATTTACTAATTTCGAAACTTTTATTTAAATATAAAACAATCTGTTGATCTCTTTATAAATCCATGTGCAGCGTTTGACTGCTTGACTTGTACTCACTCTCAACTACACAACTGCTGCTGCTTATATTCGCCTTTTTGTCTCCTTTCCCTCGTTCGCATGTTGTCACAGGAACAAGGAGAGCCAGAGTATAAAATGTGCGATGCTCAGTCTGCCAGTCGGCACCAGTCACAAGACATACTCAGTTCAGTCAAGACCCAGTTCAGTCAACAAGATAATCGGTCATACTTACCTCAAGTCAAGACATACTATTAGCATACTTCTCATACTGAAGGCATCGACACTATCGCAGCTGATACTTATTTATTACTATTATTATTATATTCATAAATGCAAATAAAGGACCTCCCAAAAATTTAATTCAATAATAATAATAACATAAAATAATAATAATAATAATAAAAAAAAAAAAAAAAAAAAAAAAAAAAGCCTTCCGACAAGGTTTCCTTGTTCCTCTTCCTTTTGCTCTCACCTATTGGCTTTTGTTTCTTTTGTTGCCTTTGTTTCTATTTCGTTTATTGGTTTCTGTTTCCTCCTCATTTGTTCGCTTTTGTTTCTTTTTCGTTTGTTGTTGAATTTGTTTCTTGATTTCTGTTTGTTTCTCCACTTCTTTCCTTGTTTCCGCGCGCTTCCTGTCCTTGTCGCTTATCTGTTCACATGTTTTGTGACTGATAAAACATGGATACCTGCTCTACTCGTGGTGTGGGCCATCAGCCGGATCAGGGCACGATGGCTCTCATAAAGAGACTGAAGGAGGACCTCGAGGCTCTCAGGCCTGAGAACGCGGTCCTAAAAAATAGAGTATCGCGACTGGAGGCTGCCCCATCCACGTCCCCGTTCGGTGCCGGTTCGGAAGCTTCTGATTCAGAATCAGACCTCGAGCCGGAGTTAGAGATTGTCACTGACAATTCTGACGAGTCAATGGACGGCGGTGACTCGCGTACCCCTACCCCAAACTCATCTAGGGCGCCAAAACGAAAAACGCCGCTCCCAACAACAAGCTGTGAGGGAGGACCCACAAATAAGCGCGTCGCTACCGGCTGCCCGCCAACACCACCAGCATCATCATCATCTCTTGTCCCCAAAAAGTTGTCGAACCCCACGATAACTCAAAACTACCCGAAAATCGTGCCTCCACAGGAGTCTTGCCCTCCGAGGCCAACTCCGGTGGTCAATCCAAAAGCAAAGGCCGCTTGCGTTCCCAACACTGTCCAGCCAGAGGGCGTGGTCCGCCCACCCGTCTCTAAGAAGAAACAGCAACCCGGGGTCTTTGCGCGAGACCTCAACTTAAAAAATGTGCAGGATGAAATAACACTGCCAACTTGCTGCAACTGCGGCAACAAAGGGCATCCGGCTAGTTATAGAAATTGTCCTAAATATAAGGAAATTACACAAAGATCCAAGGAGGCTCGAGCTAAGCAAGCAGCCCAGTCAGACTTCGGAAAACAGGCCACACATAACCTCATCCAAAATGGATTCACATTTGCCGACATGCTAAGGGGACAGCAGGCAAGGAATATGGAAGCTCTTCCAACTCCTCCCCCTCAAAAACATATTCAAGTCCCTAAGCGAGCCCCGGTAAAGGCCAACACGACGCCTCAAATTCAAGCGACGGTGCAAAAGCCTCCGAGGGGGCAATCTTCAATGCTCGAGAAACTACTTAGTTTCTCCCGCTTAATTGAGGATATCCGACCCCGATATGAGAAACTATCAACCGAGACAGAGAGGGAGGCCCTCCTTTTCACTGCATATGCAAGACATACCCTCCACAATGGATTCCAAAATTAAAGTTATCCTCTTAAATGTCAACTCCCTTGTTTCGCATTCCAAGCGTATGATAGTCTCCTACTTCATAAATGAAAGCCGGGCGGACGTGGTACTTGTAACCGAAACTAAGTTGCATCCATGTCACCGTCCCGTATTCCCAAACTTCTCCATGATTCGAAGATTTCGAACTCTCACTGGCGGTCCCACCATCAACGGAGGTGGAACTTGTATACTGGTTAATAGCGGACTTCGCCATGAAGCCATTGACCTCCCACACCTAGAGTCCATAGAGGTGTCTGGAGTTGAACTGCATCTGGCTAATAATGGTAGAGTGAATATATACTCCGTATACCACTCGCATAAAACCAATAATGGCCTCATTAATCCCGAAGATATCGGCAAACTTGGGGCATACACCCTTCATCATAGGCGGCGATTTTAACTCCAGACATCCCCACTGGAACAACTCTGTCTCTTGCCCAAATGGCACAAAACTGTACCAATGGTACACCACAAACATGTATGCCCTCAACTTCGAAATAGTCGCACCTACGGTTGGTACTCGAGGTAACTCAATTCTGGACATATTTATTGTGTCCAAGGACTTACTTCCACAAATCACTCGTCCTCAAGTTTCAGCGGGTGTATCTGACCACAACGGGCTCCTCGATAGTATAGTGGTTAGTATACCCGCGTGTCACCCGGGAGACCGGGGTTCGATTCCCCGTCGGGGAGCCCCTGGCGCAAGACTAATGACCTTGCCCAGAAAAAAATCATTATGGAAAATTTAACAAGCCCCAGGACTTGCTAAATAAGGCCAAGACCGGCTCCTGGTTGTAGTGCCGATGATGATGATGATGATCTGACCTCAACGCTGTGACCACATTCATTCGTGGCTATCGAGCATCTCGGGCTCATATCAGATACATACCCGATTATGGGGGGACAAATTGGGACAACTTTAATATTACATCGAACCATCAACTCCACCAATTCTCTCTTCCCACTGACAGGAACCTAACGACGGTTGAGATAAACAACGCTGCAAAACGACTTCACGATTTTCTAGTTGAAACTTCGGAGACTCATGTCCCGAAGTACTAACTTGAAAAGACCTATCAGATCCCCCAGGACGACCTCACTCTTCGTCTCATCCGGGACCGTAAAAAGCTCTGCAGAATGAGATATCGTCACCGCTTTACGCAAAGGGAACCATTATTGCGATCCATCGTTCACAATATTGGTACACTGATAAAACAGAGAATCCAAAACAATCGTACCCGACAATTGGAAGACAAACTGAGGGATATTCAGATGGACCAGAACGTTTATAAAACTGTTAAAAAGATATGTGGCACTTCCCGCATCACTGGGCCAATATTGCACAATAGTGTTGTTGTCAATAACGACACCAATAAAGCAAATGTCATCGGAGAGACCTTCGAAAACAATCACAAACTTACTCTCCAAGATGGCGACCCGGAAACTAATGCAATCGTTAGTTCAGAGGTCCACAGTAAGTTGGACGACTTCAACGAGCCAATTGTTGTCTTTAACCCAACTAACAGTGCATACTTCGATGACACACGTGATGATGGTCACGGTTTCATCACACCAAATACCCTACAGAGCCTGGTTAAATCTCGACATCCTAAGAAGTCACCTGGTATCGACAACATGTCATACCACTCGTTGCGAAGGCTTTCTGCCTTATTCTTTATAAAGCTCTCCATTCTGTTCAACCATGCTTACAACATGGGGTACTTTCCCCAAGCTTGGAGGCACGCTATTATTTGTCCAATAGCAAAAGTTGGGAAACCAACGTATCACCCCTCAAGCTTTCGCCCTATCTCGCTTCTCACTTGCATCAGCAAAATATATGTAAAATACATATACAAGAAGCTAAATAACTTTGTCAGTGCCAGGCACCTAATAGCTGATTTCCAATTCGGATTTCGAAGAGCGCACAGCACCACTATGGCTCTCAATTTATTTCAAAACCACGTCTGCGTGCGCCTCTTTAATAAGGAACCCACCGTTGCGGTAAGCCTAGACATTGAAAAAGCTTTTGATACGACTTGGATCGAAGGTCTCGCTTTTAAACTATTAAATACTGGCCTCAGTAGAACGCTATGTGGTATCATCTACCAGTTCGTTCGAAACAGAACCTTCCAAGTTAGAGTGAATGGAAAGCTTTCCCGAACTTTTCACGCCGCTGCGGGCGTACCACGGGGCTCCATTCTAGGCCCCATCTTATTTAATATTTACACCTCCGATACCCCCCGCCCCGTGGACGGGAGAGTAAGTCAGATATGCTACGCGGATGACGTCCTAGTGTACACGTCAACCAAAGCCCCTAACCTCGCAACAAATCGACTCAACCATCACTTGGACGAACTGTATCAGTATTACAGTCGATGGAAAATCCGACTTAATCCATCCAAAGCAGTAGCCAGATTTCTGAGTATTAAACACTCCCAACCTGCTTCTCGATACTCACAGAATATTCGAATAAAAATGGGAGATACTACGATTAGACCACAGGACAAGATGAAATATCTTGGGGTCACTTATACCCCAAAAATGAATTTCATCAAACATGTGACCCACATTCTCCAAAGGGGCCTCGGTCGGTCTAAGCAACTGCACAACATCTTGAAATGGAGGAACAAAGTTGACACCAAAGTTAAGCTTCTCTGCTATAAGCAGCTAATCCGATCTGGAATATCGTACGCCTTTCCCATATGGTCCTGCATATCTTCGGCCCAAATGGAAAGACTTCGAGTTTTCGAAAGGAAACTCCTCAGAAGATGCACCAATCATTCTAGAAGGCCTGACGGTCGTCATTACCCCAACTCTCGCCTATACGAAGGCGCCTCCATTACCCCTATCGACGAGTACTTGCTTCAATTAGCATATAAGCACCTCGAAAACATTCAGAACAGCGAGAACCTACTTGTACGGGACTCTTGCGTTCTTGACCCTTCCCTCTCTCGATCTCTTCGGATCAAACCTCCACAATTTCTTCTTCAGTACAAAACTGAAGAAAGCACCCTTCCCAACAACATTCCCCTCTATAATAGAGGATTCCTGGACCCATCCCATAGGGACTACTATTAACAAACCAAACACACGAACGCACAGTACAAGACGGCACAAACACAAACATACACACCGACTAAAGAGCAGATTATCAGACGCCAAAGACGTGATCTGCCTTTACTACCGCACCCAAGACCCACCGGTCTTGTATGATTTCTTTCCCACCATCCCTCTATAAAAGTAGTTAGAGAACACTTGGACTAACACTGTCCACACTATCCTTGGATACCCCCCCTTTTTTCTTCTCTTTTCAGATGCCGCGAGACCGAGCCCAACATCCTCACGGATGTGGGGGATTCTGGTTATCGCAAGATGAACAGAAGTCAGAGACAAGATGAATGACACATATGTCCTGTCTCGCTAAATTCGGCCTTCTCGCCACAATTTTTTTTTCTGCCAGTCGGCGGTCGTGTGCTGCTAGTCGGCCGTCGTGTGCTGCTCCGTCTCCAACACTAACAAAGAGGTTCGTGGTAGTGTGGTTTGACTCTCAATAAATCAAACAAAAGATAAAAATCTGTATAAGAACCAAGAAAAAATGTTGAAAAGCGAATGATCAAACAAACAACTCTAATCAAAACAAAAGTAAATCCTATAGTAAACAATAAGAGAAGATCAAACAATGAATCGGAGAAGGTGATCATTCATCAAGTGCAGACTCTTCTTTGGTATTCCACTTTCGGCCGACATTCAAGAACATTCATCCGTTTATCAAAATATTACAGGGGGGTTTTACTGCTGCTGTTAACAAAAGCAACTTGGTGACTAAGTACCACTGGATTAATATCTACAAAGGAACGACGGTTCATCGGTTTGCGCCCAGCATCGACGACATTCATCGGACGACAAGGATTCCTGCAAGCCTTATTCGACTAACAGGTAAGCGCTTTAGATTAAAGGTCTTGAATTGAGTGAACTGGATTTATCGACTTCATCGACTTCTGTTCCACGTTTCGCGACATTATTTTGCACCATCGAGCCGGATCGTTACTAACTAGTCCTTTATCGTTCGAATTCTCTATCAATAACATATATTTTTAATGGTTCTTCGAACCATATCATTGGCGACTCGTCGGATTGATATAATTTATCATCAGTCATCATACAACAAAAGCGAAAAAGATATTGTGGTGTTTCATTCGCGAAATTTTCGCAACCAATTGTTGGGGCTTTTGCTTTTGTCGATTTCGTTCCAGTATTTTCGATCTTGGGGATGTACCTCACACAGGTTATACATGCGGTGCTTTTATCTGATTTTGTTCTTCCACAAAAAACTATTTAGCATGTTCTATTATAAGACTTTCCAAATCTAAAAAATGTCTGTATGATTAACGAAATTTATTAGAATCAGAACCAGAGTATTTATAACACGTTCAACTTACACATCGCATGCAGCCCATAGTTCAAATTCAATTCGTCGATAATTAATTACCATAACTTTGAGTCCATTCTGTTCCATCTTTTCAAATCGCAGTTTATTCTCAGACACCAATTTGTTCCTAATCTTCCTCGCATCGTCATTCATCGGCTTTTCAAATGTGGAGCGGATCAAAGAGCGCTTAATCTTCCTGACAAACGCGAATACTACTGTCCTAAAGGCAGATTAACGACTCCCATTCATTAGTACTTGTTATGCCCACCAATTAATGCTAAGACCTAATTAAATTAAATTCCTAAGACCAGCTAGTCTGCCTTTAAAATTAATCTTTGCGAGAAGAGCATAATGAGGGTCCGTTTCCTCGGTTAGTCGTTTCGGCAAATTACCAGGCATCCACCCTTAAACTTGCCCTAGAAACGTGTGAAAAAAATCGTGCTGGATCTCCCAATTACTATAAAGCGGATAAGGGGACGTATCTCCAAGGAATCTCATTATCAGAATAGCATAATCATTGTTCTCGGTCTGTTGACTTTAGAATCAAGACAATATCATAACACAGCTAGGAGGTAAATATTATGATTAGGTTCCTCAAGCGGAAAATCCGGGGACCTTGCTTGTACTGTAGTATCCTTGCAGGAAACTGTATCAGTGATTTGATGTTGAAAATTAAAATTCTGCATACTACTTTCTCATGGATGACCAAGAGCTCCGCCTTAAACCACGAGCTGTGCATCTATTTGCGGAATCTAATATGGAAATGAAACGTTGAGCCTAAGCATAGGAAATCCCTGTAACTTATTGTGTGCCAAAATAAAATACATCCTGCATTAATTTCACTCCATGTCGCTTGACTAGATTCAGTTATCCTCTTTGACGTCTACGTTTACGTGACTCTCACATAACAGCCGACTACAATCAGCCTAAGTAGTATTTCTTGCCTGTCGCACCTTATATGATGAATGTGGTATGATATGATACAATACAATATATTTCTTACCTATTTGGAAGAGGAAATGCTGCTACTGACTCACGACGTGTCCGTCCAAAAAGAGATGCAGGTACTTTGGAAATTGTAACCACTGAATGCCTTCGTCCTGATGGAGCTTTTGCTTGTGATAACGTTGCCAGGAAAGCTGCCTCCTTTGGCGATGGACCAGAACCTTCACCACCACGTTCAGACAAACGACGTACCTGACTGGCAGTTATCCCCTCAGTTACTTGTTGAGAGGGTAACGAATGTTTTCTGCTATCTCGAGGGTCTCGCCATGGTGATAGAAGACATGGATTCACCGGAGAATCGATGTCTAGACTGGCACGATATGTAGACGTACCCGAGCTGCTCTGTTCATCTTCGTCAATTCCCCCAGATTCTTCGACTACTATCAGTGGTTCTTGCTTTCCCGAGCTGAACGGTGAGAAGGAGGAACGTCTTTGTCGCAGTTTGTCTGAAAATAAATTAGACCGGAGACAGGTGAATATTTGGAGGAGAGAATGGTGATTGGGTACATATTTTACGCTGGAGAGGAGTCATCATCTTTTATTTACATGAAACAAAAATATCACCTTGACGTCATGACCAAATCCCCTGGTTATATAGCCGAGTAAATAAATAATTACAAAACGAATGACAGTTCGAAATATTCTTTAAAAAATTGAGAATATTTAATCCTGACCTCCAAAATGGGCGCAGATTATTCATTTCGAAGGGATCCTTGACTTACCAAACCTCAGCCGTATGGAACTTAAAAGGCGAAATTGTTTGGCTCTCTATATGGTTTAACTTGCTTAAATACGAGTTCAGCCCTGGACCTGATGGACTTCCAGCTGTCCTTTTAAAAAAATGGTCATCTTCTCTTTCTCTCCCGCTACCAAAGGTATTCAATCTATCCCTTACACAATGTGTGTTCCCAAATATTTGAAAACCCTCTTTTGTCACCCCCATATATAAGAAGGGGCCAAAAAAGAATATTAGTAACTACCGTCCCATCGCCAAACTGTCGCATATTCCAAAACTGTTCGAAGGCATTCTTTACAACGCGTTATGTTTTCGCTGAAAATCCGTCATCTCACGCAACCAGCACGGTTTTCTTACGGGTAAGTTGACCACCACCAATCTAGTTGAATTCTCATCCCATGCTCTTCATGCCGTAGAGAACGGAAAGAAGCTCGATGTAATCACAACCGATTTCAGCAAGGCATTCAACCAAATTTCACACAACCTCATCCTCTTTAAGCTATCCTCCCTTGGCTTCGAACCCCTAGTAATTAAGTGGATTTCTTCTTATTTGAACGATCGAACCTACCGAGTCCGATTCAGATCTACCCTCTCCAATCGTTTTCTTCCCACGTCGGGGGTTCCCCAGGGCTGTCATCTTGCACTGTGGCAGTTCTACTAACGCCACAGCCACCTTTTCAACTTACCCCCAAGCCTTCCTGCCCTAAAGCTCTAGTGATCTTACCATTTGTCGCTTATGCAACCACATTAACTCCCCCAAGCATTCTCCCACCGATTTTATCATCTTTCGATTATGCAAATTGCATCCAACACCGCAACCATTCCCCTCACACGAAGCCGCACCCGAGCACCACCTCAAGGAGCATTTCGGCCGAGCTCACTTAACCGCAGCGGCAGCATTCTGAGTAGTACTTCGCCCTACCAGCAATACCGTGACTATGTCACTGGAGGGGGGGGCGTACCATGACGGTTCTACTAACGCTACTGCCACCTTTTCAACTTAACCCCAAACCTTCCTGCCCTAAAGCTCTAGTGATCTTATCATTTGTCGCTTATGCAAGCGCATTAACTCCCCCAAGCATTCTCCCACAGATTTTATAATCTTTCGATTATGCAAATTGCATCCAACACCGCAAGCATTTCCCTCACCAAGGACATTCACGCATTCAATGCGTAATATCGTTTTTCCTGGAAAAATTCGGTACGCCAGTACCGCATACATCAATGCATCTCAGCATTGTTCTAAAAAGAAAACATCTCGGTTGCCATACTAGATAACTGAAGTGGATTATAGAAACAATCAGTGGAGCCCCTGTCTGCGTGCGTTTGCTGTCCCACACGTGCGCGACAGACAATCTACAAAGCATAACGCAACTCGCGCCTAGCTGCCAAGAGTCGAATTCTTTGCCAGTGTAAATATTCACACTGGAATTCGACACTTGACTTGCTATCGATGCAATACACAATCGACATGGATGTAAACACAACCAACATTGTGTAATCATCCCAAACGCATCCTAATGCCCAGCGCATTATTTAGACATCTTCTGGCTCCAGAGGGTAGTCGTCCAGAGCTTGGTCAGGGGGGGGGGGGGGGGGTGATGAATGGTCCAGGGGGGGGTTTCCCCTCCAATGGAAGAATGCCGTTTTTGGCGATGGTACTCGTGAGTGGGCTGGTAGCGGTCCGCCGCAGTCCTCCTTCACGTTGATGGTCGATTAGGAGTGAGCCGCCCGCCCTGAAAAGTGTTGAAGACGGAGGTGTCTTGGACGGAACGGAGGGTTGATGATTATGGGATGGTCCCCTTCGGTGTGGAGGCTGTTATCGTGTATGGTCACGGAACTGGCCATGCGATCTGCGTTGGAGTTGTAAGTTCGCAATCCACCATCGTTAACCACGTGATGGCTGGTGATAGGACTGGTCACTTTTAAGCTGGATGCTGTGGCGGGTGCTGCTTCTGTTCGCACATGCAGCAAGGTATGGTGTCTCCACTTGCATCGTCGGCACACCTGGTCGGGGAGGCAGTCGCGTATGAGGTGGCGACCCAAACAGTTGAGGCACAGTTTCTTCCGGCGTGCGACAGACTTCCAATGTACAGGTGTGAGGGATCGAAAACTCTCGGAAACGTAGACGTAGTGGTGCGCCCCACAGAACATCCATGGCGATTGTCTCCGTGGTGGCTCCGGCGCTGCGGGGAGCGCAGCCCGCCAGGTGGGAAATTGCTCTTTTGATGCGTGCGTACGCGGTTCGTGTTCGGTGCGCATTGTTACGGGTAGACCAGTTCGTTGAGGGCGTTCCTTGCCTCAATAAACTTGGCGACCTCGTCTAGATAGATCTTCTCGGCTTGGCCGATGATGAATCTGTCCACGAAATAGCGATGGCCGCTGGTCATCTCTGGAGTTGTAAATTCCCAACCCACGAGGAACGGCCATGTGTTTCTGCGTTGGTCCGAACATCGGGGCATGGGCTGATTTGATTTGTGGGCAGGCGGCACTTTGGTCGGCGGCCTGCTGGTCCATACTCACTGGGAGTGTGTGCGGCTCTCGTCTATAGGCTGTCGGACTGAGGACCGCTGATGTCACAGGAGACGGTCGTTAGGCATCATTGCCCTGGTCGGCGTCGTTTGCCTTAATGGGGGAGACTGGGTCAAGCGCGAACAAAGCCTCGAGCAGACTCGGGAGTTGGGCATCATTGCCTTGGTAGACACGGTTTGCCGTAATTGAGGAGACTGGGTCGAGCGCAACCTGAGCCTCAAGCAGTCTCGTTGATTTGATATCCTTGCCTTTTTCGGTGAGTTACTCTGCAGAAGGCTTCATTCCTTCTTAGGCTGCATCGAATTTATCTTTCTGGTCTGGTGCTGGTGCACTGGCAGCTGGTGGTGCCTTCGTGCTGAACGCAGCCTTTCTTTGTATTGTAGTGTCAGCGGTGGGTGCTGCTGCAGTTTTTACTTCTTTCACTGCCTCTGGAACCTTTTTGACGTGCTTGGCGGTGTTAGTTGCCAGGTTTGGAGCAGTTTTCTTCTCGAGTGTTCCTACCTTGGCTGTCTTGCGTTCGGCAGCACCTGCCTCGCTGTCTGTCGCCACACCTTTGTTTTCCGTAGGGGAGATTTTTTCCGGTTACATCATCCGTGATGGCAATCTGGATGGATGGCCATGTGGCATATGCATGCCTGTTGTTAATGGAGTTCCTGGCCACCAAGGTGGTTGTGAGATTAATGGCTGCCAACGCCGTTTTGGTTGACTAACGGTGTCCGTCGCAGGCTTGGATACGGTCGGACGGTCGACGTTGAGGGCGTTCCTTGCCTCAATAAACTTGGCGACCTCGTCCAGGTAGATCTTCTCGGCTTGACCGATGAATCTGTCCACGAAATAGCGGTGGCCGCTGGTCATCTCTGGAGTGGCCAGGCGTTTTATCTCCACGTGCTTCAGTCGGATGTCTTCCCATGTGATCTGGAAATTGTGTTGGCGTATATCCACCGGGAACAGCGTTGGCGGACCTCTCTTTTCCAGATTGAGGAATGCACCCGACATCCGTTCCTGAGTTTTTCCGCCAATGTAGCTGTCATGTTTGACTTATCTGACATTGGGACGCTCTCTGGTTGTTAACAACGGTGGGTCTTTGCGTCTGAACTTGGTGTCCCGCAACCTTGACGTTGGTAGGCCCTTGAGCTGGGCCCTTTAGTATGCCGCAAACTTGGCCGCGGTAGCCGATACAGATCTGGATCCAGGGCTGCACCGCGAACTGGTGGTAGCAGGCTGTGCCGCAAACTGGTCGGTTGATTTTTATCTGGGTCCGATGATTGCCCCGCGAACTAGTTGTAATGTAGCTGCGCTGGGGGCAGCTTCTTGATACGCCACTAACCTAGCGGCGGTCAGGTCTTAAGCTGGACGGGGGCTGCGTTCTGTGCAGCGGTTCATGCGCCACTAATCTGGCGGCTAGAGGTCCTTAGGCTGGACGGGGGCTGCATTCGGAGCAGCGATAATTGTAGCTTTGGGGCAGCTGGTTAGACATCGGTTTGATCCACAGATGGATTCCTGGCAGTGGCCACGCACTGGGCGGCGGACTGCACGGATGTTCCTTCGTAAACGTGGCGGCGGTATAGATCCACAGACTGGATCCTTGGTGCGCCGTGACCTGCACGGCGGTAGATTGTATCTACAATCTTGCAGTGGCCAACGAATTCGGCGGCGGTCTGCACTGATGTTACACTGCGAGCTGGCAGCAGTGAAGTGGATCCACGGCCTGGATCCGGCTCAAAGGACCAATAATTGTAAGTCCAACAAGCGTTGAACACACCTTCCACTAACAGGGGTTCGTGAATTGTTGTGGACCTGGCGTCAGGAACAGTGATGTCTCCTGACGTGCACTTTGGTTGGGCAGGGGCGACACGTGTTTGGGTTTCGCCGACCGATGAATGTCGTCCGGGAAGAGTTATCTCATTCAATGGGGTGTCTCCTGTTGTGCAGCGAGTGTTGTGCCGAAACACCTATAGAAACGTGAATTGGTTATAAAGACAAGAATACCTATAAATTGAGCAGCAATCCAAAGTGTAGCACCAACTCTCCTTAACGAATTTTCCCAAACAAAAGAAGAAATAACACGGGTTGGTTTGATTTCCACGGATTAGAATTAATGCGAACCGTGTCGCTTGAAATGGTTTACGAAGAAGCAGGAAAAATGGTTGTTGTTTGACAACCAACCGAATTTAATTTTAAAATGTCAGCTGATTGTTAACATTTATTAGGTTGATGCCACGGGTAGCATTCAGTTGCGAATTCGCTGGTTGCGTCCAGGGCGAATCCGCAACATATATATATATATATATATATATATATATATATATATATATATATATATATATATATATATAGATATATATGTATATATATATATATATATATATATATATATATATATGTATATATATATTTATATATATAAACATGAGTGGAGTGAAAAGTTTCCGACCTAACAAAGATACAAGTCATTTTTTCTTAAAATTTATTTTTATTTTTCTACATAGTCTCCTTGTAACTCTACACACTTCTCCCAGCGCTGCTCCCATCTCTCTAACCCGTCCAAATAATGCTCGGCATTTTTCTCTGCTAAATAGCTGTGATTGCCTTCTCATTTCAAGAAAATCTCTATCCTCCGAGCGCAATTTTTAGATTAGAAAACAAAAAGAAGTCGCTTGAGGCAAGATCTGGTGAGTAAGGTGGATGGTCAAGAAGTTCAAACCGTAATTCGTGGATTTTCGCCATGGCAATCGCTGAGGTGTGACACGGCGCGTTGCTTGGTGAAACAGGGTTTTCTTTTTCTGCAAATGTGGCCGTTTTTCCGCAATTTCTGCCTTCGGTTGGTCAAGTAATGACGCGTAGTATGATCCTGTAATGGTTTTTCCTTTTTGAAGATAATCGATTAAGATAACTCCACGACTATCCCAAAAAACAGTCGCCATCACTTTCCCAGCTGAAAAAACAGTTTTTGCTTTTTTGGAGCCGATCTCCCCTTTGCAGTTTACTACTGTATTGTTTACTTTGACTGTATTGTTGTTTGGGGCGTATAATGGTGTATCCAACTTTCATCGACAGTAATTAATTGGTGTAAATTAGCACTCATCTTGTTCAATAAATAGCTGAATATCTACCCAAATCCACAAACGTTATAAGGACAAAAAATACGATGCAAAGAATCCTAACGAGCGCTAATCGAATCAAATTTCCTCCCGTTTGCTTTATGATTCATTTAACTCAATATGTTTCTTTCCAGGATATGAAATATCAATTGTCTCCCCCATTACAGCAAAATGACACCCAGCGATTTGGATCGTAGCGCAGAAGGAAATCACCTTCTGTAATACTTTGATTTGTTTGAGTAATAACAGTAACTCTCGGATCATAAACTTGCTTTATGGCATTTATTACGATTCCCAGTTATTCGCTTTCTCTTTCCTCGTCAGGTCTGCATCCTTGCAATGTAATCCCATCCATCCCTGAAGATGTTTTTGTACAAGTCGTTATCAAACCATTTAAGCGGCAACACTTAACAAGGACTCCGCCTTTTGCATTTCACATTTTCTTCTGTTATATCGTTCCTTTTAAATACCCTGTTGCAGTACTGAGTAACTTTTTAGTTTTTATGATGACTATTGAATAGGTTTATAATAGATGGGCAACTTAGATTCCTTTGGATGGAACGGCGATTGCATTTCTCCAGAGGACAGCCGACGTTCACTGTACAATCACCCTCAATTACCTCTTCCACTCTCTTACGCATTTACATAATACGTTTTGCAGGTATCTCATAAGACGGTATTCAAGGATTTCATTATTTATGGATAAAAACTCAAGGTAAGGTTGGGCTTGTTTTGTGGGCCTGTGTGGGCGTTGCTTAGTTGGGTAATGTGCCCCATGGCTGTGGCGATTATAGTGAATAACGGTTTCATGTTATAGTGGTATATGTGCCAGCTAAGAAGCTGAAGAATGAAGCTATCTTGTAAAGGACGACGGAGTGACTCAAAAAAGATGAAGTGTTTTCATATTGTGAATACGAGAAGTCATGCAGAGAAAAGGCATGCGTAAATATTGTGGCACCAAATAGTGATCACCAGAGAAGTAGGCGATTTAAAAACACGACCATTCCCGGTACAATGGAATACGTGTAAGATTGAAAGGTACCAGGAGACTTTTAAGAAACTGAGCCACAATAAAAAAAACCAGTAAGGAAGATAGCGAAATCACGCGCCGAAATTTATTAAACAAGTTCTCTTTCTCCTGGCAAATTCTATAACCCTGTTTCTTATCAAGGCTCCAAGATACCGAAGATGGATGAGGGTGTTTTTCGAGAAAACCTAACTGCTCTTTGAGCTACTCCATCTACCAAATTTAACGGATGGTAAACCCAAGAGAATTATGAGTGAGTCGCACTTTGCAGAGATGTAAAATTATGTACTCAATTATACTGTCATTTTTCATTGACAATTTTTACTTGAGTCACAGCTTTTCATTTTTTGTGCTTTGCAGACTGGGGATGGTAACCTTCAAAAGATACAGCTGGCTTGACTCCACTTGCATGGCCGATTCACTCTGTTCTGAACCCACCCAACTTTGCAACCCATTCCTGTTTGTTTCCCCGGGTAACGATGTGGGGCTTTTCAGGGCCCGAAGAGCCATACATCATTCGATCCCCACTATTCCAGGCGAACGACTCACCTCTAAGTCGAACTTCAGCAAGGTTGCGTAACCTTGCTACGGCATTTACCGCCAGCCAAATCGCTGGAATTAATACAGTTACCCAATCGGATAACTGTCATGAATATCTGTTAGGCAGCTTACCTATTCTGTGGGGGGTTTTCCTTCCAAACCCCTTTTTCTCCATCACCATCCCTGAAAACATTAAGTCCACGACAAAGCTTATCACTTAGCCGTGGCATCGAAAATTCATCCTCGGGCAGGCATTGATATCTGAAAAACATTAAGTCCACGGCAAAGATTATCACATAGCCGTGGCATTTGAAATCTCATCCTCAGGCATGCATTGCACCCAGGGCATCTCGTTTCCATAGCCTTATGCTATGGAAACAACATCAACAAAGAGTTCATTGATTACTCGTTGTCTTGTTTGCCCATGGCACCCCTAGCATGCGGCTATTAGGTCCCATTGGTTTGCCACCGCCGACAAGGTTTCGGCTGATGCAAACCAAACATTTCCCTAATTACCAGCAATAGCTGGTTTCCTATTATCGGTCCCCACCGATCAGGGACCGCAAACAAGCAACGAATTGGATGCAGCCAGCAAGTGTTTACTTTTAACATCTGGCAATGGCTGCACCCTATATTCGTTGCAATATCTAAACATCGCATTTGCACCACAGAGTGTTATGAATATACAATTCCCTATTAACGGCCGCCACCGGTCGGCGGACCTAAGGAAATTCACACCATCAACCTAAATGTTGATTTATGGCCTCCCATAGGATGACCAGATCTTCGGTTCGTGTTGTTTTCACTCCAGATGTTCCTTGTTGCCGGCATGTATAGCACAATCAATTGTGTACACAGCCGCAGGTCGTTCATTGTTTGCATTCGTGGAAGATGCAGTTGCGATGCTGGCATCCATCCTCGGTCACCGGACGATCGTATGCGAGGCATACACACACATGCATAATGTATGCCTATTCCCCGGTCCAATCACGATTAACTACCTCGAGTTAATCGTGCAGCTCCTCCCCTTTTGCGGTTTTCTTTGGGTGTCCCTTTTCTTTTGTGGGCATTAAATACCCAGTCAGATTTCATATTTCGTGGAGTGCGAACCGGTGTCTAAGTTACGAGCTGTGCCTTTTCTTTCTTTGCTTCCTTGTTCATTCTCAAAAAAATAATAAGAGAGCCGGTGGAGTATTGTTGTCAAAACGGTCGATTGCACGAATTGATCTCCGCGCAATGTGTGATGTAAAAAATATCGAAAATAAGTGAAAACTAAGTAGAAAGACATTTTCATTTGAATTAGAGTAAATATATAAAGGGAGTGAATCAAAGTTATAATAATAAAAGAACATTCAACGGAACAACAACACCAGTGTTTTCATTTGACATTTCTCCGTAGTGCGCAGTCTCCAGGAACTCGAGGGTGGAGCTCGGTGTTCGTTGATAATCTCCTGTGAACAATCCGTGGGTGTTTTGCTGAAACCGCGCCCGTGTAGGTGCACAAGCCAAAACTACCCCACAACGACTGCCGACATTTCTTCCGAGGGCAGCATCGAACTGTAACGTATATAATACTGTTGCATTTTTGTAGTCTGGGGAGCTTCTGCATGATGTTGTCGAGCCGTGCGTGGATGAGCTCTCGTCCATTGCTTGAGCATAGCATGAGCGTCTATATGCTAATTGCGTATACTGCATAGCAGACCTGATTATCAAGCACACTACGCTGCCCCTGGAATTTACTGCATTCGGCTAGGTCCCGCGTTTTCTACACATCGTCTACAGGACGGGTAGTGCGGGTCTTCCTCGTGTTTAAGTTTAGTTTAGTGGGGCTACCGCCCCATTTATTAGATTAATACAAACATTTATAAAATAAATACTTACAATACAACTTTTATGATACGTTAACTAACTAACTAAACACTTGACTTTAAATGCAAACGGATGGGTAGGAGGTGGAGGTAGACTAGTGGGGACAGTGTAGAAAGCAGGGCTTAAGATTGGGGGTGTGATTGAGAGGAATCATTTAGGAAGGGGTGCTTGAGGGTTGGGTAGTGAAGTTGAAATCAAACACGATGGGGTTATTATTGGCACTTCTTAGCAATAGTATTGGTGGTGGTGGTGGGGGGGGGGGGGGGGGGAGAGTCTCATCATTAACTCCGTCATGTTTGAAATCAACTACCACACTCTCAGACACCACCTCCTAAACCGTTCCTCTCAACCTCGCTAAAAAGCGAAGATTTCTTATATTTCGAGGGTTTGTAATGAGAATGTTGGGGGCGAAGTCGTGGTGCCGGCGTACGGCACGAGGTTCTACCTCGTCCTCACAAATTGTTCGCCTATGAAACTCTGCACGTCACCGAGGGGAAGGAAAACACATTCAAACACTCTAGTTGTTGTTTACTGTTTTTATTTTATGTTTTATTTTATGTAAAATCGAATTCTACACATTACTATTATAAAGGAAAACTAAACGAATAGAGCGGATTCGACCTTTACACACACATTTCACGATCAGCTGGAATTTATTTTCATTTGTTTTTATGGATAATTACGGCTGAGCACTTAGCACTAACAATTAAGTTAATTTACGGTAAATCGGTTGTTCGTCTCCTGTTTTGTTGATATATTATGTTTTTAATTCACGGCGTTGTGCACCAATAACCACGACTAAAGGTTTTGTTACCGAAACGCATCCGCAGTTAGAGTACGACTTCAGTATGTACGCGTCTCCGCACCGCTACGGAGAGCGGGAGGTGAACCGACCGGATCGGCGGTTGCAATAAGACTCAGCGATGTGAATTCGCTAGCAAGGGAAATTCGGCCAGTGGCGCATACTCTCTTGATTAAAGGGTGCGTTTCCTATTACAAGAGAAACGTGAAGTCTCTCTTTGGGGTAGGTAACCGGATCTCATAGAGAAGATCATGGTGGTATGCATGTATATGTGAACATTGGTTCTTTCATGGGACCAGGCCTTGAGAACGAAGTTGAAACAATCAAAAGGGATAATGGGCATCAATGAGATGTGAGTTCGGCTAAGTAAACAAGCCGTATCTCATTGGCCACTAATGGATTTCTGTTTGCTCATGCCGTGAGGTCATGAGAAGCGGATCCAGAAATATTGAAAGACAAAGAGATCGTGTAGATCATTGTCTATGATGTTCATTGCAGCTGTATTGATAGACCGCAATGCATCGTGGACTTGGTGCTGATTGGTTTTAGCATATTCACTGAAAATTGGTGTTTATGGCAACGCTGCCATTCTATTTGCGTTTGCTTATGCTATAGAATTTGGTTTATGCCTTTAAACGCAAAATGCGTGTATTTGCTTTTGTCCCTTAGACAAAGGTCGCCAGCCAATGTGTATGTAAGGAAATTTATTGTATACATGGTGAGGCTGGAAATAGGCGACGCAATGATCGTTATCCCTGGTTATGATGGTTACATTATATGTGAACCTAATCAATTATATTACTTTGCAGCGGGACACACGGACACGAATTAATTATTTTTATTATTATTTTAACCCCGTTTACGTATTTACTCGCTTACCGGTATGTATTATATATTCTCCCGGTCTGGGGATAATCTATGATATTGAGTGCCACAATCTGTGCTGTCTTTGCCTTCTTCAAAATACAATGAGGTCGAAAGGTACCAAGATTACCTCCTCCCGGCATTTTATTGGGAACCCGACCATCTCTCGTGAGCCCACTGGTACTATCACCGGTCTGCTCAGAAAGTTGTTTACCTCCGTTACGTATGTTGGTATGCGTTCTACCGACGCTTTCCCCCTATTGTTGTCTTTTAGCCTTTGGGATGTTGCCTTGGTGTTGGAGTAACTGGGACCATGCAAGTTTTCGCAGGGTTGGGTCTTCGGCCGACTACCAACCGCAGTCTGGCTCTTCTCAAATCCCCTTGGTGCGGATTCCCGTTCAGCTGTCTTGTGCTAAAGCATTCCCTTCCTATTATTTGCAAAATGAATGGAAAAACCCAACACACTATCTGCAGACAACCCTGGCAGGGATCTACTGCCTGGAAGCTACAGGCGATTTCTTGATGTAGTTTGAACTTGCCCTGGCAGCAGCCTCTAGACTTACTACTTGGTTTCTGGGGATCCGCTGAATATGGTCGGGTTAGTGCTTTCAACTTTAAGAGGCTGATCTCAGCGCCGGTGTCCAAAATTAGGCGTGTAGTATTTCTACGCGCAATATCCAGAGGGAGCTGAACAGTCCAATATCCATATGGAGTTGAAAATCGGGATATATGCCTCGGCCCGTGGAATGTTCACACGTTATATAAACCAGACGCAATACAGACGGTCGTAAAAGACGCGAAACAATATAAAATAGACATCGTCGCGCTTCAGGAAGTCCGACTCCCACATCAAGTAATCGAAACCAATGGGTTTACACTGGCGTGTGGAGGTACCGATACACACAACCTCAGAACCGGCTTCATCATAAGCAAGAAGATTACACCCCATGTAAAAGATGTGAAATTTATTAACGACCGAATGTCGGAGCTAAAAATACAGGCCCCATGTTACAATTATGTGCTTATAAACCTTCGTGCCCCAACAGAATCTACGGACGAAGAAACGAAGGACACGTTTTACGAGACCCTAGAGGAAGTTTTTGATGGGATCTCATCGTTCGATGTTAAAATCCTCCTCGGGGACCGCAATGTGAAAATTGGAAAGGAAGATATCTTCCAACCAACTATAGGTAAAGAAAGCCTACGCAACGTCTCAAATGATAATGGAATTCGAATTATTACGTTCGCAGCGTCAAAAGATGTGGTAGTGAAAAGCACGATGTTCAAGCACAAGAAACCCATAAAGCCACTTGGATATCACCCGACGGCGTAACGCGTAACCAAATAGACCACTTCCTCATAGACAAAAGACATCACTCCAACATTCTTGACGTAAGATCATATAAAGGAGCAGATTGCGACTCCGATCATTTTCTAGTGACGGGCAAAATTAGAAGTCGGCTCGCAGCAAACCCGCATGGGCAATCACGAGAGACAAGCAAAAAGTTCGACATTGATAAACTAAATGACCTACGCAAAAGGGCTGAATATCAAGAGGAACTAACGTATAGATTTAGCATCCTAGAGAATGGGAGTAGTGAGGAAGAGGAAACCAATAATTTGGGCACTAAATAGGCATCGATCAGAGTCACAATCAAACAAACAGCCCAAAAGGCATTCGAATTTACGAAAACAATTAAGTCCAAGCCTTGGTTTGACGATGAGTGCAGACCAAAGATTGAAGGACGTAAACGCCTCAGAGTGATCCACTTAGAGAGATATCATGAAGTCAACGCAGAAAGATACGCGACGATTCGGAAAGAGACAATGAAACTTTTCAAATGCGAAACACGCGAATTAGAGAAGACTTGGATCGAAAAAATCCTAGAAAATTCCAGAGCAAGGAACATCAGAGGTATGTCGGCATAAATTCTATTAGAAATGGCTACCGAGGGAGAGCCAAAATAATTCGAGACACAAACGGTTGTCTAGTAACAGAAACAAACAATATCGTAACAATATGGAAGCAGTACTTTGCAAACTTGCTCAATGTGCGCACCCATCAACCACAAATAAACGCACCAGACGTATATATAGCCGAGCCTCAGATCCCAGAGCCCTCTATCAACGAAGTTGTAGACGCAATAAATTGATTGAAAAACAACAAGGCTCCCGGAGTCGACTGCATACCGGCAGAGCTTATGAAGCATGTAGGAGAGGCAACCGCTCGAAAGATTCACCAACCCAACAAAACAATATGGGATAAGGAAGTCACTCCGGAAGAATGGAAAACTCCAATAGTCGTTCCCATTTTCGAAAAAAGCCGACAGATCTGACTGTGAAAACTACAGAGGAATATCATTGCTTCCCACCACATACAAAATACTAACAAATGTCACACTGGCGAGAATCACACCGTACGCTGAAGAAATACTGGGGGGCTACCAATGCGCATTCCGCAAGAATAGGTCAACAAGGGACCAAATGTTCACAATAATACAACAGCTGGAAGAGAAGTGGGAATACGGAGAGACAGTTCACCAACTGTTCGTTGACTTCAAAAAAGCCGTCGACTCCGTGTAGTTGAGCTGGGAATCCCGAAAAAAATGTGCCTCCCTCATTCAAATTTGCCTGAACGAAAACAAAGAGCGAGTTAGAATAGAAAACCACCTGTCAGAACTATTTGTAATCCGGGACGGACTAAAACAGGGGGATGGCCTCTCACCATGTCTCTTTAACCTTGTCCTCGAGTATGTCATCAGAAAGGTACAAAACGACAACATGGCCGGATCATCCCTGAACGGGGTCACACAAGTGCTCGCGTATGCGGATAACATCGCCGTTTTGGGCGATAATCTAGAAACTGTAAGTAAAAACTGTGAAATTATCATGCAAGCAGCAGAAGAGGTGGGTCTAGCAGGGAGGCTATTTCACAGTAGCCAACTTGACAGCAGGGTAAAAGTCATATGCTACATGACGCTAATCAGGCCAATGCTCATATATGGTTGTTCAGTATGGTTTAACATAGGTCCAAATTTGATGGAAAAGAAGTGTTCGAAAGAAAGTGTCTCAGAAGTTGTCTCAGATTATATCGGACACCGGGATCGGACTATAAAAAGTATTACTCAAATGAGACTTTATATAATGAAGCGTACATAAATAGGGTGGATAATTTTATGATTAAATTAATCAGAGGACATATTGCGAGAGCAATAAGCTCGTCCAATGACCTAATTTTCGGGGCCTATTATCCAAACACTCTGTACTATGAGAGCGTGCATCGCAACGGCTTTGTTCCACCAGAGGGGTTCCTTGACTTGGACATGAAAGGGCTTATACAGGATAGTTCCGGAATCCCGCTGATCTATCATGTAAGTAGATCATCCGTAGACGGGCGATTGTGCTACGACCGGGAAGAAACGCGCACCGAAGAAGAGCTCCTACGCTTCAGTAGGGCTATCTCTCACAGAGACCGGGCCGATAGTATTAGACAGCGTCAACAGTTCTGGTGGTTGAATGGCATATAAAGACCTGGATACCAAAGTCGGTATAGAATCACACTATCATCAGCTAGCTTATATAGACTTAGCTTTTCTAGAATTAGGGTAATATAAGATTTAAGTTAAGTTAAGTGCTTTTACATAAAATTAAAAATTAAAAAAAAAAAAAATAGGTAAGTTAAGTAAGTTAAATTTTAAGAAGAAAAAAACAAAAAAAAAATTGACAAAGTTTTCAAATTTTTCTTTGTCTTTCAAATAATTATAAGTACTGCCACATAGTTCTGTCGCCGAAATGCAAGTTATACAAATGTTAAGTAATGTTTAGCTTAGAGCGTCTGCGAGGGACCAGTAAGTTATTATATAAGATAATTAAGCTAAAATTTAAGCATTTTTTGTCTAGCCTTAAATTTAGAAACTAAGAATATAAAAAGAATTTAAAAAATGTTTTAACAATGAAAATGAAAAAGAGGTGGGTCTAGAAATAAATGAAGACAAAACGAAATACACGATTACGGCGAGAGCAGGTGGACCTCAGGGAGTACACATAGCCATCAGGGGCAAGATATTTGAAAAAGTTAAAGAAATTAAATATCTGGGAATAATACTGACGGCCGGTAACGAAATGTCGAAGGAAATTAACAAAAGACTACACTCCGGCAACGCCAGTTGGCACACAGTCAGTAAACTGCTGAAATTCAAAGTGCTATCACAGAATATAGAGCTCCATGTCTATAGAACCATAATCATGCCGATTGTTTTATACGAATACGAAACATGGGCTCTCACAAAACGGGAAGAAAACAAATTCCGCGTATTTGAAAATAGACTGTGGGGGTTCTCTATACCACATGGAGAACCAACCCACAATTTCATACCTTATTTCGACCGCTTTCAGCGCGTCATTTCTACCGCTATTCTCCTTATAAGCTATTCCACCTGTAAATCATGTTAAACGGACGCATAGCTAAACTCATTATCCTATGCAGATAATGCATAATTCAGTTTAGCTATCTTTTCGCCATACGGCAACCCCATTTCGCTAACCCATGAGATTTCCACCGGAAATCGCATCATGTCGGTTAGCAACGGCATAGTCTGATTAAGCGATCATCATGCAACCGCTGGGGAAATTATCAAAGCATTTAATTTAGTTCACATGATCAGATTTCCCTAGCCAATTCGGCGTCCTATTCACTTTCTCCAGAAACTCCATTCGCTGGGGATCAATGCTCTCTTTCGCGGGTGAATAGCACCAACTAAATTTCCCTCCCCTTCACAGTTCTGTCTTCCTATAATTCAATGCACTCTGAGATCACCATATTCACCGAATTAGGTCAATGGGTTATCCTCAGAGCTGTATTGATTCATGCACATACAACCAAACCCACCCCGAGATCATTGCACATTGTGTTTCTGTTCTCTCATTCTCCCATGTTCGTCGACTATCGAATTATCCGATATATTCACCACACATCGACGGGCGGGGCAATGAGAGAGCAGATGTATGATCTCTATTGGTTGTCCTGGGTGCAAAAATTAAATTACCCATCTTCATCCCTTTTTCGGTCAGTCGTTATTCAACTACCGCAGGGTGTGTACGCTGGTGCACACGCTCGGATCAGAACACAAGAGATGTGTTGTAAGATGAACGTAGTGCCTCGTTAGACACCGAGAAAGAAAAACGCGTTACGCTTTTAAAATAGACAGTTAACAATTATAAAATTTTTCAACGGAGTAACTAAAGTCAAAACCAAAAATAGATAAGTTCTAAGTGAAACGAAAATAAAGAAAAGGATATATTAACAAATACAGAACGATAAAAACTCAGTAAAACTACACTAGCGCGTTTCATTCATTGCCTTTTCCTGGATTTTTGTGGATATTCGTCGAAACATTGATGGGGATTCAAGTGAAACCGTGCCATACGTTGGCATTAATATTACATGTCCACAAGACTAATCAAGTCGCGAAGATTAAGATGGGCAGGACACGTGGCGAGAATGGGCAACGATAGGACCGTGCATAGAATTCTTGACGGTAAGCCAACGGGAAAGGGGCCGACAGGGTGGCTGCAACGGAGATGAGAGGACATGATACTATGGAAAATTTTCATTTTGCAGTTCTCATAAGTTGTGAATTCAAAGAGATTTCTCTTATGTTTAGGTTCACAGCATCCATAACCTAATATATATATATTGTTGCGGATTCGCTGAATGCAATCAGTGAATTCGCAATTGAACGCAGCCACAGCAACTAACTGACGTTTGGTTGAATTTCTGGTTGCTGTGGTGACACAAAAACAAAATGTGTGTCACATTCTTTCTTCTGCGTTAACCATTCGAGCGAAACAGTTCGCAGCAATTATCCGGTGAAATATAATTAATCCATTGAATAAAACTCATTTATAACACAGTCAACAGCCCACACTTTCTTGAGGAATCTGGATGCGGATTATTGCTGGGAATTCTAGGTATTTGGTTTACTTTTCCTCTTAATAACCCAATTGGTTTCAGGCATCAGACTGCTGACGCCATTTCTGTGTTGCCGTATTGGATCTCTGCAACTTCTGTAGAGTCATCGTATATGCCCACAACAAAACACGAACCCTTGTTAGTGGAAGGTGTGTTCAACGCTTGTTGGACATATATATATATATATATATATATATATATATATATATATATATATATATATATATATATATATATATGCATATATATACATGAAGATGTAGGGGGCGCCGTCTTTTATGATGGCGTTATATTTGAGTTTACACACATCTTTTTTTTTTGGTACAAACATTTAATAATCACTAACTGTGCACTGTACTACTTTCTTCAATAATGTATAAATAAAAGTTAATTGAAAATATATCAGTACTTGTTAAAATCACTGAACACGAGCACACTGCACCACTTTCTTTTTTAATGTCTAAATTAAATTACATTGAACATATACTAGTACTTGCACCATTTTCTTCATTAATTTTCTGACCGTCTCGATCACTAGTTTTCCAACCAACTTCCTCCTTTTTTCCTTAGTCTCCCGAAGGAAGCTTTTTCTTTCACCCTGCAGATCGAAGGATATGTCCTTTTGTCTGCATGGATCTTTTGCCGGCCCCCATTTCCTTTCTTTATCTCTCCCGGCTTAAAAATTCAACAGAGGATCTTGCTAATGCACATTTGCGATCCTCTACGTCGCTGGGCGATAAAACGAACAGTTTGTTTTAGAAGAATGGAAAAAGGTATTGCCTGCGGGAAATGGTTTGGGTAAACAAACCTTCAAAGGATCATAAAATTGCAGACGTGCATTTTATGATTCTCAACGCCTTTACTTCAAAGTTGGTCATCTGGTCCGCAGATTTGGGTTCAGAGAATTTTGCGTGTTGAACATATGGTTCGTTTATCGCGTCTTGGATTTAAGCTCAATTCAATATAAGCAAATTGAACGTGTAGTTTTGTATTGAATAGATATCGCGATATTTAATGTATGCGGGATTAATGGTGGAGACTAGCTCCAAAGACGTAGGTATTAAGGGGTGGCGGGTTTTGTGCGTAACAGTGGTATGTATACGTTGAATAATTTAAACATATATCAACCGGCTGACTTGACTAGACGTGTTTTTGAAACGTCAATCCACTACAAATTTAACTATGACTCGCTTTACACCGAAACTGCCCGCCGATATAGTGAGGCTGTGTTACCTAATTAACAAACCAACAAGCACCATCTGGCAACACCATTCGTCGGTTGGTGCTGAATTTTGTTGAACACGGGACAATCGGAGATGTCGTCCATCAACGTCCAAGACGTTGCAATGGGCTGGTTGACGCGGTAAGAGAGAGCGTTGCTGAGATCCCACATGTGTCGTATCGTCACCGCGCTCAGCATTTTGGCGTCAGTGGAACAACCTTTCGGCGCATTTATACGGCTAAACAGTCACATACCGACATAAAAGATGGCACGCCACATACATTATTATTTATTGGCCTGTAGGAACCGGGAAGTTCATGACCTCACCGACTCGGCTACGCCATCGTTCCCTGTCCTGGGCGCTCTCCTTCCACGCTTGACCATTAGATCCGATCTCCTCAAGGTCAAATCTAACATTGTCCTCCCATCTCCGTCGCGGCCGTCCTACCGGTCTCTTTCCCGTTGGTCTACCGTCAAGAATTCTATGCACGGTCCTATCGTTCCCCATTCGCGCCACGTGTCCGGCCCATCTTAATCTTCGCGACTCGATTACTCTCACTATTGTAAGTTTGCGATATAGCTCTTCCAATTCGTGGTTATGGAGTCTCCTCCATTGTCCTGCCTCCTCGTCATATTTACCTCCAAAGATGCCCCTCAAAATTTTATTCTCGAATACACGGAATTTGTTTTCTTCCCGTTTTGTGAGAGCCCATGTTTCGCATCCATATAGAACAATCGGCATGATTATGGTTCTATAGACACGGAGCTTTATGTTACGTGATAGCAGTCTGGATTTCAGCAGTTTACTTACTGCGCGCCAACTCGCGTTGCCGGAATGCAGTCTCCTGTTAATTTCCTTCGACCTTTCGTTACTTACGTCAGTATCGTTCCCAGATATTTAAATTCTTTAACTTTTTCAAATCTCTTACCTCTGACGTTTATATGTGTTATCTGAGATCCACCTGATCTCGCCGTAATCATGTACTTTGTTTTGTCTTCATTTATTTCTAGGCCCACCTCTTCTGCCGCTTGCATGATGATTTCACAGTTTTTACTAACATTCTCTAGATTATCGCCCAGAACGGCGATGTCATCCGCATATGCGAGCACTTGTGTGACCCCGTTCAGGGATGATCCGGCCATGTTGTCCTCTTGTACCTTTCTGATGACATACTCGAGCACAAGGTTAAAGAGACACGGTGATAGACCATCTCCCTGCTTTAGTCCGTCCTGGATTTCAAATGGTTCTGAGAGGTGGTTTTCTATTCTGACTCGCTCTTTGTTTTCGTTCATGCAAATTTGAATGAGGGCGGCATATTTTTTTGGGACTCCCAGCTCAACTAGAATATGGTAGAGTCTCTGCCTTGCGACTGAGTCGTAGGCTTTTTTGAAGTCAACGAACAGTTGGTGAACCTTATCTCGGTATTCCCACTTCTTTTCCAGCAGTTGTCTTGTTGTGACCATTTGGTCGCTTGTTGACCGGTTCCTACGGAACCCACATTGGTAGTCTCCCAGTATCTCTTCTGCGTACGGTGTGATTCTCGCCAGAATAACATTTGTTAATATTTTGTATGCGGCTGGGAGCAATGATATTCCTCTGTAGTTTTCGCAGTCAGATCTGTCGCCTTTTTTGAAAAGGGGGATGACTATCGAGGTTTTCCATTCTTCCGGAGTGACTTCCTTATCCCATATTGTTTGGATGAGCTGGTGGATCTTTGGAGCGGTTGCCTCTCCTCCATGCTTCACAAGGTCTGCCGGTATGCAGTCGACTCCGGGAGCCTTGTTGTTTTTCAATCGCTTTATTGCGTCTTCAACTTCGTTGAGAGATAGCTCTGGGATCTGAGGCTCGGCTGTATGTACGCTTGGTGCATTTATCTGTGCTTGATGGGTGCGTACATTGAGCAGGTTTTCAAAGTACTGTTTCCATCTTGTCATGACATTGTTTGTTTCTGTGACCAGACAGCCGTTTGCGTCTCGAATTATGTTGGCTCTTCCTCGGTAGCCATTTCTAATTGAATTTATGCCGACATACATACCCCTGATGTTCTTTGCCCTAGAATTTTCTAGGATTTTTTCGATCCGAGTCTTCTCCCATTCGGGTTTTTTGCGTTTGAAGAGCCTCATTGTCTCTCTCCGAATTGTCGCGTATCTTTCTGCGTTGACTTCATCATATCTTTCTAAGTGGATCACTCTGAGGCGTTTACGTTCTTCGATCTTCGCCCTGGACTCATCGTCGGAGTCGCAATCTGCTCCTCTATATGATCTTACGTCAAGGATATTCGAGTGGTGTCTTTTGGTTACGCGTTACGCCGTCGGGTGATATGCATGTGGCTTTATGAATTTCCTTGTGCTTGAACATCGTGCTTTTTACTAACAGATCTTTTGACGCTGCGAACGTGATAATTCGTATGTATGTATATCTATACGAGGGTAAATCAAATATAAACGGTAATTTTTTTTTCATTTTTTTTTCTTGCATTTATTGAATAAAGTTCATCATCATCGGCATTACAAGCGGTATCCGGTCTTGGCCTTATTTAGCAAGTCTCGAGGAATTGAATAATGTTACATACTAATTATTACCATCAACATTTTTCAATATAGTCTCCTGCGTGATCTACACATTTTTGCCACCGATTCGGAGACTTTAATATCCCTTGTTCGCAGAAAGACTTAGGGCGAGTTGTTAGACAATTACGCACGTGCTCCTAGACATCTTCATTACTTTCGAATTTTGTTCTTACAAGTGATTCCTTCAAGGGTGCGAAAAAAAAATAGTCACAGGGAGACAAGTCTGTGCTATAAGGAGGGTTTTCGAGCGTTTTCCAGCCCATTTCTTGCAATATATCCCTTGTCAAGGACGCGGAGCGCGGCCTGGCGCTGTCTCGAAGAAGGATGATATATCGAATGGGCATACCTCGTCTCTTGGATAATGGATTGAAGACTTCCATAACTGATATCCGCTTCTGATGAGTTAACAACAGTTAAGCAGCGATCACTTTTAATAAGCTCTCGAACGGCATTGATGTTGTCGTCTGTACGGCTTGCCCTTGGGCGTCGATCATGGCTTTCGTTTTCTCGAGTCTGGAACAGCGTATCATCACCAAACTGTGCCTTCAGCCGAGAAAAAATTTCCGAGGGTTTAAAGCTTTCATCTGTTAAAAAATTTATAATAATCCGTTGCGCAGCAGGTGTATGTACTCTCTCCTCGCTCATGGCTATACTGACTACAAAGTCGAGCGGAACCGCTAGCAAGCCGGTTCCTCTACTCTTCATAAGCCAAACAATAGCCACGCACAAGATTATCTAGCTCGAAACTTGCTGCTAAAATAAAATTACCGTTTATATTTGTTTCACCCTCATACAAACGCCGTCTATTCAAATAATTTAAAAGGTGATCGGTAAGTTAGCATAAAAAAAACGCTAAACAACCTTATCTCTTACCACGTTGGCGAATCGCAAATCAGATTGTGTTTACTTTTATGTGTCTACTGCTGTTTATGCAGTGTCGTCCTGAAAATTGGGGCGCTATTTCGGGGCAGCATCTCTCTGGAAATGAAAGGGTGCGTCGATAACCGCCGTGTGAGCATTCCCTATAACCTAGGCTCAGGTCCGAATGTTTGAGTAGGAATATTTTAACCGGGATCGAAATTTACCTTTGTATCAAAATAGCCAAGAACCTCAACTCAACTCTGAGTTTATGAGCAGAAATACCTTACTGAAGTACTGAAATTTAGTTTTGCGTTAAAAAACTGAACATTCTTGATTCAGCTCCGAATTTTTTAGTAGAAATATTTTCCCCAGTAGCGAAATTCATATTTGTGTCAAAATAACGACTTCAATTTAGATCAGACTTTTTGAAAAAAATATATTGCCCAGTACTTGTGTCAACAACCTAGACTCAGCTCCGAGTTCCTGAGTACAAATATTTGGCACAGTAGCGAAATTCACGGTTGCGACAAAATGCCCAATTATATTGATTCAGCTCTGAGTTTTTTATTAGAAGTACTTTATCCAGTACCGAAATTCACTCTAAACTCAGCTCTGAGTTTTTAAGGAGAGATTCACTTCACTGTTAAAATAATCAAAAACTTAGACTCAGTTTCGAGCAATAAAAAACATTGTTGTGGTGTAGTGTTCTATAGCGTTTGAAATAACAGTGAAGAAGAACGTGTGAATCAAACTGACGCTATGACAGTTTGAATCATATGAGCGACAGGTTAAACCAAAAGTTAATTTGTCGCACATTGATTCAAGTTCCAAGTACCCCACATCCCAATCCAATTAAATCATATGCAGGACAAATTTAAACGAAAGTCCATTTGTCGTGCATTAATTCAATTCCCTTTAACTATGAAATTATGAAATATTCTAAATGCATTTCATGGTTTCCCCTTCCGGGAATTTATTCCAATAAATTCCTATACACTTCCGAGAATCCTATTCCAATTGAAGCACACAAAATCTTGTTTGTGCTTCTTGGAATTTTTAAATAAAATGTTTAACAAATCTCTGTTGCCACAGAATATAAAAGGGCGGCACATTTTGGATTCGTGATCAGTTTGGATCCAGAGGCCAAAACGGCCACAATACATATTACCAAAAGTGAAATTAAAAAAAAAAAGTAAATAAAAAGAAATCTCCTCTTTTCATCTTGGACACAAGGCCAAACGACTGGGAAGCCCCACCAACCGAGGTAAGCAACACAATAAATACACCAATATAACCCTACACAGGAATCTCTCATAATTCGTGTGAGAAAGAGAGAAAGAAAAAACAACTCCCACGAAACAAAGAATCTAAGTTAGAAAGGAAAACCAATAGCAAAAAAGAAGTTATTAACCGTGAGTAGACCTTCGTATATCATTAACTAATTTTAACAGCGAAAAGGAATATAATAACCACGGCAACGAAACGGATCCGTTTCCAAAGAATCGGCCAAGATAAATGCATTCGATTACGCCACACAAACACGGGCAAGCAACTGATCAACTAGGAACTCCAAAGGCGGTACAACCAGCCACTTCATCCGTCTCCGGCATAACGACCCCCGGACAAGCCAAACCCGGGTGAGCAACTGTAAGTGGGTTTCATTTTATCTACATTTTAACTTGTAACATCGAGTCGTGGCGAATATTTGACATCATCTCAATTTCTACCAATCAGATAATCAAAAAGAATAACTGTTGAAATCGGATAAAAGCCCATTATTTTATTTTACATTTTCATCGTATAGGTCTTATGGGAACATCGCTTACATCCAATATATTAAAGTATTGCTTACTGGAGGTGATTTTCCTTTAGATAAAGTCCTTTTGATTTTCACTTCGCACTCTTTCCACATACAAATTCGATTCTAATGCTTTCCGCCAATCAATAATTTTCGAATGATATATCGTAATCCTGTTAATGGTTTCGAAAACAAATCTCAGATATAAATCATCATTGGGATTGATTTGTTAGAAGGAAGAAAGCCAGATAACAATCAAATTCCAACCAATCTAATTAGACATCAATTGATAATAACATCGTTCAAAATGCTCCAAGTGAGATAAAAATATCCCCGCACATACATTCTACCAGAAATATAAGAATCGTACTCACTGTACGTGCTCGAAATCAATCAAAACAGCATCTTGTCACCCTGTTCTCCAAGAAGGAACATACATAATCCCAATGTCCATCTCATCGTCCGTAATAATAACAGGCTTCACATATATCCAAGACCTGTGACTGACGTCAGAGGATCAACAATAATTCTCTCATCTATTTAGGCAGGAAGTACCAACCAATAATTCGAGTAATGGAATCCCAGGAAGGCTGCTGTCATTTTTTCTAGATCTCTTTTTACCAGGAAGTCAATGTGGACTTGTGCAGGTTACATAACTAAGTTATTGTGGTAACGAGGGTAATTCGTACAACAAGAGTTTCGCTTGACCAGATTTTCATCGGTATTCGCTTTGTGGAAACTATGGCCGGTCTTCTTAAAGGGTTGCTCCACATTACGACGGAAGCTCTCAATTTGCGATGAAATGTGTTTTAAGAAGAGAGGTAAGTGTGACAATAGACAGAACTGTTACATAAAAGGAGAATCAATATTGTTGAGGAAAATTTAACTCAATTTACTGATAGATGTTGCTTTGATCCATTTGACTCCTTATTCAGAACTACTCTTTTGGAAACGAAGGGCCATTAAGTGCTTCTGTTGGCTGCTCTAACGCTTTTGTCTAATTTTGCCATAGAAGTCAGGGGAAGAGATGGGGTTGGAATTATAAAATAGATGAAATTAAGAAAGGGAAATTTACGTTAAACAAAATTAATAGGATCATCCTGCTGGATTTATTGGCACGTGCGATAACTCCTGAATGTAATTTATATTATATTTCTTTTCAAAAGAAGGTCTAACAGATCAACAGGATTTGACAACTATAGGTGAACTATATAAGACCCTAAATTGTATAGGTCTAGTTTTTATTATACAGTGCATTGCAATAAGAAGTAATTTATACAGGATCCTATAGTATTATTTTCTTGTCTTAGAATTGGAAACCGATGGGTCTCAAGTTAATCGTTGCCACATCCCTTGTTTCTAGAATTTTCTCAGATTGTGTCCAATGCATCCGATGCGGGTATAATCAACAAACCAACTACTATTATTATTACTATTTATTGGCCCGTAGGGACCCGCAAGTTCAGAACCTCGCCGAATCGACTCCACCATCATCCCCTATCCTGTGCACTCTCCTTCCACGCTTGACCAACCGATCCGATCGATCAAGGTCAAACCTAACATTGTCCTCCCATCTCCGTCGCGGCCATCCGCTCGGTCCTTTTCCCATTAGTCTATCGTCAAGAATTCTACGCACGATTCTATCGTTGTACTTTCGCGTCACATGTCCGCCCCAACTTAACCTTCGCGACTTGATTACTTTCACTATTGCAGGTTTGCGGTATAGTACTTCCAATTCGTGGTTGTGGAATTTCCTCCATTATCCTGCCTCCTCGTCATATTTACCGCCAAAGATACCCCTTAAAACTTTATTCTCGAATACGCGGAATTTGTTTTCCTCCCGTTTCGTGGGAGTCCATGTTTCACATCCATATATGTTAGAACAATCGGCATGATTATGGTTCTATGAACACGTAGCTTTATATTACGTGATAGCAGTTTAGATGTCAGCAGTTTATTGACTGCGTGCCAACTAGCGTTGTCGTAATACAGACTTTTGTGAATTTCCTTCGACATTTCGTTACTGGCCGCCAGTATCGTTCCCAGATATTTAAATTCTTTAACTTTTTCAAATATCTTGCCCCTGACGTTTATATGTGTTCCCTGAGGTCCACCTGCTCTTGCCGTAATCATATATTTTGTTTTGTCTTCATTTATTTCTAGACCCACCTCTTCTGCCCCTTGCATGATGATTTCACTGTTTTTACTTACAGCCCAGGACGGCGATGTCAGCCGCATATGCGAGCACTTGTGTGACCCCGTTCAGGGATGATCCGGCCATGTTGTCGTCTTGTACCTTTCTGATGATATACTCGAGGACAAGGTTAAAGAGACATGGTGAGAGGCCATCCCCCTGTTGTAGTCCATCCCGGATTACAAATAGTTTTGACAGATGGTTTTCTATTCTAATTCGCTCTTGGTTTTCGTTCAGGCAAATTTGAATGAGGGCGGCATATTTTTTCGAGATTCCCAGTTCAACTACAATATGGTAGAGTCTTTGCCTTGCGACTGACTCGTAGCCTTTTTGAAGTCAACGAGCAGTTGGTGAACCGTCTCTCCGTATTCCCACTCCTTTTCCAGCAGTTGCCCTATTGTGAACATTTGGTCGCTTGTTGACCTGTTCCTACGGAATGCGCATTGGTAGTCCCCCAGTATTTCTTCTGCGTACGGTGTGATTTTCGCCAGTATGACATCTGTTAGTATTTTGTATGTGGCTGGGAGCAATGATATTCCTCTGTAATTGTCGCAGTCAGATCTGTCACCTTTTTTAAAAATTGGAACGACTATTGAGGTTTTCCATACTTCCGGAGTGACTTCCTTATCCCATATTGTTTTGGTGAGTTGGTGGATCTTTGGAGCGGTTGCCTCTCCTCCATGCTTCACAAGTTCTGCCGGTATGCAGTCGACTCCGGGAGCTTTGTTGTTTTTCAATCGATTTATTCCGTCTACAACTTCGTTGAAAGATGGATCTGGGATCGAGGCTCGGCTGTATATATGTCTGGTGCGTTTATATGTGGTTGATTGGTGCGCACATTGAGCAAGTTTGCAAAGTACTGCTTCGATATTGTTACGATATTGTTTGTTTCTGTTACGAGACAACCGTTTGTGTCTCGAATTATTTGGGCTCTCCCTCGGTAGCCATTTCTAATAGAATTTATGCCGACATACCTCTGATGTTCCTTGCTCTGGCATTTTCTAGGATTTTTTCGACCCTAGTCTTCTCTAATTCGCGTTTTTTGCATTTGAAAAGTTTCATTGTCTCTTTCCGAATCGTCGCGTATCTTTCTGCGTTGACTTCATGATATCTCTCTAAGTGGATCACTCTGAGGCGTTTACGTCCTTCGATCTTCGGTCTGCACTCATCGTCAAACCAAGGCTTGGACTTAATTGTTTTCTTAAATTCTAATACCTTTTGGACTGTTTGTTTGATTGTGACTCTGATCGATGCCCATTTAGTGCCCAGATTATTGGTTTCCTCTTCCTCACTACTCCCATTCTCTAGGATGCTAAATCTATTCGTTAGTTCCTCTTGATATTCAGCCCTTTTGTGTAGGTCTTTTAGTTTATCAATGTCGAACTTTTTCCTTGTCTGTCGTGATTGCCCATGTGGGTTTGCTGCGAGCCGACTCCTAATTTTGCCCATCACTATAAGGTGATTGGCGTCGCAATCTGCTCCTCTATAGGATCTTACTTCAAGGATATTCGAGTGGTGTTTTTGTCTATTTTGTTACGCGTTACGCCGTCGGGTGATATCCAGGTGGCTTTATGGATTTGCTTGTGATTGAACGTCACAATCTGCTCCTCTATATGATCTTACGTCAAGAATGTTGGAGTGGTGTCTTTTGTCTATGAGAAAGTGGTCTATTTGGTTACGCGTTACGCCTTCGAGTGATATCCATGTGGCTTTATGGATTTGCTTGTGCTTGAACATCGTGCTTTTCACTACCAGATCTTTGGACGCTGCGAACGTGATAATTCGAATTCCATTATCATTTGAAATGTCGTGTAGGCTCTCTTTACCTATAGTTGGTTGGAAGATGTCTTCCTTTCCAATTTTCGCATTGAGGTCGCCGAGGAGGATTTTAACATCGAATTGCATAGTATCATAATGATCAGAAATCCCTTTGAAGCCAAACTCCATGAGAATAGGGAAAACGGAAGTTCCCATACGCCTGGTCGTATTGAATGTCGAGTTGCGCGAACATCTAATATTTCGAGTTCGTACTGACGAGGGTCACACGCCTGCAACAAAAAGTATCCAGACGCTCCGTCAGCGAATATAGAGGATTGCATCGGTCGAAGTAGGTATAAAAGCAGGAAAAATTTGTTTATCAAAAGAGAAGTCATTACGTCCGGTCAGGAGAACATCTCGGCCCTTGTTCAACTTAAAATTAAAACTAAAAGTAATAATTTTAAAGTGTACAAATTAGAAGTCAAGTTAACATTGAAACTAAAAGTAACATTTTTTAAAGAATACAAAATAAGAATAATTCAGAATTTAAATAAAGGGCTAAGCAAGCGAAATAAAGTGTTAAATTAAAAATTTTGTTCGGCCGTGCTTCTTAGATCGACCTAGTCCTCTCACTTTGCTCCAGGTTTCGACTCTCCTGGTGCGGGGGAAACGCCAGAAGTTCTCCCCACAAACCATATATGGCCTAAGGGCCCAGTTGGTGCACTAAACAAAGTATATAGCCCGGTCAAGGCATAACTATATATATATATATATATATATATATATATATATATATATATATATATATATATATATATATATGGTAAACCAAAATTTAATAAAATATATTTGTATGTATGTAAACAGAAAAAAATTGAAATCATAATAATATAACTAGATTCAAGTTTCTTTCTTCTTTTCTCTGATATAATTTGTAACCTCTTGTATAAAGTAAAAACAATAAAACACAACATTACTGTACACCGAAAGATAATATATTTACATAAAAAACAAAACAACTGTATGTAGAATAATTTAAAGTGCTCGCACAGAGCCGATAGATTACATCAAATGTATTTAGTTAAAATATTGTTACAAATTCAAAACCGACACACTTGTCAACCGTTAGCGTGACCTCATGGCGTCGCACCGAGCCTTAAGCCAACTAATACGACATCAACACACCGATTCTGGAGCCATCTAGAGGAATACTGGAGAATACACAAAACTGACAGAAACGTCAGAAGCAGACGGAACGACAAAAAGAACAGACGTGTAAAGAGATTCAAAAAGAGAGCTAGAGAACACGTGATTGAGGAATTTAACGGAGGAAAACAGAGGTTGTCCTTAAAAACATTGAAGCACTCTTGCGATCCAGTGGTCGAACTCGCGCAACGGAACGTATAGTTTTAAACTGGACATAGTTTAACGGTCGTGTGTGGAGTAGAAACGTAACAATTGGTGTCAGAAGTGGGATCGCGGGGTGATCGTGGACAATGGAACCCCAACCAACTCTAGCATTCGACATGAACGTGCTTTTACAAGCAATGGCACAGCAATTGGCGGAGCAGTCTTCACGTATGGAAAATCAAATGGCGGAACAGTCCTCACGCATGGAGAATCAGTTGACGGAACGCATAGAGAAGCAGCTGACGGAGCAGTCCTCGTGCATGAAGAACCAGTTGGCAGAACACAATTCACAAGTTAAGGACCAACTAGCGCACATCGAAGGAAATGCCGCTAAGTTGCGGGCGAGGCAGGACCAAATGGAAGGCGAACTACATCACTTGGAATCGAAACTTAGGGAGTAGGATATTCATGTGCGTGAAAGACAGCCAAGCGTACCAGTTACGACTGTCAATGCGATGAAACTTAAGGCCCCAACCTTTGATGGAATTGTGCCGTTTAGTGTTTTTAAACTACCGTTCGAGACGAAAGCACAAACTAATCATTGGACAAGGACGGACAAAGTGGCAGCGTTGGTGGTATCGTTGAAAAGCCCCGCCGCCGACGTGCTACAAACTGTTCGTGCAAGTGATCGTAGCAATTATGACGCAATAATGGCTGCGATTGAACGGCGTTACGGCAGCGATCATAGGAAGCAGATGTTCCAGATAGAGTTGATGAATCGCCACCAAAAAGTAAACGAGCCGTTACAAGAATATGCAATGGAGATAGAACGGCTCGCGCACTTGGCAAACGCAGATGCACCCGCGGAGGTAATCGAAATACTCAAAACCCAGGTGTTCGTAAATGGTTTGAAAGATGCAGATACAAAACGAGCAACGTACTCTACGCCGAAAAGGACATTCGCGGAAACAGTGTCGTTTACATTGACACAGGAAACAGCAAGTCTGTTAAGTAAACCAGTGCATAGAGTCCATCGCATGGAAGTGGAACCGAACGAATCCCTGGAGAAAAGTGTGAGGGATCTCATAAAGACTATGACTCAAATGATGTCAACCGGACGCAAGGGCTCCGACGGGAAATGTTATAATTGCGGAAAAGCTGGGCACTTTTCACGGGATTGTGATGCACCACGCAAGGAAAAAGAGATTGCTGGTCTGGACTTGAATGGCGGCAAAAACTCTAATAGTCCCTCAAATAAAACGACTCCTTCAGCTGACCGATACATACCACCCCAATTACGTGGAGGAGATAAACAAGATTCATTAAATCGTGATAATAAAGGCGAAAAGGAATTCAGGAACGACAGGGATAGGGAATACAGGACCGATTTCCGCAGAGGAAGTAATAGAACCTTTGGAAATAGAGATCGTCCGGAACGTGTAATTTCAGAATATGGAAACTAACCCAAGAGAAAGTTCGAGGAAAACTCCCAGAATGGTGAACTTGAAACTCGCCGCGAGGAGTGGAATCGTAGTGGTGGTGGACGCTTTCAGAATAATCGGAATATGGATAAAGAACGCCGTGATGATCGCCCCCGTGAGCGCAATCAAAGAGATGACGGCGGCAATCGTAATGATCGTTGGATAGAAAGGCTGCAGAACTATGACTGCGAGATACAACACCGAAAAGGAGGACAGCATGGAAACGCCGGTGCACTCTCTCGACGCCCATGTGCAGTGGAGTGTAAACATTGCTCAAAGGCCGAACGATGTGAAGGGATAGTCGACATCCGCTTATTGAGTCTCGGACCTGATGCAGAATGGGGCTCCAGTGCTATGAGAAAAAGCCAACTGGACGATGCCGATTAGGTCAAGATCCTGAAAGCAAAAGAACTGGATGAAAGACCAGCAAAGGAAAGAATGTCATCGGAAAGTCCAGTGGCCAAGGCGTATTGGGCGCAATGGGACAGTCTGAAATTAATAGACGGAGTATTACATCGCCAATGGGAAAGCAATGATGGTAGATACACCTCCGATTTAATTGTCCTACCAAAATCAAGGATAGCAGCCGTGTTGGAAGAATTCCATAATGGATCAAGCGGAGGACACATCAGCGTTGCAAAAACCCTGGAGAAAATAAAACAACGGTTTTACTGGGTGAATGGCCGGAATTCAGTTGCTAACTGGATCAAAAACTGCACACAATGTATGGCAGCCAAGGGCCCAAAAGCCAAAAGCAGAGGGAAGTTACAGCCCTACCAGTGACTCCGGCAACAAATATGTGCTCGTGGTGATGGACTATTTCAGTAAGTGGCCCGAAGTGTATGCGATACCAAACCAGGAGGCTAAAACCGTAGCCGAAGCTTTCGTGCAGAATTGGGTCACGCGATTTGGAGTACCGATCGAGTTACACTCGGATCAAGGGAGGAATTTCGAGTCTGCTATCTTCCAAGAAATGTGCTCACTGCTGGGCATCGAAAAGACACGGACGACAGCTCTGCACCCACAGTCGGATGGAATGGTTGAGAGGTTCAACCGTACGCTCGAGGAACATTTGCGAAAAGTTGTCGACAAATGTCAGCGTGATTGGGACAAGCACATCCAAATGTTTTTAATGGCATACCGATCAGCAGTACACGACACTACCGGACACCCACCTGCACACATCATCTTTGGTACAGACTTGAGGCTCCCATCGGACCTGAAATTCGGTAGCAACGGCGCCACTATTAACGCCGGAGGCAGCTATTGGGAGGTGCTCCAATCCGAGATGGACGCAATACACCGTCTCGTGAGGCAACGGACGCGGTTGATGAGCAACAAAATGAAGGATCGGTATGATCGAGCCATGAATTCCGAGGGGTTCCAAGAAGGCGATTTAGTACTATTATACAACCCCCAACGGAGGAAGGGTCTGTCCCCAAAACTGCAGACATCGTGGGAAGGCCCATATAAAGTCTTAAAGCGACTAAACGATGTGGTGTATCGCATACGGAAGAGGCAAGGGAAGATAAGAGTTGTGCATATAGAGAGACTATCCCCATTGGGATCATGGAATTTGGAGTCTGATCGGGACGGTCAGACTTAAGTGTGGGGTAGTGTTACAAATTCAAAACCGACACACTTGTCAACCGTTAGCGTGACCTCATGGCGTCGCACCGAGCCTTAAGCCAACTAATACGATATCAACACACCGATTCTGGAGCCATCTAGAGGAATACTGGAGAATACACAAAACTGACAGAAACGTCAGAAGCAGACGGAACGACAAAAAGAACAGACGTGTAAAGAGATTCAAAAAGAGAGCTAGAGAACACGTGATTGAGGAATTTAACGGAGGAAAACAGAGGTTGTCCTTAAAAACATTGAAGCACTCTTGCGATCCAGTGGTCGAACTCGCGCAAAGGAACGTATAGTTTTAAACTGGACATAGTTTAACGGTCGTGTGCGGAGTAGAAACGTAACAATATGTTTAACATTTAATCTAATATTGAAAAAACTCTTTTCAAATTTTTTGTTTGCAAATAAATTCGTTAAAAAAAAGCAAACGTTTATTCCCCCAAATGTTGATACAAAAGTCCAGAGTAAAGCTTAAACTTCGTAGAAAAACTTGTGACATGCACGCCTTTCTCTAGGAAGCAATAAAATCTTCCTTGAAATGTTATTAGATTTCTAAAGCTAATTCGTTCCGTTATATAAGGAGAGAGTAACCTTCGGAAGCCTCGTTGTTCCTTCAACTTTCATGTAATTCTCTCATATAAAGTTGTTAACATGAAAAGATTACACGCGACTCAAAGGGACACCATAACCAGAAAACATGCACCCTACCACCATAGTGCAGGTGATGTCCTTTTCGACTTTACGCACATGCACAGAAGTTCCCCCAAAGCACTTGGACCATTGCTGCCAGCCGCTGACTGCAGTTTGAAATAGTTCCTGCTGAGCATAAAACTTTTACCATAAATCCAAGGAGTTAGTTTGAAATTTGTTTTTGAACTAAATACTGTTGTATCGATACAACGTAGTGCAACATGATTCATGTTTCCAAATGAAAACCACAATTTTGACTCACATTTCTGGTCTGTCCAAATTTCTATAAATAATAGTCTCGGGTGGAGGAAAAGAACAACTGCTTGAATGTGCTCCTTAAACTGACTGTGAAATGACTTTAATCTGGGTGAATCTTAAGATTATTGACGCATCTCCCTCCTCTGCCACGAATGTAGCTCATAAATGGTATTTGTTTTCATCTTTGGTTAAAACTTTTTTATAAGTAAACTTTACAGCCAACACATTTCTGTCAATGAAGTCTCCATAAAGCAGCTGCCTAGTCGCGTTGATAGACACTTGAATTACCTTGCGAAAGGTAGCAGACAGTTGAGCCGGAGAGGTTCATAAGCACCATAGTGTAAAGTACAACTACACCTTTTTCATGAGCCAGTAAATAATCCTTTTGTAGTCCCTCGCAGTCAAGCAATACTCAGACATTCAATAAAGGACAAAGTAAAGATACAACAATTCATTCGGGCAAATGGATTTATATTTCGAAGGTATCTATTTTGGTCGCAACATTGATGTAGGTGGATCGGCTTCTGGCCCCAATCTGCTCGTACTGACTGGATACTTTATTAGAACTTCTGTAATCAATTGTTATTGGGCAAAGTGGATTAAGTCGCCGGCGTACAAATGATACCTCCAAGTTTCATAACTTCTGCGTAGCTGTAGTCAAGCAGGGCTGTTGGCCATTGTCCGTCTGTCGCAAACTTGTCGGAAAATAATCCTAATTAATTTTTACTGTCATCCCTCGCTCCATCGCATTTATGGCGTTCAAACTTACTATTTAAGTCACTCTACGTTTTAGAGTGTATTTTTGTAGTTGGAAAGTTGACGAGTCTCTCTTGTACGAGTCTACCTAAGGCAATGTGTTCCAATAAAAGTCGTGTCCTGTAGTCCTTAAGTGAAACAAAGTAATGCAATATATGGAGCTTGGGATGTAAGTGCAGATTGTCAGGTTGTACATATACCGACGGAATATATGTGACATTTACCTGCCGTCGGATTCCCATTTATACAGGTTCACTTTTTGGCGTAATCACGTAGAACATCTCGACTGTCTTATAAAATGACAACATCTGGCGCAGAGACGTAATGTAATGTGGTTCATGCAATGAACCATTTTGAATGGTGTATGATTTTCTAATGCAGATATTTTTCAAGGTTGAGTAAAGTGGGGATGAGAAATGTGACAATAATATCCTATATAAATTTGAAATATATTCATTCGTCTGAGGATGTAAGGGAAAGCAAAGTTTTTGAAGGGGCTACGCAATGATATACGTATCCACTCAATCCATTTGCTGAACGCCTTTTACAATGGCATGTTTTGTAAAATGGCTCAATGAAACCTCATAATGGAATGGTTGCTTACACATTACTCTTTCGGGAAGTTACTTCATTATAAAAATCCGTTAACATTAAGAAAAGCTCCGACGATAATGTATGACGTACTACGTCTAAGAATTCGCTATTTGAAAGAGGCTGTAATTTTATTAACGCGTGTTGATGTTTTGTACGACATAAGAAGTTAGGGAAATTGGTTTTTCTGGGAGAGGCGGTCCTATAACGCCGAATCGGCGCCCCGAAATGACACCAAACAACTGTTACAGTTCTTTTTGAACAGTTGCAGGTAGTAACGTTCCAGGAACATACGCGTGGGGAGGGGATTCTACAGCTTTCCCGCTCTGTGACGGAACGATTTATGATGCAAATATGATCGCGCCGTCGGAAGATAAACCGCAACGTGATGCAATCCTCCGGATTGTCTCTTGGAGCGCATATAAACGCAATTGCAAGGAACAATACCGCGAAACTCCGAAGTACAGATAATATCTGTAAAACAGACAGAGGTCAGCTATGCGCCTTCGATGTAATAGTGACTGTATTCCCGGCGTCAACGCCGTGACCCCGATCAGCCGGATCACTGGTCCCTCAATGGTTTTGTGGCGGTGCCGCCAAACCCCACAGTCCACTTACCTAAAAACCTCCATAACCTCATCCCAAGTCGCACAAGTTTTGCTAATTCAATGGCATTAAGCACCTGAAAATGCTTGACGCATTAATTAGATCAAATCTATAATCTTAATGTCCCTGTAAATAAAACTTACCTTTTCATGCATCACTTCGCATACAATTTTCCGTGATTTCTTTCTTTGCTTATCTGGAATTCCAAATCAATGCGGCACCTTCGGTACCAGACAAATTCCTGTAAACAAAATGATTCGGTTTGCATACAATGTAACCGTCATGGCAGGGACCATAAATATTGCGCCGTTTATTTTCCAACTTCGCCATGTGTACGATAAATTTCTTTACGTACACATTGGCCGGCGACGTTTTTCTCCCAGCAATAAAATTCTCTAGCTCGCACCATGTGCAAACAGAAGAACGCTGTTCCTACATAGGTTTCCCGCGATACCATAAACAATTCATATGGTTTGTGGTATCCGAAAAACATTTTTTTTTCATTTGATGAGCGGCTGCTATTTATTTAGCTGACCTTCATTACCGGACGAGGCATAAGCAAACCCATTAGTATCCGACGAGTTCGGTTTTATTTGCTTTACCGAAATAGTATCATATGAATGCACTTTATGCCCTTTCTTTGTTCTAGGTTCGTTCTCGTCCATGGAAGAACCATGCACACATACCACCATGACCACGATTAGCGCGTGAGCTCTGCACGAGCAAGTTATCGTTGAGTCTTTTTACAACCGTCGAGTCGAGCACACGAAGTCGCGATCATCCCCCGTAACGTACGTACGGGGCATGCTCACACCATTGAGTCCATCTTAAACTCCCTTACGCGAGTCAAGATTCTATTGTTTTTCGGGCTGTGTTTTTCCTTATTGTTGTACGTGTGCAGTGGTGTGCACTAAAAGAGTGCATTTCTGTGGCGGCCACACCCTTAAGAGAAAAGTTTTTCTTTCTTCCCTTTCCTTAACCCCAACCTAGGATGGAATTCACAGTCACAGTCACAGTTCTATCCCCGGTGAGTACATTTCCACCCACTGACTGCCACGGCCACGCGTCACTCCCGCTCTCCGCCGGCAGCGGAGACGCGTAAATAAATACATACCGGAGTCGTGTGTTGTTCGATTTTGATATTCACCCAAAAACTAAAGGACAAATCTAACGTAAATGTATGAAAATTAATTAAGGACAACTTGTGTTTTATATACTCCTGGTGTGGATGTTGCGTCGTCGAGTTCGGTTTGTGCTTTTCAAGTTTACTTTCCCGCAGCTGAACATTTGATTAGTGATGGAGACGAAGTAGAACCTCGTGTCGTACGCTGGCACATAGACTTCGCCCCCCACAGTCTCAAATAGGTTGAAGGCATGTTTAGGAACAGAGATCCAAACATGAGAGCAATATTCGAACGGGGGTCTAATTTGAGATTTAGATAGTAGAAAAAGTTTTGCCGAACTAAAGTATTTCCTGGCTCTAAAAAGATAAGTCCGTTTTTCTAAGGGGAGCGGGCGATGTTCGGCACGTGTTTATGCCACGATACATTCCCACCCACCGTGACTCCGAACAATTTCAAGCTTTCCCCAAGTCCGAGAGCCTGGCCATTCGTCATCAGCTGTGGAGCCGATGATCCACTTTTCTTTGTGAAAGTTGTATATTATATCTTCGTTGCATTGAAGCCAACGATATTGACCTTTCCCCACCCTGATCCAGATTCAAAGAGTCGATCTGACTACATCTCAGCTAGTGCGACATTGATGCACTAATCGGCAGATCACTCGAAAGAGAGGATCGTTATCCGCAAACTGAACACTCTGTTATCCGTTGACTCCAACCGCCTCATTGGCTGACTTGGTAGGGAGGTTGTGTCAGGTGTTTGATTGTGCAAACCCAGGTTCAACTGACGACCCTTGATATTTTGCAGTTCAACACAATTACCGAGTGGTAGGTAGGGACCTCGATCTGATTGGTAGAGTCTGCATTTGTTTCGCTGACAGCTAGTTCTTGGAACTGGTTTCCTGAGTACGCGGCACCATGGGCGTTGTCTGCGCCGTCGCTGTTGACTCTCAACGTGTCTGTATCCTTGCTTTTATTGGTTTTAGGGCGTTTAACCTTTAGATTTAGGTCGGTATTTTGCTTTTTCCGAAGCACCATTTAGGCTTCCATTTGTTTTACGTCCATATTATGGACCACGTGTTCGCACTTTTTATTTTTATTTTTTTTTTTATTCTGCGAGTGACAGATAGAAAATCGCGTTCAAGAGTTTATTTATTATACTGTGGCATAGTGACAGGTATAGAGTCCAGAACTCACGTGAAAGATGCTTCTCCTGGCATGGTGCGAACTACGGCTGGTTGGTAGTCTGTGTTTCTATAGCGTCACACATGAACTTAAATGCTTGCTAGAAATGAAAAAATTCGACATACCATAAAATAGTGATGATAAATTGAACTCTTTGGAAAGAATGACCGTCTTGTTAAAGGGGTTGACATTGACCCTCAAAACCAACCTATGTCTTCACCGACTTTGACTTTAATTTTAAGACAATCGACTTTGTTTCTCCAATTTATTAAAATAAAATGAGTATGTTTAAGAACGCGGCCATCTTTGCGTACGATTTCATGTCGACTCTAGAATTTTGTACCGATTAGCAGCATACGACCGTCTTCGCTAACGATTTAACTTCAACTCCTCTTGAATTGGACATTTTACGATCTTCATTCGTGCAAAATTTAATAATTATTTGGAGCCGAATCGTTTTTTTTTTTAAATGACTTTCAACATAAGCATTCGGAAAACACGTAGGCAGCATTAAGTATATCGGCATGTCATGTCAGTTGTTACGGTGCGGTTGTTTATGATCAAGAGGAATTCCTTTCTTCTGGGGTACAATAAATTTTAACTCGGATTTTCAATTCCAGACAGAGATTTTATGGAACATCGTGCCATCGAGGATTATTGGTCAGACTGTACACCTGGCACAAATCGAGTTATATATCTAATTTATTACATGTTTAAGTATACAGGATTTAAATATTTTGTTGTGCTGATTGTTGTATTCAGTCCTTTTTGACGGCCGTGCTTCCTCGTCTCGACCGAGGGAAGAGCGTGGACTATTTTAGAACGGACAAAGAAAACACTTCTTCCTTTTGTATATTCATTAATTTCTTTCTTTTATAATGCTTTCTTTTTAATTTATATATACGAACCAAGTCAAGTCTATTGATTAAACTTAGAAAGGAGGAAAACAAAATAACTCACTCTATTTATAACTGTTTCTTTTAGTATTTTTAACACAAACCAAGTCTATTGATTAAATTTAGAAAGGAGGAACCTTTTCTATTTTATTATTACTTGACTTCCCGAAGGCTCAAACTCGACTGATTGCAAAAGTACAAAATTCTCTCTTTTTCGTTTCCTTTCGTTGAGTTTCTTTGATGAACGAAGTCGAACCTGGGGAAAAAGGGTCATCTTCCTCTCTAGGTACCTGAAAGCCGGCAACGCATGAGGTTCTTTTGGCCAATCACAATCGAGCAGCTGCTACGGTTGCTCGATTTTGGTGTATGGCTTATGCTTGTGGCTCGATTTGATTTCAGAATCGTCACGTTGAGTATTTGCTATATTTGCTTGGTGACGATTCTGGGATCGTTATATTAGACAACCGCTATTGCTGCTGCTATGTATGTAGGATGACGATTTTTGGAAATCGTTTAGGAAAATGGAATCATGGATGGGATATGTATATTGGGAGATGGGACATGTATATTGTATGGGAAATATGGGATAATGGATGGGATAGGTACATTGGGAGATGGGAGGATGGTAGGGCTTCGGGAGCACTACATGATCAATGTAAAATAGGAACAGCCAATAGTGGATATTTTGACTCAATTTTTTCCCCTATAGCTCGCACAGACTGTCTGTCGGGACTATTGTTATGATCGAAATAATGAGTAAGTGCTCTTAAACACTGGTTTATTTCAGCCGGCAAAATGTTCTCTTTATTTTATTCACCGATAGTTATTTTTGTACTTTATTAACCGAACATGAATTAGAAGTCACTTACAAATATCTTAATTTAAGCATTCTCTTGCATCGTTTGAACGTACACCATACCCAACTGTATACAACTCTCCGCACTATAATACTAACTATTACGAAGGTAATATTGCAAAATTTCACTATTATGATTTAAACAAAAACACGACTCCGGCTTGTACGCGTCCCGCAGCGTTACGGGGCGCGGGAGAAAGACCGGCCGACACAGTCAGTGGATGGAATGAGACTCCATCGAGGATTGAAATCTGGCTCACCCTTGATTCGGTGGTGGTGGATATCCTCTCAGCTAAGGATATATTTTTACTTACCACAAGAGAGACGTAAAGTCTCTCTTTGTGGAATAGAAAACCAGATATCGTCCTGGTAGTATGTGTGTATGAGTGATCGTGAAGATCATATTGTTCAACTCATGCGCGAAGGCGATGGAAAAACAAAGCAGAAAAGCGGTAAAGACAAAAGGGACATGAAGGTCTTTGTTTATGGTGTGCGTTGCGGATAAATAAGTAGACGGCAACGCATCGAGGAAATGTGCTAAAAGAAAAGATGGGACGAGGGCGTCATAAAAGTCTTAGATGAGTGATGCCCTTGTGCAAATAGACTAATAGCCATTAGCGAAAGGTGCTAATGGATTACAATACTTTATACAATCAATGAATGAATGAACGAATCCCTTGCTGGCATTTGTATATGAACGAATCCCTTGCTTGCATTTGTATATGCGGGGTAATTCGTTTGTGGCAAAGAACGAAATTGGAGATTGTTTATTCGTTTAGACGAGGGATCGTGGTCGGGTACATTCCAGCTGAACAAACAAGCTGCTCGACGCTGCTTTGGCCGCTGGGCAATGGAATCGCCAGCTAGTGTGTATGTAAGACATTTTTGTACACATGTAAGGCTGGGAATAGCCAACTCAAGGTTAAGATTCCCTGATTATGCGGTTACATTATATGTGAACCGATAAGTTTTCTTTTCAGAGATATTGTGTTTGGCCTTGGTGAATTCCTTTCAGAAGATAGTTATGATGGGTAAGTACTTGATAAATTCTTTCAGGGAATTTATGAAATGCATTGGATGTGTGGGGGTTCTCTACATCACACGGAGAACCAACCCACAAACCTAACCTGCAAACATGCAAAAATCCAATCCGCAATAGTATCCGCAATAATTTAATCTACCATTAAACATTTTCCAAAGTCCCAACAGAATATAATCCAACAGAATGTATTCTAATCATCCCGGCATTCATTTCCCCAAAATTGCGTCAGTCAATTATCCATATTTCCTCAACGCAACCAAGCAATCCACATTTCCCCGAAATTCGTATGCCATAACAAACGCATATTCAAATCTCAACGGAACATTAGCAAGTATACCAAGCCACACACATTTCCCCGAAGTTCATATGCCTTAACAAAGCGTATATCCAAATTCTCAACGGAACATTACCAACCAACTAAACCGCGCACATTTCCCCGAAATTATTTCGGTTAACATTTCTATCTAAACGGTATTTCTTGCTTGCACCCAAGCCATTCCAATTTCCTCCGAAAATGCATGCCCATACTCCGCGTCCCCAAAGCCAATTTCCCGGTACACCCAACCAACGAAGTCAACCCAGCCTGTACGGCCAGAATTCGCTGGAACTGAGTTCTTATGCGACCATAGCAACTCCTCCAAAGTTCTTCGTAATTGGCAGCGAGCCTAATTTCGGTATGACGCACCGCCACGACGCATTGAACGAATTATTTTCATTCATAAGCCAGTCGATCGCCATCCACCAAAGTCCGCGCACGTCGCTGAAGTCGAGTCGTAATCACGGAAGTGCACCCACCTCTGTCAGAACCAAGTCTCTGCGCGGGCGCGAAAACGGTCCTCACCCAATTAAATCCTCCATTCCGCATCTGTCCTCTATTAAATATACGTAGATCAGAACCGATTAATAAAGCGACAAACGGTGTCGTGAACATACCCGAGAAACGATTAAATATTCCAGGTGCTGCGGAAGCGAAATTCCACCCCCTCAAGGAGAGAAGTCGCCTCCTATCAAACCCGGAGTGTTGTCCCGAGCCGCTGAATCTAGTTTTGGTTCCCCCGTTTGGTGCGCGGTGGAAATACGAAATAAGGTTTATTCACGTATTTAATTTCCAAGTGGTTTTTATTTTTCAGGATTCCTCTATTCTTCTATTTCATCTTCATCGGCACTACAACCGGGAACCGGTCTTGGCCTTATTTAGCAAGTCCTGAGGCTTGTTTAATTTTCCATAATGATTTGTTTTTTTCAGGCAAGGTCATTAGTCTCGCGCCAGAGGCTCCCCGACGGGGAATCGAACCCCAGTCTCCCGCGTGACAGGCGGGTATACTAACCAGTATACTATCGAGGAGCATTCTTCTATTTACAACTTAGATATTCTCCTGGGGTACTTCCTCCAGGGACTAGATATGATGTTATACTGCGACCTTTCTCCTGGGGTACTTCCTCCATGGAGAATGGACGAGATTATACTGCGGCCCGCAGATCACTTAAATATTCCTTTATAAAGGAAAAGAAATCGAAAATTGTATCCCGAAAATACACATTTTCGTACAACAATCTCGATTTTTGGGTATTTTGAGTGAGATGTTGTGTTTACACCCCCCCCCCCCCCCCCCTCCCCCCGCCCAACGGTTTGTGAACATCAGACCACAAAAATACAGCAAGCTGAACATATGGCAGCTTCACCTTGCACCGCGAACCGACATAGATTCCATAATACGGACAGTGTCGCTTCCAATCCTGCATCAGCAAGTTGTCTTCGAGGTATTTCACAACAGAGAAATGCCTCAATGCAGACGTTGCCAACGTTTCGGACATGTGTCCCGAAACTGCAACATGAGTCGCCGTTGCGTTCGTTGAGGAAAGCCTCACGATATTGGCAAGTGCGAACTACCGCTAGCAAAATACGATCCCGCAACAAACGTGCAGGATGAAATAACACTGCCAACTTGCTGCAACTGCGGCAACAAGGACATCCGGCTAGTTACAGGAATTGTCCCAAATATAAAGAAATCATACAAAGATCCAAGGAGACTCGAGCTAAGCAAACAGCCAAGTCAGACTTCGGAAGACAGGCCACACAGAACCTCGTTTCACGAGATTCTAGTTGAAAATTCGGACCGAGCCCAACATCCTCACGGATGTGGGTGATTCTTGTTATCGCAAGATGACCAGAAGTCAGAGACAAGATGAAGGACACATCTGTCCTATCTCGCTAAAGTCGGCCCACTCGCCACCATTTTTTTTTTTTTTTTTCTTGAATTCTTTCGAAACTATTTCGCAGTTGTGGGAATGTATCTGCTTTTGGTTTTCTGTTTGTTTTTCTCAATGGAAAATTTTCACCTCTGAATTTTGAATTTTCATGATGCCGTGGAGCAAATGTAGAACAATAAACGAATATTAGATTCGTTTATTGTGAATTTTAATTTTAATTTGGATTTTGGTTTAAATTTTGTCGTGGGGGCAAATGTTAAGCGATAAACGAATGTTTGATTCGTTTATTGCGAATTTTGGATCATGTTTGGGTTTATGTGGGTTTTGATTGGATTCTAGGTTTTAGCGTATTATTGCCTGGATTTGGATGTAGGAATGGGGGGAAAAGGTGGTAGGGCTTTTTGGAGCACTACACAATGCCCTAGGTGCATTAATTTCTTACGGAAAGGAAAGATCTTCCACGCCTAAATGTAAGAAGTGTATTGCACCTGGAAATAATTTCAGTTCGGTATCTCGATTATTCTGTTTTATTAATATCCTTTGTGGAATTAAATCTTAAATAAATATATTTATAACATATAATACTAATCATTAACTTAGTCTCGTTCACGTTCAATAACGTTTTTAGATACTCGGTATCGCTCCGGTTCCTGGTAGAGGGCCTTTGAAGTACGCCTAAAAAGCAAACAAAAAGACGACCCCCCAACATTAGTGTTGGTCAATAATGTCCATCTCCTTACTTATGCCCAATATGTGTGGGTGGCGAAGTATTAAAATATCCTAATAGATTAACTAAATCATCGACTCTGTCCCTTTCAGAACTGCATACATTTGAAATTCCTTTGAGAATCCCGACATACTCCAGTCCCTTTTGAAGAATTTCTGTTTTTCTTCCAAGAATCGGAATTAATGGAATTCCTCAACTCCTGACAAGAAAAACAGATGTCCAACTTAATGGCATATGACTTTTTCTTCACAAATGGTTTTCCTAGCTCCTCTTTGGAAATGCGTTAGACCGAATCTTATTCTTGATGTTTATGTTTGGTTTTCATTTTTGCAAATCCTATTTCTTAACTGAAAGTTTGTTGGAATTCTAATGAAGTGATAAAAGGTTACCTTCAATGAAATGTAAATACGCAGTCTGGACCAGAATGCTTGGGATCCAATGGAGTTGGTGAAACGCTTTTAGGTAATTAGACTGACGTGTATACATTGAGGTTTGCTTCGGTACTACGCTGGTGTTAAAATCAACTGAGTTGATATCTTCACAAAGTTCATGCTTGTACAGAAGAATTAATTAAGACGAGATAATTATCTCCGGTTAATAAGGGACTTAGTATTTCATTAAAAATATGTTAACACACATCGGCATAACTTGCTTCATTACTTATCAGTTATGATGGCGGCAAAGAAGTTATACATCCCCTATGTAGACCTAACTCTCCACTTCTCTTCATGTTTCCGTAGCTGTTTACCTTCATCTGGAAGAATATTTTCTAAGTGCGCCATTAGGTAGAACATTTTATTTTAACATGGACAGTGATTCTGCTCGTTGCCCATGAAGATGAAGTACACAGACGTAACATGAATGTTTTGAACACATCCTCCTCAAGTAGTTCGAACTTGGATTGCCTAGAGCTATTCGGAAGCCTAATTATAGGATTAATAACGTCGAAATGGTTTACTAGCGTCCCGAACATCGCCATTGGGTTACTAGTATAAAGATCTGACTTTAAGATAAGATTCGGTCTAACTAGTTTGATTAGATTATATGGAAGGTTGCGCTTTCGTGATAAAATCTACACAGATAACAACTTATTTTGAGGCTTTTTTTAAACGTTTATTTATTTTACTTAAATATTATTACTTTTTTTTTGTTTCCTAGTCTAAATAAACATAAAACTACAATGTCTTGTTGCTGTTGTTTTATTGTATAAGGCCGTAGTGGAACGCAATACTTATCTTTTGTTTTGTTTTTCCTTATCCTTACAAATCGTTTCTACATCTTGTAATACCAAAGAGGTTTTTTGGTATTAACATAATTTTATTATGTTATCTCTCGGGGATACTCCTCTGACGTTATCAATTTAATTTAACTACGTGTGCGTGTATATCTCATGCAGTTTACTTAATCCGAGCGAAGGCGTTTTGTGCCACTTTAGATACCAACGAGGCAGAGAGGTCTCTAATTACTATGTGTTTTAGGATGCGACCATGGTGGTGAGGCGACCAGAGAGGTGACGTCCAAGATGATGCAAACAGAGAAGTGGCGCCCAAGGTGCATAAAGGCTGATAGAGCAGCGCCCAAGTAAGCCTCTAGTGGTCGTGTACGCAAAACGAACTCTTTAAAATGTTTAACATTTATTTTCAGTATTTAACTTAGTACAGCAAAAATGAATTCTATTTTAGGGAGTTTGTTTCGATTTAATACCGTGACGCTGTTTGCAGAGAGAGAACACTACCTGTTGACTTGACTAACGAGCGGTGCACACGTGTTAAGTGTGTCAGTGACATCATAGACAAGGATGGCTTACATGAGGTCATTGATACACTCAAACAAAAGAACGCCACCCGATTCAAAACTCGGATGACCCCCTGGACGATAATGCAATTAATTGCAGATTCCGAAACGATTAGCAAATAATACAGAAGCAATTAATTGCATATTTCAGAGCCATTAACAAAACGCAAAAAGTAATGCACAAAAGGTAATTGGGTCAATTCGCGATTGCGGATGTTGAACTGTGGCGTAAAGCGATGAAGATATATTGGCTGACACCGCAGTGCAAAGCAATTGCGGATTGAAGTTGAAATTAGGTCATTGCAAATCGAAATTGCATTATCGTCATCGGGTGGTGTTGACCCCAAGGTAACGAGAAGGGGTACGAACAGAGTAAGTGGCAGTCGAGTAGTTGGTCTTGGATGGAATTTTTGTTATCAGAAGAGTCGAATAGTTGATCTTGGATGGAATCTTTGTTATCGGAAGAGTCGAGTAGTTGGTCTTGGATGGAATCTTTGTTATCGAAAGAGTGGAGTTGTCTTGGGAATCGAAAGTTAAAAGTATAAATCAGAGGTGCCTAAAATAGAAGAGCCGTTATTTTCGGGTCGAATTTGTAATAGTAGTTTACCCGGACCGCTGAAAAGATAAAATAAGTTTTTCCGTAAGAAAGAACATAAGATTTGTATAGATGTGTAACATTGAAAAATATAACTGAGTAAAAGAGAAGAGACCAAATAGAAAGTGTCTGAGAATGTAAAAGAAACTAAAGTGATGTGAACCAAGATTATAAACTTTGTATGTTTTAAATACCACTCATCGGAGTTTAGCACTTAAGAAGATTGTCATAGTAAATGTGTAACGGAAAGCAGTTGAGCTAAAAGAAAGAACTGGTAACAATAAAAAATGTATAAGATGTTTGTGTAATGTTATATGTATAGGATATTGTAAAACGAACTGGTTAGACTACGGTTAATCTAACATAGTGCAAATTACTGTGTGTAATAAAGTACAAGAATAAAGCGAAGAACAATAACTTAAAGAAAATAAAGAAAAGATAATAGAAGAAAAGAAAAGTGAAAAAAAGGTTTTGTTTAATTGTTTTGACTTCTGAGGGTATTTTATTACTGGGGTGTACCCAGATCCCATAACTCACGCGACGAAGAGCTGGCAAAAACTCAAAGCCTTTGGTCACATTTGAAAAAGGGTCCCAGGCGATGACGCATTGTTAGCTGGCGCCTGACAGGTGTGTGGTGAATACGCTGGTCAGGGAGTGTACTAGACGGTGAACGTACTAGATTCTCCCCGCTATATTTATTGCGAATCCGCACTATTCCGCCCGCCTTCGCCAATCATTGGCGAACCATTTTGTTCCGGGGACGGGGGTCGGGGCCGGGGATGTGCTGGGTGCCGGTGGTGTGTGGTCTGCTGGAGGTTGTCGACTCAACTGATCGCTTGGTTGGCTGAGTGCTCTCCTTGCGTGCAAGGAGCTTGGTGTCATGTGGCTATCAAAATTCTCGATTTTTTTGAGGACCTTGGCCTTTGCGGTCAAAGTTGTTGTAAATGTGCTGGTTGCTTTGGCTGAGTTTGTTCTTCATGCTCTTGGCTTTGATGTCGTGGGCAGCATTGCCCCATTGATATCCATTCCGGCGAGTGATTCAACATTTTCCAGCTCAATTTGGAGCCTTGAGTCTCCACTGTTGCACTCGTATTTAGTTTTCTGGCGTTCTTTGCTTGATCGCCGAATTGAGAGCCCAAAACGGTATTCGGCATTGGTGTCACTTAGCTCTAGGACTGGCACAGGAATCTGTTGTAGTGATGGTGTTGGGCATTATTGTCTAGTGCAATGGTTTGGACGTAACATGAGGGTCATGTTTGTTTTCATGTGAATGGGAAGTTGGGAGGAGGCCGTCCGCCACGAGGAGCGCTGAAGGCTTGGGGGTCTAGGATGGCCCGTATCGCTGCGGTCCATTGCTTTTGTGGTCGCAAAACCGGCCAATTGATCTGGGTTGGACCTGTAAGGTCGCAACTCACGATTAATAACCACGTGATGGCTGGTGATGGGGCTCGCCACACCGGGACCGGGTGGTGATAGGTGCTGAGCCCGTTAGCGCCCGTCCGAAACAAGTGGCCGGTAGTGTGCGGCCGTTTGTGTGAGGCCGTTGGTGTGTGAGGCCGTACCAGCGCGGAGTTGGGTGCGGTGTCGTCCCTGACACTGTCCGCATGCCCTGGCGGAATGGCAGTCGCAAACCAAGTGGCTCCCCTGGTCGTTGGAGCACAGCTTCTGTTGGTGCACTGAGAGGTGTGCACTCTGGTTGGCGTTCGAGCGATCGCTGGTCGCTGGGGAGCGCCGCCCGCCAAGCGGGGCATTGCGCGCTCCTACCCCTATTGCGGTGGCTACATGTGATAGCAGTCGGCCTCGGTGGTGCTGGTCTTGGGCAGAAGCTTGGCCACGTGGTGTCCTGGGTGTGAGGAAGTGCCTTGAAACGTTCGAGTGACATTTTCTTTCAAATATTCTTAGTTTTTCCATATTCGATGGATTTATGTTCCACCATACTACATTCGCATAGGTCAAAGTTGGACGTACAAACGCTTGGTAGCAAATGTTGTTCACATCGGATCTAAGATGATTCGAATAGAAAAGGGTCTTGAGGGACATAAATTCCGCCCTTGTCCTCTTCAACTGTTCATTTATGTGCTCACCCTAGTACAAAAATATGTCCACATGAACACCCAGATATTTAACCACATCCTTTAACTCTATCCGAATCCCATCGGCATTCATTATTTTCTAATTCTTCCAATTACGTCTCAAGTCCGAATTTCTGTGTCTTATTCGGGTGTGGAACAGTATAGTTTCACATTTTGCGTAGTTGATGCTAAGTTTCCAATCGGCACAAAATTCTTGGAACCTGTGGAATTTGTTCTGGAGTTTTCTTCGAATTTCCTCAATTTTTGCACCACTTGCGTACCGTGTAACGTCGTCAGCAAAAGCTATTGAATATTCCAATTCTGTTAGCACATAGGATGTATATATATATAAAAGGTTCGGTGCAGTTACTGTGCCCTGCAGGAGACCATTTATGACATTAAAAACTCTTGTCGTTATAAATATTTTATCTGTTACGATGAATTTTCTGTCGTAGATGTGGGGGAAATTCATATTTTACGAGTTTATATAACACTCCGTCGATACAAACTGTGTCGAAAGCTTTCTCGATATCTACTACCTCGTGCGATGTTGCAAATCCAAGGGTAGAGTCGTCAGCAAACTTCCTCTGCATTTCAATGGCATGATGATTACTATCATACGACAGTACTGGAATTCTATTTCTATGGATCGTTTCTATTTGCACTCGTGCGTCTGCAATACAGAGATCGAGATATGACTTTCCCGCCGGAAAAGGATCCCCCCCTCCTAGGTCTAATTTTATCTATCCCCTGTCCAGTACTACTGAGTTCAGCCAGCATATTTGCGAAGGATACTGTGGCGGTTCCGCCAAACCCCACTGTTACTTACCTGAAGAGCCCCTATAACTTCGACCCAATCTTATAAGTTTCGCTAATGCAATCGCATTAGCACCTTAAATGCTTTACGCATCTAGGTTATCTAAAGTATAACCTAAAAGTCCCTGTAAAAGAATTCTTGCCTTCAATGTATTTCTTTCCATACAAATTCCCTACAAGAATTCTTTCCATTACACAGGTGCATAAACCAAAACCTATTCGGTACCTTCGGTTGTCAAGCACATTCCAACCTTCCACACATGTACCGCAATCTCCCGGCAGCGAAAACATTTTCTTCCCAAGGATAGTTAATGTTTTCAATACATTACCTGGAAATGCCGGCAAAGAATTTTTCCTACAAGGGCATTCATACATATATCAATGCATCTCTGCATTAGCGACTCAGAACCGAATTTCCAATTAGTGTAGATATTCACACTATAGTTCGATCCTGACGCCGCCATAGATGCGATGTACAATTGATGCAGATGGTATATTCAAACCGTCATTGTGTAATCATCTGAATTGCTTCGCAATGAATTGCAACTATCGATACAGCTGCAAGCACTTTACCCAGAAATGCTCCTTTGTTTGAATCTCCAAACAATCATCGACTTCGCGCATAGCCACCGGATTGAATTCAAAGCATAAACAATGCAAATATAGAATCCGTTTCCCACAAACGAATTTCCCTGCATATACAAATGCAAGCGAGGGATTCGTTTCGTCCATTAACCCATTAGCACCTTTTCACTATGGCTATTCGCCTATTTACACAAGGGCATCACTCATCTAAGACTTTTATGATGCCCTCGTCCCATATTTGCTTTTAGCACATCTCTTCGACGCATCGTCGTCTATTTATTTAGCCGCGATGCACATCATAAACCATGATCGCTCCGATTCCTTTGTCCTTGCCGCCTGCCTGTTTGTTTTTCCATAGGCTGCGCGCATTAGTAAACAACACAGATCTGAACGGTCACATACATCACACCATGATCTCCATTACGAGATCTGGTTTTCTATTCCACCAAGAGAGACTTTACGTTTCTCTGGTCGTAAGTAAAAACATATCCTTTGTGGAGAGGATATCTACCACCACACCACAAACTCACCTCAATTAGCGAGTCGGCTCTGCACGAGCCGTTTATCGCTGAGTCTTATTACATCCACCGACCACCACGGTCGTGCCGCTCCTGCTGTACGTAGCGCTGCGGACACGCGAAAAGTCAACCGCGAGTCGCGTGATTAACGTTTATCTCCAAATCGTGAATTGTGTACGTTGACCGATTCAACGAGTGCGCTTAAATTAAGATAGGTGAAAGATGGTAATGACATTTAATTGTATATTTATGTATATAATAATTAATCATGCTTTTTTCGTTTAATAAATCCAAAAGTAACTAACGGTTACCTTCAACGAAGTAACCTTTTAATTAATAAACAACAGAAACCAGTAAATCTAAGTGTTTTATTTTCCTCTCCTCAGTGGATAGTCGCAGTAAGCGCAGTACTACGGAATGCATTGGTAAGGATTATCTAGTGTGTCAACAAGTGGAGACTTCGAATCGCGACGATGTGTTTTCGGTTTATGTAAAGATTGTGGTTTGCCGTGTTGGATTACTTTTCTACAACAATTAATATTATTTGGGGTTTCACCAAACTTACCCCAATGAATGTCTTGATTGAAGGACCTCCTCGACTCCTGGTGTTTGGTGTTTCTTCGGGGGTTGGTTGCTTCGTATCCAATTATGCAGCTTATGCACACGTTGCACTTAATTCACAAAATGTTCTTTCTCGCAATTACTTCACAACACGTATTTCTTTCTTTTACTGTTATTTATTTTCTTTTATTTGACTTTTAATTAATATATTAGAATATTTTAATAAGTTTAAATTAGTTATTATTTCCTTTTACCTACGACCGGCGCGCACACGACTGTCCCCACTCACGGTTACTTTCAGAAGAACGAATCTCGTGTCTTTCGGCACATATCCTTTTTCGTTCCGCTTCCACGATAGTTATTTCTAGGAAGCGAAATTGGCTAATAGGGGGAGACTATGGCTAATAAAAAGAATATGACTATTGCAATGTGAGTGAGGCTTTAAAATGGGTGTTTTACTTTATTTAAATTATACACTTTTGTGTTTGGGGATATACTATTGTAATGGGAAATTGGTGATTTGGAGGGAAGGGAAGGATATGCACGTGAAGACACGAGATGTTAAGTATTCATCAAGGGGGGGGGGGGGGGGGGATAATTAATTGAACTTCATTATATAACAGCCGTGCACTACATATAAATTAATAAATAAAAACAAATCGAGTTCATTAATCAACCGAGTGCTTGCCATAGAAATGCTATCCTGGTATCCGCGGTGCACTTTTATCCTGTTGTTGTGTCCGGTGAACTCTTTACCGCGGAGCTTTGTCTTCGTTAACCAGGTGGAAGAAGTGAACCGAGAGTCCGTGTCTGGCACAATACTTCTTCCCCACAATACACCTTCCCGAACATAGCTTTGGATATTGGCGATTTTTTTGGAAGCACTTGTCTGAGAATTTCGTTGAACCCTTTTGAGATGCTCCGATATGGCTCTATACTTTTCACGAAGGATGGAGACTGGTTGCAGGCAGTACAAAGAACTACACAAGGAAGATAGATAAGTTACGAATTCTCACGTTAAATGAATACAATATTTTTATTGGGTTCTACCACATGAAATGACTTTCACTTAGTCACTTGTGCCAGAACGTTAAATTTTCTTTTTTTTATTAAGTAAAGTGGTACGTGTGCTTGACGTGTGGCACTTTTAGGGTTCGTTACAAGTTCAGTTTTTTTCCCTACGAATTGCTTATCGTGCTGTCGGCAGTTCAAATTCGAAGCCTTTTCCTTCATGAATTTAAAATTGGACATAATGCTTCATTAGCAATGAAAAACAGTAATGGCGTATTTGAGGATGTAGCGGTAAACGAACGCACTATATGACATTGGTTTGGAAAGTTCCGTTCGGGAGATTTCAGCCTCGAAATTGAACCACATCGGAAGCCGGAAACGTTAGTTGACGACGATGCTTTAAGAGCATCGGTGGATACGAACCCAAAGAAGTCGGTGCGGGAGATTGCACAAAGCATGGGAGTATCCCCAATGACAATAAGTCGACATCTTTCTCTCATAGGAAAAGTAAAGAAACTCGATAAGTTGGTACCCCCTGAACTGAGTCCCAAAAACGCCGGCGCCTGGAAATCTGCGCGTCGCTTACATTAAGATACCAACGGTTCAGTTTTTGCACCGAATAGTCACCTGTGATGAAAAGTATGATAACCGTAAAAGATCTGGGCAGTGGTTGGATGCAAATGAAAAACCAAAACACACCCCTAAGCCCGATCTTCACCCAAAAAAGGTTATGGTTACAATTTGGTGGACATCGAAAGGACCAATACACTTTTCATTTCTTCAACCAGTAGAAAGTATAAATACTCTCAAATATTGTGAGGAAATCGACATATTGCATACCAAATTGGCTGAAAAGCAACCTTCGTTGGTCAATAGGCACGGCCCGATCCTTTTGCCTCACAGGTAAGGGTGCAAAAACGGTTGCAGTTGGGATTTGAAATTCTAACGCATCCACCGTACTCTCCTGACATTTTTCCAATGGGCTACCATCTTTTCCACAATCTGGATTCATTTTGTCGGCAGAAGGTCTTCCGGAACCGAGCACAGGTCATAAGAGCCTTTAAAATGTCATTGTCTCAAAAAGTGAGCACTTCTACGAAAAACAAATATTTGACTTTGTATCACGTTGGAAGAATAGACGCCAACGGGTCCTATTTTGATTGAATAAAAATCTACGGAAAAATAATCATCATCATCGGCACTACAACTGGAATCCGGTCTTGGACTTATTTAACAAATCTCTCCACCGGTCCTGATTTCGAACCGATGTCTTCTTGTTTGGCACTCCCAGGCTCTGGGCGTCCTGGTCTACGCCATCAAACAAGGTCTGCCACGCTGTATCCGTCCATACATCCTGCCACAAAGGACTTTCCGGACAGGCTTGTGGCGGTTCCGCCAAACCCCACGGATGGCTTTCCTAAAAAACCCCCATCACTTTCATCCAGTCTGTATAAGCTTTCGCCGATGCAATAGCATTAGCATCTTAAATGCTTCACGCATTAAAGAGAACAAATTAGTAATCGAAAAAGCCCCTGGAAAAGAGAATTCTTACCTGCATGCATAATTTCGCATTTAAAATCCCCTATAAGAGTTCTCTCCAAGCGTATCATAAATTCCCTGAAAGAAAATTCATCGGTTCATATATAATACAACCGCATAATCAGAAAATCGTATCCTTGAGTTGGCTTATCCCAGCTTCATCATGTGTATCATAAATCACCATTGGCTGGCCACCTACACCCAATGGATCAAAACAAATATACGCATCTCTTGGCACCAATTAAATCCTACAGCATACGCAAATGCAAATAGGAATTACCCTTACCAGTGATGCCATAAACACCATTTCGCGGTAATCTAGCTCAAACCCATTACGACCATTTCTTCGGGGCGTCGCGTCTATTTAGCCGCGACGCACATCTCAAACAAAGATCCAATTAGCATGCGACGAGTTTCGGTTTTGTTTGCTTTACTGGACTCGCATCCCAAGAATGCACATTTTCCCTTTCTTTGTATAGATTCCTTCCCATGGTTTTGATCCATAAAAGAACCAATGTACACACATACATGTGTACCGTGGCGATCTTCTGTATGAGATCTGTTGGGTTACCCCAAAGAGAGACTTTACGTCTCTTTACGTTGGAACAGGAAATGTATCCTTAATTTAAGAGAGCCAGTTTGACTGCCTGGATTTCTTTCGACAACGATTGAATATCATTGAGTCGTTTTCCATCCGCTGATCGCCGCGGTCAGGCGATCTCCCGCTCTCCGCGCGCGGCGGAGAACCGCAAATATACGGAGTCTTGTTGTGGTGTTGAGTACGTCGGCCAAAAAGTGTCACAGCCACCGAAGCTGATATTTCATACAGTTCAGTTCATACCAATTAACTTTGACGTGTCGATATGTGTGTAGTGTAATTGTTCTTTCCCTCCCTCGCTGGGAATTTTCCCCCAGGACCACTCAATCTGTAAAATTACGAATTAATATAACAAAATAAATGCATCAAAATACCGGGATACATATAAACCAATAAAAGAACATTTCCTAAAGACAACAGCTAGTGTTTCCTTTTTGTGCTGCAGTTTCATGGGTGTTGTCGTTCATCCTTACGCGCTTGTGAACAATTAACTTGGTGTTCGGTTTGTTGCCTCGCGAACGATGTGTCGGAACTTTAGTGACAGTGATTTGTGGGGACGATGTAGAACTCTCGCCCATGCTGGCGTCGCAATCTCGTACCCCCACAGGCTCCTCTTCGGTCATCCGAGCTAGGTGTCCCGTCCACCGAAGTCTACCGAGCTTGATTTTTCTTACAACATTAGCTTCAAGGTAGGTTACGTTCAACTCATGGTTGTAGCGTCTACGGAATCGTCCTGCCTCACATACGGGGCCAACAACTGTCCTTAAGACCTTCCTCTCGAACTCGGCTAAGAGTTCAGAGCACCTTTTATTGAGAACCCAGGTCTCGGATCCATACATGAGTACTGGTAAGACCATGGTCTTGTATAGTATTAGCTTGGATGTTCTGGATAAATTTCGGGATTTAAAGAGCCTTGATAGACCATAGTGGTCTTTGTTGGATTTGATCAGCCGTTCGCGTATCTCTTCTTCCATATTGTTATCGGCTGATACTGTGGGGGGAAGTAATGTGCCTAACACGGACACTCTGTTCACTTCCTCCTCCATCATAAAACTTCACGGTCCGATCAAGGTTTCGTCAAACCGAGTCCTCACTTCACTAGAAGAAATCTGTTCACCAATGGTTCTCAACCCCTGGATTAAAACTCCGCCACAAGACACACCAGAAAGGAAGGTAAATTAAATGCACTGTTTTAATATTACTGATCGGTCTATTTATTGGTTTTTAAACGAAGTGACTAAAATTTATTAAACATGAAGTGTACACTTACGATTGCACGATGGGTTACAATCTGTTTGCCAGTTGACATGATTTTATTTTACTGTTCAAATTTTATTGTTCACCTTTGTTGAAATTAGTTCGACGACCAACGTTAAATCCGCACACCAAACAATCGAACACACAAGAACACAAAGATAACACTTGAGGTGAAGAGCGGATAAATATGGCACTTAGCACGAGAACCCTATTGATACGCGACTCCGGATATATTCGGGTATGGAAGTGTTTACGCTTCTCCGCTGCCGGCGGAGAGCGGGAGCGAAACGTGACCCTTCTGGTCCGCGGATGTAAAAGGACTCAGCGATCGTCATCTCAAGCAGAGATGATTTCGCTAAGAAAAAAGGAAGAGAGAGAAAAACTCTTCTCTTAAGGGTGTGAATATATCCTTGCCAAGGATATGTTTTATCACAACGATACACACTGACCGAGTGCGGACGTGTTTTAAATTCGCCGATCGAGATAAATGTAAAAGTTACTTTTATGAGTCGGGAGTGAAATTTGAAATAAGAAGACTATTTATAAATAAATCAATTCTAGTGACAAGAACAGTCAAAACAAAGTTATTATACATAAATATAAACTAATAAAAGAGAACGAAGCCACGTGGTTTGACAGTCAAAACAAACACCGTTTAATTCTAATTAACTGTGAGAGTGTATGTGAGCACATGTTTAGCGAAAAAAAAAAATTGAAGTAAGAGAAAAACAAAACAAAAACAATAAATATAAATAAAAAAAAAAAAAACAAAAGGAACTAAAATATACAGTGAAATTACAAAGTGAAGCCAACCTAAGAACTGGTTTCAAACAAAGACTGGCCTGCTATCTTGGATGCAACAAGCTCGGTGTATGGACCCTCAGCATGCAGAATGGCAGACAAAAAACAAAATATTAAAAAATTAAAACCGAAGTCCGCGTTAATAAAACGCCCGGCGAGCTCCCCACTAACACGAGCTGCAACAAAAATAAACAAGCCAAACGAGGCAATAGCAGACTTGCTTGAAAAGGCGCACAAAATGGAAGAGGACAATCTATTCCCCCCGGTTCCATATAATGACGGCCATCTCACCAATAACATGTTTGCATGTTTAGCGACTACCGACACTGAGGACGAAGAAGATGAAATCAGCGATCTTGAAACAAGGCTAGCCCGAGTAAGGGCGCAATTAGCAGAGAAGCGTCGCAGGAAAAAGGAATTTGCTGAAAAGGAGCAGCTAATAACGAAACAACAGCAGAATCAGCAACAATGTGCACAACAGAAGCCAAGCCAACAAAAAGAATGTCCACCACAACAGATAACGCAACAACAACCACAACAAGAGCAACAGGCAGCAAAAAGGAAAACGAAGATGCCACCTATCAACATTACAGATATGGACTGTAACGAACTGGTGAGTCTATGTAAGCTTTCTATTGGGGAAGATTTTTCAATTAAACGACTGACAGGGAACAGGTTGGCCATTCAGACAAATTCGGTTAAGGATTTCGAAAAAATGAAAAATGTGCTAAAACGGGCCACCGCGGAATTTTACACGTACACCCCGAAAGAAATAAAGAATATAACGGTTCTACTAAAAGCCGTTGACCCTGAAACAGAACCAGAAGTTCTATTACAAACGCTGCGAGAGCTTAACTGTAATGATATTGAGTTTATCGCAGTAAAACCTTTCAATACAGCTAGGGCTAGACGGGAGAATAGACAATTACCATTCTTCCTGGTGCAGCTGGGCCCTGGGAGCAAAATTGGTGGACTTAGGAAAATCACTATCCTGAACCATCAAATTGTCACATGGGACAAATTGAAAAAAAGCAGAGATATAATCCAATGTCTTCGCTGCCAAAGGTTCGGGCACTCAGCAGCAAACTGCGAAATGCAGTATCGATGCGTAAGATGCGGACAGGAACACAGCGCAGAACAATGCACGTTAGGTAAAGAAAGGGTAGACGACAGATCTCTTCTAAAGTGTGCAGTTTGTAAGAGTGAGGGACACCCCGCTAATTATCGAGGCTGTCCTAAGTTCCGCGAACTACAGGAAAAAAAGTTTTCACAGCAACGAAAATCAGAACGCCCGATAGTTCAAGGCCGACCAGCACTAAATGTAACACCCCAGTTCTCGTATGCTCAAGTAACAGCTGGCAGGAGAAACACGCCACAACCCACCACACGGGTACCGCCGCAACATACTGTGGCTCCAGAAACAGTAACACTAGCAGATGTGCTCACAACCTTGCTCGCTATTCAGACGCAGATGACACAAATGCAAAAACAAATAAAAGACCAGGACACTAGACTGGACTGGGTCTATTCGCAGTTGTCTAGCCAGCCGTCAATATAAACCCCCCAACAGAAAGCGCAATTAAAGCTTTAGTCGTGAATGTAAATTCACTTATCAGAATCGAGAGAAGAGCCGCTCTCTTTAAACTGTTGCAAGACGAAAGTCCTGACGTGCTTCTGGCTAGCGAAACTAAGCTGAATCAGAGGCATAAACTATGTCACACAAACTACGACATTATACGAAGAGACCGACCCAACTCCACACAAGGAGGAGGGGTGGCAATCTTTATTAAAAAACAACTTCAACATAAGGTAATATATAGTGGTGAGATTCGCAGATTTCAGGTGCTTGAAGCGTGCATTATCCGCATACCCCTCCGACAAGGTAGGGGGATGTATGTGATATCTGCCTACGCACCAGAAGCACATCAACAAAATCAATTTATAGTGGAGCTAGAGACTCTTTTCCAATGCTTACAACTTTACTCGGAAGGGAACTATTACATCGTGGGTGGCGATTTGAATGCTAAACACCCAAATTGGGGAAATAGCATATCCAACACGAGAGGAAATCAACTAGCTAGTTGGCTAGATCAACATCATATTGAATATAAAGTTGACCTGCTAGTTACAGAATATCCTTCTTTCCCCAGAGGGGGTTCGTTCCTCGATATTATGCTTATTGACACACGACTTAAACATACACATACTAACAGACAAAATATAAACTGCCTACGCACAATTGAGTATGACAGCGACCATTGTGCATTATCAATAGTGATAAAAACACCAAGCGAAGTTGTGGAACTCGGTGAATGTATGATACCGCAACCCTATAACTATTGGGGTATGCGATGGACGCGTTTCACGAGAACCTTAACAAGAGAAATTCGCTTAAAAGACATTAACCCTCCTACCAACAGAAACATACCCAACGATGACATCGACAAATACATACAAAAAATGGACGAAACCATAAAACAAACTATGGACAAAACAATACCAAAAACCACACCTACGGACAACATGAACATACACCGAAACGCCACAATCAACGCACTCCACAGAAAAAAAAGTAGACTTCTGTCGCAACTAAAACTACGGTACAGACGATTTATTGATAGGCACGACCAGGAGATAATATCACTGAAGTCCAGATTAAAAAATCTCCAACAGCTGATAAAAGCCAACTATAGGCTATCAGCAAATTTGTATTGGAACAACAAAGTTCGGGCGGTAAAATCCAACAACCCTAGTATGTTTCCGCAAATTAATAAAATATTTAGACGGAGTAATGAAAACGAGATTCAGTGTCTCCAAATACCACGAACTGACGAAAACCAACGAATGCTGGCAAATATAGGCATAGACACAAACAACGCCATCCTAAATGACGAAGTTTTTGTGTTTGAAGATCCCTTGGAAAAAGTGAATGTTGTAGGGGCCGTCTTTCAAGAACTGTACAAGGCAAATGAAGTAATTCGTCGCAACCATGGCTTGGAAGATAGAGTTTTACTGAATTATGGTCATCTTCGAAATGATATTTCACAGTGGCGATCAGAAAACCATGGTTTTAACGAATTCAGTAATGAAAATACGGCAAACGCCGAGATTACTGTCGAAAGCGCCAACAGTCTTTTGATCACTAGTGAAGACATCCATGGCGTCTTTGCATCATTAAGAAACAAAAAATCAGTTGGAATCGATGGAGTACCCAATATCGTACTAAAACATCTTCCTCCAATCGCAATGGACATATATGCAGTATTGTTTAACAACGCTCTGAACAACGCACACTATCCAGTACGTTGGAAAACGGCCATCATCCAACCGTTACCAAAAAAAGGGAAAGATAGAACAAACCCAAAAAATCTGCGATCGATCAGTTTGTTACCGAGTATCAGTAAAGTATTCGAAAAGGTTCTAAACAAGGCTCTACTTAAATGGGTTGAGGACAATAATACTATTCCAAATAACCAGTTTGGTTTTAAAGCTGGTCATGAAACCACACATGCCGCAGCTAAACTGGTTTCAGACATTCAGTAGAATAAAAATCTGAAACAGTGTACAGGTGCCTGTTTGATTGACTTGGAGAGGGCCTTCGACACCGTTTGGTTAGAAGGGTTACACGAGGGTTGCCTTTTATATTTCGGGATTAGAGAACAAAAACAAATATTGATCATCGAAAATCACTTTATTGTTTTTCAAAATATTCCCCATGAAGATCTATACACTTTTGCATGCGTTTGAACCAATTGTCGAAGCACTTTTGCCACTCTGATTGAGGTATCTCCAACACATGCATTCTGAATGCAGCAACCGCTTCTTCAGGTGTCGAAAAACGTTCACCTCTCAGTTTGTTTTTTACGTACGGGAATAAAAAGAAGTCATTCGGTGCCAAGTCAGGACTATACGGCGGATGACCCATCAAATCGATGTTTTGGGTGCTCAAAAATGCAGTTGTCACAGCCGATGTGTGAGAGCTCGCATTGTCGTGGTGAAGAGTGATCCGTCTTCGGCGGTTGGTTTTCCTGATTTCTTGGAAGACAACTGGCAAACAAATGGTTGTGTACCACTCAGAATTGACTGTTCTGCGTTGTTCTAGTGGTACGGTTGCGACATGTCCCGTTTTTCCGAAAAAACAGGCGACCATTTGCTTGGAAGTGCTTCGTGCGCGAACAACTTTTGTTGGATTTGGCTCATCTTGAAACAGCCAGACAGTCTACTGCTGTTTACTTTCGGGCTCATACGCGTAAATCCACGATTCATCACCTGTCACGATGTCATAAACGTGTGTCGAAGCACCGCGACCGTATTTTTTGAGCATTTCTTTCGACCAATTGACACGAGCCTTATTTTGGGCGATTGACAAATTGTGTGGGATCCAGAGCGAACAAATTTTTTTGACAGTCAAATGTTTATGCAATATTGAATGTGTGCTGGTCCCACTAACGCCTAAGGTTGTCTCAATCTTACGATAGGTCACATGACGATCTTCCAATATCAGTTCGCGCACAGCATCAATGGTTTTCGGAACAACAACTGATTTTGGACGACCTTAACGAAATTCATCTTGGAGTGAACTACGACCACGATTGAATTCACCATACCATCGATAAACACTGGTCCTTGATGGAGCTTCATCGCCAAAAATTGAATTAAGTTCATCCATGCACTGTTGCTGAGTTAATCCACGCCGAAAGTTGTAAAAAATAATCGCACGAAAATGTTGACGATTTAATTCCATTTTTGGGCCGAGATGAATCTTTTAAGTTACTGTAAACAACACAAATAGCGCTCGTATGTCAAAACGTTCTGAGTGCGTATAACCTCAAAAATGCCCAACTTTACGACAGAGCTATCAATTGCCGGATTGCAACGCTAGGGTTGCCAAATCCCGAAACATAAGAGGCAACCCTCGTATTACAAGCTAATGAGACTAGGCATTCATAGACCACTACTGTATATACTATACGACATGTTGAATGAAAGAAAATTCATCGTCAAAAGTGGCAATGTGACCTCTAACATTACTTACAATATAGAAAACGGTCTGCAACAGGGAGCGTTGTTATCTCCGATCCTTTTTAATATTTACACTAGCGACCTGGTAAGGTCTCTTCATCAGGCTATTGCGTATGCAGACGATCTGATAATATATAGAACAGCACCAAAAATTGAAATCATTAACGGATTATTACAAGGGGATTTCAATGATGTTCAGCGATACTGTAACAACTGGAAACTCAAAATCAATATCCAGATGTGTGAAACCATCCTCTTTAGAACACCACTGGCTCAAGCTACCAGAGACACCAGGATAAACTGGCGAAAGCTAGCTATTATGGGACCACACCAACAAACACTGGAAGCCAAAACCGTAGTCAAATACTTAGGCATCTGGCTGGATCAGTATCTATATTTTAACAAACATGTGGAAGCTGCCCTAGCCAGGGCAAAGAAAGCTTACGCTATGACAAGAAGACTGTTTCATAGTAGTCAACTTGACAGCAGAGTTAAAGTTATATGCTACATGGCTCTCATCAGACCGATGATCATATATGGATGCCCAGTGTGGTTTAATATGGGACCTAGCTCAATGGAAAAGATTCGGATTTTTGAGAGGCAATGCCTCAAGACGTGCCTTAAGTTACATCGGACTCCTGAATCCGATCACAAAAAATATTATCCCAATGAAACGTTGTACAGTGGGGCCAATATAAACAGAGTGGATAACTTTATGATCAAGCTGATCCGAAGGCATATTGCGAGATCAATGAGCTCACAGAACGATTTGATTTTTGGTGCATATTACCCAAACAATACGTATTATGAGGTGGTACGTCGCAATGGCTTTATTCCACCAGAAGCATTCCTTAGTCTTGACATGAACGGCCTCATACAAAATGAATCCGCTATACCGTTGATTTATCACATGCGTCGGTCGGGTATAGATAAACGAATATGTTTTAATCGAGTGGTTGCGCACACCAATGAAGAGAGCCTGCAGTTCAGTACGGCAGTGGCACAGAGAGACCGAAAAGACGCGAATAAGCAACACCAGAGATTTTGGTGGCTGAGTGGCAATTAAAACCCTGTTTCCTTATAAAACTAATGAAATAATAATAATAATAATTAAAGAAAAAAAAAAAAAAAAAAAACCCGACAAACAACGGCAAGCTTACATAGATTTAGCATTTCGAAAATTTAGTTTTGATGTTAGGTTTAGAATAGAGTTAAGTTAAAAAAAAAAAAAAAAAATTCTATAGATAGTTTAGTATTTAAGTTAGATATAAGGTAAAAACAATAACAAGAACAACGTTTTTTCTTTTCTTCATTTTCTTTGTATCCAATTAAGTTCCCTAAAAATTCATGTAAACAAAATAACCATAATGTCGAAAGACAAATTTTCATGCTTTAAGCGTATGCATGTAACTTAGAGAGTCCGCAAGGGACCAGTAAGTTAAGAAGTAAGATAACATAAGCTAGAGTTTAATCATTTTTGTCTAGCAAGTAAGTAAATTATAATAATAGGAAGAAATAAAAAATGATATCTATAAAAAAAAAAAAAAAAAAAAAAAGGATATGTTTTATCTCCCACAAGTGTAGAGTCTCTCTTGTGGGAACAAGAAAACCAGATCTCGTAATAAAGGTCATGGTGGTATGTGTGGGGTCGTTCAGATAGATGCGATTCACACGTGCAGTGGAACGACGAAACAGGCAGGCGGCAAAGACAATAGGGAAAAATGACCAAATGCGCCGTTGGTAATGCGGGTCATTGTTTACACGATGCCTCGCCGCTATTTTCGACGTTAGGAGAAAAAGGTGCTAAAGCAAATTGGATTTTTATGGCATCTCTGGCTGCAGTAGAAACCGGGTTCATATTTGCATTAGGAAATGCTGGAGAATTTGGTTTCGGCTTCTATTGCGCTAATTATATGCAGCTGCTTGGGTAGTTTATTGATAAGACAACCCAAAAAGGTTGCCAGGCATGTGTATGAAAAGGTATATGACGCGGCTGAGAAAATAGACGGCGCGATATTTATGGTCCCTGTCATGACGGTTACATTGAATGCAATCCGAATTATTTTGTTTACAGGAATTCATCTGAGGGAATTTGACTGGCGACGTAGATGCCGAAATTGATTGGAAATTCCTGGTAAGTTAATAAAGAAATCTTAAGGAGCAATGGTATGCATGAAGGTAAGTTTTCTTTACAGGGACTTAAAGATCATAGATTTGATCTCTTAAATGCGTGCAGCATTTTTAGGTACTAATACTGTTGCATTAGCAAATTTAAAGGAGTTGGGTAGTAGTTATCGGGGTTTTTCAGGTAGGTAGACCGTAGGGTTTGGCGGAACCGCTACAATACTATTGACCCAAGGTAGTTAAAGGATTGCACTACTTCAAATTCGTGCTCCGCTACCCTAATAGTTTGAGCAACGTTAGGGCTTCTCTTCGCGGAAGTTGTCCTTAGTTTTCCCTCATTAATGTGCAGTCCCAGTTTTTGTGCCGTCTGCTCGATCTGGGTGAAGGATTCCTATACAGCCGTTTCGGTTCTACCGATGATGTCGATGTCATCTGCGTAGGCAAGTATCTGACTGGACTTGGTGACAATAGTCCCTCTTGTTGTAACGCCAGAGTCACGGATTGCTTTCTCCAACGCCAGGTTGAAGAGGAGGCCGGCCAGACCGTCCCCTCGTCGGATTCCATTAAAGATGTTTATTGGTTTGGACAGTAATCCCGCTATTTTTACTTGACAAGTTACATTGGCCATGGTCAACCTACTAAGTCCTATCAATTTGTTTGGAATGCCGAACTCTCTCATGGCATTATATAGTTCTACCCTATGCTATCGTAGGCGGCCTTAAAGTCTATAAATAGATGAGCCCACCTAAGGGCGAATATCTGATCAGTCGGTGATTTGCCTGGGTTGAAGCCACGCTGATATTGACCAATGATGGCTTTAGCGTATGGGGCTATCCCGGAAAAATAATATTGGCTTTTAAATTTTTACTATAAAATCAGACATGTAATGTGGTACAACCCAATAGCTTCAAATTCGGACTTTGTTATTTACTTTCTGGAATTTATATCAGTCCTTAATCGACAAAGAAATTCTATGGAGATACCACAGCAAGTGAACTGATTTGACGTGTCCACGAATATTGTCTGTGAAGACGAGTTGAAGGTGTGTTCCGACAACCACAAAAAATCTACAGATGGTTTCTCATACTTCGCCAGCCATTAGAATTTACTACGAAAGTGCAAAATAAAAGAACGATAAAGACCACATAATGCTGCTAATCCAATTGGAAACCACTTACCCACAGAACCAGCTAAGGAGCCTACATCATTCGGGGTTGAATGAAATAAAAAATACAGTCCACTCACAGCGGCACATCACAGGAGTGATAAATAAAGTAATGATACAGCTTTAACATGAAGTTGGTTGCAAATTTATCCGATGACTTTAAATATCAGTAACGATCTTACTTGTAGGTCCTTTTAAACTTACCTTTGGGTCTAACGCATAAGAGATTGTTAAGCTTCCAGATCAACTCTTCTCTTTTCGTTTTACCTTTTCACTTTATATTTCTTATCACTCTTTTTTCCTTCAAAAATCAACAGGGACAAAAGCGTAAAGTATTGTTTGTCAACTTTGTATGTCTTACCCCAACGGTCTTCTAAGATCCCCTTTTTAATGTGCACCTTTTATACTCAGAGACATCCTCATCCACCCCCATCCTCCCGGTCAAGCTTTATTCACAGTTTTCGTTGATTCTGGTAGTCGATATACACACAAAATCAATCCCTATTTCAAAAAACAAGTTCAAATTTTTATGCCATCCCGGGGGGGGTTCCTTTTTTTTTGCTCCAATACTTCAGAAGGCTCTTATACCTCAGGAGTAATGGCTGGTCGAGCATTTTCTATTCCCAATTAAATTCGATTCCCGACGTGTTAAAACAATCATCCAATATCCAAAATTTATTTTTCTGCTTTTGTTCCGCCACAAGTTCCCCAACTTCAGCCTCCCATCCCAAAATAATTTTATCAACAAACAAGTATCAGCTAATCACTCACCCATGCTTAGATGTGCAACTTCAAAATCGGATCTGAAAAGAAAGAGAATTTGAAAAATATTTTTAAATAATCAACAACAAACTTTTATTTTAAGTTTTCGAACAATTGAGTTGTAAACTTTATGCAACATCTGATCCCTGGGATCTTCGGTTCTGCTGAACGCACGAGAAATTGATTTTATTAAAAGTTTTCGAAAGTTTTTTAGGCAGCAGTACTTTCTTTCTTCTTCATTTCTCAGGGTTGGGACAGCTGTCGTCACTAATCATCGTAAAGGAATTGTTGTATAAATGTGACCCTACGGTGCGTATCAAGGGATCAAATTAATCAAGGTGACATCTATTGGTTACACTGGCAATTAGGTAGTTTGTGTAGTTCCCTTGGTGGATTGGTTAAGTTTCTTTGACAAAGTTTTCCTCAACGGAGTTACACGAAAAAGGAAACAGGATTTATGGCCGGTTCACCAAAAATTCTCTTTGACATATATTGAAATGAGTGGATTTGCGAAGGTCACCGAGAAAATTAGCTTGTCAAATATACTGTTATGAAGTACGAGTTGAATGTTAACTCGGAAAGTATTGTAATCAATCTAATCGTACCGGAAACACATGTTTAGGAGTCTTTAAGCCACCATCGACAGGGGTAACTAAACCTTATCTAACTTTTTAAAACGCTTTACTTGTTTTTATTTCGTATCACGTTTAATTGTAGAAAACCAAAACAAATGCACAAGAATTAAAAATCTTTATTCAATTTTCGATTTGGGGTGGATTATGGTTCTGACTCTATGGAGTCGCAGCTGCCAAAATGTGCGCCCGGGGTATCTTGCTCCATTCATGAAGAATGGCGGCTTTTAGTGCTGACTTTAGCCTGCAACAGTTTTCATATCTGGGGGTCGATTTGCAAAGATTTTCGCTGACTGGTCATTTGCTGCCATTATGATGCGAATTTCGTACAATTCGCTTCTTCACTATCATAGCTACCAGTATCGTAGTAATGAGCTATTGTTCGAGTCACAAGTGATTTATTCGACTTGAGGTGTTGGGGGGTCTAACAATACCTGTAGGGTTAAATGGGGGATGTTTGGGTCCCCTACCGCCTACTTCCGTTGAACTGTGAGCCGATCTTCCCGTTGCCGTAAACAGTAGACAAAAGAAACTCACCGGTTAGCGGAACATAAACTTTTTATTCAATTCTGTTTTTATAATTTACCTTTACTTTAATTTTGTCACAATTAAATTCTGTCTTTATAATTCTCCTTTACTTTTATTTTGTCACAATTAAACTCTCTGTTTATAATTCTCCTTTACCTTTATTTTGTCACAATTAAACTCTCTCTTTATAATTCTCCTTTACTTTCACTTGGTCGCAATTAAATTCTGTTTTATAATTCTCCTTTACTTTTATTTTGTCACAATTAAACTCTGTCTTTATAATTCCCCTTTACTTTCACTTTGTCGCAATTAAATTCTGTTTTGCTCACACCAAGGATTGATACTCGACTAACTACTTTCTCTTCGGTTGGGGTGAGTTGGGCGCTGTGGTGAGACAGACAATGAAACTTTCCTGCTGGCTCGACCAATAGGATTGGATCTCCAGTAAATAGATCCCAACGAGGGTGTGTCCATTTGCGGGCGGATCACTTTGTTTACTCGTGATGCGAGCTCATGGGTGCACGAACCGTGGGAAATGCAAATTCGTGAGAGAGCATCTTTGAGAAGAAGTGTCTGCAGCTGTCTAAATATTGCGCTGGGGATTAGGGTGCGTTTGGGATGATTACACAATGAAAGTTGTGTTTACATCCATGACGATTGCGTATTGCATTCCTAAAGAGATACGGGTCGAATTCCAGTGTGAGTATTTACATTGGCATTGAATTCGGCTCTTGGCAGCTAGGCGCGAATTGCGCTGGTGCTTTGTAGGTTGCGTAAAAGCCGCTCTGAGTACAGATACAATATGAAAATCTATCGCGCACGTGTTGGACAGGAAACGCAGGCAGCCGGGGTTCCGCTGATTGCTTCTATTGTTCATTTCGGTTATCTAATATGGCAACCAAAATGTTTTCTTTAGGGCAATGCTGAGATGCATTGATGTATGCGGTACTGGCGTATCGAATTTTTCCAGGAAACGACATTACGCATTGAATGCGTGAATGTCCTTGGTGAGGAAAATGCTTGCGGTGTTGGAAGCGATTTGCATAATCGAAAGATAATGAAATCGGTGGGAGAATGATTGGGGGAGTTAATGTGCTCGCATAAGCGACAAATGGTAAGGTTACTAAAGCTTTAGGACAGGAAGATTTGGGGCTAGGTTGAAAAGGTGGCAGTGGCGTTAGTAGAACCGCCACATACCCACTTGTGGCTTTGCAGCCAAATGTAGATCAATCAAACTAAGCCGTTTTAATTCTAGCTCGGTTAAAATTTTCTTCACCCAACTCAGACGGCTGTAAACAATAAAATAATCTGTCATTAGGCAAAATATAGCGGTACAGTTACCAGTTACAGCTGTTTGACAATTATTGCAGTGTCAGATTTATTGTAATTCTATTGGATCGCTCTACAATACTTATAATCCTTTCACTATTTCAAAAAATACTTCAGGACCTCAACGTCAACCAATCTTATCATGACCAAAATGCCCAATCCGAGGTAAATTGGCCTTTCAAACAAATTTTGAAGAAAAATCGTGGCAGTTTTGTATGTGCACCTTCAACTTAACTTATTCTTCATATCATACAACGACACCGTGGCCGAATGCGGACGTGTTTTCAATTCGGCGATCGAGTTAAATGAAAAAAAATGCTCTCATGAGTCGCGAGTGGTTGAAATATAAAGACTATTTATAAATAAATGGGTGGGTGGGAGCGAACATACAGGGAAAGGCCTCTGCTTCCAACCCTGCGAAAGCCAGGACGATCCTTGTCCCTGTTCAATCCAAGTTGACATACAGTCTCCATGTGACATCCCTGGATAGCTGCTGTGGCACCCTCCAAGTAGTGAAACAATGCATGCAGCGACATCCTGAGAAAGGTTGGCGCAAGGCTAATAACCTTGCCCGGAAAAACGAATTATTATGGACAATTTAACAAGTCTCGGATATGGACCGGATACGGGTGGAGAGATTTGCTAAATACGGCCAACACCGGATGCCGGTTGTAGTGGCGATGATGATTTATAAATAAATAAATGCCAGTGAAAAAAAAACAGTCAAAATAAAGTTAATATATATGAAGTTTACCACTCCTCGATAGTATAGTGGTTAGTATACCCGCCTGTCACCCGGGAGACCGGGGTTCGATTCCCCGTCGGGGAGCCTCTGGCGCAAGACTAATGACCTTGCCCAGAAAAAAATAAATCATTATGGAAAATTTAACAAGCCTTAGCACTTGCTAAATAAGGCCAAGGCCGGCTCCCGGTTGTAGTGCCGGTGATGATGATATATAAATATAATCAAATAAAAGCGAACGAAGCCAAGTGTTGTAACAGTCAAAACAGAGATCACAGTTTAATACAAAAACAGTGTGAGTAACACGTTATGTGTGAACGGTGTTCATGTGTGTGCGCACGAACACTGTGACTGTGTGCGCGAGGTCGCAATCTATTTGTCCTTCGCGCAATAAAAAAAAAGTGAGAACAGGTGGTCCATAATATGGACGTAGATCAAATGGATGCCAAAATGGTGCTTCGTTTAAGGCAAAATAAAGACCCAAATCGAAAGGCTAATCGTCAGAAAGCCAATAAAAATAAATATACACACACGTTGACTGACAGCAGCGACGCCGAAGGCAACGCCCATGGTGCCCAGTACTCAGGGGCTGGAAACCAATTCCAAGAATTGGCACTTAGCGAAACAAATGCAGACACCAGCAATCAGGTCGAGGTCCTCAACAGACTCATTCATGGCATTGGACTTAAAAGACAGGAACTGGACAAACAAATGGAAGAAGTTCTTAAACTAAAAAACAATCTGAGCCACAACGAACGGAAAACGAAAAAGGTACAAGAATAACAGCAAGAGCAAAGACAACAGCAACCCGCGAAGACAAAGAAAACACGACAAGCTAAGGAAACAGAACAGCAGGAATCTCATCAATAGCAGGAAACTCATCAACAACAACAGCAGGAACCACATGAACTACAGGAACCAAATCAAAGGCAGGAACCATCTCAGCGCGTGCCAGTCCAAAAAAAAAAAATGGAGAAGGTGTGGGTAATTTGTTGTATTGTGCCAAGCCACGGGCACTCGGTTCACTAACTTACCCAACACTCAAAGTCAATGCAACGATGACGCAAATTAAAACACTGGAGGATTTTAGTTTCTTAGCTTTTTATTTAACTTCAGGTGTCATTAACATCTCCACTTTATGGTACATTTTTAAAGTTATCGAACATCACCGCTCTGTGATACATTTAGGTCTATTTTCTAAGAAAAACGGCCAGCAAAGCGATTTTCTTTTATACAATCCCAAGTTGACACTATAATTAGAAACGCATACGAACTCTTCGATTAATGTTAAAGACGCGACAGTACTTCACATTGGTATTCGCCTGGAACGAATTCAACTCTTTCAGATGTTAAATTTGACTCTTAGATGCAATCCACATCCGTCAGATGCAACGGTGGTGCATCACATTGGTGTAGGAGGAGCGAACTGGATCAACTTGGCGACGGCCAATGGGCGATCGAAAAAGGAGTTAAATGGAAGGATTTCCCATATGCCCGTATAAGACAAGTACGATGCCCCTTCGCCTGCAATACAGACAATGATCGGTTCTGTACCTGTTCAAACAAATGGACGAGCATAAGAGGCTGCAGGCATTGTGGTCATAAATCATCCATAACGCACGCCTGAGAACGAAATACGTTTCTGCGTCCTAAGTAAAAAGAAACGCTATTTCAAGGGGCATACGATGAGATGCACATCGTTCGTGGTTTTTCCGATGTTACATTGGATCATCATCGTGTTTATTTGGGTTTGGGTGTTCACGGTCCTGCCGTTGTAGGCGATACAGTCTTCGGTGACGATAGGTCAACCGAAGATTTGAGGTTTGTTTGCATGACTGTGCTGGTACATAGGTACAATGGCGAAGAATTTGCCTTGCAGATGTGCAAACATACGTCTCGCCCAGGGTGGCCATGGACCAGTGGTTGGTAAATAGAATAAACACAGTGTTTGTTTAGTTTACAGGCAGGAGCATCATAAGGCATGATCATGGGTATGATTGCTTAAATAGCAATCATGTTCATATCCAGTTCTACGATCGGTTGGTAGCCGATAATGAGAACCTAAGGATATAGGAGAAATATTTAATTATGAACCGTAGGAAGAATATCGACTGCAGCTGTGTCAACAATACGCTGGCCAGCGTGTGTTTATCGTTTAAAATTGCTGACGAGCTGAGCCGATAGGGGGTATGGAATGGTTCATGTATTATGAATCAGAAAAATTCAATGAAATGCATGCCTTTGGTGAGGTTTTACTTTCAGGTGAAAGCTAAGGAAAGATAGCTTACGCTGTTCGATTGCAGGTAAGTATAGTGCCTTGTGGAGTGAGGGGAAGGCAAATTGATTTAAGGAAGTGGGTGGTTCTTAGGGAAAGCTTTAAAGTTACCTAGTTAGATGGAGACAAAGGATCTCATAAAATTGGGTGAGTTGACATGCAAAACTTTTAAAACAAAACGTATAAATGATTTTAAGATGAGTTTAACATGCGATGATTTAGATGATTATTGCAAAATGAAATCGGCACTGGGGAAATCGAAAAGCGAGTACTACACGTACACCCCTAAATCGGAGAAACTGTCTCCATGCTCCTCAAAGGAGTTGATCCTTCCTTTAATCCCGCAGAGGTGCTCGAAGAACTAAAAAGCTTCGAAAACGATACCTTGAAATTTACAGGTGTGAAACCATTTTCTACAGCAAATTCTAGATCTGCCAACCGTAAGTTGCCTTTCTTCATTTTGTCTCTAAGTGCCAATAGTAGAATTGATTGACTTAGATATATAAAATACATTAGTCACCAAACAATAAGTTGGGAAAGAATCAAGAAGTCCGACCAAATAGTGCGGTATATACGCTGTCAACGCTTCGGCCACGTGGCATCGAATTGCAATATGCATTTCAGATGCGTCAAATGGCCAAATAATCATATCATTGGGAAATGACCACCAGGTGATGGAAAAAGTCATCAATACAGAGTTAGTTAAGTATTTGGAGTGCAACGGACTTCTGAATGACCGTCAATACGGATTCCGTGACAGGCGGTCCACCGGAGACCTTTTGACACTTATAACCGATATATGGACATCTGCTATTGAACGGCATGGTGAGTCAAGTGCAGTCGCATTGGATATCTCCAAGGCGTTTGACCGCGTCTGGCACGGGGCATTGCTGAGCAAACTTCGTTCATATGGACTTTCCCAACAGCTTTCCGACTGGACGAGGAGCTTCCTTGAGAATCGATCGATCCGGGTTATTGTGGACGGGGAGTGTTCAGATCTGTATCCTGTTAATTCGGGGGTGCCCCAAGGTTCTATTTTGGCTCCAATATTGTTCTTGCTTCACATAAATGATTTCTTGGAGACAACGAATAACAAAGTGTTCAGTTTTGCGGATGACAGTACGCTTGTTTCCCCCTTTTCGAACTGAAATCGTTTTTGGGAAAAATAAATGCTGCTTGGTTGCAAGCGAGAAAGTTTAAGTAGGAAGTGAGTCAGAATGTTTTTCGGGGAAAACCAAATGCGGTTTGGTGTAGATGAGGGAGATGATTTAAAATGTAATCTGTTGCAGGATTTGGGGTATATTCTGTTGTAGGTTTTAAAAATGCATTCTATTACAGATTGGGGAATGTATGCTATTGCAGATTGGGAAATGAATTCTTTGCAAGTTTGGGAATGTATGCTATTGCGGATTTGAGAATGGATGCTGTTGCAGATTGGGAAGTGTATTTGTGGGGAGGAAGTATTGTGCCAATACACGGACACTCCGTTCACTTCCTCCTCCAGCATAAATTGTCACTAACGATTGTTCCGCGGGTTGCAAATGAAGGATCACCAGGGAAACAACAACAGAAAAACGAAACGCACTGTCTAGTCAATGTTAAATCTTGATTTTATTGTTTAAGAGGCATTTTAGGAGATATTTCGCAAAGCTTATACGTTTATCGGATTTACACTGTTAATTCCTAGTGGTATACACAACGACACTGTTCATTATAAATTATTTTATTTTATATCTCCACGTTTACTATTATTCGCGACTCGCACTCTTCGATGGAAAACTCACTCTAGGGTGTGCACGCCGAGCACACCCTACAAGGGATGATCAACGGCTCGACTGATCGGTCTAATGGTTGTAATAAGACTCAGCGATAATTATCTCGTGCAGAGATCACTCGCTAATCCTAATCGTGGTGGTATATGTGCATGGTCCTTTCATGGATGAAAAACGAACCTAGAACAAGGAAAGGGAATAAAGAGCATTCATGGGATAAGATTTCGGTAAAGCAAACAAAACCGAAATCGTCGGATGCATGTGCGTCACAGCTAAACAAAGACACAACGATGCGATGTGGAAATGTGCTAATTGGTTTTAGCTAGGTTACTGGAAAATGGTGTTTATGGCATCGCTAGTAAGGGTACGTATTGAGTTCCTATTTGCATTTAAATATGCTGTAGGATTTAATTGATGCAAGAGACGCGGAATGCGTATTTGCTTTGGTCCCTAGGGTGTAAGTCGTCAGCCAATGTGTATGTAGGGAACATTGTTGTACGCATGGCGCGGCTGGAAATCTAGACGGCGCAGTTTTTATGATCCCTGTCATGAAGGTTACAATGTATGTAAATTGAATTATTTTGTTTACCGGAATTCATCTAAGGAAATTTGACTGGCGACATAGATGCCGAAATTGATTGGAAATTCCTGGTAAGCTAATAAAGAAATCTTAAGGAGCAGTGGTATGCGAAGAGAATGCATGAAGGTAAGTTTTCTTTACAGGGACTTAATGTTCATAGATTTGATCTATATAATGCCTGAAGCATTTTTAGGTGCCGAATGCGAATGCATTGGCGAAGACTTATGCGTCTTGGGTGATGATTATATGGGATTTCGTAAGCGTCTTGGTAGGGTGCCGGCCCGACACAGGTTCACCAAGACGTCCCAATCTCGATATCGTCAGGGTAAACTGGTTAACCACTGTCTTGCAGGTCCGGAAAACAATTGGTCTCGTGGTTAGATATTTTTATTCTTTTAATTAATACTTATTTAATCTAAACTTACACTGGAATTTAAAGTATTCTATAATAGTATTTAAGATTTAAATGTACAGCATTTCATGAATCAACTTACACTGGTATTTAAAATATTAAATATTATAGCACTTACTGAATTAAACTTACAACTGGAATTTAAAGTATTCTATAATAGTATTTAAGATTTAAATGTACAGCATTTCATGAATTAACTTGCAACTGGTATTTAAAGTATTCTATAATAGTATTTAAGATTTAAATGTACAGCATTTCATGAATTAACTTGCACTGGTATTTAAAGTATTAAATATTACAGCACTTAATGAATTAAACTTACAACTGGAATTTAAAGTATTCTATAATAGTATTTAACATTTAAATGTACAGCATTTCATGAATCTACTTACATTAGTATTTAAAGTATTAAATATTATAGCACTTACTGAATTAAACTTACAACTGGAATTTAAAGTATTCTATAATAGTATTTAAAATTTAAATGTACAGCATTTCATGAATTAACTTGCACTGGTATTTAAAGTATTCTATGGTGAACGGAACGCCTGAGCTCCTCGACACTAATCAGCATACTTTATTATTAACGTGAGGGCACGACCTGCCCTCGCGGAATCTGAAATCCGATTGATTATTCTATCCGTCGCCTCGATGACCATATTTGGTAATTTTCCTTTTCGCATTGGTGTACCACCAAGGAAGGGTTGAAACGCACACACATGATGATCCCCTTTGGTTGCTCATCGCGTGTGTCGCCCAGCATGCGAACCATGAACATGAAGTTAAAATGGAAATAAACAATCTTCGCAGCTGGGACAAGTCATCCTGAAAAGGGTTGGAAGTGCTTACACGATCAGCGACTACGTGTAGCATGATTGCTGATCGTGCGCATGTTGTTGTTGGCGTCAACAAAGGTCGAACCGTCGTGTGTGTATTAACACTGACGAGTTTTCGATGCATTTTTGCTGCCAGATGCGAGTTTCCATTTTGTGTGGCTTGATTTAGCGACCGATGTGGGCATGCATGAAAGAACCAAAAGGAAGAAATATCTCTTGTGGCATTGTAGCCGACTTCTTAGGAGACATTTCGTTGGTAGGAACTAATGTAATGTTGGTTGCTAGGTGTGCGACCAATTTGCCCTTCCTATAGAAACACTTGTGTTGCTGATGGTGTTTTACTTCAGCGCAGTTAAGCATTACAGCGGTGGTTGGTCGTTATGGGCAGGTAAGTCATGCTTTTCGGTTTCTATATGCCCATGTAGGGAATGTCTGTTATTGCTGATATAATTTTCGTATCAGCAGACATTGTGCTTTACAGGTTTTTCGTGGTTATAGGAATAACCAATGCAAGTAAGTACTTGCTTTATTGAAACAGGACGCTTATGAAAAGGGGTTACATGGTGGTAGATGGGCAGGTAAGTAGTGGCGTTCGCAAGAACCGTCACGATTATGGGGGTTTTTAAGGTAAATGTACCATGGGCCTGGCCGAACCGCCACATATTCCTTGCAAGTTTTGAATAAGGGAGTTGGGTGAAGGTGACGCGCTGTTAGCGGTCAAAATTGGTTGGAATCGTGGGCTGGCTCTCCAAGTAATGTAGAGAACCCCCACAAAACTATTTGGAAACACTTCATTGTGAAGTCCTAACCTACCCGCAGTATTCACCAGACCTTGTCCCTTCTGATTATCACTTATTTCGATACATGACACATGGTCTGCCCGAACAGCATTTTATAACATTGGATGATACCAAAAAATGGGTCGAATCTTGGATATTCTCAAAAGCTGAAGAGTTCTTCCGACGTGGTATCCGAATGCTGCCAGAAAGAGAGGAAAAAGTAGTGTCTAGTAATGGACAATACGTGGAATAAAACGTAATGTACCGTTCTTTCACAATAAATTCCTATTTTTTAATAGAAAGCGGCGGAACTTATTTGTACACCTAATAGTTCATCATGTCATTTACAAGTCTACAGCATTTTTTCTTGTTCAACTTACTTAGATACTTAATAATAATGAAATACTGAAATATGAAAAATTAGAATATTACAGTAAATGGGTACCAGGCTATCCCGGGTGCTAAACAACGTCTATAAAGTTGGATATTAACATATGGGTTAAGGAAGTATAAAGAAATTGTTAAAACAAACATAAGAATGGCATGTCACCGAGCAGTTGGGCATTGTGATCAGACCCACCACCCACAATACGTCCAATAAAAGTAACACGATCGGTATTTGAAAATCAATTTGAGACTCTTACCATATACTTTATTTAGCGGGATTCATTTTATGTTTTATGGTGGTTGAAAAAAAAGGAGATTTTTACCGCACCCTTTACTAAGTGGGCTTGAGCGATTTGGGGCTCTCGTGTCAGTATTTGAAAAGCAATGAGGTACTTCTACCGTATTTTTATGTAGTGGTCTTAATGTTATGTTTCGTGTTGTGTTGTAATTTTGTGGAAACTTCTAAAGTTACTATCATAACTAGTTTGACTACTCGTATAGTCATACAATGAAGGGATGTCACGGTCAGACGAGAAAGTAATCGTGTTCGTGCCGCTTGTGTTTGGCCCGCGCAGATATAAAAATAAAGAATTAATAAGTTCATACGAAAATGTTTAATAGTTTACGTGAAAACAAATCAATCCCACAAAAAACAAAAGGACAAACAATAAACAATAAATTTAAATTTCATTAACAGTTTGATTATCTATGCAATAGTCTCGTTGAGAAAAAAAAAATTAAGTTAATACGAAAGTGTTTAATAGTTTTGGTGAAAACAAATCAATCCACATCTGACGATCATTCAGAGATACATGTAACACGATATTTGCATCGGTCATAATACTTTGGTTCGGTTAAATCCGGTACTAGTTAATAATAATCGCATACCTCCGAGATCGCCATTTTTTTCTTTCACTTGATTAAGCATAATCAAGCAAAAACGATAAATTGGTTTCAGTGACATTATAAAGTGCGCTGCTTCACAGCAATAATAACAGTCAAAACAAAGTAACAGAACGAAAAGTGAATCAAAAGTAATCGAAAATAATCGAAAATAAACAAAAATAAAAACAAACAAACAAATTAAAGAATAAAAAAAAAAAAGTGCATAACAAAATCCTTTCAGTGAGGTGCGACAAAGAAACTATCAATTAAAATATATCACCTCGCAAGCGTGAAAATTGAAACAGACAATATATTGCTCATTAAGCAAGTGGTTTTTAAGGCAGCATTTGGCGCGAGGGCAGTCACTGACCCCTACTCGACGATAGCCAAGTTCGAGTCGGCCTACGGAAGAAATCGAGTTCGTGCTTCGTATTGCGGGTCGCCTTTGTTTTTTTTAAATGAAAACAAATTGGAAAGAACCAGTATGAACACGGAGGACGAAAAAAACGCGACAACACACAAAAGAAAAGGTACACAGAAAATCTCCATTGTGACGCGAAGTAAAACCGCGAAATTAACAATGGAGAAAAAAGGCAAGCAAATGGAGGAGGACAGAGAGCGCGCCCCCCCCCCCTACAATTTTAATATGTATGGGGCAAACAATTCGTTCGCTTCTCTTGCATCCTCAGAGTCTGAGGATGAAGAAGAGGAAATAACTGAATTGGAGGCGAAACTTGCGATGGCAAGAGCCCGTCTAGAAGAGAGACGCCGAAAGAAAAAAATAGCGGCACCCGAAAAAGAAAAAGACACCGAACAACAACAAAAGCCGAAGCCAAAAGTCGGCCAACAGCAACAGCAACAGCAACAGCAACAGCAACAGCAACATCAACAGCAACAATCAACACAAAATAGACCACAGCAAGCAACACAACAGCGGCAAAGCAACAATCACAACCAAAAAATAAAGATGCCACCGATCAACACCATAGATATTGAGTGTAAGGAATTGGTAAGTCTTTGTAAGCTAGCGATAGGACTACAATTTTGTAGTTAAAAGACTGGCTGGTAATAGGCATGCCATTCAAACCTATGCGGTGGCAGACCACGATAAAATTAAAGAGGTCTTAAAAAGGGTCACCGCGGAATTCTACTCGTTCACGCCGAAGCAAACAAAGAGGGTAACGGTTCTATTAAAGGGTGTCGACCCTGAGGTGGAACCGGAGGCTCTGCTCGAGATGCTTCAAAAGTTGAGGCACGACGATCTCGAGTTTATCTCCGTAAAACCGTTCACCACAACCAAGGCAAGAAGGGAAAACCGCAAGCTACCCTTCTTTTTGGTTCAAGTAACGCCCAGCAGCAGAATTGGTGGTCTAAGAAAGATTACAGTCTTGGATCATCAAAGTGTCACATGGGACAAGTTAAAAAAAGGCAGAGACATCCTGCAATGTGTCCGCTGCCAAAGGTTTGGTCACGCGGCGGCGAACTGTGAAATGCAGCACCGTTGCGTATAATGCGGAAAAGACCATAAGGCAGAAGAATGCCCTCTGGGAAAAGAAAGGGTAGAAGACAAAGCCCTTCTAAAGTGCGCAGTGTGCCGGAATGAGGGACACCCCGCTAATTATCGAGGATGTCCTAAATTCCGAGAAATAATGGCAAGAAGTGTGACCCGGCAAAAAAACACAGAGCCAGCTCGTACTACAACAATGCCCGTAACATCGCAGCGGTCGTACGCACAAGTTGCGTCGGGTGGGAGACCATCAAACCAGGCTACAACATTGGTAGCCACAAATACTCCCACACAGACTGAAACAACATCGCAAGCAGACGTGGTCACGGTTCTGCTTAATCTGCAAAGGCAGATGACACAGCTGCAAAACCAAATAAACGAGATCTACTCGTACTTGCCCAATCTAAACAAAAAGTCAATATAAACCCTCTAACCACAACATCAATAAAAGCTCTTGTCGTGAATGTAAATTCACTAATAAGAGGTGAGAGAAGAGCCAATCTTTTCAACCTGTTGCAAGTTGAACAGCCTGATGTACTTCTGGCGGGGGAAACAAAGTTAAATCAGAGACACAAGATATGGCATAAAAACTACGATATTATACGAAGAGACCGACCTAACTCCTCTCAAGGGGGGGGGGTGTCGCAATTTTTATTAGAAAAGGGATCCCTCATAAAGTTATATATAGTGGAGAAGTGCGTAGGTTCCGGGTGCTGGAAGCCTGTATCGTACGCATACTCCTTCAGCAAGGAAGGGGTTTGTATGCGATTGCGGTATACGCACCTGAGGAGCACCAACATAATCTATTTATAGCAGAGCTCGAGACTCTCTTCCGATGCTTACAATTGCACCTGGACAAAAATTACTTTATTCTAGGGGGAGATATGAACGCCAAGCATAGAAATTGGGGAAATTATATATCTAATGCCAGAGGAAATCAGTTGGCTGGCTGGTTAGATCAGTTTCATATTGAATATAGAACTGACCTGCTAGCTACCGAATATCCATCGTTCCCTATTGGTAGATCGTTCTTAGATATCTTGCTAATCGACTCACGACTGAGATTACTTAACACCAATAGACGAAACACAAACTGTTTACGGACGATTGAATACGACAGTGACCACTGTGCATTCACGGCCGTAATGGAGCTTCCGAACGAGCTCGCAGATCTGGAGGAATTCGTGATCCCGCAACCCTATAACTACGGGGCAATGCGATGGCCGCGGTTCACCAGATCATTAACAAGAGAACTTCGTTCGAATGACTTTAATCTGCCAGTAAACAGAAACCTGACTAATGTCGAAATCGACAAATACATTCAACAAATAGACGAAACCGTAAAACGAACAATGGACAAAACAATTCCCAAAACAACAGTTACAGATCACATAAATATGTACAGAAACACAACAATAAACGCACTCCACAGGCAAAAGAGCAGACTGCTATCGAAATTAAAACAATTACACAGACAGTTTACAGACAGACAAGACCAGGAGATAATATCACTGAAATCCCGATTAATAAACCTCCAACAATTACTAAAAGCTAACTATAGATTAGCAACAAATTTGTATTGGAACAACAGAATTCGAGCTATAAAAACTAATAACCCGAATATGTTCCCACAAATAAATACAATATTCAGGAGAAATAATCAAAATGAGATTCTTCATCATCATCATCATCGGCACTACAACCGGGATCCGATCTTGGCCTTATTTAACAAATCTCTCCACCGGTCCCGATTCCGAGCCGATGTCATCCAGTTTAGCACTCCCAGGCTCTGGGCGTCCTGGTCTACGCCATCCCTCCATCGCAGGCAAGGTCTGCCGCGCTGTCTCCTTCCATACATCCTGCCACAAAGGACTTTCCGGGCAGGCTCCTCTTCGCTCATTCGAGCTAGGTGTCCCGCCCACCGGAGTCTACCGAGCTTGATTTTTCTTACACTATTAGCTTCAAGGTAGATTGCGTACAACTCATGGTTGTAGCGTCTCCGGAATCGTCCTCCCTCACATACGGGGCCAACAATTCTCCTTAAGACCTTTCTCTCGAACGCGGCCAAGAGTTCAGAGTGCCTTTTATTAAGCACCCAGGTCTCGGATCCATACATGAGTACTGGTAAGACCATGGTCTTGTACAGTAGTAGCTTGGATGTTCTGGATAAATTTCGGGATTTAAAGAGCCTTGATAGACCATAGTGGGCTTTGTTGGATTTGATCAGCCGTTCGCGTATCTCTTCTTCCATGTTGTTATCGGCTGGTACTATTGACCCAAGGTAGTTAAAGGATTGCACTACTTCAAATTCGTGCTCCACTACCCTGATAGTTTGACCAACGTTAGGTCTTCTCTTCGCAGAAGTTGCCACCATGTACTTGGTTTTTCCCTCATTAATGCACAGTCCCAGTTTTTGTGCCGCCTGCTCGATCTGGGTGAAGGATTCCTGTACCGCCGGTTCGGTTCTACCGATGATGTCGATGTCATCTGCGTAGGCAAGTATCTGGCTGGACTTGGTGACAATAGTCCCTCTTGTTGTAACGCCAGAGTCACGGATTCCTTTCTCCAACGCCAGGTTGAAGAGAAGGCAGGCCAGACCGTCCCCTTGTCGGAGTCCATTATAGATGTTTATTGGTTTGGACAGCAATCCCGCTACTTTTACTTGACTAGTTACATTGGTCATGGTCAACCTACAAAGTCGTATCAATTTATTTGGAATACCGAATTCTCTCATGGCATTATATAGTTCTATCCTGGCTATGCTGTCGTAGGCGGCCTTGAAGTCTATAAACAGATGATATAGTGGAATCTTAAATTCCAGACATTTTTCCATCGCCTGCCTAAGGGTGAATATCTTATCAATTGCTGATTTGCCTGGGATGAAGCCACACTGATATTGACCAATGATGGCTTTAGCGTATGGGGATATCCGGTCTTGTAGGATAGTGGAGAGTATCTTATAGGCGGTACTCAGCAATGTTATACCCGTTTAGGTGCTGCACAGTGTGATATCTCCCTTCTTATGTATGGGGCAAATTATACCACGACGCCAATCTTCCGGCATCTCCTCTTACTCCCATACGTGCACCACGATCCCGTGAATTGCGTGATGTAACGCTGTCCCTCCTTGTATGATCAGCTCAGCTGGTATGCCATCAGCTCCAGGGGCTTTATTTGATTTTAGCTGTCTAATGGCTTTTAGTGTTTCCTCAATGCTTGGTGGCGGCAGCATTTGGTCCTGGTCTTGCATTGGTGGAGCCTCCAATTCTTCTGTGAGCTGACCATTTAGCAATTCATTAAAGTGCACTTCCCATCGCTCCAGAATGCCTTCAGGATCGGTGATCAGATTACCCTCTTTATCCTTGCAGTAAGTGCAGCGTTGTGTGTACCGCGTCATACTGCGGATTATTTGGTAGAACTTCCGCGCCTGGTGCGGACCTCGCTCTCTACTTTTCTCTATTTCACAGACAAAAATTTTTTCCCAGGCACTTTTCTTTTGTCTGTGAAGTCTTTTTTCAGTTCTTCTGAGCTCTTTGTACCTCTCCTCGCGTACCCGCGTCCTATGAGACTGCTGCATTGCCCGGTATGCAGCATTCTTACGTTCAGTCGCTAGTTTGCACTCATCATCAAACCAGTCGTTCCGATCTCTACGACTACTGCCTAAGATGGAGTTGGCAGTACTAATGACAGTATTCTTAAGGCGTGTCCATTTCTCTTCTACGCCCGGCATTCTGGCCGCAGGACTTACTCTCCCTCCGTCGAGCTCTTCGAGGGCGAGTCTTAACGCATGACCAAAGGTGTTGCTGGTGTTCTCATTGCGTAAGGCAGCCGTGTTGATTCGAACCTGATCCGCGGATGCAATACGTCTCCGTAAGGCAATCCGCGCTCGGAAAACTATACCAACAAGATAGTGATCCGAGTCGACGTTGGCACCTCGGTACGTTCGTACCGTCATCAGGCTCGAGGAGTGGTGGCGATCTATCAACACGTGGTCAATTTGGTTGCGAGTGGTTCCATCAGGTGATACCCAGGTGGCTTTGTGGATATCTTTACGCGGAAACCTGGTACTCGCAACCACCAAGTTTTTCGATACTGCCAGTTCGATGACTCGTAGTCCATTGTCATTAGTGTTCTCATGCAAACTATGGGAACCTGTGTAGTGCCTGAAAACCGACTCCCGACCTATTTTTGCATTCAAATCACCAAGAACGATTTTCACATCGTATCTTGGGCAGCACTGAGAGCTCGTTCGACTTTCTCGTAGTATTCTTCTTTTTCGTCGTCAGGAGACTCCTCTGTAGGTCCGTGAACGTTTATGAGGCTTATGTTCTTAAATTTGCCTCGCACGCGAAGAGTGCATAGCCTTTCATTTATTGAATTAAAGCCGATAACGGCAGGCTTCAGTTTTTGGCTGACTAGAAAGCCTACCCCGAGCACATGGTGTTTTGCGTGACAGCTGTAATAAATGTCATACTCTTTTCTTTGAAAAACACCACTCCCCGTCCATCTTATTTCTTGTAATGCTGTTATATCAGCCTTATATTCGGACAGGGCATCGGCTAGTTGCTGTGCAGCTCGAGCTCTGTATAGGAAGCGTATGTTCCATGAAAAAATCCTTAAATCATTTAGCCGTTTAAAATGAGATTCAGTGTCTCCAAATCCCACGTACTCAGGTAAACAACATTGGCATAGATGCAGAGAACGCTATCGTCAATAGTGAGCTCTTCGTGATCGAAGATCCTTTGGAAAAGGTGAACGCTTTGGGAGCTGTCTTTCAGGAAATGTACAAGGTGAATGAAAGCATTCACCGAAATCACGACCTGAAGGACAGAGTTCTACTCAATCACCTGCACCTCCGGAATGAAATTTCACATTGGCAATCGGAGAATCCGGGTTTTACCGAATTCAGTGAAGATAATCTGTCAATTGACATTAATGCCAATGGTGTAGTGGCTAATAGCCTTCTAATAACAAGGGAAGGAATCCAGAGTATCTTCGACTCATTAAGAAGCAAAAAGTCAGTGGGAATAGATGGAGTACCTAACATCGTACTCAAGAACCTGCCCGCAATGGCAATAGATATATACACGGTCCTGTTTAACAACGCGTTGAATAATGCATATTATCCCGCGCGTTGGAAAACGGCCATCATTCAGCCCATCGCAAAAAAGGGCAAAGACTGCACAAACCCAATGAACATGCGTTCGATAAGTTTACTCCCAAGCATCAGTAAAGTATTTGAAAAAACCATTAACAAAGCTCTGGTAAAATGGGTAGAAGACAACAGCATTATTCCAAATAACCAGTTTGGCTTTAGGGCGGGTCATGAAACCACACATGCCGCAGCTAAACTGGTCTCCGACATACAATGGAATAAATGTAGGAACCAATGCACAGGTGCCTGTCTGATCGACTTGGAGAAAGCCTTTGATACCGTCTGGATCGAAGGGTTGTATTACAAACTGGTCAGACATGGCATACATAAGCCTTTACTATATGTACTTTACGATATGTTAAAGGACAGGAGGTTCGTGGTCAAAAGTGGTAATGTGACCTCTAATAAAACGTATAATATCAAGAATTGCTTGCAACAGGGCGCGGTACTCTCTCCGATTCTTTTTAACATTTACATTAGCGACTTATTAGATGCACTTCCGCAGGCTATTGCGTACGCAGACGATCTCATAATTTACAGAACAGCTCCGAAAGTTGCGAGCATAAATAGGTTAATACAGCGAGACTTCAACAAAGTGCAGCGCTATTGCGATGACTGGAAACTTAAGATCAACTTCCAGAAATGTGAAGCCATCCTATTTAGAACTCCATTATATAAAGCCACGTACGACACAAGGAAAAGCTGGCGAACGCTAGTTATCGTGGGACCGCATGGAGATAAACTGGAAACCAAGAGTTTAGTTAAATACCTGGGCATCTGGCTAGATCAATATCTGTATTTCAACAGACATGTAGAGGCTGCTTTGCTCAAAGCGAGGAAAACTTTTGCTATGACAAGGAGGCTATTTCACAGTAGCCAACTTGACAGCAGGGTAAAAGTCATATGCTACATGACGCTAATCAGGCCAATGCTCATATATGGTTGCCCAGTATGGTTCAACATAGGTCCAAATTTGATGGAAAAGATTCGGGTGTTCGAAAGAAAGTGTCTCAGAAGTTGTCTCAGATTATATCGGACACCGGAATCGGACTATAAAAAGTATTACTCAAATGAGACTTTATATAATGAAGCGTACATAAATAGGGTGGATAATTTTATGATTAAATTAATCAGAGGACATATTGCGAGAGCAATAAGCTCGTCCAATGACCTAATTTTCGGGGCCTATTATCCAAACACTCTGTACTATGAGAGCGTGCGTCGCAACGGCTTTGTTCCACCCGAGGCGTTCCTTGACTTGGATATGAAAGGGCTTATACAGGATAGATCCGGAATTCCGCTGATCTATCATGTAAGTAGATCATCTGTAGACGGGCGATTGTGCTACGACCGGGAAGTAACGCGCACCGAAGAAGAGGTCCTGGGCTTCAGTAGGGCTATCTCCCACAGAGACCGGGACGATAGTATTAGACAGCGTCAACAGTTCTGGTGGTTGAATGGCATATAAAGACCTGGATACCAAAGTCGGTATAGAATCATACTATCATCAGCTAGCTTACATAGACTTAGCTTTTCTAGAATTAGGGTAGTATAAGATTTAAGTTAAGTTAGGTTAAGTGCTTTTACATTAAAAAAAAAAAAAAAAAAAAAAAAAAAAACAATTGGTAAGTTAAGTAAGTTAAATTAAAAAAAAAAAAAAGCCAAAGTTCTGTCGCCGAAAGGCAAATTATACAAATGTTAAGTAATGTTTAGCTTAGAGCGTCTGCGAAGGACCAGTAAATTATTATATAAGATAATTAAGCTAGAATTTAAGCATTTTTTGTCTAGCCTTTAATTTAGAAATTAAGAATATAAAAAGAAAAATAAAAAATGTTTTAAAAATGAAGGGATGTCACGGTTTTGATGACTATTAATTTTTGATGGCTTTTCTCATCCCCGATTGTATACATTCCCATTTTTACCAGCGATGCACTCGTTGAAGCAATTGGATTATGCATAGTTCCTTTAGCGCATGTAGAATTTTTAAATTAAATGCCATGAGTGCAAAAGTCCCTGCATTTCAGCCTAACATCCTATTTAACTACACCTTAAAGCAAGCCCTGATTAGCCTTTAAACCTTGTAGCAGCTTTTCCCTTAAATATATCACACCCTTTTTCTATAGATTAAAGATACCGGAAGGGATTACTGGAATTCCTTTTTCCTCTACTGAACTCAACAAGCCATTTTTTCGTTGTCAGCATTATAGCTGGTCAACAGGTTCAACGACAACTGATTTTATTCTTCTTCCCAAAGCACAAGCTAATCTTCCCATCGGAGAAATTGTTCCACGGCCCCGTCGTGTGACTCGTGTCGGCCTTTACCTTTCTTTGAAATCTATTCACATTTGTTTACTCAAGAAGTTGGGCTTTGGCGCAAGCAACCTCTCTGTCTCTCCACAAAAGACAACCAACAACAAACTTCTTTACTTAGGCACTTGATACGTGTCTTTCATAAAACACCTAGCTATGGGTATCCTAACTTCACATCTAATGGTTTGGTCCTTTTCTACGTTAAGGCCATACGTGACACACGCACCTTTTTGGAAAATCCCTATCATTAATTTTATGTACCACAGGTGACAACAGAACGCTATTAATCTCGGTCTTTACCAAGAAGTCGGTGAACGGAACCCAAGAGGGAAATAAGGAAAGCGGCTGACTTGTCTGACTTTACTAGGTACCAAATGTTAATTAATTACGCCGTGGATTGTTTGGTTTTGTAGTTAAATCTTGTAGGATCACGTACTTTGCGAGAGGTGAACACATTTACTGGTAGTAAAATGTCGTCGTGACGATTGCGTTAGTCCAAGAGATAATGAGAAGCCGACACGTAAGTTGTACTAAGAGGCGAGACCTCAGAAGGATGTTTAATTGTGTGGAGACTGGGGATAAGATGGCATTCAACAGTCGGCGGTACTAATTGGTCTAGTGATATCAAATTTAGTGTCAGATGTCGTGCTTTAGTTTGATTAGATTTCAAATTGGAGTTAACCATATGGAGATAAGATATCGTTAATAAAATTATTTATGGATAATTATCATTTAATTAACTTATTTATTACGTTATTGAGAAACCGGGTGGAGTAGCATCGTAAGCCAGGTATGGGGCTTTCACTATTAAAATATTGTAATAAGATTACTTCTGTGCCATTTTGGGCAAGTTTATTGAGGGGGAACCTTATTGTGTGGGTAGGAGGTCACAGAAAAGCTCACCTTGTCGTGAAAGAATAACAAAGGGTGTGTACTTATTAGCTCTAATAAAATTTACCTCTTTAACAGACTCACTTCACGGCGGTTTTTATGTGCTTGTTCAGGTCCATTTGGTGTTTAATTTTATCTTAGTTATGCTCGAGATGGATGTAGTGCGGCAGTAGGTCAACAAATATTATAGTAGGTGTTGGTTCGTCTTTTAATTGTATGTAGGAATGGACATCGATCAGAAACACAATCAAACACACAGCCCAAGAGGTATTAGGATTTAAGAAAACAATCAAGTCCAAACCTTCGTTTGACGATGAGTGCAGGGCGAAGATCGAAGAACGTAAACGCCTCTGAGTGATCCACTTAGAGAGATATGATGAAGTCAACGCAGAAAGATACGCGACGATTCGGCAAGAGATAATGAGACTCGGATCAAAAAAATCCTAGAAAACTCCAGAGCAAACAATATCAGAGGTATGTATGCTGGGATTGTGGGGGTATAAGTGGTGATGTGCCAGCGTATGGCATGGATTCCTTATATCTCCCAACGATGTTTCGCGGTTGCGAGGATAATCCACCTAGGATAACAGGAACAGTAAATAACACACTGATGTTTGTTGGTTGGATAAATGTTTCTTTTTTATTTGATTTTGTTGCGCCATCGCGGCTGAGTTTTTAATTAACATTTTGATAAGTAGAACGTTCTTAGGCACTCGAAGTGCGTTAGCCGGTTACCCGAAAAACAGTTAATCTTCGCGGACAAGCGTGTGCATGAGCATGCACACGCGGCGGTGGTTAGCGACACAACCTCCTCCTGATAATCTCGTTAATCGACTGGCTTGAAAAGGGAAGAAATTGGATACAACCAAAAGAGAACATACTTCTGCTCTCTCATTGCCACGTTCTTCGATGTGTGGTAGGTTACATCGGTAAACTGATGATCGAAGAGAGCGGGACAATGAGAGAACAGAAACACGCTGTACGATTATCTTGGGGTGGATTTGGTTGTATGTGCATGAATCAATGTAGTTCTGAGCGGAACCCATTGACCTGATTCGGTAGTATGGTGAGTTCAGTGTACATTGATCTATACGAAGACAGAACGGAGAAAGAGAGGAAAACTAAGCTGATGATATTCACCTGCAAAAAGAGAGCATTGATCCCCAGCGAATGAAGTGTCTGGAGAAAAGCCGAAGTAACGCTAGTGTAGTGATCCTAAATCACTACTCTCTCCCACGTACCTATAATCCGAATCCACGTGAATCATATGAGCGACAGGTTAAACCAAAAGTTAGTTTGCCGCACATTGATTCAATTCCCGAATACCTTACCCTTACTCATAATTCCAATTGAATCATATGCGCGATAGATTTAAACCACAAGTTAATTTGTTGCGCATTGATTCAATTTCCAAGTACCTTACATCCCAATCCAATTGAATCATATGCGCGACAAAATTAAACGAAAGTCCATTTGTCGTGCATTGATTCAATTCCCTATAATTTGAAATTATGAAATGCGTAATACTAAATGCATTTCATGATTTCTCCTTCCGGGAATTAGTTCAAATAGAGTTCGTGTACACTTCCGGGAATCCTATTCCAATTGAAGCACACACAATTTTGTTTGGGCTTCTTGGAATTTTTAAGTAATATTTTTAACAAATCTCTGTTGCACAGAGTATAAAAGGGGAGTGCATTTTGGATTCGAGATCAGTTGGGATCCAGAGGTCGAGACAACAGCCGAAAATTGAATAATTAAATAAATATAGTAAATAAAATTAAATAGCATTTTTATTTGGCAACCCTGAAGGAAGACACCCCATTGAGGTAACAAAAAACTATTAAACAAAATATAACTCTACACTAGGGAAATATTATCACGTGATTCAATCGAATGTTTTGATAAATTTCCCCAGCGGTTCTGCAATGATGCGACAACCTCGTCCGGCTGGATTTGGTTGTAGCTTATCGACATGGACACGAGTTGCATTGTCTGCGTGGAACAATGAGTTTAGCTATGTGTCCTTGGTGGTAACATGCTTTGCAGGTGAACAGGGGGAAATGGGGTTGATTTGACGCGCTGTAAGGCGGTCGAAATTAGGTAGGAATTGTGGTTGGAATTGTGGGTTGTTTCTCATATAGAATAGAGAAACCCCCACAGGATAAACTCAATTAGAAATGGCTACCGACGGAGACCAAAGTAATTCGAGACACAAACGGGTGCCTGGTCACAGAAACAAACAATATCATGACAATATGGAAGCAGTACTTTGAAAACGTACTCAATGTGCGCACCCACCAACCACAAATAAACGCACCAGACGTACATACAGCCGAGCCTCAGATCCCACATCCCTCTTTCGACGAAGTTGTAAACGTAATAAATCGATTGAAAAACAACAAGGCTCCCGGAGTCGACTGCATACCGGCAGAGCTTGTGAAGCGTGGAGGCGAGGCAACCGCTCGAAAGATCTGTGGCGATTCCGCCAAATCCCACGGTTCCCCTTCCTGATAAACCCCCATAATCATCACCCAAGACGCATAAATCTTCGCCAATGCATTCGCATTCGGCACCTAAAAATGCTTCACGCATTATATAGATCAAATCTATGATCATTAAGTCCCTGTAAAGAAAACTTACCTTCATGCATTCTCTTCGCATACCACTGCTGCTTAAGATTTGTTTATTAGCTTACCAGGAATTCCCAATCAATTTCGGCATCTACGTCGCGAGTCAAATTTCCTTGGATGAATTCCGGTAAACAAAATAATTCAATTTACATACATTGTAACCTTCAGGACAGGGATCATAAATACTGCGCCGTCTATTTTCCCAACGTCACCAAGTAAATTTCCTTACGTACACATTGGCCGGCGCCCTTTTTCTTCCAGCAATAAAATTCCCTAACTCGCACCATGTGCAAATCGAAGATTGCTGTTCCTACATAGGTTCCTGCGATACCATAGGCAATTCATATCGTTTGTGGTATCCGAATCACATTTCCTATTTAATGAGCAGCTGCTATTTAGCTAGCCGACCCTCATTACCGAACTATGCATGAGGTCATATTTCCCTTGTCCTTTAATTCGCCGAATCTTTTCCCTCACGAACTAGATGCATAAACAAATACAAAGCCATTAGCATCCGACGAGATGCGATTCGTTTGTTTCAACAAGCGCACATCTCTTGGATGCCCATTACGCTCCGTCCTTGAGTTTCAGGTCTATTCCTATGGCTTTGTGTATGAAAAGAAAACCAATGTGATCTTCACTCACACATACACATTCATTGCCAAGTCTGTCTTCCTTGTTTCCACCACAGCGAACCATTTTTTTCTTGGGCAAACTCACCTCAAAACGATTAAATATCGTTGAGTCGATTTTCATCCGCCGACCGCCGTGGTCGTTGCTGACTTCCGCTCTCAGTCGTATGGCGGAGATGCGTTCATCAAAAGTCGTGCGAGTTTAATCCCCTGAGGGTGTGTCGCGCGCCGAGTTAAATTCCACTTACTTGAAGAATGCTCCTTGCCAAATCGTTTCCATTGGATAATTAAGATTGAGTGAATCCTTTTGTGAACATTATAAACCAATAGAAGAAATCATTTAGTTTCCATCAAATCAGTGCAGTATTAATGTATAAATTTAGTTTCCGGCATAACATATAACAAACCAAAATAACAATAAAATGATACAAATAAACAACTGTGAGTTTCCTTTAATGTTCCTGGCGGCCGTTCCTGACAGTGTTTTCATTATTTTTACTTGGTTGATCGTGCTGGTGCTTTTACTTACTCCTGGTGTGGACGTTGCGTCGTCGAGTTCGATTTGTGCTTTTCAAGTTTACTTTCCTGCGGCTGAACATTTAATTATGATGGAGGAGGAAGTAGAACTCGCACCCATGCCGGTGCCACGACTTCCTCCCCACAGATCCACCAACTCATCAACACAATATAGGATAAGGAAATCACTCCGGAAGAATGGAAAACCTAAATAGTCCTCCCCATTTTCAAAAAAGGCGACAGATCTGACTGCGAAAATTACAGAGGAATATCATTGCTTCCAACCACATACAAAATTATAACAAATGTCATACTGGCGAGAATCACACCGTACACAGAAGAAATATTGGGAGAGTACCAATGCGGATTCCGTAGGATCCGGTCAACAAGCGACCAAATGTTTACAATAAGGCAACTACTGGAAAAGAAATGGGAATACGGAGATACGGTTCACCAACTGTTCGTTGACTTCAAAAAAGCCTAAGACTCAGTCGCAAGGTAACGACTCTACCATATTGTAGTTGAAATGGGAATCCCGAAAAAAATATGCCACCCTCATTCAAATTTGCATGAACGAAAACAAAGGGCGAGTTAGAATAGAAAACCACGTCTCAGAACAATTTGAAATCCGCGTCGGACTTAAACAGGGGGGTGGCCTCTCACCATGTCTTTTTAACCTTGTGCTCGAGTGTGTCATCAGAAAGGTACAAGACGACTACTTGGCCGGATCATCCCTGAACGGGGTCACACGAGTGCTTGCATTTGCGGATGACATCGCCGGTCTGGGCGAGAATCTCGAAACTGTTAGTAAAACCTTTGAAATCATCATGCAAGCAGCAGAAGAGGTGGGCCTAGAAATAAATGAAGACAAAACAAAATACATGATTACAGCGATAGCAGGTGGACCTCAGGGAACACATATAAACGTCAGAGGCAAGATATTTGAAAATGTCAAAGAATTTAAATATCTGGGAACAATGCTGACGGCCAGTAACGAAATGTCGAAGGAAATTAACAAAAGACTGCATTCCGACAACGCTGGTTGGCACGCAGTCAGTAAACTGCTGAAATCCAAACTGCTATCACGGAATATAAAGCTCCGTGTCTATAGAACCATAATCATGCCGATTGTTCTATACGGATGCGAAACATGGGCTCTCCCAAAACGGGAAGAAAACAATTTCCGCGTATTCGAGAATAAAGTCCTAAGGGTATCTTTGGCAGCAAATATGACCAGGAGCCCGGACAATGGAGGAAACTCCACAACCACGAATTGGAAGAGCAAGCCTACAATAGCGAGAGTAATCAAGTCGCGGAGATTAAGATGGGCCGGACATGTTGCGCGAATGGGCACCGATAGGACCGTGCATAGAATTCTTGACGGTAAGCCAACGGGAAAGAGACCGACAGGGCGGTCGCGACGGAGATGGGAGGACAATGTTAGGTTTGACCTCGAGGAGATCGGATCAGATGGTCGAACGTCGAAGGAGAGCGCACGGGACAGGGAACAATGGCGGAGTCGAGTCAGTGAGGTCATGAACTTTCGGGTTTCTACAGGCCAATAAATAGTATAGTAGTAGAGGTCACTTTGCCACTATTGACCACGAACCTCCTCTTATTTAACATATAATAAAGTATATAGAGTATCCTGGAAGACAGCCCGCACAGTGTTCGCCCTTTCTAAGGGATCTTCCATCACGAAGAGTTCATTACTGTGGATATCGTTCTTTGTATCTATGCCTATGTTGATTAACATTTGTTTGTTTTCGTCAATACGTGGTAAGTGGAGACACTGAACCTCAATTTGATTATTTCTCCTCAATATCTTATTAATTTGTGGGAACATTGTCGGGTTGTTAGAATTTATAGCCCGTATTCTGTTGTTGCAATACAAATTTGTTGCTAATTTATGATTAGCTTTTAGAAATTGTTGGAGGTTTTTTAATCGGGATTTCAGTGATATTATCTCCTGGTCGTGTCTGTCTGTAAACTGTCTGTGTAATTGTTTTAGTTTTGTTAGCAGTCTGCTTTTTTTTGTGAAGTGCGTTTATTGTTGTGTTCCTATACAAGTCCATATTGTCCGTTTCTGTTGTTTTGGAAATTGTTTTGTCTATTGTTCGTTTTATGATTTCGTCCATTTGTTGAATGTATTTGTCGATTTCGTCATTTGTCAGGCTTCTGTTTATTGGCAGATTAAAGTCGTTCGAACGTAATGCTTTTGTTTATGATCTGGTGAATCGTGGCCATCGCATTGCCCAGTAGTTGTAGGATTGTGGGACGACGAATTCATCCAGTTTTGCCAATTCATTCGGAAGCTTTTATACGACCGTAAGTCGTATTCCATTGTCCATAAACAGTTCCTGTTATGCCTGTTGGTGTTTAATAGTCTCAGTCGTGTGTCAATAAGTATGATATCTAGATAGGATCTATGGGAAAAATCTTCGTCTTGGTGCCGGCATTGGTACAGGTTCTACAGAGATTCCCCATCATAACACTACCAATAATTGTTCACACCGAACGATCACACCTGAAAGAGCTCACAAAGTAACTCTGCAGTTGTAAGCACGTACATTTTCGTATAGCAGATCCTGATGGAATTGGTTCGTTAACCGAACATCACGAGTGGATTAAGAGAAACAACAAACAACTTGTTTATTTTCTTAGTTCACTTTATTGTTTTAAGGTACGTTCACATTGTGTTAAATCCTATGTTCTTCTTAGTACTAATTATAATTTACAAGGTTAACGTTGGGTTATGTGGGATCACTGATTTAACAATGACGGCGAATCTTTTTCACTCGCGCAGACACTAAACGCAAAATGGGGGATGAAACTCGACTTTTACATTGGTGATTGAAACGCGACTTTTTGTGTACCACCGTACCACCGCGAGGTACGGTGGAGGGTGACGCGACCGACTCCATCGATGGTTGGATTTCGACTACCTATCCAAAACTCAATTCGGGGGTGTGTTTGGTGAAAAGAAAATGAAATTTTTCCTTTGGGACCGACCAATAGGAGAGGATCTCCGGTACACAGATCCTAGTTAGGGTGTGGTTACTTACGCGGGGATCACTTTGTTTGCTCGTGACGCGAGCTCATGGGCGGACGAACCGTGGGAAGGAAATTCAAACAAAGGAGCATTTCTGAGAGAAGTGCCTGCAGCTGAATCAATAGTTGCAAGTCATAGGGAAGCAATTTAGATGATTACACAATGACGGTTGCGTATAACATTTATGCCGATTGTATATGGCATCTATGGCGACTCAAGGGTCGAATTCGAGTGTGAATATGTACACTTATAGGGAATTCGGTTCTTGGGAGCTAGGCGTGAGTTGCGCTGTGCTTTGTTGGTTGGATAGAAGCCGCCGTGGGTACAGATAAACTAGGAAAATCGGCCGCGCACGTGTGAGACAGAAAACGTAGGCAGACAGGGGTGCCGATGATGTTTCCATAGTTTATTGCGGTTACCTAGTACGGCAACCGAAATGTTTTTCTTTTCAGAAAAATGCTGAGATGCATTGATGCCTGCGAGAATACCCTTGTGGGAGAAATTATTTTCAAGAATTTTTAGGTCATGCGTTGACTTGAGAAAGGAAATGTTTTTGCTGAAAGGAAATGTTTTTGCTGAAAGTAATGTTTGCAGGTTCTAATGCAGTTGCATTAGCGAAACAATGGGGTTTTAGGAGCTTCAGGACAGGAAGCTTTGTGGTAATTGGGAAAGTAAGTTGTGGCGTTTAGTGGAACCGCAACAGATCTACCTCTAGGGAACGATAGATATTCCGCAGCTAGGTCAGTTTCATATTCTACGTAATATTGATCTTGCCAGCTAGCCACTTGATTTCCTGTACTGTTGGACATACAATTTCCCCAATACTTATGTTTGGCGCTCATGTCTCCACCTATAATAAGGTAGTTTTTATCCAGTTGGAGTTGCAAGCATCGAAAGAGAATCTCAAGTTCTGCTATAAAGAGATTATACTGATGTTCTTCGGGTACATAAACCGAGATCGTATACCCCGCCCCCTTCCTTGCTGAAGTGGTATGGATAGGATACAGGCTACCAGGACCCGGGACCTGCACACTTCTCCACTATATATGACTTTGTGTTGGAGTCGTTTTCTAATAAAGATGGCGACACCTCCCCCTTGTGACGAATGTCATTCCGACATGCTGCACACTTTAAAAGGGTTTTGTCATCCACCTTTTCTTTACCCAAAGGGCACCCTTCTGCATTATGATCTTCACTGCATTTCACGTAACGATGCTGCATTTCACTGTTCGGCGCTGAATGCCCAAACCTTTGGTAGCGGACATGTGGGGAGGAAGTACGTACCAGACACGGGCACTAGATTCACTTCCTCCTCCATCATAACTTGATTGTTACTACGCGCACTACATGATTCCACCGAAGCAAAGGAAACACCAAACACCAGCACAGGACACGTAAAAATAGATAACACACTGAACAGCGCAGTAAAATGTTCGCCAAGAGAAAACGTCACACACAGAAGAAATCAAAAATACACTGATATCGTTTATTATTTTTTATTCCTTTTTATTGTTGAATTAAGGTTCACCTTCCGCTTTATACTCTTATACAAACTAAAGCAGGTTTAGCTTACGTTTAATGTACATTAAGTGTCCAAACCGAAACAAAAAACTCACTAGAATTGCAATCGCGTCCGATTACAGCACCGGTATCGAAGCACACACGATAAGGGTAAAAACTAAGCAGCACACAGAGAACCCACCGTACCGGCGCCGGTACGGTGGAAGGCGAGCGACCCGACCGCTTGGAGATTGAATTACGACTCCACGATATCTTGCTCGTTCAGAGCTCACTCGCGCATCGTGATCATGGTGGTATGTGTGCCTAGAACAAAGAAAGACATAAAATGCATTCCTAGGATACGATTTCGGTAAAGCAAACAAAACCGAAATCGTCGGATGCATGTGCGTAGCAGCTAAATAAAGAGACCACGATGCGATGTGGAAATGTGCTAATTAGTTTTAGCTAGGTTACTGTGAAATGGTGTTTATGGCATCGCTAGTAAGGGTACGTATTGAATACCTATTTGCATTGTTTATGCTTGGATTTCAATTGATGCCAAGGGACGCGGAATCCGTATTTGCTTTGGGTTGCACATTGTGCGAGTCAGGGAGGTTTTTAGCTGGGAGAAAAACGTCGCCAGCCAATGTATACATAAAGAAATTTATCGTATACATGAATGAAGCTGGGAATAGGCGACGCAATGATAATTATCCCTGGCTGGAATGGTTACATATATGTGAACCGAGGGTTTTTATTTTCAGGAAATTTATGATGAGGAAAGTAAGAACTCTTACAGGGGATTGTAAGCGAAGGAATGCTTGAAAAGGTAAGAATTCTTTATAGGGATTTTAAGATTACAGATGGTGATCTATATAATGCGTGACGCATTTACAGGTACTAATACTGTTGCATTAGCGAACTTAAGGAAGTTGGGTAGTAATTATGGGGGTTTTTTCAGGTAAGTGGACCGTAGGGTTTGGCGGAACCGCTACAGACACATTAAAGAAAGATTCTGTCTTTTTTTAGTTTGTCCCATGTTACACATTGGTAGTCCAGGGCTGTAATTTTCCGTAAACGACCAATTTTACTATTTGGGGTTAACTGTACCAGAAAGAAGGTTAGCTTCCGGTTCTCCCTTTTAAACCTGGCTGTGGTGAAGGCTTTGACCATATTAAATTCAAGGTCATCGTACTTTAGCTCTTGCAGCATTTTCAAACGAGTCTCCGGTTCAGTTTCAGGGTCGACGCCCTCTAATAGAACTGTAATATTTTTAAGTTCTTTCAGCGTGTAAGAAAAGAATTCCGCGCTAACGGGTAGTTCCGTTGAACAATACGATTTTGAGTTTATTGTTCCGTATAGGATGATTTGTATGATATCAGTGAATTAAATAATTATGTTTTGTGTTTTTTATACTTCTTTCCGGAGAAACGAACGTATAGCGCGGAGTCAGCTCCCCAAAATGTCATTAAATAACTCTTGGAGTTCCTCTTGAATAATTGCTGGTTGTAGCCCTCCAGAAACACCCGTGTGGGAGGAAGATTCACACTTTTACCGTGCAGATTTTCGTGCCGTCGTGATATTAACCGCAAATTGCCGGGCTCCGGCTTGTCTTGTGGAGCGCAAATAAACTGAATTTCGCGGAATAATACCACGAATCTTCGAGGAACAACGCAACGAACCCCAAAACTTGTCTTAGTAAGAAACTAATATTTGAAGTAGTGAACAGAGGTGCATAGAAAACAAATTCTAAGGGAATGGAATATCATTTTCCCCCACTACACTGCATTTGCATTGGTAATTTTTCCACATTGCACAAAACGTTCAAGTTTTTTTTTCTTTCCGACTGTGTGGAGGAAGTATTGTGCCGGACATGGGCACTTGGTTCACCTTCCTCCTCCATCATAAAACGTAAGTTCCATCACAGCAGGCGGCCATCGAACGCGGAAGGTTGAACGATAACATCCAGGAAACTGCAGCACAGGAGAATAAATAAATAAAACGAATTGTCTGTTGGTGATCACCGTTTTATTATTATTTTAATAGCATATTTCTTTTCACATTTTACACAGTTTTATTTGGACCGCGGTCACTAAAGAAATTACTCTTAATCGAGGATTTTGCTAACGATTTTATCCGACCCAATTTTTACAACACTGGTATATATGCGTCCTCGGCGCGCGACGAGGAGCGGGAGTGAACACGACCGTGGCGGTCGGCGGGTGGAATTAGACTCAACGATATTCATTCGTTGTCCAAGGGAAATTTGGGTGCATTCGCTTTTACGGTGGTGATAACCGGATCTCATAGAGAAGTTCGTCAGGGTACACATGTATGTGTACGATGGTTATTTTATCGATCAAAGCCATGAGAACAAATCAACAACAAAAGAAGAGCATACGTGCATTCATGAGGTGCGAGTTCGGTAAAGCAAACAAAACCGAAACTCGTCGGATGCTAATGGGATCTTTGTTGGAGATGTGCGTCGCGGCTAAACAAATAGACGGTGATGCGATGTGGAAATGCGCTAATGGGTTTTAGCTAGGTTACCGGGAAATGGTGTTTATGGCATCGCTGGTACGGGTAGGTATTGAATTCCTATTTGCATTGCTTATGCTGTAGGATTTAATTGGTGCCAAGAGACGCGACATGCGTATATTTGTTTTGATCCCTCGGGTGTAGGTCGCCAGCCAATGTGAATGTATGGTGATTTATGATACACTTGGTGAGGACGGAAAATAGACGACGCAATGTGTATGGTCCCTGTTATGATGGTTACATTGTATGTAAACCAAATCATCATTATTCAGGAATTCGTCTAGGGAGATTTGCTTGGCACCGAAGGTGCCGAATTGGTTTGAGATTCCTGATAAGGTAAGAAAGAAATATTACAGGGAATTGTATGCCAAGAGATGCATGAAAGGTAAGTTTTCTTTTCCAGGGACTTTTAGATTAAAGATTTGATCTCTTTAATGCGTGAAGCATTTAAGGTGCTAATGTGATTGCATTCGTGAAGTTATGAGATTGGGTGGAAGTTATGGGGGTTTTTCAGGTAAGTGAACCGTGGGGTTTGGCGGACCCGCCACAGGACTACCACCTGTAAGGCGCGGCATTTTTTTTTTTAAACTTCTCTCGGGAGAGGCGAACCTATAGTGCCGACACGGCGCACCGTGTAGCCACCAAATAACGGGTGCAGTTCCTCTTGAATAGTTGTAGGTTGTAATGCTCTGGAAACAGTCGCACGGGGAGAGAGTTCCACAGCTTCCCTGCTCTGTAGCGGAACGAGATCTGATGCAGGGATGTTCGCGCCGTTGGGAGATGAATCACAAATTGGTGCGATCCGTCGGATTACCGAAAGAGCGTATATAAACCGAATTGCGCGGTACTATACCACGAATCTCCACAAAACAATACCCGTGATAATATCTCTAAAACAGGCAAACGTCGGCTACGCGCCTTCGATGTGATCGCTCGTCTCTATATGCTCCCAACTAGATCGAGGGTATGTTTAGGAGCAGGGCTCCGAAGATGCGAGCAATATTCAAGCGCATGTCTAATTCGGGATTTATACAAGAGAAGAAATTGGGTCGGAGTACAATATATCTTGGCTAAAAAGATAAGTCAGTTTTCCTGCGTCTGACCTGGCGATGTTCGACACGTGTTTTTGCCAGGATACATTTCCACAGACCGTGACCTCGACCAATCTTTGGAGCCGATGATCAAGTGTTCTTTGTTAATGTTGTATACTGTAGCTTTGTTGCATTGAAGTCGACGAGATTGGCCTTTCCTCACTGCAGGACTTTATTCAGATCTCCATTCATAAAGTCGATCTACCTACATCTCAGCTAATGCGACGTTGATGCCTTAACCGGCCGATCATTCGAAAAAAGGGGAACAAGCCTACTATCATACGCAAAAGTGAACAATTTGTTTTTCCTTGAACCCAGGAAATCATTTATGTGAAACAAAAAAAAAAGGGTTGGAGCGAAAATTGAACCTTGAGGCACGGCACAATTAACAAGATACAGATCCGAACTCTCACGCTGACAACAATCCGCATCCATAGATTTTCGAGGAAGCTCTTCGTTCTGTCATAACAGGCTGCTGGGAAAGTCCATACGAACGTAGTGTGCCCCGTACAAGATGCGGTCAAAAGCCTTGGGGATATCCAATGCTACCGCCCTTGACTCACCATGCTCTTCACTCGCAGATGTCCATATATCGGTTACAAGGGTCAAAAAGTCCTTCATGGACCGCCTGCCATGGAATCCGTATTGGCGATCATTCAGAAGTCCGCTGCACTCCAAATACTTAATTAACTCGCAATTGATGACCTCTTCCATTACCTTAGACCTCGTAGACGGTAATGTTGTGGGAGATACTTTTTCCCCATCTGTGATTGGCTGAACTCCAGCGAATTTCCAGCAGGTAGAAAATGTCCCCCGTACATAAGATAAGCTAAGGAGTCTGCCAAAAACTGGCGATAGTTCTGGAACACAGTTCTTAAGGACTATTCCTGCTATTGCGTCCGGGACGGTTGTTTTCCTACAGTCCAGTCCACGTGGAATGCGTTGAATAGTACGCGGGCGAAACACCTCACATCCCGCATCGAAGACAGCACCGGCGCGATCACAGATGGCATCGAAGTTTGAATTCGCGGAAAGTAAATTCGCGAAGACATTAGCTTTATCTTTTGAATTTGTGAACAACGTCCCGCTACCCGTCACCACGAGTGAAAAGAGAAGTTGCACTCCAAATACTTACTTAACTCGGCGTTGATGATCTTTTCTATCATCTTAGACTACATAGACAGTAATGTCACCGGCCGCTAATTTTGTGAGAGACGCTTTTCCCGCCTTTTTGGGATTTGCTGAACTGGGGCGATTTCCAGTAGGTAGGAAATGTCCTCTGTGCATAAGATAAGCGAAAGAAACGACGTAAATTCCGGAGCACAGTTTTAAAAAACGGTTGCTGGTATTCCCACCGGGCCGGTTACCTTCCTACGGTCCAGTTCACGTAGAATGCGTTGAATAGTACGCGGGCGAAATATCACATCGCGCATGGAAGACCTTACCGGCACAATCACAGGTGGCTCCAAAAGAACGGCATCGATGTTTGAAGTCGCGGAAAATAAATTCGCAAGCACATTAGCTTTATCTTTTGAATTTGGGACTAGTGTCCCGTTGCCCGTCGCTAAGTGAGGAAAAGAGGACGAGGCGAACTTGCTGACCAGAGGGGACGTGAACCAGTTGGGCACTAAAGGAGTTAATTGGGGAGTAAACTTTCTTCGCGGTATCAATTTCCAAGTTGCACGAGTTTCTGACGACGGGATTGGAGCGCCATTGCTTAAAAGCTCTATTTTTTGCCGCTGTAATATGCTCGCATTTTTTATCAAACCAGGGGTATTATCAGATGAATTTGTTTCGAGGAAATGCGGACTGTAAATCTCCATCTAGAGTAGAATAATCTCTGTGGATGGCCCCGCGCATGCGTTAACATGGGACAGCGAACCTCCAACCACGGAAAGGATGCGGAGAAATCTTCTAAATCGTCCCAGTTGGCAGCCCCGTACTTCCATACATGGCGAAGCTGCTTAGGTCGGTTATCCGCTTGAAATGCAAGTGGTTGCGCGACTGATATTAAGCAGTGATCTGAGTTTCCCAGTAGGGGAATAATCACCACGGTATAAATGCTCGGCACGGATGTCATAAACAGATCCAGGGTGTTCGCATAATCTCCTCGGGCATCCCGCACTCGCCTGGGTTCCTCCAAGAGTTGAGTCAAATTGCAGCTAACAGCGAACATTTTCACCAGCCTCGCAGACTCGCCGGTTCTGTTAGAATGCACCCACCACCCGCAATTGTGCACAATAAAATCGTCAAGGACGAACATTTAGTAGGCGTCGGTATGATGAGCCTACACTACCATAAGGGAACAAATCATCAAGAAAACACCGACTCGGCAAAAAGAAGACGTAGGGAAAAACGGAAAAGCGGGATATACGTGTCGCACGTGAAATGTTCGAGGGTTATAAGGAGAGTGCACAGGACAGGGAATGATGGCGGAGTCGAGTTGGCGAGGTCATGAATTTCCACGTTCCTACAGGCCAATAAATAATAAAGAGTAGGACGACAGTTTCAGAAGCTGAGACGATACGTGAAAGTTGTTCGAAAAATGTCGTTGGTCGATCGCCATTCGGGAACTGGTAAAGGCAACAAAGAAATTTAACAGAATTCCTCAGCACGACGACCAAACACACGATGTCCATGTTATTGGGTTCCAACGCCTCCATCCTCTGGCAAGCCAGATTGCACCGCGTGAAGACGTAGACTCCACACTTAAAACGGAATCGCGAATGTAAGTCGTATCCTGAGCAAGGAAGATATGTCGAATCAGTTGACGAATCGACCTGTGTCTCGGTTAGGGGAAGGATATCAGGTTTCGCTGTTTCCAAATATTCGTGCACGGCGTTTACAGTCGTATTGGTGAAACTGATGCCTCTGATGTTACAAAATGCCGAGACCAGTCTAGCGTCGACAGAGCCTTGATCATAATATTTGCACGATGTTAAAGTGTTAAATAGATACCTATATATTACATTCTAATGTCATCGCCTTTTTTTCAGTTTAAATAGAATTGAGCCAACATACCACTGCATATCGTTCAACTATCCTACGTGAATTACTATATCTGTTGGCTATGCGATCAACATCGGCACATTAGCAATCAGCATCAGCACACAAGCACTCAGCATCAGCGCACAAGCACTCAGCACAACGACCAACCAAAACCACTCAAGGGGGAGGAGCACGATAGTCAGAAAGTCCTGTATGACAAATCAGGACTAAACAGAATAGATAACTTCATTATTAAGATTATTCGTGGTCACACAACAAGAGCAATGTGCAGTGAAAATGATCTCATTTCGGGAGCATTCTATCCCAATGATATGTATATGGAGAGTACTCTCCAAAATGGGTTCATTCCCCCAGAAGCGTTCCCTTTCTCGGATACAAAAGGACTTATCCAAGACAAACGTGGAGTCCCTATTATTTACCACGCTTTCCGTGATGCCAGGGATAAACGAATTCACCACGATAACGATATCTCTAATTTTCCAGAGCGCCTGCGTTTTAGTATGGTGATCGATGAAAGAGATAAATCAATAAAAGATCGATCCCATCCCAACTGGTGGTGGATCAGTGATGAAAAAAGGACTACACCTCCCCAAACCTAGTATGCCTCTCAGGCGCACCGCTTTCCTTCCCCCTATCCTCAATTCCCAATTTTTTTTTTTTTTTAATTTTCGTTTTTGATTTAATGTTAATTTTTTATTTATATTCCTTGTTAATGTTTGTCCGTTTTGTTTCATTATTTAATTTTTATTTTTTGCGTGTGAGCACCCTTTACTATAAAAATTATATATAATACATGATGTAGAAAAAATAGAATACATTTATAAAAAGAAAACATATCAATTATTGTGACATGTTATAAAAACAGTTATTGTACGCCGAAAGGCATAAGAAAAATAATAATGTATAATTTAAAGTGCTTGCGACGAGCCAGTTAATGTAAGAATGATATTTGTAAAATAGAAATTAACATTCATTCTTAAGTAAAATATGTAATTAATTTGTTAAATAAATGTGGACATAAAACAAAAAAAAAGAACGATAGTCAGCGGTATACCAGTCGCGATAAATCACTCAGCAGGAAATGAGTGATTTATAGAAAACAAGCGAACGAGGAGACAGCTGCTGGCGATAAAAGGCGAGCGCGGCGGTGAAGCAGGAGGAGTTGGAGCAGCAGTCTGGACATTGAAAAAGCTTTTGACACGACTTGGATCGAAGGTCTCGTTTTTAAATTATTGAATGTAGTGTCATCTACCAGTTCGTTCGAAACAGAACCTTCCAAGTTAGAATGAATGGAAAGCTTTCCCGAACTTTTCACGCCGCTGCAGGCGTACCACAGGGCTCCATTCTAGGGCCCATCTTATTCAATATTTCCACCTCCGATATTCCTCGCCCTGTGGACCGGAGAGTAAACCAGATATGCTATGCGGATGACGTCCTAGTGTACACGTCATCCAAAGGCCCTAAACTCGCAACAAATCGACTCAACCGTCACTTGGACGAACTGTAACAGTATTACAGTCGATGAAAAATTCAACTTAACCCATCCAAAGCAGTAGCTATAATTTTGAGTAGTAAACACTTCCAACCTACTTCTCGATATTCACAGAATATTCGAATACAAATAGGAGGTACTACGATTAGACCACAGGACAGGATGAAATATCCTAGGGTCATTTATACCCCAAAAATGAATTTCATCAAACATGTGACCCTCATTCTCCAAAGGGGTCTCGGTCGGCTAAGCAACTGCACAACATCTTGAAGTGGAGCAAAAACGTTGACGCCAAAGTTAAGCTTCTCTGATATAAGCAGTTAAACCGATTTGGAATATCGTACGCCTTTCCCATATGGTCCTGCATATCTTCGGCTCAAATGGAAACACTTCGTTTTCGAATGGAAACTCCTCAGAAGATGCACCAATCACTCTAGAAGGCCTGACGGTCGTCATTACCCCAACTCTCACCTATACGAAGGCGCCCCTATTACCCCTGTGGGGAAGAAGAATGGTGTGCAGGCGTACTGCACCGGATTCACTTCTGTCCCCATCCTCACTGGAAGTTCACCATGGATATCCAAGAAAATCAGCATGCACACAGATACCGGTCGAGAGAAATAAAACACACTGGTTCACTGAATTGATCCGGACGCTAGTTAGTAGATTTCATTGTAAAATACTAATTATATGTTTCATGGTACTTAAGCACTAACATTGTTTACTAGTTCTTCAGCGAATATTAACGTTAACGAATTTAAAACAGAAGATATACAGAACGCGAATTCAAACTCACTTATAATTCACAACGCGCTTACTCGACTACGCACAGGGGTGTGAGCACCCCCGTGCTCATGCTATGGTGATTGGAAAAAAGAGACTCCTATCCGCGTGGACACACTGGATGGAGGTTAGAAAAGGACTCCTCGATATTCAATCGTTGTCCGTGGAAAATTTGGGTGCATTCACTTTTACGGTGGTGATAATCGGATCTCATAGACGGGATCTTCACAATACACAAGTGTGTGTGTACGTCGGTTCCTTTCATCGATCAAAGCCATGATAACAAATCTGAAACAAAGTAAGGGCATAAAGAGTATTCATAGGATACGATTTCGGTAAAGTAAATACAACCGAAATCGTTGGATGCCAATGGGATCTATTGCAGCTGGATAAATAGCCTGTTGCTATTATGCGGATGATGCCAACACAATTTAGGTATACGATGGGTGGTCGTGTACCGTATCTTGCTGAACGAAAAGGGATGGAATTTTTATGCATGTTTACATGCAAAGGAATTCAGTTTATGGCACTAGACGCTGGATGCGTGTATTTGCTTTTGTTGGCACATGGTGCGAGTAGGGAAATAGTCTCAACGTGGATGGTGCTAATTACATGCAGCTGGTGTTGGGCTATTTATCGGTGGCTAAAGTGGTCCCCAGCGGATGTGTGCATAGATAGTTTTTATGTACACATATTGAAGCTGGGGTTAGCCAACTCAAGGTAAGATTCCCTGATATGCGGTCGTATGATGTGCGAACCGATGGATTTTATTACAGGGAGAAAAACGTCGCCAGCCAATGTATACATAAAGAAATTTGGGAATAGGCGAGGCCTTGATAATTATCTCTGGCTGGAATGGTTACATGATATGTGAACCGGGGTTTTTCTTTTCAGGATAATTTATGATAAGGAAGTAAGAGCTCTTACAGGGGATTTGTTAGCGAAGGAATGCTTGAAAAGGTAAGAATTCTCTTGCAGAAGCTTTACGACTATAGCTTTGCTCCAATTAATGCGTGTAGCATTTTCAGGTGCCTAATGCGATTGCATTGGCGAAATTGTATGGGAAGATGGGTGTTATGGTGGGTTTTAAGGAAAGCGTACCGTGGGGTTTGGCGGGAACGGCACAGTACCCCCCCCCCCCCCCCCCCCCGCTGGGCCTGTGATTAAATCGGGGGAACTGTCGTGGTGACTAGTTCCAGTTTATAGTATAGGTCCTTGTTGATAATAAGGTGGACGCAGATGTTACCGATTGATGCCATCAAGGGCAAAGGTGTGCGGCGAGGTCCATAGGCCTGTTATGGGTCTCATGGACCAACAGGCTTATCGTCCGAACAAGTCGGAAACCATCGGAAATCTGCTCGCATCCGCAGTGACGAAATGGCGTGTGCGAGATGGAGGGGAACCTATCCCAGGGTAATTCCCATCCACAGTGACGGGTTGCCGTGTGCGGGATGGAAAGGGACCAAGTCCAGAGCCGGTGTCTTTTGTCCATACGTTGGTATGGCGAATTGTTTACCGCTGGGACTGGTAAAGGAGGGCGGGGCCTCAGTTGCACGTTTTACTTATCGAGGGAGGACCGGTACATTGGTGCCAATGTAGCGGTAGCTGCGATCTCGACCGAACGGGAACTTGTGGTGAGGTGCCGGCCGGTCACGCTTGTTAAAAAAATAGGGGACTTTGCTTAGGGGGCTCCTGGTGGGTGGTTGATTGTGTCCAACCCCAGGGCGCCCTAGGGTTATTATGTGCGCTCCGAAGTATTATGCACCTAGGTATTTGGGGCCGCGTAGAGGGGCGCGTATAGCCTTTAGTTGCCGCTACAGGTGAGCCATGGTGGCTAAAGATTAGGGTATCTGCATGAGGTGGTCAGGTTTATTGTCTCAGTTCGGTGGTATCGATTTGATTTGTCGACCGGTGTTGCTGAGACATTTGGGAGACGTTAAGAGATCTAAGGACGAAGGTCCTGAAGTTTAAGTAAAGAGGCAAAGCCAGGTGTCCTGCTGGGTGCTGCTACGCGTAGTAGCTGTGGTAACGAGGGGAGCTGGCTTGCTGAAATCGGGTAAAAAGTCGAGTGGGGTCGAGCACCCCTACAGCCCTACCTATTTTTCGTGATAACGTCACTCGGGGGGGTGGGGGGGGGGGGGGGGGTGCTGTGCCGGCCCCTCCAAGCCCTTACCTAAAAACCCCCATAATTACTACCCAACTTCTTTAAGTTCGCTAATGCAACAGTATTAGTATCTGTAAATGCTTCACGCATTATATAAATCACCATCTATAATCTTAAAATTCCTATAAAGAAAACTTACCTTTTCATGCATCCCTTCGCATACAATTTTCCGTAAGATTTCTTTCTTTGCTTATCTGTTATTCTAAACCAATTATGTACCAGACAAATTCCTGTAAACAAAATGATTCGGATTGCATTCAATGTAACCGTCATGACAGGGGCCATAAATATTGCGCCGTCTATTTTCCCAGCCGCGTCATTTACCTTTTCATACACCTTGCCTGGCAACCTTTTTGTTTTTCTTATCAATAAACAACCCAAGCAGCTGCATATAATTAGCGCAATAGACGCTGAAACCAAATTCTCCAGCATTTCTTAATGCAAACATGAACCCGGTTTCTACTGCAGCCAGAGATGCCATAAACATCCAATTTGCTTTTAGCACCTTTTTCTCCCAACGTCGAAAATAGCGACGAGGCATCGCGTAAACAATGGCCCGCATTACCAACGGCGCATTTGGTCATTTTTCCCTTTGTCTTTGCCGCCTGCCTGTTTCGTTGTTCCATTGCTGTCGAGCACGTGTGAATAGCATCGATCTGAACGATCCCACACATACCACCATGACCTTTATTACAAGATCTGGTTTCCTATACCCGCCTGTCACCCGGGAGACCGGGGTTCGATTCCCCCCCGGGGAGCCCCTGGCGCAAGACTAATGACCTTGCCCAGACAAAATAAATCATTATGGAAAATTTAACAAGCCTCAGGACTTGCTAAATAAGGCCAAGACCGGTTCCCGGTTGTAGTGCCGATGATGGTGGTGGTTTCCTATACAACCAAGAGAGACTATACGTTTCTCTGGTGGTAGGTAAAAACGATATTCTTATTGGAGAGGATATCGTGGAGTCGCAATTCAATCTTCAAGGCGTCGGGTCGCTCGCCATCCACCGTACCGCCGCTCGAACGGTGCGAAACAATGTTTAATTCAAGTCGAGCGCGATTAAAATAAAAAAAAAATTATTTTTCTTATGCGCTGATGTCGGGATGGATGGATATAATAGATGTAAAATACTAACCTTAATAAAGCCAATATAGATGATTAGTCAATGTGTTTTAATTTTTATCCGTGGACCGTGTTTTCATTCTTTTCACTTTTTTTTTATTTTTTATTTTTTTTTTTTTATTAGACTTCTCTCGGGAGAGGCGAACCTATAGCGTCGAGTGGGCGCCCCATGTGCCATCAAATAACTGTTGCAGTTCTTCTTGACTGTTCCTGTGAGTGTCTAGTTTACTTCTTGTGTTGGTGTTTCCTGACTTTGCGTGATCGGTTCGTATCGGAGTTTTGCTGTTTCTGTTGAGAACTATGAATCTTCGTGACAGTGATGATGGGAGAGGAAGTGAACCAGTGAGGTACGCCCGCACAACATACTTCCTCCCCACACCCCTATCGACGAGTACTTGCTTCAATTAGCATACAAGTACCTCGAAAGCATTCAGAACAGCGAGAACCTACTTGTACCAAACTCTTGCGTTCTTGACACTTCTCTCTCTCGATCTCTTCGGATCAGACCACCACAATTCCTTCTTCAGTACAAAACTGAAGAAAGCACCCTTCCCAACAACATTCCCTTCTATAATAGAGGATTCCTGGTACCATCCCATAGGGTCTACTGTTAACAAACCACACACACACGGACGCACAGTACAAGACAGTACAAACATACACCCGCCGAGCAAAGCGCAGATCATCAGACGCCAAAGACGTGATCTGCGTTCACTACCGCACCCAAGACCTACCGGCCTTGTATGACTTCTTTCCCACCATCCCTCTATACAAGTAGTTAGAGAACACCTGGACTAACACTGTCCACACTATCCTTGGATACCCCCTTTTTTCTTTTATTTTCAGATATCGCAAGACCGAACCCAACATCCTCGCGGATGACCAGGAACCAGAGACAAGAAGAAGGACACATCTGTCCTTCATCATCATCATCATCATCGGCACTACAACCGGGAACCGGTCTTGGCCTTATTTGGCAAGTCCTGAGGCTTGTTAAATTTTCCATAATGATTTATTTTTTCTGGGCAAGGTCATTAGTCTTGCGCCAGGGGCTCCCCGACGGGGAATCGAACCCCGGTCTCCCGGGTGACAGGCGGGTATACTAACCACTATACTATCGAGGAGCAGAACTGTCCTTGTCTCGCTAAAGTCGCCCCTCTCGCCAACCCATTTTTTTTTTCGAAGCAGCAGGGGTCGTCGAAGGAACTCCTCTCCAATACGTCTTGTTCAAGACCAGGTTAAGAGGTTAACGTTAGGAAATAATAGGAAATAAATAAATTGGAAAATAATCTAAGTGCATTCGACTAGTCTTGCTTGTCTTCATTCGTTTGGCCGTGTTGTTTTGTTTTCCGAATTTGTTTTTCCCAGGTCGTAGTAAATTGTACTGGGCAAGACTCCAACGCCCGCCAATCCAGAGAAGAGTCCGGCTCTGGAGCTGCAATTCTACCGATTAGCAAAAGATCAACGTTGGCAGAAGAAAAATACAGTCCCCTTAAAAGAGAGACTGAGGCGTCGCTGGAATAAGCGCCGTCTGTTGTTCGGTTTTTCTTTTCAGGAACAATATCTAAGAAGTCCTCAAAAACGAAGTTGTTAATCAGTCAACACTTTTTTCAAAGACACATCTATCTCTCAAAAGTTATCGATTAACGGAGGCAAAAGCCGCAATCGATTGATCATTGATTTGTGTCTGAAAAACCAAACCATCTTTTATTCTTCTGACTTTAAATAGATTACTAGTGAGTATGCCCAGAAAAAGAAGCAATCCCTTAACATATTTTGTATATTGTTTATAACAACTTATATGATGTAATGTTAGCTTTACAAAAGACCGTTGGTTTTTTTTTTTTTTTTTTTTTGTACAACAGATGGATTTTTAAAGTCTTTCTTCAACTCTCAAAGTAATTTTATCTGGTCTCTCTTTGAAAAATAAGCCATCTGTGTAGCGTCGACATATAATAACCCTAACAGACCCTTTCTGACACCGCCACCGCCCCAAGTTCAATTGTGAATGATTCATCTTCTGGTAAGACATGACTTGGATCAGGTGGATAATGAATGGTATATCCGGTTAACAATTTGTAAGACAGTTAACTGAAGGTACTATAGCGATTATCTCTTTTGCATATTTGAATGCTTCGTCAGTCTTGGGGAGGTAATGAGTTACTGAAAGCCCGTTGGTACGGCGTTCGAAGCTCAGAGCGTTCAAATTTTAATTAATAGTTCGCGCCAGACCAGTCACGGTTAACGCCAGAAAGATTAATTGGTTTGCAAGTTAGTTAAAGAACTCCACGATGACACAACCAAACGTTTGCACGGCTAAGTTCAGTTTGACTCCGGTGCTCATAAACATTTCAGCTATTCAATTTTAAGGCAATTACATCCGATAATAGCATTTGTGACAGTTGCTCATCTTGGCCTGCCAACTTCTGTTATCTAATAAATAACTCAACTGTCGAATGAAATTTAAATTACAAAAATGTTATTACGATGATATCGTAGTAGGACTTTCCGTGTACATTGGGAATATAAAGTAGGAGTGACGACAAGGCAATTTAATCCCTAATATTTATTAAGGTTAAGAAAATTGCAAAAGTTTTGTGGTCTACAAATTAAATATTCAGTCGAAAAGCTCTATAGCTGACGGTCAAATGCGGAGATACGTTTTTGTTTGTCACGTACCGATATGGTTTGGATTACCAAATTGATAAGTAAAACATAAGTGAAATCTATAGACACATAAGTATAATAAACTTAGCCTCCGGTCGATTGTTTTTACCGAAGTAAAATCCCTCGGCGATCGACATGATTGTACTTCGTTTTGGTTTTAATGTAATTTGTTAAATTTCTTCCGTTTTCCTTAATTTTTTATAGAGTTCAATCCTAATTTACTTTTTTTATATCAAATTTACTAAAGTTATTACTAATACTCCAGTCGACAATCAACACTTGTACTGTAAACACGTTCGGGAGCTGTATAGAATCATCAACAAAAAGCACGTACATCTAAATATGAAAACAAGTGTTTTTGGGCAAAGTTGTATTTATTCCTCAATATAGTTGCTTTGGTAGAGCGATTTTCTAACATTTCGATGTCCTTTCTGTAGTACTAAAAGTCCAAGCCTTCGAAATAGCCTCGGTTTCCGCGATGACTTCATCATCGGAATCTCTTTCCTTGGAGCCACCGCTTGAGGTTCGGAAACAGATAAAAGTTGCTGGGGGCCAATTTTTAAGAATATGGGGGCTGAGGAGCCAATTCATATCGTAATTGGTCAAATTTGGCCATCGCTTTCAAGAACGTGTGTCACGGTGTGTTGGTGTGATAGTACAGAACATTTTTCTTCACCATATGAAGCAGTTTTTCCTTTATTCTGTCGTTCAGTTTGTCCAATAACGGAATGATAGTCGAAAACGTGGGGTACGAAATCACCACGCCAGCATGGGCGAGAGTTCTACCTCGTCCCCACAAATCACTAAAAGGTTCCGACAAGTACAACACCGAAGGAAAAAACACGATCACACAAGTAAAAATAAAACACTCGATTGCTGGTTAATTAATTAATGTCTTTTTATTGTGTGGATATCACCAACGACGATGGCGACCAGTACAAAGAGTGCACCGATCAACAACAATTTAGAGTTCATTGTCTTAAGATAAAGTTACTTTTCTCACTTATAAATTCTTTTTCACGATCTCAAACGAACTGCAGCACAAATTCGCCAAACAATTGGAAACAGACAAGTTCGAAACACCTCTCACAACTACGGGTATTATCACGTGTCTGGATCGCTACAGACAGCGCGAGCGGCATGACCATTGAGGTCAGCGGATGGAATGTGACTCAACGATATTCAATCGTTGTCGAAAGAAATTCAGACAGTGAAACTGGCTCTCTTAAATTAAGGGTGCATTTCCTGTTCCAAGAGAGACGTAAAGTCTCACTTTGGGGTAACCAAACAGATCTCATACAGAAGATCGCCACAGTACACATGTATGTGGGTACTTTGCTTCTTTTATGGATCAAAGCCATAGGAAAGAGTCTAAACAAAGAAAGGGATAATGTGCATTCATGGGATGCGAGTCTGGTAAAGCAAACAAAACCGAAACTCGTCGGATGCTAATTGGGTATTTGTTTGAGATGTGCATCGCGGCTAAATCAATACACGCAACGCATCGAAGAAATGGTGATAATGGATTTTGGTTAGATTACCGGGAAATGGTGTTTATGGCATCACTGGTAAGGGTAAGTATAGAATTACTATTTGCATTTGCTTATGCTGTAGGATTTAATTGGTGCCAAGAGATGCGTGTATTTGTTTTGGTCATTTGGGTGTAGGTCGCCAGCCAATGTGTTTGTCTGGTAATTTATGATACACTTGGTGAGGACGGGAAATTATTATTATTATTTATTGGCCTGTAAGAACCCGGAAGTTCATGACCTCACCGACTCGGCTTCGCCATCGATTCCTGTTATGGGCACTCTCCTTCCACGCTTGACCATTCGATCCGATCACCTCAAGGTCAAACCTAACATTGTCCTCCCATCTCCGTCGCGGCCGTCCTACCGGTTTCTTTCCCGTTGGTCTACCGTCAAGAATTCTATGCACGGTCCTATCGTTCCCCATTCGCGCCACGTGTCCGGCCCATCTTAATCTTCGCGACTTGATTACTCTCACTATTGTAGGTTTGCGATATAGCTCTTCCAATTCGTGGTTATGGAGTTTCCTCCATTGTCCTGCCTCCTCGTCATATTTACCTCCAAAGATGCCCCTCAAAACTTTATTCTCGAATACGGGGAATTTGTTTTCTTCCCGTTTTGTGAGAGCCCATGTTTCGCATCCGTTTAGAGCAATCGACATGATTATGGTTCTATAGACACGAAGCTTTATATTACGTGATAGCAGTTTGGATTTTAATAGTTTACTGGCTGCATGCCAACTAGCGTTGCCGGAGTGTAGTCTCTTGTTAATTTCCTTCGACATTTCGTTACTGGCCGTCAGTATCGTTCCCAGATATTTAAATTCTTCAACTTTTTCAAATATCTTACCTCTGACGTTTATATGTGTTATCTGAGGTCCACCTGCTCTCGCCGTAATCATGTATTTTGTTTTGTCTTCATTTATATCTAGGCCCACCTCTTCCGCCGCTTGAATGATGATTTCACAGAGGACGGGAAATAGGCGACGCAATGATCATTATCCCTGGTTGGGATGGTTACATGATATGTGAACCGATAAGTTTTCTTTTCAGGGATATGCTGTTTGGAACAGAATTCTTAAGAGGAATTTTGAATTCGAATAAACGAATGCAGGTAAGAATTCTCTTCCAGGAGCTTTTAGGTAAATATTCAGTGGGGTTTGGAAGAACCGCCACAGTCTGCTACGACTGCTCTTCCCTTCTGCAGGTAATCGATGATGCATCTAAAAAAAACGGAGGCTGTTGATATGTACCAGACATGGGCACTAGATCCTCTCAACTCCCCAACACTTACCCTTTGTTTCACTGTCAATTGTTCACCAATAAACCGGAGTCCAAACAAACAGCAAAATGAAAAGGCACGAAAGTTATTTAGTTGATTAACTGTTCTTTATTTAATTTATATTATGGCATCGGCACATGCGCATAGAACTAGAAGTTAACAATATAGGGTGTTTACTGGCTTTGAAAAATGATTCACTACAAAACTCCAGGAAGTCTTAATTTATTCTAGTGTTCACTAGCTCAGAACTGTTCACAACTAAGTGCGCATAATCCTTAGTGATGAACGCCTGCAACCCCTTCAGGCTCGCCAAAAGTATCGTACCAATTTCACTTTAAAAAGAAACCAAATTGATTTATCTACTCAATAGCTAAAAACACTAGGTGCTAATTCGCACTCTGAACTCGTGTATCTTAATCGCGGTTAAAAACGGACTCCTTGTAACGCGGCGAGGGATGAAAATTAACGTTAAAAGGCGTAACCGTCCGCAATGGGGATTGAAATCTGACTCTCTGGTAATGTTGTACGGAACCTACCACCAGTCGCAACCGGGGGTGGATTTCCACCGATGTGTGAAGAGCGAATCCGATCTTGTGATGGTGACGACCAATGAACGATCGATTTAAGTTTTGTTGGGAGAATTTCCCTGGTGACCGTACAGGTCTAGTTGAAAACACATTAGCTGGAAGCCAGGAAGGGTGCACAAAAAAAAAATCCAAATACACAGCTGATGAAATAATTGATCGTGTACGGAGGCTGGCTGTATTGCCGTCGTAAACGATAGAGGATAGATTTTTTTGTTAACGTTAAGTCAAGCGTACAATTTACCCGGGGTGGCTATGGACCAACGGATAGTAGGAAAAAAAAAACACAGTGAGATTACTGTGTGTTTGGTTTAGAAACGGACCGTGGGACAAGGCCATTGATTTGATTGTTTGGACAACCATTATGGTCGTGTCCAGCTCGATGATCGGTTATCGGCTAAGGCGATCGATCATCGGAAATTTGGCTTGCAGATGTGCAAGCAAGCAAGTTGCCCGACGTGTCCTCTTGGACCAACGGATTGTTGGAACATGAAGACACAGTAGGATTGGTGTATGTTTGATTGACATGTTGCCGCCCAGAGGAACCGATCAGGTTCCTAAATGATTCATGTAAGATGAACCGAAGTGGTTTGGTCGGTATGTATTGGTTGATGCCGTGGCAAGATAATGATCTTGCCGTGGGCTTATTTTTCAGGTGAGAAATGATTGGGGAAGAGCTTTGGATTGCACTTATGCAGGTAAGAGGCTACGGTAGGTAATGACATTGCGGTTAGGAAAGGGGAGTTGGGTTAAGACGATGGGTGTTTCTTCGGGCGAACCCCCACAGACCAATATATAACTTTTGCGAGAATAGTGAAGAGTGTATGATTCGAACCGACGCTATAACGGTTAGAAGCAGTAAAACAAAGAACTAAAGCTTAACGCATTAGGCCACTGCCGCTTGTACGAATTCGATTTCTAAACTTAAGTACACTCAACTGATGGGGAAATGCTATGCTGTGGCTATGGTATACGGCTTTAACAGATATGCTTTGATTGTTCGACTTGTCTTTCCGGTGGTGTACTTCTTCACTATTAATTGTGTGTGTATGCTAGAAACGCCACAAATATGCCCAATCTGCAACAGACGGTCAACAAGGAAATGACTTTCTCTCCAAATACTGAATATCGAAGGCCCCAACCAACAATGGGTATTCTTTCGTGCATCTACCAAAAAAGGAAAATTGCAAGAGTGGGTATTTTCCTATTGAGGAATGTGAATTATCTAAAGGAAACAAAAATAGTGCAATGTCGCAGAAATGTACTATATGTATATATTTAGCGGATCTTTTATTCAGTTAAGAATACCATCAAATTGTGTTTGAAGGATTGGATTGGTCGGTATGTATTGCTTGATGCCGTGGCAACGTGGGTGAGGACGACAGGTGGTTCTTCTGGCGATCCTTAAAGAACCCTCACAAAGCCGTAGCCTACTCGGCCGAGCGTTGGCCTTTTGACCGCGTGGTCGGTTTTCGTAGCGTTCCACCCACTCTGCAGTCAGAAAACTCAATGTTTGTTCAATCAATAACGAATAAAAAATTCTCGAACACTCTAGCAGACATCAGAGCTTATAAGAACTACTGGCGAGCGGAAACGTCAGCAATTCATAATAAAAGTGAAAACTACAACATTTTGTGTTCTAAGTACAGGATCCGTTTTTTTATTTGTGCGTGAAGCAATTGTGTATTGAAATTATAAAGTAATAACGGGATTAGAAAACAACTTCAGAGTCGAGGAGAAGTTTGTCACCAACGCAAATATGAAAAAAGTGTGCAGTTCACACGCGGTAGAAGTGAAGTGGCGGTTCCACGAAACCCCACTGTCTACTTACCCGAAGAACCCCCATAACTACAACCCAGCTTTCATAAGTTTCTGGTAATGCTATCGCATTAGCACCTGTAAATGCTTCACGCAACAAATTTACCAAATGTATTTAGCTAAAAGCTCCTGGAAGAGAATTCTTACCTTCATTCATTTATTCGAATTCAAAATTCCCGATAAGAATTCAGTTCCAAACATCATCAATCCCAAGCCCAATTCGGCACCTTCGGTTGCCAGGCAAATCCGAACTTTACATACGCATTTTCCCTAGTAGAATTTCTGAAAACGAAATAATTTGGTTTTCATACAATGTAACCATCATAACAGGGATCATAAACATTGCGTCGCCTATCCCCAGCCTCACCAAGTGTATAATAAATTCCTTTGCATACACATAGGCTGGCGACCTATACCCAAGGGACAAAGGCAAATATACGCATCTTGCGTCTTAAGGCATGAATTAAATCCCACAGCATAGGAAAATGCAAATAGGTATGGTATACTTACCCTTGGCAGCGATGCAATAAACACCAATTCCCTGTAAATGAGCTGGAATCAATTATTACCATGTGCATGGTGCATTGCGGCTATCATTACAGCTGCAATGCATAGCTTAGACAATGATTTACCCGATCTCTTTGCCTCCATATATTTCTGGATCAGCTTCTCATGACCCAGCGGCATGAACAAACAGAAACCCAATTAGCACCCAATGAGATTCGGCTTGTTTACTTAGCCGAACTCACATCTCATTGATGCACATTATTCCCTTTCTTTGTTTCCAGATTCGTTCTCATGGCTTTGTCCGATGAAAGAACCAATGTGCACACATACGTGTGTATCTCCATGGTCTCCTCTATGAGATCTGGTTACCTACCCCCAAAGAGAGACTTTACGTTTCTCTTGGGATAGAAAATGCATCGATAAACAAGGTGATGTGTACGATCACACACGCACACTACTGCGTGCCAGAGATGGCATTTCCTTAGTGGCCACACCCTTAAGAGAACATTTTCTCTTTCTCCTCCATATCTCACCCTTAATTGAGGATGGAATTCAAGTCAGAGTTCTATCCTGGAGGAGTCTTATTTCCACATCCAACCGAGCCGGTTGGTTAACCTCCCGCTCTCCGTAGTGCTGCGGAGATGCGTTCATCAAAAGTCGTGCGAGTTTCATCCCCTGGGGTACGTGCCCTTATTCTAGTATTGTGTGTCGCGTGTCTAGTTATATCCAAGTGTAAATTCAACTTAGTTGTGGAATATACCTTATCAAATCGTTTTCATTGGTTAATTTGGGATTGCGTTTAACCTTTTGTGAACATTATATACTAAATAGAAGCAATCATCTAATTGCCACCAAATCAGGGCAGTTTTAATGTGACATAAATATATTTTTCGACATAACACAAAACAAACAAAAATAACAATAAAAAGATAAAAATAAACAACCGTGCGTTTTATTTCTCGGACTAACATCTGTGTATTGTGCCCCATTTCTATGGGCGCACCATTTTTACAGTGTTCGGCAGAACTATCCCTGGGGACGAGAAGTGAATCAGCGCCGTACGCCGGTGCACATGACTTCATCCCCACAGTGATACCTCCGAAAAAACTAAACATCAAGAGAATGAGACGAATGTAGAGTATCAGGAGTATGGTAATTGTAGGGTTCATTTATTATAATATTGTTACCAAGTTTAAAAATTGTCTTACATTTTATTCTACATATACGAGTATTACATAACATATTATCGAGACTCCGCCCACCCTGCTAATGCCTCGCAATCTCCTCATAACCTGAGGATTCTTCAGAGGCGAACACCACACAACAACGAGCAAACCTTCACTAACTAAAACAACATCACCTCAATCAACATATCCTACAAGTTCGAGATTGTCATACGCTGAGGTTGTCAAAGATTCCCATAACTCGACAAAAAATCACCAATTCAACGGTAACGATCTTAATCTGGACATCACAGGATATATAAGTTGCTCACAGAAAATGCTGCCGACGCTGAAGCACACCTCAGAAATGAAAAAAAGTCAGATTTTGTCTCTTATAACTTCACGTATCCTTTGATACGGCCATTTTCTCTTCGTGGACCTTATTTACTAACGTCTACAACTCTTTGCAAGCAGCTCTTGACAAACTAGCAGTACAATATAGGAAATGGAAAATAAAAATGAATGGTCATGAAACAAAAGCTGTCTGGTTTTAGAGATGTTGGAAACGCATCATCATCATCGGCACTACAACCGGGAACCGGTCTTGGCCTTATTTAGCAAATCCTGAGTCTTGTTAAATTTTTTTTTTCCATAATGATTTGCTTTTTTTTTCGGGCAAGGTCATTAGTCTTGCGCCAGAGGCTCCCCGACGGGGTATCGAACCCCGGTCTCCCACATGACACGTGGGGGTACTAACCACTATACTATCGAGGAAACTCTGCTACCTACCAATTGGGACTAAACTCAGTATATGTGCAGTTGATATTGATTGGTCGGAAGACCGTAGATATCTAGGTATTCATTATCATCATCATCGGCACTACAACCCGGAACCGGTCTTGGCCTTATTTAGCAAGTCCTGAGGCTTGTTAAATTTTCCATAATGATTTGTTTTTTCCGGGATCTAGATATTATTCTAGATAAAAAACTAATCTTCCAAAAATACATCACTACCACAATTGACAAAATAAACAAAGTCGTAAGAGTTATATATCCATGAGTGTGTAAGAAGTCAAAGCTTGGCCTCGAAAATAAAATTATAATTTTTAAAACCATTTTTCAAGCTATACTCCTGTACGGCACCCTGTATGGTGTACTTGTGGGAGCTTTGTGTTGGGTGTATCGGCACGGGCACTGATTCACATACACCCCACAAAATACTGTTCCGGAAGAGGGTCCCCCAAACCCTTTTCTCTTGGTAAAATAAAACGCATACGTAGTTTCGTTGTGGTGATGACATTTATTTGTGCCTCAAGTCTTGTAACACTATTTACACTTGTTATAAGGTTAACACTAATTATCGTTTTGTTCTTAAAGCTAAATTAATCTTTATTGTAGTTCCTTTTTATTACATTAATTTTCACTGGGAACTATTTTGGGTGAATGATATTTCGACAAAGCCAAATGTAAATTAGCAGCAACGAGAAAAGTTGATACGAGTATTGAATCTGGACACAAGTAGTGGGTGGAACTTCCGCAAATGATCTTTTTCGTTTTAATTTAGCCACTTCACACTAGTCACGGAGAAATTGGACCCAATGACCGGAAAATTATCGCATCAATAATTAAATAGGACCAACGAGACTGGCGTTGCTCTCGACCGCGCTCCTCTGGGGTAGAATTTCGACTCCTCGTTACACGGCTCGAGCAGAGCCAACTCGCTAATGGGGTGAGTTTCCTCGAGAGAGAAAGTGTTTCTCTCGTGATGAAAACGAGGGAAGAGGATCTCACTGATGAGGTCCTGTGGTGGTGTGCATGTAGTTGATCGTAAAGATCACGCTGTTTATCCACGCGGTGAAACAAAGGATACACGAGATTGCACCGGAGACAAAGAACAAAGAGGAAATGTACCAAGGGCATGATTGGTAATGAGGGTTCAGCTGAGTGAATACTCTGCTTCTCATTAGAGCAGCATTGTGTGCTTTACACAATGGGAATTGTTTATCGGATCTCTGCCGACACGGACAGAATCGGATTCTTTGTTTGCATTTGTTTATGCTGTAGAATTCGGATTTGGCGACTGAGCGCGAGATTGGTGATTGTTTGTTAGTTGGATAAACAGATCATGGGTCGGGTATATTGCATTTGAGTAAACAAGCTGCTTGGCGTTGCTTTGTCATTGCACAAAAAGGTCGGCTGGTGATGTGTATGCGGCAAGATTAAAGTGCACATGTGGGACAGGAATTGCCGGCAAGGAGAATCGATAAGATTCTTAAAGGTTCACGCTGGGTGTGAACCGAAATGTTTCCAAGAAAACTTAATGCAGCTTGATTGCAGGGGAATGATGATGGCCTTGGGGTGGATTATGTTGCAGGTTTGGGGGTGGGGAGTTGGGTTGAGAATATGGGTGGTTCTTCAAGTGAGCTTAAAAGAACCCCACATACTTGTGCTCGCACACACAATTGCCATGGATTGTTTCGATACAAGAACTTCATGATAATGCTTACGTTAAATTGGTAGAATTCCTGTGGGGTAGATGGTCTGTGCGCCGGCATGGACGCGGATCTACCATCAACCCACTCGCTGCTAAATGAAAGTTCTTAAAAATGATCCGCCAAACATTACGTGAAAGCACACACGAAAACTGTTCACCAAAAGGCAGGAGAAAATAAAATGAACGCGTGGCGGTTTCTGCTAGTGCGTCAACACGGACGCTGATTCAACAGAAACACCATCAGAGTTCACTCTCACCCATGGAAAACAATAGTACAACGAAACAAACACTCATGGAATTTTTTAGTTTTCGTCATTTTTATTAGATGCATAATTTTAATTGTATAGTCTTCACGATAATCTGCTTTATAATAATTGTTCACATTTTTGGTTTTCTTTTAATCGCCTTTCTTTTAATTAATATAAGGGCGCGGGTTTGTTACTCGGCAAGTAACGTCCCCGGTACGTGTGCTTGTTTCTCACTCACTACTCCACGACTCCGACACGTGCGTGCAGTTGGGCGGTTAAAATCTGACTCTACGATGACCGTTTCACTCCACATCCGCTGGCGGCCATCATGATGGAATTTTCTATGCCGTGGTGGTCAGGTACAATACCCTTTGCTAGAAATGCGGACATCGATCGATCCTGCACTTGTTCAAACAAAGGTGTGGGGTAGGGGGTAGGTGTGCGGGCGTACTGCACTGGTTCACTTCACATCCCCATCATTCACCAACGATTTCTTCAGAAAAATTGTCACCAAAAACTCAAGCACCAAGAGGAAAGACAAATAAAAGGCACTGGGGAGCTTTGTTGTATAAAGTTTTCTCTATTTCACTTATTCTCCAAACTATGTTGTATAAAGTTTTCTTGATTTCACTTATTCTCCAAACTATGTTGTATAAAGTTTTCTTGATTTCACTTATTCTCCAAACTATGTTGTATAAAGTTTTCTTTATTTCGTTTATTCACCGAACTGTGTTGTATAAAATTTTCTTGATTTCACTTATTCTCCAAACTATGTTGTATAAAGTTTTCTTGATTTCACTTATTCTCCAAACTATGTTGTATAAGGTTTTCTTTATTTCGTTTATTCACCGAACTGTGTTGTATAAAATTTTCTTTATTTCATTTATTCACCGAACTATGTTGTATAAAATTTTCTTTAGTCGCGCGACAACAAACAACAACACTCTACCACCGTGGTGACACACTCGACCTCAGGGATGAAACTCGACTAGGGACTAGAGCTCACCAAGGAAACGGAAAACCTCACAAGAACTGCCAAAAGGAGGAGGGGCCACACGATTAACTCGAGGGAGTTAATCGTGATTGGACCGGACGGAATAGGCATACATTACGCATGTGTGCGTATGCCATGCATACGATCGTTCGGCGACCGTGGATGGAGGGCAACATCGCTAGTGCATTTTCTAGGAATGTAAATACTAGCATCTGGGGTGTGAAAAACCGAAACCGATGATTTGGTCATCCTAATGGAAGGCCATAAATCATCATTTCTGTTGCCGATGATTAAACATTGCAACGAACATAGGGCGCAGCCATTGCCAGATGTTGTAAGTAAACATTTTCTGGCTGCTGGTGATCGTTGTTTGAATGCTATCTCTGAACATGGGGAACGCTAATTGTGGTGCCAGCGATTGCTGGTAAACAGGGACATGTTTGATTTGCGTCAACAGAAACCTTGTCGGCGGTAGTAAATCAATAGGGGCAATAGCCGTATGCATGTTATGCCGGGGGTAAACAAATACAACGAGTCACAAGGAACTCTTGTTGATTGTTGTTTCCATAGCTTAAGGCTATGGAAACGAGATGCCCTGGCAGAATGTATGCCTAAAGATAAGATTTCAGATGCCATGGCAATGTGATGATTTTGCCATGGACTTATGTTCTTTTCAGGAAATGATGTACGCCTCGGGGGTGACTTTTCGATGCCACGGTAAGGTGATAAGCTTTGCCGTGGGCTTAATGTTTTTTAGGGAATATGGTCTGGCCGAGGGTGAGTCTTCGATGCCACGGCAAGGTGATAAGCTTTGCCGTGGGTTTAATGTTCTTTTAGGAAATAATGTCTGACCGAGGGTGAGTTTTCGATGCCACGGCAAGGTGATAAGTTTTGCCGTGGATTTAATGTTTTCAGTGGTGATGCTGGAGAAAAAGGGGTCTGGAAGGAAATCCCCTACAATGGTAAGCTGCCTAACAGAATTCAAAACGGTTATCCGATTGGGTAACCGTATTAATTCCGGCGATTTGGCTGAGGGTAAATGCCATAGCAAGGTTACGCAACCTTGCTGAAGTTCGACCGAGAGGTAAGTCGTTCGCCTGGAATAGTGGGGATCGAGCGATGTATGGCTCTTCGGGCCCTGAAAAGCCCCACATCACTCCCTCCCCAGTGACGTAGTCACGAAACAGATAAGGCAGTTTAGGGGGTGGTAAGTTGGTTATGGGCGCGCGTATGAGCGCGAGTACGGGGAGGTTGTGCCGGTGGAGTAGGAGTGGTATTTGAAGACGGAGGTGATTCTGGAGCGGAAGCTTCCAGAAAACAGGGCTTAAGCCTTTCGACGCTGACCGTGGATCGCTTGCCTCTAATGTCGATCTCGAAGACGCGGTCACTGATGCGGCGGAAGACTTTGAATGGGCCATCATAAGGTGGGTCGAGGGGTTTTTTGACCTTATCCACCCTGACAAAGACGTGCGTGCAGCTGTGCAGTTCAGGGTGGACGAAAAGTTTTTTTGGAGCCGTGCCTGGTTACAGGGGTTGCCCTAACCTTACGTAGCAGGTCACGGAGATGTCCCAATTCACGAAGTTGGTCACGTGGTGTTTCGCCATTCAGGAAAAGTTCTCCTGGAAGAAGGAGGTTGGTACCGTAGGTAAGCTCTGCTGCCGAAGCACCCAGGTCCTCCTTAATACTTGTCCTCAGGCCGAGGAGGACGGTTGGTAGGGCGTCAAACCATTGAGTGTCATTATGACACATGAGTGAGGCTTTTAGAGATCTGTGCCAGCGCTCTATCATCCCATTTGATTGCGGGTGGTAGGCGGTGGTACGACTTCTTTGGCAGCCGAGAAGATTTGTTAGCTGCCTAAAAATTGTCGCCTCAAATTGTGGACCTCGGTCCGAAGTTATGGTGGTTGGTACACCGAAGCGTGTGACCCAAATTGAATAAAAGGCCTTGGCGACTGATTCGGCAGTAACTGCCCGGAGAGGTGTCGCTTCTGGCCATCGCGTGCAGCGATCCATCATAGTGAGGATATAAGAAAATCCTCTTGATGGAGTAAGCGGTCCCACTATGTCTATGTGGACATGGGCGAAGCGTGCCGTGGGAAGCTTGAATTGCGCTGGCTCCAGTACATTATGTCGCGCTACTTTGCAGCGTTGGCACTGGAGACAAGCACGGGCCCAACCGGTGAGGTCTTTGTTCATCCGGGGCCAAATAAATTTGCGACGGACAGCAGCGGCTGTTGCTCGGCCGCTGGGGTGGGCAGGGTTGTGGTAAACCTGGAACACGCCCTTACGAAGTTTCTCGGGAATGTAAGGTCTAGCGGTTCCAGTGGAGACATCACACCAGATTTCGCCCAAAGGGTCGCGAAGGGTAATTTTCTTAAGCTCTAGTGCCGTATCGGCAGTTAGGAGGGACTTGAGCTGTTCATCCTCCTCTTGAGCTAGGGCAAGATCAGCGTTATTCAAGGCGGTACGCAAATGAATCGTATCGATTCGAGAAAGGGCGTCCGCCGTGACGTTCTGTTTACCGGAGATATGCTTGATCTCCGTAGAATATTGCCCAATGAGGTCTAATTGACGCTCTTGTCGGGGGGAGGCATTTCCCGACTTCTTCCGGAACGCATAGACCAATGGCTTGTGGTCTGTTAAAATGGAGAGTGAGCGACCTTCTATCATATGACGGAAGTACTTAACAGCGCTGTAGATCGCGAGTAATTCACGGTCATAGGCGCTGTAGCGTCGCTCAGTGGGACTCAGCTTCCTTGAAAAGAAACCAAGTGGTTCCGGACGGCCTTCAATGTCCTGTTCGAGGACGGCTCCGATTGCGGTATCCGATGCGTCGCATTGGATAGAAAGTGCCGCTCCCTCGAGAGGGTATCGGAGTAAGGTGGCATTTGCCAATTGTTCTTTGGACAGTTGAAATGCTCGATCTGAGACTTCTGTCCAATTAATGGGGCGCTTATCATTGCGCTTAGCTCCTTTTAAGAATTCATTGAGCGGAGCTTGAATCTGGGCAGCATTCTTCAGGGTCGGACGGTAGAAGTTCAGCATGCCCAAAAATCGACGAAGCTCACTCACGTTAGTAGGCCGGGGATACTTCATGAGGGCCTCCACACGGTCTGGTAGTGGGCGAATGCCCTGGTTGTCAACGACATAACCCAGATAGGTGATTTGCTCCTTGGCGTATTGACACTTATCTGGGTTGATGACAAGACCGAATTCACGGAGGCGCTCTAGGACCTGACGTAAGTGGCGCTTATGTTCGGCATGGTCTTTGGAGGCGATGAGAATGTCATCAAGGTATGCATGGCAGCAATTAAGACCTCGTAAAGCCGTGTCGATATAACGCTGGAATGTCTGTGCGGCATTCCTGAGGCCGAAAGTCATCACTTTGAACTCGAAGAGTCCGAAAGGTGTAATGACTGCGGTCTTGGGGATGTCTTCAGGTGCCACCGGAATTTGGTGGTATGCCCTGGTGAGATCCAGGGTTGTGAAGACATTGCACCCTCGTAACTTGTACGAAAAATCGTAGAGGTGTGCAATTGGGTATCTGTCCGGGACAGTTGCTGCGTTCAACAGCCTATAATCGCCACATGGGCGCCACTCACCAGAACGTTTCTTCACTAAGTGGAGTGGACTTGCCCAGGGACTGTCCGACGGTTGGCAGATACCTAGTTCGATCATATGCTCGAACTCCGCGCGCGCCGCACGTAATTTTTCCGGAGCCAGTCGACGTGGACGCTGGCTCACAGGGGGACCACGTGTTTCTATATGATGAAACACCGTGGCTTTATGTCGGCGCTGGTTAGGCAGAGGAATTGTTGTACTCACAAATTCCTGTACCATAACCTGGAATGGGTCTATGCACTCTGTGGCCCCTGAAGTTGCCGCTGGTGATGCCGTCATGGGCAAGGGGGGTGCGGTTGGAGCCACAAGTCTGTTATGGGTCGAATCGACCAACAGATTATGTGCGCCTAATAGGTCGGAACCTATCAGGGGTTCGTTCACGTCCGCAATGACGAAACGCCAAGTGATCGGACGACAAAGACCCAATTGTAGTGTCAGCTTTTTACGTCCGTACGTAAGTATCGGCGTATTATTTGCAGCTGACAATTTAAGAGCGGCTGGCACGCGGTTACGCGGAGCAAACGATCGCGGGAGGACTGAAATATCGGCGCCGGTGTCGACAGTAAAAGCGATATTCAGTTTCGAATCCCGGATGGTTAAGCGACTTATCGTAGGGGTGCCGGCCGATTGCGCGAGGGTGTCGGTCGGCAAAATTAGTTTAAAGAGCGCCTCTGGTTGGTGGAAGGTTGCGTCCAACCACAAGGCGCTTTGCAATTGAATGCGCGATCACCATATCGCTGGTGATTGGCGCACCAAGGCAGAGTAACGGCATTATCAGGTATGTTCTGCCTATTAGTATTGCCGTTACGGGGAGGTCGAGCCGGAGCTCGCTGGGAATTGGCCCGGTGAGGGCCGTTTTGGTTGGGATTGGCCCTCTGTGGGGCATTTTGGGGGATATAGGCCCTCTGAGGGGCATTTTGGGAGAAATTCTGCCGATTGAGAGGACGGCTCGGCATGGCTCGGTTCTGGGCGCTTCGAGGATTGTTCCTCACCTCCGCGCGCAATTGCGTTATCTCGCGGAGGAGTGAGGTTTGAAGCGCCCGAAGGTCAGCAGGGGTTAATTGAGGTGGCGAATTTCTTTGGTTAGGGTTGGGGCCTGCCACTGGATTCCCCTGAGGGAAATTGGTTGAGGCGGGCCCTCTAAAAGGTAATTGGGTATGAGGAGGATGGGGAGTTGAGACCAATTGAGGGGCTGAGAAAGGCAGACGAGGGTGCCGTGCAGGCTGGGCGGCGTGTTGAGAAACCGCCGCTACTTGGTACGCTGGAGGCTCAGAATACTGATCTGAGCTTTCCATAATTGCGTCCGCAATTTTGGATAAATAGCCCAAACTCTGATTGGGTTGGGCTATAAGTGCCGAACGGGCATGTTGGGGAAGACACCTCAAAAAGTGAGGCCTTATTAGGTCGTCCCCAATCCTGGTCCCCGCTATAGAGCGTAAATGGGTCAGGAAAAGAGATGGTCTCATCCCAGAAAGGTTGGTTACAGCGGCTAAACGTTGTTGCCGCATACTTCCAGGTTCGTCCAAAGCGTCGAGCAGAGCTTCACGCATGTTGCTATATGGGTTGCGGCCGGCCGACCTTATTATGTGGGCCACATGCGGTCGCTGAGTGCGGTCAAGCACTTTCAACAGCTCGACTGCACGAAGTTGTTCGTCGTGCAAAGCTGAGGCCTGGAAGATGCGGTCTGCCACTGCAAACCAAAGGTCTGGGTCCTCCTCATCGAAGGGGAGAAGTCCTATATTTGAATGACGAGTCCCATTCCCGAGGCTGGAAGCATCGTGGAATTCTTGGGACTCTGAGTGCCTATGAGCTTGTTGTGAGGTACCGGCACTAGTTGTGGGCATTAAAATGCCGGAATTTACCAAAGGGCCGGTACCAGGGGCGTTAGGAGCAGTCGGGAGTGTGTCTGTGGAAGTAGGCTGGGGTCGGTTCACGACGCTGGGGGCAACGGGTGGTGCCAGAGGAGTAGATTGTCCGGGCAAGTCTAGGTCAGCATCGACTTGCTCAGTGGGGAAATCGACGCTGGAGGCGTCGTGGAATTCGAGGGGCTCGGATTGTTCCTGAGCCTTTTTGGCCATGGTGTTCCGCGTGTTGACCATTGTGGGTAGTGACGCGAAACGGGAATTAAAAAGCGTAAGAGGACGCGAAAAAGGTGAAGGGAGGCCGATGAGTCAAAAGAGGACGCGAGGAGTTGGGGAAAAGTCGCCAAAGGATGCTGTGAATTTAAGAGAGTCGAGTGTCACCTAAGGGAGTCGCTGAGAGTCGAAAATTTTCGTGTGAATCTGTACCCAAAAGGGGTTTACAATAATTATTTTTTTGATCGTATAAATTTTAGGTATTTATTATGAGTATTTCTTATTTTTGTTTTTGATTTTTTGGTTTTTAAGGCTTTTATTGTTTTTCTGCTTTATCTTATTTTCGATGTTAATAAAAAGTAAAAATTATGTTTATAACAGCGAAGAACATAGTGTGGCGAAATTGGAATATAAAGTAGTTATTCGATTAAGTTTATTTTAACGGAAATTTCTTATATTGATACGTCTTTTTTAACTTATTTTCATTACTTTTACTTTTTTTGCAAATAAAGTCACAAATAAATATTTTTGCAGTTTATAAAATTATTATTATTATATTTTCCTTCTATTATATGCTTTCGAATAAAAACAATCTCGCTTCATTTGTCTTTGGTAAATGGCCGTGTACAAATTTCGTATTTAACAGAAAAATGAAAGGATAAATGAGGTAAATTTCGGGTTACAAAAAATTTAAAAGAATGACAATGCCCATGTAAAATTACGAATTTATCCTGGGTATTTTATTGTTATTTAAGGTAAATTGGACACGACTCTAAAGGAGTTTACACCTATTCATTTACGTTTTTCTTCGTTTCATAATAATTGGGCATTTCTTTGGTTAATCAGATTTTCTGCCATTACTTAACGGCTTGATTGGTGAGAATAAATGGAATAACATTAACAAAAATACGTTCACATATGATATTCTTATTCCTTACGTTTAGGTAGTTGTATAATTTCTTTTGTTGTTGGTTGCCTTTAAATTAATTTGAATTGTTTAAAACACAAGCTTAATGATTAATTTGTAATTTCATACATTGGGTGTAGCCCAATTAAACAATTCTTCGGAGTATAGTTGGAAATTTTAATTTTAAAACTGTTTTGCTTGATGAGCTGTTTTGAATTATGTATTTGTACATATATATCGAATCAAAACAGTACGTGGATACGTTTCTTAACAATACAAAAAAAAAAAAAAAACAAAAATGAAACTAAATCGTATATTCGTTATACAAAACAAACTCACTGACTGTTCATGTTATGTAAAAATGAATTCAAAGAAAAACAAAATAATTAAACTTTTATTGTAAATGAGAGTTGTGTATCTCTTGATGTGTAAAGAGTTTGATTTAATACAAGAAAAAAAGAACAAGAATTGCAAAAAGCGTACCTTTCCGGATATTGATATTGTTGAGAAAAACTTTGGTTGTCCTGCAGTGTCGTCTGATGATGTTATGGTAGCTGATAATGTTCCGGAGATGGTGTTGTTCCTCGTGTGGTGATGTTATGCCAGGTGCTGTTGTTGGGCTGGCGTTGGGGCGTACCCGTTAATTGTTTTGATTTGGCACTGAATTGTCCGGAAGTTGCGTGTTCTTTTCGCGGTCACCAATGTGGGGTAGGGGGTAGGTGTGCGGGCGTACTGCACTGGTTCACTTCACATCCCCATCATTCACCAACGATTTCTTCAGAAAAATTGTCACCAAAAACTCAAGCACCAAGAGGAAAGACAAATAAAAGGCACTGGGGAGCTTTGTTGTATAAAGTTTTCTCTATTTCACTTATTCTCCAAACAATGTTGTATAAAGTTTTCTTGATTTCACTTATTCTCCAAACTATGTTGTATAAAGTTTTCTTGATTTCACTTATTCTCCAAACTATGTTGTATAAAGTTTTCTTTATTTCGTTTATTCACCGAACTGTGTTGTATAAAATTTTCTTGATTTCACTTATTCTCCAAACTATGTTGTATAAAGTTTTCTTGATTTCACTTATTCTCCAAACTATGTTGTATAAGGTTTTCTTTATTTCGTTTATTCACCGAACTGTGTTGTATAAAATTTTCTTTATTTCATTTATTCACCGAACTATGTTGTATAAAATTTTCTTTAGTCGCGCGACAACAAACAACAACACTCTACCACCGTGGTGACACACTCGACCTCAGGGATGAAACTCGACTAGGGACTAGAGCTCACCAAGGAAACGGAAAACCTCACAAGAACTGCCAAAAGGAGGAGGGGCCACACGATTAACTCGAGGGAGTTAATCGTGATTGGACCGGACGGAATAGGCATACATTACGCATGTGTGCGTATGCCATGCATACGATCGTTCGGCGACCGTGGATGGAGGGCAACATCGCTAGTGCATTTTCTAGGAATGTAAATACTAGCATCTGGGGTGTGAAAAACCGAAACCGATGATTTGGTCATCCTAATGGAAGGCCATAAATCATCATTTCTGTTGCCGATGATTAAACATTGCAACGAACATAGGGCGCAGCCATTGCCAGATGTTGTAAGTAAACATTTTCTGGCTGCTGGTGATCGTTGTTTGAATGCTATCTCTGAACATGGGGAACGCTAATTGTGGTGCCAGCGATTGCTGGTAAACAGGGACATGTTTGATTTGCGTCAACAGAAACCTTGTCGGCGGTAGTAAATCAATAGGGGCAATAGCCGTATGCATGTTATGCCGGGGGTAAACAAATACAACGAGTCACAAGGAACTCTTGTTGATTGTTGTTTCCATAGCTTAAGGCTATGGAAACGAGATGCCCTGGCAGAATGTATGCCTAAAGATAAGATTTCAGATGCCATGGCAATGTGATGATTTTGCCATGGACTTATGTTCTTTTCAGGAAATGATGTACGCCTCGGGGGTGACTTTTCGATGCCACGGTAAGGTGATAAGCTTTGCCGTGGGCTTAATGTTTTTTAGGGAATATGGTCTGGCCGAGGGTGAGTCTTCGATGCCACGGCAAGGTGATAAGCTTTGCCGTGGGTTTAATGTTCTTTTAGGAAATAATGTCTGACCGAGGGTGAGTTTTCGATGCCACGGCAAGGTGATAAGTTTTGCCGTGGATTTAATGTTTTCAGTGGTGATGCTGGAGAAAAAGGGGTCTGGAAGGAAATCCCCTACAATGGTAAGCTGCCTAACAGAATTCAAAACGGTTATCCGATTGGGTAACCGTATTAATTCCGGCGATTTGGCTGAGGGTAAATGCCATAGCAAGGTTACGCAACCTTGCTGAAGTTCGACCGAGAGGTAAGTCGTTCGCCTGGAATAGTGGGGATCGAGCGATGTATGGCTCTTCGGGCCCTGAAAAGCCCCACAAAGGAACAAGCATTAGGTCTGCTAGCATCGTTGAGATAAGCGATAGCGAAAATCGCCGAAGGAAGAAATAGGTTTCTGTGTGTTCTGTAAATAGAAACGCTATTTCGGGGGGTCATACGCTGAGATGCGCATTTGTTTGGTTTAACCAATGCTGCATGGGAACGTCGGCTGTTTACATAATCGCCCAGAATCATACCGTTGCAGGCAATAGATTTCTCTGTGATGATAAGCCAACCGCAGATTTGTTCGCCTATGGCAAAGCTAGGGTGGCTATTGTTTGGTTAAGAAAACTGTATGTGGGACACGATCATTGGCATGATTGTTTAAATAGCAATCATGATCGTGTCCGATTCAATGGATGTTAGTTTTCGGAAAACTGTATCATAGGACATGATCATAAGGATGATTATTTGAACAACGACCGCGGCCATGCCCTATTCGATGATCGGGTGTCGCTTGGGCGATCAATGGTCGGAAAAATCCGCTGCAGCTGTGTCAACAGATCCGCTGGCAAGCGTGTGTTTGTCGATTATAATTGCTGACTAGCTGAGCCGATTGGGTTGATATGGTTCATGTAATATGAACGAAATGGTTTGATGATGTGCAAGCTTGCTGGGGTTTTACTTTCAGGTGAAAGCGAATGAAAGGTAGCTTACGCTGCTCGATTACAGGTAAGTGAAGTGGCTTGTGGAGTCAGGGAAAGGCAGGTTGATTTAAGAAAATGGGTGGTTCTTTGGGAATGTTTTAAGGAACCCCCACAAACGCTCAGGAGGAAAAATCCATAAATAAAACACACTAGTTATAAGTTGTCGAGTACTTTTATTTTATCACTCGGCTATTGCTTTTGAGTTTATTTAATGGAGTTATTACTGATGGTAGGTTGAATCTCTATATTTAGGTCGCGAGGCACATAACATATCGCGAGGTGACGGGGACTTTATTACACAAAACGCAATCAATTCACATGGACGACTCCTTGCAACTCGCTGGGGTGTTAATTGTGACCCAGGAATTTACGCATCTCCTTAACCGGCGGAGAGCGGGAGAAATTAGACTCCCCGAGGATAGAACTCTGAGTTGAATTCCGTCCCCGGTTAGGGTTAGGGAACGGAAGAGAGAGATAATTTTTCTCTTAAGGCTGTGGTCACCAAGGAAATGCGGTCCTTCCTTACTGGGTGTGACCAATGGACGGCGATCTCTTGGTGCAGTGGTGTGTTTGTGTGATCGTACACATCACCGTGCTTATCGATGAATTTCCGCAGGGATAAACAAAACCTACAACGAGGGAAAAAGAACAAAGGAGAAGCGACCTAATGCATCGGTCTGTGATTATGGTCAGCTAAATAAATCAGCTGGAACTCATTAAATGGGAATTGCATTTGGGATATCACAAGCGATGTGGATTGTTTATGGTATCGCCAGAAAACCTTTGAAGGACAGCGCTCTTTTGTTTGCACATGGTGCGAGTTAGGGAATTAGCCTCAACGTCTATGGTGCTAATTACATGCAGCTGCGCTGGGTTGTTTGTCATTGGTTAAAGTGGTCGCCAACGAATGTGTATGTAGGTAGTTTTTATTGTACACATGTTGGGCTGGGATAAGCCAACTCAAGGGTAAGGTTCCCTGATTATGCGGTTGTATTATATGTGAACGAATGAATTTTCTTTCGGGGAATTTATGATAAGTTAGGAAGGAATTCTTATACGGAATTTGTATGCGAAGAGATGCAAGAAAGGTAAGAATTCTCTTCTAGAGGCTTTTAGATTATAAATTGCTCTATTTAATGCGTAAAGCATTTAATGTGCTAATGCGATTGCATTAGCGAACTAAAGGAAGTTGGGTAGCAGTTATGGGGGTTTTTCAGGTAAGTGGGCCGTGGGGTTTGGCGGAACCGCCACATTCCTTATTGACAAGATCAATCGAAACTTCTTCGTCAATTGTTATTTTTCTGACAATGTTCTCGTTTCCCGTCTTGCGTTATCTTAAATCACTACATATGTACTTTGTTTATGAAAATTATATCTAGGTCATTATTATATTAAATAACCGGAAACCTGTGCAATATTAGTCTTAAGATTCCAATAAGGGTTTTTTATTGTAATTTTCCCTTAATCATTTATTATTTATTATTCATTAAAATTGTGCTTTATTATTATTATTTATTGGCCTGTAGGAACCCGGAAGTTCATGACCTCACCGACTCGGCTTCGCCATCCTTCCCTGTCCTGGGCACTCTCCTTCCACGCTTCACCATTCGATCCGATCTCCTCAAGGTCAAACCTAACATTGTCCTCCCATCTCCGTCGCGGCCGTCCTACCGGTCTCTTTCCCGTTGGTCTACCGTCAAGAATTCTATGCACGGTCCTATCGTTCCCCATTCTCGCCACGTGTCCGGCCCATCTTAATCTTCGCGACTTGATTACTCTCACTATTGTAGGTTTGCGATATAGTTCTTCCAATTCGTGGTTATGGAGTCTCCTCCATTGTCCTGCCTCCTCGTCATATTTACCTCCAAAGATGCCTCTCAAAACTTTATTCTCGAATAGACGGAATTTGTTTTCTTCCCGTTTTGTGAGAGCCCATGTTTCGCATCCATATAGAACGGTTGGCATGATTATGGTTCTATAGACACGGAGCTTTATGTTACGTGATAGCAGTCTGGATTTCAGCAGTTTACTGACTGCGTGCCAACTCGCGTTGCCGGAATGCAGTCTCTTGTTAATTTCCTTCGACATTTCGTTACTGGCCGTCAGTATCGTTCCCAGATATTTAAATTCTTTAACTTTTTCAAAGATCTTACCTCTGACGTTTATATGTGTTCTCTGACACCCACCTGCTCTCGCCGTAATCATGTATTTTGTTTTGTCTTCATTTATTTCTAGGCCCACCTCTTCTGCCGCTTGCATGATGATTTCACAGTTTTTACTAACATTAAAATTGTGCTATTTTAATAATATAGATTTAAGGTTATAGTTGTAATGGAATTGGTGTCCTAAAACTCTGAAATACTATTAGTTGTAAAATATAAATGTATTATCTACTTAATAAAAATTAAATTGAATTGAGTACATTGTTTTCCATCTTATCCAACGATAGGCCCGTCACAAAAACATCACACCTGCTAATACGGAATCAGCGTGAGTCCCCAAATTGAGATGGCGACAAAATCCTACAATGAGAAGGGGCCAATCTCATTGATTCCAATGCAGAGGAGACCCAATATAGTGTAGGACATTTGCAATGGAAAAGCTCAGGTCATATGTACTTATGTTCCTAATGCTCCCAGGGACCTAAATTGTCAAAAAAATATTGTCGTTCATAAGTTTTAAATTATGTAATGTCAAAATTCTTTCCTGCTTATTAAGCGGCAAACACTCTATCGTGTGTTTTGCAGTTACACATTCCCCACGCCACTTCTACTTAGTTTCACACATCAGGGAGTTGAAAAAAGAATGATTCTAAATGTCATCACAGATGATCGATTTTTGGGCCTGTTTTCACTGTCGAGAAAATGTTGTTAGTCACCATGGGGGAAAACTCAATTCGTTACTGACGACTCACTCATGATAAAAATAAAATATTGTGTTCTACTCAATTTTGCCGCATCATCGTCCATTTCCACATGTGAGGCAACTTAAATGTCCTTCGAGTATTCGACTGATTGATGACAGCAGGGGCTTTCGATTTGAAATCCATCTTCACCTTGATGTGTCAATTAAACCAATCGATTTTGTAAAGTTATTAACTCCCTAGTCCTTTGCTCCGTCGATTACCTTCTCCACCAGTCAATCCGACTCACCCTGCATCATTTCATATTTCTGTCCTGTTAAATAACATAGAAACTCTTGTACCATGTTTGGGTCGTCCAACAAATTGAATTAGATTCCATTCCTGTTGGTACGACCCTTGAACGTTGCATTTATCCACACCGCAAAAATGATTTTTTAATTGATTTACAATACTCATACTCGTACGTCACCGTACCTGTACCCTTCCACCCAATATATATGTTATGCACATGAACTGAGCGTATTGTGCCTTAGGGCCTTTTAGTATAACAGTTAATGTTCGAAGAAATGGAACCAATGTCCTTTGAATATCATTCCATAAATCAATTTCATAGACATAATTGAAATCAACTTGGAAAACTGTTGGAAATCGATACCCCACCTTGCTAGTCTGTGAGAATCAGTACATTTTACCGAGGTAAAGACATTAAATGACCCGCTCCTCTTCCTCGCATGGTCGTTTTTTCTTCTGGTACCCGGATATCTTGTTGGAAAAACGTTGGCAATTAACAAAGGACTGTTGGTATTCCAAAGACTCTGTCCTGACCCAAGGTCTCCATGCCTCTGGAATTTATGTCATCAATAAACAAAGCAAAAAAACGCTTCCAAGGACGGCCCTCGTGAATTTGCTAGTTTTCCTGCTGGGCGTTATGATAGGAATGGAAAAGTATTTGCGGCACATCCTAGTTACAACAATAAGTGGCTTTCCCAGGATTACTAAAAAATTGTGAGTGTCCTTAGTTCCCATTGTTTTTATGGTCGTTGTCATTTCTCTGTTAGTCCTCATTTTAAATCACAAGTAAATTACGATTCGAGGTGCTTCGAGGCTTTCTGGGAAAGTACAACGAATTGAGAAGTCCATAAGGATGAGCGATCTCAGGAATAAGATAATGTAGCCACAAAACCATTAAGACTTTTGGAGGTTAAGTAAATGCCCGGGAAATAATAAAAACCAGGCACTGTAAGACATTACCGTATCTGGCGCAAGGCATCGGGTGCAAAAGTCATCAGGCGTAACAGTCACAGATGCAAGCACCCAGATGCAATACTCATCAGGTGAATCAGTTTGAATTCATTTCGAGACCAGAGAAAATGTGATGCAACGAGTAGCAGAGAATGCCATTTTCTAAAGCGAGAAAAGAACATTGCCCTTTTTTAAACTGCCAGCAATAGTAATGGAAATTAACTACAGTCAATAAAACGTTGACCATCAGAATAGTCAAGTCCATATAAGGTCCTCCCTTTTGAGGGCAATCAGTATTACCTTTTACCAGTTGTTGGGTGCAAATAATGCCAAAGTAGGTGAATAGGTTAGTTAGTAAAGTTATGTATAACTGCTGCTTATAGAAGTGAATTGGGCCCATTCAAGGTTCAAGTAGACCTATCGGGCGGCACTCCTTTCCATTTCAGGCAGCTAATATAGGTTTTCAGCACTTTTATCTACCAACAACCTTGGAATAAAATAGCTTTTTAGTGAGGATAAAATTCGTTTAAAGAGAGAAAATTGTATGATTATCCCTTGCATTCTCGGCGTATAGTTTTATAGCGTTTGCGACGATAGTGAAGATCGCTTGATTCGAACCGACGCTATGACAGTTAGAATCACTAAAAATGTAACCACAGGTCAACACATCAGGCCACTGCCGCGTGTACGAATTGGATTTCTAAACTCAAGTAGACTCAACTAATGTGGAATTCCTATGTTATTGCTTGGTATACGGCTGTTGGTTTTTCTTACTCGATTTTCTTTCAGTGTTCTTCACTATTTGTTTGTATATTTTGTGTGTATCTGTTAGAAACGCCACCCTACTCCCTCCTCAGTAACTTTGTTACGATCAGCTTCGTACGCGAACGACGGAGCGAACGAGAGAACGTCGGAGCAGGCGAGTGTGCCGATGCTCTATGCGGAAGTCGTGATCGTGTCGTGAAGTTCTGTTTACTATGGGTAAGTGTGTGCTGTGTGTACAGTGATCGCCCACAGACACATGCCCCTAAAGTCCAACTTTTCACCTGACCAAAGATGACATCCTTGCTGGTGGCAACAACCCCACGTATCCACAGCTCCAAGTCCCGAACGATTTCCCGACGCCTGCACGGCGATCAAAGGACACGACCCAGTATAGAAATTGTGTACCGATCCACAGCTGCGCCAGATGTCGACAAACATCTGTGGGGGTACTAAGTATGGGTGCCGAACATGGGCACGGATTCACTTCACGCGCCAAAACTTACGTCGTCAAAAATTGTTCACAGAGGAAAAAGGAAACGAAAACACTGTTTTATTTTGTTGTTTTTTTATGTTCTTTATTTTCATTTAATTTCGTTATATTATATATTTATACACTTATTATTTTATTGCAATGTTTTTCTAGTTGCCATATAAGCGACGAATTTAAATAGCAACTTTCACGTTTTGATTTAACTAGTGCACTATGAAGTTCTTGATTATTAAGTATTAACTCGCGGTTGATTCCACGGTACGTCTCCATTCGTACATAACGTTTTAATTGTTAATCGGATTTTTCTTTATAACTCGTGACTCGCGCGTGTGCACCAGAGATGCTGATTGAAAAGGCTTTCTTTTTGTTCGAGCAGCGACGTGACCCGACACTATGAAGTATTACTAGCGACTAACTCATTAGGGGTGAAATTCTGGATTCTTTCTTTTACACAACGATCAGCCAATGGTAATCGCGCTCTCCCGTGTTAGCTTCAATTCTCGACGCTCATCGAGGTGGATAAGTACTTAGGTATACATTCGACGTCGATGGGCGTAGAAAGGATAAAGAAATCAAAAGGGAAAGCACAATAACCCAGGGTTGATCTGGCTTAGTATGTGTGTATTAATGCCGCGCCTGAGACTGGTCCACTGACCTAGTGCGGTGATTGTGGTGATCTCAGAGGGCATCGTACTGTGGAAAGACAGAATTGTGGAGGAGAGGAAAATGTTGTTTGCGCTATTCACCTGTAAAATGAGATCGTTGATCCCAAGCGAATGGGTGATTTGAAGAAAAGCCGAAGTGACGCCAAATTGGCTAGGGTAATTTATCATGAGAACTAATTAGATATTTTGATAAATTCGCCAGCGGTTTCGCTATGATGCGACGGCGTCGTTTGCTTCGACTTGTTGTTGTTGCTAACCGACAAGATGTGATTGCCGATGGAAATCGCATGGGCTAGCAAAAATGGAGTTGCCGTATGGCAAAAGGTAGCTGAATTCAATTCTGCATTGTCTGCATAGAATAATGAATTCAGCTATGCTTTCTTTTACAGGTAAAATAGCCGAACGGCGGGATAGGGGGTAATGTGACGCGCTGTTAGCGGTCGAAATTAGGTTAGGATTGTGGGCTGGTTCTCCATGTGATCTAGAGAAACCCAACACATCAAATCCCCGGCGATAAACAAATTGCCTTAAAACAATCTATCGGCTAAGCCGTTGGCCCTACCGCAACGCACTTAGTCTAAACAAAGGCCATTGCAGAGAAACAGTAATAAACTAAAACGATGTTCCCATAGGGCAAAAGCAAATACAATTATCATAATCAACGATAATTATCACGATCCCAGGATCGCCAAGAAAAATAAACGACACACCCGAATGTATACAAAAGCAACTCAACAGAAGGTGTGAAAATTCGGGCGATCCCACAGACGGCAACCTCCGCGTCTGTGTGTGTGAGTGCATCCACACATCTGGCATGCAACGAGGCGGAAACCGCAGGACCAAAAAAAGAGTGCGATCATCCCTGGTGGAGAGATTCTCGATTAAGAGAGTATCACAAGAACAAGGGAAACGAAAGGAAGAAAAGAACGATGGGGTGAGTAGAATCATCCCCATAAGGAAATTTTAATTTAGTCGACATTGGGAATTACAACGAGGAGGTTGATCTGTGCAACGCAATAAAACGAGAAAGAAACTGCTCGACCCGAAATTTTAAGCTTTTGAATACCCGAGTTTACTTGAGTACATTCACTTAACTGCCACCAAAGGCAAACACCATAAACGTATATATTCGGCGTTCAACGCACAGCAATTCAACGCGCGCAGGCCCGTGATCCTCACTAAGGACATCGGATATTTATTTAACGGTTAATTCCACTGTTCTGTAACATAGTTAAATTAAGTGCATACACTCAATACGGAGACTGACACGGTTATCCTCGTCGTGACACTTTCGTTGTATCCTAACGTGTGCAGTTTGATATTGTCAATTTGAATTCACAATTTTCTTTGTGCTGAAAACACTAAGTGAGAAAAGAATTTGAATGTGGTTTTGTAAAAAGGATTATCAATTATCTTTAAATCCGTCTTAATGTATTTACTAAAAACAGAGAAAGGAAAACCATAAAACAAAATTAAAATAAAAAAAAAATCTCCGTGTTTCATTTTTGTGGACACTGTTCGGCGGAACACACACAGTTTGAAAATCGGCCAAAAGTTCATCGAACGACCTCGTGAGTATGGTATGTGTTGTCGCAGACCGTGCACGCCAGCCGATTCGACCCCCCCCCCCCCCCCCCACGCAACGAGTGGCGTCCATGTGGCGGCGACAGGGTGGTAAATTCTGTAACCATCCCGCATCTGTACCCCATAGCACACCTGCACGACTTTCCCTATAAGCTGCAACAACCCTCGACCTCACGAGGGTGTACCACCAAATACCGATAGCACCCAGGGACATGCCCCAGGCAGCGGTAACGAAATGCAGCACAAACAATTCAACGCTAGATCGGCTCGTCTCTTCGTGGACTTGAACTCTGCTATGCCTACGTCGATGATATACTCATAGCATCAAAGAACTTGACGAAACATTGCTCCTAATTGAGACAGGTGTTCGAACGCCTCCGAGACTTTGGCCTGATGATTAACCCAGGCAAGTGCCACCTCAGAGAGCCACAAGTCAAGTACCTGGGCTACTGCAGTAATGGACAAGGCGTTCGCCCACACAGACAGGGTAGTACACGGAGACTGATGCAATTTCCTCGTCCCGCCAATGTGGGAAAACTCAGACGTTATCTGAGCATGTTAAAATTTTTTCGCCCAACACTTCGAAACGCCGCTCATGTCTAGGCCCCTCTCAACGAGTATCTGATCGGGCCTACGAGAAACGACAAACGACCAAGTACATGGACTGGGTCAGCTGATCAAGCCTTTCGTTTATCTAAAGAACAGCTGGCTAATGCGACTTGCTTCGGCATCCCATCGAAGAAGCCCCATTGTCCATATAGTGCGACATTTCCGAAACCGCCATTGGGACCGTACTCGAGCAAGAGGACAGCGGAAAATGGGAACCGCTGGGTTTCTTCTCGAAGAAGCTGAACCCAACCCAGCGGCGTTACAGCGCCTGTGACATGAAGTTACTAGCTGTATACAGCGTAGTGAAGTACTTCCGACACATGATCGAAGCGCGCCAAGTCACGATCAAGACAGATGACGAACCGCTGGTTATGCCTTCCAGAAGATGGCGGGAAACGCGCCCCCCCGACAGGAACGGCACCTAGACTTTATCGGACAATTTAGCACCTGGATCGAGTGCTTCCCGGGAGCCCAGAATGTAATTACTGACGCCTTTTCACGAACCGACGCAATCCAACTGCGCATGGCTATCAACAAAGCCGACCTAGCACATGCACAACGAGAAGATCGTGAACTCGAGTCCTTACTGAAAGCGGAGCCAGCACTAGACTTGCGTAAACTCCCTTTCAACGACTCCCAAGACGAAATCTGTTGCGATGTTTCTACTGTGTAGCTCGCCCCTATATCCCAGAAAAACTTCAAAGGAGAATTTATGAGGCGCAATCCGGCCCATCCAGGCGGACGGGCACCGCCGCAGCCGGCGACATAAACTCGTCTGGCCACACATGGCCAAAGACGTAACCAAATGGGCACGCAATTGCGTGCAATGTGGACGCTGCAAGGTCGATCGATACAATGTGCTGCAGCCAGCACAGTTTAAACTCCCTGGGGTGTTTTGCCCACGTTCACATTGACATAGTGGGGCCGCTAACACCGTCGAGAGGATATACGTACCTTTTCACGATGATCGACCGTTTTACACGGTGGCCAGACGCAGCATAACTACGAACAGTAACCCCAGAGAATGTAGAGAGTGGCAAAAGCATTCTACACGACTTAGGTCACATGCTACGGTGTCCCAGGTACCCCCACGGCAGACCGAGGACCACAGTTCGTAGCAGCAATCTTCAAACAGCTGGGCAACCTACTCGGCTGCCACAAAAGTCACACGACCCCTTATCACCCCGAATCCAATGCGATGATAAAGCGATGGCACCGTTTCTCAAAGCTTCGCTGATGTATCACAACGCCAGCCAATGGCTTGACGCTATACCTACCATCCTGTTAGGTCTACGAACGAGTATTAAAGAGGACCTGGGAGCACTCGCAGCAGATTTAACTTACGGAATCAGTCTGCGTCGCCCAGGAGAATTCTTCGCAGATGGAGAATCTCCGCACAATCAGTTACCAAGTGTGGAGAACCTGTGTGAGCTGTTACGTCTCCAGCGCCGTGCTTTCTCTTTCGAGGGAAGAGCGTGGGGGTTATAATATCTTTTCTTTATTAAAATAATTATAGTTTTATTTTTATATTTTATTTTATTTGAACTCAGCCATCTCAAGCTGAGCTCTAACTTGAACTGCTTTTACAATATAATTTTTCCTGTTTTTATAGAACATTTTGTTCCAACTAACTGTGTCTTATAAAATGAAGAAAACAATCCAGACGTCTCTATGACTTATAATTTTGAATATACTTTGAACGAAAATCAAAGTGCTATGTTTTGAAATGAAAAATGTGCTTCTTATGAAAAGGGGCATGTTTTTAAATGTGCTGTAAGTGACTGGATATAGAATATTGTGTCTGTTTATTTTTGAATTGTATTAAATGAGAATGTAAGATATGTGCGGATGTAGTTTTAAAGGTTGTGTTAGAAAGGACACGAGATTAGCGAATAAGGGTAGTATTCTGGAATACAACAGAGCTAATGCGTCAGGGCTGCGATGGCTGTGGTGTTACATGAACCACTTGTACTTCATGGATGACGGCATCTTGACAGTCAGTTCCTTTACGGTCTTAGGTGAGTTCAAATACTGCGGTGGTGGGTTTCTCTATTCTACGTGAGAAACAACCCACAATTCCAGCCAACATTTCCACCTAATTTCGACCGCTTTCAGCGCGTCATACCTACCCATTTCCTTTATATGTATTCCCCTGTAAAACATTTCAAATGGACCAATAGCTAAACTCATCATCCTTTGCAGATAATGCATAATTGAGTTTAGCTACATAAATGTCATACGGCAACTCCATTCTTGCTAACCATGAGTTTCCCATCGGAAATCTCATAATGTCGGTTAGCATCAACAAGTCTAAAAGAACGACGCTGTTGCATCATAGCAAAACAGCTGGGGTAATTTCAGCGTCTTAGAGTCTGGTTCTCACGCGAATTATTTCCCAAACATCAGCGGCGTCCTATCGACTTTCCCTCAGATCACCCATTCGCTTGGGATCAATGATCTCTCTTTGCAGGGGAGTAACATCCGCTAGGGTTCCCTCTCATTCGTATTTCTTTCCACTGTTCAATGCGCTCTAACTACACCATGGCCGTACCACTGGGTCAGTAGGTCGTGTCAGTAGTTGCATCTGATACCAACACACACAACCAAAGCTACCCCGAGATCACAGCATATCATGTTTTCTGTTCTCTCATTCTTCGTGTCCGTCAATTACCCTATTAACAAAAGTTACTCATACTTTGACGGGCGTGAGGTTGAGAGAGCAGAGGCGTGGTCTCTTTTGGTTGTCCTGTGTGTAGAAAGAAATATGAATTTCAACCCTAATTCACACCAGTCGCTATTTAATCATTACCGCGGTCGGTTACGCTGCACCGCGTCAGAAATCGCTTGTCAATCTCAATTGCGCTAGGGTACGCCGCTCGAGGCTAAAATTAATTCGTCGTGTAAGGCGGTTTTCTTAGATCATATTTAAAGACATTTCAAAGTACTTTAGTAAAGTTGCGAACGTATAACAACTAACAGCAATAGTGATGATTTAATAATTTATAAGCTAAGACAATTTAAATTCAAAATAAAAAAAAACAACAAATTAAAAGTGTTTTCATTTTTCTTTCTTTCGGGTGAACTATTGTTTTCGCAGTGACGGTGCAGTGGGGAAGAAGTGAATCGTGTGCCCGTGCTTGGTACAATACTTCTTTACCCCCCACACTGCTCCTTGCCCAGCGCCTTGATGGTGGCCACGTAGCTCATCACCCGGCCGGCAAAGACTCCAATCTCGTTCCTTTAGTTCCTTTAACTTCGTCATCTCCGCCATGGACGTCTTCCAAAGCAAGTCTCCAGTCCACAGTCTCGTGTGTCCTCGGCAATAAATAGGAGACTGCTAACCGCTTCTCTCGACCTTCCCCGAAGAGCTCTTTGAATACCCGCCAAGTTCTGCGCGTGTGTGAATTCGACGGCCGTATCTTCGAACGATCTCCTGAAAGCCAGCCACTCCTCGCTGACACCGTTTAAAGGGGCAGCGTCGGGGGGGGGGGGGGGGGTAATTCGCCTCGAGGTAATCGCCCCGTGGGGCGCTCCCGAGAGCCTGGCTATGGCTTGGGCCAGATCCTCGGTGTTACTCTTCGTGATGCGGCGACCTGTTCTCGTGAGTTAGCCCCTCTCGCCTTTCTTCGGACATCCACGTTAGATTGGCCCATGGATCACAAAGGCCCTGCGGGTATTCATCTTCGGTAGCCTCGTTTTAGCTAGTCTCCTCTTCGCAACTAGCTCCCAGCAAGTCGAGTCTCGCTCGTGTCACTTTGGAGTTCATCATCATTATCGGCACTACAACCGGGATCCGATCTTGGCCTTATTTAACAAGTTTCGAGGCTTGTTAAATTTTCCATAATAATTTATTTTTACGGGCAAGGTTATTAGCAGTTGGACTTCGCCTCGGCGATTTCTAGCTCTTGCTTGGCACCTTCCAAACTTGCCTCGATCTCGGCCCTCCTAGGTGACCTTTCCGAGCTGCCTCTTGAGGCTATGACTCGTGCTCCGTGCCGCGCTTCGATATTGGCACGGGTGTTCGGGGATCTGTCCTCCCCGGCGATGCTTACCCTTTGGTCTCTCCCTTGGTGCGTTGGGTTGATCCCCCGGCCGGGGGTGTGGGGTTCAGAGTGGCTCTCCTTGGTTTTAGTCACGTGTGCTGATTCCATTCTTTGGCAGGCGCTCCGACAGGTCCATCGTAATCTCCTCCAAGCCGTGTGGGAGATTTTTCGCCGGTGGCCCTTACATCAGGTCCGGTGCTGCCCACTCCAGGCTGAGTAGACAGTCCTTCCTTAGGGGATGGCAGCGCCGTCCTTGCCTTAGCCGATCTCGTTATGGGCATCCTCGTTTATCGCCGAGATTCGGCTAAAAGGACGAAAAACTGTTACTGCTTTGGGGATCGTGCGTTCTTTGGCGAAGTCTCAGCTTCCCTCTCTTCGTGTGGACTATATTCCGGCGCTGGCCGGCCAAACGATTTATTTGGTTAGCCGGAGTCTGTTCTGAACGAAAGACGTTATTGCCCTGCCCAGTACGATTCGTGTATTCTTCAAATAAAACACCGCCGGTACAATTGCTTAATCTTTATTGCTCTGTAAAATCTCTTTGCAACTCCTGCGAGTTTCCTTGGCAATTCCTGCTGCTCTGTCGATGTGCTCGCCCTATACGAGTATAGGTCCGCAGCCGTCCTCTCGTTAGCCCATTTCCTGGGTGTTATTCTCCTTAGTAGCTTTTTGGAATCGGTGCGCCGCTGATCGTTGTTTTCCAGCAACTTGTGTGCTGGCGCTTGCCTTGCCTTTCCCGGGAATTCGTCTCGACGGGATGCATCGCCAACATGTACAATTTTTACTATATAATATCTTTACGATGTCAACCACCTCATGCGTATTCATTTTACGGTAGTTTAAAACAAGTTTCCCAATGCATCAGTGGGGAGTCCAAAGGATTCAGTGTCACTGTATTTGAACTTAGCAAACTAGTGACAAATAGTTGTTCGATGGGCTATATTCCTTATAAGTCTTGAAACTTAAAGCAAATTTTCCCTATCAAATAGCAGGGCTTTATCCAACGTACGACACTCGCTTTTTCTTTCATTGTTTTGGATATATCAAAAAGTGCGTCACTGAATTATCAATATCTCGATGATGAATGGTCGAAATGTCAGCAAACCTTGCATAGTTGGAAAGCTAATACTAGCTCTAGTTTGAAGACTAATACTGATGCTAACTAAAGATCTTATCATATGTTATTAGAGTATTAATGTTCCTCTACGTGTCACTATTCGGACTTTCCAATGACCTGTTAAAAGTTCAGGGAATAATTTAAAAACGTTCATATAAGCAGTTCAATCTCCATCCAAATTATCCGTTTCTCAGTCCATTTCATTGGTGAAATCTCGTACATTTCATACACCCTCATTAACAAGGAGTTTTGAATCCAAATTCTTTTCTATATGGTTTTAAGTATCTTTCTTTCCTCTTTCATCCCATGACATTTACCAGATTGAGTAAAAAAGTTTTTTCTAGTTTTCTGTTAGAAATAGAGTTCAAATTTTATTGGTGGGATTTTGCCCCGGTATTTGTGTTATTTAATTTAACGTGTTTCTTGGATGTCATGATTAGTTTCCTCTGCGAACGTTCTCAATTTTCCTCAGGAGGATACTTGGTATCTTTTCTAAAAGACTTGTGTGCGGTTGTCGGGGTTTCCATGACAAAGTTTACTTCGTTAATTTAACTTAATTAGGTTTTTAGTGTTAAGTCAGCGTCATATCAGCTTTATAGCTTGCTGGTCGCTAATCCCAGATAAGAAATGATGAAAAGGAAGATGAGGATTCTTATTAAGTCTCCAGGGATAAAGCACAGATCCTTGTAAGTGGTGCGCAATAAAGTTGACTTTATTTTGCTGGCAGTTGTGATACAAAGAGCTTCATCTAATTTATACGTGCAAGGAATCTGATAGTTGAGGTTATAAACGTCTTTTGTTTTTTTTTTTAGTTTTTAACGCAGTTCAGGAACAAAAACAGATTAAAGGATCATTAAGGAGTAATTTTTCAAAAATGAGTTCTGTTCCAACCAAGAGCAGTCACCTGGTATCCCTGGGTTTTAATTTCATGATACGCTCTAGAATTTAATAATGCCTCTTAATGTGTATTACATGGCATTGTGACTCCCGTGAACCACTCATTGTAGCAGGAGAGTTTGCAGGAGGTTGCAGAGATTGTATTTTATATTAGTTGTACAAAAACCGACGAATTTACGATTTGCCGTGGAATGGACAGCTGGTTCGGGTATTTGATGCATTTTGTTATCGTAAACCTTTTATACACTACAGGAAAATACCGCACGTAATTCGAAGCAAAATTGAATGCAATAAAAAAAAACAAGTACGTTTTATAAGACTCGTCTGTCAAAAGCAAACAAGACCAAGCATAGAAGACTGGTTGCTAAAGATTAGTATTTGTCAATTATGTACTTATTTATGATTTTATAGACCACGTCGACAAACGAAAGTTTGTGACACTTTTAAATGTCGAAACGTAGTGCGAATGGAAAACAAGGAAGAGAAAAGGGAAAAAGAATATAACAGCGTTCCTAAATGGATAACACTGTAATGACTGTAAAAATATGATGAAGAACAACGTTCCACGCTTAGATGTGTTGGCTGAAGAACGATTCGGTGTGCTTATTTTTATGACTCAAGTGAATGTTTAGAGTACACTTTCTGGAAGACTAATGTTGTGGGAATACATTTGGGTAGACTTGCCTCATTTACCAATCATGATACTAACTTTAAAAATGTGCTTATAAAACAAGTTTAGTTTAGTGAGGGCAGAACCCTCATTTATTAGGCTTAATCCAAGCATAAATTGATATAATATCTTACAGGCTAATTTAAAAACTAAAGTAGTAATTTAAAAATATTTAAAAAACGAAAAAAAGGAGAAAAAAACAGGGAGGTGAAGAGGACTGGGCAGTAGGACTAGGAATTACAAAAGTTACTTTAGAATAAGTAGGAAGGTAATAAGGTGGGTAGGTGGCTGTGCACGTGATGGTGTTGTGTTTCTTGTAGGGGTTTTTATTTCCAGCAAGCGTGTCTCCTGGTCCTTAAAAGGACAAGGCGATCTCTCAAAATTTGACCGCTCCTGAAAATTTGTCCTACAAAAGGGGTCGTTGCCGTGCTTCCTCTGAGTTCAAAGGGAAGAGCAACGTCCTTTGATTCGGCCTTCGTCCTGATGTCTTCACTTGGTCTTCCGTGGGGGCCAGGTGATACTTTGATATCCGTCGTCCATAAAAAATTAAAACACGTCTTGTTTCCTTTATGAATATGATTTTATTATATTTTTCAGGATTTTTCTGGGGTACTTCCTCCAGGGACTGTGAATTTAGACTGCGGCCCGGAGATCACTTGGCTATTCCTTTATAAAGGAAAAGGAATCGAAAATTGTATCCCAAAGATTCACATTTTCGTGCAACAATCTCGATCTTTTGGATATTTCGAGCGAGATGTTGTATTTACATAACATAAGAAATCAATTTCTTGAATTCTTACGAAACTATCGCGCAGATGTGTGAATATATCTGCTTTTGAGTTTTTTGTTTGTTTAACTCAATGGAATTTTTGGGATAGAGATAACGATCTCTGAATTTTGGATTTGGGTGATGCTGTGGAGCAAATGTAGAACAATAAACGAATATTGGATTCGTTTATTGTGAATTTTAATTTTAATTTTGATTTTGGATTTAATTATGCCGTGGGGGCAAATGTTATGCGATAAACGAATTTTGATTCGTTTATTGCGAATTTTGGATCATGTTTGGATTTTTTCAGGTTTTGATAGGATTTTGGGTTTTAGGGTAATATTGCTGGGATTTTGAATTAGGAATGGGGGAAAAAGGTGGTAGGGCTTTTTGGAGCACTACAATGGAGTAGCGAAGACCGGGTAGTAGGATAATGGGGCCGGATGATAGGAATGTGTACGGGTAGAAAGAGAGAGATGGTGGGTGGGGCAAGGTCACGAGGGGAAAGAGAGAAGACGACGTTTGAGAGCATTAGAAGTGAGGCAGAAATCGAAGGAGGTAGGGTAAGAGTTTGCCCGCTTTAGCATTCGTGAAATTGGTTCATTACAGCAGTAGGAAGTGTGGTGGGAGGGTAGATAGAAGAGACGAGGGTTTCGTAGGTTACGGGGGTTGGTGTTGAGTGCGATGGCGGAAAGCAAGCTAGGGCAGTTGATTGTGCCGGAGAGGTGACGGTGGATGAAGAGGATATCGGCAAGAGTTCTGCGCTCCTCAAGTGTACTGAGGTTGATCAAATGGAGCCGGCTTGTGTATGGGGGAAGAATCCGAGGATTCTCCCAGTTCAGTCCACGGAGGGCAAAACGCAGAAATCGACGTTGCACGCTCTCGATTCTGCGGATATGGGACGAGCAGTGTGGAGACCAGACCTGACTGGCGTATTCAAGAAGGGGGCGGACGAAGGCTATGTAGAGGGAACCGGAAACGTAAGGATTTGAGAATTCCTTAGACCAGCGTTTCACAAACCCTAGGGCGGTGTTGGCCTTAAGAATGATATCATCAATAAGTGGGATGAATTTGAGCTCCCTGTCAAATAGGATTCCGAGGTCACGTATTGAGGATACGTATGAAATCTGCTGGTTAAGCAGGAAGTAGGAGCGAGGGGTTGGGGGTGGACGTTTGTGGGAGAATGTAATGGAGTGACATTTGGCAACATTGAGTTCCAGGCAGTTATTACGGCACCAAGTTGAGAAGCTGTCGAGGTCCTGTTGGAGAAGTGAAGAGTAGAGGGGAGAGATGATTGTTTTGTAGAGTTTGGCGTCGTCCGAATAGAGGGATATGGATGAGTGTTTAATAACAGAGTCGACATCATTGATGGTTAGGATAAAAAGGAGGGGGTCTAGATGACTTCCTTGCGGAACCCCAGAGGTGGAAAAAAAGGGATCGGAAATGGAGGCTCTGAATTTGACACGGTAGGATCGGTCTTTCAGATAAGAAGAAAATCATTTGATCAATAGGGGTTCGAAGCCTAGGGAGACAGCTTGAAAAGGATGAGATTATGGGAGATATTGTCAAAGGCCTTGCTGAAATCAGTGGTGATAACATCGACTTCGTTGCCATTCTCTAAGGCACGGAGAGCGTGGGATGAAAACTCGATCAGTTTGGTTGTGGTCGACCTACCCGAAAGGAAACCATGCTGGTTGGGTGAGATGATGGATTTACAACTGAAAGATACCGCATTGTAAAGAAGCCCTTCGAACAGTTTGGGGATATGAGATAGTTTGGCGATGGGTCGGTAGTTGCTGATATCATTTTTAGGTCCCTTTTTATGTATGGGGGTGACATAGGAGGATTTCCAGATACTAGGGAAGGTCCCTTGAGAGAGGTTGAAAATCTTTGATAACGGAAGAGAAAGAGAAGTGGAACAGTGCTTTAAGAATACAGATGGAAGTCCATCAGGCCGGGGCTGAACTCGTCTTTGAGTAAGTTTAGTTTCTCCTCAACTATGTGACGCTGAATAAGTTGAGGAGAGAAGGGACCGAGGGAGAATTCGGGCACGTCATTGAAATACGACGGATTGGGTTCGAAGGAGATGTCTGTGAAGGATTTATTGAAAAACGACGCGAACAGGTTGGCAATAGTTAGGTTGTCGTTTGACGTCGTCGCACCATAAGAGAGGGAGTTAGGATAGGCGTCGGATTTACGTTTATAATTTATACAGTGGAAAAAGGATTTGGGATCGCTAATCAAATTGGATTGTGTTTTAATAAGGTATTTGGAATAGAGGGAGTTGTAGAGTTCGGAAAATTTATAAAAGGCCCCGAGATAGTTGGAGTAGTTTTCATTTGATGGCATTTTGAGGAAAATGTTCCATAAGTTATTCCTTTTGTTCCGAAGATTTCGGAGATTGCGGTTGTACCATGGCGGCGAAGAAACCGATGACCTGCGGCGAGAATAGGGGACAATAAGGCGACGCCATAGTAAATCTCCTTATAGAGAGTGGCCGTGGCTTCTTCTATACCCAAATGATCAAAGCGAAACGCTGTTTTGCGAAGATGTTCATTTAGGAGGCGGAAATTAGCTTTATGGAAGTTGTAAGAAAAGCGGCCAGGAGGTATGGGGGGCGGGGTTTCGTGGTCGAGATATAAGGATAACAGCAGTGGGGGGTGATAATTGTCAATGGTAGAGAGGGCGTGTGGGCTAGGGACAACTGAGGACACGAGAGGGTCGGTTGTGAACACGAGATCCAGCTGTCTCCCCATATGATTTGGGACATTGCTAATTTGATGGAGGCATGAGTCGGTGAGGCCGTTAATAAAAGTACGTTCATTAGAACTAGTGGGGTTAGAGACGTAGAAGGCTTGATCGTCAGCTGATGTCCATTGTAGGTGGGGCAGGTTAAAGTCACCAAGAACGACGATATCGTATAATGCGGTGCTAAACTCTGTAAGGTTATCTACGGCCTCTATTGCGAGTTCGTATGACGCGGCGGGTCGAGAGGGAGGAATATAGAAACAGATAATAAATAGAGACTTAGGGCGCTTGTCAATTTTAATAGCGACGTAGTCGAGATCCGGAGAAGAAGATATGGCAATTAGAGATGAAGGGAGTTTGTTATGAATGGCGAGCAGCACTCCACGGCATGGGGAGTTGGGAACTTCTCGATGAGCGTCGTCATCGCGAAAAACATTGAAGGAGGGGGGTTACTCCCGTATTCTAAAAACGGTTGTGATTCGCACATTTATATAACTAGCTTTAGATTGATGTAAGTTCTACACAGTGGCAGAAATGAATACCACATTATTCGAACATGGCTACGCTATGATGGAATTTGAAGTACTACAATGAGCAAATAGGCGCCGGGCTATCGTTATAATATTTCCACAGTTAGGCAGGGTACTCGTAATTAATATCTAATGGACGAGTCTCAACAGATTCACAATCACCAAGACCTCCCATCGTGTGTGGCACATTATTTATGCGCAACAATATATTATATTGCAAACCCATTCCCGGAAAGACCACATCCATTGAAATTTTTAATATAATGGTCAGTTTTTTTTTGAAGAAAACGACATAATGTGGAATAATTGCATTGAACTGTGTACTGACGGAGCTCACTCAATGTCCGGACACAAAGCAGGTCATTAAGCATTAGTTAAGAAGAAAGCACCACTGTATGCTTCACAGAGTAGTTCTAGTGTCGAAAGATATGAGCGAGGAACTTAACAACATTTTTACAAAAGTTATAAAAATTATAAACTACATTAAGAACAGTTTTTTGAGATCTAGGCTGTTTGGAAAGTTGTGCGTAGATATGGAAGCTAATTATACCTTACTTCTGTATTATTGTGAAGTTCGCTGACTATCTCGAAGAAATAGCAACCTTTCTCGAAGAAAATCACCATGAAGAGGCACATTTGGGGACGAACGATAATTTCCTTGTTAAACTTGCCTATTTGGTTGAAATTTTTGGAAAATTGAGCAGTTTGTTCGTAAATGATCCTGAAAAGAAAAACCCCGGTTCACATATCATGTAACCATTCCAGCCAGAGATAATTATCATGGCGTCGCCTATTCCCACCTTCATTCGTGTATACGATAAATTTCTTTATGCATACATTGGCTGGCGACGTTTTTCTCCCAGCAATAAAATTCCCTGACTCGCACAATGTGCAACCCAAAGCAAACACGCATTCCTCGTCCCTTGGCATCAATTGAAATCCAAGCATAAACAATGCAAATAGGTATTCAATATGTACCCTTACTAGCGATGCTATAAACACCATTTCCCAGTAACCTAGCTAAAACCAATTAGCACATTTTCACATCGGATCATCGTCTCTTTGTTTAGCCGCACATGTTCCAACAAAGATTCCATTGGCATCCGACGATTTCGGTTTTATTTTCTTTACCGAAATCGTATCCTAGGAATGCACTTTATGTCTTTCTTTGTTCTAGGCACACATACCACCATGATCACGGTGAACGAGTGAGCTCTGAACGAGCAAGATATCGTTTAGTCGTAATTCAACCAGTAAGGCGGTCGGGTCGCCTGCCATCCACCGTGCCGCCGCCGGTACGGTGGGTTATCTAAGAGTCGTTTCCCATCCGTTGACCGTGATGGTCACACGCGATCTCCCGCTCACCGGTGCGCACGGTGACGAAAATATACCCCGTCTCGTGGCGAAGATTGTAATATATTTTTCATAGTGTAACTTTCGCGCATTGCTAACGTATAATTTTAGTAACAATAAGAGAACGTAACCGAAAACAATAAAGATTTAATAATTCATTAAACAGTGCCTTTCAATTAATCACTTCTAGTGGACGGTGTGTTGTTCGTTCCGAGTTTTGGTGTTCGTTTTGTTGGTCGTTTACAAACATAGCGGCGTTTCGTTCATTCGTTTGGCGATTAACTCTTGCAGTCCCTTTGTTCGTGTATGATTGCGGCGGAACTTTCCTATACTAATTTGTGAGGACGAAGTAGAACCCTGTGCCGTACGCCGGCACCACGACTTCGTACCCCCACAAACCTCATCGCTTCTCGAGACAAATACGCCAAAGAGCAAATAACCTATCTGGGATACGTCGTTAAAGGTTGCCCTGTCTAAAATTATGATAGCACACTTCCTTACCGACACAGCCTCGTCTTCAAAAGATACCTCTAGACCGATCCACCTTGCTACCGAAACCAAAAAAAGCACCCTCGCCCGTACACTTCCCCGCCCGCGCACTTCAAAGCCGCCATACTTATGAACTGCGCACTTCCTTGCCGACACGCCTCCTTGTCGGTGCGCTTCCTTCCCGACACACTTCCTTACCTGCACGGCCTTAAACTACCACTTTATTGACAATTCCCAACTATCAGGAGAATACATTTGATGATTTCCAAAACGCTCTTGCACTATTCTGATAGTTTATAGAGCTCGACCGAATATTTCAACTACTCAGTTCTATTCTACTTCTTCTATTAACAATTCCCAACTATCAGGAGAATACATTTGATGATTTCGAAAACGCTCTTGCACTATTCGGATAGTTTATAGAGCTCGACCGAATATTTCAACTACTCAGTTCTATTCTACTTCGCAATATATTTTTTTTTATTATGGTCTTGGATAAACTCTCGCGTATGCTTGTGCCTGACACCAGCTGGACTTACAAAATCATTAGGAGTTGATCAACCAACAAGAGTTCAAGGTATTAAAATCGATTCAAAACCAAAGCCCTTTAGGTACGGGTTGAAGTTGCTGAGATTTTAATCAATGTCCTAATAAATTAATCACAAATCACATAAATTAAGTAACATTGTTAATATTTTTTTTATTAAGAAAATCTATGAGGAATTGTAGATGAGAAACAGCTTCTACCAAAGGTTTCCACATCAATTTTTGCAGCAGTCGATTTATTTGCGATTGTTTTAGAGGGAATTTGGAATTTATTTCTCTTGGGTACAGACGTGAACAATTTTTGCTAACCTTCGTTTTGTTACAAGCCGAATAAAGTCTAGAACGTAATATGTTTCAATGGGACTAGGAGCTATATTATTGTACCATCAACTAGGTTCAAAAATATAACCTATTCCAATCAAACGATATCATTCCGGCATGCCAAATTTGTCTGTCCTGAGAGGGGTATAGAAACGAAAGAATACTATGAAATTTTCCATACGCTCTGTATTGTTTTTTATATACAATTCAACATATTTTGGTTTTAAGATACTCATTCAGTAAGGTCGTGGTAATACACAACCAACTTTGAGAATTCCAATGGTCCTATATTATATGAATTTGCCGGCATATTGGTGTCCCTAGATCATGAAATAATGCATGAATTGTCCAGTCATCGAACGAGTGAGATAAGCGAAGATGATTTGCCATCACATTCTGAAGAGAGATGCAGAATGTAGACAACATCATCATTTGTGATGTATTAGTAAACCTCAATTGAAAGATGAACCTGTTATTGGTACGACCTTTACTTATTTCTCTAGAATTATCAAGAAATATCGAATACCACATACTGAGATAAAAGTTAATAATTACTTTTCGTCTAGCTATTTGATGAAAAAAGAAACGTATAATTACAAAAGCTTTCACTCCTATGTCTTCAATAGACTAAGGAAAGTAGATAATTACATTTTAGGCCAACCTACTAATTAGTCTTCATCACATATATCCAGAGAAATGGTCCAGTTATAGAATGAATTCACAATAACTCACGGTTGCCAAGCATATAAAATACATCTGCCTTACAAAGTCAATTACTAAGGTGAACACTGATTTGACATTCATACTTCTGTGACAACCCTAAGCTCTTCGTCATCATCAAGCCGCGCCCTATAGTGCGGAATTTAAAAATATCTGAGGACATATGATATCTATATAAAACACAGTAGCCGGACACAAATTTACGACTACCTTTTAATGGCCGAAGAAACTCCAGATTGATTATAAACGATTATTCTGAGCTATGATCCAACGAAGTGTTTAAATAACCTACCCTGAGTACATACAACTCCATCATAAAAAACCAAGCATCACATCATTGTGATTTGATGACCAATCCCTTCCGGGAAACCCGGATACTATCATAATAGGAAACATACATATTACATAGCCAGCGGGTGGGGTATTACCTACCCATTCAATTAGTAATGATGGGTCTGAAAGGACGACATTTCTTTCAGGACGACGGGCATTCAGCAGGACATCATACCTAATAACTCTATATTTGTCCCACAGAACGGACATTGGCATTTGAAATATGAGAAGCTGATACACCAACAGGAACCCAATGAAACCTAACCTATTTGGTACTCTAATGCTTTCTCAAAATTCAATTTCGTCCTGCAAGTTGAACCTGAATAGCTTGGCAGTCCTTGCATTGTCTCTGCACGCGTTCATCGGAAAGCATTTTATTAAATTAGTTCATTTGGAACTAACCGTGCAACGGACTGGGATAGGGTACGTCTGACATTCTTATTTTGCTGCTATTTTGGGTCAAGGGATATGGTGTAGGAAGGTTGTTTACCTTTCTTTCATCCTCAAAGAAGCCGACTTTTATAAGCATTGGCGCAATCTAATTGACTATTTGTCTGAGTCGTGAACTTATTTTTCCTGTCGGTATCGATTCTCTTCTACCTGGATACAAGTGCCCGTGTGGGACTGAAAATAAATTAATTTGGTCATGAGGTTAGGAACACACATTGCGAGTTTTATCTATGGTATCTGAAGTGTTTGCTGTTCGGGAGATGCAGACTTTCCGAATTTCCTCCTTTTTTTAATTAAAGTTGGCTCTAGGAGTCGAACGGGAAGAACGACAGACAGTCAGCCCAATATTGTATGAAACCATCCGAATGCTTTTTAGACGACCATAAATTACGGTTGGAGATGCGTTTGGTCCCCAAGCGAGCGACGACAGTGAACTTCGAAGGTAATGTGGGAGAATTTTCCGGGACAGTGTTATCTTTAGATATAAGCTATAAATAAGTAACCCCATTTGGCCATGTGAAGATTAAGAGTAAACTTCCAATAAGATTGCTCGATAAAAATTTGTTACATGCACCTTCTGCGTGCCACATCGTTCCGAGTTTCTGTCGAAGGATGTTCGTGTCAAATTCACAATCACCGCAACCGGGAATTTGCAAGGAATGTGGGGGTATGTTCCAATTAACCAAAGTGATTGGCGTGGCGTTTAATTAAATCTTCTGTGGTACAACTTACGTTGTATTTTCGATCGGAGGTGACAACCAAACTTATTCGGAGTTTTAGAAGAAAGTCAGTTGTGACGTAAGTATTAGTTCGGGATAAATAATTCGGTGTTTTTCTCTTCGCTTGGTTTTAAAGTGTCATGACTTTGAAATTGGTATTTGCGTCTAGCAGTTCTACACAAACGGTTTTTATGCGAAGGTTGATTGACAGAAATATGCTTCTGTTTCTTTTATATTATGTGAAATCTACTACCACCTGGTCAAAATTGATTCCAAATTGTACTGCCAGCAATTAATGTGGTACAGGTAAGAACAATGGGGTGAATTTGCGACCACGGAAAGTATTGTGATGGACATGACAATGCTAAGCTGAATAGATCTGTGGGGGTTCTTTAAGGTTCGCCCGAAGAACCACCCATCGTCCTAACCTAACTCCCCGTTCCTGACCTACAATAAATTACCGATCATACCTTCTAAGATTTGTGTGTAAAAATTTATTAGAAAAACAAGAAAGACGGACATTCCTCAGACATACGAGGGTTGCCTTTTATATTAGATTAGGGATTAGAGAACAAAAACAAATATTGATCATCGAAAGTCACTTTATTGTTTTTCAAAATATTCCCCATGAAGATCTATACACTTTTGCATGCGTTTGAACCAATTGTCGAAGCACTTTTGCCACCCTGATTGAGGTATCTCCAACACATGCATTCTGAATGCAGCAACCGCTTCTTCAGGTGTCGAAAAACGTTGACCTCTCAGTTTGTTTTTTACGTACGGGAATAAAAAGAAGTCATTCGGTGCCAAGTCAGGACTATACGGCGGATGACCCATCAAATCGATGTTTTGGGTGCTCAAAAATGCAGTTGTCGCAGCCGATGTGTGAGAGCTCGCATTGTCGTGGTGAAGAGTGATCCGTCTTCGACGGTTGGTTTTCCTGATTTCTTGGAAGACAACTGACAAACAAATGGTTGTGTACCACTCAGAATTGACTGTTCTGCGTTGTTTTAGTGGTACTGTAGCGATTCTAACAGATACACACAATTCACAAGCAAAAATAGTGAAGAACACCGAACGAAAGAAATCGAATAAGAAAAATACATCAGAACCGTATACCAAGCGATAAATAAAAAAAAATAATTCACACCAGTGGAATATACTCGAGTTTGGAAATCAAATTCTAAACACGGTCAGTAGCCTGGTGTGTAACGCTTAGGTAAAATTTTTTTTCACGATCTTCTTCACTATTATTTCAAACGCTATAGTACGGTTGCGACATGTCCAGTTTTTCCGAAAAAACAGGCGACCATTTGCTTGGAAGTGCTTCGTCCGCGAACAACTTTTGTTGCATTTGGCTCATCTTGAAACACCCAGACAGTCGACTGCTGTTTACTTTCGGGCTCATACGCGTAAATCCATGATTCATCACCTGTCACGATGTCATAGACGTGTTTCGAAGCACCGCGACCGTATTTTTTGAGCATTTCTTTCGACCAATTGACACGAGCCTTTTTTTGGGCGATTGACAAATTGTGTGGGATCCAACGCGAACAAATTTTTTTGACAGTCAAATGTTTATGCAATATTGAATGTATGCTGGTCCCACCAACGCCTAAGGTTGTCTCAATCTCACGATAGGTCACATGACGATCTTCCAATATCAGTTCGCGCACAGCATCAATGGTTTTCGGAACAACAACTGATTTTGGACGACCTTCACGAAATTCATCTTGGAGTGAACTACGACCACGATTGAATTCACCATACCATCGATAAACACTGGTCCTTGATGGAGCTTCATCGCCAAAAATTGAATTAAGTTCATCCATGCACTGTTGCTGAGTTAATCCACGCCGAAAATTGTAAAAAATAATCGCACGAAAATGTTGACGATTTAATTCGATTTTTGGGCCGAGATGAATCTTTTAAGTTACTGTAAACAACACAAATAGCGCTCGTATGTCAAAACGTTCTGAGTGCGTATAACCTCAAAAATGTCCAATTTTACGACAGAGCTATCAATTGCCGGATTGCAACACTAGGGTTGCCAAATCCCGAAACATAGGAGGCAACCCTCGTAGGAATAACTAAGAATCATACCCTACTAGTGTATAAGTTCTCTCATCGATTAAAATAAGTATATTTTCTGTTTATATCCCGTGTTTCCTAGAGGTAATATATGAAGAACTATTGTTGACTAATATGCTGATTCTACATTTGCGTATTTAGATTTAATATATTCTTATAGAAGAAGCCAATAAAAAACGGATTCAATAAAGAAATAATAACGTAAAGCAAAATTGCAATTATGATACATTTCTATATAAAATTATTAACTTAAGATAAAAATAATTAAGATCATTAAAATTCCAATATTAAAAACCGAATTAAGAAAAAGAAAACCGAAACACGAATTCAGTAACTACCCAAACTATAACGCATTGAGATGTCTACCCCAGCATGCCCGCTCGGCACTAATAGCCCAACCCAACCAGAGTTTGGGCTATTTATCCAAAATTGTCGACGCAATTATGGAGAACGCAGACCCGCAGTCGGAGTCCACAATACAAAAAGTTTCCCCAGAAAACCCACGACTGCAAACCCAGTGAGTCTCTCTCAGACCACTCCCCTGCACAAGTCACCATTTCCGACCTTCGTGCGCTTCACTCCGCCGCGACTTAAATTATATTCGCGCGGAGGTAAGAAGCGCCCAATGAAGTGCTCAGAACCGCCCCGTAAACCGGCAACAATCACCCCAGAACAGAAGAAGTATCCTCTGCACGTGTGTGACGGAATTGGACAGGAGATAAGCGCGCCCGAATACATTTCAAGTTGCATTGGTCGCTTAGTGATCCATCGTATTTGTTTAAGACAATGATGCGCTTGACGCTATTATGCTTTTGGGCAATATCGACGACGCCATATGGTGAAGCCGTAAATATATGAATGAGATTTCTCTTTCAGGAAGTTTTCGAAGATGCATTGAATACATCTTGTAGGGAAAACTTGTACGGGTACAAATGTCTGCATATAATTACAGTGAATGGGAGATTCGATAAGCCCACTTTCCAGGTAAGTAATGGCGCTGAGGTTTGAACTGCCACCATACTTGTTGCATCGGATGCTTTGTAGGATTGGTGGGAATTTTCGGATAGTAGATGAGGAGGGAAGCAGTGGCGTTTCAAAGAGCCGCCACAGACGTATTTAAAAATAAATATAAGTAGTTTTAATCTACGTAACTCTGCATGCTACGCTCTTCTCTCAATCATAGAGGAAGCACGGCGTAAGCATAACATCACCTTGAATCAGTTTGCACTTGGATCTGTTGTCCGAAATTTTCTCATAGGCATTTTCCCATAAGCTACAGCCAGAGTAGGCGTAATGTTGCCGCCTCAAGGTAAATGGTGACAATATTGCAAGGTTGCAATTCCCATCGTCAATAGCATGGCCCGCGCCTAAACTACCATCGAATAACGATCTCAAGGTGAACGATGCGATCGTGGGAGGAAACGTAAAATCAGATTTGATTTTGGGCATATAAAAGGGGGCTATTAGAGGCACAAAGCAAACAATTAAGTGAACTGGTGGCATCAAGGGCTAGCGTCAAAGGTGGACTCGACCCTACTTTGTTGTTAGATAAGTATATTTGGAATGGACTTGTGGGGTTTAAGTTAAGGGTGAGGTTGCAGAACGCCAACCCAGTCCGGCTACTGTCAGTAAGTTTTCACCGCAGAAGAATAACGCTTATTTACTTTGGTAACGCAAAAGGTTCTTTATTTCAAATAGTCAGAAAGATAATACAAAAACGAAACTTAGTGGTATTCAGAATAATTTGAATTTACACACACGCTTACTTATGTTATATGTTTAGAATAATTTGTTTTACCAACACTCACAATTCAGTTCATAAATTTATAGTAATTTGGTGTTACAATCACGCTTACTTAGGTTACATACTTAGTATAATTTGGTGTTACAATCACGCTTCCTTAGTTTAATTGTTTTAACAAACACGGACGATTTAGTTCATAAATTTAGAGTAAGTTGGTTTTACATTCACGCTTATTTATTTTACATATTTAGGTAAATTTGTTTCTACAAACTCGCACAATTTAGTTCATAAATCTAGCGTAATTTGGTTACAAACACGCACAATTTAGTTCGATCCCTTGGGACATCCCATGAGAAATTTTCCTTACTTTGTTTGGCACACGACCAGTCCACTCTATATCCACCGGTATTCTGGTGTCTTGAAAACGACCGAATCCCAGAACTAGTCTCCGTATTATTTGGTTTATTTAACGTGGAGGCCCGACTTGCCTCCACGGAATCCGTAACGCGATTGAGTATCGCCACCGAAGCGACGGAATACCAAAATTTTATCCATCGCCTCGATGACCATATTTGGTAATTTTCCTTTTCGAATTGGTGTACCACCAAAAAGGGTTGAAACGCACACACACGATGATCCCCTTTGGTTGCTCATCGCGTGTGTCGCCCAGCATGCGAACCATGAACATGAAGTTAAATGAAAATAAACAATCTTCGCAGCCGGGGCAAGTCATCCTGAAAAGGGTTGGATGTGCTTACACGATCAGCGACTACGTGTAGCATGATTGCTGATCGTGCGCATGTTGTTGTTGGCGTCAACAGTGGTCGAACCGTCGTGTGTGTATTTACACTGGCGAGTTTTCGATGCCTTTTTGCTGCCAGGTGCGAGTTTCCATTTCGTGTGGCTTGATCTAGCGACCGATGTGGGCATGTATGAAAGAACCAAAAGGAAGAAATATCTCTTGTGGCATTGTAGCCGAATTCTTAGGAGACATTTCGTTGGTAGGAACTAATGTAATGTTGGTTGCTAGATGTGCGACCAATTTGCCCTTCCTATAGAAACGCTTGTGTTGCTGATGGTGTTTTACTTCAGCGCAGTTAAGCATTGCAGCGGTGGTTGGTCGTTATGGGCAGGTAAGTCATGCTTTTCGGTTTCTATATGCCCATGTAGGGAAAGTCTGTTATTGCTGATATAATTTTCGTATCCGCAAACATTGTGCTTTACAGGTTTTTCGTGGTTATAGGAATAACCAATGCAGGTAAGTACACGCTTTATTGAAACAGGGCACTAATGAAAAGGGGTTACCTGGTGGTAGATGGGGAGGTAAGTAGTGGCGTTCGCTGGAACCGCCACAGACTAATAAAATAAGTTGGAGCAGCCGCGGACCAAACAAAAGGTATTGTAGTGTGCATTTCAATTCCGATGTACCCTCAAACAAGAAAACCACCGGTCACCACACAGGCTCAACGTGCCGGAAGCCGGCTACAAAATTAAATTGTTATTACTATAACATGAGTTTGTAGACCGAGTTCGTACACACGACAGTGGACAGATGTGTTGAGCTTTTGGTTCTATTTTTAGTGAGTCTAACTACCATAGCGTCGGTTCGAATCACGCTCTTCACTACCACCGCAAACGCTATAAGCCTACCTTTCCGGCCACGTAAGTCAAGCTGTTCTATTATTTCTAATTTTTGGTCAATAGGAACTTAGAATAAGAACCTGAAAGCTCACTACCTCACTATTTCGACCACGCCAGCGTTTTCTGGTCTGCGCACTTTCCCTTCATGCCTGGCCATCTGAGGTTGTTCTGGATGGTTTCAAATTTGCATATCAACAAACTGAAGCTGGTGTCACCACTTCTCCGTACTCTCACCCACCCTACTGGATCGAACCACTTTACGATTCATCTTCCGATGGCGCGAACATCTTTGCATCAGAACTCGTTCCGTTATACAATGGGAAAGCTGAGGAATTCTCATCCAGCGTGAGTGTTTCCAGAGCGTTACAACATGCGATTGTTCAAAAGAACTGCAACAGTTATTAGAAGGCATCTCGGGGCGCTGACTCGGCGCTATAGGTTTGTGGAGTTTTTGTAGTTCAGTACAGTGATTTTGGGTTTTTTTAGTAAGACGCCACGAGGACACAGATTCACTAAAATTCCCGACGCGTTGTTGAAGCGGAACGACAACCCCGTCTAACTGCCGTAACACACCTAGTGTCAACGGTTCTTACTTTACAAATAAAAACTTCGACTCACTTGGTGATACAAATTTATTTTGATAAATTAAAGGTTCCAATCAAGAGTTATTGTGATAAATTAAAGTTCCAATGACTCGGTAATATAATTTTATTTGAAAACTTAAAGGTTCAATCACTGGGTGATGCAATTCTATTTGATAAATTAAAAGTTCAAATCGCTAGGTGGTACAAATTTATTTTGATAAATTAAAGATTCCAATCACTGGGTAATACAATTCTAAGAAGCGCACAGCACAAATTTGGTCCCCACTCCAGGCACCGTTCTATAGCAAGAAATTTAGATTTCAATATTCAAAGAGCTCTCCGCTTTTATCCACGACTTGCGCACTCGCCAAAAGTTGGCACTCGACTCCTTGATGGGAGAGAAAATTGAATTTCATCCCTCGTCCAGTGACCAATGGGAGAATATCTCCGACACATTGGTCCCAGCGAAGGTGCAACCACGCCATGATCACTTCGGTTGCTCCTGCTGTGTGTCCATGATTATGCGAACCGTGGATATACAAATCAAACAAAGTGAAATACTAAGAGATGTGGATGCAGCTGGGCAAGCCATCATGCAGACAGAAATTTTGATGTTTATACGATCGGCAACTGCGTACAGCATCTCTGCCAATCGTGCACACCTCGATGGGGGCTCAAACGGCCGAACTCTCGTGTGCATATTTACGTTATTGAGAATTCGGTTTCCTTTGGTGGCCAGTCGCGAGCTATGGTATGCCCGTCGGTCGGACGACCGGCCGAAGTGCATGCAGATAAAACAAGGGAATATGCCATGCACGTGTGCGCAAAATACATTTGGGGATATGAGCATTGACATGCTTCGGTTTTGATGTCGGTTACATGGTGCTGTAACCGAATTGTTTTTCAGGAACACGATGCGACGCATGCAACCATGCCCTTGGGGGAAATGTTTGAAGATCCTAATGCAATTGCATTAGCGAATGATAGTGATTTCGGGGGCTTTAGGAGGAGGTTTTTGGGTAATTAATGAAAGGTAAGTAGTGGCGTTCAGTGGAACCGCCACAGGTTCGCCTCTGCCAAGAAAAGAATTAAACGATCTCTTGTGCCCCAATACACAAGTTTGCTAATGGCAGCACGTTCAGTTTTTCATACTCATTTGAACATGCTCGACTCCAATTTCATAATCAAACAGCGGGGTACACTCAACTCGTCACGACCCCAAGAAGATATATCAACGAGTATTATTAAACCACTTGGAATGCAATGTTGCCTCCTGTAGTCAGAGCAAAACATCAACATAGTCCCACTGTTTATAAGTGTCACCTGTTTCGCCAAAGCTAAAGAAATTTTAATTGTAGTCGGTTAAATTAAATCCATTCTTAATTGGATTGATCGTGTGTTTGTGGCCTCTTTCATTTTAATGGGATTCACTTAACGTGAATTTGTACGTGGGGATTGATTTGTGTTTAATCAGCATACGAATTTACGTATAGGTAAAAATATAATATGGCTGTATTTTTACCTCGTAAGAGATAAGGTTAATAACCTTGCCCGGAAAAACAAATTACTATGGACAATTTAACGAGTCTCGGATAAGGACCGGATACCGTTGGAGAGACTTGCCAAAATAGGCCAAGACTGGATCCCGGTTGTATTGTCGATGATGATGATGACAAATATCTAAAACCCGAAATGTGTAAATAAACAAGCAAAAGAATCTATGACCCTAGATACCCACTTCCAGAAAAAGTCTATAATGGCACAAAAAACAAAGAGAATCCTTGACAAGGATTATAGCGCCTGCTATAAAATAAGTAACTGTGTGGAAACAATTTCAGAAATATATTTGATAATTTATACTTAATAATAACCCGATATCAGTGTCCGGCTCTAGACAGCCCTACCATCGATATTCACCCATATACACTCCCACCCCTTATATTATCATATCCTATTCGCAATCCGAATAATTCAAATCAATATCCCCGTCGATATCAACACGCTAAAGCGGGGAACCATCAATATAAACGATTCCCACGGGCAATGTCCAAAGCACCCGACACCATGGCAGCTATTAGGTAACAAACCAAAATGCAATCAGCCCAAGCAGGGAAATGTGAATCTAAACGATTCCCATGACCAAGCGTGGCAGCTGGTCAAATGTGAATGGGGCAAAACAACTTACATGCATTTCAAAATTTTAATATTTATATTTCATAATAACAAACATTAGATTAAGGATCCGTACTGCGAAGAATGTTCGAGCGGACATATCGGACAGTACATAAAGTATACATTAAAAATTTAAAAGAAAACTAGACTTTTATTATTTCGAAATATGCAGCGGACAATGCTCGGTCGCGAGGAAGCACGCCGTGTGTGAGTCTTGAAGACAACATCAGTGCATATATCTAAATACGAGTTCACGCTTATTTAAACATAAATTCCTTGGGAGCGTGATATTCACAACCCAAAAAAAAAATGAGCGACTGCCGACGAGCAATGAAAACATTCACCTAATCTTGGATGAGCTTAAAATGTGTTTAATCTACATCTATAGAATAAAGAGTAAAATGAATTTTAAAAAGTACCTCACCAACTGAACGGTCGAAGGTGGGGAGGTCAGTCAAACTGTTTATCGAAACGATCATCTTTTGACACGTGCACATGTTAATAGTAAAGAAAAACATTTTCAGCACACGTATACACAAACCATAGTAAACATAACAGCACCAAAAGGAAAAGCGAAAAATAAATCATCAGAACTGTATAGTCGGCTCCCCAAACACCATTAGTTCATACTAAATTGTCGGCAAAGACGGTCGGCTATTAAAATAAAAAGACAAGAGGCCTAATTAATCCATCGACCGAGACGGTCATATTTTTATAAAAGCCGAAGTGGCGAAAGTCGGGGCAAGTGGACGACAGGAGTCAGGTCAGATTGAAGAAGACGGGTATCTATTGAGAAAATGTTGCTTATCGACATCCATGTCTTATACAACTAATGCACACGGAATGACATTTAGTAACGTTTTGTAGTCATAAAAAGTGTTTAAAAAGTGTTAAGTGTAACATCGCATCGTGTTTTATATTTATCATTTAAATGAAAACTATTGTGTTTATTTATTTAAATAGATAACTATTGACCGTGAGGAGATCGGATCAGATGGCCAAGCGTGGAAGGAGAGTGCACAGGACAGCGAACAATGGCGGAGTCGAGTCGGTGAGATCATGAACTCCCGGCTTCCTACAGGCCGATAAATAATACTAATAATAATAGATAACTATTGTGTTAATTAATTATTGATTGTGTAAAATATTTTTATTTCAACTTGCCAAACGAATATTTTAAAAGTTTTTGAAAACCTTGGATTTGTCTTTGAGCTATGGTTACCCCAATGTTGGATGGCTTAAAAAGAACGTTTTGTCCATCATCGATAAAACATTCACAGGCGCGTGGCCGACCTCTGTCTGTTCTACAGATATTATCACGGGTGCTGTTCTTCGGAGATTCTTGGCATTGTTCCACGCAATTCGGTCTATATGCGCTCCACAAGACAATCCGACGGATCGCACCCGTTTGTGGTTCATCTCCCGACGGCGCGAACATCCCTGTATCAGAACTCGTTCCGTTACAGAGCGGGGAAGCTGTGGAACTCCCTTCCCACGCGAGTGTTTCCGGAGCGTTACAACCTGCAACTGTTCAAAAAGAACTGCAACAGTTATTTGATGGCATCTCGGGGCGCCCACTCGACGCTATAGGTTCGCCTCTCCCGAGAGAAGTCTAATAAAAAAAAAAAAAAAAAAAAAAAAGTGTTGAAGCCAATTTCAAATTTTGAGTCGACTGGGATTTATGTATATGAATATTTATAAATTAAAGGGCGATCAAAGCAAAAAGTTAAAATACGTGTGCCCAATGAATAGTAGATGGCCTATGGTTCACAACACTATTTCACACGAAAGATACGGTTTACCTTATATTGACGAAGTTAATTCCTAAAGAAAAAACCATTACTACACTATATTAAAAAACGATAAAAAAGTTATTTTAACTCTTTTACCTTAAAATATGTATTTATACAAGTTTAACAGGGCGCGCCAAGGCCTGCATTGTATGTGCTCAATATGACACAATAGCAGTAAAATAGATAGGGAACTCTGGCGCGAATTGCTCAATCCAGTCCTTAGTAATTATAAGTCATCATCATCATCATCGGCACTACAACCGGGAACGGTCTTATCCTTATTTAACAAGTCCTGAGGCTTGTTAAGTCTTCCATAATGATTTGTTTTTTCCGAGCAAGTTCATTAGTCTTGCGCCAGAGGCTCCTCGACGGGGAATCGAACCGGTCTCCCACGTGACAGGCGGGTATACTAACCGCTATACTATAGAGGAGCCTCTTAGTAATTATAAGTACATTTGTCTATATTTATTAATATGGTAAGAAATTGGTGAATCCTTTCCAACTCTCCAAAAATTTTTTGCGATACCCATCAGTTACAGACTAAACATCATTCACGTTGTGTGTTAAAAACGAACTTCGGATGTAACGTATAAACGCAAGCCTTCGTTGTTTAGTCGATCTACCCAAATATTGACTCCTTTGACTGTGTTTCCCCAACATTTTAACCTCCAGGCATTCAACACCAAGACAGATCAAATTCCTTACCCAGACCATTTTCTTCTAGTCGACGTGTGCTTTGACCTTTAAGGGTACTGTGGCGATTCCGCCAGATCCCACGGCTCGCCTTCATGAAAAAACCCCCATAACCATAACCCGGGTCTGCACCAGCTTTCGCTAATGCAATTCGCATTAGCATCTTAGATGCTTCACGCATCAAACAGACCCAATTATTATAACCCTAAAATCCCTATAAAGAAAACTTACCTTCATGCATCCCTTCGCATACAATTTTTCATAAGATTTCTTTGTTTTCTTATTTGGTATTCTGAACCAATTCGGCACCAGACAAATTCCTGTAAACAAAATAATTCGGATTGCAATCAATGTAACCGTCATGACAGGGACCATAAATATCGCGCCGTCTATTTTCCCAGCCGCGTCATATACCTTTTCATACACATTGCCTGGCAACCTTTTTTGTTTGTCTTACCAACAAACAACCCAAGCAGCTGCATATAATTAGCGCAATAGACGCTGAAACCAAATTCTCCAGCATTTCCTAATGCAAATATGAACCCGGTTTCTATTGCAGCCAGAGATGCCATAAACATCCAATTTGCTTTTAGCACCTTTTTCTCCTAACGTCGAAAATAGCGACGAGGCATCGTATAAACATGACCCTCATTAAAGAGCGAACCATTTGGTCGCCTTTTCTTTTGTCCTTGCCGCCTGCCTGTTTCGCTGTTCCACTGCACGTGTGAATAGCATTGATCTCAACGATCCCACACATACCACCATGAACTGTATTACAAGATCTGGTTTCCTATACCACCAAGAGAGACTTTACGTTTCCCTGGTGGTAGGTAAAAAACGATATCCTTATTGGAGAGGATATCGTTTGAGTCTCATTCCATCACCAGACCAAGTCGGTCGGGTCTCCACTACGCTACCTTTGCGCTCGGTACGCGTAAATACGATGGGCCACCCTTTTACCATCGAGGGGTGCGTCGGAGTTCGCACCCCCGTGAGCCGTTTGTGTTTTATTTTTCAACTCTAGGAAGTTTTAGTTTATTTTTCCACGTAAATTTATCCGTGAATCTATGAAATAACGTAAATTTATTGATCCCAAATTGTTTATTATCGAAAACATATAGTGCGGCAAAAAAATCGGTATACAATAGTCTCTTTGATAAAACAATATCCTTAAGTTCATACGAAAGTGTTCAATAGTTTTTGTGAAAACGAATAAATCATACAAAAAAGTAAAAGACAAACAATAAACAATTTATAAATTTCATTTAACTGTCTTGTGGCGGAGTTTTACTTCTTGTGTGTGACAATTTTTCAATTTGTTAACTGGTGGAACTTTGTTTCGGTTTGGATGGGGAGTGAAGTGAACCGTGTGCCCGTGTCCGGCACAATACTTCCTCTCCACAGTACTTTAGAACTTTTTGATCTCGTGAACGTTAAGAAATTCTGTTAAGCTCAAGCCTTTCTCTTGGTAAAGATATTAATTAATTTGAACTAATTAAAACGCATTTTATTAAAAGACAACCTTTAAACATGAAGTAGGAGGAGATGTGTTTTCCTCCCCAAATTCCTAAAAAGTCTGGACAACGTAGACCCAGGAATCGTTCGAAGTAATGACGGATTAAATTAATTTAATCTGTTATGTACTTTTAGCTATGGCAACAGCTAATTCCAATCTAGTGCTCTGAGAAATTCAACGTCCTCCCAAACCGCACCGATCACACTTTACTTAGCCTTATTGTGGAACACACCATTCCTCTCTTGCTTATGACGAGCTTACCATATCAGATTAACGGCAACCACAAGGAATGCCGAACTTGAAACTAAAAATACGAAATTCTATAGCCATAGCTATTCCACTAGCCCTGGATTTATTTGTGCAGCGGAATGCAAAAGTTCACATGAGTAGCCGGATGCAGACTTTCCAACATTCCACAGGAAATTAAATCTAAAAAACTTACGAACAAAAAAAGGCTTTCTGGATGAATACAACTGCTGAGGGTTTTTGTGGTCACACAAAACAAAAGTACACAAACATCCTTTCAAGGGAATACTAATGGAAGTTTTTATATGCACTTTCGCATTGTTGTAAAAGTATTCATTGGCAATGAATACCGTCCTCACCGTCCCTTACAAAAGTTCGCTTATCATATCAGTACATTCGTATATTAAAGGGACACTTTTCAAACGCTTCCTTTTCATGTGGCTCGAAAACCGAGAACAATTAACAAGGGAAAAGACAGAGTGAGAAAACAAACAATTCCCAAATCGTGTCTCCTTACCGCTGTTGGATATGTGGTGATATCAGCCAGGTAGCACACAAATGGTTGGTTTCAAAGCCTCAGGTGCCGTAGACCAATCGATATTCTTGAAATTGTGTACAAAGCCCATCTGGATAAGAGGTGGCTGTCATGGCGTGAATGTAACACGAGGATTTAGCGGTAATTGATTTCGTTCCTCTATTCGCAAATTGATTACAACTGTGTCGACCAGGCAGAGAATTTACTTTCGCACACACCAAACGGATTCGAATATATTCAGTGTTGCTATAAAAAATCTATCGATGACAGTGTTCAGGAAAAGATGTTTTCAAAAAAGAATACAAAAAAATAACCCAGAAAAAAAGGATGACGAAAAAATGATGAACAAAATGTATTTTGCTGAATTCGCCCTGGGGCACGTGCACGTCGCTTTTGAATTGCGTCCTCGGTGGGATTACTTTTGGCTCTGATCAAATTTTAATCTCAATTTCAATGTCGTTCGAACTGGGTGTCGATGAAAGGAAGGGAAATTGAGATGGTGTGCATTAGCATAATAAAATAATAATCAACCAAAAAAAAAAGAGACTCGATATTGTTCAGTTGATCACGTATCCTAAAGCAAAGCAATAATGGAGACGAATTTGTACTGACATTTATCAGGCTAGCCTATGCGACCGACTGTTCTTCACAAAGGGAAAAGGATGGGATAGATTGAGTTAGTTCCTTTGCATTTATAATTTACGAATATTAATTGAGAGTGACAACGCAAACGGAAACTGCACTTCAAGAACTGTCGTGAATCATTAACTGACTTTAGGACACCCTGTCCCGTGGTAATACAATGTTGGAAATGTGTCATTAAAGTCTTCGTGAGGAACCTTTTTTGTTGTCTGTTATTAGGTTGGCAATAAAATGTTTCGGTGTTTGCCACACCTGAAGAGTGCTGCTATTGTTTTGAACTTGTCTCAATATCATGATTTGAACATTTAATAAGTCTTATTCAGGTGCCTTTAGAAGCAAATTGGTCGCGGCTTTGTTTAGAGCCAATTATAGCACGGTTCGCGTAAATGATATATTTAACATTTTTATTGCCCTTGTTATGTGCCGAATATAGAACCAAATATAATACTAAAAGAATAAGAAACGGTAAAAATAGATACAACATTGAACTAATTACGTGGGCGTTGGTTTAATTTTCTCTTATTGTTGATTTCACATAAATTTCGTCGTCTGAGTATTATATTTTTGGGCCACTATTCCCCCTTCGGAAAACTAGTATTATTCTTTGGAGAGGAATAATACTCTTGGTAAGGCTTTTGTGGTTTTTATATTGAATCATGTTTATTTATTTTTAATTTAGAGCCAATATTGGTGAATTGCATACATTTTTATATTTGTATCACCTAACATAGCCCTGAAAATAGAATAACAAACTAAAAAATGATTCTTCTAAAAAAAAAAAAAAAAAAAAAAAAAAAAAACCTATACATATGACTAGCATCATACATATGACTAGCACCATACCATACCTATGAGTAACATCATACATATGGCTAACATCATAACATCATACATACGACTAGCATCATACATATGACTAGCATCATACATATGACTAGCACCGTGCATATGAGTAGCATCATACATATGACTAGCATCATACATATGGCTAGGATCATACATATGACTAGCATCATACCATACATATGAGTAGCATCGTATATATGGCTAACATCATATATATGACTAGCACCATACATATGACTAGTATCATACAAAGTCAAGCAATGGAAATATAGAAGGATCAGGTGATGGAGAATTTACACCACCCTTTCACAAAGTCATCATGTGAGAAGGACTAAAATTGCCTATCATTTAAATACCAAAATCGCAGATAGAATGAACACTGATAACGGTTTGAGTATGAGGGGAATCGGGACGGGGAGAGTGGGATAAACGATTATAGACTGATATTCGGTAATACTAATCTCAAAGCAGTTGATACGACACTAAACCAAAAAATTGTTTGAAGCAGTGCGGAATCAGATGAAGATATGATAGTTCTATCGAATTTTGTGTAGTCGGGATAGAATTTAGTGAGGATAACATCCCATTCATTGGCTTAATACAAGCGATGCATGTACTTACAAACTAGTGTATAAATTAACATGAAATACATTCAATCTCATGAAATACATTGAACCTGACTTCCACTCGCCACTTGTCCAATTTCCTGCCAGACAAAATTCCTGGAAACGAATGCGCTTTTCTGCAATGCAACCAAATCTATAACATTCAATTCATTGTAAACAATTCATTGCATCCAATTCATTGCACCCAATTTAACAATTCTGCTGGTCTATTCAATTTCAATGAATAAATGCATGTGAAGGATTGATTGAGCTTTAGTCTTAGTCTTCCGCTCTGTAACGAATGAACAAAATGAATTTCAGGCAATCTACCCGAAAAAAAATATTTTTTTAACTTATAAATTATTAACTTATGTATAACCTGGCTCCTCGATAGTATAGTGGTTAGTATACCCGCCTGTCACGCGGGAGACCGGGGTTCGATTCCCCGTCGGGAAGCCTCTGGCGCAAGACTAATGACCTTGCCCGGAAAAAACAAACCATTATGGAAAATTTAACAAGCCTCGGGACTTGCTAAATAAGGCCAAGACTGGTTCCCGGTTGTAGTGCCGATGATGATGATAACCTGACAAACTAATGTGCATATAATCTAACTTAACTGAGCTTAACCTAGGGTGAACAGCTTTTACTACGATGGCAAGAGTAAGAGTGGGAGGTGGGGGAGGTTAGAGTGAGAAGTGTAGGAAGCGCCGCTTAAGATTAGTTGTGAGAACGGTTTCGGAGGCGGTGCTTGAGAATATGGGGAGAGAGGTCAAAGTCGAACAAGGTGGAGTTAGAGTTGAGGTTTCTAAGCATCCACGAAAGGGGTTGATTTAAGGCAGAAGATGTACGGTATACTGAATAGAGATGTCTTCAGTTTTAAACCCCAAGTGGTTTGACTTGAAGCGCAAATGTTGTCCCTTATTCCCGAAACAGGTTATTATTCTCATCGCCCCCCTTGGTATAACCGCAGACTCCGCGCACTCCGTAACAAGAGAAATAAGTTGTGTAACATTTTCTTAAATACGCGTTCTCCTATGGACTATTCCAACTATCTCGGTCACTTTTACCAATTCACCGAGCTTTATAGCTCCCTTTACCACCGTTACCTTGCCAAAGCCCAACTGAATCTGATCAATGACCCCAAATCCTTCTACCACTTTATCAACTATAAACGGAAATCAGATGCATATCCACTCTCTTTTCTACGACTCAACTACTTCATCTGACTCGCAAACCATAGCCAATCTTTTCGCGTCCTTCTTCAAACTATCCTTCACGGACGACTCGTTCGAGCCTAACCCCTCCTACTTTACTGGCATGTTTCAATTCTCCCTTGGCCCACTCATCCCTCTGCACATACAACAACACCAAGTTAAAGATAAGCTTGAACAACTTAAAGACGATTTCAGTCCCGGCCCAGACGGACTCCCTGCTATCTTCTTAAAAAAATGCTCCTCTTCTCTCTCTCTCCCGCTCGCGTCAATCTTCAATCTATCCCTTGCACAAGGTCTATTTCCCGACTTTTGGAAATCCTCCTACATAACCCCCATACATAAAAAGGGGCCTAAAATCGATATATCCAATTATCGTCCCATTGCTAAGCTTTCGCACATTCCTAAACTGCTCGAAAGCCTTCTATACGAAGCGTTACGTTTTCGCTGCACCCCCATCATCTCTCCTAACCAGCACGGCTTCCTCTCCGGCAGGTCCACTACTACCAACCTTGTAGAATTCACATCTCACACACTCCTTGCCCTAGAGAACGGCGATGAGGTTGATGTAGTCACTACCGACTTTAGCAAGGCCTTCAACAAAATTTCCCATAACCTCATTCTCTTTAAATTATCTTCCCTTGGTTTTGAACCGCTGTTGATTAAGTGGATCTCATCCTACCTTAACTCTCGAACCTGTCGGGTGCGATTTAGATCCACCCTCTCCGATCCTTTCTCTCCAACCTCAGGTGTCCCCCGGGGCAGTCATCTCGGCCCCCTACTGTTTATCCTTACCATAAACGACATAGGTTCGAGCATCAATCACTCCCTCATCTCGCTTTACGCGGATGATACCAAAATCTTCAAGACAATCCGCTCTCCCCTTGACTCCTCACTTCTCCAATCGGATCTTGACAGCTTTTCGACATGGTTCCAAAATAACTGCCTAGATTTGAATATCGCCAAATGTCACACAATCGCCTTCTCTCGGAAACGCTCCCCCTCCCAGCCACGTTCCTATCTTTTGCTAGGCCAACCGATAACATCGGTTGAATCAATCTGCGACCTGGGCGTCCTATGTGACAAGGAACTTAGATTTACCGCACATATCGATAACACAATCCTAAAAGCCAACGCCGCCCTTGGCTTTGTAAAACGCTGGTCGAAGGAATTCCTAAACCCCTACGTCACCCGATCCCTCTACACAACTTTTGTCCGGCCACTACTCGAATATGCCAGTCAGGTCTGGTCCCCGTATCAACAGTCTCACATTCGTAGGATCGAGGACGTTCAACGTCGTTTTTTGCGCTTCGCCCTCCGTGGACTGAACTGGGAAAACCCACTCATTCTGCCACCTTACATAGGCCGGCTCCTTCTTATCAATCTTGACACACTTGAGGAGCGCAGAATCCATGCTGACATCATCTTTATCCATCACCTTCTGTCAGGTTCATTCAGTTGCCCATGCTTGCTCTTCTCTTTATCATTTTATACAAACCCCCGTAATGTGCGGAACCCTCGTCTGTTTTACGTGCCCACTCATCACACGTCTTACGGCGTTAATGAGCCCATCTCGCGTATGCTACGACATGCCAACTCTTCCCCCACCTCCTTTGATTTCAACCTCTCCACTCCTGCCCTCAAACGACGTCTCAGAATAAACCCGTCCTAACCCCACCCACCTCAATTTCAAATCTCTCCCCCAGCTCTCCAGCACCGCCCCTTACCACTGTGTAGACGTACCCCTCACTGTCACACCTCAAGCCCTCCTCTCCTTCCGTGTTTTCTTTTTTTTTTCTTCTTTTGTTTTTTTTAATTATATATATATATATATATATACATATTTTTTTTTTTTTTTTATTTATTTACTTTTTTTTTTTTTTTTAAACTACTCGTACTACTTTAGTTTTTAAGTTAGTCTGTAAGTTGTTATATTATATTAGCTTAAGTTGCTTGAATTAAGCCTAAATAAATAAAAATAAATAAAATTTAAATTTATAAATTTATTCCACACAGATAAGGCAATGAATTACACCACCCTTCCTTATATTTGCAGAAAATTAAAACAAACGTCAATGATGTGGAATTGTTAGGTGAATTTTATTCGTCTCCTTTTAACCACAATTGTCTTATTAACAAGATGAAATTATATAATAAATTTATGTTACTATTACTATTACTATTTATTGGCCTGTACGAACCCGGAAGTTCATGACATCGCCGACTCGACCCCGCTATCCGCCCCTGTCCTGTGCACTCTCCTTCTACGATTGACCATCCGATCCGATCTCCTCAAGGTCAAACCTGACACTGTCCTCCCATCTCCGTCGTGCCCGTTGGTCTACCGTCAAGAATTCTACGCACGGTCGTCTATCGTTGCCCATTCGCGCCACAAGTCCGGCCCATCTTAATCTTCGCGACCTGATTACTATAGATTATTGTTGCGGATTCACTGGATGCAACCAGCGAAGTCGCAATGGAATGCTGCCCTTGGCAACAATATAACAAACGCCAGCAACGAGCTGACATATTCGAATTCGTTCGTCAAGGAAACGACATAAACAAACTTTTGCCATTCTTCGTTAACCATTTCAAGCGACACGGTTCGCATTAATTCTAATCCATAAAAATAGCAATAATCACTTTAATAAAGGACATAAAATTATAAGCAAAATATCCCGACTGTTACTGGAAATTAGAAGGATGATTATTGTCAGCATTTGCGGCATTTAAAGGTATTCATTCTATTTCAGTTGTAAATAACACATTGGGTTTCAGGAATCAGACTGCTGACGCCATTGCTGTGTTGCCGTGTTAGATCTCTGCAACTTCTGTAAAGAGTCATCGTTTATGCCCACAACAAAACACGAACCCTTGTTAGTGGAAGGTGTGTTCAACGCTTCTTGGACACACAATTATATATATTGTGAGGCATATGACAATCCATACTAGAATATTCGTGAAAGTCTGAAACAAAATACTAGGATATTCTAGAAAGTACTGGAAAACTGGAGGCTATGGACAGTAGAACATTCAAGGCTATGAAACGGATGGAAACGAAACGCCGAATCAGAATGAGGAAACGGTATAAATACGTCGCACACAGATCATGGAGATGAGTAAGAAGTAAGAAGTAAGCAGTGAAGCAAGCGATAAGTACGGAAGCGATAAGTCTAGAAATCGTTAGGTACACGGTAAAGGTAGTGGTTAGTGTACCCGCCTGTCACGCGGGAGAGTGGAGTTCGATTCCCCGCCAGGGAGCCTGTGGCGGTGTCAATTAACGCCACTGCTCACCTTTTCCAGGCGCGACACAAACTCCCAATCAGAACATCCGTAGACATTTCGAAGCAAGTATTATGGCAGTTCCATTAGAGGGTCGTGACTTGCCGTGCGGATAAACATGCCCAACCGTCCATAATATACATTTGATGCACCTGTAAAACCTACATGAAAGAGAAACCCTAGTTGAGCACTTACAGCATCATAGCGAGGCAGACCAGGTTCCTAAAACAATTCGGTTTCACCCATAAGAAATCGACATAACACGAACCATCTCAGGCCGCCATTCACATTTCCTATGAGAAAATAGCACCCGTGTATCGTCGCAGCAGTGAATTTCTTCGTAAGAAATATCCAGTGTGCACATACACAAGAGACACCAGTTGCTTCAAGCGAACATGTTTGCCATGCCGCGCAAACGTGCGACGTATGCTAACACCAGCAAGGCACCGGGGAACAGACCGAAACTTAAGACTTGCTCGCCTGTCGAGTGCGCGTGTATCGATAGGCAAAGCAGGAAAAGCATAACACACATCATGAGTGTGGAATGCCCACCGGCGTTGTAGTGACGCACAGCCATCGTTGTGCTAGCATCATAATCGCTGACATAATATGCCGCCCTATAATCGGACACAAATCACTGCAGCTGCGGATGTTCACACACAGGATGACCATGTTCTTGGATTTTCTCTTTCTCGTTTGCGTCGTTCTTGTGTGCCATGGCGAAACGTAGTATGTGTGCGGTCACGATCAACCGGAGATCTTCTCGCCACGGCTGCCGCACAGGCGACGTTGTGTGTGGTGGTCGAGATTGGAAATCAACCCTTAGTGGATAGTGCACATCCACTGGAGGAAAATTTCAAGAGTCTTGTTTGAACCATCAGAGAGTCGAGTTGAATTTCATGATACCCGCGCTTGAATTAAATCAAATGTGTGTAATACGCGTTAAATGACTGTATAACAAATTTTTATGAATCGTAACACCAGCTTTTATGAATTGGACCGTACTAGTTTTTGTGAATAGTAACGACATTAAATTGAATTAAGTTAAATGTACATAATATGTGTAAACAACATCTAGTTGAGTCACGTCCTTGTTTTTTCTTGTTTTTTTATGAATTGTACGACATTAAGTCAAGAGAATATAATAAGGGTTAAACAACCCTAAACAGGATTAAATGGAAAATAAAGTAAGAGAACTGAAGCGGGTGTTTCATTGACTATTTGTTTCATTGACTGTTTGGTGGAAATAATACTCCGTATCCACAACACTGATTTGGGGCAGTAGCAGCGTCGAGAATTAATGCGAACCTGTGCCCGTGTAGGCATCCCAGCATTAAAACAACAAGGTTAAACCCCATAATTGGCAAAAAACAGCTATAAGCCTCTGGCGCAAGACTAATGACCTTGCCCGGAAAAAACAATTCATTATGGAAAATTTAACAGTCGGTTAAATCGGTCGTAGTGCCGATGATGATGATGATGATGTTGACGTTATAACGAATACAAGAGTTCCATTTGGTCTGTGAACCTTTATTTACCTATAAAATATGTGGTTAGATCAAGGGTACAGACAGGATATTACGACTATAGAGTTAAGTTAACGGTTGTATGAATCAAACAAACGTGAGGAAAACCGGAAAATATTTAAGAAAGCTAGAAACAACTGGTATGCGCATGTTCAACATGCAAGGTCCTTGCATGAACAGTGATTAAAAATACTACGCGTTACAACCTGCAACTGTTGAAGAAGAACTGCAATGGTTATTTGGTGGCGTTTCGGGGCGCTATAGGTTCGCCTCTCACGAGCAAATTATATATATATATATATATATATATATATATATATATATATATATATATTTTTTTTTTTTTTTTTTTTTAATAACATCCTTTGTTGGATATGAATAGTACAATCTTAACAAATTAAATCAATACTGGGTTTAAATTGTACTTAATCTAGTTTAATTTAATAAAACGTGAAGGGTTTACTGGACCAACTCAAAAAAATTATATTTAACAACAAAAAAAATAAATCAAAAACATCCCCACAGGTAGTAGAACTTCTGGGCATTTGTGAAAAATTTCCAAAACAGTCTCCTCATCCATTCTTTCGCTTACAGTCAGTGATATACCAGTCACCAGCGCAACAGAAAAAAAAATAGAATAGAGGAATCTATTTAGTGCACATTTTGCAGCGAACTCGACGCTGTCTGATACAACATAAATTCCGCATCAACTTGTGCACAACCCCTACAACTTGAACGCCAACATATCCGCTGGTCCGGAAGGCATTCGCCCAATTCTCTTGAATGGATGTTCTTCTTGCCTCGCTAAACCAAATGCCGAAACTCTTCCATTTCTCTTATTGTACTAGCCGTTTTCCAAATAAATGGAAGTCAGCGAACACCCAACCAAATTCCTAAAAAGACCCCAAATCTTCTATAGGTATTACCACGGTCGTTGCTCAATTGAACTTGCTGAATGTGTTCCGCCTTTTTAGACATTTCCCCCGAAATACATCTCAATCTGAGAATGTGCAATTCACGTTGAAAGTCATCTGCAGGCGTACAAATATACAGAGAATCTTTCTTTAGCCGAACCAGACGAATGTGGAATGCTCTACCTGATCATGTGTTACCTCTTCATTGTCATGTCCAGGCATTTAAGACATCGAAACCTCCTTTCCTTATCCACTTCCTTACCATTCGCTCGCACTATACTCTGACATTTAAGTGTACTTCAAAATCCCCATTTGTGCACAAGTTCATCTAAAAACATTACAAATAGAACCATGGAGTATGAGATGAGTGAGCAACGAGGTAAAATAATATAAAATTTTGCGTATATTCGTGTTAAGGAAAACATTAAGCTCATTGCTTGAATTTGTTGAGTAGCATCATCGTCCTGACGTGTTCAGAAAATTCAAAAGCACTGCCTCTGTGTTTAACACAGCCCTGAAAATACGCATTGGTCCGGCCTGTATCATTCAGAAAATTGCTGTTGTGTGCGGTGACTCAGCATGCGGTCACATCGATACGGCATCGTACGCACGAACTGAACCTTACTCCGAGAACGTTGTTCAAGATTTTCACAAATTTGAACCTCTACTTGAGTCTCCATGGCTTAGAAACTGAAGCATACTCCAATCTGCTCTGGCTCCTCGATAGTATAGTGGCTAGTATACCCACCTGTCACGTGGGACACCGGCGTTCGATTCCCCGTCGGGGAGCCTCTGGCGCAAGACTAATGACCTTGCCCGGCAAAAAACAAATCATTATGGAAAATTTAACAAGCCTCAGGACTTGCTAAATAAGGCCAAGACCGGTTCCCGGTTGTAGTGCCGGTGATGATGATGACTGCAATCTGCTCAATGTATGCATGAGATGGTCACAGCAAATGTTCACTTTTCGTGTAAAATTATTTTTAGCAACGAGAGTCACTTTTACGCCAGTGGATTCATCAACGTTGCATTTTTGTGGGGAAGATCAGTCATTGAAAAATGGGTCGATAAAGAATCATTGTGGGGGTTCTCTATACCACATGGAGAACCAACACACAATTCTAACCTAACCTGTAACCCATCTCAAAACATGCAAAACACATCCCAAACTGCAAGCGCATCCATCCCGAACTTGCAAGAATCCATCTCCCAATCTGCAATGAAAGGCATTTCCCAAAACCCGCAACAGAATACATTCTAATCATCCCCGCATACATTTTCCCAAAATTGCTTCGGTCAATTCTTTACTTAAGTCATATTCCTTCCTTGCGACCAAGCAATCTTAATTTCGCTGGAAATTCATATGCTGTAATAAAACGCATATTTAAACCTACAACGGAACATTAACCATCACCACCAGCCATACCGAGCCGCATACACTTCCCCGAAATTACTTCGGTTAATATCTTATCTAAATGATATTCCTTGCTTGCACACAAGCACTTCCAATTCCCCCCGAAAACCACTTCGGTTCATTTCCTCCTTAAATTATACTTCTCGTTTGCAACCAAGCAACAGCTAATTTAACACGAAACAATCACAGCGATCAAGACCCTTGATCATACTTGGCTATGCCAATTTCCCGGTATACACAACCAACGAATCCAACTTAGCTTATACGGCGAGGATTCGCTGGAACTGAATTCCTATGCAAGTATAGCAACTCTTCTCGAAATTCGTCGTAAGTGGCAGTGAGTTTATTTTAGCTATGACTCCACTGCCACGACGCGACAAACTTTTTCCTTTCAATAATTAGTCAGTCGTCATCCAACTACCAACGCGCACACATCAGGTCGAGGTTCAGCCCCCCGTAACGTTCGCTCGAGGGCGCACGAAGCTCCGAGTATGTAGCCCAGCTCACCGTGTCTTTGCCGGGGCCTTGATTTCTAAACGAAAATCATCTAGTCGTGTGTCGGGTTAGCTATCCCTAAGTTTGGAGTCATTTAGCCGTGCGTTTTAAGGTTCAGCGAATCGGCGGCTATCATTAAGTGTAAAGGTAGCGTACAATACGAACAATAAGCGGCAACTAAACTCCTCGCCAATAAAACTAAGTGAACAATTAAAGCAATTCGTAAACCAACTACACCTGTGTGCTTTATTCCTGCGGTTTCGCTTCCTCGCCGTGCAGCAACGTCCTGGGCGTTTGCACCCCTCCATTCTCTTCGTTGTGGACAGGTTCGGTGGCAGAGGGATGGGGACCGAAGCGAACCGGCACCACATCTCCCGCCCCCACATCACTATGAGGTGTAGTTTTTGAATTGGCGGAGTTAGCGAAGTGTATCTCATCAAAATCATTGACGAACAAGCAATCACTGTGAACAGTTTACACTAGGGCGGCATGGTAAGGAAGTTTTTGTAGCCTCTATTGAAACTGGATCTACACGACATGTGTTTTCACAGGACAGGCCATTTGCCATACAGCGAACGAAACGATGAGCGTTCTGTGGGAGAAATTTCGTGGACAGGTCGAAATGGCGACAACAATGTTGATTATGCGATTTGTTCCAGTTAAACGTCTTCCTTTGTAGTTATTCAAATTCAAAAGTGTATGTAGGGAAGTCCAACACCATTCTCGACCTAAAATTGTCAATCAATACCGTGGATGAGCAAGTATGGTGCCAGGTGATCGAAAATGTGAGCAAGCGAAACCAACTCTACCTCCAGAACCGTAGTAAATATTTTTCCGATATTTTGGCACACAACAAATTGTCATCGATAAAAATCGGATAAAATGTCATTGTTTTATTCACAGTTTTTCACCTTAGGGTAACACCCCTTACTTCACTCATTCAACACAGCCACAAATTGCAAATCACCCAAACTCAATTGCCATGCACAGCACTAAGTATTTCAGACAATAGATGCCTGTAAAGTGTGCCATCTATGGGCAATTGCTGCCTAATCTTTGCCATTAGGATATTGTTTTTGAAATAGAAGTCCCTTTTGTAAAACTCTGTAACCACTAATTCTTCTGGGTAGGGAAATGACAAGAACGCTTTGTAGGGATAGACCTTTGAAAGGTTCGCCAGTTAATCCTTCGTCTAAGAGACCCACTCCCTCATCCGGCTCCTGGAGCAACATATTACAATAGAATTCCATTTATGCTCGTAAACTTAAAGATAAATCAAATAACTAAATTCCATTTTGGCTAAAAGACGTTAAATTGAAAGTGAAAGGCACAAACCAACATCCCGCACGTAGATATAGGGGTTTAACGGTCGAATTGCAAGGACCAATAACTTTTCTCTTTCCTTCACTTATCTGCCCCTTGATTTCGAATCGTTGGCAATCCGGCCACACAATTGAAAGTGCTGCTGAATATTTATTCGGTTCATTCCAAATTAAATTACGATCGGTGAGGACTTATTGGAGATTTTGTAAAACAAAACAAATAGCAGCATCAACATCAGAAGCAACAACGGCAGCGACACCGGCAGTAGCCGTAAAGTCTTATGGCTCCACATTCAGGAGCTTATGCTAGCAATTATGGAGGCTTCACCATTAACTGGTTTATGGCTCAATCAGTCGGTATTCAGAAAGGCAATTGGCCGCTGTCTATCTACGTTTGCGGCATGACCTGTTTACTACGTTTTCCGGGCAGGGTTTAATGCTGCTGTAATCAAATTAATTTTTTGGTTTATTTGCTATGGAAATTGTGGAGCTGTTGCGTCAGTGGGTGGGTGGTCTAGTTAAGTCAACATTTCGATTTTGTTATGAATTTTCAAAATTAATGTAAACAAAGTGATTAATTAGTTCTGGGCCGGTGTTGGCAAAATACGAGAAATAATGAAATCGAGTGTTGAACGAAGTGCGTTCGCTCGATGTAGTGGGTGGAGGTTTCGACTTTCAATTTGTTGAACTTGTGGGTGGGCGTCAAGAGCTCCTGGGGCAGCATAAGCTGATTTCATTAGTTTAATTGAAAAAAACTGGTCAGAAAATTCTGTGGAAATCAGAATGTCTTAGAAAATTAAGGCATCGACTGATGTGGCGTTGAACAATCTAGGGTAGAGAATGAGATGATGAAAGTAGTCGTTGTCTTGAAAACAATTTGTAATGAACTAGATTTATGTATAATTATGCCGAATGTGCTTCTTTCTCTGACATTGATAGAAGGGACACTTTCTATGCATTAACTTTTGCATCCTTTTTATTTCGTGCAATTCGTTGATAACCAGAAACACGTTTACCATATGCTATCTGCTGGCGCATGGCGTTCAACACTGATGGCTCCTCGAAAGAGAACTGATCACAGTGGAACACATTAACTCTATCACAGTGGAACACATTAACTCAAAGAGTTCATAATAATCGAGAATTCCCAAGACAAGCGAACTCAATTGATGCTTGTTTCGAGGCAGTGTATAGATTGAACGAATCGGGTCATTCTAATCTTGACCTGGAAAATAGGGCTCTCCAAAAACATATTTCGCTACGCAATGAACTTAACAATTGGCGTCTCTTAAGTGGAAGTTCCACTAGCTTTAGTGAAAATAATAGAGCGGATTCCCCGCTTAGAAATCTAAGCAGTACCATATTTGTACACAAGGATGAACTGACGGGCATTCTTAGATCGATTAGGAACAAAAAATAGATAGTATTCTAAACATTGTTCTAAAGCATTTACCGCTTGAAGTAGTGAAGGTTTGCACTATTTTGTTCAATAACGCTCTAAACAATGCATATTATCCAATCCAACGGAAATCTGCAGTCCATCCCCAAAAAGGGCAAGGACAGGAGCAATCCAGCCAATCTTTGCTCGATTAGTCAGCTTCCAAGCATCAGCAACGTATTCGGAAAAATTATAAATAAAGCATTGACTAACTGGTTTGAGGAAGATGGTATTATACCGAACAACCAGTTTGGTTTTAGATCGCAACATGACACAGTTCATGCTGCGACAAAACTTGTTTCCGACATACAGTGGAACAAGTCGAAGCGACAATGCACAGGGGCCTGTTTGGTTGACTTTGAAAAGGCTTTCGACACCGTATGGTTAGAAGGGCTTGTATATAAGTTATCAAATCTAGGTATACCCGAATATTTATTATACATTATCTACGATATGATAATGGGTAAACAATTTGTGGTGAAATGTGGAGATCTCTAACAAGACCTTCCACATCAAAAACCGCCTACAACAGGGAGCCGGTAATGCTCCCATTTTATTTAACTTTTACACTAATGATCTAGTGGGTTCTGTCAACCATGCAATTGCGTACGCCGACAACGTTGTGGTTTAGAAGTCTGGAAAAAAGATTGATGTCATCAACAGACTTCTGCAAGATGATTTCAACAAAATCAAACGTTTTTGCGACGACAGGAAATCAAAAATAAATTTCGAGAAAACGAATCCTTTCCCGGCATCAGGGATACAAAACGGAATTGGAAAAAATGTTTCATTGCAGGAAGTAAAAATCTTTCCCTACGAATAAAAACTGTAGTCGGATATCTTGGTATCCACCAATGTAATAATTCATAAAATCTTCCTGGTGCTGTGAAAATATTAGTTTGTCTCTTGTGGGAGTTTTTATGTTTCCGGGTGAAGTTTTGGCGGTTCCGCTAAACCCTACTGGTTACTTACCCGAAGAACCTCTGTTTGTGAGAGCATGCGGAGCCATTTGTGCGGTGCCGCCGTTCGTCTCATTCGTTGCGTTTCAATGCCACGTTCCTGCCATGAGTATGTTTATGAGAACATACTGAGCCATTTGCCGCCATTTCCAGTCCTTTGAATGCCACATCCCAGCCATTGTTATGTGTGTGAGAACCATTTTTCCAATTGCCGCCGTATTTTCATTCCATGCATTTGAATACCGCATCCCAGCTACAATTTATGACTGGGCAATAAAAGCAAATTTCAGCATCATGCCGCTATCACCACCAGACTCAACCCAACAGGATCTCTACATTTGTTCGCACCCAGCAATTTCCAATTGACAACAGCAAACATTTTCAACAGCAGAAGGTGATAATTGAATTGCCGCCAACTCAAAAGGGACCACCATAAATATAATATTTCTGTTTTCTTTGTACAGGAACGTGCGTTCCTTTTATCTTTTGTTTTCTGTGCACACCGGTCATTTGTGTGTATCTTAAAAATTCCGATTTTCCTTCGGCTTGGTCTTATTAATGTATGTAATAGTAAACAGGAATCCTGTAGTCGAGTTTAAGTATGCATGTAAACAGAAATCCTTTAATCCTGTATTCAAGATTGTAGATGTAAGAATATTAGCGTAAATATTTTGTATAAATAGAATTTTAAGAGAGGAATAAAATCAGAATGCAACGATAACCCGGCATATTGTCACTTAATCTTTTGCTTCTTTTTCAGCGATTCTTGATTCTACTTTGCAATATTCAGTGACGTTGCGCCCGAATTTTCAAAGATAGACTTTTTTAGATGTTTAGTGGCGTCGCGGCCGTACATCACCCCAAAATATCACACTAAGGGTGTTGCACCCTGGTGTACAGTAGGGCTTAAGAAGTTAGGCGCTTCAACAGCAAGAAAAATCAGGTCAAAAGAGGCCTGATACAAACAAGCCCTATAACTACAACCCAATTTTCATAGTTTTCTGCTAATGCAATCGCATTAGGATCTGTAAATGCTTCACGCATCAAGTATCTAATGTATTTAGCTAAAAGTTCCTGGAAGAGAATTCTTACCTTCATTCATTAATTCGAATTCAAAATTACCTACAAGAATTCTGTCCAAACTTCATAAATCCCAAGTCCAATTTGGCACCTTCGGTTGCCAGGCATATCCCAATCTTATCACATGCATTTTCCCTAGACGAATTTCTGAAAACGAAACAATTTGGTTTACATATAATGCAACCATCATGACAGGGATAATAAACATTTCTTCGCCTATTCCCAGCCTCATCATGTGTACAATAAATCCCTTTACATACACATTGGCTGGCGACCTTTTCTCCCTACTATAAACAATCTAACGCAGCTGCACACAATTGGCGCAAACGACGCTGAAACCAAAACCTATAGCATAGGCAAATGCAAATAGGAATTGTATACTTACCCTTGGCAGCCATAAACACCAATTCCCTGTGAATATGCTAAAACCAATTAACACCATGTTCACCAGCATTGCGGTCTATCAATACAGCTGCAATGCACCTCATAGACAATGATCTATACGATCTCTTTGTCCTACAATATTTCTGAATATGTTTCTCGGGACCTCGCGGCATTAGCAACCAGAAATCCATTACTAACCAATGAGATACGGCTTGTTTACTTAGCCGAACTCACATCTCATTGATGCAAATTATTCTCTTTTTTTGTTTTCAGGTTCGTTCTCATGGCCTTGTCATATGAAAGAACCAATGTTAACACATACATGTGTACCACTTCGATCTTCTCTATGAGATCTGGTTACCTACCCCCAAAGAGAGACTTCACGTTTCTCTTGAGATGGAAAATACATCCTTAAATTAAGAGAGCCAGTTTCACTGGCCGAATTTCCTTTGCCAGCGAATTAATCTCGCTGGGTCCTATTACATCCACCGACCGAGCAGGTCTCGTCACTCCCGCTCCCCGGTGCGTACGGGGACGCGATTATATCCCGGGTCGTGTTTAGTGTTGCGTGGTATCAAGTTTAAATTTTGGTGCGTCAGTTTAAATGTCGTGAATAAATGTCTACAATAAAAATGAAGCAATAAACATAAAAGTCCTTAGTGTTTTACTTTTCCTCTTACCTTTGGCGGTCGATACATTGTTGAGGTTCGTGTTAGTGCATTCCTTTAAGTGAAGCGACGGTTCGGTTTGGCGGAACCTTGTTCGGGCAGCGGATTGTTAGTGGGACATAGTAGAACTCCCACCCATGCCTGTGCAACGACTTCGTATCCCCACAAAGTAAAGATCTCTTTTCCGCCCGGGAAAATGAAGGATGTTTAATGAAGAATCTTATAATGATACTAAAGTTTATTTCTCTTTCTTTTTGACATGAGTTTTTGTTAACTAAATTATAAAAAACTCTTGTCTCCCTAGACACAAAAATATTCTTCTACACTAGTAATTTTGAGTTCTTGATGATAGAGGAAATTCAATTAGGAACAACTGTTGTTAACTAACCGCCGACGAGTCAGCACGTGCCCCTCTGCCTCGTGATCCGTACCACCGGATCAATTGTGCAATCCGTTTAGGGTATCTTAGGTAACACAAGTTGCCCTAATTGCATTATCGGTTCGCGCGTCAAGTCTTCTGTGGGATCCGAAGTACCGAAGTAAACAAGGTCCGTAGTCAACACACATCCGAGTGCACTGCTGAGTTATTTGCGAATCCTAAACAAACAAACGGATCCCCGTGTGTGCGGAAAGTATGAGTGAAGTGCAGTGCGGGAAAATCACTGTAGTGCAGTAATATATATGGGATTCGCCCCGTATTGTGAAAATTGTGTGGAAGTGTAGAGTGCGCAAAACTCATACCCTTTCCTTTTCTTGTGTGTGTTTTTTCTCTTTTTCGCACCTCTGTTGCGTCCCTAAGGCGTCGATACTCTCGATTGATTTATAATCTTTGGAGGATTTTTGATGTTTTGGGTGGCGTAATATTCGTCACGGTGGCACAAGGCTAAAAAACTTGCCGGTAAAAATAAATGATTATGGAAGTTTAACAAGCCTCGAGGCTTGCTAAATAAGGCCAAGACCGGATCCCGGTTGTAGTGCCGATGATGATGACGAATATTCGTCACGAAAGGGATGTGACCTAGATTTCGGCACGGATCTAGTGGGGCACCTACTACAAGGCCATAACACCTGTAGTGGTTGCTTTCGCTTATCCATCGCCGGGTCCAACTTGCATCCTTTTCTGAAGAGTTATTGGTTTTCTGTGTCAGGCAATTTCAATAGAACGGAAATTTCACGTCGATCTGTGTGTAACCAGAAACCAGCAATCCTTGGACTTAGCGAGACTCAGGTAAGATCTAATAGAGATATTTCCGATTTTACTATACTCAGTTAGAACCTAGTGCCTTTGTTCTTTCCGCATCGTGGTGTATCCATATACATACAAAGTGAAATTGCTTATGTAGGGTGCGAGAAGTATTGTGCCAGGCATGCGCCCTCGGTTCACTTCTCAACCCCATCACAAATTGTTCCACCCATACAATTTTGCGACTGTTAGAAGCTCCACCAAACATCACAATCACGATCACCAAAAACAATGACAAACCATAGAACACCCAGAAAGGAAAAGTACGATGCAACACACTGGTGGAAACTGCAACACAGGGAAGTAAAAAAATTAAAATGCCATGTCAATGGTTTATTCCGTTTTATTCTCTTCGTTCTTTGGCTATTATAGAATATGTTAGTGTTTCTTATATTTTATTTAAACTTGTTATTACTATTAATTGACCTTTATAAATTTTAATTAACTACACACACGACTACGAGTATTTTCGCGTCCTCGGCGTGCGACGAGGAGCGGGAGCGACACGACCGTGGTGGTCTGTGGGTGGTAAAAGACTCCATGATTCAATTCGCCTAAGGAAATTCTGCCAGTGAAACTGTCTCTCCCACTTTAAGGGTGTATCTTCTCTTCCCAGAGAAACGTAAAGTCTCTCTTTGAAGGAAAGTAACCTGATCTCCTAGCGAAGATCTATAATGGTACACCTGTATATGTGAATGAAGATCACATTGGTTTTTTATACACAAAGCCATGGAAACGAATCTGAAAACAAAGAAAGGGCATACGTGCATTCATGGGATGCGAGTTTGGTAAAGCAAACAAAACCGAAACTCGTCGGACGCTAATTGGGTCTGTGTTTGCTTACCCCGCTGCTGATGAGAAGCAGATCCCGAAATATAAGAAGACAAAGGGATCGGGTAGATCATTGTCTAAGCTGTGCATTGCAGCTGTAACGATAGCCGCAATGCCCAAGCACATGGTGCTAATTGATTCTAGCTTACTTACAGGGAATTGGTGTTTATTGCATCGCTGCCAAGGGTAAGTATACCATACCTATTTGCATTTGCCTATGCTGTAGGATTTAATTGGTGCCAAGAGACGCGTGATGCGTATATTTGTTTTGGTCCCTTGGGTGTAGGTCGCCAGCCAACGTGTATAAAAACGGATTTGTTGTACACATGAATGAAGCTGGGAATAGGCAACGCAATGATCATTATCCCTGGTTGGGATGGTTACATGATATGTGAACCGATAAGTTTTCTTTTCAGGGATATGCTGTTTGGAACAGAATTCTTAAGAGGAATTTTGAATTCAAATAAATGAATGCAAAAAAAAATTTCTTACAGGTACTTTTAGGTTATATACATTGCATCTATTTTATGCGTGGAGCATTGAATGCGATTGCATTAGCGAAATTATGAGATTGGGTAAAAGCTATGGCGGATTTTCAAGAAAGCGAACCGTGGGGTTTGGCGGAACCGCCACAAGAGCTCTACAGGAGATTTGATGGCGTACCTTACCCAAAAGTGGAGTCATTCGATCCACTATTTCGGTGAAAACTAGGTTGTCGTATTTGATGTTTCAAAAGCACTTGACCGACTTTGGCATACTGCCCTTTTGTCAAAATTGCATCCCTATGGAGTGGGCAGTTCACTCATCCGATGGATAAGAAACTATCTTACTGGTCGTTTAATTCATCTGGTTTTTCACGGTGTCAAATCTGTCTCCCATCAAAATCATGCAGGTGTTCCCCAGGGTTCTGGGGGTCCCCAGGGGTCTCACCCACTCTCTTCCTCATCTTTATAAATGATATCTTGTCCACTACCCACAACCCAATCCACTTCTTCTTATACTCATACGAACAATCCCGGACAAACTCTTCGAACGTCAATACCGATCAGCAGCTTACGCATGCAGTGAATTCTGACCTCAACAAGATATATCAGTGGGGATTATCTAACCGAGTAGAGTTCAATACCTTAAAAACTCAGTGCTACCTCGTTCGTCAAAGGCGAGCCCCAAAGTAAATATACTGTCGATGAACGGCACTTCCATCGACGCAGCCTAGGAACTATCAATCCTCAGCAATCGAATTAATTCTACTCTTAATTGGAATGACCACATATTTGAAGCTGCGAAAAGTGCAGCCAAATATATGGGGTTCCTTAAGAGATGCAAAAGATACTTCACTCCATCCAACCTGGCCACTATTTACAAGGCGTATATTCGTCTCAAAATGGAGTTCAACTCCCATATTTGGTCAGGCGCAACCAAAACTGCACTACACGTGCTCAACAGGATGCAAAAACGAGCAGTGACACTTATTGGGGACTCAGCCGTAACCCGATCAATTCCGTCGTTAGGGCACAGGCGCAACGTATCATGCCTATCTCTTTTCTATAGGTATTACTGTGGGGGTACGATGTCGGTGTACCAGCGTATGGCACCAGCTCACTATCGCCCCACTAGAGAGTTGTTCGCCAGCGCACTGTCCACAGACGCAAGGGAAAATGAAACACACTGAGTTGGCCGTAAGGGTCTTTTTATTACACAAGGTGAGACGAATACTGTTTTGATTAGAATTAGGATTTTTCATAAGTTGTTTAGTTTCTATCCACGAACTGCGCCCGAGTGTTTTATATTTCTCTCTGACGCGGTGCCGGCAGCAATGGAAAGGGGAACGTTCGACTCGACTTTATTAGGCGCGCGGGGGCGTGCGTGCCCCGTTGTCAGGGAACTCCCGATGTGCGCGTGGCGGTTGCTGAATAACGACTGACTAATGAAAGCAAAAGTTCATCGCGTCGTGGCAGTGGCGTCATAAACTCCCTGACACTTACTAAGATGCCTGCATAAGAATTTAGTTCCAGCGATTCCTCGCCGTATAAGCTGAGTTGGATTCGTTGGTTGTGTGTACGGGGAAATTGACTTTGGGCACACGAGCAAGTATGGGCATGAATTTTCGGGTGAAATTGGAATTGCTTGGGTGCAAGCAAGGAATATCATTTCGTCATCATCATTGCCACTACAACCGGAAACCGGCCCTGGCCTTATCTAGCAAGTCCTGAGGCCTGTTAAATTTTCCATAATGATTTGTTTTTTCCGGGCAAGGTCATTAGTCTTGCGCCAGAGGCTCCCCGACGGGGAATCGAACCCCGGTCTAACGCGTGACAGGTGGGTATACTAACCACTATACTATCGAGAAGCCAGGAATATCATTTAGATTTGATATTAACCGAAGTAATTTCGGTGAAATGTATGCGGCTTGATATAGTTGGTGGTGGTGGTTAATGTTCCGTTATGGATTTGAACATGCGTTTCATTACAGCATGGGAAATTAGGATTCGAGGAGGGAATATGGTTTAGATGAAGAATTGACCGAAGCAATTTTGGGAAAAATTATATGTGGGGTGATGTAGGATGTTGGGGTATCATCTGAGAAAGGGGGCGGCTTACCTTCTTTCGTTGGCTTTCTGGGTCGTTTCTGTAAACGTTCTTTTTAGTTGAGCAAAACGGGCAATTTTTGTGTTATTAATTAATTAATTTTACAGACGGCCAGCGGTTTGGGCTCTGGTGATCTACTGATCTCGAAATTCAAATTCACTGCCCTTTTATAAATTTTGTAGTTGAGAATTTTTAACTATTTTATGGTCAAAATTCCCAGAAGCACACATAAGAGTTTGCGTGTTTCAATTTGAGTTGTGTTCTGGGAATTTGTTAGGAGTTTAGTTGGATGGGTTCTAGGAATGGGAATCATGAAATACGTTTTGTATTAAGCATTTCATGATGTCAAAGTTTTGGGAATTGAGTCAATGTACGACGAATTAACTTTTGGTTAAATTCGTTGTTCATGTGACTTAATATGGAATTTAATGTGGAATTGAATCAATGAGCGATAAATTAACTTTGGGTTAATTTATTGCTCATATGATTCAATATGGAATTGGGATTTGCGTTATTGGTGGTATTGGGGATTGGGATGGGGTTATTTGGTAATATTGGGGGTTTGGATAGGAGTAGCGATTTAGGATCGCTACAAGGAGATGATTTAGAATATATTCTATTGAATTGTATTCTATTGGGAGTTTTGGGAAATGCCTTTCATTGCAGATTGGGAGATGAATTCTTGCAAGTTTGGGATAGATGCGCTTGCAGATTGGGATTGTTTTTGCATGTTTATGGGTTAGGGTAGGGTGAGGTGCTGTTAGCGGTAAGGATTGGTTGGCATTGTGGGTTGGTTCTCCATGTGGTATAGAGAACTCCCCCATTACCACGGTCGCTGCTCAACTGAACTTGCTGAATGTGTTCCGCCCCTTCGGGCATTTTCCCGTAATACCCGTGAACCTGAGAATGCGCATCGGTTCACGTTGAAAGTCACCTTCACATCAGTAATAAAACTTGTATTGGATTGATCGCTGGCATATTCAAGATAACACATGATAGAATCATTTATTTCAGCCACAATATTTTCATATTGTATTTGATTGACATCAGTACAGCCATAACTAGAGAAAATAATATGACCGTCCATCCAGAAACAACGCTGCCAACGATAGCTAAAAAGATCAGTAAAATCGACGAGAACGTGTAGAATCGAGTAGGATTTTCATTGCGCTGTTGCTGCAGAAAGTCTGATACTTCATTCAATTTCGGTGTCAATTCCTCAGGCATCAATATTTTAAAAGTGCTTCTAGTTTTACAAAGTTATATATATGTGCAACCTAGAAGTAATGAATGAACAAACAAACCTAGAGAGTCATTCTTTAACCTAATCACATGATTGTGGTATACTCTACCTAATCATGTGTTCCCTCGTCGTTGGTCCAGGCATTCACGACCGTATACATCGACACCTCATACCACTTCCTCTCCACTTAAGGGTGCTCTGACACTTAAGGGTACTCCAAAATACCCTTTTTTGCACTCGTTTGTGTAAAAAAAAAAAAAAAAAAACGGTTGTGAAGGAACATTTCGCATTAAATATAAATATCTAAGAATGTTTTTGTAGATAAACGCTCTTCATTCAAGCTAATCATCTGGTATTTGAGTGTTCAAGATATCCCTTTCGCAATACTCGACATTAATCCTTATCTTCCACTTTGAACATGCCATCCTCAGGCAATTATTTAGAAAAGCAGGCCAGCAACAGTTAAGCTGGATTAGCTTTGATATAATTGGAGAATATGATTTCCTTCGGCCCAGAACCATTCAATGCCTAAGCAGCTCAATTCCTTCAATTGAATGCCGCATTTGTCCAAATACTCCCACCCACCTATACCATTGAGCGCTCTCGAATTCCAATTAAGGACAATTGAAGTGGTCAACCCATTTTTGTTCAATATCGAACCGTCCTAATCTGAAGGTACTGTACAGATTTTTATTCAACATTTCGTTATGTATTATTCAATGATTCAGACCCTTTTCAGTACTTTCCATTTGTTCTACGAATACATTACTTCCAGTTGAGAACGGTACCATATCCGCCTTCTTTGAAGATGTAGATGATGTTGCTATATTTAGAACTCGGTCTTGGTAACTCTTCCCGGTAACCGTTGCCAGGGCTTAAAGCCACTTTAATTATTTAGGGAGTGTGACGAAAGTAAATTAGGAAATATTAAAATCAGCTTATGTGGAGTTCTCCTAAAAGGATTCAGTGGTTGCATGGAAATACAAATCAACCTGAGAGCGATAATTCAGTTGGTTCTGTCTAGAAATATTTCACTGAAGTATGAACCAGTTTATGGAACTCATGTACATTCAAAATTTCTGCTTCAACGATGAAGCAAGGCATTCCGTTTAATTTCCGTTGAGAGCCTTCGTTATCCTTTTTCTATTTTGCGTAACACATTCAATTCCATCGAAATGGTTTTTCTTTTCATGGATTCTGTGAACCCTTCGCGTAACCTTACTCACAGGCCCCACGAAATGCCAGTAGAAATGTTCGCGAATCGAATATTTTTCGTCCTCGTATGCTCTTGGCGTTGTGTGCAGCTCTTCGAGGACATGTCGGAAGGAGATCAATTACCGTTTGCCGTACCCAACTATCATAGAGAAATTTATTGACATCCTAGGAATTTTGTTTATAATCGAAAATTCTTGGAAAATGCTAAACAAAAATTCTAATGTCGATAAAGCAGCGCGCTATCGAGAATATGCTAACGCGGTTTGACTCTTAAGATAGCTGGTAAAGAGATGTCTAGTGGGAGGACGAAAACTCCCGAAGGACATTTGGAAATTCCATTGAACTTCGCAGAGTCTCATGATCTTTGCTTAGCTGCATCATCGAAGCTGAGATCCCCATGCGTTCCATGAATGTGCAGATTCGTTTCATTTTACTTGGATGGTTTCTAGGGAGAAATTGTAATCTTAATTTGAGAACCTGCCCTTTGGTATGCAGCACAAACAGCAATAGATGGGAGATGGGGGCTTTCTGATTTACTTTCAAATGGTCTTTCTATATCGAAGGAGATAGGATGGAGCTCTCTCTGCGTAGTTGCGGGCTTTAGCTTGATAAGTTCGTAGAGTGGCAACAAAAATCGATGTTTCAAAGGGCGAATCATTCAATAAGGAGATGACTTGTGAGTTTTGAAAAACAATCTTTGAGCTCATCCCATGAATTGGGTGATAACTTTTAATGATTAGTAAAGTTCAAGCAACGGAGGTGTTTTAAAGACCTTGACCGTTGACCTTTTTGAGTCACCCAGACAACGTGATATTTACAACTCAGAAAATGTAGGTGCTTACATGGTTAACATCGAGTTAAGGTAATGTCAGAAGAGAATAAGGGGTGATTTGAAAATCCTATCTTGAACTTTAATTAGAGTGACTTCAAAAATGTGAGTTTTTGGGATTTTATTAAATCAAAAGTATTGGATCGAATATTTTGAAATTTTGAGGACGCATTTGTGTAAAAATGATTTATGTGAAGTAGTTATTTCGTATGAAAATAATCAATAATGTAACATCTCCATCCATCCCACCACCTGCCACCATCTATATGCGCTCTTTAGAAGATTGCCGTTCAAAAAATATTTAAGATCCACCCTTGAAGCTTTAGTGGGTTTGTGTGGAGGAGAAGTATTATGCCTGCCATGGGCACACGGTTCACTTCATTCCCCATCATGAGTTGTTCGCCGCGTAAAACACTGAGCCGAAAGTCATCACTAATAAATGAACGAACGCCGCCTCGTTCGGTCGCAACCACAGGTAAGGGTGAAAGATAAACACCAGGACACTGCGACACAGCTGGGAAATGAAACCGCTGAAATAAAACACTCAATATTGTTGGGAATATGTCTAAACATTTATTATATATCACTGCCGCGGGATTGTTTAATTCTAGTGCAGGTGATAACGCGAGCGATTGTATTTTTTCAACACGCGACACAAAAAAAAAAATGACTACACGCTCAGATACTCGCGACTCCGAATTTAACGTATCTCCGCGTGTACCGAGGGAGTAGGGGAGCGGCACGTGACCATGGTAGTCCGTGGATGGAAAACGACTCAACGATATTTTATCGTTTGGGGTGAGTTTTTGGTGGTGTGGTGAAAAGGTAAAGAAATTTCCTTTGACCAGTGACCAATGGAAAGCGATCTCAGGTACGCGGTGGTGTATGTATGTAGTGGTACACATCACCGTGTTGATCGATGCGTTTTGCCTGAAACGAGGAAAAAAGGAACAATGGTGAAACGACCTACAGCATCTTGGGTCGGATGTCTAAATAGCAGCCACTCATTAGATGCTAAAAGGATCGTATACATGATTACCTGCGACTGGGAGAATCGGATTCTTTTGTTTTGCATATATTTATGCTATTGCATCCGATCTGACGGCGAAACTTGGCGTCGGTGATTGTTTGAAAATTCAAACAAAGCAATGTTTCCTGGTGAAGTGCTTGCAATTGAATCCATAGTTGTAAGTCTTCGGAAAGCAATTTAGATGGGTACACAATGACGGTTGTGTATACCATCTGCGTCAATTGTGCATGGCATCTATGGCGACGGCTGGATCGAATTATAGTGTGAATATCTACACTAATTGGAAATTCGGTTTTTGGGTCGCTAATGCAGAGATGCTTTGTAATATATGAATGCCCTTGTAGACGCAATTCTTTTTAGGGATTCTTTATAATGCTTGTATGCTTTCATGTCCTTGGAGAAGGAAATATTTTCAGGTGCCAATGCAATCGCATTGGCGGGAGTTAATGGGAGTTGAGTTGCGGATATGGGGAGTTTTTCAGGTAAGTGGGCCGTGGGGTTTGGTGGAACCCCCACAGGTTCGTCTTGAAGGTGAAGCAAAAAATAATTGTTTTTCAAGAGTGCCACACAAGTTGTGTCCTTTAACCTCGGTATTGAGGAAGCATAACAACCAACTCAGCTTTCCAGATATGTCGTTCACACCGTCCCAGCTCACTTTTTCGTACAGTCATAGCATTATATTTAGGAGCTTTTTCAATAAACCTTCTTCTGCTGAGGAGATGTTTTTACTTTAAAACCTTCTTTTGAATTGCATTTAATTACAATTGTGGAGAAAACGATGCGGTTCGGTGGCGCTCCTTTAAATCAAAGTAAAGAAATAAAAGTACATCTGAATGTTATTTTAATGCAAGGCAAAAGAAAAAAACACACACACAGTAAAGAGAAAGTTCATGTTTTAAAGAAATGTCAACTTATTGTACTCTTCGTCTTGTAGGATGGAAAGTAATATTGCCATCATCACCAACTTGTCTGACAGTAGATTATTGTTTACCATATCAAAACTCAGATGGTAATGTGGCCCAATTATGCGTTTTTCGACACATACTATTGTGTGCTGCTATTATCTTACTAGTTGTTATAATATTTGTTGTTATAATAAAATTCTCCGATAGTAAAATATTTAGAAGATTTTCTATAGATTTATTTCAGTACATCATGATGTATAAGGCTTTTCATTAAGTACAATGCAATTTGCCTTGCAAATGAAACAATCAGGGATTTACAAAAGGAACGATAATTTTGTTTCAGATTACAGCACAATCGATACTACAGTCACAAAATAAAAGAAAAAACATTCAAATGTTCTCCACGAGAACGCTTACATGACTTAGTTCGTTGAAGCAAATTTTCCATTATTTTTTGGTATAAGTGAGGCTATATTCCGACAATTTCATGAACAACATCGGTTTTTTAGATTCACGAACTTGGTTTCGTTTCAACATTGGTCATTAGATCATGATCAAACGCAATAATTTCATAATTCACACGGTTATGGTAACGCTGTCCAAGTACCAAACATCACCGAGAAATCCCTATCGAAAAATTTGCCGTACAAAAAAAAAAAAAAAAAAAAAAAAAAAAAAAAAAAAAAAAAAAAAATAATAATAATAATAATAATAATAATAATAATTAAAAAAAACCTATGGAACTAAATTCCAGGCGTTTTGCAGTAAATATACGCTTGATTGGAAATGACCACATTCTAACCTATTTGAACCTCTATAGTGTACGCTATCATTGCCTCCTTGATAGCTCTATTTTCTCAATGAAGAATATTCTACAGTCACAACTTCGCGATGTTTACAATAGCGTACCTTCACTAAACAAGTACGTATTAGGTGGGGACTTCAAACTTTCTCTGGTGACAAATAACTATGTGAGTCCAAGAAATTATACATAGCGACAAATTTGTATCATATTTCTGGAAGAGGAATAATTCCTCAAGTTAAGAATTTATTTCGGAGCCATGTGTCATATTATTTCTTATATTCCCGTAAGAACTGTATCAGCTATAATTTTGCTTGTAATAGCGGCTATAATTGTTGCAGCTTTTAAACTTTATATTTTTCATCTGAATGGTGCTACTTTTGAAAATTCCTAAAAACGTTCGAATTTTCGTGGCCAAATTTCGAAAGTGAGAAAAAAAACAACAGCTAAGAAACATCAACTGTTTAATTTAAAACTTACTAGAAAATAGTTTATGTCAGGGTTTTTTTTTTTGTTCTTTCTGTTTTCCTCAGATAGCTCTGAATACTTCCCAGAGTTGGCACTGTGCCGACTATAATAAATTATGCTCGCAACCACAATGAAGAGCACAACACACAGCAGATAAGTTTTGTGTCATTATTGGTGCCGACTAATAGTGTATTGCAAATAAAACTCAAGACCAAGTAGTAGGTGGGGTCCCAACGCCCTGTCGCCCGATGATATACCACGCCACCAAGATATAGTCTCCCTGAAATGGCCGGAAGAAATCCTTGGCCATATTTCGGAGCTTGGCTGATGGGCTGGACTAAGAAAAGGTTGTTTTAGGTAGTAAGTCGGTATCAAGGTGAGATACCACCCCGCCACGCTGTACATTCGGCGATATCGTTGGGAGAAATCTTCGACTATGCTTCGTATGTATGGCTGATGCTCCGGACTTAAACGGAGATAAGTCATGATAGTACCTTCTGAGATAAAGAATTCCGCAGTAAATTAGTTTCCCGTTTGGTGCTGAAGGCGGGGGTGGCGGAGGGGGGGGGGGGGGGTGTGAATTTATCGTCGCATAATCGGGTTCGTCCTCGAAACTCTGTTGACATTCGACTGATGACGGCATTTTGTAAGATCAGAGGCATCGGTTTTACCAATACGAATATAAACGCTGTCCACCAATCTTTGCAAATAGCGGAACCTGATATCCTTGCCCTAACCGAGATCCAGTTCGATTCGTCAACTGTTGCGACATATCTTCGTTACTCAGGATACGACTTACATTCGAGATTCCGTTTTAAGGATTGAGTCACCGTCTTCACCACGCGAACCGATCTGGCTTGCCAGAGGTTGGAACGTTGGAACCTAATAACATGGATATCATACTTTTTTGGCTTTTCCGCTCCCCGAATCATGATCGACCGGCGAGACTGTGGGGATTCTTTAAGCATTCCCGAAGAACCACCCATCGCCCTAATCCAACTCCCCGCCCCCAACCCGCAAATACCTGCACCAACCATGAGCAGCTTACCTGTATACGAGCAGTACAAAGCTCTATTCAACAATTTCATACCCGAAACATAAGTCCAAGGCAAGATTACCATCTTGCCATGGCATCAATTAAACTATCTCGGTTCATCTGTCATGAACCGATCGGTTACTATGGGCGACCACATGCCCATCAAACACAGGTCAATCCTTCCGAGTGTTCTGTTCCAACAATCCGTCGGTCCAAAAGACAAGCCATGGCAAATCGCTTGCTTATACAGCTGCATCCGATTATCCCTGATCGGTTCCATAAGCGATAAACTGCCATCGAATTGGACGTGATCATAGTTTGTTTTCCCTAAACGATCTAGCAATGGTCACGTCCCATGTTTTGTTCGCCAATACAAAGCGTAGCGCAACTCGCGCCTAGCGGCCACGTGCCAAATTCTTTGCCAGTGTAAATATTCACACTGGAATCCGACCCTTGACTCGCTATGGCTGCAATGCACAATGGACGTGGATAAATACACAACCGTCATTGTGTAATCATTCCGATCACCAGATCAGGTCCCACGGTATAGTTTTCCTAAACAACCCATATACCATTAGCTAAGACAAACAAACGCGTATCTTAGCGCATGACCCTCGAAATAGCGTTCTGTTGACATTATACCCAGAAATCTAACCCTGCATCAACGAATCGATTTTAAACACCTTTTTTCGGCCGCTATACGAGCGACTATTTGCACAGCTGACCTAAGTCGAATTCGAATATCATTTAGTCAGTTTATATGTCAAATATTGTCCTTCCCATGTACAGGCTCTCTCTCTGTATGTGTGCAATCTCGAATAGAGATATCAGCGCGAAACAATATCTAGATTGATCGGGGAGTCAGATTTTAACCGCCCAACTGCACGCACGTGCCGGAGTCGTGAATTGTTTTCCATGGGTGAGAGTGAACTCTGATAGTGTTTCTGTTGAATCAGCGTTCGTGTTGACGCACTAGCAGAAACCGCCACAAACTCATGCTGTGTATTTGGTGGGATCGGATTGGTGTCATGTATTATGAATTGCTGAAACCGTATGAGTTCTCTACCGAACACAATTAATGAGATTGAGCCGAGCACTCAAGGAAAAACGCGCCCACTACTAGTCCAGACATGACGAATTTATTCTTCTCCGTGATAATGCTCATCCGCCTGCTGCGGTACCGATGAAAAACTATTTGGAAACACTTAATTGGGAAGTCCCACCCCACCCGCCGTATTCACCAGACCTTGCTCCTTCTGATTATCTCTTATTTCGATCCATGGCACATGGTCTGTCTGAACAGCACTTTACAACATATGAAGATACAAAAAAATGGGTCGATTCGTGGATATCCTCAAAAATTGATTGGTGTGGCGGTCTGTGGGAATGTATCGTGGCATAAAGACGTGTCGAACATCTCCAGGTCGGCCTCTAGAAAACTTAGTTATATTTTTAGAGCCAAAAAATTATTTACTCCGGCCCAACTTCCTCTTCGGTTTGAATTCCAAATTAGACCCGGGGTCGAATATTTTGTCATGTTTGGATCTCTGCTCCTAAGCATTACTTGATCGCATACATTGTTATTATAGCTAGTCGGCGGCCGCCACTTGCGACGACAATATAGAACACATTAAAAAAAAAACAGCAAATTTAGGATCTTCGTTAAAATTCCGTGCCGACTGGCTTTTCGTCCCCAAAAATCTTTCAAAAACTAATTATTATGAGTAATATAATGCAGTTCCTCTATTATGGCACACTGCACACGTATTTTTCCCCCGAAAGATAAAACAAACCATGGGCGTTTTTTTTTTTCGAAAATAACAGTGCAAGCAAAGAGAGTTAACGTGGATCAGTCCCGTCACACTCCTTAAAAGAAACATCGCCAACGTGCACGAATCACAAATGGTTTTTATCGCATCTTCGGTCACACAGCCAGTCACCATCATGACTATATGTGTAGGCTGCATCCGCACCCTATAATTGTACAGGGGTAAGATGCAATAAAAATTGAGAGTTATGCTGGGACGGAAAAGACAAAAAAATATATGTGAAGACTAAGTGAATCAAAGACTTAAAGAGTTGTTATAAAACTGCATCGATAAATCGATAAACCTTATTAAATAAAACCGCAATTATATAAACCTAGAAAGAAGTGTTTGAAACTCTTTTGAAGCATGACGATCGTGTGGCGGCTTCAAATCAAGCCGCTGTTAAAAGTGCAAAGTGTAACAACTCCTTAAGAATTGTATGCCACCTTATAATTACGGATTAAATTAAACGGAGCTGACGAGAACAGAAATACAGCAGTAAAGCCACGCCAAGTATCTAGAATTTCCGAGAAATTCTGACGGGGTCGGTTTTGCTGTGATTGGCAGCAATATTGAGTCAGTTGACCTCGACGACCAGTGAGAGTCGTACGACGGTGGCCTGAAAAGTTTCCGACCTAACAAGGATACAAGACATTTCTTCCTAAAATGTATTTTTATTTTTCTACATAGACTCCTTGTAACTCTACACATTTCTCCCAGCGATGCTCCCATCTCTGTAACCCGTCTAACTAGTACTCGGCGTTTGTTTCTGCAAAATAACTGTTCGCGAAGGTGATTGCCTTCTCATTTGACGAAAATATCTGTCCTCCGAGTGGAATTTTTAGATTAGGGAATAAAAAGAAGCCGCTTGGGGCTAGATCTGGTGAGTAAGGCGGATGGTCAAGAAGTTCAAACAGTAATGTGTGGATTATCGCCATGGCAAGCACTCAGGTGTGAGACGGTGTGTTGTCTTGTTGAAACGGGATTTTCTTTTTCTGCAAATGTGGCCGTTGCCTCACAATTTCTGCCTTCAGTTGGTTAACAACAGTCTCCATCACTTTCCCAGCCGGAAAATCGTTTTTACTCTTTTTGGAGCCGATTCCTCCTTGCAGTCCACTGTTTTGACTGTATTTTGTTACGGGCGTATAATGGTGTATCTAAGTTTCATCGACAGTAATTAAACGGCGCCGAAAATCGAATTTATTGCGCCTAAACTGCGCCAACAGAGCGTTGGAAATCTTCATTAGAACACGTTTTTGGTCGAACGTGAGGAAACGCGCGGACAGCTTTCCCATGACAAAATCTTGATTCAATATGTGACAAACACGTTTTTTTATGGCGCAAGGCTAACAACCTTGCCGAAAAAACAAATTATTATGGACAATTTAACAAGTCTCAGATATGAACCGGATACCGGATAAATAAGGCCAAGACCGGATCCCGGTTGTACTGCCGATGGTGATGAAACACTTTCTTTGGCCTTTTTCTTAGCCTCTGCTATCTCTCTCAATTTAATGCGGCGGTCGTCTAACACCATTTGGTAAACTTTAGCGATATTATCGTCAGTTATTGCAGTTTTTGGAAGTCCCGAACGTTCATCGTCTCCCAAGCTCTCACGCCCACGTTTAAATTCAGCTGCCCAAAATTCCACTGTGGTAAATGATGGTGCAGGACAGATGGGAGCGAACACACAGGGCTCTCTGATTGCTTTCAACCCGGCGAAGGCCAGGACGATCCTTGTCCCAGTTCAATCCAAGTTGACATGCAGTTTCCACGTGACAACCCTGGATAGCTACCTTGCTTCCCGCCAAGTAATGAACCAATGCATGCAGCGGATACTGAGAAGAGTTGGCACAGGTCTAATAACCTTGTCCGTAAAAACAAATTATTATGGCAAATTTAACAAGCCTCTGATATAGACCAAAAACACGACGACGACCGCGGAAACGAAAATGGCTAACGATTTATGAAATTTCTCATGGAACGCCCGCTCACTATATAGAGCTCGAGCTGCACAGCAGCTAGCCGATGCCCTGTCCGAATATAAGGCTGACATAACAGAATTACAGGGAATCAGATGGACGGGGAGTGGTGTAATTCAAAGAAACGAGTATGACATTTATTACAGCTGTCACGCAAAACACCATGTGCTCGGGGTAGGCTTTCTAGTCAGCCAAAAACTGAAGCCTGCCATCATCGGCTTTAATGCAATAAATGAAAGGCTATGCACTCTTCGCGTGCGAGGCAAATTTAAGAACATAAGCCTCATAAACGTTCACGGACTTATTGAGGAGTCCCCAGACGACGAAAAGGAAGAATACTATGAGAACGTCGAACGGGCCCTCAATGCCTGCCCAAGATACGATGTGAAAATCGTTCTTGGTGATTTGAATGTCAGAATAGGTCGGACGCCGGTTTTCAGGCACTAGGCAGGTTCCCATAGCATGCATGAGAACACTAATGACAATAGACTACGAGTCATCGAACTGGCACCATAAAAAAACTTGATCGTTGCGAGTACCAGGTTTCCGCGTAAAGATCTCCACATACCCACCTGGGTATCGCCTGATAGAGCCACTCGCAACCAAATTGAACACGTGTTCATAGATCGCCGCCATTCCTCGAGCCTGATAACGGTACGAATGTACCGAGGTGCCAGCTTCGACTCGGATCACTATCTTGTTGGTACAGTTTTCCGAAAGCGGATTGCCTTACGTAGACGTATTGCATCCGCGGATCAGGTTCGAATCCACACGGCTGCCTTATGCAATGAGAATACCAGTAACACCTTTGTTCATGCGTTAAGACTCGCCGTTGAAGAGCTCGACGGAGGGAGAGTAAGTCCTGGTGCCAGAATGCCGGGCGTAGAAGAGAAATGGACACGCCTTAAGAATACTGTCATTAGTACTGCCAACTCCATCTTAGGCAGTAGTCGTAGAGATCGGAACGACTGTTTTGATGATGAGTGCAAACATGCGACTGAACGTAAGAATGCTGCATACCGGGTAATGCAGCAATCTTATAGGACGCGGATACGCGAGGAGAACTACAAAAAGCTCAGAAGAACTGGAAAAAGACTTCATAGACAAAAGAAAAGTGTCTGGGAAGAAGGTCTAGTCTGTGAAATAGAGCAAAGTAGGGAGCGAGGTCCGCACCAGGCGCGGAAGTTCTATCAAATAATCCGCAGTATGACGCGGTACACACCACGCTACACTTACTGCAACGATAAAGAGGGTAATCTGATCACCCATCCTGAAGGCATTCTGGAGCGATGGGAAGTGCACTTCAATGAATTGCTAAATGGTCAGCTCACAGAAGAATTGGAGGCTCCACCAATGCAAAATCAAGACCAAATGCTGCCGTCACCAAACATTGAGGAAACCCTAAAAGCCATAAGACAGCTCAAATCAAATAAAACCGCCGGTGCTGATGGCATACAGGTAAGCTGATCAAACAAGGAGGTACGGCGTTACATCACGCAATTCATGAGATCGTGGTGCACGTATAGGAGCAAGAGGAGATGCCGGAAGATTGGCGTCGTGGAATAATTTGCCCCATACATAAGAAGGTAGATATCACATTGTGCAGCAACTAAACGGGTATAACATTGCTGCGTACCGCCTATAAGGTACTCTCCACTATCCTACAAGATCGGATAGCCCCATACGCTAAAGCCATCATTGGTCAATATCAGTGTGGCTTCATACCAGGCAAATCAGCGATTGATCATATATTCACTCTTGGGCAGGCGATGGAAAAATGTCTGGAATTTAATATCCCATCATATCATCTATTTATAGACTTTAAGGCCGCCTACTGCAGCATAGCCAGGGTAGAACTGTGGGGTACGAAGTATTGTGCCGAACATGGGCACGAAATTACTTGAATCCCCGACACTTGTTACTCCGAAGTTCCAGCGATTGTTCCACTGTAACACGTTCACTTTGAGCAAAATAAAATACTAGTGGTATGGTTATGTAATAATTTGTTTTTTTTTTTTATTGTTTTGAATTAATTTAATTTGGTTTAGCTTATATTTATACACTTGTAAGTTTTGTAGTTCAACAACAATACCATTCTGCAGCCGAGAATATTTTTCTCGTTGCTCTATAAGCAACGACTTTAAATAGCAAATTTCGCGTTTCGATTTAACTAGTGCACTATGAAGTTCTTGATTATTAATTATTAACAGACGTTAGATTTCACGAATCGCGGTGGCGTGACCTCTGGCGGTAGTGGTTGACAAGCGACTGCTCTAATTAGGGGTGAAATTCTGTATTCTATTTTTGCACACAGAACAACCAAAAGAGAACACGCTCTGCTCTCTCATTGTCACGCCCGTCGAAGTGTGGTAGACAATCGGTTAATTGATAATCGACGAACATGGGATAATGAGAGAACACAAACACGATGTACCATGATCTCGGGGTGGTTTTGGTTGTGTGTGCTGATATCAAATGTAGTTTCTGAGTATGACCTACTGTCCTAGTGTTACGGCTGTGGTGATCTCAGAGTGCATTGAACCGTATGGAAACAGAATTATGGAGAAGAGGAAATGTAGCCGGTGCTATTCACCTGCGAAAAGAGATCATTTACCCCAAGCGAATGGATGATCTGTGGAAAATCGATAGGACGCTACATCGGCTAGGGAAATAATATCGTGGGAGAAACGCTAAGGAATGCGGTAATTACCCAAGTCATTGAATGATGATGCAACCGCGTCGTTTGATTCGACTTGGTTGTTGCTAACCAACATGAGTGGAATTTCCGGTGGATATCTCATGGTTAGAGGAATGGAGTTGCTGTATGGCAAAAAGGGTAGCTAAACTCAATTATGCATTATCTGCATTGGATAATGAGTTTAGCTATGCGTCCTTTGGGTATACATGATATTTCAGGTGAATAACATGAACGGTGGAATAGGAGATAATATGACACGCTGAAAGCGGTCGAAATAAGGCGGAAATAGTGGGTTGGTTCTCCATGTAGTATAGAGAACCCCCACAGAACTATATAATGCCATGAGAGAGCTCAACATTCCAAACAAATAGTAACGACTTTGTAGGTGGACCTTGACCAACGTAACTAGTCAAGTAAAAATAGCGTGATTGCTGTCCAAACCAATAAACATCTTTAATGGACTCCGACAAGGGGGCGGTCTGGCCTGTCTCCTCTTCACCCTGGCATTTGAGGAAGCAATCCGTGAGTCTGGCGTTACAACTAGATCGACTATTGTCACCAAGTCCAGCCAGATACTTGCCTACGCAGATGACATCGACATCATCGGGAGATCCAATTCGGCTGTACAGGATTCCTTCAGCCAGATCGACCAGGCGGCACAAAACCTGGGGCTGCACATTAATGAGGGTAAATCTAAGTACATGGTGGCAACTTCTGCGAAGAGAAGACCTAACGTTGGTCAAACTATCAGGGTAGTGGAGCACGAATTTGAAGTAGTGCAATCCTTTAACTACCTTGGGTCAATAGTATCAGCCGATAACAATATGGAAGAAGAAATACGCGAACGACTGATCAAATCCAACAAAGCCCACTATGGTCTATCAAGGCTTTTTAAGTCTCGAAATTTATCCAGAACATACAAGCTACTACTGTTCAAGACCATGGTCTCACCAGTACTCATGTATGGATCCGAGACCTGGGTACTCAATAAAAGGCACTCTGAACCCTTAGCCGCGTTCGAGAGAAAGATTTTACGGAGAATTGTTGGCCCAGTATGTGAGGGAGGACGATTCTGGAGACGCTACAACCTTGAGTTGTACGCGATCTACCTTGAAGCTAATGTTGTAAGAAAAATCAAGCTCGGTAGACTAGGGTGGGCGGAACACCTAGCTCGAATGACCGAAGAGGAGCCTCCCTGGAAAGTCGTTTGTGGCACGATGTATGGAAGGAGACAGCGCGGCAGACCTTGTCTGTGATGGAGGGATCGCGTAGACCGGGTCGCCCAGAGTCTGGGAGTACCAAACTGGATGACATCGGCTCGCAATCGGGACCGGGGGAGAGATTTGTTAAATATGGCCAAGACCGGATGCCGGTTGTAGTGCCGATGATGATGATGATGAAATGATGGTACAGAGTCCCCATACACAGAGTCCAATTTATCTTTGATTTGTGTAGGCGTATTGCCTTTCAAAAACAAAAATTTAATGACAGTTCGATACGAGGGTTGCCTCTTATGTTTCGGGATTTGGCAACCCTAGCGTTGCAATCCGGCAATTGACAGCTCTGTCGTAAAGTTGGACATTTTTGAGGTTATACGCACTCAGAACGTTTTGACATACGAGCGCTATTTGTGTTGTTTACAGTAACTTAAAAGATTCATCTCGACCCAAAAATGGAATTAAATCGTCAACATTTTCGTGCGATTATTTTTTACAACTTTCGGCGTGGATTAACTCAGCAACAGTGCATGGATGAACTTAATTCAATTTTTGGCGATGAAGCTCCATCAAGGACCAGTGTTTATCGATGGTATGGTGAATTAAATCGTGGTCGTAGTTCACTCCAAGATGAATTTCGTGAAGGTCGTCCAAAATCAGTTGTTGTTCCGAAAACCATTGATGCTGTGCGCGAACTGATATTGGAAGATCGTCATGTGACCTATCGTGAGATTGAGACAACCTTAGGCGTTAGTGGGACCAGCATACATTCAATATTGCATAAACATTTGACTGTCAAAAAAATTTGTTCGCGTTGGATCCCACACAATGTGTCAATCGCCCAAAAAAAGGCTCGTGTCAATTGGTCGAAAGAAATGCTCAAAAAATACGGTCGCGGTGCTTCGAAACACGTCTATGACATCGTGACAGGTGATGAATCGTGGATTTACGCGTATGAGCCCGAAAGTAAACAGCAGTCGACTGTCTGGGTGTTTCAAGATGAGCCAAATCCAACAAATGTTGTTCGCGCACGAAGTACTTCCAAGCAAATGGTCGCCTGTTTTTTCGGAAAAACTGGACATGTCGAAACCGTACCACTAGAACAACGCAGAACAGTCAATTCTGAGTGGTATACAACCATTTGTTTGCCAGTTGTCTTCCAAGAAATCAGGAAAACCAACCGCCGAAGACGGATCACTCTTCACCACGACAATGCGAGCTCTCACACATCGGCTGCGACAACTGCTTTTTTGAGCACCCAAAACATCGATTTGATGGGTCATCCGCCGTATAGTCCTGACTTGGCACCGAATGACTTCTTTTTATTCCCGTACGTAAAAAACAAACTGAGAGGTGAACGTTTTTCGACACCTGAAGAAGCGGTTGCTGCATTCAGAATGCATGTGTTGGAGATACCTCAATCAGAGTGGCAAAAGTGCTTCGACAATTGGTTCAAACGCATGCAAAAGTGTATAGATCTTCATGGGGAATATTTTGAAAAACAAAAAAGTGATTTTCGATGATCAATATTTGTTTTTGTTCTCTAATCCCGAAATATAAAAGGTAACCCTCGTACACAATTTTGTCTACAAAAACACACAACGACTAACTCAAACGATTGTTAAATAAAAATTAGGCTTCCAAAATCGCTGAAGTGTTGGTGAGTAACTGTCAAAAGATGCACAAATACCTTCATTAGTTCTTTTTTTTTCTATTGACGAGTGCTGCTATCTTTACCTTGAGGTCGGAAACTATTGTCCGATGTCAAGCGCGACAATTCCAACTAAACGTAAACGCGCTATATTCCATTTGTGTATCTAAATATACCAATGAAAACAACATAGAAAAGTGATAACTACATCCCTATTCCTGCATTTGCATTTAACGTGTGGTGTAGGGGAAACAAATCCATTAGGTGCACAAATATTTGAGGGCGTTATTAAACATGAGCGATTTTTTAACTTTAAAAATAAATTCGAATGCCTCTCACATGTCTGAAACAGGTTTAAATTTCAAGGAAAAGAAATTCTTTCCGGTGTTGTATTCCAGAATACTACCCTTATTAAATTTAACACTGAATCTCCTAACACATCCTTAAAAACTTCACTTAACATATATTACATTCTCACTTAATACATACCATTCATAAACATTCACAATATTACCAGTTACAGCACACTTAATAACCTGCACCTTTTTATTTATTGAAAACATAGCAACTTGGATTTTCGTCCGAATTGAATGTGAAAAGTCATAGAGAAAAAATTCAGTTCATAAAGAGCAGTTGAGATTGGAAGTTAGTAGAGTTTAGTTCTGGCTGTTGGAAGAAGAAGTTTAGTTTGAGAGTTCTAGTTGGAGATTACAGTGGAAGAATTGTTTGAGTTAGCAATTGAATTGTAAGTTTTAGTGTGAGTTTTGTTATTTAAAAAAAAAGGAGAAGCTGTAATAAAAATAAACAAAGTAACACACAATAAAAGAAAAGAAACTATAGAAACCGCCCACATAATCAAACGATTTTTCAATTCAAAAACGGACAACTTTATATCAAGAAATGAAAACCAAACAAAACATGAATTGATGAAAGAAGATTAAATAAAGGAATACTAAAAGGTCCCCGCTCTTCCCTCATCCGAGGAAGCACGGCGCCGGACTTCAACACTGGTGGCAGCGGTGGGATACAACCAAAGGATCCCAAATAAAAAGAAGAAAATAAGAAGAAAAAAAAAAAAAATTTTTTTAAACAAAACAAAATTTAAAACAACAAAAAAAAATGTTTATAAGAAGAAGAAAAAAATAAACATAAAACAACGAAAAACAAAGTAAACAAAAAAAATTTAAAACAAAAAAAAAATTAAAGTGAACACAAGAGAAATAAACAAATAAGAAGAAAAAAAAATTTTTCAAGAAAAAAAAAACCCAGACAAAACTACGAAAAAAAAAAAAACATAAAACAACGAAGAAAAAAAACATAAAACAACGAAAAAAAAAAATCCAGCAAAAGACCAGGATATTCAACTTCTAGGGCGTGAAGTCTGCCTGGCAAGAATAACAAAATAATATAAAATAAAGAAAGGAACTCTACGACACAACAAAGAAGAAAAAAAAGGGACAACAATAAGAAATTCAACAAGACTTCTATCAACATCTAGAGTAGTAAGAAATTTTTTCAATATTTTGTTTTTTCTCTCTAAATTTTTTAGGAATATTTTCTACTTGGAAGCTTTCCTTTTTACTAACATACATTTTTTTCGATAGAAATTTCTATCTATATTCTTTGAAAATTCTCTTTTCAGTTTTTCGACGACATTTCCGTTTCTTTTCCTTCTCGTCGAAAATTTTCTTTCTTTTCAGTTTTGGGTCCAAACCATATCGTTTCCATATATATATATTGAATAATAACATAAAGGCCATTTTTTCATAAACCATATTTTTAAGAATTGATAACAAATTTTCGCCATACTTTAATTCAAATTTTCAATATTACGAGCCCATATTACACGAGACAGGCGGCTAGGCAGGGGGAAGAACAATTCCACTATCAACAGATACTCAGTAAAACCCCTGAAATGGCTCTGTCTGTCGGAATTTCTGATGTTTTCAGAATCGTCCCTACCTTTGACGGGAAACCCTGCTACTTAGGTAAATTTATTTCCGGGGGAGACATTTTATTTAGATCCATAAAGAAGGCAGACCCGGATATATACGAGACATTTTTAGATCTAGTCAAAAATAGACTAGAGGGTCATGCCTACGATCTGATCAGGTATAGCAAAATCGCTAACTGGGAGGATTTAAAAGATAAACTCGAATCGGAATATAAAGAGGAGCAATCTCGGTCGACGGCACACAATGAGTTGATTTCTCTGAAACAACGCTACAGAGAAACCGTCCGGGAATACGGCGATAGAGTCGCGAATGCTCTAAGGACTCTAAACTCTGCCACGTGTGAAATAACAGCAGACGCGGTGGTTAGGGAATTCTTAATGGAAGAAAACAAAAAATTGGCCGTACAAACATTTGAAGATGGACTAATGAACGAACAGCTAAAGATACTAGCTAAAGTCCATGGGGGAAATAATTTAAAACAGTCGATTGCACATGTAGTATCACATGGTGCTCGAATGGACAACTCTCCCAGGTCATATCAATACAATGAAAAACCTACATTCAATCGTATAGTCTGCCAAACCTGTGGTAAGCCAGGGCATTCTCAAGACACATGTTATCGAAACATGCAGTCCACTTTTCCGAATAGACAACCCATAAAAAGGGAATATAACATTTTTTGCAATTTCTGTGGACGGAATAATCACACAGAGAATGAGTGTAGATACAAGATATCTAGGAATGGATCGGCTTCAACAAATTACCAACAAGGTACAACAACGCGTAACCCATTCCGAAATATTCCTACAAACTCTGAAAATCGTTTTGGTGAAAATTCTAGGACCACCAATAGACAAAACGATAGACAAAATGTTCACTTTTCTCGGGTGCAAGAGTCGGAAAACGAGGCCTGACGCCAACCAAAATTTATGGAAGACAGACCAAAGTTTTCTATTTACAGCATTAGATCTTTGGAAATAGATAACGACCATTTTAATGAAGCTCCTAGCCAAATTTACCCTGAGCCCACATACTCCTATAAACCAAGCCATATAAACGAAGATAACCCTGTCCCTAATATAAAGACTCCGATTCATACTCCCATTCTGGAAAACAATTCAGCAACACAGACTGAAAATCCGAAATTTTCAGCAGTATTAAAGACTGAAATCGCTAATATCTCAGATATCCCTATTGACAACGCAGACACTTCAGCAACCAAGACTGAAAACTCAGCAGTATTAAAGACTGAAAATTCGGATCCTGCAGAAAATATACAAACAGAAACCCCTAATATTCCGGCTATCCCAATAGACAACCACGGCACTTCAGCAACAAAGACTGAAAATTCAGCAGTGTTAAAGACTGAAGACCCAATAGTTGCAATAAAATTCGAAACCCAAGTCAGTTCAGCAGCTAATACTGATGAACAAATCTTTTCAGCAGCAAAGACTGACGGATTAAATGTTTCTACAGCAGATATAACTGAAGAAATAGTTCAAACAGCAAATAGGACTGGGAACCAAGATGTTCTAACAGCTAATAAGTCTGAAGAACTATTCGAATCAGTAAATGAGACTGAGAAACTAAACGATCCATCAGCAGTGAGTAAGACTGAAAAGGTAGACGTTCCGACAGCAGTTAAAGCTATGGACAATGACAACACTAAGCCGAAAACAATAAATATTTTAAACAACAAAAACAAACACAAACACTTACTCAAACACGAAATAATAAAAAATGAAAATAATAATTTAACTAAAATAGGTATTGTAAAGAGTAACTATATAAATACATTACAAGTCTTTTTTTTTCAACAAAAAAAATGTATTCCAATGCAAAATACAAAAAAATAAAAGGTTACACCGTCATTTAAATTATTTAAGATCATTTTTCAAGAAGATTTTTGGTAATAATCATCTTTATTCAATCATCATAGTAATAGGCCCAGAAAGGTTTTGGAAACTTTTCCATAAATTTAAGGAAAAGATAAACACATAACAAATGGCCTTTGTTTTATTATTCAATATATATGAAATAATCTAACAATTGTAGGAAATGACGGAAATGAACAACAAAAAAAAGTTAATGAGGGGGATGAAAGAAAGAAAATTTTAGAGGTAATATATATTGGAACTTTTAGAATTAATATATATTCGAACGGAAAAGGAAAGAAAGAAAATTTTATTGGTAATATATATATTAGAAATTTTGGAATTAATATATATACGGAAGTGAGAATTTTGAAACAATAATATTAATATTATATATTTAATATAATAAGTAATAATGATTTTTAGATAAGAAAAGGAAAGGTTCCAAGGAGAAATATTTAAATTTAGTTAATATATAATGTAAATAGACTATTTTGGACTATTTTTCTAGTGTTAAGAACTTTTTGAGTATTGGAAAAATTTAGTTAATATATAATGTAAATAGACTATTTTTCTAGTATTAAGAACTTATTGATTATTGTAACCGTTGATGAAAGATTAATTTTGAAAACCATTGTAATGTAATTGAACGAAAATCCAAGTTTTTAATTAATCTTAATTTAATATATAGTTACTAGAAAATTATTCTCTTCAAGGATAATTTTCTTTCTCGAAGAAGGGTGGGATGTTGTATTCCAGAATACTACCCTTATTAAATTTAACACTGAATCTCCTAACACATCCTTAAAAACTTCACTTAACATATATTACATTCTCACTTAATACATACCATTCATAAACATTCACAATATTACCAGTTACAGCACACTTAATAACCTGCCCTTTTTATTTATTGAAAACATAGCAACTTGGATTTTCGTCCGAATTGAATGTGAAAAGTCATAGAGAAAAAATTCAGTTCATAAAGAGCAGTTGAGATTGGAAGTTAGTAGAGTTTAGTTCTGGCTGTTGGAAGAAGAAGTTTAGTTTGAGAGTTCTAGTTGGAGATTACAGTGGAAGAATTGTTTGAGTTAGCAATTGAATTGTAAGTTTTAGTGTGAGTTTTGTTATAAAAAAAAAAAGGAGAAGCTGTAATAAAAATAAACAAAGTAACACACAATAAAAGAAAAGAAACTATAGAAACCGCCCACATAATCAAACGATTTTTCAATTCAAAAACGGACAACTTTATATCAAGAATTGAAATCAAACAAAACATGAATTGATGAAAGAAGATTAAATAAAGGAATACTAAAAGGTCCCCGCTCTTCCCTCATCCGAGGAAGCACGGCGCCGGACCTCAACACCGGCAATAATGCTTCTCCACATATCCTGAAAGGTTCAAAGCATATTTTAAGACACTAAAAGAGTTGTTTTTGTAAATTATTTAGAGTGGTGTTGACTGATGACGGAATACACCAAGGAAAACGGAATATTAATGCTCCGAGAAGCGAGATTGGGGGCTATTTGCATCTACGCTAACTTAATTTGTTTTAATTTTCGGAATATGCATAAAATCATAGAAGGAAAGTTAAACAGAACCGCCCCTTTTTCTCTCTCCTTTTCGCAGATTAATCATAATTTGGAATATATTATATTTTAAGAAACGTAAAGCCACACCACCCAATACCTTTTATTTGATCAAAATAAATTGGACTGAAAACGGAGATATACCCAGAACGAAAAATATTTACCGGAGTTCTTGTATATAATCCAGAAACCATTCACCAAAATGGCGATTTGTATAGCAGATTTACTGTTATTATGTTTCTGACATTTTTTCTCGCATTGCGCTGAAACAAATAAGCAATTCCCTATATGTGTTCTGCCCCGTCAGGAGTTGCTTTTTATCCCACCAGTTAAGTCTTAAGACTATTTTTACGCAGTGTGCCAGAGCATTACCCCACAACAGATGGGTAGGGAATTCCTTTTATGTTATAACTACAACCGCTACTTTGCGTAAGGAATTTGAATAACTGAAGTTCACTCTTGACTAAAAACCAGATTTTCCTACATTTTAAGGACAACATTATCCCTCGTCGTCTGAAAAATATTCACATACCAGTTGTGCCCCTTTTAATCAGAAATGTTTCATAATCAACTAAAACATTTACATGCGAAACAGTTCTCGTTCTATAAAAGTGACAGCTTGGCAGAATTACAAGACGAGAATCCTTTAAAGTAATATTACGGCTTGGAAAACATGAATGAACACAAGGGGCTGCTGTGATACGTATAACTAATTCATGAACTTCCACACCAGCGACCGCCAGCTCATTCTTCTCTATCTCTGTGTCCTAACTGACTTTTGATGTATCTGAATTTAACACTGCATAGAGATACGCCAGTCCCACAAAAAATAGAAAAGATTTTGAGAGAATACTTATTTAGATATTCAGTAAAGCTTTTGAAGTGCCATCAACAGAACCCCAAAAATAGTAATAAATAAAATTACATTCACAGTTCTTATATTCAATTGAGCTTAAAGATTCAGGATAAGCAAATTTCTTTCTGGTTGAATTATTTTCCTCTCAGGTATTTTGGAATACGAACTTATATATTCTACTTATTTATTTAGTAGGAAACCGAGAGTTTATGACCTCACCAAGAAGGCCATGCCACTGTCCCTTGTTCTGCAAACACAAAAACAAACTTTGTATTAAAAACGTCGGCTCATGTCCCGTTTTAATTTAAGCATTTCAACTTTTAAAATGTGAAAATGTTCAAGTATAGATTCACACATTGAATCGCAAGTAAATAAAAGATCATTTTGAAAGGAATTTGTTGTTCCTATCAGTTTGATGTTTGATTAATACATGCAAATATTGTAGCACACGAGCCTCAAAACATATTAGAGAATCAGGAGCTCACTAATTATACACTAATAACTACAGAATGGCCGAATAGGTTTGCCATCTCTTCAAAACACAATAATTTTTATATTTATTAACAAATTTTATTGAAGTAAAGCAAGAAACATCAAGAAATACACAACATTTAAGAATCTATTCCACATCCTTGATATGGTCATCGTTGGCGTCGATTATGGCGCTGACTCAGCGAAGAAGACAACTCAACCTGCCCGATTGTAATCCTGCATTCATAAAGAGAAGATCTTTGGAGCGCTCCACACTGTGGTATTGTGGGGGTTCTCTATACCACATGGAGAACCTACCCACAATTCAAACCTTAGTTCGACCGCTTTCAGCGCGTCATTTCAACCCGTATTCCCCCTACAAGCTATTCAACCTGCCAAACACGAGTTCCAAAAGGACGCATAGCTAAACTCATTATTCTATGCAGATAATGCATAATTGAGTTTAGTTACCTTTTCGCCATACGGCAACTCCATTTCACTAACACATGAGATTTCCACCGGAAATCGCATTTCATGTCTGTTAGCATTGGCATAGTCTGTCCAAACGACGCGGTTGCATAATCATGCAACCGCTGGGGAAATTATCAAAGTATTTAATTTAGTTCCCACGATCAGAGCTCCCTAGCCGATTCGGCGTCCCATTCACTTTCCCCGGACACTCCATTCGCTGGGGATCAATGATCTCTTTTTACAGGTGAATAGCTACTAAACATTTTCCACTCCTTCCCATTTTTATCTTCCCTGGGTTCATTGCACTCTGAGATCACCACAGTCACCGCACTAGGTCAGTGGGTCATTTCAGAGGCTGCATTGATACAAGCACGAATGTATGTGCAAGTATTATTCACCTCGCTGAGACATGCAACTGAATGGATTCATGAGAGAGAGCGATGATGATTAGCTAATAGCCGTGCAAAGCCCAAATTCCAAATTTCATCCCTAATTGGGATCAGTCGATAACCATCATCTGAAGCGTACACACGCTCTAGTCAATTTTAACCACAGGAGTGCGCCTAAGTGCAAGAACCACTATCCAAGTCGAGTTTTAAGTCAATTCTAATCTTTTAATGAACTCGAGTAAAGTCATGAATAAAAAAGTTAAATCTCACTGTAGAACTATTTAATGTACATCCATCTGGAATACGTAACCATTGAATAGTAAATCAATCTACCTTGTAGAACAATTTGATGTGCAGTCATTCATAATAAAAAAGTTAAATCTCAGTGTATAACCATTTAACGTGCATTCAACTGGAATAAATAACAATTGGATAAAAGATCAAACTCAATAGTAGAACAATTTAATGCGCATTCATCTGGAATAGGTAACCATTAAATAGAAAATCAAACTACCTTGTAGATCAATGTTGTGTGCAATCTTTCATGAGTAAAAGAAGTTAAACATTATCCTCGTTTTGATTAATCCTCCTCTTCCTTGGTGAACTATTTTTTTTTTGCCGAAATATCGTCGGGGAGTAAGTGAAACAGTGCCCGTGTCATGGCATATGCATTTTCATCATCATCATCATCATCATTCGGCACTACAACCGGGATCCGGTCTTGGCCTTTTTTAGCAAGTCCCGAGGCTTGTTAAATTTTCCATAATAATTTGTTTTTCCGGGCAAGGTTATTAGCCTTGCGCCAAAATATGCATTTTACCCCCACAGTATTGTTTAGTGTTGGCTTTACCTGCAGAATCTTCAATATCTATCTGTCGATTATCGAAAGGTTTTATGTACAGCCCACATCCATTTTGTCTGCCGCCATGACTCGTATTTCATTCATCGTTATCTTTCTCTTGCAAATCCATCATCTCACCCAATCAGCATGGCTTCCTAGCGAGTAGGTCAATCACCACCAATCTGGTTGGGTTCTCATTCCACACTCTTCATCCCTTAGAGAATGGCAACAAAGTCGATGTAATCACAACCGATTTCAGCAAGCCCTTTGACATAATCCCCCACAATCTCATCCTCTTTAAGCTATCCTTCCTTGGATTCGAGCCCCTACTGATTGGGTGGATTTCTTCCTATCTTGAACATCGAACCTACCGTGTCAGATTTATATCCACCCCTTCAAAACCTATTCTTCCCACGTCAGCGGTTCCACGGGCCAGTCATCTAGGACCCCCCTTTTTATTTTTACTATTAACGATATAGACTGCAGTATTAAGCACTCCTCCATCTCTCTCTAGGCTAACGATACTAAACTCTACAAAACGACCTGCCATCCTCTCGACTCCTCACTTCTCCAAATGGCTTTCCAACTTGGTGCCATAACAACAGCCTGGAAGTTAATATTTTCAAATGTTATTTTATTACCTTCTCCCGGAAATGGCTCCTTGCCCGCCACGTTCCTATTTCCTACTCAACCAACAGATATCACCTGTACCATGGATTCGTGACCTTGACATCTTATGTGATATAAAGCTTAACATATATAATATGAGAACTTATAAAACCGAACCATTACCCTAATGAGCACATTGAACACCACACCCGAAATCGAAATTTTCTACCTGAAACGTTCGTTGCAAGATACAAAATCTCTATTTGTTTTCATTTATAAGGAAGATGCGTCGCGATCTCCGGAGCAGTTGATAGATATACATGGTCCCTGGAGGAAGTGCTGCAGGAGACCATCAGGATAATAAATAAATGATTTGACAAAATAAAGAAGACCTGTACGGTTTAGAAATAAAACGTAGTTTTATTCTTGACTGGTGAGTAGAGCTGTGGATCTCGTCCCTTTCGTATTTCTTCACAGATTGTCGCTGATGCTGAAGATCACTAGCCCCACCAAAGCCAGCAGAAGCCGCTGGCGGTTGCCCTCTGAAGTTTGTGGCAATAGAATCGACAACGATTGGTCGCTACTCTTCGCTCACCTTTGAGGAAGCACGGCGGCGACCGCAACGAGTCCCCTCAAGGGCGGTCAATAGAGATCCCTCATCCTATTCAGGACCAGGAAACACGCTACCTGGGAGCGAGACCAATAACTAATACCAACACTAACCCCATGATAACTTCACTACTACCAACTCCTCTAGATAACAGGGCTCACTACCTGGTGGCGAACGGATGGCCACCAATGAGACAAGGGAAGTTGTCCCAGATAAAGAACTACTCCGACAGCGATGCTTGAGGGAAGAGTGCGACGACGGCTGCTGTTGCCGGAGGTTACTGGTCGATGCTCGGTTCCTAATCTTTCTCTGGTGAAGGGAAACTCTACCACAATCGAATCAAACCGTCTTACAGCATTTCAAAATCCAGGCGAATTGCTTGATAGCTTGGCACTGATGATGTTGTACTTCCACTGGTTGATTTTGGAGTCCTCAGCAATATCCGTGGCGCTGGTGGCAGCGAAAGAATCGGAACGAGGTGAATCCAATGATGGTTGGCGGCAAGGTGGAAGAGCGACCGTTGCGCGAATTTCAAATCGTTGACAGTAGGTTGGCGTCCCTTGGTGATGACACATTGTCAGCTGGCGGCTGATAGGCATGCGTTGAATGTGCTGGGCGGTGAGTGTGTGGCGTTTCTAACAGATACACACACCAATATACAAGCAAATAGTGAAGTACACCTAAAGGAAATTCGAATAAGCAAAAGCATCAGAGCCGTATACCATAGCTATAACATAAAAATCCACATCAGTTGAGTGTACTTGAGTTTAGAAATGGAATTCGTACACGTGGCAGTAGCTCGATGCTTCCATGCTTCACTTTTCACCCGTTTCATTGTATGTACAAATCACCGTCTTCACTATCCTTGCCTAACACAACAACCCCGACCGTGGTCTGTACACACAGCACACACTTTCCCATCGTAAACAGTACTACCACGATCCGGACTTCCGCATAGAGCACCGGCACACTCGCCTGCTCCGGCGTTCTCTCGCCCGCTCGCTCTTCGCTCCGTCGTTACTGAGGTGGGAGTAGGGTGGCGTTTCTAACAGGTACACACAATATTCAAGCGAATAGTGAGGAACACCGAACGAAAAAAGAATAAGCAAAAAGCATCAGAACCGCATACCATAGCGATAACATAAAAATTCCACATCAGTCGAATGTACTTGAGTTTAGAAATCGAATTCGTACACGAGGCAGTGGCCTGATGTGTTGAGCATTGGTTACATTTTTAATGATTCTGTCATAGCGTCAGTTCGAATCACACGTTTTTCACTATCGTTGCAATACGCTATAAGTGTACTAGACAGTGGACGTACTAGATTCTTCCCCCTATATTTATTTCCGAATCCGCAACACTACCTGAACTCTCTTCACCTCTGGAAGATTGGTTAATGGCTCCAACAAGGTAGTGTACCATAACATAGAGCTTGCACCCAATCAGTTCAAATACTGTAATATACCACCATTCTCTAAGATTCTGCGTTTTAACGAGCTGTTACGGCCACAACCACCCATCCCATAGTACTTATTCCTTTGAAACCAATCTCCATCACTAATTGATGAGACACTCCCCAAACCAAAGCATTACTCCATGCATCAAATGGTCCCACATTAATGCAATACCAAACAAATTGAACTAAACGTTCAATTTGCTCTAATCAATGCATTTTCAAACAAATTGAACTAAACGTTCAATTTGCTCACATTCAAAACTTAGATAGGATAATCGAACCACAGGTTCGCCATAAAAATCCCCTAAGATCCAAATGTGCGGAGCAGATGTCTTTCTTCAAACAAAATCATCGAGAAGCATAAAATGTGCGCCAGCTATTTATAAGCATCTAGAAATATGGTTACCCAAAACCATTAAGACAATCAGCGTCGTTTTCCGTTTTAACCCAACGAAGTTAAAAAAAAAAACAACTCGCGCCATAAAACGAACTACATGTACGTTTATCGCCGACCGACACAAAGGATCGTAAATGCTCTTCGGCAAGATCCTTTGTTGATTGTTCTTTTGTGTTTCCCCTTTTCGATCCCAAATTTGGGAAAGACAAAGAAAGAAAAATCCTTTATCTGCAGGATAAGAAAAGTTTTCGTCCGATGGAAAAATGGACATCGGGAGTTGTGTTTCGGGTCAAGTCCAGAACGGACGTAAGTTTGATTTCTTGAGTTGATTTTTTGGAAAATTAAAGAAGTTGTCGGAGTTTGAAAAGGAGTGACTTAACTGTGGTAGATGCTTACGTTACGTTTTGAAAGGGTGATTTAAAATATATTTAAAAAGGAAACAGTATTAAACGTTGGTGCCTGAACTCTGCTATATAAATAGCGAAAATAAAGTTTATATAAACAATAATAACATAAATATCTAAATTGTAAGTCCGGACCTGTTTAATTAACCATTGACCAATAAATGTAAAGTGCATGGTGAACCGAAAGACTTGTGTGTGTCAAACAAAACATAAAATGAGATGACTAAATTTAATTAAAGAAAACAAAGATTGTTTTAATTTAAAGGTGTTTCAAGTGTAGGTGGTGTTCGAAGAACCTTACAAATGGCGCAGCCGGTAGGTTTCGAGGAAGCCTGAGTATCGTAAACTCGTAAGCGCTTGAAAAGCCCGAATCGGAAAAGAACTTAGAAACAAATAAACGAAAATCTAAAAAATTAAGAACTAAATAAATAAGTGAGTGATTGGAACAAAACAACTTAAAATGAAGTGTACCACCAAAGACAAAACGTAAACAAAAACCCCAAATTAAACTAAATACAAGTGACAAAACAAAAAGTTCACCGAATAAATTAATTAAAACCACAGAAAAATTAACAAAAATCAACACCTAAACAAAACACTGTCCACAAAAAGGAACCACCATAATTAGAGACACTAATAGAAACATATAAAAAAAAACGAAAAGACACAGTGAAACAAAAAAACGATCAAACTTAAAAATCAATAAATAAAAACAAAGATAATAATTAATCACAACGTCAACAATAGGAAGCAGATAAAACAACAGCAGCGGACCACCAAAGGACATTAGCAGTTACAACAGGAGCAACATTTATACGATAAGCTACCGTTTTCTTTTATATTATTGCTCTTCCCTAATATTTATATTAAAAGAAACTAAATAATAAGTTACATTTCACACATATTTCATTTACGTGGTATTTAATTATAATCCCTTTTTAAAGTGAACTAACAATAACCTAATTCATCCACAAAGAATAATACCACAAAAACGATTATCACTCTGTTATAGATCATATATCTGTCGTATCTATTTTGTCCACATTGGGTGATCGTACTTTTTGGGAAGTAGTTTCACTTCAAGATAATAAGATATCAAAAAAATAAAAATCTACAATTGGTTTTAAAATCTGTGTCCATATTTCTCCACACTTCGCGGTCGTTTTAGTGAAATTTTTTAACAATTGGGAAGTATTTCCACTCGGACATATACAAGAAACATAAAACGCACATGAAATGTCCCCAGAAATTTAATTAAGTACATTCATTATAAATTAATAAATATTGCGAACACCTTTGGAGTTGTGGTTGTCCTTGTCTCCTACTTTCTCTTTCAGGAACTTTACTAATTTAATTTATGAATCGGTAGAGTGCCTTTTTCCTTTCTCTTTTCATTTTAACCCCAAATTAAGTCCAGTTATATCTAAAATATGGCTGTAGACTATGCAAAGGTGGCAAAGTTGTCAGTACAATTAATTCCCACCTTCTCAGGGGAACGACACCCACATTTAGGTGCCGAACTCCATACATTTTTAGATTGTAGTAGGAGGGTTTTGAATTGCCTCCCAGTGGAAGAGCACAATGTTTTCCTGCAGATATTCCCTACTAGGTTGCGAGGAGAAGCATCTGCATTGTTTGCGTCCACTCCGTTTCCATCTTTTGAAGAAGCAGAGGATCTACTGAGGAAAGTTTACCAGCCAGTAGAAAGCTACCAAGATTTGGTCAATAAACTACTGGCTACCAAACAGAACCCAGCGGAAGCAGTCATCTTGTTCCAAATACGTTTGAAGCAAACGTTGGAAAGATGCTCACTGGCAGCGGAGAAAAGATATGGCTCCGCGTCCGCCGAGGGTATAAAAATGCAGCTAGACGACTTTGCCAGGAGTGTGTATAGAAGTGGACTCTTAAATCCATACTACCGTCAATTTCTATTATTAATGGACGGAGAACCACTTGACACTCTAATGCAAAGGACGTTCGATTTGGAAGAGCTCGAAAAACCTCAGTCGAACTCACTCTCTTCTGCACAATCTTCACCAGTATACCATTCTTCTCCACAGATATTTAACCCAATTACAGGTACAGTGGTGGATCCTCCAGTTATAGAGCATAAACCTAATTCCCCTGAACCCAAAGTAGTTCCCTACACAAAACCCATTACACAGGATGCCCCTATCATTAAAATAACTTGTAGCTACTGCCAGAAACGGGGGCATACCTATGAAGAGTGTGTAAAACGGAAAAACACACCCTTTTGTATACAATGTCAGCGAATAAATCACGATATCCGTGATTGCTGGCGATTAAAAGAGGGAAAAAGGATTCTTCATATAAGGCAGATTTGCGACTTCTGTGGCCAGCAGGGCCACAACCTAGGTTCCTGTCAGCAAAAGCTGAAAAGGGAATCGCGAATTCAATGCCAATTTTCTAAAAATTCTCCCCCTTCAGAACAAGAAAGAAGTAGGCCAAAACACTCCGTGGCAAAAAGGAGCTACCATATTAGAACTCCATGCTCGCCAATAACCAGCGTCCCAACTGTCCAGCTACCAATAGATGTAGGAGTTAAGAAAAACACAACTCTAGTAGTGGACACTGGCGCTGAAATCAGTCTGATTACCAAAAGTAGTCTCAAGAAATCAGACGTTAATATTAATCGGCGAGAGGCTTGCACCTTACAGATGCCGTTTGGAAGTATCCGAACCTTGGGAAGTTGCAAGGTGAACTTCCAACTGAATAATAGCTCTAAACTCCCATGCAAGTTTCAAGTAGTGAGCAGTATGCCCAATCTACCAGAAGACGGACTACTTGGAAACGACTTCCTGTCGATAAATTGCAATGTGGAAGGCCCCAAACAGTGCATCACATTTCCTCGAACGGAAATGAATCCAACGGTATTTAGTGTGCCGATCAAATTCTCAACGGTTGAGAAAAGGGCACCTGAAAATAAATACTATAAAAGAAAACAAGAGCAAGCCCAAGATAAGTGGAAATCTTTCAGGTTAAATTCTAACTACAAAAAGAGGAACCCCAAAGAGTTAAGTGGTCATGATAGAGGTATTGATCGAATAACGGACATTCTATCACCAAATCTATCAAACTCGCTCCCCCGCTCACAAAATAAGCAAAACAAAAAGTTATTGCAGAAGCCCGAAACACCCGAAAAAATTACGAACCCCAATGAGATTGCAACTTTACTCAGGGTGTATCACAACTCCCCTTCCGGTGGACATCAGAGCATCACCAAATCGTATAATAAAATACGACAAAGGTACTGGTGGCCAGCCATGCTATCCGATATTAGGAGACATAAAAAGCAGTGTGAGGAATGTCGTTCACTAAAGGCGACCACCTGCTCCGGAAGTGAAACGAAACCACAATCGTTTCATGTGGGAAACAAGGTGTTGATGAAAAACGAAAATCGTAAGGGCAAAATGACATCTATTTGGAAGGGACCCTTCCCAGTCATAGCTATAAAGGGCGCAGGCAATACGGCCATCAAAATGGGACGAAGATCCGTTGTGGTTCACAACAATAAGCTAAAACCGTATTTTTAAAGACCCCACCCTCAACCTAGCCCCAACCTTCTTCCCACTACCAACCCGAAACAATTGTTATTCCCAGGGTGTTTTGTAAATTGAAGATTTCTTTGTTTACATAGCCAATATTAAAATGAAAGAACGATATGGACAAAAATAGATGACAGAAGTAAATGTCAAAAATTATTAATTTTATGCTAAGTTTTCCACAAGAAAGAGAATTATAAGTAAAAGTCAAAATACAAAAAGGGGCACATAAAAACAAATGTAAACTAAATAGAATAAAAGAGAAGACAAAGAGAAGCTATAAAGTTATAATCAAAATTTTTTTTATTTTAGGATTAAGACGAAAAAATTATAATAGGTGTATACGAAACAAGAAAATTAATATTAATAACAAGATCCACGTGATCAACTCATCAAACTTAGAATGTGTAAACGAATAAATTAAAGAAAAAATAATAAAACATGTAATTTATATGTCCAAAATACAGAAAATATTATAAGAGATTTTACCTTTTAAATGAGAAGATGAAAAGATTTGGAAATCTAGATACACATGTACTGGATACTAATGGCAATATTTATATATTCATCAATGTAAACATTCTCTATTATACGGCAAATTATAATGAAACTCAACCATCATGAATACTACAATAAAATAGAAGACAAGAAACCAAAGACTCGAAAAATATAAACTAACATACGAAACACATATGTTTAGGAATTACAAAATACATTTAACTAAACGGAAACAGAAAATATAAACTTTTTTAATGGATTTGTGAAACAATAAGTTCATTTTCTGATTAATGTTATATTTAGAATATAAAATCATTTTTTTTCAAGATTGCAACTAATCTAAAACAAATATTACTGTATTAGTATAAGAAATACATACCCGTACAAGAGTATACCTATGAATGAACTTAAATTGATTAAATTAAAATATGCAAAATAACTTGTAAACCACAAGGAAAAATAGTCCAAACTCAATTTAACAAAATGAAATACAAGAAATGCACAGATAAAAGATTGAAGAGACAAAAAGATAAATAAAATTTTGTAACCGCCACACTACACCACTCACGTTCCTATAGGCGCCCAAGGAGTATTATTTCCTCTTCAAAGAATAATACTTATTTTATAAAGGGGGGAGGATTGTTACGGCCACAACCACCCATCCCATAGTACTTATTCCTTTGAAACCAATCTCCATCACTAATTGATGAGACACTCCCCAAACCAAAGCATTACTCCATGCATCAAATGGTCCCACATTAATGCAATACCAAACAAATTGAACTAAACGTTCAATTTGCTCTAATCAATGCATTTTCAAACAAATTGAACTAAACGTTCAATTTGCTCACATTCAAAACTTAGATAGGATAATCGAACCACAGGTTCGCCATAAAAATCCCCTAAGATCCAAATGTGCGGAGCAGATGTCTTTCTTCAAACAAAATCATCGAGAAGCATAAAATGTGCGCCAGCTATTTATAAGCATCTAGAAATATGGTTACCCAAAACCATTAAGACAATCAGCGTCGTTTTCCGTTTTAACCCAACGAAGTTAAAAAAAAAAACAACTCGCGCCATAAAACGAACTACATGTACGTTTATCGCCGACCGACACAAAGGATCGTAAATGCTCTTCGGCAAGATCCTTTGTTGATTGTTCTTTTGTGTTTCCCCTTTTCGATCCCAAATTTGGGAAAGACAAAGAAAGAAAAATCCTTTATCTGCAGGATAAGAAAAGTTTTCGTCCGATGGAAAAATGGACATCGGGAGTTGTGTTTCGGGTCAAGTCCAGAACGGACGTAAGTTTGATTTCTTGAGTTGATTTTTTGGAAAATTAAAGAAGTTGTCGGAGTTTGAAAAGGAGTGACTTAACTGTGGTAGATGCTTACGTTACGTTTTGAAAGGGTGATTTAAAATATATTTAAAAAGGAAACAGTATTAAACGTTGGTGCCTGAACTCTGCTATATAAATAGCGAAAATAAAGTTTATATAAACAATAATAACATAAATATCTAAATTGTAAGTCCGGACCTGTTTAATTAACCATTGACCAATAAATGTAAAGTGCATGGTGAACCGAAAGACTTGTGTGTGTCAAACAAAACATAAAATGAGATGACTAAATTTAATTAAAGAAAACAAAGATTGTTTTAATTTAAAGGTGTTTCAAGTGTAGGTGGTGTTCGAAGAACCTTACAGAGCTACCGAAAAGTGCTACCTCACCTGAGACCACTAACTGAACATATCCCACGCCAACATACCTTCTTAACCATCAATCCCTATATTCCCTAATTCACATTACATATTTAACTTATTAGAATATTAATTAGGTTAAGCTAGGTTAAAATCTATAGTACTCATATAGTTATTCACACAGTCAGTTATGTAAAAAATATGTAATGTATACATGTAAACAATTGTATCACTAGAATTATAAATTAGCTGTAGTACGTAATGTAAAAATTGTTTATTGGTCAAATAAACATGGTGTGTTAAAAAAAATCTCTTATATGTAAACAGTACTTTACTGCTACGGTCCCGTCTTCTGCACAGAGCACCGGCTCACTCGCCTGCTCCGATGTGCTCTCGTTCGCTCGTTTCTCACTTCGCCGTTCCCACACGAAGTTGATCGTAACAAAGTTACTGAAAAGGGATTAGTGTGGCGTTTTAACAGACACACACACAGTTCGCTAACGTCGCAAACGCTATAGACTCATTAAAGGATTCGGGGTACGAAAAACTCAGTGTTACAGCAGCAACTTGTTTGTGGTTACATGGTTTTAAGTACCAACAGTTCAACAGTCACCAGGAACGGTCTGCCCTCAAACTCGAAAAAGAAAACTCGATAGAGAAAACTCCATAGAGAAAACTCGTTAGAGAAAACTCGATAGAGAAAAGTCGATAGAGAAAACTCGTTAGAGAAAACTCGATAGAGAAAACTCGATAGAGAAAACTCGATAGAGAAAACTCGATAGAGAAAACTCGATAGAGAAAACTCGATAGAGAAAACTCGATAGAGAAAACTCGATAGAGAAAACTCGATAGAGAAAACTCCATAGAGAAAACTCGATAGAGAAAACTCGATAGAGAAAACTCGATAGAGAAAAGTCGATAGAGAAAACTCGTTAGGGAAAACTCGATAGAGAAAACTCGATAGAGAAAACTCGATAGAGAAAACTCCATAGAGAAAACTCGATAGAGAAAACTCGATAGAGAAAACACGATAGAGAAAACTCGATAGAGAAAACTCGATCGAGAAAACTCGATCGAGAAAACTCGATAGAGAAAACTCGATAGAGAAAACTCGATCGTTAATTCGATCGAGAGTCGACTCAATAATATTGTCTGGAGTAAAACGAAGTTACCTTAAAACGACCATACACTTTAGGCCGTGAAAAGCGCAGTGAAGTTTAATATTTCTAACAAGATGGAAGAAATACTTTACCCCATCCGATTTAATCACAATTTACGACACCTACATATATTTATCCAAACCTGAAATAAATGCCCTTCCTTCACCATGAACATTAAGCATTGAAAAGTTAAGCGGTAAAACTCCTAAGAAACTTATTTACTACATATTGAATTCCGTCAGTAGAACACTGCTAGAATGTGCCTGTGTCTGTCCTACAGATCCTACCATAAACATTATTCAAATGAACTCGGGAATTGAGTTCCGTAGCTCCAAATATTTGCCCGAGTTAATGCACCCAACACTATCTGCATGCTCAGAACAAACATCTTTATCTACAAGTTCCAGGGACCATAAACTTTGCGCTGTCTATTTTTTTTCAGCTTCGCCATGTGTATGATAAATCCCTTAACGTACACATTGGCCGGCGACCTTTTTCTTGCAGCAATAAAATACCAGCAGCTGCATTCAATTAACGCAATCGACACTGAAGCCAATTTCCCTAACTCGCACCATGAGCAAACAAAAGCAAATACAAGCATCTAGCGTCTAGTGCCATAAACTGAATTCCTTCGCATGTAAACATGCATAAAAATTCCATCCCTTTTCGTTCAGCAAGATACGGTACACGACCACCCATCGTATACCTAAATTGCTTTAGCAACGCCAGCACAATAGCAACAGGCTATTGATCCAGCTGCAGTAGATCCAATTAGCATCCGACGAGTTTCGGTTTTGTTTGCTTTACCGAACTCGCATTTCGTGAATGCACTTATGCCCTTTTCTTGTTTCAGATTCGTTATCATGGCTTCGACCCATGAAAAGAACCGACGTACACATATACATGTGTACAATAACAATCTCCTCTATGAAATCCGGTTATCACCACCGTAAAAGTGAATGCACCCAAATTTCCCTTGGACCACTATTGAATATCGTGGAGTCCTTTTACGTCCACCGACCGAGCAGGTCGTGGTCGTTGTCGATCCCGCTCTTCATCGCCCGGGGGAGAAGCGTCCCAATAGCGAAGTCGTGTCGAGGAAAGTGTTTCGCCAGTTAATGTATTTATAAAAGTTATAAAAAATCAATTTAATATCAATTTCACTTGGATACATCCAAACCAAATGACAGTGTTATAACTATTAAATTAATAATAAACTGAATCAGTGTATTATTCTTTCCTGTGTTGATGTCGCGGAGTTTCGCTTTGTGTTTCCCTCTCGGTGCGCCTATTTTCCCCTCGGTGACATTTTGCTGTTTTTCTTTCGGTCTACGGCAGACAATCAGAATTGGTGGAGACGAGGTAGAACTCTCGCCCATGGTGGCGTCGCGATCTCATACCCCCACATATCTACTTGTCTGTTCCCATACAATGAGGACAACATGGAAGCCAGGAAGGAAGAAAATCTATGCAGAGCCGAGGCGGATTCGCTAAGCAGACTCGATTAGAACTTCAGCTGCGAATGTTCGCTAATATACAAAATAAAATTAATAATAATAATTGTATACCTTACCAACCGACTCCTTATATTAATTCCCGTGGAAGAGGATAATAAAGTGTGCACTTCCGTTTACAATAAAGATACATTTTACTTGGGGAATTAAATACATAAGATCGTACTTAAGGCGGACATACGGACATGGAACATTTTGACGAGTCGTTTGCTTCCTACATTTAAGAAGTCATACGCAATGATCTCTCGGTTCCCATTCTTCTCCTTAGTCCTCCGCCCCCTCTCTCTGCGTCGAAATTTAAGAGTATTGTGGGGGTTCTCTATACTACATGGAGAGCCAACCCACAATTTCAACCTAATTTCGACCTAATTTCGACCGCTTTCAGCGCGTCATATCAACCCCTATCCCACCGTTCAGTTAATTCACCTGAGAAGCATGTTTTGCCAAAGGACGCATAGCTAAACTCATTATCATTTTTTTTTCATTTTTAAAACTTTTTTTATTTTTCTTTTTATATTCTTAATCTCTAAATTAAAGGCTAGACGAAAAATGCTTAAATTCTAGCTTAATTATCTTATATAATAACTTACTGGTCCTTCGCAGGCGCTCTAAGCTAAACATTACTAAACATTTGTATAATTTGCCTTTCGGCGTCACTAAACTCATTATTCTATGCAGACAATGCATAATTGAGTTTGGCTACATTTTCGCCATACGGCAACTCCTTTTCGCTAACCCATGAGATTTCCACCGGAAATCGCATCATGTCGGTTAGCAACGGCATAGTCTGATCAAACGACGCGGTTGCATAATCATGCAATCGCTGGGGAGATTATCAAAGTATTTAATTTAGTTCCCACGTTCAGATTTCCCTAGCCAATTCGGCGTCCTATTCACTTTCCCCAGACACGCCATTCGCTGGGGATCAATGATCTCTTGTCGCAGGAGAATAGCACCAGCTACATTTTCCTCTCCTTCACAATTCTGTCTTCCTACAGTTCAATGCACTCTGAGATCACCACATTCACCGAATTAGGTCAGTAGGTTATCCTCAGAGCTGCATTGATCATTGCACATTGTGTTTCTGTTCTCTCATTCTTCCTTGTTCGTCGACTATCCGATTAACCGAAGTGTTCACCACACCTCGACGGCGGGGAACATAAGAGGGCAAACACGTTAAGACGATCTCGATAGGTTGTCCGGTGTGCAAATCACAAATCCCGTCTTCATCCCTAATTCAGTTAGTCGTTATTTAACTACCGCAGCGTGTGCACGCTGGTGCACACGCTCGAGTCAGAAGTAAAAGAGAAGTGTTGTCAGACGAACGTCGTGTCCCGTTAGTCAATCGAGAAAGAGAAACGCGTTGCCCTTCAAAATAGACTGTTTGCAATTACTTATTTGGTAAAAAGGCGAGATATTAATTTGACACGTCCACCTTGCATCTATTTGTATAAAGTGTTAGAGATAAATCTAAGTTAAACCAAATAAAAAAAAACATTAACAATTAAACTACACCAGTACATTTCATTTCTTTCCTTTTGGTACTGGAATTTTTGGTGACAATTTTTGAGAAGAAATCGTTGGTGGGCGATAGAGAATGCGGGCCCCTGTCTAGGCATACCAACTTACTCCCCCACAGTATCAAAAAAAACTTTTTTTGTGCGTCTATTATAATAACAAAAAAAAAAAACATAATAATAATAAAACAATAAAGAAAGAGATGCATCGTTTTTTTTCTTCATTATCGGATATTTATTTATGTAATCTAACATTTGATGGCCTTACATCGACGTTCCCATCGAAAAACACCCAAATGACGTATACAAAACATGAAAACGATTTCGTTTTCAACCCCAACCAATGTTTACTCGAGTTGCAACAAATCCCAGACTAATCTCATATTGAATATTTTTCCTCTCTATTCAATAACTTTATCCCATCAAGTTGCGCCCCAAACACGGGATTTATGTTTGGAATAGGCATACCTACATAGCAAATATTGCCACATGGAGAGATTGTCCTATCCCCTCACCCAAATCCAGGTCTTAATTTTCCGCCAATATTGAAATACCTGTGAGAAAACTCCACCATCTTATCACAATTAGCTCCCTGCTATTCAATATGCCCTTCACGATTTGTTGAATGAGTCTATGCTTCATCTTCAAAGGACTTACGTTGGATGTACATAAATCTTCTCCGATACAGAGAATAAACTTCATCCCCGATCCTTAGCTCACGAAAATCCAAGCGAAACGAACATGTGACAAGCGATAAATCCGCCCAAGTTAGTCCTTTGTGACGCAAATCTTCCAACCACCAAATACATCGTATTCATCATCATTCCTCCAATTATCGTAAATCTTGATGTCTGCCGATGGTATTCAACAGAAGAACCCATTTAATTTCGCTAATTGGCTTACGAAATGCTCAATGCTGAGCATCGTAACAACTAACAGACCGCGTTGTCCTTAGAAACCATCCTCGCTGTCTTTCAAACTCCCGAACCAGTCATAGCTATGCACAGCACCGTTTTATATAAGGAAATTATATTGGGATCGAAAACCACTCATCAAATCCTCTTGTAATGAACATCACCGAATCGATGAATATAAAGTTAAATTCCCATCATTAAGAGTTAGGCACAATCATGGTTTGGACTTCCCTTAAGCCCATAGACGGAAGACCAGTTGTTCGTTATTATAGGTGTACGTCGGCATGAGAGACCATACCACAAGTCAGAGGGAACGCAATCAACACACCTGTGACAAAGGCAGTCTAAGGATACACATATCAACTGGAAATTATACACCACAGTAGAACCTGTCAGAAACGCAAGTACCGGAGTTAATAGAAATGTCTTGATAAAGGACTTAATGAGGAAACCAAAAGGAAAATCAGTTTTATGTTACCCATGCCTTCCTTCTCCGCCAGCATAATCACTGAAGACATCCCTGATGTACTGACACCAACATAGTGAATAATAAAAGTGAACAATATAACACTTGTTGCTCGCCGCCCCGTTCCTGGAACATTGAAATAAATGACTTCTGCCAGGAAAACTAGAGACGAACGAACGACCGAGAAGCAGCTCCGATGGCAGGCGGAAGTGTCTTTGTTCGTCGCTTCGTCGTTGTGAGAGGAATAATACCCCTGTGCCATTTACCATGCAATCGTGGTTCTTTTAATTTTATGGTAAGTGAAATCAAACTCATAAGCTATAACGGCGCCGTCATGGCAGCACTCTCTTCGTCAGGTGTTACAATACCCTGCGCCGTAACGGTAATAGGGCGTGATTATAAAATGGGTGAAGATCTAAGGATGTTGTGATTAAATTTTACTCCTTGATACCTTGTTAGATGAAAGATTGTAGGACACAGTTTTCGTGGTTATAAATGTCTGTGCTTGAGCTTGGGGTGGTTTTTGAAGATATAAAACCGAATCATGCCTTCAAGTCAGAAATGGGGGGGTCTATTTTTCTCACTAGAGTAGGAAACGGTTTTCGTGGTTATAACTGTCTGTTTCAGCTTCCAAATAGTTAAAAATAGGATTTCGGAAGCATAACACACTAAAGAATAAGACTGCGTTCGTTAGCGATCAAATTGGTTATTAATTTCTTCTTATCATGATACAGACAAATAGGTTTTTTAATTTGTGGGTCTGTGGGGGTTAAGGTTGGTGCCGACGTACGGCACGGATTCGCTTGGACACCAACACCTTTAGATTACGCTCGCAGATTGCTATGCCGAAAATTATTCCTCAAGACGAAAACAAGTAAAAATAAAACGCTGATTTATTTTACGCCGCTTTGGCTTTACTTTATTCTTCCACATTCACTTGCAAGAGGTCCACTTATATTAACTGCGTACACTATCTCAAATTAGGGTTCCTTACTGTCTATATCAATCTTAAGGGGCACAACACACCGGCCTTGGCTACTGCTTTTACACAGGAGTTCTCAAGTATATTATCAACAGGATCGAAACATGTATTTAGAGTTCTTGCTCGCGCCGAATCGTCTTTCTTAATGTCTACGCTGATCTTGAGGGACACAACACATCCGCTTGGGTTACTATTTTTATACGCGAGCGCTTTTAGATACATTATCAATAGGACCGAAACGTGTATTTAAAATTCTTGCTCGCGCCGAACTGTTTTTCCCAATGTCCATATTGGTAGACACTTATAGACCCGATACTTCTTAAATCACCGGAAGGCACGTTAAGTTGCACTTCGAATGTACGGTAAACTGAGTTGCTCGTTACTGACCGCTGGACTCGCGGGCGGCCAACCTCTGCTCGTCAAGGAAAAGGAAAACGTGTTGCGCGCTCCACAGCGGGTTGCAATTTGACTCTCTTCGTGGGGGCTGTTAAAACTCGACTTAGGACTCGGTGAGTGTGGTTTGGCGGTTGGACAACGACTGGGTATGAATGAAAATGATTCATTCATTGCACCGTGGCGGTGCGTCATAGTAAAACTAGGCTCGCTGCGCATTACGGGGAATTGTGGACGAGTTGCTATGCTCGCATAAGAACTCAGTTCCAACGAATTCTGGCCGTATAGGCTGGGTTGACTTCGTTGGTTGGGTGTACCGGGAAATTGGTTTGGGCGACGCGAGCGAGTATGGGCAAGCATTTTCTGGGGAAATTGGAATGGCTTGGTTGCGTTGAGAAGTATATATAATTGACCGAAGCAATTTTGGGAAAAGAATGCCGAATTGATTAGAATATATTCGGTTGAATTATATTCTGTTGGAGGTTTGGAAAATGTTTTATTGCAGATTGGGAGATGTATGCTATTGGTGAGATGTATGCTATTGCGGATTGGGTTTTTGCCTGTTTGCAGGTTAGGGTTGTGGGTTGGTTCTCCATGTGATGTGGAGAACCCCCACAGGTCCCCTTAGCTCAAAAGTGACAAGTTATTCCCTGCGCACTTAGAAAAGCGCATAATAGGTCTGTCGAGTCAGAAAGAGCTTAATGTTTAATTTAATTGTTTCTCTATAGATTTCCTACTTTATAATACGCGGATACAAAACAGGTTTTTGATACCCATTAATATAAACAGATAATGCCGGCACAATAAGGCGCGCTTTGGGATTTCAATCTTCACCAATATTCTAGAAGGATCACTTTTGGAGCCCTCGGGTATTCAAATAGTCTAACTTAGTTTGTAATTAGCCACCATGAGTATTATGGGGTAAGATATATGTGTGCCGTCGTTGGAACTAGTTTTATTCCTATCCCCATCAAGTTCACTGACTGTTTCGCCACACTGTTCACCGGCAGAAAGAATAATACACCAGGAAGACGTGGGTAAAACGATTACCAACAATTCTAAAATACCAACAACGGAAATTTGGTCCTCGACTCTAGGCACTGCTTTACAGAAAAGAAAATTTAAATCCAAATACTCGACTCTCTTAATTTTGACGTTTTTACGTGGAGGGCACGACTTGCCTCCACGGAATCTATAACGAGACCAATTAATTCTTTTGAAACGACAGAATACCAAATTCATCGTTTCGGTCACCAATAGGGGATGATTCTCCAATATTGGTCCTAGCAAAGGGCGCGAAACACACACACCTCTTTTGGTCGCTCGTGATGTGTGTCCCTGTGTCTGCGAACCGAGGATCATCCGATTCACTAGGGGAAAATCAAAGGAAGTGGTTGCAGCTGGGTAACTATCATGAAGTGGCGTTTACACGATCAGCAACTGCGTACAGCATTTACCCCGATCGTGCACATATCGGTGGCATCTCGCAAGGGTCGAACTCTCGTGTGTATATTTACATTGACGAGAATTCGATTTGCTTCGGTAGCCACTGGTGAGGTATGCTATTGCAGACTGAACGATCGACCGATGGGTCTGCTGATATGACTTGCCCTGCACGTGTGTGGGAAAAATACTTTCTTCTTGTGTGCATGGACAAGTTCGAGGATTTATGTCCGTTACGTAATGTCGTAATCGAATTGAATTTCAGGGGCATGCATATTGGTGCCAATGCATTTGTTTGTCGGGTGGTTCGGCGACCGATATGGTCGCAAAGAAGTAAACCAAGAATATCTCCTGCTTGTGTGCTGTGGGATTCGACAAGAGATATGGGCGCCGATATGATTTGAGTCATGTTGGTTGCTGGTGGTGCAACCAAATTGCTTTTAAGGAACATGGCGCGTTTCATGCAACCATGCCCTTAGGAAAAATACCTGTTTGGTGCTGATGGAATTGCTTCAGCGAAAATTCTAGATTCAAGGCGTTTCAGGTGAAAATTTGCCCAAAAGATGGAAGGGTAAGTAAATGCTTTCCAGGTTTTTTTGCTCTCCAGGTGCTCTAGGAAGCAGTTTCCTAATGATTGATGGGAAGGTAAGTAGTGGCGTTCAATGGAACCGCCACAATTAATCACCTCCAACCAATACACAGTAAAACTTTCTTTGTCCTTGGACACTTTACACTGTTGTACTGCCTCAGCCCAGCTTTCCCCTTACCCCAAGAATATGAACGAAAAAACCCTTACACGAATAGTATGGCTGTGGCAGCTCTACAACCCCACGAGATATAATTACAATTCAATAGTAATTAATTTTTACAACAAATGACGTATCTGTGATAATTTCGAAAAGCTCTCGCATTAACGAGCGAATTCGGGATTGGCACTGTGGGTAAGGTTTCAAGTAGGTGCCTAGTATGACACGGACTCACTTAACCTTCCACCGTCTGCTGCATAAACTAATCGACCACCAAAAAACCAAACGAATAAAAACACACGGCTAGTTCAATTTAAATTGTTCGCCGAGGAGGAATAAACGAGCAAAGATGCCGGAGTTTGAACAAAACACTGATCACCTGTGACACTCAATGAATAAAACAAGTCGATTGGTTTTAGTTACATACATTCTTTTTATTTAATTTCCTTATTATTATTAATCAAAGTTTTCTTTATTAATTTATTGTAATTACACTGTTGTTTGTTTTTAAATTGCATTTACACCAAGAACTCTTTTTTTCGACTCTTTTATCGAAAAGGTGTTTTAACTCCGATATTACTTAACTTGAAAGGCAATCGATCTGCACTCTCGAAACCTGTACGACCTTGGTGGTGGTAGAAATCGGACTCCTCGAGCTGGGCGAAGTTGACCCAGCCTATGGTGATTGCGATGAGTTTCCACGCGTGTCATCACGGGGGAAAAACAATCTTTCCTTTTCAAGAAAGACACCCAAACACCCGCTGGGCGCAGGAAAGGAAAAACAAACATGGTCAAATATGATGATCGGTGTACGGCTGGGTGTATTCCCGTCGTACGATAGAGGATCGATTTGGGTTGGCGATAAGTCAACAGAACTTTGCTGCGACGGCAAAAGCTACTAGATTTGGGTGCATGTTTATTTTAGGCATTGGATAATTCACAGGAATACAGGCATGCAGGCAAAAATAATTTCTTCTGTTCACGTAGAGTACACAGAAGCATTTCGTTTAGAATATCCAGCGTGAGAATAGTGGCTGGTCGTTGTTTAGACAACGAATCATTAGACATGACCATGGGTATGATTGTCTAACCTCAATCATATTCGTGCCCAAATCCCATGATCGGTAGATAACCGATAAAGAGAATTGGTCGCAACTGTAGCGAACCCTGGGGTTGGAGCAACATTCACCCAGGAACCATAGCAAGAATACCGGCTACAGCTGTGTCAACAATTACGCTGGCCAGCGAGTGTTTATCGTTTATAATTGCTGACACGCCGACCCGGTTGTCTGGCACGGTTCATGTAATATGAATGAAATAATTTGTTAATTGTGCATGCTTCCTGGGATTTTACTTTCAGGTGAAAGAGAATGAAAGGTTGCTTACGCTGCCCAAAATTTTAGGTAGGTAAGGTGTCTTGTGGGTTAGTGAAAAGCAGCTTGATGTAAAGAAATGGATGGTTCTTGGGGAAAGCTTTAAAGAACCGCCACAGCACCAACAACGGTCGCTTGTCGTCGGATATCGCCTTTCCTTGGCAAATATCATTAGTTGGCTTCAGCCATTCAGGCAGTGCAGTTCTTCGTGGTTCTGTGGAGGAGTCAAGATTTGTTTTATGTATCTTATTGAAGTTTAACTTAGGCCGCCACAATTTTGTTATGAAAGTTTACAAAAATTGTACCACTTTTGCTAATGTGAAAAAACCTCGTTAGAAAAAAATAATTTCAAATAGAAATCCGCACACTGATGTGACCTTTTCCTTAATATACAACTCAAGATAGTAGAATGGTTCACCATGGGAGGGGCTGGGGAAAGACACACCTAGGATGAAGAAAGGCAACCCAATCAGTCAGAGGCTATTAGCTAGCCGTTAGGAAACAGGAGGTAGACGGGCTAAGAAGGATATACGCGCAAACAACTACCCTCGAGGTGGATGAAACGAAATAATTTTACCAGGTCAGGAAGACAAGCATTGAGCGATACTGTGATCAAGTCCAAACTCTGCAGGGTAAAATATATGAACAGCCTATTAATCCAAATCAAAATGAATGTGACATTGCAAAATGCTACGACTACTAGTATAGAAATCTCCGTGTAAGAAATATGATAGCGGATCAGCAATCGTTGGGGGAGCCAGTAACTACAGAGGAAATAAAAAGAGCCTCCCGGAAGAACAAAGTGTCCAAAGTTCCGGGACTGGATGGTATACCAAACGGGATACTGAAACGGATCATGCTGGTTCAGCCCTGCCAGAAATATTCAGTACAACATACACCAAGTGCTTAAGAGAGAGAATTTTACCTAAATGCCGGAAAGAACAAAGACTTGTCCTGACACCAAAAGGTAACAAACCACCCCAAAAACCCTCATCAAACCGTCCCATCTGTCTGCCAAGTATAGTTGACTCAGTAACATTTTGGAGACCGTCATTCTTTCGAGACTGGAGCAATATACGGACTGAAGAGAGGTATCTCATAAATACAGTACGGTTTCTCGGGGAAAATCAGCGCAGTGGGTGCAATCGCCCGAGTATGCAGAATCACCAATGAACTGCTAACGGGAACCAAATAGCGTTGGGACACGAGAAAATATTGCGCAGTTTTCACAGTGGGTGTCAAGACTGCATTTAACTCAGCTTGTTGGAAACGCACAATGAGTGCGCTGCATCAACTGGGAGTACCAAGCTACTACCTGAAGACCTCGGTCTCCTACCTCAAAGACAGGTTGCTGTTTCGCTGTCTCACAAATGCCGCATTTACCACCCCCACATACATTCGTTCTTCCCTAGCCTCCTATCTCCCCTATCGCCCAGTCCTCTTCACCTTCCTGTTTTTTCTCCTTTTTTCCGTTTTTTAATAATGTCTGAAACACCACTACAGATTTTACGTTAGTCTGTAAGGTATTATATTAATTTAATTTAAGCTTGAATTAAGCCTAATAAATGAGGGTTATGCCCTTACTAAACTAAACTAATATATGAAACAGAGAATGTCTCAAGATAACACTACGTAAAAAGAGGAGTACCACAGGGATCAGCCGTTGGGCCGCTATTATCAAACCTGATGTAATGTCTTGTACCACATGAAATGTCATTTTCGCTCAGTTGGAAAGAAAGAAGTTCTCGAGTGAACATCCGTGCCAGAACGTCAAGTTTTCTTTTTTTATAATGCAATATGGTACGTGTGCTTGACGCGTGAGAATTTTAGGGTTCGTTATAAGTACAGGTTTTTTTTTTTTTTTTTTTTTTTTTTTTTTGGGAATTGTTTACCATGCTGTCGGCAGTTCCTTTATGAATTTAAAATGGAACATAATGTATCATTGGGCATGAAAAACATTAATGACGCATTTGAGAATGAAGCGGTAAACTAACGCACTATACGACGCTGGTTTTTGGAAGTTCCGTTCGGGAGATTTCAGCCTCAAAAATGAACCCCGTGGGAAGCCGGAAACGTTAGTTGACGACGATGTTTTAAGAGGGACGAAATTTGTGCGGGAGATTGCACAAAGCATGGGAGTATCCCCAATGACAATAAAGCGACACCCTTCTCTCATAGGAAAGGTAAAGAAACTCGATAAGTGGGTACCCCATGAACTGAACGAGTCCCTAAAACGATGGCGCCTGGAAATCTGCGCATCACTTAGATTGGGAAACCAGTCTGAACCTGTTACGGACCGACCTTGAGTCCAGGTCCCCCCAGAATCCACTAATCCCCCTTCGTTTCCCCTCTTTACCTGTAAAAGGAGAACAACTCGCCAAGTAGCTAATTTGCATAAATTACTTTATGTAAATTCTACTTGGCAGGGAAATTAATAAAAACCGACGTTGGCGTCAAATAATAAAAATAACGTCAACGGCAAACAAAAATTAATTTTCATTCATTTCATTCCGAAAGCTGAACAGGGGAGCAGCCATCAACGCCCCCTGCAACCATTCGCAGGCAAGCAGCTTCTCCAGCGACCGCTCAACGGTCAAACCAGAGTAAGTCCCTTTCTTACCTATATTATAAAATATATTATCATATTGTTAAATAACCACGTAACAAACCGTTTTTGCACCGGATAGTAACCTGTGATGAAAAGTGGATTCTGTATGATAACCGTAGAAGACCTGGGCAGTGGTTAGATGCAGGTGAAAAACCAAAACACATTGGCAGAGATATATACTCTACCCAAGCCCGATCTTCACCCAAAAAAGTTGTGGTGACAATTTGTTTGAATTCGTACACGTGGCAGTGGTTCGATACGTTGAGCTTTGGTTCTATCTCTTAGTGATTTTAACCGTGATAGCGTCGGTTCGAATCACACGTTCTTCAGTATCGTCGCAAACGCCAAAGGAGACAGTCGTCACAGGAAGTTGATCGAACGCAAGGATACCGAATACCAAAAAGGGGACAAATAGACCACACGGTGAGATAAACTCTCACATTTCCCAATGTCTGATAGGAAATGAGGGCTTTGGATAAAACCCACACATATTCAATCACAAGGAAAACCCGCTCATCCCGTCCTGCGAGGGATGTGTAGAAAACACGGAAAATCTCCTAACCGAATGCAGTAGATTTCAGAAGGAGCGTAATATGGTTGCTGTGGATATCGGCGGTGCAGTAAACCCAAAATTAGAGCGCTTATGCTAGGCTTAAGCAACAGGTGGGAACTAATTAGGATACGACTCAAGAACATCATGCAGAAACTCCGCAGACTGCAAAAAACCGCAACAACTTTAGAGACATTTTACTTCAACCCTACCCTGGAAGAAATGTCGAGAGAAGGTACCCGGGGAACAAACAGGAATGGGTTCCAAAGCGGGGGTTGGCTTAATCCATTGGCTACCGGATAACCGAAAACAAAAAGAATCATGCATGTGAGTGGACTCGAGCCATATGTATCTCGTGAAGATTACCACCCCCAGACCCCCCAGACCCCCCAGACCCACCCAAAATAGCATCCCAGGACCCTATAGGTCTGCTTTTCCTAGGGGAAGTAAAATATATATATATATATATATATATATATATATATATATATATATATATATATATATATATATATAAAATAGTGACAGATGAGCGTCTCGAAATGAGTTATCTTCATTTTCAAGTGGCGTCATCTATTGGGAAATATCGAAGCGTTTCAGTCCATGGTGTATTTAAAGCTCTTTCTTATCAACACAATTATTTGACACAAACACGACTCTGGGCAGCCCGCTCTAGTCGTTACTATGCGTAAGCCGGTCCCACATTTTTGCATTTTCGCGTAGACTAAAACACCGATCTACAGGTGCAAACCACCATACTTTTTTCGCCACTTCTTCGTGGAATCCTCGGTATCCTAGGTTTTTATTTCATATTTGTATTCATTATCTCGTCATCATTGTTTCTCTTCACCGCCGTATATCCCCGATCGCTATACCCTTCTCACAACAGGTCAATCCGCTGTCATCCAATGAAGTTATTTTCGCGTACGTGCAAGAGCTGTGCAAATTTTCCCCCACCCTTCCTTTTCTTCGCGAACCCCTGGTACTCTCTAGACTACGTACAGTTTGATAAACAAGGCACCGTCTCACTGGAGTTCACTAACGTTGGGCAAGGGCGCTACTACTTGGATTACATTTTAGTAGCCAGATTAACACTTCAGATATGTACTAGGAGATGCAGGCAACTGTTTGGTCATAAGCACCCCCTGTATGTGCGAATCTCGCATTTTGGAGTGCAATTATTCGGAAAAATACGACCATTATTTTACTGTCTATAATTTTGCTAGACCCTTTCCTTTTCTGATGACCGAGCTTGTGGCGGTTCCTTTGAACGTCACTACCTACCTTCCCATTATAGTTCGAAAATTTCCACCTAGAGCGGCCGAAAACCGATAAAACAAGTACTGAGGCAGTTCCATTGCTTGCCTAGCAATTACGCATTTACTTACCTTTTTGTCATCCACACCAAGGTGTCTCCTAAACCATATTTTCGCCAATTCAATAGCACGAACCACAAGAGATATTTTCCTCATCGGCGTCATGTGCTAGAACGCATTACGTCGGGTATATGTTGCATCGTCAGATTTCCTAGTAAGAAAGTATAACATGCGGCATACACCAAAGAAAACCACTAGGGGCTACGTATAAACATATTCACCCTGCCACACACGTGTAGGGGATATTCTTTTATTATTTTACTACAGCACATCGATCGATAAACCGACCGGCAAGCTAAAGAATCAGCACCCTATAAGCATTTTCCCCAGGGGCATGCCTGCATACAACGCAGCATGCTCCTAAAATCCAATTCGGTTACGACATTACGTAACCGACATATATCCCCAGACTTGTCAATTTTTCCCACACACACGCAGGGGAAGTCATATCAGCAGAAGCCAGCAACATGTGCACGATCATCGTAAATGCTGTACGCAGTTACTGATAGGGTAAACATTCCAAGTATCGTCTTCATGATACTTGCCCAGATGCAAACATTTCCTTTTACGGAATTTGAATATCCATGGTTCGCATGCTCATGGATATACAGTATGAGCGTGCGAAGCAATCACATCTGTGTGCGTGCACATCATCAACCATGAAAGATCATCCCTTATTGATCACCGAAGCGATGGATGGAATTTGGTATTCTGTCGTTTCGGTGGCAATCCCCAATCTTAAAACAGATTCCGTGGGGAAGGTCGGGTCCTCCACGTTAAACGCGAGTCGAGGGTTGCGTGTGCGGACGCGAGTGTTTGGGGATGCGCTGTGTATTACGTGCAACGTAAAATCACTATTTATTTGCGCCGTTTGTGTTAACTTCACCAAATTAGTAATCATCATTAAGTGTCAAAATATCCTACAAACGTGACTAATAAACAATGCCGTCAAATAAAAACTATAAAACTCTTTATTAAAAATAACCAAGTGAACAATAAAAATAAATAAACAATCTGTTGCGTTTCACTTTTTTGTGCAGTGGAATTCTGGGTGTTTTATTCTTCCCTTCTTTGTGAACTGCTTGCACTGGAACAATATTTCAGTGAGCAAAATGGTGTTTCTCTTTTCCCTTGTGAGCTGCTTCGGGCGCCATCGTTCGGAGCGAACAATTTACGGTGGTGTTATGATGGGGATACTTCGTAGAACCTGTGCCAATGCTGGCACCAAGACGAAGACATATCCCATAAGCTCCCCAGCTAATACTTTTCGTAAGGAATCATCTCGAAATGTTTTCGTAATGAACCCCCGATATGGATTACTTTCGACTCAATGCCTCCAGGACTCTTGCCGTATGATGTGTTCCACAAACACAAACCGACTGAAAGAACGTTTATCCACTTTGTTAAGTTCCCCATACCTTAGTTTTAAGTTAGTGTTTAAGAAAACGCGGATTGTTTTATATTGCTCGTACCAGGCTAAATTTATGGGGCTTCTGCCCTCATTAAACCAAATCAATTCAAAGAAATGACCAAACCTCCTACCCATTTCGTGATCGATGCGGCGTGAAACAGCCACGCATTTCACTGCAATCACGTCAGCATATATATACCGTCTCCCTGTATATATCTGGAACGCGTGAAATTAACATAGGCTAAGGCCGAAAGGCAAACATTTAAAACATGTTTGGCTTGCGGTGTAGTATGTTGCTCCTTGGATGCTTGTGGTGTTTCGAGGCGATCTTTTGCCAAGGGTTTGTAGCGTTCTACGAACGCACAATTCCGCGCAGGTAAGGTTCCTACCTTCAAGCAACTTACTTACCTGAGAACGTTGCACGCGCCCACAAACGCATGTCCCAAAGTTTCACCCTAGGGCCTGCAACTCATAGCCAACGTTGAGCCCGACACCAAAAAGCAAGGAACTGAACGCCCCCAAAGCTTTTAATGTCAAGCTCAACAATCATAGTTCATCATACCTGAAACAAAGGTGAAACCATCCATTCATCCTATTCCCAAGAGCAGTTCCCAAAAATTGAAATGCATCGCATTCCAGCTCTGCACAAGCGGCAACTCCAAATATCAGTACAAGGAATTGCTATCACCCAAAAAAACGAGCCGATAAACGGATGCACGGCGGATAGTCTACCACAAAGACCACCCAAATCCGCCGGTCAAACAAAGGCAGCGGAAACCTACTAGGATAATGTAGATCGCTCATCCGCTACCAGATTCGTGGGAATCATAAGTATCTCAACAAGATATGCCGCGAATATTTATGACGAGTAAAGCCAACAAAAGGCAATACCCCGGTCCCACGGCCATTCTGGAATTTCACACCATTAGAAGGATCTAATGGATTTCGATTTTAACTACAAAGTCAAACAAGACCCACGGACTGTACGTCCAAACAAATCATCGAATACTTCCGGCTTGGACGCCAGATGTTCTGTGCAAATAAACGGCCGTTGAGATGAAATGCTATCACCAGCACCGATGGTGATAATGATGTTCTCCTTTCAGAAAACTACGAAATTCTCCTGGGGATGAAATAACATGCTGCTAACAAAGACTTCGATGATCCTGTTAGCGGACTAAATGGGAAATTTTCTTTTACAGCCACAGATACGATCTGTATCGGGATACTTGGTGTAAAGCAGAATAGGGAGTCTAATTTTGATCGTCAACGAGACGACAAGTCTACTTCGAGCATCCGTCGAATAGAGAGTCGACCTAGAGAATCCGGAGGAAGGGGCATTAATTTTCGTGTACGTTGGTGTGTGACCTTTTCCCGAAAAGTATTCGATATCGCGCAGTTGGAAATTCGTTCTCATGTAGAACTAGCGTCGAGTGACAAAAGAACTTGTATCTCAGCTAGGTGATCCGTAGTGCTGTAAACCAATATTTCGTGTAACAACAAAACTGAATTCATAAACAATAAATATAAAAAGAAAGATCCAAAACTATTCTCTCCGTGTTTGATTGTTTGACAGTGTCTCTTCGCTTTGTAGTGTTTACCTATGAACAGTGTTCGGTGGAACACTGCACCAATTATAGACAGGCAAAACATCCGCCAAAGGTTCGCTATGTCGAAAAGAATTTCCTCCACATAAATATTCCAGTGATTAACTTCCTTGCTAGGGTAGTCGACAGAGAGCCCCAAATTCCTCAGAGAGCACTACTGATTAATTAATTCTTTTATCGCATTATAACCACTTTGCTATAACGAAGGAGCGATATTAGATTCAAAGTTTATTAGTACAACATATTATTATCGAAACAAATAACTTTTCTTATTTCACAACAAAAATTTATTCAGATATCTGTTCCCAAAACAGGTTTAACGACACTGTCATTTAAATTCTAATTATCCATCATAGAAACTCAGCTACAACTTTCATTAACGGAGTTTTAGAGAAAAGGAATGCAGGCGGCGCGGCCTCCAAACGAGAATCGAAATGTTTGCATTTTTCCTTTGCATCCAGTGTAGCATTCATCGTTTCCCCTGGGTTATTAAAGATAATCGACATCTGACGATATTGCATTGGCCTTTCGACTTGTGATAATCCTGTTTATCCAGGGCTGGAATCGATGGAAAGTTTCTCGTATGCATTATCTGTAAGGTATGGCCGTGCAGGAGTAAAGGAATGTGGGGAGTTCCTATTTCTCGAACGAAAGCTTTTAACTACCTACTAAAGTCGTGTTTAGCCAGAGTATACTCAAGGGACCAGTAAGCTAAGCCAGATTAATTAAGTTTGAACATTAAGCACTTTTTGTCTAGTTAAGGAGTTGATATTATTTATCTTTGACAACAGTAAGAATGGGACAATTTGTATTAAATACTTGTGCATTGCCACCATCATGTTGAAGTGGACCTCAACCTGTAGTGGACTGTAACAGTTTAAATACCTGCTCCAAACCCACCCAAATGTGTGTGTTTTGCAACCACAAGTAAGTGGAAATTTGCTACAAGGACCATCGAATTCAATCACTGCCTACACACAATGCCGTCCTGACTTCCGCAAGTAAAAATGACAACCTTACTTGAACTGAACTGACTCAGGTAAGGAATTTGCACATGTATTACCTAATTTTAGTTGCTTGTGATGTAAACTGTATGTCTTCGTTCTACCCCACGACAATAACGATTTCAAGCGACCTTTGTATTGCCATTACGTTGATATATCCTAAATAATTCCCGTAATCCTTGTTTGACAGCCTCAGATGGGTGACAACAATGCTGCTGTTACATCTATGCCTGGACCGCCCACTTAACAGCCCTATGTTGTTTTTCTGCATCGCTTGCTACTCACTCGCTGTTAAATAAATTTATTATCATGACGCCAAATCTGAAACAAACTCTCAGAATACCTGGTAACGCGTTGACAATTTTTATCTCGACTTTTCTTTCGTAAATCCTTGAAATACAATTTGATACGCAGGCCATTAAAAGTTGGATACCTTCTAAGTTGTTGTCTTTATAAATTTAATGCTTTGCGTCAAGCTGTTTGAGATGTTGTGCATCTTTAATTTCATTCGCTTACAGGTACGGTTTGAGCTTTTTTACTCCTGTTTTGCAGTTGGATCTGAATTATTCATTAGCTTTCGAAACTAAACAGCTGGAGCTGGGAATCGAAGCATTGACGTGGGTGTTTATTTTCTGCCGTCCTGTTTTTTTGTTTGTTTTTGTTTTATTGTGTGAAACATTCAGATATTTAGCACGCGGATATTTTCCCCACATCCTTTGTCCATTAAAACCTCATTATTTATTCATTATGATTAATTGCGAAAATAATTTTTTGTGGCCAGTGAGGGAGACCAAGTAGTGAAATATTAGAAGCCATGCAAATTGAGTGATTCGGGTTTGACTTTTTGGGTCCTTATACTACAATGAACACTATAGGGACACAAGGAGAAGAGGCTCCTTGTTCACACTAAAATGATTCAGACGTTTATTTAGGGGCTTCCGGGTGTGTGATAAAAGCTGTTAAGAATTTTACGAGGCCAGAACCGAGGAGGGCAACAAGGTACTTTAGAATCCTTAAGAACACTTTCCGAAAATCATATTTTCATTTATTTAGTTTAGGATAATGATGCGATATGACGTTTGTGGAATTAATATCACTTCAAAAGAATTTATTAGCTCCAACAGGTAGAAGGAAACCTAATGGAATGCATACTTATTTATTTATCTTTTATTATTTAGTACAATTTATTTATATTAGGAACTGGAATAAGTTCCCGCTGAGTTCAACCATTACGGCACCCAATGTCCTTTTCTTCTATGTCATTCCTAATATTTTCAGACGTTTGGAAATTTTTATGTGATCAAATACCAATGATTTTACAAGTTCACCTGATGTCTGGCATGAGTAACGCCATTAGTTGGAAACGAAGGAATTTATTCAAATCATCATCATCATCATCATCGGCACTACAACCGGGATCCAGTCTTGGCCTTATTTAACAAATCTCTCCACCGCTCCCGATTTCGAGCCGATGTCATCCAGTTTAGCACTCCCAGGCTCTGGGCGTCCTGGTCTACGCCATCCCTCCATCGCAGACAAGGCCTGCCGCGCTGTCTCCTTCCATACATCCTGCCACAAAGGACTTTCCGGGCAGGGTCCTCTTCGTTCATTCGAGCTAGGTGTCCCGCCCACCGGAGTCTACCGAGCTTGATTTTTCTTACAATATGAGCTCCGAGGTATATTGCGTACAACTCATGGTTGTAGCGTCTCCGGAATCGTCCTCCCTCACATACGGGGCCAACAATTCTCCTTAAGACCTTTCTCTGGAACGCGGCCAAGAGTTCAGAGTGCCTTTAATTAAGCACCCAGGTCTCGGATCCATACATGAGTACTGGTAAGGCCATGGTCTTGTACAGTAGTAGCTTGGATGTTCTGGATAAATTTCGGGATTTAAAGAGCCTTGATAGACCTGTGGGGCTTTTCAGGGCCCGAAGAGCCATGCATCGCTCGATCCCCACCATTCCCAGCGATGCGGCTTACCTTGAAGTCGAATCTTCAGCAGGGTTACGCAACCTTGCTACGGCATTAACCGCCAACCAATTCGCTGGAATTAATTCGGTTATCCCCAAGGATAACCGACATAAATATATATTAGACAGCTTACCTTTTTTGGGTGCTTTTCCAAACCTCTTCCCCACGGTCATTCCTAAAAGCATAATTCACGGCAAGATTATCATCTTGCCATGACATCAACCCATCAACCGAGCTTCCGCGACCGAACAATGGATGGCACATATCCATCAACACACGCTGATCTTTCCGTGTGTTATTTTTGTACCCATTCATTGACCTAGCATTATTTCGGGTTGCTTGCACAGCTGCAAGCCAGATTTCCAACGGCATGTCTACGATCTATCTTTCCTTAAGTAAAGAAGATCAAATCAAACATTGGCCTTTCAGGCGCGCATATTTTGCTTGGATCTAAGCATGACCGATTTTATGATCCGTTGCCGTTTCTTGGAACTATCACCAGCATCGGTCATGGCCACCAATTTTAGTTTACACAAAGTAAACATTCAAGCGGATACTTTCGCCTGACAGTGCCTTTCAACGAGATTAACACATCCCTAACATAACATGCATCGAATCACCAGACCGAAATTTGTTTATGCTAGATGATCTAACAACGGCCATGCCCAATGTTCGATACATTTTTCCAAGATAGATTTCTGCCTTCGGCAAGGGTTTTATTGACTCACGTCAATCAAGAATCTATCCCTTGCGTATGGCGGCAGTTTATCTTGCCCAAACATGTAGCAGCCGATTCGATCTGCTACATGAGTTTTTCCCTTTTTCTTTTTGTTTGGACCTTCGCCATTGGCGGCGAATCCTTTAGGTTCGTTTTCGTTGGATGTCTGTAAAGAGACATCCAATATCCAGTCAGATTTTATTCGCCCAAGAAGTTGGATGTCTCCCACCACCTCGGTCGGCTCGAGTGTATGAGAGTGAAGTCCGTTTGTCGTCCGTGGTCTAGTTAATACATGTTCTAATGTAAAGTTGTGCGCGGAAATATTCGAGTTCCAGAAGTAATGCCAGTTTTGGTGGCAGTAAAACAAAAAATAAATCTATGTACAAAGACAATATATGCGCCTACACCCATGTCGTTAATGTAGGAGATAATTTTATAAAATAGACCTAAAAGAAAAACCGGTGCATTAATACCCTAGTGTAATCAAATCTGGTTAATAAAGGAAACCATCATATCAAGAGACTCCAGTGTATTTATTTACTCGGTACAGAACCGCGAACAATCAGCTGCAGACAAGTCAGTGGAATATTAGTGAATCCCTGTCCTTGGTGACAACCCTTAACTAATATACCACCACAGACCATAGTAGGCTTTGTTGGATTTAATCAGCCGTTCGCGCATTTCTTCTTCCATATTGTTATCGGCTGATACTATTGACCCAAGGTAGTTAAAGGATTGCACTACTTCAAATTCGTGCTCCACTACCCTGATAGTTTGTCCAACGTTAGGTCTTCTCTTCGCAGAAGTTGCCACCATGTACTTGGTTTTTCCCTCATTAATGCGCAGTCCCAGTTTTTGTGCCGCCTGCTCGATCTGGGTGAAGGATTCCTGTACCGCCGATTCGGTTCTACCGATGATGTCGATGTCATCTGCGTAGGCTAGTATCTGGCTGGACTTGGTGACAATAGTCCCTCTTGTTGTAACGCCAGAGTCACGGATTGCTTTCTCCAACGCCAGGTTGAAGAGGAGGCAGGCCAGACCGTCCCCTTGTCGGAGTCCATTATAGATGTTTATTGGTTTGGACAGCAATCCCGCTACTTTTACTTGACTAGTTACGTTGGTCATGGTCAACCTACAAAGTCGTATCAATTTGTTTGGAATGCCGAATTCTCTCATGGCATTATATAGTTCTACCCTGGCTATGGTGTCGTAGGCGGCCTTAAAGTCTATAAACAGATGATATAGTGGAATCTTATATTCCAGACATTTTTCCATCGCCTGCCTAAGGGTGAATATCTGATCAATTGCTGATTTGCCTGGGATGAAGCCACACTGATATTGACCAATGATGGCTTTAGCGTATGGGGATATCCGGTCTTGTAGGATAGTGGAGAGTATCTTATAGGCGGTACTCAGCAATGTTATACCCCTATAGTTGCTGCACAGTGTGATATCTCCCTTCTTATGTATGGGGCAAATTATACCACGACGCCAATCTTCCGGCATCTCCTCTTGCTCCCATACGTGCACCACGATCTCGTGAATTGCGTGATGTAACGCTGTCCCTTCTTGTTTGATCAGCTCAGCTGGTATGCCATCAGCTCCAGGGGCTTTATTTGATTTTAGCCGTTTTATGATTTTTGCTTATTTCTCAATGCTTGGTGGCGGCAGCATTTGGTCCTGGTCTTGCATTGGTGGTGCCTCCAATTCTTCTGTGAGCTGACCATTTAGCAATTCATTAAAGTGCACTTCCCATCGCTCCAGAATGCCTTCAGGATCGGTGATCAGATTACCCTCTTTATCCTTGCAGTAACTGCAGCGTGGTGTGTACCGCGTCATACTGCGGATTGTTTGATAGAACTTCCGCGCCTGGTGCGGACCTCGCTCTCTACTTTTCTCTATTTCATAGACTAGATTTTTTTCCCAGGCACTTTTCTTTTGTCTGTGAAGTCTTTTTTCAGTTCTTCTGAGCTCTTTGTATTTCTCCTCGCGTACCCGCGTCCTATGAGACTGCTGCATTGCCCGGTATGCAGCATTTTTACGTTCAGTCGCTAGTTTGCACTCATCATCAAACCAGTCGTTCCGATCTCTACGACTACTGCCTAAGATGGAGTTGGCAGTACTAATGACAGTATTCTTAAGGCGTGTCCATTTCTCTTCTACGCCCGGCATTCTGGCCCCAGGACTTACTCTCCCTCCGTCGAGCTCTTCGAGGGCGAGTCTTAACGCATGACCAAAGGTGTTGCTGGTGTTCTCATTGCGTAAGGCAGCCGTGTTGATTCGAACCTGATCCGTGGATGCAATACGTCTCCGTAAGGCAATCCGCGCTCGGAAAACTGTACCAACAAGATAGTGATCCGAGTCGACGTTGGCACCTCGGTACGTTCGTACCGTCATCAGGCTCGAAGAGGGGCGATGATCTATCAACACGTGGTCAATTTGGTTGCGAGTGGCTCCATCAGGTGATACCCAGGTGGCTTTGTGGATATCTTTACGCGGAAACCTGGTACTCGCAACGACCAAGTTTTTCGATGCTGCCAGTTCGATGACTCGTAGTCCATTGTCATTAGTGTTCTCATGCAAACTATGGGAACCTGCGTAGTGCCTGAAAACCGGCTCCCGACCTATTTTTGCATTCAAATCCCCAAGAACGATTTTCACATTGTATCTTGGGCAGGCATTGAGGGCCCGTTCGACATTCTCATAGTATTCTTCTTTTTCGTCGTCAGGAGACTCCTCTGTAGGTCCGTGAACGTTTATGAGGCTTATGTTCTTAAATTTGCCTCGCACGCGAAGAGTGCATAGCCCTTCATTTATTGCATTAAAGCTGATGATGGCAAGCTTCAGTTTTTGGCTGACTAGAAAGCCTACCCCGAGCACATGGTGTTTTGCGTGACAGCTGTAATAAATGTCATACTCTTTTCTTTGAAAAACACCACTCCCCGTCCATCTTATTTCTTGTAATGCTGTTATGTCAGCCTTATATTCGGACAGGGCATCGGCTAGTTGCTGTGCAGCTCGAGCTCTGTATAGTGAGCGTATGTTCCATGAAAAAATCCTTAAATCATTTAGCCGTTTTCGTTTCCGTGGTCGTCGTCGTGTATCCGGTCCATTTCCGAGGCTTGTTAAATTTGCCATAATAATTCATTTTTACGGGCCTGGTTATTAGCCTTGCGCCAACCTTTCTCAGGATGTCGCTGCATGCATTGGTTCACTACTTGGCGGGTGTCAAAGTAGCTATGCAGGGGTGTCACGTGGAGACTGCATGTCAACTTGAATTGAACAGGGACAAGGACCGTCCTGGCCTTCGCCGGGTTGAAGGCAATCAGAGACTTTGCCCTGTATGTTCGCACCCATCCTCATTATTCAAATCAGCTTAAATTTTTTCAACTTCTATAAAAGGATTGTTTGATAAGTCAGAGATATGTTTAGAACAAGTGAGGTCTTATAATTATGTAAAACTATCCTGCGGTATACTTTTGTTGCGGATTCACTGGATGCAACCAGAGAATTCGCAAGTGAACGCAACCATAACAACCAAGTAACAAATGTCAGCAACTAGCTGACATATTCAATTCTGGTTGTCAAGGAAAAATAACAAACTTTCTCTTTTTCGTAAACCTTTAGGCGACACAGCTCGCAGTAATTTTAATCAAGATATATAAAAGCCATCAAACAAATAAAGACCATTTAGTTAGTTCAAACAACCCAGATTGTTAGTATTTTTTTGGATGAGGATTATTGGATGAGACCTGCTGCTACAATTGAGGATTGGCGTGGAATTGTTATACAACAAAGAAATTTAACACAGTTCCACAGCACAACCTTCAACTAATTGATGTCCATATTATTAGATTCAAACGCCTCCATTCTTTGTCAAGCCAGATCGGACCGCGAGAAGACGCAGACTCCACCCTTAAAACGGAATCGCGAATGTAACATAAGTCCTATCTCGAGGAACGAAGAGAAGTCGAATCAGTTGACGAATCGACCTGGGTCTCGGTTAGGACAAGAATATCAGACGTCGTTGTTTGCAGATATTGGTGGGCGGCGTTTAGATTCGTATTGATGAAACCGATGCCTCTGATGTTACAAAATTCCATTATCAGTCGAACGTTGACAGAGCCTCGACAAAGAGCACGACCATGCAATGGCGAATTTTTTAAAATTTGGTTATTTACCATAATATCTGCATGATGTTCTCCCTGACATAGTCCTCCCCGGAGATCCGAATGGGACACTAGTTTACCTCCGGATTTCTTTTTCTCAGAACGTACCAGCACGACTTGTCTCTGTGTCAGTCCGGGCCATCAGCCATACAGCCGTAACAAAAAACCCGGAAGTCTTCAGCAGTCTCTTCACAACCTGCTTTCAAACAGGATAATTTCCTAAACGATGGAAAAAACAGCGGCTTGTGCTTATACCAAAAGGTGTCCAGAATCCAGAAGAGACGTCGTCTTATCGCCCGTTGTGCATGCTGGACACAACAGGAAAACTGCTTGAGCGAGTAATTGCCACTCGCCTGGAAGAATTCACTGAGGGAACATCGGGGCTCTCTGAATGACAGTATGGGTTCCGGACAGGTAGACCAACCGGTAAGGCAGTATCTGTGGTGGGCGACATCGCTCGCAATGCGATAGCTGGAGCGCGATGGCTAGGTGATACAAAAAAATATTGCGCGGTGGTGACACTTGATGTTAAAAGTGCTTTTAACTCGGTGAATTGGAATCGGATTCTGGAAGCGTTGCGCGATCTACAAGTCTCCCCCTACTTGGTGCGTATATTAGCAAACTATCTCTCGGATAGAAGACTGCTCTATGACACAGTTGAGGGACCACAGGAATATAAAATAACAGCGGGTGTACCTCAGGGTTCTGTATTAGGTCCGCTGTTATGGAATATCATGTATGATGGTGTGCTCAGAGTCAATGTACCAGAAGGGGTTAGAATCATTGAGTACGCAGATGATTTAGCAATAGTAGCCGTCGCTAAACATCTAGATGACCTGGAGAATATTTGCTCCCAAGCAATCCACAGCATTAAATGCTGGGTAGATATGGCAGGACTGAAACTAGCTGGACATAAGGCGAAGGCAGTTTTAATAAGCAGCCGCAAGAAAGTTGAACACCTTGATTTGGACATAGAAGGACAAACAATCAGATCCATGTTATACTCGACAACAGGTTGAGCTTCAAGGAACACCTGAGGAAAACGAGTGAAAAAACGGCAAGAGTATGCAAAGTTTTAGCGAGACTGCTACCCAATGTTGGAGGACCCCGGCCCCACTTAAGGAAACTCATAACCAGTGTCAACACCTCCACTATAATGTATGCAGCTCAGATATGGTCAGGAGCCGCGCAGTATAAGTCGTACATGAGGGGAGTGAACTCAGCGCATAGACTGGCATCACTAAGAGTATGTAGTGCATTTCGAACGGTATCCGAAGATGCCATAAATATTTTGGCCGGGAAGACATCACTTGACATTGCAGCTGAAGAAAACGCTGCATTGCATAAGGTATCCCAGGAGAATCGTCGGAGAATGCGGCCACAGTTAGAGCTCTCAAGCCTAAGAGAATGGCAACGAAAGTGGGATTCTTCCACCAAAGGAAGATGGAGTCACACCATGATACCTAATATAGAAACATGGGTGAAAAGAAAACATTGCGAGCTGAATTACTACTTGACTCAGCTAATATCAGGACATGGATGCTTTCGGCAATACTTGCACAAGTATAAGCATGTGAATCACCCATACTGCTTGTATTGTGAAGGCAAAATAGAAAATGCGGAACACGTACTCACAGAGTGCGTGAGATTCGATTTTGGAGAGACATATGAGACGGACAGTTACTCCGGCTGCAGTAATAGAATACATGCTGAGTTCAAAACAGGCATGGTCCGTAACAAATGGTATTCTCGGTGAAATGATGCAGCAGTTGCGACGTGACGAGCGGAGTATCAGGTAAACTCCGTCCCGCCCCGCGATGGAATATCTAAAAGAAAGTTCCGCGGGGATCAACGGGAATATGAGCCTGGCGGGATGTGGTTTTAGTCGGTGAAAACCCGGCATGCCTTTGGATCGGTCTAGAGGTATCTTTTGAGGATTTCCACCTTCCTACAAAAAAAAAAAAAAAAAAAAAAAAAAAAAAAAAAAAAAAAAAACGGAATATAGGCGATGATTTCTCCCGACGATACCGCGAAATGTACAGCGAGACGGGCTGGTATCTCACCTTGGGACCGACTCCCACCTAAACCAATCTTTTTTCGAACCGGTCCATCAGCCAAGCTCCGAATTATGGTCAGTGATTTCTCCCGACCATTTCACGGAACCTATAGCTTGATGAACGAGGATTTCATCGGGCGATAGAGCGTTGGAACCCCACTTACCACTCGGCCCCTAGTCGCCTCTTACGACAAGCCGGCCTAGCTGTGAGTATACGAGTATTCTAACGCCCTACTTACACGGCAATAATACCAATGTTTTGATATTCTAATAATATTTACTTTCATGCATCTATGTATTAAAAAGAAAAAAAAAAGAAAAAGAAAAACGTTACTATCGATCCCCCTGCCCTAGATTCTGAAAATAACAACATCATCCTTTTTTTCATTTAATTCTCCCGCTTACGTAAGAGTAGATAAAATAGTAGCTAAAAAGATAAGAAGAACCTCCAACCACCTATTCCATTTTATTTTGCCACTTTATTTTGCCAGTAGTCTTTTTCTGAACAGTTTATATGAATTTCACTTCTACATTTTAAATGCTCATTTAATATGTTTCATCCTTTTTTAATGACAACCTTTTCCTAGAACTAGAAGGAAGGTTCTCTAAACAAATGATTCCTTAGATACTTAACTGACACGTGACAACAATAGCGAAACACAATTCTGCACATAACTACGGCCTCCTCCATCAATTATATGGGGTCGAAATTTGCCGTTGGGTAACTCCTTAAACGTCCAAGTCTAATTACAGAACGACAGTTATCAGAGATCTCTCTTTGGTGAGTAGGAATTATATAATGAACATTTTAAACCACTCCATCAACTTCTGTATTCTACTACTTGTGCAAAATGTACAAACTTAATTATATGATAATTTCGACGTAGGTAAGTAGAAGTATTAAATTTCGTGCAACACAATTATAGTACCGGCGGTCCTTTTAAAATTAATTGCGTTAAACCCATTTGGTTAGGAGGAGGTAGATCAGGATGCCATGGCTATCTGGAACCAATTAGTTGTGCAGCTAATTTTATACGATTCGGATGAAATTTAAGCGCATGCAAGCGTACACAAAGCATGTGGAAAATGTGTTTTAAATAGTTGGTATTGAAATCGACAACATTTAATTAGTAATTTTACCGGCGTAGTGGTTTATCAGTTTATATTTTTGGTTACCACAAAATTAGTTGTCGTCAATAAATGGCAAAGATAAATATCGCGAAATGAACGTTGTAGAAAAATCACAACAAATAATGGCAACTTATTAATCTTACTGAATAAAAAAATGTTATTTGATTTTGGAGATTAGGCTAGACAAGAAATCAGGTTGTCGCTGTCTTGCAAATACAGGATGTTGTAAACGAATACAAATAAGAAATAAATCATGGTTGAGGGAATTTATGTAGTGAAAAAACGACAAATTCGAGAAATGCAATATATATTCAAATTGGATCCTTGTAGACTGTCTGATAATTCATCAAAGGAATAAAACTTTAATGTAATGATTGTGGGTAAATGTTAAATGCGTTAAAATAAGGTAACTGCTTGACCGATAAACGAGTTGACAGAAGTAGGCAGGTCGAAATGTGGAGCGAACGCCCCTTCAATTAGGAACCTGAGCGGTTCCTCTGGGCGGCAACATGTTCATTAACATACTCCTATCATCCTGCGTCTCCTTGTTCCAACAACCCGTTGGTGCAAAAAGACAAGTCGGCTACTTGCTTGCTCGCCCATGTGCAAGCCAGATTTCTATTAAGAATACCCTACGATATATTTCCCAATTACAGATTAAACAAACCTTTATACTAGCCCTGGCCATGGCGAGCAATCTTCTGTTGACCTAACATCACAGAAGAACCATTTCCGCCGCCTGTAATATTCCCTAGTACTATCTACAACATGGCTTTAGCCTTCAAGTACGCATGTTTATTTGCATACTAGCATGACCGATTATACGATCCATTGCCGCATCGAGGAACGATCGCCGCATCAGGTCATGACTAGGATACGTTGTCCAAACAACGAACAGCCACGATTCTCACGCTGGCTATCGAATCGAAATGCTTCTGTTCACTTAATGTAAACAGAAGAAATTATCTTCGCCTGCACGGCACAGCATTCTCTTGTGTTAATGAACACTTAAATAAATATGCACCCAAGAATCGTAGCCTCGATATGTGCAGCGAAGTTTGGTTACATGTTATCAACAAGAAAGGAAACCCTATTCCCTATGATTTATGATGGCATAGTCAGCCATCCTCGGTAGTCGATCTTTTGTTTGATTAGCCGGCGTATCTAGACTTTCTTTTAGACTTCGTTTTTGCGTTGTCGTGGCTTCCAACAAATGGATTTTCATCCAGGCCTCTACGGCCAAAAGGGAAATGCGTCGGTTAAAGATTCCAGTTCGATCGCTCTTTGGTTATCACCAAGGAAAAGATCGGGTTGGCTACTTCCAGACCGATGGAAATCCATCTTCATCGCGTTTCGTGGATGTTGATGACGAATTCGTTGGTGAGTCGAAATTCTACCCCAGAGGAGCGCGGTCGTTAGCTACGCCAGTCTCGTTTGTCCTGGGTGCGATAATTCTCCGGTCATTCAGCCCAATTTCTCCGTGACTAGTATGATGTGACTAAATTAAAAACGAAAATACCTAATTGCGGTTGTTCCATCTTCTACTAATAGTGCCGAGATTTTATATCAACTTTAATCGTTGCTGCTAATTTATATTTGACTCTAACTAAACATCATTCGCCCAAGATAGTTCTTAGTGAAAATTAACGTAATAAAAGAAACTACCATAGGGAGTTAGAATAGAAAACCACCTCTCAGAACAATTTGAAATCCGGGACGGACTAAAACAAGGGGATGGCCTCTCACCATGCTCTTTTAACCTTTTCCTCGAGTATGTTATCAGAAAGGTACAAGACGACAACACGACCGGATCATCCCTGAACGGGGTCACACAAGTGCTTGCGTATGCGGATGACATCGCCGTTCTGGGCGATAATCTCGAAACTATAAGTAAAAACTGTGAAATCATCATGCAAGCAGCAGAAGAGGTGGGCCTAGAAATAAAACGAAATACATGATTACGACGAGAGCAGGTGGACCTCAGAGAACACATACGAGGGTTGCCTTTTATATTTCGGGATTAGAGAACAAAAACAAATGTTGATCATCGAAAATCACTTTATTGTTTTTCAAAATATTCCCCATGGAGATCTATACACTTTTGCATGCGTTTGAACCAATTGTCGAAGCACTTTTGCCACTCTGATTGAGGTATCTCCAACACATGCATTCTGAATGCAGCAACCGCTTCTTCAGGTGTCGAAAAACGTCGACCTCTCAGTTTGTTTTTTACGTACGGGAATAAAAAGAAGTCATTCGGTGCCAAGTCAGGACTATACGGCGGATGACCCATCAAATCGATGTTTTGGGTGCTCAAAAATGCAGTTGTCGCAGCCGATGTGCGAGAGTTCGCATTGTCGTGGTGAAGAGTGATCCGTCTTCGGCGGTTGGTTTTCCTGATTTCTTGGAAGACAACTGGCAAACAAATGGTTGTGTACCACTCAGAATTGACTGTTCTGCGTTGTTCTAGTGGTACGGTTGCGACATGTCCAGTTTTTCCGAAAAAACAGGCGACCATTTGCTTGGAAGTGCTTCGTGCGCGAACAACTTTTGTTGGATTTGGCTCATCTTGAAACACCCAGACAGTCGACTGCTGTTTACTTTCGGGCTCGTACGCGTAAATCCACGATTCATCACCTGTCACGATGTCATAGACGTGTTTCGAAGCACCGCGACCGTATTTTTTGAGCATTTCTTTCGACCAATTGACACGTGCCTTTTTTTGGGCGATTGACAAATTGTGTGGGATCCAACGCGAACAAATTTTTTTGACAGTCAAATGTTTATGCAATATTGAATGTATGCTGGTCTCACTAACGCTTAAGGTTGTCTCAATCTCACGATAGGTCACATGACGATCTTCCAATATCAGTTCGCGCACAGCATCAATGGTTTTCGGAACAACAACTGATTTTGGACGACCTTCACGAAATTCATCTTGGAGTGAACTACGACCACGATTGAATTCACCATACCATCGATAAACACTGGTCCTTGATGGAGCTTCATCGCCAAAAATTGAATTAAGTTCATCCATGCACTGTTGCTGAGTTAATCCACGCCGGAAGTTGTAAAAAATAATCGCACGAAAATGTTGACGATTTAATTCCATTTTTGGGCCGAGATGAATCTTTTAAGTTACTGTAAACAACACAAATAGCGCTCGTATGTCAAAACGTTCTGAGTGCGTATAACCTCAAAAATGTCCAACTTTACGACAGAGCTGTCAATTGCCGGATTGCAACACTAGGGTTGCCAAATCCCGAAACATAAGAGGCAACCCGGGTATAAACGTCAGGGGCAAGATATTTGAAAATGTCAAAGAATTTAAATATCTGGGTACGATACTGACGACCAGAAACGAAACGTCAAAGGAAATTAACAAAAGACTACATTCCGGCAACGCTAGTTGGCATGCAGCCAGTAAACTATTAAAATCCAGACTACCACGTAATATAAAGTTCCATGTCTATAGAACCATAATCATGCCGATTGCTCTATACGGATGCGAAACATGGGCTCTCACAAAACGGGAAGAGAACAAATTCCGCGTATTCGAGAATAAAGTTTTAAGGGGTATATTTGGCGATAAGGGCAATGTCAGGACAATGGAGGAAACTCCACAACCACGAATTGGATGAGCTATACCGCAAACCTACAATAGTGAGAGTAATCAAGTCGTGAAGATTAAGATGGGGCGGACACGTAGCGCGAATGGGCGATGATAGGACCGTGCATAGAATTCTTGACGGTAAACTAACGGGGAAGAGACCGACAGGACGGCCGTGACCGAGATGGGAGGACAATGTTAGATTGGACCTCGAGGAGATCGGATCGGATGATCGAACATGGAAGGAGAGCGCACAGGACAGGGAACAATGGCGGAGCCGAGTCGGTGAGGTCATGAACTTCCGGGTTCCTACAGGCCAGTAAATAATAATAATAATAACTACTACAGTGATGTAACATCAATAGCGATCGCTTTCGCTTACCCAAAGTAGATTTCAGAATGCATCTCATTCGGATGTGGTATTGGCCATCCGTGTCGAACTTTTGCAAGGCGTAAATTTCGCGTCACCCAGTGCAACATGTGTAGCATGAAATCCGATTTGTCGACTGTGCCTGCATATTTTCCCAACCCCAAACCTTCATTTCTTATCCTAAGTGAAGCCCAGCGAGTTATCGATATCAATATTTCAAATATCAATCTGCCTGAATTTAATTGAGTATCTCCGTTCTTCTCACATCTTGGCTTAACATAGAAACAAAGTGATACACTTTGTTAATATTTGTCACAGTAGTTAGAAACATATCGCAATCTGACCCCCATGGTCACAACACACTCACAAAAGGTATTTTCATGTTGCCTTAAATATTCATGTAACGAATATTACAATCACCTGATAACATTTTCAATAAGTATAAGTCGATTCAGAGTCAATAACAATATTCCCTCAATATATTAATATGAAAAATATGTTACAGCACACAGGTTCCAAACATTTCAAGCATCACATCCGTAAACCTGGTTAAAAATTAAACAATCTCGCCTGTGCCACCATAAAAAGTAATCCAACTATCAACATAAACCCAACAAGAAAAGTGGTAAAAAAGCGGATATAAGATGACACTTTTGCAAGGAGATAAACACAAAGATTACGAGTAAGCCTTCGTAAAACGGCTGACGCAGGTGTCTAATGGAAAATGATGATGATGACATTTCCCTCCCCGAGCACATCCCTTAAACTAAAAGACGATTCTGCCAAATGACTCTTTAGTGGCCAATGAAGAAACACCTCATAAAAAGGATTTAATTTGCTTAAGGGATACTTAAACAAAGAGCGAAGAGGATCTCCAAATAATTTTCTGTCGTTGTGTAAATTATTTTCAAACTGCCATGAGTGGTATTCACAAGGAAGAACTAAGTTATATGAGCCGGCATCGTTCGGGTTCATAATACCTACTGGCTCAGAAATACGGTATAGAAAATTTATTGAGGTGATGTACCCAATAGCACATCATCCTACAATGGATCCTTTTTTGGGAAGTGTTCATATGGGTGCCTGAATTTTATGTCAGCATTGGCTGTAATTTAACAGATACTTTTCCAACTTTTCGAGTAGTCCTTACAAAGTTAATACTTTTCAAAGCCAGATGTTTATTTATTTATCTTTTTGTTGGGATATACATACTTCTCACCCAAGTCGTTTACCTTAAATCTTGAGTACTGGTGAATCATACAGATTCTTGTAGGTGTGTATGTTACATCTTTCAAAAATTTTCATTTCCTCAAGGATTATATTCTATTTATCTTATCATCGAGTCCAACGACCATGCTTTTAATTGAAATTTTGTTGTTTGTTTTTTTTTTATTAACTTTTCCGTCATTTGTCAACAACTTCATGGTTCTCGGGAATAAGTTGTCATTAAATGGCTATCAACAACAATAACCCGTTTCACCAGGATATGATAACTTTAAAGTATCTTATATAGCCAAAGAGCGATATCATACTTTCGAGAAAAGAAAACCTCTTTTTTAAAGAAGTCCTTGTTGTGCCAGGTACCAAAACAAAATATGTCCTGTTATGTTACCATGAAAACAAAATTAAGAAGTGAAAAACAGGTGGTGTATTAGCGTCACGTCGCATGATAAAAAATAAAACATACAAATAAATATTGTAGACGTGTTGTCATACCAAACAATAAATAAACTCACACGGACCAAGCGAATGTAACAGGATGCCGCAAAATATTCCCCTCGTAATAATTAGAGGAGAACAGATCATTCGCAGAGAAATAAATAAACAAATGATTAAAACGTTTAAATGCGATTTTTTCCTTGTCTGGACGTAGTTTCCTTTTTGCAGGTTTGTGGGGCATCGTCCAACCAGCTAACACACAATACAGGCCCACTAGCGGAGGCAACACATACTACAGTTAATTTCAAACTCTTGACTGATAATTAATAAGTAAATATTTATACAAACTATCAATTAAGAATCAATAAAATTGACAATACCCATTCGTAGGATTATCAATTGGCTAATTAATCGCTCATCTAGCACTCATTTCATTTTCATTTTTAAAACATTTTTTATTTTCTTTATATTTTCTTAATTCCTAAATTAAAGGCTAGACAAAAAATGCTTAAATTTTAGCTTAATTATCTTATATAATAACTTACTGGTCCTTCGCAGACGCTCTAAGCTAAACATTACTTAACATTTGTATAATTTGCTTTTCGGCGACAGAACTTTGTGGCAGTGCTTATAATTATTTGAAAGACAAAGAAAAATTAGAAAAACTTTGTCAATTTTTTTTGTTTTTTTTTTTTTTTTTTCTTAAAATTTAACTTACTCAACTTACGTATTTTTTGTTATTTTTTTTTTTAATTTTTAATTTTATGTAAAACCACTTAACTTAACTTAACTTAAATCTTATACTACCCTAATTCTAGAAAAGCTAAGTCTATGTAAGCTAGCTGATGATACTGTTATTTTATACCGACGTTGGTATCCAGGTCTTTATATGCCATTCAACCACCAGAACTGTTGACGCATGTCACGTCAAAAAATGTTTTAAAAAAAAAAAAAAAAAACTGTTGACGCTGTCTAGTACCACCGTCCCGGTCTCTGTAAGAGATAGCCCTACTGAAGCGCAGGAGCTCTTCCTCGGTGCGCGTTACTTCCCGGTCGTAGCACAATCGCCCGTCTACAGATGATCTACTTACATGATAGATCAGCGGAATTGCGGATCTATCCTGTATAAGCCCTTTCATGTCCAAGTCAAGGAACGCCTCTGGTGGAACAAAGCCGTTGCGACGCACGCCCTCATAGTACAGACTGTTTGGATAATAGGCCCCGAAAATTAGGTCATTCGACGAGCTTATTGCTCTCGCAATATGTCCTCTGATTAATTTATTCATAAAATTATCCACCCTATTTATGTACGCTTCATTATATAAAGTCTCATTTGAATAATACTTTTTATAGTCCGATTCCGGTGTCCGATATAATCTGACACAACTTCTGAGACACTTCCTTTCGAACACCCGAATCTTTTCCATCAAATTTGGACCTAGGTTAAACCATACTGGACAACCATATATGAGCATTGGCCTGATTAGCGTCATGTAGCATATGACTTTTACCCTGCTGTCAAGTTGGCTACTGTGAAATAGCCTCCTTGTCATAGCAAAAGTTTTCCTCGCTTTGAGCAAAACAGCCTCTTCATGTCTGTTGAAATACAGATATTGGTCTAGCCAGATGCCAAGGTATTTAACTAAACTCTTGGTTTCCAGTTTATCTCCATGCGGTCCCACGATAACTAGCTTTCGCCAGTTTTTCCTTGTGTCGTTCGTGGCTTTATATATTAGAGTCCTACATAGGATGGCTTCACATTTCTGGAAGTTGATCTTAAGTTTCCAGTCATCGCAATAGCGCTGCACGTTGTTGAAGTCTCGCTGTATTAAACTATTTATGATCTCAACTTTCGGAGCTGTTCTGTAAATTATGACATCGTCTGCGTACGCAATAGCCTGCGGAAGTATGTGGGTGATTTCTATTTTGCAGCAACACGGATGCAGGTTCAACAGAAACACAACCGATATTACGCTGACGAAAGTGATCGACCACTAAGAGAAGACGAACGAATTGGAAAACAAAACACAAGTATAATTGTTCGGTCGTAAAAAAGTTATTTTTATTGAATTAACTGGTTGTAATCGGTTTCTATCGCACATTGAATTGTTTACAAGGGGGAGGAGTGTGTATGTGTGCGTATAGCACAAGTACGTTGCCCTTCAGCCTGGAACGGCGACGACGAAAGTCCACCTAAATAAACATGGGCTGGTGCAATGAATTGGTATTTTAGAGATATGCGATGGCGAAAAATCGCCGAAGGGAGAAATAGGTTTCTGTGTCTTAAATAAACAGAAACGCTATTTCGAGGGCCATAACAGGTCAATTGAAAAGTCCCCGGCCCGCTATAGTAAAACAAATTTTTTTGGTAAAATTCGTTTTTTTTTATTCAACATAATTCCCTTCGAGGGTGATACACTGATTATAGCGATCCTCCAACTTTTAGATACCTTTTTTTGTAGTACGATTTGTCCTTTGCTTCAAAATAGGCCTCAGTTTTGGCGATAACCTCTTCATTCGACGAAAATTTCCTCCCAGCGAGCATTCTTTTGAGATCTGAGAACAGGAAATAGTCGCTGGGCCAGATCTGGAGAATACGGTGGACGCGGAAGCAATCCGAAGCCCAATTCATGGATTTTTGCCGTCGTTTTCACTGACTTGTGACACGGTACATTGTCTTGGTGAAGCAGCACTTTCTTTTTCTTCAAATGCGGTCGTTTTTCGGAGATTTCGTCCTTCAAACGGTCCAATAACGCTGTGTAATAGTCGCTGTTGATGGTCCTTTCTTTTCAAGATAGTCAATGAAAATTATTCCGCGCGCATCCCAAAATACAGACGCCATAACCTTGCCAGCCGACTGTTGCGTTTTTTCACGCTTTGGGGCGGGTTCATCGTGTGCAGTCCACTCGGATGACTGTCGATTGGACTTCGGAGTGAAATGATGGAGCCACGTTTCATCCATTGTCACATATCGACGCAAAAACTCGGGTTTATTACGCTTCATCATCTCCAAACACTGCTCTGAATCATCAACTCGTCGTTGTTTTTGGTCAAAAGTGAGCTCGTGCGGCACCCACTTTGCACAGAGCTTTCTCATACCCAAATATTCGTGAATGATATGATGTACACCTTCAGTTGATATCTTTAGAGTGCCTGCTATTTCATTCAATTTCAATTTACGGTCATTCAAAATCATTTTGTGGATTTTTCTAATGTTTTCGTCGGTAACAACCTCTTTTGGGCGTCCACTGCGTTCACCGTCTTCGGTGCTCATTTCACCACGTCTAAACTTAGCATACCAATCCTTGTTGGTTGATTTTCCTGGGGCGGTGTCTGGAAACTCGTCATCAAGCCAAGTTTTTGCTTCAACTGTATTTTTTCCCTTCAAAAAGCAATATTTTATCAACACGCGAAATTCCTTTTTATCCATTTTTTTCACAATAACAGAAGTTGCTTCACTCAAAATACTATGATTCACAAACTAATGATCCGACATCTGTCAAATTTATACACGCGTCTTTTGAAGGTTAGGGCTAACCTTCATATGGAGTTAATTCTAGTGCCGCCATCTATGTGTCAGGCCGGAGACTTTTCAATTGACCGGTTACATCTTCGATGACCTGCGCCTGACAACGAAATAGGTTTTTGCTTCAAGAAACACAATAACGCTATATCAAGGGTCACGATGGTATGCACATTGTGTTTACTTAGGCGTTCATGTTAATGCCATTGTAGGCTATAGATTTTTCGTGGCGATAAGCAAACCGATGGTTTGCTCGCCTATGACCTAGGCTATGGTAGCTTTGTTTTACAGGCCGAGCATCGTTAGCATGATTTGGGTTATGATTGTCTAACGTCAATCATATTAGTGCCCAAATCCTATGATCGGTAGATAACCGACAAAGGAAATTGGTCGCAAGTGTTGCGAACCTTGGGACTGGGGCAATAAATGGATATGAACC